>OY728156.1:743327893-744739893 GCA_963277665.1 Viscum album
TTGGAGTTTTATATTTTATATTCATCACTAATTACCAATATTGGATATCTGTTATTAATTTATAATTAGAATAATAATTAATTATAGTATAATATAATAATATTAATTTAAAAACACAAAATAAAGACCCATTTTATCTATAAATTAATCTAGAATAATTTCATTGTAACTCACAATATTGGAAAATAGTTTTCAAAGAAAAGAATATTTCCATTGGGCATGTGATGTTATGTTGTCCTCTAGATAATCTAGGATACATTCTCTTTATAAACCTAGAGATCCACTTCACTATTAAAAGACTTCAAATATTATATATTCATTGTATTTGGATAGAAATGTGAAAGTCACATATTATATCTAATACCCAATATGTAAAATATAAATATAACATTTATTGAAATATATATATATATATAATAAGTATAATATTTTCTTGGTTTTGCTTCAATTCATTGAAATTACTATTATAATGGATATTATTTCCAAATTAAAATGAAATATATTTATATTATATACTCCATATATTAATCATTGATTCCCTATAAGGACATTTTGAAATTTCGTTTTGTATTTTACTTTCCATTAGAACATTTTCCTTATATTTATTTTTTTCACTATCAGAACTGTATATTTATCTTTCTTAAACTTTCTATTAACATTGAAAACCTTATCCAAAAGATATTTAATCATTTTATCCATAATATTCATATATATTTCATAATTAAATATGAGTAACTATGTTATAAGGATGAATGAATGAGATTTATTGAATGATCATAATTCAATATGAATATCAATTAAACTAAAAACAAGGTATACTATCATTTTAGTGTATAAATATTACCTTATAATCTAGTTTTCAATTTATTTATGTTTAGTGTAATAATAATATCATTTCTTTCTGACTTCAAATTCTCCTAATATACTTATTTGAGATCAGATAGCATGGTGATACAACCGATGTCCACATGTTTCTTTTACAAATCATTAATAAAAAATTATGATAAAATGATGTATTCATAAAAATAAATCATCCATTTATCTCATATAATAATATTTTTCACCCCCACTTGATTCTTATAGTTGATCATCAGTTAGCGAGGAATCCAGAACATAAAACTTACTCTCATAGGTAAAATACACTTTTGAGGTTTTTTTATTCTCAGGGGAATGAAATCTTACTTAATATATAGTATGTATTAATTATTTTATATTTAGTGTAATAATAATCAATTTCTAAAATTCCAAAACCATTAAGGGATATGACATCATTATTCCAGTAATAGTGGTAATGGAATAATTATAGAAAATGAGGAGTTCAGTAAAATTTCATTACAAATTATTTATTACTAATTATTCATTACTTCACCTTGGGAGCATCATTATTAGAACTTTGGCAATTAAAATTATGAAAATAATCTCATTATGTTGGAGGAGAGAGTTTTATGAGAGTATTTAGTTAGATTTTATGGTAGAGCTAAAATTTTAGAATTGTTTTAAAAAGGGCGGTGATGTCACCATTTAAATGGTAAAAATGGGTTCTAATTTTGAAAATAAGAATTACATAATTGTTAAGGAATGAAATTTTTTATTGCACAGTGATGTAAAAATGGAAAATAATTATGTTGATATTGAAATAATCCTTTTAAAGTGTTATATATATATGATTATTAATTTATGGTTAATTTTTTTTACATTGTATTCTTTTCCATATTTACTCTCTACTTATATATTTTTTTATTTTCTATGGTAATTTATTTTAATGAAAAAAATTACTTATCTTATTACCTAATTTTAGTATCATGATTCTCAAAAAAAATTATTTTAATAAAATAATTCTCTAGAAATGATAAATTTAATTATCAATTAAAATTAAATAATATTATAAAAATATTTTTTAATAACATTTATTTACCATTAAAATAATCTATTCATATTTTTATTTTTATCTATATGTAAATTATTATATTATATATGTAAAATACATTTGATCAATTGATCAATATTTTCAAATTTTTGTAAATTAATTATATATTCGTTATAAAAACAATATATACATATTGAATCTCTAAAAACATAATATCAATATATGTAAAAATTAATATATAAAGTCCACATTACCCTCATCCATTACTATATATTTATGCACATGATTAATCAATATAATTCATCCCATTCAATTATTGTATTCTAAAATATTCTATTATATTTCTAACAAATTTCTTTCTTTTTAAAATTACTATAATATGTGTGATATTTTGGGCGATTATGAATAATTGTATTTCTACCTTATTGAGATGATATTAATTTTTATATATTATAAAATATTTTTTTATTTTTAATATATACATCTAATTTTTTTTATTATTCTAATAAAATAATTCCACGCTTTTTTATATATTTTAATTTTCTTCAAACCACATGTTATTAAAACATATTAATTTATTTAATATATGAGCATATTCAATTATAATATGAATGAAATTAGAGTTGATCTTCTCCTTTATATCAACCATTTCTTCAGAGTATGATTATTTATGGGGTAATATCACACAGAATTGAAAATGTGTTTCCAAAGGAAATCCTTAATTTTTCATGAATTATTAAATTATTAAGATACATTATAGTATATATAATGGTATTTAAATCTTCATGAAATACATAATGGATTTATATAGTGATATATATATTTCATATGGGTATATATTTTTGTTTCAATTGTTTGTTGTATCGGGGTTCCCTCTCATTATTGTTACAACCAGACAGGTGTCGATCACTCTATTTTGGAACTCCATGGTTGATCCCTAAATATGATATTTCAAAAAAAAATTAGTCATCATTTTTGGTTCATATAAGTAAAATTCAGTGGTTCATGTGTTGGATATGTTGTGGTGGGTGGTGGTCACCTTCATTCCAAACCTAGTTATTACTGTCTTGACAGTGGTGGATCATTATTTCTAACTATGCCCCTATAATTCTATCAACCAATTTCTTATTTCTTCTTTCTACCCCAATACTCCATATATGATTTTGGGTAGTACCACCTATTACATTTTATGGATCAATGATGTGTTCTAGTTGTATGACTCGAAGGAGTGTGTTAGTGGTATGAGGTATGAGGTGGGATTCAACGAGAGCATTTAGTGGTTTTTGTGGTGTTATAGATGGGATGCTTCAAGGTTTATAGAGGCTCCTAGTGGTTATGAAGTTGTGGTTGGTGTACTATATCATTTCTAGTAATTATTTGTTATTTATTTTATTTATACTCAACGTTAAAATTATTTTATTTAAAATTTTTAAAAATAAATGTTTATGTAAAAAAGGATTTATTTCATTCCAAATATATCATTATATTATAATAATTGAAGAATTAAATTTTAATTTTTCGATGAATAATCACATAAATGTTAAATTACGATGTATTATTAAATAGAGATTCATTAATTTCACAACTAAGTTATTTCATCGACAAATCAATCTTTAAGTCTTGAGGTGTTTCTTTAAAATCTCTAAAAACATATATTTTATACCATATTATATAATACAAAATTTCAATACAAAATTAATCATTATTGAGTGGATATTGAGTTCACCTATCCCCAAATTATTTTTTTGTTCCATATATGTGGTTGTGATGTAATAAGGTATTCAATTATGTTTTTTCATTGATGTTTACAAATATCAATTGTTATCAATGACTATTTTTAGAGCATTAACATTATATAATGTCCTTTTTACATGTAGTTGAAATAAATTACCATCAAGGGTTTAATTTGTGAAGCATTCCCTTGTCTATTAATATTAACTAGTATCTTCAAATCTCTTTAATAATCTTAATATTTTTTTTCTTCTACACCAGAAACATTTCATTATTTGATTTATGTAGTTTACAAGATTTATTTCCCCTTATTTTTGTGCATATATGTCATTGGATACTCAATACTCTACGACCTGTCTCATTAATCATCTAGAATGAAACTATATTCTTCCTTTTCCCTCTCCATACCTATGTTACAAATGAAATTAGGTATTTTAACATTTAACGAACATCAATCAATTTATTTAAATCTTAAATTTTTGTTTTTTTAATAATTTATTTTAATAGTATAATGAATTGACCCATTATAATACAAGGGTAAATGTAAATGAGGATGTTTTACAGTAAATCTATTATGATGTTTCAATAAAAATACTTGATCAATTTATAATAATTTTAATTGATATTAATGAAGTATTGGTTTATTTAAAATCATTGAGTGAGGAAAATATTTATTGAAAAATATTTTAATAAATTACAACCATTTTTTATAAATAATATCATTATTCATTTTGGTGGTTTTTATCATTGTATAACAATTATAAAATTCCCCTTTCATAGGATTGATTCACAAGATGATCCTTTCACTCTAAGATAATAAATTTTTAGAAAAAATCTATTTTATTTTATGGACCCATTTCTCAATAATAATAGAATATAAAGATCTATTAATATTTAATTATAATTTTCACATGGGGAACTTAATTATAAGTTGTTATTATATGAATATTATGGGTTATCTACATCATTCATGTTTTTATTTATAAATTCATCCAGTTGAGTTAACAACACCATATATTATTTGACTTCAGTATTTAATGAGTTTGATATATCATTGGGATAATAATTACATTTTGAATCATATTGATTTTTTTAATTTTTTTTTATTAAAATATACAAAATAGTCATAAAAATAAGTAAAATATTATTTTATACCATCTATGAAAAACCATAATTCTCAGACATAGTTTTTATATCATTTTTTTCATAAATATACGTAACCACTTATGTAAAAAGACAGAACCGGACCCAAAATGTTTTGTGACTTTATAGATTTGTTAAATATACATAAAAATTATTTATTATTAAATTATATTCCTATTTTATAAACATACCCCATACATATCACTGAATAGAAAATCCTAGGGATACACATTATTTAATTAAAAGGGGATCTAACAACTTATTAATGAGAAAAACAATTATATATATTAAATAAATATATATGTGTTATCACATGGTATATTATATGGTAATTAAAACATAATAATCATCATTATAAAATAATATATATAAAATAATATATAAGTTTATTTCATGAGATAATAATGTACAATGTACTTAATAAAGGGACATCATAATCATAATTCATGCATCTCTTCTAATACATCTGAATAATGGACAAGGCTCACTTCCCACACCTCACACATAAAATCTTATGAGATATAATTTTTTACGAATGGATTTTAAGGATATATAATTTTAGAGCCCCCAATCACATCCTAATATGTTTATACTCTGAAGACCCAAATTTCTTCACAAAATAAAATTATATCTTAATAGATAAATATTCATTACCTAACATAATGACCC
The DNA here is from genome assembly GCA_963277665.1 of Viscum album. NCBI lineage: Eukaryota > Viridiplantae > Streptophyta > Magnoliopsida > Santalales > Viscaceae > Viscum > Viscum album. The sequence goes on from OY728156.1 coordinate 743,333,304, forward strand.
ATGCCAGAATCATTTATGTGTAGTGCCTTTGGAAACATTGACACATAAAAATTTGGTTTATATGTGAGATACGTCACCCCCACTATGTTCTTCATATCAAGCACCCTTATTAGAAAAAAATACATAGTACATATCATCATAACTTGGGGAAAAGAAAAATAATAAAGGGTGAGCTCAAATGCTCAGTAAGGATAAACAAGGGAGATATGTAAGAATAACAATAACATATGAGTATGAAATCATATGCATACATATGAAAAGCATACCATACACACCAGATATTAGAATCTTGAGTCATGGAATATATAATGTATGTCCATAAGTCATGAATCATAAGGATATCAATGAACTTGGGCCATTAGAACATAACATTGAATAAGATATATATTTATGGCATACACAAAATAATAAGAAATCCTATTTCATGGCTACCCGCTACGACTATAATAACATGTTAGGATTGGGATTAGCACATGTGTACCTACATAGGGCAATGTATGACCTCCAATTTACCCTCATTCAGGCTTGGAATAACCACACTTATACCTTTAGAGCTCATATAACATTAATTGTTACCCAATTAATTGGAGGGAGATATAAATCACACATATCATATAATAGAAATCATATATATGTGTGACCTAATATCATAACATTGATCATATCATAATCCATGAAATTATATAGGTTTCATAATATGTTCATTGTATCATAACCTATGATAAATATATAGGTTTCATTTTCATTTTTTATATAATAACTGATGTAAAGGAATTGGATTTCATAAGTATCATATCATGGTATAACCTGTAGAAAAGGAAAGGGTTCCATAATCCTCATTCTATCAAAACATAAACCATTCAGAGATGTTATGCTTTGATCATATCCTGGTGAGACATAGGGAAAATAAAAAGTTAAAATATTAGATGGAAAATGATTATTATTGATCAATAAAAACATTTATTGAGGAAAGAATCTTATCCTATTTGAATATAAGTTTTTAAAAAAATATTTTGATAAAATATTTCCTTTTATAATATCATTGAAAGCTTTGAAAGGAAGAATTAAAAATAATTGGAATCACTTTTTAGAAAATAAAAAATTTTCAAAAACATTTTCCATTAAAATTATTTTAATAAATAATTTAAAAACAATATTTTTTTTCAAAACATGGTTTCAGAAGAAAGAATATTTCTAACCAAAGATAGAAATAAATTCGGATTTTAGTAAAAACATTTTCCTAATTATTTTTTGTAAAAAATATTGAAAAATGGTAACATTAGTTAAATATATCATGAATAATCATTTGAGAAGAAAACTCATGATAATTATTGTGAGGTAGGTCATGACATTCATACATTGGAGACTAAGTCATAATGAATCCTGATAAATGATTAGATTGTAACCTAACATATTTACCACTTTGGTAACATTGATTACTAAGACCCGTGAAGTAATAGAATAAAATTAAATTTTAAATATAATTATTATGACTAAATTAAAGATATTAATTTTCAATGGGGATTTATATAAAACTATTTTATGAATATAGGTTTATAACATTACATACGTCTCATTGAACGAAAATCGAGAAAAATAATCCCTTTCTGATTTATTAAATTTTTAACCATAAACCCAATGAAAAAGAGAAACTAAAATGGATATTAAAATACCAGTAATTTTATTTATAATAATAAAATTATTCATTCATGGTAAGTATATAAACCACATAATAAACATGCGGTAAATATGGATTATGTCATAAAAAAATTAAAAGTGAATTGGAAATCACCTTACCTAAAGTCTTGAATTTCACTGTACTCATTGAAACATACTAGACAGTAAATATAATATTATTATAAATTAAAAAAATACTGATATGTAACATACCAGGTATTATTTTCTTATGACATTTTATTTCTCATTTATTAATAATTCCTTGTAAAATTTTCGATTCAGATAATAACAATGTTTTTCGTATATATTTTGATTTGTTATATTTTTGGACATCTTACTTTGATAATTATTCCATATTATAAATAATGGTAAACATGATATAAATATTATATATGTAAATTATATATGTCATTATAGTAATAATTAAAATATTGTGATTGGAAATGAAATTAACTATTCATGGAGATGGCATGTCGTACATACGTGTGAATAATGTTTGAATTTTCATTTCGTATTAAATAAAAAAAAAGGGTATAAATTATCATTAAAGAATAATAATTATTTAATATATACCACAAATTTTTATTAAACCCATCATTAATATATTTCTTGTAAAGCATGACTGAATTACAAAACTTCATGAGGTGGTATTCTGTCATACTCTCGAATGACATTCTATTCCTACCAAATGGAAATATTGAAGATATGCGTGATACAACAATTATTGAATCATAATCAAATCATAAATATAATATATACCATAGAGAAAAAATAAATCCATAATTATGATTATCATTGAGAGGTTGTAATGGGAAAACAAACGATATTGGCTTACGTGGCGATAGTCTTCTGTATAAATGAATGATTATTCTATAACCCATTTAATGAAATTGGAGTTGGTTTTATGTTATTAAATTAACATGAAAATATCTAAGTATATATTATATATTGTGGTTGTTATATAATCAGGATATGAAAATAATTGAAGGGGTGAAGGAATAAATAAAACAAAAATTCTTTTTGATGATCGTTACCTATTTTTTGATTATCCTCCTTAGGTTTGCACTATAATCCATCTTAGGCATAGATTATTCCCAAAATAAGGATTCTAGAATTAGTGGAGGGAATCAAGGAAGTGATTTTGTATGGACATTTCTGAACCGAGGTGGATTTAATATGCAGATAATGGAGGAGAGTTGGTGGCCTTTTATAAGTGGGTAAGTGGACATGCTTTGTATTTTTGAAATGAATTGAGTGATACAACACATTTCATATGTAAAAGGTTTCCAAATTAAGAAAATATACAATTATATAGGTTTAAAGTTTGAAATATTTCCATAAAAAATTTATTAGATAAATTATTATGTAAATTTAACCCTTATATTTTTAGTTTAACCCCTAGTAAACTGTTTTCTACCTTAAACGCGATAATTATTTTTTACTAAATTTACTATTAATTTTGGTAAATAATAAATAGGAATTACTAGAAAATATAAATTATAATGATTAAAAATATTTAATACATTTTTTAAAATTCCATTCATAGGAATGAGAAAATGAAATTTAAGATTAATCAAACAAACGTGATGGGAAAGTGGGTTTTTAAAGTGATAAAGATAAAAAGTTCACAATATTTTTTATATAAAGTTTAAATATAAAATTTATTTATATGAAATAAATTGGATTAAAATTTTTGTAATTTAAATAATTTTTATTTAATAAAAAATTAATATGTAGTTTAACTTTATTAATAATTTATATAAGAAGGCATTTTTCAATTAAAATTTAAAAATATCTAGTATTCCTCAAAAAAGTTAAATTTTCAAAAAAATCACAAATATTTATGGTAAAAATATTTTAAACATTTGAATTCATAAATTATTAATTTTATTATATAAAATTTAATTTATAAAGGTTTTAAAAAAATTAAATTTATTACATTTTAAAAATAATATTAATTTTTTTTAGAAAATAGTATTTTCAAAACATATAAAGAAGTTTATAAAAATTATGTATATTATAATGTATATGTTTTATTTATATAAAACATTATAATTAATAATTAAAAAATAGTTACTACTATTCATATCACCGTGCTTCCTGGCTATGATATAACAACTATATATAAATAACTAAATTAATAATATATCATTGTTTTGTTAAAACTATGAGTTACATATAACACATGATAAACCAGAGGAACATATATGGACACATCCCATTCAATTCTTGTATGATTCACTATAGATTTCAAGCCCTTATCCAATATAGAGAAATGTAAGCACATGTGTGCTGACTAATATTCTCTTGAGTTCCATGAAATTTACCTCACATTTCTTTTTCCAGAGGAACATTGTTCCATTCCATGTTAAAATGGTTAGAGGATTAGATAGTCATAAGTAATTATCCATATAAATTTTATAATATCCACGTAAAATATGAAGATTTTGTATCTCATTCAATGTGGTTGGTCTGGGCCAATCTTCAATAGCCTCTATCTTTGATGGATTTACAGATATACGCTCTCTTGAGATGATAAGACCCAAAACATAAACCCCATACAGACCAAAATAAAAATTTGTAAAATTTTTAAACAAATTTTCCTTCTTAATGGTCTGAAGTTTAATTCTCAAGTGGTTTTAGGATCTTAAATTCTCTTTGAAAAGATAATAATATCATATATAAAGACAACCAAAAACGAATCAACGTAATATAAAAATAATATTTTCATTAAATCCATGAAGATTTCAAGGGTATTAGTTAGACTTAATGGCATTACTACATAGTCATAGTGTCCATACCAATTAAATGATTATGAATTTGGTATATCTTACTGCTTGGACTTCAATTGATGATATCATAAATGAAGGACAATCTTGGAAAATTATTGAGGTCCACATAGTTGATCAAACAAGTCATCGATATAGGTAGGAGGATATTTTTCCTTATTTTTTATGTTTTCTAAATCCCAATAATCCATGTTGAGTCACATAAATTCATATTTCCTTAAAAAAGAACCACTACACCACAAGGTGCCACAATTGTTTGAATGAGTCCCTTGTCAATATTCTCTTATAGTTTCTTCTTCAATTATTTCTAATCTATTAGAACCATTCAACAAGGAGTATTTGAAATAGGTTCCTCACAAGGTGTGAGTTATATTGTGAACTGAAATTCATGTTTTGGTGGAATCCTAGAAAACACATTCAGAAAGACATCATTAAATTCTCGAACAATAGGCACATCATCAATGTTGAGTTTCTCTCTAACAATTTAAAATAATAATCCTTTATGAATTGGAATTAGGACCCATAAAATTGATGTAATCCCCATTATAATTCCATATATATCATAAACTTGATAGATGATCATAGTTTTATTTGAAATATCAAACCTAAATTCCATTTCTTGACAATTTGTGAGGGATTTATGAAATAAAATCTAATCCATGCCAAAAATGACATTAAATAAAACCAAATAAAAAATGATAAGATTTTCACTAAGCACATTTCCTCCAACATCAACTGGATATAAATCATATACTTGAGATGCGATCATTTTACCATTAGGGGTTTTCACTGATAATTCCAAATCTAATCATTTGGGTGGAATCTTAATTTCCATAGAGAATTATTTATATAATAAACTGTAATATTATTATTTTTCATTCAGCTATGAATATTTTTAATTTTAGGTTAAACCATAGTGTAAATAATCTTTTTTTATAAACCCATAAACTACTCTTTTAGGTAGGTAGGTTTGTTTTTTTTAGAATAATAAAATGGGTGGTTGTTGGCTAGGTGCTGACCAATTACACACCGTGTAATTGGAATAGACAATGAATATTAAATACATGATTCTTAATGATCAAGGAATAAAAAATTCGTAATGGGTAAATGGTTTTCTGAGGAGGGGAGACCTCGATAATTAAACAACATGTGAATCATTTTCACACCATGTAAATTCCAGAATTTAGTTTTAAAAATTTGTGACATGGCCTCCTTTTTTCTGGATATAAACTCACCCTTTCCTTCTCTCATGAACTAGAGAACCAAAGGAAGCCTATATATATGATTTTTACTATTTTCGGATTCAAACCTCATTTCCAGATCCATCTATCCTATTGGATAGCCATTAGTAAACAATTCAATCCTTAGGCATTCTTCAAATTTTTCTTTCTATCCATGATGTTATCATAATATATGCTCATATGCCCATGGTGTTGATATGTTCTTCCATTTTCTTCTGATCATGAAAAACAAAGAAACTATACTAGATGAAGGGAGTGGTAAAGGCATAAGTTAGGTGGTCCATGAATTTTCTTTTAATTTATCTTCATTTAATAAACTGACATTTTTGAGTGCACACTAGTATCCCTAAGCGCTGATTATTAAATTCATTCTCTATGCTTATAATCAATATGATAATGTTATATATCCCCTTCTATATATGAGAGTCATTTTTATATAGGTATTTACCTCAACGCTGACCACCCCAAGTAGTATGTTTCCCTTATTATGCCTTTAGTGGCTTGTTCTGATAATCTGAAACACAATTCATGTGATCTTCAAATTAACCTTGTAATGTCATGTGTTTTAATAAAATAAATGAATTGTTAATGGATAACATGTATAGTTACAACTGTAACTATCTAAGGTATGTTTTCCAATAAATTAATGAATCATTAAAATGATAAATGGAATGCATATTTATAAATATCACATGTCCTAGTTATTTATAAGTGAATTGGTTATGGTGGCATGTCCTTATCCTACCTTTTCATGTTTCTTAAAGTTAAATATATAAAACAAATAATTTATTATTGAGTAAAAATAATAATTGGTTTAATTTCTTCTATGTAATTAACCATGTAAATGCATATAATTTAATTAGTAATAAATTGTTTTAGGTTCTATAGAGACTTTTCACCTTATATGAATGGAAATTGAATGAACCTAAAAAATTATTAAATGGATTGAGGATTACATGGAATATGTATAAGGTAAATTATGAATATAGACAACTTTCATATTTATAGGAGTGTCCAGACTTGATCCATCCATGTATTCCAGAGGGAATTCCTTGAGCACTTTTAGGATTCCATTTTAATTCAATGAGTTGGTTTCTAAGGGAGATACCCACCTTTAAATATGGTTCAACTATACTAGAGGATTAATGGGATGATGACGTAGGATATATTTAGTATATTCTAGCTATTACACTACATTTCATACACACCTTGGATCCAGAATGATGTCTTCAGTTACCAGTCCCAAACAATTCACCCCATTGGGCCCAATCATGATTAGCCTGCCTAACCTTTGAAGAGATACTTTGACTTGTTTAGAATTATTTATTGGGTAATATCTTGGGAAATTATCATTTTATTACACTTAGACCACTTATAGACAATATACAATTTATTACTAAGCGAGATTCACCCTTGAGATCAAGGATGCCTTGGTTATTACATTGGATCCTCTTTATTATTATCATCATTACATAATTCCTTCTTAAAACCTAGATCATTGATTATTATTATTATTATTGTTATGATACATTTTTAGTTATTTATACATAACATGACATATTTATATAATCTTAACTCAAATGAATTAATTAAATTATTACATATTCAGAGACATTACCATCATAGGTTGAGGCGGTTATCAGTGTATTTAAATTAATATATTTTTTTAAATTTATATATACGTATAAACATCCATTTTATATTCATATTCTTAACTATATATTAATTATTGGTAGTGGTATAAATTTATTAACTCACACCTTATGAGGTCCACCAATCAAACCCAATAAGATTATATGTATGAAGGTGTTGACAAGGGGAATCATCTCGCACTGGATACTTGATCTCGATATATTCGTTAGGATGGATCTTGGTAGTAAATAACATGATAGTGATCATGATAATAGATGTTTTTGTATTATTTTATACTATACTATATTTCATTTATTGCATACTACTTTTTATACATATTTTTATCTTTCTAGAGACATGGCCTACATTATCATCATTGTGTATATTATTAAGTTTCATCTTTGAGTATTATTATCAGTTTCTTAGTTGTTATATCTGCTTCCAATAACTATTTTATTTATATAATTATTCCTCTATTTATATTATTATTATATTCGTTGTTCTCCACACTTACATGAGGGTATAGTCTCCCCATGGAAACACCCTAGGCCCTCATTGCTAGCGGTAGCATCTGGCATAGGGGTGGTGTGCTTGAGGCTATGTGGCCCACCGGTTCAGGGGACCTTTGAGTGGAACCCAATTTGAGATGTCACAAAGTGGAGTTAGTGGATTCATTAATTAATTTAATATTTTAATACAATATAAAAGATATTATTAATGAATTGAAATGTGGTTACAATCCAGGAATAGGAGTAGCTAACTCATATTCAAGTTAAATACCATGTTTTCTAAAAAGAGGAAGGTTGTTTAGTATCTCACAAATTATAGTTGACATCGTTTTAGGATTGGGTGATATACATTCTATGTGATAGTTATTATTTGTGTATTTATAACTAAAAATTTCATTTTTATCCATGTCCTGGTGAGATGAAGGTAAGGAATCATTAATCATGCATCATTATAGAACCATACATTCACATTCCATGCATATTCCATTATATAAATGTGAATTTCACTACTTGCATCGATTGTGTTTCCTGGGATTTTTGAGTGAGTCATATTTGTTATATATAAGAATATGCTACAAAAATATTATACATGGTATGTTAATTGGTTATTTAATGTTTCAAAATCAGTATAAATATCATTTTTTTGTATAGGTTGATGGTTTCATATTAGATATATTAGTTTTATCCATGTCATCTATGTACCTTTGGTCACACGAGCTTCTATTTGTTTAGGATTGAGTGACTACTAGTTTCAATCCATGAGGTGTATGTGACCTCATATATTGGATGGGGTAATTTACAAAGTGGATCCATCACATATTACCCACTACATTATGAGACCAAATTTATATGGGGTTAAATAGAAATTTAATGGGTGTTACATTATGTGATAACGTGTATGAGACCTTATTCAATCAGAATGAAGATCCATTTTAATTAATATTTGGTATATGTAAATTAATAAATAAAAAAATTAAATTGAAATGTTAACATATAAAATGAAATGGTTTCTATTAAATGAAGATTCAAGGTATATTTGACCCTTCACATACTGGAACCCCAGTAAATTAAACTTTATGAATTACTAATAACATAGCCTTATAAGTAGGTAGTTGGAGTAGTACCTTGGGTAGCGAGTATTTTTATTAAATTTTTACTATAATAGTGATTCAATATTTTAATGTAACACCATATTATTTTGTGAAATATTTTTTCCCTAATTAATTTAATATTTTTGATATTTTTCATTTCAAGTGACACTAAATAGATTATTTTCTATAAAAAAGCACTATGATTGACTTGCATTATATGCAACCCCAATTTAAATTGGAATTATAATAAAGAAATAGATAATATTGAGGTAAACTCAAAACTATGATTGGATTATATTATACACAATACCGAGTCCCTTTTATAGTTGCACTACACACAAGGCCAATTTTTTACATAACTACAATATACTATTAAAATGATTATTAGAATATTATTATAGCAACCACTCAGCCGTTGGAAGGGATGTTACACATAAGATTAACTATACTATGAAAATTTGATTTAAAGATGCATATAAAATGAATCCATAGGTTATTAGTTAGTATAAATTAATTAATGAACATTTTTAAAATAAATAAATTACTTTTCTAGGAAAACCATTTTTCTATATTCAAACACAATTTTATCCCAATAAATTAATATTTATTTTTATTTATTTTTTTACCTAATATTTATATATTATATATCAAATAATTTTTTTTGATAACCATCCAATATATATCTTATTTTTAAGATACGAATAATTCCAATTTTATGAAAAAAAAGATGTATTTTTCTAAAAGGTAATTTTAACACATTTTAATGGAAACCCCATTTTAAATATTATTTTTAAAAAATGTGATAATATTTTTTTGAAAAAATTAACTTTATTTTCGAAATAATAATATTAAATTTTACTTTGGGTGAATTGTTTTTATTTTTCTGAGATGTTTCATTTTTTGATGAATATTGAAAAAGAGTGAATATTTATTCAATGTTTCTTCTTCGTCTAACCTATTTATATAGAAAACCATGTTTTAATTTGGTTTTAAAGTATAATTAAAACAATTATACCTAAATTAATCCAATATATGTCATTGTAACCAATTTTACAATGATATTTGTTATAAAATCATTTCAATGTTCTTGACCTCTTCGCTTTAAAAAACAGGATTCTTATACCTTATGTGAGATTAATTTTAAATCATTTTCTTGCACTTATGTGACTGGAATTTTAAAAAATGGATTAAATATTCGTAAAAACATAATATAAATTCTAATAAGGTTAAGTTATTTTCTTAAAAAAAATAGTAGGAAATATTATTTAAATTAATTATAATGATTATTGAAAATGTTTCTTAACAAAAGGATGCGCCGTAAAACTAAGGCCCAAAATGACCTAATAAATTTTAAAAAATACATTGGATATCAATATTTTTACCCAGTACTGCATTGGAAGAAATTTAGATAATTATTGGAGCTACTTGACATGATAAAAACATTGGTCGAATTCCATTTTTTAAAATTTAAAAGAATGTCACTCCTCTACGACCATAAAAAGAAACTCACACCTTCCACATATTTACACATTTAAAGCCCATTTTATCTATAAAAATAAACTCCAATATTATAACAAAACCCCTTAATTTATATTATAACCCTCCCTTGGGTATAAATATAATCAAGTAATCCTTTTAGGCCAAACCCAGAGGAGTTACCTAAAGAAGAGGCAACATTCTTTCCCAAGATTATTTGTTTTATTTTCCTTATACACCTCACAAAATATTATTATTACATGATACTATAATTACATAAATATCCTAAATAATTTTATATGTTGTTATTATATGGGTTTTACTTACACATGTACACACATCTATCTAATGGTTAACAAACATACCCTTCTCGTGTACAATGAAATACTGCCTCACGAAATGATGTTGTTTTTTTCCTTTTCCACAAATCATTATTGGGAAATATGATGTAAAATATATTTTTATATTATTTATATATATAAGATATTTATGATGAATTTAAGTTTATATAATTATTATATAACACACACCATCATGATTTCTATTTTTAGTAGGTACGATAACTTCATTTGTGGACATGTGGACCACTGACTCCTCAAAGTTATGTGATTCGTTCACACATTCGATAAAACGTTTTTAAGGTTGTATATAGTAACATTATAATACATATATGAAATAATAATTATAATCTAATGATAATATTTATATACATAAATTTCATCAACATACTTTATTTCATAAATATAGTTAAATAGAAACAATGTTCACGTATACGTACACCATACTATCCCTATGAATAATATATTTCATCTAATATTTATAATTTTTATAGATTATTATTAAGAAATATATACTGAATATATATTATATTTATATCATTTTTAATTTTTTTTAAATAATTAAATCATGATCTATGTAAGAGGATCAATAATAACAAGCCAAATCATATATGAAAAACCGAGAATATATTACCCAAAACGTAACATTAAAATGTAGTTATTAATAAATGGTTAATATAAAATAATTAACTAATAAAATATTCCATTATATATAATAATATTGTTCTTTGAAATATTTGTAATAAATATATATTTATTATACAATAGGTTTGAACATATACAAAAAATCCAAGACTTAAGGTAAGAGTTTTCTCATGTCACTATTGTTTTCCGTGAGACAGAAGCCATGGTCACCACATATTTTCGTATATGGGATATGTATACTACCCGTGTATATATTCTAATATTATTATAATTAATATTACAAGTATTTTAATATCCATTGAATGATATTTCTTTCATGGGGTTTATGTCTTAAAAAGTTACCAAATCGGTAACATAACTTTGTCTCAATTTTCCTTTTTCAGGACACATGTATTGTTATGCACCTATATTATTCTAAAATATGTGTAAATATACCTTTTAAATGTTAAATAATTAATATAATTACATTAAATATATTTTTAGATTCATGTAATACCATTTTCTTATATGGGGAGTACGATCCAAAGTAACCAAGTGGTTAGAGTTTCTTATAACAATCTCATCATTGATTACAATTTTCTATAAATATGTATTTATTGATGAAATATTATGATCCATATTTGAGAAAAACTCATGTATTTTAATATAATAATTTTATTCATGATATCTTAAAGTATTAGTACCATTATTCTACCCATTAATACATATGATAATTAAGAAAGTGCTTTTTTGAAAATGTCACATTATCTTCCTCTTCGGTCACACAACAATGTTCTTTCAAAACCATGTTTTCTAAAAAGGGTTTTAATATTTTATTATGTTTAAAAAGTGTTTTCAAAATTTTCAATATTATATTATATCTTTTAGAGGAATGTTTTTTTAAAATGTTTTCAATATTCTTTTATATGTATTCAAGGTAAAAGGTTTTAAAAAAGTTTCCAAGCTTATTTTATCTGTTTTCAAAAAAATGTTTTTAAAATGTTTTCTAGACTCATTTATTTGTCTTAAATTTTATTATAAAAGAAAATTTTTTTCCGAAGGATTTATTTTTCAAACATTATTACTCAAATAAGAAAGGATATTTTCCACACTAATGGATTTTAAATGATATTTGATAATAATTTTCTATATAAGATTACTTCCATTGGTGTTAGTCATTAATTTTGGGAAAAATTATCCAAGGGTTACATTAAAATTATTTATTTGAATGGTTTATGTTTTTATGGTTTGTTTTTTATAAAACCCATTTCTGACTAAAATGTTATTTGATTATAAAACCCATTTCCCTTTCAGGGGTTATATCTTTATAAAACTCATTTATCTTTCACATGTTATATGTTTATGAAACCCATTCCACATTAATAGGTTATATGTTTACAAAACACAATTATTTTCATGGCTTATTATTTCATGTAATGATTTTGAAACCTGTAACTTTTCATTAGGTTTCAATATATTGATATTTTTGTGATACCCATTTCATTTCATGGGTTATGATATGATTATTTATGATCTTGTGGTATACGTATGTATGATTTCATTATGATATGTTTGGTACCTATATATCCCTATAATTAATTAGGTAAATATTTATATCTCATGATGTAGACATGGCCAGAATAGGGAGTGAACTCGGTTCTGTAAATGAATTTTTCCGCTAAGATGGTATTGGGAGATAACATTGACTACTAATATGTTCATGGGATTAAACCAGGCTAACTGAGATTGTATGGGGTATAAAACCCTAATAAAAAACATTAAATAATATTGAGTTAAATCATGAATTCACATTTAGGATCGTTTCCTATTTATATTTTTATAGAATTAAGCCATAAATATTATATAAGAACTCAAATTTATACAAATTGAATGCAACTACCCAATACCCATTTCTAAAACAAAATAAAACTTTTAAAAGTAATCATTATTTTCTTCTTGATAAATATATTCATAATATGCATCTTTACTTATTCTTTTCTCTTACCATACTTATAGCCTATGGAAAAATTTTAAAAACATGGGATGAGAAAAAAAATATCAATAAGGGATATAAATAAGGAATGAAACTGTTAGTCTATAAATATTTTAAAGTCATGAAAACATTTTCACAAAATAAAAATTTTCACCCATAATACATATGTTCATTAACATACATCATGAAATCATAATATTCCTATAAAAATTCTTAGGAATCATAATTAATTTAGGTAACTTGTGGAATCAATATCATAATTTCATTGTATCTTTCATATCTATATAGGGAGTAACATTCATGGTTACATTTGGAATACCCATCACAGTATATTCCCTAAGTCTCTTAGGAGAATACTTCTCATTAAACTCCATCTAATTACCCATTGCATTTGGGAGATATCATGGAATCACCCTCCCCTGATTTAACATGGAACTAGACATATACAAAAACAATTACCATGAACCATAACATAATTATAACATACAAAACAATCTTAAAGGAAAAATAACATTTCTACATTGAAAACATATTTCATATTTAAAATATACACACCCATAAATGAAGACATATTATTTTAAAATAAAATAATAAAAATGTAATGTAAATATAAATAAATAATAGTGACATAAAATAAATATATTCGGTTCATGACAGATATGTTAAAAATATTCCATGTTATTGAAATCATCAATCCATTTTTAAAACAAAATTAAATCATTTTAAAATTATATTTTTTAATAAAAGTGTCCCATAACACTTTGAAACATTGGAAAGGCATATAAAATATATAACATCTATTTCTAGACCAATAAATCCTTGAAACCATTTTGAAAACATGGACATTAATGAGAATGATTTAGAAGAATAAAACATTAAAACATTTAAGACAATGTTTTAGTTAATGTGTCTCTTACCAATTGAGGAACACTTGAATACAAATTATTAAAAAATATTATTAAACAAAACATTAAATATCAAGTGAATATATTAATTTATGATATAACATGCCAAATGTTTTTTATAAACACCTTATTGGATAATAATGCTTCATAACATCATGATATTCCTTAATGAAAGAATATTGAGATGAAGTCTCTCATATTGAGGATGACTTGTCTCATACATTCTATATATTCCTAAAAGATAAACTCAAATTGTTCAATAATTTCTTAATAAACTTTTTAAATTTTATTATTCCCTTTATATCACTTATTTCCAAGTTATAATAATTACGTTATTATTTATTTTCATATCTAATGTTTTTTTGATATTCAGTACTTGTGTCGCAATTGAACTTTGTATGATGTCAATAGTCCATGGAGACAAAATTCCATCATCTACAGAATAATATTATGAAAAAGTTAACATTTTTGTAATTAAATAATACTTTTAAATCAATCCATTATGTTTTATTATGAAATATGAACAACATTATAATCATGGAGATGATAAGTCGTATGCACGTAAGAGGAACATTTTACAATTTTATTGATCATTATAGAAAGTTGGTAAGCATTATTTTATCTTTAAAAAATTATAATAAAATTAATAGTAGAATATTAATAATCAAAATATTTTTATATATATAATAAAAGTTATATAATGAATAAAAATGAGTCACATTGCTTCGTGGAGGTGATAATTCACATGTACACATAAACGATGTTATCATTTTTATTAACATGGAAAGTAAGAACATAATTCATATATAATTATCCTAAAATGATTAATATTTAATTAATAACACATATGAATATAAATTCTATTATTATAACCTATCATATGTGATGGTGAAGAAAAATAATAAATCAGTTCATGGAGGTGATAGTTCACTCGTATCTAAGAATGATTAATTCCATTCCAATTTAACCTAAGTGTATATGGATATAAATGATGATATTAATATAATAAAATATAATTATATTTTTGATACTATAGTTATTATTTAATAATGGAAGAATAGTATTTTATGGAAGTGTAAGAAGAAATAAAATAAAAAGACTTAAAAAAAATGTCCATTCCTTCGGATGATCATCATTCACAAGACTGTAACCCCATTAATAATAGTGTTATGAATGAACAAAGGCCTCAATAATGTGGGGGGGATTGTACAAAAGTTTTTTGGTTAATAGAGGTTGATCCAAAAGTTTTTGTAAGTGTGATTAAAAGAGAGGAATGAGTGCCCTTTTATAGGGGAGGGGAGGGGCACTCTTTGAATTATTAAAAAAAATTAAATTAATATAAATTCATTTTCTATTAAAAAATGGTCCCAAGATGATTTATTTTGAATATATTATTATTTTGGGTAGAATAATTCTCATTAAATTAAAATTATACACCTATTTAAATTTTTTTTATCCTTATCATTTTTCTTTAACACCTTTTAACTCTTACTGATTTATCAAGTAATTTACACTTTGAGGGAAAATATAATTACCAAATTTTCCCAAAATACCAATAAAAGACTAAATAGTGGAATATTAAGATTTATCTAATCTTTTTGGGAAAATATTAGATATTTAAAAATTTTATATCATTTAATTAAAAAATTTATATTTTAATAAATGAATTATGTCAATTTTGGCACTATTCATTAAATGACTTTTTTAAAAATTCACAAAATGATATCTTATAAAATATTACATTAACAGAATCCTAACATGTCATATCCATTCATAAAATTCTTTTATGGCATCCAATATTTAGGATTATATTTATTTTTATTATTATTAATATTGTTTATTTCATTCCTTCTTTAATAAATATATTAGAACATCATCTTTGTATAATAATTATATTTAATTATTTAATTCTTAAAAACTGAAAATAAATTTACATGATGTAGGTAAATTTTTTATATTTATATTTACTATTCATAGTCAAATATATCACTTATATAACCCCATATTGAAAATGTTTTCGTAAGAAGAGACATATTTATGACACATTAGCCTTTAGTTTCAGTTAATTGTCATAAATGTCATAATAACACCCATGTGGATTTCAAAGGCACATTTTCTACCCAAGGATATTCATGGATGATAACTACATTCCCAATAATATTATGACACGTGTTAGGGTAAATTTATAATATTATAATATTAATTTCACCTTTAATTACCAAATTTACCTTTAAGCATGATAAATAAAATAATAAAATACAAAAGTTAGTATTCATAAAAAATTATTATGATCCCATTGTATCACAATTTCCATACTGAGCACACCCTTGTATGTATGTTTTTGAATTTTTTTTCATAGAAGTGGTTAAATTAGGTTTAACAATAATCCTGTCGAGGAATCGAAAAAATGAGTTTTTTAAGTAAAACGTTCAAAATGTCACATTGTTTTTATATTTAATTTTAATTTGAAACTAAAAAAAATGAAATAAATTGGATTAAATAATACAAAATTCATATAACAATACATTAAATCCATTTAAATTGATAATATATAAATTTAAATAAATTAGATGAAATAGTGGTATAGAAATTAAAAATAATTATTTTTCTCTATTCCCTAAAATATGTAATTTTTCAGAAAAATACCAAAAATTATAGAAACTAAATTTTAAGGTCCTGATTCAAAATAATATATTTATTTTTTCGAATAGAACTTATTAAAGTGTGAAAAAATATATTTTCCAAATGGTTTTCCATCAAAAGGGGACACAAGTGCATATTTTTGAAAAATAATTCTTTTATTCAAAAAAATGTATGTGTTCTAATATCATTTCTATAAAACATATGAGACGAATTTTAAAAATTAAATTTAATATATTACATATATATTTTATTAATAAAATCCATCAAGAGTTATTTTATTATTTTATGAACCAACGTATTTGCATTAAAGTGTTTTAGAAAAAAACATCCATTATAAATGATTGGTATTTATTTAATTTCCTAATTAATTTGGTAACCAATGAATCATTATATAAACATGTGTAAAACATATTTTCATAATTCTGTTAATATCCTTCATTCCTGCTATTCTGACAACCATACGATAAGTAGAACTTAAAAATATTAATATTAATAATATATTATTTTTCGGTATAACTCAATTTTGTGTACAATGTAAAATTAGAGTGAAGCCCATTTTTGTGTATCAAGTAAACAATCAAGCATATCTCCTCATTAAGGTAAAATTACAATCTAATTCATAAATATTAATAAATATGAAAACTTATAATTCTATTAATACCTCAGATGTTACATATTTCCCCACTTTTGGAAATTGCATCCTCAAAATTTTAAATTTAGTCATGGTAACTAAGGTTTCACTTTTAAAAATTACTTCAGTAAAATCCCACATATGAAATAGAGTCAATAAAATATCCAATTTATAATAAATAAATTTATGTACAAAGGTTTCTTGAAATATCAAATACGAGGATTCCATTTAAAAAATCATGGATATGAAAGAGAAACTAACCATCTTGTTCTGATGGAGAGGGATAGAAAACATAATTAGGAGAAAATTAATAATCAGAAAACCAGAAACTTGTGATGGGTTATGTGTAACATCCTGGTTCTGTAAGCCACCTAGAGGAACCCCATACTCGGTTGGTCACATGGCCTCATGTGCATTTCCATGAACGGCAAAGGTTGTCGACTAGCAGCAAGGGCCTTGGGTGTGATAGTGGGGAAACTAGGCCCACATTTGCAGAGTACACAGCAGATGTAAACCAATAACTACAATATCAGAAGCAGTAAACATCCAACAGAAGTAAACAATAGAAGACCGGAATAATAAAACAACTAGAGCACATATATAAATTTTTCATGATACATAAGTCTAGGAAAGCAGCCAATCAATTCAAAATGTTGTAATACAAATAGTACTAAACCAAAGTACAAAATAAATGATAAACAACTCCTCATCATCTCATGAATATGTTTGGCCCCATACTCTCCAGCTTTACAGTAAGTCAAGTACCTCATGTTGAAGGGAACTTGACCTTTTCTATAAATGCAACAATAAAATTTGGTTGGGCCCAAAAGAATGGCCCAAACAGGTTGTAAGACTAAATCCTAGTAGAAAACCACCCGAAGATCTATGCCTAATAGTCAGTGAATAAATGGAAGGTAAAAGTACAAAATGAAGTAAACTAGAAAGTACTAAGAAGTAAATAATCAACAGATCCAAAACAAGAAACAATAAAACAACAACTATACCTCAAATCGGCAACCCTCAAAGAAGTATCCAAAAACATTCCTTCCAGTCCAACCTAAAAAGAGTACAATCAACCCTATGGGCATTACACTCGGTCTAACACCTCTTGTTCTATGTATGAATATAATAAGGCTCTCTGAGTAAGCGCTCACAGTCAATCCCCTTATAGTCAAAGGTAAAACAAGACTCTCTGAGGAAGATCACACAGTCCATTACCTATATAGTCTAGGGTAATCAAGGACTCTCTGAGGAATCTCACACAGTCAATTCCACTTATAGCCCCAATGTTTAGGACTCTCTGAGGATGCTCACTCGGTCAATTCCCCTTACAGCATAGGTCATACAATTCAAACAATGACTCCCTGAAGAATCCCACGTGGTCAATCTCTTTATAGTCTAAAGAAAACAAGGACTCTATGAGGAAGCTCACTTGGTAAATTCCCATTATATCCCCAAGTGGTTCTAGGCTCTCTGAGGATGATCACTTGGTCAATCCCCCTAATATCCTATGTTCTCAAAGACTCTCTAAGGAAGCTCACCTAGTTCATTCCCCTTATAGTAGACTACTCTAGGTTCTCATGGACCTGTGTAGGTAATCGAGTATAACAGCGTAATATGGCCAAAGAAAAACTACAACACTACTTGGATAAATAGTATACAAAATATCAAGCATGTTAGAATACAACTCTCCATCCTACCGCAACAGGCATGGTAAACAAGAAAAGCAGCCAAACTTTCTAAACAAGATTGAACGGTCGTAAACAGAATATGAAAGGGAAAAACATCCAAATCATAGAACTTATACCTATAAAATACCAAATTACCTCAACATAGGAATTCATGCATGGCAGACAATAAATAAGGGAAAAACGGTAAACATGTAATACCCCGTTCAAGGGTATTGGTGGAATTTGCACATAATACTCAAAGACTTCAAACAGAAAGGCACAAACCACTTACCTCGGGGTTAGGAGATCACTATACTTTAACCTTGAATATTGAATATCCTTATAATGTCATAGGTTTAAGAAAACTTCTAAGACGTTAAACCCACGATAACTTGGAAAAGAAGAGAAAACATGAAACAAGGTTCCAGTAGAAGAGAGAACTCATTGATGTGATACCAACACAACTGACGATGTTTGATTTGGAGGACGGATATCGGATTGGGGGTTCGTTGAATATCTGAGGTCGTACCATCACTCTCAGAAAAACCAGACCTAGAAGAAGTTGGTTCTGTCCATCAAACGTGACCCCAGTGCGTTTAATGAAAAAAATAAAATACACGGCGTGTACTTTTGGATTATACGGAATGTACTTTCTGTTTTCGTACTCCACATTAGGTGACCTCCAATTCACTCCCACATGCCCGTGTGTGTGGCTACTACACGGCCAACACACGGCCTGCCACGACAATGAAGTACACGACGTGTACTCATAAAGTACATGACATGTACTTAAAATATTTCCAGAATTTCCGTTTTCCTCAAAAATGACCAGAAAAGAAAAAACATACCTGAAAAGAAGATCTAGGATCTTACAAACTTCCCCCCTTAAATATATTCATCCCAGAATTCCCTAGAGTGGTATAGAAGAAGAAACCCAAAACAGTTTTGGCCACTTCGCTCGTACATCAGTCTCCCTCTCCCAAGTCTCGTCTTGCACCCACCCGTGCTGCCAAAACACTCATATCAGAGGAATAGACCCACCACGGAGAACCTTTGTATTATGATCTAAAATCTGGATAAGAAGCGCTTCAAATGACGTATCCTCTACAAGCTCAACATCCTTGGGTTGAAAGACATGAGAAGAGTATAAAAAGGAACTTCAAAGCTGAGAAACGTGGAAGACACCGTGCATAGCTCAGTACTTCTGAGGTAACTGCAACCAATAGGCAACAATCCCAACTCTATCCAACACCTCAACCGACCCAATGTACTTTGTTCTGTCTCCAAATCCTCTTATGTCCCAACCTCGGTGTGACATGCAGGAAAACCTAATCCCCGACATCGAACTCTAGAGTTCATCTCCACTGATCATCATAAGACTTCTTTCGAGACTTTGCAGTAGCCATCCTCTTCCTAATTAACTCTATCTACTCTGAGGTCTCCTAAACAAGACATGGTCCCAGAAAATCTACCTCCCATGCCTCCAGCCAACATATGGGTGATCAACATGGCCTACCGTACAAAGCCTCATAAGGTTCCATCTGAATAGTCGCTTGAAAACGATTATTGTATGCAAACTGCACAAGAGATATACGCTTCTCCCAAGAACCACCAAAATCCAGAATGCATGCTTGGATCACGTCCTCATGCACCAGAATCGTACGCTCGGACTGGCCATCTGTATGGGGATGTTATGCCATACTCAAAAGTAATTATGTAACCAAAGTATTCTGAAGCCCCTGCCAGACCCAAGAAGTAATGCTTTCATCCCAGTCTGAAACAATAGAGCGTGGAACTCCATATAGATGTACAATCTCTCAGATGTGAAACCATCCCAACTCATCAACACCGAAGGTCTCCTTGATAAGCAAGAAGTGAAAAACCTTCTTGAGTCTGTCAATGACAACCCAAACTCTGTCATTCCCTCGATGTGACCTCGGAAAACAAGCCATGATGTCCATCACTACATTATTCCAATTCCACTTAGAAATGGGTAATTGTTGCAAAAGCCTTACTGGTCGTTGATTCTCCTCCTTCACCTTCTGAAAAGTGGAACTCCTCATGATGAAACAAGCAATGCCCCTCTTCATACCTGGGCACCAATACTAACGGTGTAGATCATGATACTTCTTTGTGAGGGCAGGATGAACTGCCCAAACTGAGGAATGAAAATCCCACATTAGCTCTTCGCGTATGTCTGGTGGCACCCATACACTCCCCTCGAAACAAAAGATCTCATCTTCTCGTATGGTACATCCCGAAATAGGGTATCCTACTAACATGATCAATCGTAGTACTAGGACTTCAGAATATGATAGATGCCTCATTCACACTCGATCAAGAAGAATAGAGGTAACAACTATAGAAGAAAGAAACGTTTGCCCCTGACTGTTGTGCACCTCCAAATGCATCTCAGAGAACAAATCCATAAGAATATACTTACTACTGGTCTCTAGAACAACCTATATCTATGTCTTCATACTCAACACATCAACCACTGCATTTCCTTTCCCAGGAATGTAGACAATCTAAAATTCAAAGGACTATAGTTACTCATCCCACCTTCACTATCTCAAATTCCGATCATGTTGAGTAAAGATGTACTTGAGAATTTTTTGGTTGGTGAAAACCACAAAGTGCTCTCCTAGAAGATAATGTCTCCAACAAAGTAAGACATGAACAATAGCTTCCAACTCTAGATCATGCATCAGGTGATTTCTCTCATGTGGCCTCAACTACCACGTCCTGTACTAAATGATTCTATCACCCTGCATAAGCACAACTCCCACCCCGATACCTCACGCATCATAGTAAACAGTAAAGCTCTTGCCTAGCTCTGGAAAAAAAGTACCAGTGCTGAATTCAACAACCCCTAAATCTCCTTAAAGGCTGAATCAAAAGAATCTAACTATAAGAACTTCACCCACTTCTTATTCATACTTTTCAGTGGTACTGCTAACCATGAAAGGTCTTGTATGAAACATCAGTAGTATCCATATAGCCCTAAAAATCTCCGCACCTCAAAGACGTTCATCGGATACTCCTAGGAAACCACAACTCTCACTTTCTATGGGTCTACTAATTCTTCTGCCTCTGAGATAATGTGACACAAGAAGTGAATCTGATCCATCCCAAACTGTCATTCTGAGAGAATAGAATATAACTGATCCTCTCTCAGTGTACTAAAAAAGATCTCAAGATTGGTATCATGGTTGTTTCATGTATGAGAGTACACCAAGATATTGTCCATGAAGATCCCCACGAAGGAATCCTAGTATGGATGGAACACTCGGTTTATCAGTGACATGAAAACTGCAGGCTCATTCGTGAGACCAAAAGACATAACCATATACTCATATAGAACATTACTGCTCTAGAAGGCTGTAAAAGGTATATCTAATGGTATAACTCTAAATTTATGATAAACGGACCTCAAGTAAATATTTGAGAACAACTGGGATCCTCGAAGCTTATCAAAGAGATCACCGATCATCGACAAGGGATATTGGTTCTTAACCATCAAGTAGTTCAACTTTAGATAGTCCACACAATGCATGAGGGTACCGTATGCCTTTTTCGTAAACAATATAGGCGAACCCCATAGAGAAGTACTGGGTCGGATGAATGCCTTTTACTTCAACTCTTCCGACTGCATCTTGAGTTCCTGCAACTCAGGTCTAGCAATCCTATAAGGAAGAATGGACACCAGTGCTTCTCCTGGAACATGCTCAATCATGAATTCTACCTCACGCTCTAGAGGAAAACCTGAAAATTTTTCTGGTAATACATCTTTAAAATGATCCAACACTGGAGGAATCTCTAACTGTGACGTCCCCTGGTCATCCAGATATAGACTATCAATCTGGGCTGTAACTCCTCCCAACCCATGATTCTCTGGACCCACTCTGCTCGCCTGGACATCCCAATCCCACTTATGAAGAAAAAGATCTGCCCTCTGGTGATATAAAACTCACCCTGATGCAATAATAGTTTATTACTGTAAGGAATGATACTAACCAGTCCATACCGAGAATGACAACATAGCCTATCATCTCTAGGACATAGAGGTCCCACAAAAATTGACATCCACCAACCTGTAGAGATAACTCTCTGCACTGACATACACTGGCCATTCTAATCGCCAACGAAGTGTTTAGCGTCAAGATACTAGTAGAAGTAAAGATTAAGAGGACAAGGCACTCAACGTCAGAAACAGATATAAAGCTATGGGAAGCCCCTATATCAACAAGATAAGAAGCTAAAACTGAGGCTACTAAGATCATACCTTGAATGGTAGAAGGTCCATGATCCTACTCCTATTGGGTCTGCTCCACTGGATCATTTTGGCATGTATTGTGGCTCTGTGACCCTGTCTAACCACTCTGAGCTGATCCAACCTGATGTCGCTGAAAACCGGGCGATTGGATACCATGGTGACGACCTCCACCTCAGCCCAAACGACCGAAAGAACTCCAGTTCCTAGATTGGTGAGAAGCTGATGGGCATGCTCCGGAATGTGGAGTCATAGAGGAACCTCTGTCACCACCTGTGGGTGATAAGAACTCACAAAAGCACTGAAGGTGACACATCTTTCCTCAATATCGTCACTCCACTGGGTCTCTCGGGAAACGTGGCATCATATTCCCACTTCTTCCACAATGGGAGCGCACCACCTTTCTCTTGGAAGATGCATCCCAGTTGCTCTGATCTCCTCGTGCAGCCTCCCTGCAGAAAATCTTGCAATCAGGTGGCGGAGCACTAACTGTAGATGCTAAACCACCCTAGATCACAACTCCTGAATCCCTCATATTGTGATCTGTGATTATCACCTGGTGGATGATAGAAGATATTGAAGTCAACTTGAAGATGTTCACCTGTGACCGGATGTCATGCCTCAGACCATCCTCAAAAATTTGTGCAAGGAAAAACTCATCACCTCCTTGAATAGGTGTGAAATGATGCAGCTCTGTGAAGCGATAGGAATACTCCATAACTGTAAGAGTACCCTACATCATTCTCATCAACTCTAGGGATCGATCGGCCCTCAAGGGATCCGGATAGAAGTAATCGAAGAAGCTTCGTCAGAACTCATCCTAAGCCATATTCTGATGGCGTCCCACCTATGAGATCACATCCCACTACCTCTTGGCAGAGTCTCTGAGCATGTAGGTAGGAAGATTCACCCTCTTCTCTGGAGGTATCTCTATATGCTCAAAAATTGTTAGTGTGGCCTCTATCCATGACTCTGCAACCTAGTTTCCTCCATCCCCTGAGAAAGTGGGAGGGTAATGCAGCTGGAAGACTCTCGTCAAATCATCCATCGACGGGACAAGAGGCGATTCTACATAAAAGGTCTGTATCATCCTCAGAACGCCCTCCCTGAATTATGAATCAGCACCAATATTAAGTACAACGGCTGGTGCCAAGGCTGGCACAACAAGAGGATCTGCAGGTAGTCCTTTATCATCCATGTCATGTGTCTGATCATAGTATAGAAACTAGCACACAACCAATGGATGCCTCGGTGTCATGCCTCTAGAAGGTCAAGCACACACCTTAGATCAATATTATCAAGGAATAGAAACAATGAGTGTGAGAAGGGAACATGAGAAAGAAAGAACTCATGTTTTACAAAAAATGACTACATAGAGTGTACATTTCCTACACTGCGTGTTCCTTAAAGACATTTACATGTGCGTGTACTCCTACCTAAACTAGTTGTGTATGACCCCAAACACACAACATGTTGTCTTAACACACGACATGTACTTGAATCATTTTTCCCTGCCTGAGTCCTTCAACATGGTTCAGCCACATGGCTCTCCGAAGGAAAGACTACATGGCATGTAAAATTCCTACAACGACGTGTAATAGACAATATTTACTTTTCCTGTGTGGTTAGTGAGACGACCTAACACACGGATCAATATACACTACCTGTATTAGACACAACTTGGATAACCTAGGTTGTTAGTGACATGGGAGGCCATGGGTTCAACACTACACTGTGTGTATGGATGATACATGGTGTGTTCACTCTAGGTTTTCCACATCCCATGTCTCTGCCAACACGACTCATAACACAGATAGAGACTACACGGCCTGTACATTTAGTACATGGCGTGTACTAAAGAAAAATAGTTTCTTCCCGAATATAATAACACATGGCATGTACTTAACACTACACGATGTGTATTTTGGGTTTTTCAAGACAGTATTCCTTTGACACTACTCTAGAACCCAGAAAACATTGAAACCGGTATTAAAAGTGCCAAATTTTGATCTGTGAGGTCCCATACTCCACACGAATCAATGGTTGGAATATTTTACACATTATAACGTGGAAAACATGGAAATAATCCACCAAATCATGGTCCATGATGGCCCACAACACCTCAAGAACCAAAGTTTGGCATTCATTCAAGAAAACCTCTACACACACAATACCCTATCAAATAGCAGGTATTTCAATCAAGGAAAATATCACAATAGCAGACATATTTTTCACATCATATATCATAATAATATTCAATCACTAATACATCCTATATGACTTGACAAAAATGCATGACAAGTGATTTCAAGAAAGTGACTATATGATGCATGAGATGGCGTAACCTCATTTCATCGGGTTGTAATAGAAATAGAACCTCAATAATATCAACAACAACAGCACAAATCATGTGAATCACTCAAGGTGATATCAAATCAACTGTAATAATTTCCAAAGTAGAAAAAGTTCAATTAACGAGGTAGATTGGCTTTTCCCTATACACAGGTTAGCTACTCCCGAGCACAACTTATTACCAAGTAACTATTCCGCCCTATCCATAGATAATGCTCCAAATAGTAATTTAAGGGAAAATAAATCATCTGATACCACTTTGTAACATCTCGGTTCCAGATGCAACCCAGAGGCTCCCCATACACTATTGGTCACATGGCCTCAACCGCATTTCCCCGAATGCCAGAGGCTGTGGACTAGCAGTGAGGGCCTTGGGTGTGATAGTGGAAAAACTATGCCCTCATTGGAAGAGTACACAATGGATGTAAACAAATACATACAATAGATGAAGTAGTAAACATCCAACATTAGAGAAAAGCAGAAGAGTTGAATAATAAAACAACTGAAGCATATATATAAATGATACATGATACGTATGTCTAGGAAAGCAGCCAAACAAGTAACAATACTGGAATACAAACAGTAATAAACCAATGTACAAAATAAAATATAAACAACTCATCTACATCATAAGAATATGCTTGGTCCCATGCTCTCCATCTCCGCAACAAGTCAAGTACCTGAAGTAGAAGGGCACTTTCACTTATCTATACCTACAACAATATAATCTGTTTGGACCAAAAAGCATGACCCAAACAGGGTGTGAGACTAAATACCAGTAGGAAACCACCCAAAGATTTGTGCGTAATAGTCAGTGAATATATGGTAGGTAAAATTACAAAAAGCAGTAAACATGAAAGTAGTAAGCTATAAATAATCCACATTTCCAAAACAAGCAACAAAGAAACAACAACTAAACATCAAACAAGAAACCCTCTGGGATGTACTCACAGCCATCCCCTCTAGTCCTACATAAAAATTGTACAAGAAAACCATTGTTCATCACACTTGGTCTAACCCCTCTAGTTATGTGTATAAATATAATAAGACTCTCTGAGGAAGCACTTACAGTCAATCCCCTTATAATAAAAGGTAAAACAAGACTCTATGAGGAAGCTCACACAATACATTCCCAATATAGTCTAGTATAGTCAAGAACTCTATGAGGAAGATCACCTGGTAAATTAACCTTATATCTCCATGGTCTGGGACTCTCTGAGGAAGCTCACTCATTCAATTCCCCTTATATCCCAGGTCGTACAATTCAAACAAGGACTCTCTGAGGATGCTCGCATAGTCAATCCCCTTATAGTCTAAAGCAAATGAGGATTGTTTGAGGAAGCTCACTTAGTCAATTCCACTTATATCCCTAAGTGGTTCTAGGCCCTCTGAGGATTCTCACTAGTTCAATCCCTATTATAGACTAAGTACTCAATGACTCTGTGAAGAAGCTCACATGATCAATTCCCCTTATAGTCTACTACACCAGGTTTTCACGACCCCGTGTATGTCATCGAGCATAGCAGGGTAATATGGCCTACGTAAACCTACAGAACTACGTGGATAAATAGTCTAAAACATATAAATCATGTCATAATATGACTCTCAATCCTACCACAACAGGCATGGAAAACAAGAAACGCATCCAAATTGGATAAACAAGACCAAACGGTCGTAAACAGAACATGCAAGGGAAAGACATCCAAAGCATAGAAATTACCCCTATTCAATAACAAATTACCTATACATAGGCATAGAATAATGGTAGAAAATCAATAGGGGAAAATGGTAAACAGGAAATACCCCATTCAATGTTATTGGTGGTATTTTCACATAATACTAAAAGACTTCGAATAGAAAGTCACAAACCACCTACCTCGGGGTTAGGAGATTTCTATACAGGAAACTCGAAGCTTGAATCTCTTTATAACACCATAGATCTAAGTTTACTTATAAAACATTCAACCCATGATAACATGGAAAGAAAGAGAAAACATGAAATGAGGTTCCAGAAGAAGAGAGAACTCACTGATGCGATCCCAATGCAACTGACAGTGTTTGATTCGAAGGTCGGACGAAGGCTCAGTGGTTCGTGGAAGATCTTCGGCCGTACCCCCGCTCTCGAATGAACCAGACCTATGAGTAGTCTGTTCAATCTATCAGACGCAACCCCAATTAATTTAATAAAAAAACAAAATACATGTCGTTTACTTTTGGAGTACATGGCCTTTACTTGTTGTTTCTGTACTCCGCATTAGGCGGCTTCCAAGTCACTCTCACACGGCTGTGTGTGTGAATACTACATGGCCAACACATGGCCTACTGCGGAAAGGATATACACGACATGTACTCATAAATTACACGACATGTACTTAGAAAATTTCCATAATTTCATTCTTCCTAAAAAACGAGCAGAATATAAAACATACCTAAAAAAAGATCCATGTTCTTACATTAATTGGTATTTGATTTCAAATTTTTAAATGTGAATGAATTTTTTTTTGCTGTTTTTAGTTCCTTTTCATATAGTTAAGGAATTACAATACTTCTTTGAATAATAACATAAGGAAATATACTTACTTAACACATAGAGTTTTATCCATTAATAGAATTACCAAACAAACTCATATTTTTCTCCAAATAATGAGTATTTAAGATGAATTTTTCATACCGGATGAATTATAATCAAATTTTATATAATAAGACGATCCAAAAAATTTTAAATATCATTTTATATTGTTATTATACATTAAAAATAACCAAAATGGTTATTACATCATATGATAATTGGCCAAAAAGAAAAAAACTGATACGACAAAAAACTACTTCAATATAAAAAATTCAAAAGTAATATACAATTATCAAAAAAGATCCTTTTTTAAATTACTATCCTTAAAAATATTCAATATAATATAAAATAAGATTGAATCCCAAAACTTTGATGGATTTGATCATGTATTCATCCAAGATAAATTGTTACATTTATCTCCAAATAACAGCAACTACTATTATTGTCTGATACAAAAAACTAATTAACCTATTAACATATTCTCCATGATAGGTTAATAGTTTCCATAAATAAAATAATTCTCATAATTCCCCAATTTAAATCATATATTCTTCCAAAATATAATTCAACCACTATTTCTCAATTAAAGTCACATAGTATTCTACTTACCTTATTCATAAAAATTCTCTATAATATTGACCATCTTTAAAAATAAAATTTATCACATAATTACAAAATCATTTTCCAATACCAAGTAGATCCATTTGATAAAATTTATGTTCCCAAATAAACTAATTCTTATTTCATTGTCACATTTAACTAAAAATTAAAAGTCAAACTAACTAGGGACTTCACGTATTCTAGTGGAGGGCGATAATGCCATGTCATTATTTAGTTGTGGGTTCAATTCTTGTGGCCTTTTCCAATGTAATTGGTTGCCAAACAGTCAGTGGGTTTTACTTTTTAAAAAAAATTATAATTCTTATGATATTATCAAAAAGTTGTATACCTAAAAAAACTATACATGTTTTAACCTCAATGGTGGGCTCATACCTTTAATTGTTTATCCCAAAAAGTAATAACCCATTGTTCCCTCAAAGGTGAATAGATCCAGAAAAACCATTATTCACCATCAAAATTCATAACATAATGCCTAAAAAGGTATTTTGAGACATTAAAATTATAATCAACAATAAAATTAAAATATTGTGATGATATATCTAACACTTACAAAATCATCCTAATCTCCAAAATTGTCTAAACTATCCATCGATACTAAATATAACACCTCGACCATAAACATTATATAATCTTGAGTTATTTCAAGAATTCATATTGAGGATCATTTCAGGTCCAGATTTTTCCATAATTAGTCCAGAACTACTGCATAAAGACTCAAATTTATAAAATTTGGATATAACTAAAATAGTATCCATTTCTTCCGCACACAAAAAAACATTAAAAATTAACATTATTTTTTCTTGATAAAAATATTTAAAACTTTAATAATGAGTTATTTGTTTCTCCTACCATACATTTAACCTGTTTAAAAGATTTCAAAAATATTAAATGAATAAAAAATCTCATTAAGTGACAAATAAAAAATGAAACCATTATTCTATAAATATTTTAAACTCATGAAAACATTTTCCTAAAATCATACTTTTCACCAATAAAACATATGTTCTTTAACATACCTCCAGAAATAATAAGATTCATAAAAAACATCTTCGAAATAATCAATTATAAAGGTAACTAGTGTCATCCATATCATACTTACATTTTATCTTTCACAACTACATAATAAGTATCCTTCATGGTTATATTTGGAATACTGATCACATTATATTCCCTAAATCTCTTAGGAGAAATCTTATAATTTAACTGCTTCTCATTACCCACTGAATTAGAGAGATATCATAGGCTCACCCACCCAATGTTTATCATGGAACCACTTGTATACATAAATAATCCCCAAGAACCATAACACAATCATAAAAAATAAAACAATCATTAAGTAAAAACAACATTTCATCATTGAAATCACATATCATATTTACAATCCACACACACATAAATGTAAAAAAATTATTTTAAAACAAAATGGTCAAGATGTAATGTAAACATCAATACATAATGGTGACATAAAATAGATATATTTAGTTCATGAATCATATTTAAAAAAAACATTCCAAGTTATTTTAAAAATCATTCCATTTAAAAAACACAATTAAAAGATTTTAAAAGAATATTTTTTGAATTAAAGTTTCCCAAACAACTTAGAAACTTTTAAAAGGAATTTACGATTTAAAAAATCTATGTCCTTATAAATAAATTTTCACAACCATTTTTTAAACAAGGATATTAATGAGAGTAATTTTAAGTAATAAATCATTAAAAAATTTAAAGCATTGTTTTAGTTAAAGATTCCATGTCTACATGAGGATCACTTGAACAAAATAATCAATGAATAAATTTAACAAAATATTAAATATCATGATAATATATTAATTCGTGATATAACATGTAAAATTTGTTTTATATACACCTTATTAGATAATAAAGGTGCATAACATCAAGATATGCCTCAATAAAATGAGACAGAGACAAAGTCTGTTACCTTGAGTCCGACTTTTCATCTATAATCTTTACCATCCAAAACAATAAACATTGGTTAATTTATACATTCTTAATAGAAGTTTTAAATTATATTATTCATTTTATATCACATTTCCATGATATAATAATTACATAATTATTTATGTTCATGTCATAAGTTTTGTCAACATTCAATACTTGAGTCACAAATGATCATGGTATGATTTCAATAGTTCATGAGGTCAAAATCTCATCATCTCTATAATAATTTTCATGAAATTATTATCATTTTTATACATAAATTATACTTTTAAATAAATCCATTATGTATTATTAAAAAAATGAAAAATTTTAAAATCTTGGAGACGGTAAGCCATACGTACGCATGAGTAACATTTTCCATTTTGCATTGATCGTTATGGAAAGAAGGTAAGTGTTATTTTTTTCCAAAAATTATAATAACGCAAATACTATCATATTAATCATTTAAATATACATATATATATCATAAAAGTGATATAATTAATAAAAACATGACACATCACATCATGGAGGTGATAGTTCACATGTACGAACGAACACCGTTAACATTTCTTTGTGTGTGGAAATTAAGAACATAATTGGTATATTATTATTCTACTATGATTAATATTTCAGGAATATTAAATATTAACATTAATTCAATTATTACAAACCATTCAGGAGAGATGGTTATGAAAAATGATTTTGATAAGTTTGTGGAGGTGATAGTTCACACGTATACACAAACGATTAATTCCTTTCCCATTAAATGGATGTGGATATAGATTTTGGTGATTATATTAATATAATAATATCTAATTATATTTAGGATACTAGAGTTATATTTTCATCTTGGAAGAAGAATATTTTAAGGATGTGGAAAAATAAATAAAATTGAAATACATAAAAAAACATTACATTTCCTTCAGATGATCACCTTTCTTAACACCATAACACATCTAAGAAGGGTGTTCTTCCTATATTTTTTGAGTCCAAATACTTATTAAATTTTTCAGTACATTTTTTTCTCTTAAATCATAAACACCTTTCCTTTATCAAACTTTTCTTTCTATAAGGTTCAATTTAAGAATTTTATGCATGTCCGATAATAATCGGATTCATGTTTTTAATCCCTTTTATATTGTTTTCTAGATATGTATAACAATATTTTTCTAAAGATAAAATAGAAACTAGAACCTATAGAACAAATTTTATCCATATTCAGAAGTAGGTTCACACAGTTTCTCAATTCCGATTCATATATACTTTTGAATTCTGTTCACAAATTATATCAATTCCGATTTGCTCAGATTTTCAAATCTGATTCATAGAGTTTATTAATTAAAATTATCAAATTTTCTAAATTATGATTCTCAAAATATCAAATAAGATTCTAAATATATATTTAATCTGATTCTCATACTTCATCAAATCTTATTCTTTCATTCTATCATATCTGATTCTCACATTTTGTAGAACCAGATTCTAATCATTTATAGAGTCAGTTTTTCCTTATTTTAAGAATATGATATCATAACATTATTTAAACTGATTGGTTATTATAGTTATTTATTATTCATATGAATATAATTTGATTGATTCATATATTCAATACTAATTACATGATAATGTGTCTCATGATATTTTATGTTATGCTAAAATGATATCGTCTAATCTGTTATTTTATGACCGTTTTAAGTGCCAGTTGTACAGGTCCCTCCAATATTCAGGGAAAATATGACTGTTGGAGACCAAGTCAACCATATCATTATAAGACTATAAATAACTGATTATTTCTTAATTTTTTAAAATTATAGATCGACTTCTATGTGTGTCTACATGCTATTGATTTTGTCTCTTATGAACTAATTTTTTCTAGTGTTTCTAACTGTTGTAAGAGAGTTTCAACCTTAAAGAAACCTTATATGTTTTTTCTTTACGGTTTTTTTCATGTATCCAATTATTTTATCAAGGGATTCTAGTTGATTGAATACATAGGTTTGGATTACCTGCTTAATCGAGGTCTTGTGGGGAAATCTAGACAAAAGATACATCCGATCATCCGCGGATTGAGGAATTACCCTGGTGTGGGTAAGGCCAACCTGCATGAAATT
Organism: Viscum album; assembly: GCA_963277665.1. Lineage (NCBI taxonomy): Eukaryota > Viridiplantae > Streptophyta > Magnoliopsida > Santalales > Viscaceae > Viscum > Viscum album. Next base: position 743,366,390 of record OY728156.1, read on the forward strand.
AAAAATCAAGGGACATTTATCCAAAGTCATTGGATACCCTTCTCATTGTGTTAAAATAATTAATTAAAATTTTTTAATTATTTATTTTCATGTTTCTTAATTGGGCTAAAATTTCTTATATTTAGAATGCGATTCTTATTACACATTCTCTATTGTTTAAACTCTGATTTAAGATTCTATGTGGATTAAAAAAGAATCTTGATTAAGAAAAAGTTTATAATATTTTCATTATGATAATCATATTTATTGGAACCATGTTTATTTCTTTAAAATTACAAATGTGGGTTGAGTGAATCATATTTGATTAACTTTGTAAAAATTGGTTGATTGAGATTAAAAGTGAATGTTTTTAAACATAAAATTCACCCCTATTATAATTGTTCCACATTCATATATATATATATACACCAAAAAATTAGTATTAAATAAGGATTCCATTTCTCATATATTTTCTTATTTTACTTTTTCTAGTAAGTTATTTATTCATTTATAAAATTTTTGTTAATAAATATATTTCTACACTAACATGTATCATGGAATTTGTTTAGTATTATTCTAAATATTGAAGATTTAGATGTTGTATAAACAGAAAATTTGAATCCTAAAAGACCACTTATTTTGATGGTAATGTCTATGAATATTGGAGAGACAGAATAAATATGTTTGTTATCAATATTGGTGTTGATAATTTTAAAATTCTTATTGGATATTACAAAATTCCTGATAAAGAAGTTATACTTCTTACTAATCAAGAGAGGAAAAAATATCAACTTATCTATAATGTGTAAAATAATTTACATTTCTCAATTATTATAAATATATATATCCTGATATCATTCTATTAAGTAACAAATATTATTTATAAGAAATTGGAGATTACTCATTTTGGTACATCTAATATAACTTAGACAAGAAGAACCATACTTAGAGCAGAGTATCATGCATTTGTTTTTCAATTTGGAGAACCAGTAATTAAAATTCAACATAGATTTATGACTATTTTAAATATATTACAATACATGGGATAAAAAGTATTATAAGATGAAATTCTTGAGGAAAAGGTCAAAGATATCATGCCTAATTAATGGGAGTCAAAGATAACCATTGTTGATGAATCAATAATGGTTACTCTTTATGAGTTATTTGGAATTATTATACAATATAAAAATAGATTGAAGAGGGATGAAAAAAGTAAAATAAAATAATTTAAGTGACAATTTTCCTTTAACATCAAATCTGAGGATAGCCAAGATAACTAAAAAAATAGGGAAGTCAACAAAGAAGAAATTGGTTGTTCAATTGGACATAAGTGAATATGAACAATTAGAAAATGAGTTATCCAATTTTGATTAAAGGATGAAAAATATTATTATAAAGAAGTATTTTCAATATGGATATATTAAAAAGGATAATAAGTACAAGAATGATATGAAAGTCACATGGTAGGAATGAAAAAAATATGGACACATCAGACCTGATTGTCCGAGGATCAAAAGAAAATACAGAAAAGACATAAATTCTAAGAGAAATAAAAAAGTACCATAAGCCTAACAGAATAAATGTCTCTTAGTAAAAATATTCTTGGAGTAAAAGTAGTGGATATTCGTTAGATGAATAACCATATAATGAAATTTTAAACACAAGAATTTTGGTCTTATTGCCAGAATAACTTTTGATAATAAATGTTTCATGGAAAAGAAACACATTACTGAATCATTAATGAATATTTATTTAAATTATAACTACCCAGAAGAGAAAATTTATAATTATTATGATAAAAAATCTTCCTTAGTATATGATACATTAAATTATTTTGAAGAAGTCTCTAGATATTCTATGTCACTTGAAAAAGAAAATATTAAGATAAAAAAGAAACTGGATAAATAAAATTCTAGAACCAATATTTTTCAAAAATTAGTATCATATCTTCTTATAGATCCTGATGTAAAATATTTCAAAACTATTTATATTTATAAAAAACTTGAGGAAGTAAATTTAGAAAACTTTAATATTTTTATGGATCTGGAAAAAGTTGTTTCTAAGAAAAATGATATAAATATAATACTGAATTCTAAAACAAATGCTTATTAGGATAATAATTTAGTCAGTAGACTAAAATCTAAAATCTTTTCAGAATCCTTTACCAAAATTTACTTTAGGTAAAGAATATATTGATAATATGTATTAAGAAATTCATGTTCTAAGGAATAGTTCTGAAGTTGGTTACTCTTATTCAAAACCTGTTTTTTGAAATAACTATTTTGTTCCCACATTGACCCATTTTTAAAAGGTGTCAAAGTGTTGGAAATTAGACGAAAATTTGATTTTTAAGAAAAATCCAATCCCTGTGATTTCATGGAACACTTTTTTCCAAAAAAAATGTGGATTCCAATAATTTTACTTTCTATCTTTTCTAGATCTAAGATTGTTTGGATTCCAGAAACCCAACTCTTTTGTTTTCATGCAAAAAATGAGGTACCAACTATAGAAATACATGGTACATGGATAGTGGTTTTCTTGATATATAACTAGTAACAAATAATTATTTGAAAAGATTACTAAAATTAAAGTTGGAAGAGTAACATTCTGAGACAATGCTCAATGAAATATCATTGTTGTAGGTAATATTGTTCTAATGGGAAAATCCTTGTTTTCAACTGTTTTATTTTTTAATGGTCTTATGAAAATCGTTATAAGAATAAGACAATTATGTGATGAATGTTACCTTCTGAATTTTAGGAATTATAAATTCATAGTAAAAAATTCCATGTATGAATTTGTTCTTTCTTCGTATCACCATGATAATATTTATACACTTAACTTTGAATATAGTAGGAGCAAAGACATACCATGCATTAGTGAAATGAAATATCAATCTTGGGCATCTCATAGTAGGTTAGGACACTATAGCCATATGATCTTATGAAATTTGACTAAGAAACGTCTTGGTAATGATCTACCAAATCTTATATTTGATTCCCCAAAAGTCTGCGACCTTTGTTAAAATAACAAGAAACATAATTACAAATTTAAATATATTATTTATGTCTAAAATTATTATGCTTTAAAATTAGTACACATGGATCATTTTGGTTCCACGAAAACTAGATGTATCAGAGTCTAATTATATTTATTTATTCTAGTTGATCATTACACCAGATTTCCATGGGTCTAATTTCATGTAATGAAATAAGAAGCCTTTTCTTTATTTAAAACTTTTACAACCAAAGTCAAAAATTGGAAAAACCTTCCATTGATAACTATTCATAGTGATCATGGTGGAGAATTTTAAAAAATTGATTTTGAATCTTTTTGTAGTATAAAGTGAATTACTCTTAAATTCCCAACCTCCATAACTCTTTCAAAAAATGGTGTTGATGGAAGAATAAATCATACTCATTAAGAGATAAAAAAACATGTTGAGTGAATACTCAATTGCTAATCATTTTTGGCCTGAAGCTATGAGTAATACATGTTATACTATAAATCAATTATTAATATGTCCATTTATTAATTACACACCATATGTTTTATGGATAGATTGAAAACCAAACGTCTCATACATTAGAGTATTTTGATTCAATGTAGTCATTCTGAATACAAAAGTTATCTTAGATAAATTTCCACCATGTCTGATGAAGTTATATTTTTAGTCTATTCTACTAACTCTAAGGATTACAAAGTTTTCAATAACAACTCTTATATAATTGAGGAAATAGTACATGTTATATTTGATGAAACTAATCCTTTTTTCAATCAATCCCAACCTATATATTCAGATGTGTTTTCCCAAATAGGTTATCAACCATTAATAAAGGACTCTTCTAATAAAGAGAATACTCAATAAAATGTTTCTGAATTATTCACTTGAGAAGACATTCTAACCTACGTTGAGGAACAATTTTTTCATATCGCAATTCAGTTTTTCCATAGTAATCTTGCCAATGATAATATAATTGGTGATGTAAATCAACCTGTAAGGACTATATTTTTTTTTAATAAATGAATTATATAATATTTCTTTTCATTCCCAATTCAAATTGGAAAGTCATGATGATTCTTTAGGTGATAGAGATTTGATTATGGTATGAAAGATGAACTAAATGAATTCAAAAATAATAAAATTTGTACCTTGGTTGATACACCCAATGAAACCTATATAATTATATTAAAATGGGTCTTCAGAATCACGTGTGATGAAAATTGAATCATTTTTTGAAGAAAAGAATGATTAGTTCCTAAAGCTTATAATCCACAAGAAAAAATATACTATGAAGAATCCTATGTTCCAGTATAAAGACTTGAATCTATTCGTATTCTATTAGACATTGGATTATTTTTTAACATCAAACATTTTAAAATGGATGTGATGTGTGATTTCCACAATTGTTAAGTTCAAGTAGAATCTTATGTTGAAAAACCTCTTGGTTTTGAGACACAAAACATCCTGAATATTCCTTTAACCATACTAAAGCTTTATATGGTTTTAAACAATCTCCTAGAGATTGGTATGATAGACTTATATGATTTTGGTTACAAAACAATTTTAATAAGGGAACTGTAGATCCATACCATGTTATATAAAAAAAGAAAACAAAAATGTTTTTTTAATTTAAATTTATGTTGATGACATTATATTTGGATCAACTCACCAATCCTTAACTGATTAATGTGTGAATATTTTGTAATATGAGTTTGAAATGAGTAGGATGTTTGAGTTAAAACTATTACTTATTTTTCAAATATCTCAAAAAACGAGAAGGAAACTATATATCTCAACGTAATTATATTAATTTTATTCCTAAAATGTATGTATATGAAAACACTAAAAGTATTATTACATCAGTCAAAACCTCGAAAACTCTTGATATTAATGGCGGTGGAAAACTAGTTAATACAATGTTTTTAGAGGTATGATAGGAATATTACTATAATAAATAGATGGTCATCCAGACAGAATTTTTCTAGTTTTATTATGTTCAAGATATCATGAAAATTCATTTAAATCCCATTTAAAATACATGATAACAATTTTTCTTTATTTTAAGGGAACTATGGATTTTGGACTTTTCTATTCCTCAAGAAATGATTGTGAACTAAAATGTTTTTTAGATGATGACTTTTGTGGTTTTAGAATGGATAGAAAAATTACATTAAGAACTTTTCATTTCATAGGTGATTCATTAGTTTCTTGGTCCTTCAAGAAATAACACTCATTAGAACACTCCACTACTAAAGAAAAATATGTGGCAGTTGGAAGTTTTTGTGCTCAATTATTGGGGATGAAACACACACTCATTGATTGTGGAATGAGTTTTACTAAAACTAAAATACTATGTTATAGCAGTAGTACCATATCCTTAAGAATGAACCCTACACATCAACCTCATGCAAAAAAACATAGATATTAGAAATAACTTTCTTCGGGATCACACACTTAAAAGAGATATTAGTTTATAATTCATGTTAACACATGAATACAATGTAGATATTTTTACAAAAACATTACCTATCAATTGATTAGAATACATTAATCAAAATATAGGAAAGATAAATGTGAGGTAGTCATTAATTTACACTTTTTGTTTAAACTACCTCCTGAAATTTTGTTACTCATGTTCACATGGGGAGTAATTTGGAAATTTTTTTCCTTAATTTTTTTAGATCATACCATTTTTTTCAGAACCTATCAAATTATATACCCTAATAATTTTTTTGGATTTAGAAAAGTTTCATATTTTTTTAAATATTCAGATTTTATTAACTTTTTTGGATTTTTGTATATTTTAGGATTTTAGTAAATTTTTCAGATTTTAGAAAATTTTCATGTTTCAGTAAATTTACGGATATTATTAAAGATTCGGTTTTTTTTAACATTTTTATTGTAATCAAATTTTTGTTAGGATTTCAAACTTCTATGAATAGATTTCATCCAATACTAATAGTTCTTTTAGGAATTCAGAAATATAAACATTCTTACATATTACTTATTAAGTTAAATTATGTCGGTTGATATTTCATTTTTCAAAAAACCTCATCACCATTATATATTCATAAATATATTACTTTTCTGTAAAACCTCAAAATTTCAAAACCTATAATACCTTATTAAGATCAATTTCAACCATTAGATTGGATCTATCTATTTTCAATCATCAGAATAATCTTGGATTCTGAACTGACACCTCGCCGCCTATAAATAGAATTGGACCCCACATTTGCCACATTGATCTCCACTATATTATTCCAATGTTGCTGCCAACCATCAAAATCCTCAGTCATATTCTTTTCCATTTCTTTAAATTTGAATGTCTTAGTCATTATCTTTTCAATGTTAGATGCCTACATCAAAGGAGATCAATTATTGGTTTATATTCAAAGGGAGGTTAGTTGATCAATCCTTTTTTTCTCAAGTATTGTTCTTTATAAAGTAAGTGTATAATGTTCCAAGGATGGAAATAGATCTTTATTGAAAAAATCAAGGGACATCAAGATAAAGTTTATTTAGAACTAGCAGTTGAGTATTACGAATCGGTTGAGTTCTTTATAGAAAGGCCAAAATATATGGTCGAGTATAAATGTTATGAAAAAACATTCTCAATGTCTTTTAAGAAAGACGACGATGTCTTAGAAATACTATTTGATGTAGAATATTTATACCCTTATCAGAAACTACCAAAATCATAAGGTTCTTTCAATAAGGAAAATAAAATAAATTATTTATTATGTAAGTCAATAAAGAAGCCAAAACATTATCATATCACCCTCAACTATTGTATTATTGCATTATGGATTAACGGGTTACTCGTTATGATAAATGGAGAAACAAATACCCTCATGATAACAGATATCTTTATGCTAGATTTTATAGTAAATATAAGAAAGATATATTGACCAGATATATATTTTTTAAAATCATTTAGATAAAGGATAGATCAATCAAGTCTCATATTCTCAAGTTTCCAGCAACTTTTTCCATGTTATTAGTTAATTTCTTGAATTCTTTCAATGTTCATTATTTTTCAAATCCAATGAAGTTCAACATTATTCATTTATGTGATAACACACTTAAAAGAAGGAAATATTATATTGATGAAAATACTAAAGAGTTTGTTGATATATCTAGAAAGGCAGGTTAAGTAGGGGAAATTTATAATAAATACATATATGAGTCTAGGAAATGAAAATCTCAAAATTATAAACCATAGAATTCAGAGAAGCATAAATCTTACCCAGATGATGTCATTGTAAAGTTGTGATAAGATCAAAAGAAAATGATATAAAGAGATCCTATATTTTGGATAAATCCAGCTGAATAAAAATCCATGAAAATACAATAAATTCAAGAACTAGAAAAAGAAGGCAAAGAGATGAAGCTTAAGAAAAATGTAATGGAATCTGAGTTATGTGAATCTTTTTTGAAACACTAAGAAAGAGCATCTGAAAATATTCATATTCTAGAATCCTCACATAAAGAATCTAAAATTCCACCTCAGTAATTGGGTGATGTGTAAGTTCAATCTCCTCCAATAGATAAAGGAAATGTAGTTGTTTCAGGTTCAGTTCTATGTGTTAAAGAATAATATCATGTATGAGATCAAGATATTGAAGAAAATGGAAGTGAGGATGAGATTCAAGAAATCAAACATTGTCAGAGAGATAAAAAATATGAAAAACACTCTATAAAAACATTCCATGCCTCCTCTTCCATGATTTACCCAAAAGAAAAGGCAGTTCATTAATCTGAAAGTATGATCTAGAAATCAACCTAAGCATATAAGAAAAATTCCGTTGATAGTGATGTTCTGAATGTTCCTTATGATGGTGATGATGATGGTGATAATGATGGTGATGGTAATGATGATGATGGAAATTTTTTTCAAATTTAAGATGAGTGTCGAATAGAATGGAGGACAGAGAAATCTGAATCTAATAATGAAAAAGAGTGGAAAATATATGTTGGACCTTCTAAGAAATATCAATCGAAATCAAAAACAACATCATATTATAGGAGAGAAGATTTTTTTTGTTTAATCATTGAAGATGTTGGTAAATTATATTCCTTACCTTAAAGATATTTATTCATGATGTTATAGAATTATAGAATCTTGAAATCAAAAATCAGACTCAAAAACCATTCAGATAGAGATGTTAATCCAGCTTGAAGCAGAATTCAAAACCATCATGGAAGATTATCACTATCATGAGAAATATTGTCGGAAGATGACCAATTGGTCAAGATATATCAATATTTATCTTAATTTATTTGATGATCTGTTTTATTCTATCAGTAAATCCTTAGTATAATCATACGAGTCACTCAAAGAATAGTCAAATAGTTTTTATGAGAAGAGGAAGGAGGAACAAGATTTTTTGTTCTAGGAAGACAAATATTTGTAGGGGAAACTAAATTCTATTTCATTTGAGGTTAAAAGGTGAATCATTACAATGATGAGACAATTATTTTAAATAATTAAAATGAAGAGTTGTATGAAAAACTCAAGTCTCGGGAAGAAATGTTTTAGATTCTAGAAGAAAAAATTTAAATCCTTGAAAAAAAGAGTCAACATCAGGAAGACATCCTTTCAATGGTTAAAGAAGTTCACAATGAATTGAAAAAGGTTATAGTTCTTGTGATATAATTAATTTAGAAAAAAGAATACTTTATTTAGTATCTCTAAAAAAAATTTCTGAAAATTTCTCCATATCAAGTATTTTTATCCCACATGTTTCATATAGAATTTTTCCTAACCATTTTTAGGTACATTATATTTTATCCATTATTTTTATTAAATCACTAAGTGGGAGAATGATTATGAATATTATAGAAAATATCTTTCCGTTATGGATAGTACTTAATTAAGAAAAAAAGAAAATTATTTAATGAAGAGAATATGATATTTAGGGGGAGTTCATATCCTAAGGGGTATTTATTTGTATTTTTCTTTTTAAACAGTTATAAACATATGAGGATATAAGTATTTATTTAATGTTCAAATATGAAATATTTAAATCTTAATTTTCTTTTCAAAAAAAATTTGTTTTTTATTTCTAAAGGGGGGTTTTTTGATTCAAAATCATGATGGTTCTCATTCTTTTATTTTTATGAAATCACTAACACATTTTTTTATTTATATTTTTTTCTATAAGGTTTATTATAGGAATTTTATGCAGGTATAATAATAATAGAATTCATGTTTTTTTAATCCATTTTATATTATTTTCTAGCTATTTATGACAAACAATTTTCAAATACCGAATAGAAACTGAAACCTATACAAGAAATTAGATCCATATGAATAATTGGATTCTCATAGTTTCTCAATTCCAATTCACACAGAATTGAAAAACCGATTCACGTAGTTTATCAATTACACGTGGCTCAGATTTTTGAATCTGATTCTTTGAGATTCTCAATTTTGATTCTCAGTGATTATCAATTGTGAATCTTAGAATATCTAATAAAATTATCAATTATTATAAAATCCAATTCTCACACTTCATCAAATTCAATTCTCTCACTTTATCAAATATCATTCTCACTTTTTCCAGAACCAGGCACTCATTATTTAAAGAATCCATTTTCCATTATTTTAAGAATCTGATTTCGTAACTTTATATAAAATGTTTAGTTGCTATATTTACTTATTGTTATTATACATATAATAGAATTGAATAATTATTTCAATATGAATTACACAATAATGATTCTCATGATATTTTTCCTTATGCTAAAATTTTGTCATAAAATCTGTTATTTTATGATATTGTAAGTGAGAGTTGTCTAGGTCCCGCTGAAATTTCATGAAAAATATGACCATTGGAGAAAATTTTTACTATTTCATTATAAGAATATAAATACCTAGTCACTTTTTCATTTATAAAAATTGATGCTCGACTACTATGTGTGTTTAAAATCTACTTATTTTCCCTCTTGTGAACAGCTTGTTCCTAGTGGTTGTAACAGTTATAAGAGAGTATCAATCTTAAGGAAACCATGTTAGGTTTTATCTTTAAGATTATATTCATGAATTTGATACTTTAGTAATGGGAATCTTGTTGAAGGAATATAGAGTATTTGAAAACCTTCTTAATCGATGGCTTGTAGGGATAGCAAGACTGAAGCTGTATACGATCATTCATGGATGGAGGGATTACCCTAGTGTGGGTAAGGAAAACTTTCTTGAAATTATAAATAAAGGGACATTTACACAATGTCACTATGATACCCTTATATTTGAATTAGTAGTTTTATTTTCAATTTTTCTACTTTTTTTTACAATTTTCACAATTCCTCTACAGTTACTTATAAATAGAATGTGTTGCTTATTACACATTCTATATTATTTAAACTATGATAAAAGATTCTATACACTTTAAGGTATAATCTTGTTTAAGAAAACTAGTGACTTATTTTCATTAATATAATAATTTTTATTATTCGCAAAGAGTTTTACATAACCTTACAAAAAAGGGTTTAGTGAATCTTATTTGTTGAACCTTGTTAAACAAATACTTCTTTAAGATTAAAAACGAATGTTTTTCAAATAACATTTCACCCCTCTTGTAATTGTGCTATATTCATACATATTTCATTCCAATAAAAATATCCCATAAAAAATGTGGGTAGGGATTCTAGGATGGGGGTTGGGAAGATCATGGAGGAATTAAAAGTTTCGGAAGTGTGAGTAATAGAGAGGAAAGGGTGCCCTTTTATAGGATAGGGGAGGAGAACTCTTGAAATTATTAAAATTATTTAATTAATATAAATTAATTTTCTATTTTAAATGGTCCAAAACTGATTTTTTTAAAATATATGATGATTTTAGGTCGAATATATATCAGTTAATTAAAAGTAAACATGTTTTGAATATTTTTTAATCCTTATCTTATTGTTTTAACACCTTTTAACTATTACCATTTTTCAATTAATACACACATTCAGGGTTAAAATAATTACCAAATCATTATAAATCACCAATTAATGAGTCATTAATGAAATATTTAGACATATATAAATTTCTTTGTTTAATATTATATTTTTATAAATTTTATATTATATAATTAAATATTTTATATTTTAAAATATGAATTCTGTCAATTTGGACACTATTTATTTCATAACTTTTTTTAAAAATAATAGAAACTTGAATACTTTACAAATACAACATTAACTCAATCCTAACATATCAAAGTCATCCATAAAATTAATTTATGAAATCAAAAATTTCAAATTATATTTATTTTAATATTATTAATTCCATTAATCTGATTATTCCTTTAATAAATATATTATTGCATCATCTTTGTGTCATAATTAAATTTAATTCTTTAATTCTCTCAAATTATAAATAATATACCATGATATAGGTAATATTTGTATAATTCTATTTACTATTCACATTCTAAGATATCACTTACATAACCCCATATTAAATTTTGTTTATTATGTAGAGACAAAATTATGACATATTTTCCTTTACCTTAACGTAAATGTTATAAATGTCATAATCACACCCAATCGGCTTCCAAAGATGATAATTTCATCCCAATGATATCCATAGTCAATAATAACTCATCCAATAAGATTGTTACATGTGTTAGGATAATTTAATATTGTTATAATATTAATTTTACCTTTAATTACCCTATTTACCTTTAACTGTGGTAAATAAAATACTAACGTACTATTCACTAAGAATTATTTGTATGTTTTTGGACCAAAATGTTTCTAATGTGTACAACCATGTATTCACAATTTTAAAAAATCCATTCACAAAATAGGTAAATTTAGGTTTAACACTAATCTCGTTGACGGATCAAGAAAACATGTTTTTTTTGTAAATCATTCAAATGATCGCATTGTTTTTCATTTTAATTTTAATATGAAATTGCATAATATGATTTATATTTTATTTATGGATAAAAAATTATTCAAATTATATCATAAATCCATGTAAATTGATAATATAAAAATATATATAAATTAGATGAAAAAATAGAATTGAAATAAAATACAGAAGTTTTCACTATTCATTAAAATATGGATATTATCAGAAAAATAGCAAAAATTTATCAAAAATAAAATTTGATGACCTAATTCCAAGTTAGAAGATTATCTAGTCAAATAAGATAAATAAAAGTGTGAAAATGTTGATTTTGAATTGGATCTCCATATAAAGGTTGCAAAAATGTATTTTTTTTTTAAAATACTACTTTTGTCCACAAAATTGAATTTTTTTAATCATGTATAGTAAATAAATGAGATGAATTTTAAATGTAAAATTGAATATAGTAAATGTATATTAAATTAGTAAAATCCATCAAGGGTGGTTTTATTATTTTATAATCCCTAATATTTTCATTAAAATAGTTTTTTTCAGAAAAAACATACCCTTTATAAAAAATTGGATTTTATTTAATTTCTTAATTAATTGTGTAAAAATGAATCATTTTATAAACGTGTTAAAACAATATCTTCATAATTAAGTTAATATAATTCATTCCCTCAATTCTAATGGATATAGGATAACTAAAACATAAAATAATAATATTAATATATTATTATTTTTTGATATAACTCAATCTTGTGTACAATGAATGATTTTAGAGAAACCCATTGTTTCTTTTGGAGTACGATATCTAAAAAAGAACCAATTTAATGTTAAATTACTATGTAATTTATAAATATTAATATATATGAAAATTTCTTATTCTAAAAATAACTTGTATCTTGCATGGGGAGGGAACACATAGTACTAATATGGCCTTATAAGAGATTCCTTGACAACTATTGAAATAATTTTATATACTTATTTGTCTACCACAAATTCTAGGTGCTATTCGTATTTTATCTCAGATTAGGAATATCTTGTCAAATATTTAAATCAATTTTTCATAGATTAGACATCATTTATTTAATTTTTCATAATTAAGTGGTTTTTTCGAGGATAAGTGTTTTTCACAAGATGATATATAGTTTTAGTAAATGGTGGGAACCAGAAGGAACTAAGTTAAGGTTGAATGTGAAAGAAAATTTTCAAATGAATAGTCAAATGGGATGGTCACTAAATCGAGGATGTTGTGATGATTCTTCTTCACATTTCACGGATCATAATTAACAATGTGTAACTTAAATGACTCTTATACTAACCAAAGAAGATAAGGAAGGATTTTACTGAGAGTTTGGGTAATGAAGATGATAGAAAACATGAAGATTCATTTTCCTTTATGTCAATAATGGGGAAATAATCACCCAAGTGAATGTATTAAAGGAACAATAATATGATTTTTCTCTGGAAAAGAATAACAGAAATCAAGTAAATGAAAATTAAAAATGAAGGGTTTGGTGAATACAATCTAAGGAAATTATGGCCTCTGTAAGGTATTATAAAAAATTGAATGTTTTATGGGTGGAATGAAAGTGATTTTTGAACACGAATGTCCTAAATGGAATGATCATGAAGGGAATTAGTAAGGTGGTACATGCAATGGTAATATTAACGATGATGATGAGACTACAGATGAAATATGAAATCACATATTTATTAAGTTATTGGATAAGGTATCATTTTTAATGTCTTAAGGATGAAGTAAAACAATCAAAGGTTTTATGTATTTGGATTCTATAATAATGAATTGTGAAATATATATGGATTGTTTACATTATTTTTTTCAATACGGATTTGCAATAATATGATGAGTGGATTTGATGGACTATAAAAGTTAGTTAATTGAAATGTGATTTTCATGGGAAAGACATGATTATGTGAAATAGAACCCTTAATATATTATTTATTTTATGATAATTATGTTTTTATAAAGATATGATGGATATGAATAAGTAAATTTAATAGTAATGGTTACATAGGAAGAAATTAAAATTGTGTTGACTAGTTGTTTTTGCTATAATTTATGAAGATAGATTTTTTTTTATTTTCAGAATATATCTAATTAACATTTGAATAAGGAGACATTAAGGCTTTCAAAAATGATTTTTGGTAATTTAGGTTATTACCATGTTTCAATAGAATACATGATGATTGTATTCCCATGTTTGGTATGAGGCAACAAAGAGATCTATTATGATATACAATTGATAATTTGTTAAAACTTTTTTCAGAAATATAGTAACCTTATATATACAATGTTTTATAATTCCATTTTTCATAAGGGTTATAAGGTAACCATTTATGGAATGGTTCAGGTTAATATTTAGATTATTTTTTAATGAATGAAGTATTATCTCTCCATATAAGGCTTTATTCATATTTCATAACATGTGATATCCATTCTATTTTTATAAAGATGGATGGAATTACATGTCATTATATTTATGGATATCATGATATATTAATGATTCATTAATGAATGTTTCACCATCATTTATTAGAATAATAGAGGATGTAAAATTTTATTAATGAACAAAAATGGTTAGGATTTTTCTGAAATCATGTATGTATATATTGTCATGAACATTTATCATCTTTAGGAAAGAGGGTATCGAAATACATATTTTTCAATTCATCATCATTTTTGTCATACTAATGGCCATTTTTAAGCCTATTAGGGTTATTTCTGTGTAATTGTTAACTTTCACCATACCATGCTCTCTATCACTCTCCATCAGAACGTAGTAGTTATATTTTTCTTCCATGTCCATGTTTTAACTTTCCACCTATGTTCTCACATGTGTAAACCTAGTAATGAGTAAATTGGGGAAAACATCATGTTTCCAACATTTTATTTTTAAATGAAGTTTTAGTATTCATTTTTTTGATATGGGTTTCTATGACGTGAGTTTTTATGCTCTAAAGAATTAATAACCCAGATAAATTTCATGGAATAAATTCATTTTTAGTGGGTAGAGGGTAATACAGCTATATTTTGTGATTTTTTAGAATTAATTTAATCTTTTTTATATTTTCCGTTTCACACAACATTAAATATTGTTTTTATCATTATCAAAACACTAAATTTGGATTGCGTTATACATAACACCAAGTTAATGATTCAATACATGAAACACATATATTATCCTGTGGTATATGCAACACAATATTTTTCTTTCATTACACAGAATATAGCGTCCCTTCAATAGCTTGTGTTAAACGACAGATCAAGTTTTTATCAAACAGTAATATATTATAAATATTATTATTAGAATATTATTATAGATACCACCTAGCCATTTGAATGTAATTAGAGAATAATATTAAATAAAATGTTGAAATATTATTTAAACAAGTATATAAATGGAATAATTTGGTTATAAATTCATATAAGATAATGATTTAACTATTTTAAAATAATGATTTTTGTAAAGAAAACTACTTTTATTTGTACAAACACATTTTTATCTTAGTAAATTAAAAAAATTTGATTAGTGTTTTCAATAAAAATTATATAAAATACATAATGTCACTATTTTTTACAGTCATCCATTAAATTTGAAAGGTATAAGATAATAATAAATCCAATGTTATGAATAAAAAAGAAGTATTTTTCTAAAAAGCAATTTTACAACCTTTTAATGGAGAACCCATTTCATATCTGATATTAACAATTTTATAATTTTTATTTGAAAAAATAAAATTCATTTTTGAAATCCAAATATTAGAATTGTTTTGGTGATTTTTTGGTATTTTTCGGAGAAGTTTAATTTTTTTAATGAATAATGAAAACACTGAATTTTAATTCCAAACTCTTTTTTCATCAAATTTATTTTTATATTTATGTTAATTTTAAGTATTGTATTAAATTATACATATATAAATTATAAATTAATTAATATAATTTATGACATTAGAACCAATTTTATAATGAAGTTGTACATAAAAACATTTCAAAACATTAGAACTTTTATCTTTGAAAACCTACATCATTGTCCCAATGGTGGGATTACTTTTAAATTAATTTCAAACTATTATGTGAATTATATTTATAAAAAATGTATTAAATATTTGGAATAGTCATAATTTTATAATTTTTAATTATTTCAACATAGTTTTTTACCAAAAATATTAGAGAATGTGATTAAAATTATTTTGAGCGATAGAGAGGGAAATTATCTTAATAAATGTTTATTCCTCAAACATAAGGCATATAATGTCCTCTAAACATGCCGAAAATCCATTTTATTTCCATATTTCCACAATATAATCCCTTTTATATGGTTGGTAACATTATTAGAGCCACATGAAATGGTGAAAATGTAGGTCGAATTCTATTTTAAAAAATTGAAAAGAATACCACTCCTCGAGTATAAAAAGGCACTCACCCCCACCCACCTATTGACACATATAAATACATTTATATCACCAAATATTTTCTCATATAAAATTTAAAAATCAATAACCTTATCTTATAATCCTTCCTTTGGGCATAAATTTAACCAAGGAATCTTTTAGTGCAAACCAAGAGGAGTTACCAAAAGATGATGTAACATCCTTCCTCAAGATCCTTAGTTTTATTTTCATTATAAATAACATAAAATATTCTTATTCCTTAATAATATAATAAAATTAGTATCCTAAATATTATGACATTTTTATTCTATTTTTTTATTCTAACACTAACAAACACTTTTTCCAAATGGGTAATGAACTTAACATTATTATGTAAAGCGAACTACTCCCTCATGAAGTGATGTTGTTCATTTTTTTCCTTTACCACATATCAAGATTGGTAATTATGATGAAAAATATATTTTTATATGATATATATGGTATTTATTATTTATTTATTATTATTTAATAATTATATAAAATATACCTTAATGCTTTCCATTTTATTGTAAATATGTTAACTTCTTTTTTGGACATGTGGACTACCACCTCCCCAAAGCGATGCGATTCATTCAAAATTTATGTGGAACTTATTAATCATGTTATTAGAAAACCTATTATATATATGAGATAATAATTAAAATATAATTAAAATATTTATTTATATCTATTCCATTTATATACTTTCTTTTAGTAAATAATTAAACAGAAACATTATTCACCTGTACGTACAACCAAGAGTCTCACTAAACGACGTATTCTATTTAATATTTCTATATTTTATATATTATTATAAATATATAATTAATTAATATATATGATATTTATAATATGTTTTACATTCTTGAAATAATTAAATCATGATATAAGTAATATGGCCAAGAATAAAAAGAAAAAAGACATATGAAAAATAATGTAGATGTTATCCAAAACCTTACATTAACATGTAGTTGTTAACAAAATGGTAATATAAAGTAATAAAAAAATATGGTATTAGATATAATATTATGTTTCAATGGTATATTTATAATTATTATATATTTATTATAAATAATTTTCAAATGTGTTGAAATAAAGTCATGAATTAATGTAAGGGTTTTCCCATCTCACTTTTATTCTCTATGTGACCCTAGCCATGTTCACATAATTTTTTTTATATAGGGTGTGTATACATATCATGAATGTATTATATGATTAATATAATTACATTTATGTTTATTTACATATCCATTTTATGATCATTCGTTCATGGGGGTTATGTTTCTAAAGATTGTAAATCGGTAAAGTAATTTTGTCTGAATTTTCCTTCTCTAAGACACATGCCATGTTACACAACTATATTACTATAATAGGTGTCTACAAATACCATTTACATATTATATAATGAATATAATAATATTCATGACATTTTATGCTTTATGTAATTCTATTTTCTTACATGTGGAGCATGATCCAATGTTACCATGTGGTTATAGTTTATGGGAGCAATCTCATCATTTATCTGAATTGTTTATAATTACTCATTCATTAGTGAAATATTGTAATCCTTATTTTAATAAAACTAATTAGTTTTATTCTACCACGTTTTCACATTATATCATTAGTATTATTACAACTTTCACACTTTGGTACTGATGATTATTAAGAAAGCATTTTTAAGAAAATCTAACTTTATCTCCCTCCTTGATCGGAAATATGTGTTATTTAAAACCATTTTTTCTAAAAGGAATTTTATTTTTTTAGGTTTATAATGTTTATAATATTTTAAATATTATTTTATATGTTTTCAATGAAAAAGTTTTTCAAAATATTTTTAGGCTTATATTATGTGTTTTGAAGGAATGTTTTTGAAATTATTTTCAAGCCAATATAGTATGTTTTCAAGGAAAATGGTTTTGAAATTTTTTTAAGATTATTTTATTTGTCTTCAAGAAAAAAAATAACCTTTTTTCTAGACTCATTTATATTTTTCATGTTTTTTATAAACTAAACTGGTTTTTAAATGGTTTTATGTTTTAAATTGTATTTCTCAAAAAATAAATGATATTTTTCACAAGGAATTTTTGAAATGATATTTATTAATTATTTCCCATATAATATAGCATCTATTGGTGTTAATAATTCATTTCCAGGGAAATTATCCTGGTTTCCCGTTCAATTTATTTCGATTCATGGTTTATGTTTTGATGAAATGATGATTATAAAACCGGTTTCTCTTTCATAAGTTATATATTTAAGAAATTGATTTCTCACTCATGAGATATATTTATATGAAAACCATTTCTCTGTAATTGGATATATGTTTCTGTAATGCATTTCACATTCATGGGTTATATGTTTATGAAGCCCTCTTGATTTCATGGGATATTTTTGGATGAAATGATTACGAAACCTATCTATTTTAAATATGTTTTGAAATGATTCCATGTTTTCGATACACATTTCATTTAATGGATTATGATATCATTATTTATGATATTTTAGAAAAATTATGTATGATTTCATTATGATATTGGTGAGACCTATATCACTCTCTAGTTAATGGGGTAATGATTTATATCTCATGAGATAGACAAGGCTTGAATTTGGAGTGAAGTCAAATCGGAATAACAATTTTGTCCAGTAAGATAGTCTGGGGAGTGAACCTTGACTACTAAGATGGTCATGGGAGTGAACCATGCCTACCAAGATAGAATGGGGAGTGAACCCATACTACTAATATGGCCACATTAGTGATTCATTGACTTCTATAGAAATAATTTTATTTTATTATGTGTCTTCCACAAATTATATGTCTTACTCCTATGTTATGGTCTCATGGATTATCCTATTGATTCCCTTATTATTCATATCTTATAAAAAACCATTATTTTTTCCAAGATTCATTTATGTGATCTTTGATATGTAGGGTATGATCTTATAATGTTATTATCTTGATATCACAGCCTTATGCTCATGTAATGCTTATATGTATCTTTTTTAACCCTTAATTAGTATCCAAGATCACCCCTTTCTTATGTTTCATTTCCCTAGGCTGTAGATCAATGTTGTAAGTAGAAGTACTAAAGTGTAATACCTTTTTTGGAATCATTTTGGATATTTCACCATGTAAGAATATTATTTTCCAATTTTCTGAAGACAATAACTATTATGGTCCTCAGGAATATATTTTTTAATGTGATGAATATTAATATAAAATGATGTAATATCCATTTATTTTACCCCTATGTTACTATAGATACGATTCATGATATGAGGCAGGTGATTGAAATTTGTTGAGACATTCCACCACATAATCCTTGTTTCGGGTTCCAGGATAGTGGAGACAACCATGCTCTGGAGAAGGTGGACCATGAGCCACCAACGGTATGTTATGTAGTGCCACATAAAGAACCTCTTATTATACCTGATCTAAAAAACGACACTCAGTTTCATGAGGGGTTTCTATGTATGATGAAATCCATATAGAGTATTATGTCTATCATGGACTATTCAACACATTTTAATAAGCAGAAATTATTTTCACCACATCTATCTGGGGATGAGATATCATTTTATAGATACTTTGAGGATGGGCTCAATTATACTAGTCATACTCGGTGGAATGTAATTTTCCTAAATAAATTTTGTATACTATCAATCATGATTTTATCACTGAGTGAAACTGAAGGGAATGAGATAATTATTCCCACACAGGTTCAGTTGTAAGACATGGAAGTAGTACTTCTAGTAGAAGGAAACATGCACGTGAGGATTCTCTTCCGTGTAATAGTGTCCAGAATATTCACACTGGTGGCTTTTTTATCTTCCATCAGTGTAGATGTAGGGGAATATGAAGCCTCAGTTTGATAGGCCTAATAGAATTTTGTTATTGTGTCCATAAGGGGTATCTCCATTAATTTTGTTAGACCTTTCTACAAGCTTCCAATAGAAGAGGATTCACTCCAGATTTACCTTCACGGGTATGATCAATTGTTCCATGACAGGTAGGGTGTTAGTAGAACTGGTCAAGGCAGAGGTCATTGATGTGGTATCTATAATTATAATTATTATTTAAAACAGAGTGGACCTACTCAGGATTGTCAATTTTTAGCATAGGGCCAGGGATCTGGTCAGTTGCATGCTTTACAACAGATACTCAGGGATCAGAGTGCATGACCATTCAACATACAAGGTAATATTATAGTAGACTGTTATATTATATCTAACTTATTCGATATAGGTGATTCACACTCTATTCCCTCTTTATAAACTATAACGGTATTTGGTTGGAAATTTCATATTACTGTGGGGTGATGACATTGGACACAACCTTGGGAGTGCTGTCAGAGTTCATACGCCTGTTCAGGGACTATGCCTTGAGCATGGAAGTTATCCCTCCATATGAGACTGCTTCATCCTGGAGATGATAGAATTTGATGTCATTATTGAGATAGACTGGTTGGTTCTCTATCACACCTTCATGGAATGATACCTCAAAATGTTATCATTCAAAATTTTCATAGGGAAGAAGTTATCTTCACAAGGGTGAGTTTGATGTTCAGGATAGTAGAGCCAGACAAGAGAATCATAGTCTAGGTGAAGTGTCCTCCCATATTTGTTGTCTTTTCATTGAGGATTAGGGATTATATTTGATTGACTTTCCTCTCATATTATAAAATTTTAGAGATATATTTCTTATTGATTTTCATTGATTACCTCTTGAGAAAGAGGTAGAGTTTATGATTTATGTTGTTCCAGGAAAATATCCAATTTCCACTCCTCATACACGATGGAACCAAATAAGCTCTAAAATCTCAACTGATAATTTCAAGACCTTGATTATAAAGGCTTGATCCAAACCCAACACTTATTCATTGGGTTCACATGTATTTTTCTCCAAAAAGTATGATGGTACCCTTCCTTTATACACGGATTACCGATGGTTGAACAATATTACAATTAGAAACCAATTTCCACTACCTCTAATAGATGATCATTTTTACCATTTCTAAGTATCTAGAGTATTCTAAAATTTCAACCTAAGATCAGCCTATCATCAAGTGCGATTATAGAATTCATACATACCTTATATAACATTTCATCGAAAGTATGGTGTTTTTGAGAATCTCTTTATTCCATTTGGTCTTATGAGCACAACTTCTATTTTCATGGATATGAAGAATAGTTTTTTCCACTAATATCTATATTATTTTTTATTGGTATTTATATGTGAAATATTGGTGTACTCTTATACATACAGTGACCAAAATGAACATATTGGTGTCATTTTAAATACACTAAAATAACATCATCTTTATGCCAATCTTTATATTTTACACTTATGTATCTAAAAATTTTACTTATTATGTCATATTATCTCAGAATTAGGACTATCAATTGACCTAGATAAAGAGACTTTTTTGGTTACTTATGAGAATCCCAAGAACGTTTTTGACATAAGGTTTTTCTTGGGGACATATAGATACTAAAATAGTTACATAAACAACTTCGAATTCCGTGATGAACATCTTAATGATCATATAATGAAGGATGTGAAGTGTATGGGTTTGGATGCATGTGAAAAATAATTTCAAAAGCTAAAAGGAAATATTGTTTCATAACTATTATGATTCAACTAGATCATGGAAGAGGCTATATAGTTTTCTATGATGCATCAAGAATATATCTATGATAAATGATGATTAAGGAAGATAGAGTGATTGAATATGGATCTCAGCAATTTGAGGCATCATGAGAGAAATTACACAACACATGACCAAGAACTTGTAGATGTTTTCTATTCTTTATGATGTTGGAGACACTATCTAATGGGTGATACATTTGTGGTTTATATAGACCATAATATCCTCAAATATATCATTACACAACATGAATTTAATCTCACAAAATGAATATGGGTTGAATACATAAATTACATCAAATTGGAGCTTCTATATATTACTGGAAATGGAAAGGCGACATTGGATGTGTTGTGTTGGAAAACACTGGAACAATCCATACAAGAAGCTAGTGATGAATTGAAATCGATTTCCCTCTATTCTAAGATATATGTAAAATTTCATGAACATCATGAGATGTCTTAAATTAATTATCGATAGTCACCTCTTCACCCTTGGAGAGGGTGGAGAGTAGGATGTTTTCATATTCTAAACTCTTGGTTAGTCAAGATATTTTTTCTAGTGAGAACCCTATCCACATGGGTTTATGGATTGATATGAAATCTAGAAATAATATTTCTATTTTTGGGATTGTATATATTTTAGAGAAGAACTAATGTAAGATCCACATGCTTAAAAGTGTGTATTTTATCTAGTAATATCCAAGATACATTAAGATATGTGTTAGTTGGAGAAAGTGGAGAAATAATGGCTTACTAGATTTTTAATGCTATTTCTGGTCCCAAATTGTACATGGATAGTTTTTTCTATGGATTTTCAGTCGGCTTTCTGAGGATGCCTTAAAGTGGAGACATAGTTTTTGTAGGCATTGACAGCATGAGGAAATTATCCCACTTCCATCAAACCAAGGATACATTGATAGTTGACGAGTTGGGAAGGATTTATATCTATGAATTCTTATGACTAAATAGGGTCCCATATAATATCATTATATATTGGGACACTAGTTTTACATGGAGGTTTTTTAGAGTTTATAGAGATCTATGGGTACCCAACTATATATTATGTCAAATTCCCATTCCAGACTTGGATTTAATTCAATAAAGATTCAATAAACCTTATGTTTATGATGGATGATAATACTAGAATAGTACATTGGATGTCTTGTAAAAAAATCCTCATAGGTAACAATGGATTAATTATCCTTTTTCATTAGGTAAGGGAAATTTTTCCATATATATGTATGAGGAATAAAAGAAAATTACTTATTTAAAAACATGTTATTGAACACATACCAATCCTTGGAGTTTATTGAATCCTAATGCCTTATCTTCTTAAATAAATTCCACCATTGATCATTTTCACCTTCCAAACAATAAATATCCAAATTGACGTTTTCATGGTATGAACACTAGAGAATAGAAAATAGCTTATCAGTGATACTAATTTATTGTTTCAGAACTATAGGACTAGTGGTTCCACTTATGTAAGGGGGAAATTTCCCCATGAAGGACATAATAGAATGTTCATCCCTAATTTAATCATTTGGAAATATAGTATGATTCATAACATAAGAAATTTTTTTTCTAATTGGATTGAGATTTTGATTTCTAATGCCTATAATATCTAGATTCTCATGAGTATAATTATTACATTTCTCGTCACACTTAAAATTAATATGGTTCCATCATGTTCAATTCGTTTACTAAAGAAAATACTAGTTTTGGAAACTATAATCATTATAGGGAACCACCTATATGTGCAAACCAATTATAAGATATCTAAATAAAATTATTTTTAATATTTGAAACATTAGGTCAATACGTGGTCATTCAAAGTCAAATTCTATTTGAATAATTCTAGATGGTTCATAAATAGTTTTTGAATTTCTATCGCATATCCCATGGGAGGGTCAAACTGGATATATGGAATGTCATTTTTTCTTACATTTGTTCTCGATCGATTCCTGCCGAATGTGGTTTTTTGTGGTTGTTACCCCAAGGTACATCTATTTCAGATCCACATCGACCTGTAGTATCCAAACATGGATTTTCTTCTAGGAAACGACTCACTATATCCTTTACAAAAATTGAAGGACATTTTATTATACAATGTCTCATCCTTTGAATTATACCTATACATTTCCTTAGGAATCTCACTAAGGTTTTCTCATCTTATTTTACAAATATTAACTACTCCATACTCTTATACCAACTATGATGAGGCCAATTACCTCATACATTAATATTATATATGATTATAAAAATATTCAATATATAATATAATGATCCAAGATAGAATATTTTATGTATTGTGACTTTGTAAGTATGGACACATAAAAAACTAGTTCATATGTGAGTTACATCATCCGCCACTATGATATTAATATTAAAAACCCTTCATAGACATATCATACAAAATAAATATCTTCATAAACGAAGGAAACATAAGAAAGGGTGATCTCAGATGATCAACATGGGTAATAAAGGGAGATAAGTAAGACCATTATGAACATAAGGGTATGAGTTCCAGAGCATACAAATGAAAACCATACCCCACTTATCACAGATCCAAATATTGAGTCATGGAATAACGAATAACAGTTCATTCAAAATGAATCACAAATAAATAAAATAATATGATCCATGAGAGCATAAAATTATCATAATAAATATATTTAGGGAATATATATAATTATGGAAAATTTTACGGAAATGCTAACCATTAAGACAATTTATAAAATGTTAGGCTTGGGATAACCAACTGTGTACCTACTTCAGGAATGAGATGACCTCTTGTGTACCCTCTATAGGGCTTTGGATAACCTCTTATGTACCCTTTGAGACCATATAACATTATTACTTACCCTATACAATATAGGGAGATATAGGTCCCACCTGTCAATTAATGGAAATCATACATACGTGTTCCATAATATCATAAAATTAAAAATATTACAACCCATGATATAATAGGGGTTTCAAAAAAATTTCATCATATAATAACCTGTAAATAAGAGATAGGTTTCATAATAATTAAATCATAGAATAACCCATGAAACAGAACAAATTTCATATGCATCTTATCATTGAATAAAATGTCAAAAAGGAAAGGGTTTCGTAATCATCATTCAATAAAAATATAAACCGCATAGAGAATGAATATGAATGGAGTCCTTGGAAAATACCCCTAATGAGGCATACATAACCCAAAAAGAAGAAATATTAGATGGGAAATAATTTTGAATGATCATTAAAAACATTTCTTGAGATCTTTTTTGAAAAAACATTTCTCAAAAACATTTTCAAAATAATTTTCCTTGAAAATAACCATGATAACTAATGAAGGAAGCCTTAAAAATAATTTAGGGAACTTTCTAAAACATAAAAATATTTCATAATCCTTTTCATAGAAAATTATATTAATATATAATTTATAAAAAAAAATTTAAATATATTTTTGGAAGAAAATATATTTTTGATCGAAGATTGAAATAAAGTCATAAATTCCTAATTGTTTTCATAATTATATAAACTACCAAGGATTAAAAAAATTGTAACATTATTTTAAGATATCATTAATAACTAGATGATAATAAAATTGATGAAAGTTATTGATAGGTAT
This sequence comes from Viscum album, assembly GCA_963277665.1. Classification (NCBI taxonomy): domain Eukaryota; kingdom Viridiplantae; phylum Streptophyta; class Magnoliopsida; order Santalales; family Viscaceae; genus Viscum; species Viscum album. Next base: position 743,391,921 of record OY728156.1, read on the forward strand.
ATCATGATATTTTGTAATATCCCAGACCTTATTTTTAGGTATTTTTTTTCTTTTAATGGCCGTTTTTGAGAAAAATAGGAAATTCTGGGAATTTTCTAAGTAGATCGTGTACTTTATGAGTACACGCCTTGTACTAAATTACTGTAGGAGGTCGTGTGCTGGATGTGTTGAAGCCACACACATGGCCGTGTGGGTGTGACTTGGAGTCTGACTATTGTGGAGTACAGAAATGGCAGTTACATGCTATGTACTCCATAATTACACACTGTGTACTTTGTCTTTTTCATTAAATGAACCGGGGTCGCGTCTGACAAACAGAACACCCTTCTTCTAGGTCTTGTTCATCCGAGAGAGTTCGCACAGCCGAAGATCTTCGATGAGCCCCTGAGCCTCTGTCCATCCTCAGAATCGAACACCATTGGTTGCATTGGAATTGCATCAGTGAGTTCTATCTTATGCATGAGCCATGTTTCATGATTCTTCTTCTTTTCCATGTTCTCATGGGTTGAACATTTTATATGTTTTCTTAGATATATGGTGTTCTAGGGAGATTCAAGCTTCTAGGATCACATATAGTGATCTCCTAACCCCAGGTAGGTGGGTTGTGCCTTTCCATTCAATGTCATTGAGTATTATATGAAAATTCCACCAATACCCTTGAACGATGTATAGCATGTTTACTGATTTACCCATGTTGATTGTCTAACATGCTTGTATGCTTGTTTAGAGGTAATTTGGATATGAATAAGGATAATTGTTATGATTTGGATGTTTTTCCCATGAATGTTCTGTTTACAACCATTTGGTCCTATTTAGCCAGTTTGGTTGCCTTGCCGGTTTTCCATGCATGTTGCTTTAGGATGGAGAGTTTTTATTCTAAAATTCATGTTATGATGTAGACTAGTTAGCCAAGTATTTTTGTAGGTTTACTTTGGCCATATAACACTGCTATGATTGTTGACCAACATAGGGCCGTGATAACATGGTGTAGTAGACTACAAGGGGAATTAACCGAGTGAGCTTCCTTAGAGAGTCTTTGAGCACTTAGCCTATAAGGGGGATTGGCCGAGTGAGCATGATTAGAGAGCCTAGAACCACATGGGGATATAAGGGGAATTGACCGAGTGAGCTTCCTCAGTGAGTCATTGATTGATTTAGACTATAAAGATATTGACCATGTGATTTTCTTTAGAGAGTCTTTGTTTGAATTGTACGATCTGGTCTATAAGGGGAATTGACCAAGTGAACTTCCTCAGAGAGTCCTAGAACTTGGGGCTATAAGGAGAATTGACCGTGTGAGACTCCTCAGAGAGTCAGTGACTACCTTTGACTATATGGGGAATGTACTATGTGAGCTTCCTTAGAGATTCTTTCTTTACCTTTGACTATAAGGGGAATTGACTGTGAGCGCTTCCTTAGAGAGTCTTATTATATTTTTACGAATGAACCAGTGGGGTTAGGATGAGTGTACTTCCCAGAGGGTTGTTTTTACTTCGTAGGTAGGACTGTAGGGGACGGATGTGATTACTTCCCAGAGGATTACCTGTTTGAGGTTTAGATATTTGTTTCATTGTTGCATGATTGGAATTATGGATTTTTTAATCATAAACACATTCATGTTTACTGTTTTCTATAATTTTACCTAACATATATTCCCTAACTATTTGGAATAGATCTTCGGGCGGTTACCTACTAGGATTTAGTCTCACACCCTGTTTGGTCCATGCTTTTGAGCCCAAACATATTATATTGTTGCAGGTATAGATAAGTTCAAGGGCCCTTCTACTTCAGGTACATGACTTACTATGGAGTTGGAGAGCATGAGACTAGGAATATGATTGCGATGCTGATGAGATGTTTATCTTTTATTTTGAACTTTGTTTTAGTAATGTTTGTATTCCAGCATTGTGAATTTTTTGGCTTCTTTCATAGACATATGTATCATGCATAAATTATTTATGTGCTCCAGTTGTTTTTACATTTAGTCTCCTACTATTTACTCTTATATGAATGTTTACTGCTTCCACTATTGCCTTTTTTTTCTTCCGTTGTGTACTCTGACCATGCGGGCATAGTCTCCCCACTATCACACCCAATTCCCTTGCTACTATTCGGTAACCTATGGTGTTTGGGGAAATGCACTTGAGGCCATATGACCAACTGGGTACGAGGTACCTCTGAGTGGATTCTGAAACCGGGACGTTACAAAATTGTCTCATTTGAATTCTTTTCTCTTGACTTATTGTTTAGAGATTTATCTAGGGATATGATGGAAAAGGTACTTAGTAATAAGCTATTCCTAGGAGTAGCAAACCCGTGTATAGGGAAAATCCAATCTACCATGTTTAAATTGAAAATTTTATGGTTTTTCAATTATTACAGTTGATCTGATTTCAACATGAGTGATTCACATGATTTGTGCTATTTTTGTTGATATTATTGAGGTTCTATTTCTGTTGCAACCCGATGAGATGAGATTATTCCATCTCATGCATCATATAGGCACTTGATAGAAATCACTTTTCATGCATTTTTTCCATGACATCTAGGTGGAATTAGTGATTGAATATTGTTGTGATATATGATGTGTAAAATATGCATTTTGTTGTGATAGTTTCCTTGATTGAACTACCTAGTACTTGATATGGTATTGATTTGTGAAAAGCATTTCTTGAATGAATGCCATACATTGGTTGTTGAGGAGTTATGGGCCCTCTTGGACCGAAATTTGGTAGATCATTGCCTCGTTTTCCATGTTATAATGTTTAAAAGATGCCAAACATTGATTCGTGGGGAGTATGGGCCCTCATTGATCGGAATTTAGCACTCTCTATGCTAGTTTTAGTGTTTTCTAGGTTCCAGATTAGTTTCTGAGGCTTAATGTCTGGAAAAACCCATAATACACGCCATGTAATGTTATGTACTCACCATGTGATCTTCTGTTCAGGAAGAAACTATTTTTATTAATTACACACCATTTATTCTTTAACTGTGTCATATGCCATGTGGGTAGATACATGGGATGATGAATGTCTGGTGGGAACATGTCGGGTACCCATTGAACATGTCGTGTAGTCTGACACAGGTACCCGACCGTGTCACGAAAAACATGTGTTGGTGTTACTCTTTTATGTAGACGTCGTGTCCACCTTGAACATGCCGTGAAGTCTAACCTAGCTTCCCAGCCGTGTCACGAAAAAAATGGGTGGGTGTTACCCTTTCACGTACACGGCATTTCTGCCTCGAACACACCATGTAGTCTGACCCGAGTACTCGACCATGTCACGAACAACACAGTTCGGTGTTATCATTTAACATTCATGCAACATCATTCTGGAACACGCTGTATAGTGTGAGACGTGTGTCAGGCCGTGTCACTAACAACCTGGGCCAAGTGAAGCTAGTCTAGTACACGCCTGTAGGAATTGTACACACCATGTAGTGTTGCATTAGGAGAGCTTTGTGGATTAACAATGTATAAGGACTTGGGAAAGGGAAAAGGATTCAAGTACACTCTATGTGTCAGGACAACATGACCAGTGTCTGGGGTGTTACATGACCGGTTTAGGCAGGAGTACATACCCATGTAAATGACTTCAAAGAACACACCATGTAAAAAATGTGTAGGCCATGTAGTCATGTTTTGTAAAACTTGAGTGCTTTCATTCTCCTATTCCCTTCCTACACTCCTTGTATTCAGTCCATGATAATCTTAATCTAGGGTGTGTGTTGACCTTACAGAGTCATGACACCGAGATGTCCTCCGGTTATGCACTAGTGGACATACAGTGATCAGACACCGGACATGGCTGATCAGGGACTGCCTGCAATTCCTCCTGTTGTGCTAGCCTTGGCACCAGCCATTGTACCAGAAATAGGTGCTGATGCATAGTTCAGGGAGGGTTTTCTGAGGATGATTCAGACCAATCAAGGAGCACTGACTCTTTCCCTATTGATGGATGATTTGACACGGGCCTTTCAACAGCAACATCCTCACACTTTCTCAGGGTATAGAGGACCCCAGACTATAGAGTCATGGCTATAAGCCACGCTAATGATTTTTGAGTATCTTTAGATACCTTCAAATAATTGGGTGAATCTTGCTACCAACATGATCCGAGACTCCTCTATAAGATGGTGGGATGTGATCTAACAGGTGGGACACCAACATAATATGGCTTGGGATGATTTTAGGCATATCTTCTACGATTACTTTTATCTGGATACCTTGATGGTCGATCGATCCCAAGAGTTCACGAGTCTGTAGTAGGGTACTCTTTCTATTATGGAGTATTCCTCTCACTTCACTAAGCTGTAGCATTTCATACCTGTTGCAGGAGGTGATGAGTTTTTCCTTACACAGAAGTTTGAGAATGGTCGAAGGCACGACATCTGATCGCAGGTGAACATCTTTAGGTTTACTTCGATATCATCTATCATCAACCAAGAGATGATCATAGAGCGCAAGCTGAGGGACTATGGAGTAGTGAGCCAGGGTGTTTTGGCATCTAGAGTTATTATTCCTCCTTCTGATAGCAGGAAGTTCCACATGGATCTTTAACAAGGATATCAGAGTAGGCAGGATGCATCTTCATGTAGTTAGGTGTTATGCTAACAATGTGGGAAGAGAGGCCATACGAGGCCGCATTTCCCGAGAGACCCAATGGAGTGCCGATATTATGGAATGATTAGTCATCATCAGCGTTTCTACTAGTTATTCACACCAATGTCTAGTGACAGGGGTTCTTCTATTACTCCTCATTCAGGAGCAGTGCCACAAGTTTCTCAGCAGTCTTGGAATTGGAGTGAATCGAGCTGTTCGGGCCAATGTGGAGGTTGTGGACATGGTAGTCAGTCACCTATTCTTTAGAGACATCACAGTGGATCGGCATAGAGTGGTCAAGCAGGGTCACAGGTCCATGTCATAGGCCATACTTTTGTAGTGGAGTTGACTCAGCAAGATCAGGATCCTGGACCATCCACAGTTTGAGGTATTATATTAGTTGCCTCAGTTTTATCTTCATCTCTTTTCAACACAGGGGCTTCCCATATCATAATATTTGTTTCTATTGTGGAGAGACTTGGGCTCTGAATCTATTCCTCTGTTGATATTTTTAACACTAGACACATCATTGGGGAGTAGAATGACTAGTGTACGTAAGAACAGGGAGTGACCTCTAGAGGTTTGTTGGTGTCACTTCTTATGGTACCTATATGTCGTAGATATGACATGCTATGATTTCATTCTGGGAATGTACTTTCTTTTTCCCTTTCAAGTATTCGTCGATTGTTGTCATTATAGGGTGAGTTTTGTGTCACTAGAGGGTGTATAATTTCTTCATAGGGGTGAATAGGATATCCAGGAGAGTATATAGTGTCCATAACATCATGGGTTGGGAGGAGTTATAGCCTAGATTTCTAGTCTTTATCTGGATGACCAGGGGACTTCACAGTTAGACTTTCCACCAGTGGTGGATCCTTTCATAGATGTCTTTCCAGAGGAATTTTCAGGTTTTCCCCTAGAGTGCGAGGTAGCCTTCTCGATTGAGCTTGTTTCAGGATAGGCACCAGTGTCCTTTCGTCCTTATAGGATGGCGACACCAGAGTTGTAGGAGCTCAAGAAATAGTTAGAGGAGTTGCAGGCAAAGGGTTTCATTCGACCTAGTATTTCTATTTGGGGTTCGCCTGTTCTGTTTTCATATAAGGCAGACGACACCCTCAGGCTTTGCGTGGACTATCGGAAGTTGAACCAGTTGATGGTCATGAACTGGTATCCCCTTCCTAGGATTGATGATATATTTGATCATCTTCGTAGATCCTGGATGTTCTCGAAGATTAACTTGAGGTCCGGTTATCATTAGTTTCATGTTAGTCCATCAGATATACCTCTTATAGCCTTCCAGAGAAGGTATGGTCTATATGAGTATATGGTTATGCCGTTCGGTCTCACGAAGGAACCTGTAGTTTTCATGGAAGTGATGAATAGAGTGTTCCATCCATAATTGTATTCCTTCATGATTGTTTTCATGGATGATATCTTGGTGTACTCTCACACTCGACATGACCGTGCTACCCATTTTGAGATCATTTTGAGTACACTGGGGGAGCATCATTTATATTCTATGCTCTCAAAGTTCCAATTTTGGATGGATCAGATTAAATTAATGGGTTATATTATCTCAGAGGTAGGAGTATCAGTAGACCCAGAGAATGTTAGAGCATTAGTTTCCTGAGAGAATCTGAATAACGTCTTTGAGGCGAAGCGTTTTCTAGGTTTGGATAGATACTAAAAAAGTTTCATACATGACTTTTCATGAATAGCATCACTATTTATGAGTCTGACTAAGAATTGTACGAAGTTCTTAGGGTCATATTCTTGTGATTCAGCGTTTCTGGTGCTAAAAGGAAAGATGAATTCATCACTGATACTAGTTTTGAGAGATTCAAAAAATAGTTATATTGTTTACTGTGATGCATCAGGTATCAAGCTGGGAGTTGTGCTTATGCAGGGAGATGAAGTCGTTGTGTACGAGTATCGGCAGTTGAGGCCACATGAGAGTAATTACCTGACATATGATCTGGAGTCGGCAGTGGTTGTTCATTCCTTAAGTTATTGAAGATATTATCTTCTGGGAGAGAATTTTGTGGTTTTCACCGAACAAAAAATTCTTAAGTATATCTTCTCTTAGTGTGATTTGAATCTGAGACAGTGCATGTGGGTTGAGTACCTACAGTCCTTTGACATTGAGCTTGTCTACACACTAGGGAATGGAAATAGAGTGGCTGATGCGTTGAGTAGGAGGACTCATATATAGGAAGTTCAGGTTCCCAGCAGTGAGTGGAAGCTTATGGCTCTATTATCTGAGATACATTTGGAGGTGCATGACTGATATGGGAAGACTTTTCTCTCTTCTGTCGTTGTTACCTCTACTCTTCTTGATCGAGTTCGAATGTAGCAGCTATCAGATTCTGAAGGCCTAGTCTTACGGGAGAGTGTGTCAGGAGAGGACACTATTCCTGGATAGACAGTAGGCAGGGATGAGATCGTTTGTTTCTAGGGGTGCGTATTGGTGCCAACAGACATACCCAAGGAGCTGATGCGGGACATTCATTCCTCTGTTTTGGCAGTTCATCTTGGATTTACCAAGATGTATCATGACCTACACCATCGATATTGGTGGACAAGTATGAAGAGGGATGTCGCTGGTTTTGTTATGAGGTGTTCTACCTATCAGTAGGTGATGGCGGAGCATCAGTGGCCACCAGGGCTCTTACAGTAGTTACCCATTCCCGAGTGGAAGTGGAATGATGTCGTGATGGACTTCATAACCGGTTTTCTGAGGTCTCCTCAAGGGAATGATGTAGTATGGGTTGTGAATGACAGACTCACAAAGGTTTCTCACTTCTTGATGATCATGGAGACTTTCAGTGTTGATGATCTTGGATGGTTATACATCCGAGATATTGTACGTATGCATAGAGTTCCACACTCCATTGTCTCAGATAGGGATACGTGTTTAAGTTCTCAGGTCTGGAAGGGGCTTCAGAAGGCATTGGGAACACAGGTACTTTTGAGTACAACCTACCACCCTCAGACAGATGTCCAGTCCGCGCGTACGATTCATGTGCTTGAAGACATGCTCCGAGCATGCATTCTGTATTTTGGAGGTTCCTAGGAGAAGTATACACCTTTTTGAAGTTTTACTATAATAAGAGTTTTCAAGAAACTATTCAGATAGAACCTTATGAGGCTTTGTATGGAAGGCCATGCCGATAAACCTTATGTCGGGTGGAGGTAGGAGAGGCATCTTTACTTGTACCTCGTCTTGATCAGGAGACCACAGAGCATATAGAGTTGATTTGGAAGAGGATTTCTACTTCACAGTCTCGTCATAAGTCTTATGATGATCAACAGAGTCGAAGTTTGGAATTTGAGGTCAGGGATCAAGATTTCCAGGGTGTCACACTGCGGTTGGGACACAATAGGATTAGGTGGCAGGGTATTCTTTCACCAAGGTATGTCATGCTGTTTGAGGTGTTAGAGAGAGTTGGGCCAGTTGCCTATCGATTTCAGTTACCTAAGAGGTACTGGGATATGCATGAATTCTTCCATGTTTCTCAGCTTCAATGATACTTTTCAGACCAGTATCATGTCTTTCAACCCAAGGTGATTGAGCTCGATGTGGATGTGTCATTTGAAGAGAATCCAATCCAGATTGTGGATTTCAGTACAAACGTTATTCGTGGAGAGTCTGTTCCTTTAGTACGAGTGCTATGGTATCATGGGTGGGTGTAGGACAAGACTAGGGAGAGAGAGGGTGATGCATAAGCATCGTTGCCAGAACTGTTCGAGGATTATTCTTCTATGCTGTGCTAGGGAAATTTTGGGAAGAATTTTTTTAAGTGGGGAAGTTTGTATGAACATGGACCTTCTTTTTTAGGTATGTTTTTCCTTTTCTGGTCCTTTTTGAGGAAAAAAGGAAATTATGGAAATATTCTATGTACATGTCGTGTAATTTATGATTACACGCAATGTACTACCTATCCATAAGAGGCCATGTGCTGGCCATGTTGTAGCCACTCACACAGCCATGTGGGTGTGAATTGGAGGCTACCTAATGTGGAGTAAAAAAACTACAAGTACATGCCATGTACTCAAAAAGTATACGCCGTGTATTTTTTCATTAAATGCACTAGGGTCATGTTTGACAGATTGAACACCAATTTTCTAGTTCTCATTCATCCGATAGAGTCCGTACGGCCACAAATCTTCGATGAACCCTCGATCCTCCATCCGTCCTCCGAATTGAATACCGTTGGTTTCATTGGAATCACATCAGTGAGTTCTCTCTTCTGTTGGGGCCTCGTTTCATGATTTCTCTTCTTTTCCTTGTTATTGTGGGTTGAATTTTTTATACCTTTTCTTAGATCTACAACTTTGTAAGGAGATTCAGGATTTGATGTTCACATATAGCGATCCTCTATCCAAGAGTTAGGTGGTTTGTGCCTTTCTATTTGTAGTCTTTGAGTATTATGTGCAAATTCCACCAATTCCCTTGAATGGGGTATTGCATGTTTACCGTTTTACCCCTGTTGATTTTCTTTCTTGCTTTTATGCCTGTGTAGAGTTAATTGTGATATGAACATGGATAATTTCTATTCTTTGAATGTTTTTCCCATGCATGTCCTATTTACAACCGATTGGTCATGTTTAGCCAGTTTGGATGCCTTTCCGGTTATCCATTCCTTGTGTTGTAGGATGGAGAGTTTGTATTTTAACATGATTGTTATGTTGTAGACTAGTTAGACATGTAGTTTTTTAGGTTTAATTTTTCCATATTACACTACTATTCTCATTGACCTACATAGGGCCGTGAGAGCCTAGTCTAGTAGACTATAAGGGGATTTGACCGAGTGAGCATCCTTAGAGAGTCTTTGAGAACTTAGGCTATAAGGGAGGATTGACCATGTGAGCATCCTCATAGAGCGTATAACCACTTGGGGATATAAGGGGAATTGCCCGATTGAGGTTCCTAAGAGAGACCTTGATTGCTTTAGACTGTAAAGGGATTGACCGTGTGAGCTTCCTCAGAGTGTCTTTGTTTGAATTGTATGATCTGGGCTATAAGGGGAATTGACCGAGTGAGCCTCCTCAAAGAGTCCATGACCTTGGGGCTATAACGAGAATTGACCATGTGAGCCTCCTTAGAGATTCCTTGAGTACCATAGACCATATGGGGAATTGACTGTGTGACCTTCCTCAGAGAGTCTTACTTTACCTTTGACTATAAGGGGAATTGTCTATGACCACTTTCTCAGAGACTCTTATTATATTCTTATGATTGAACCAGAGGGGTTAGGCTGAATTTACTACCTAGAGCATTTTCTATACTTCGTAGGTAGGACCAGAGGTGATGACTATGAGTAATTCCTAGAGAGTTACCTATTTGAGGTTTAACTATTTGTTTCACTGTTGCTTGATTGGAATTGTGGATTGTTTATTGCTAAACACTTTTTTTGTTTATTGTTTTCTATACATTTACCTACCATATATTCACTAAATATTAGGCACAGATCTTCAGGGGTTTTCTTACTAGGATTTAGTCTCACACCATGTTTGGGCCATGCTTTTGGGCCCAAACGGATTATATTGTTACATTTATAGATAAGGGAAAGTTCACTTCTACTTTAGGAACATGATCTGTCGTGGATCTGGAGAGAATGGGACCAAGCATAAGCTTGTGATGCCGAAGATATGCTTATCTTTTATTTTGTAATTTGGTTTAGTATGGTTTTTATTCCAGAATTGTGACTTGTTTGGCTGCCTTCCTATAAATATGTAGTATGAATAAATTATATATGTTCTCTAGTTGTTTTTACTTTTAGTCTTCTAATGTTTACTATTTTATTAATGTTTACTATTTCTTCTATTTCCTTTGTTTTTGTTCCTTTATGTACTCTACCAATGAGGGAATAGTTTCCCCACTATCACACCCAAGGCCCTCGATGCTAGTCAGCAGCCTCTGGAGTTTGGAGAAATGCACTTGATGCCATGTGAGCAACTGGGTGTGGGGCACCTCTGGGTGGCTTTTGAAATGGGGACGTTAAATATTTCAACATTGGATACTTAATAAAAACAATCCTGATAAATAATGAGATTGTTAAATAAAATATTCACCACATTGGTAAAATTGATTCATAAGCCCCATTAAGAAAAACATAAAATGAAAAATAAAATATCATGAGGTTGAATATATTAATGATATTACATTTATATTGGGATTTAAATACACCCTGTGAAATTATATAGGTTCCTAACATAACAAACCTCACAAAGAATAATAATTTTGAAAAAAATATTTTTCTGATTTATTATCCTTTGAACAATTATCCCCATGAAAACATGATCATAAAATGGATATGTAAATACAAATAAATTTATTTATAATTATAATATGATACATTAATGAGTATTATAACCACCACATGAAAGAAACATGTTGTGAATATGGTTTGTGTCTCACATGAAATAAAAGTGAAACGAAAATAACATTTCCTTAGGTTATTAATACCATCATACTCATTGAAACATCCAATATAATACAATTATGTTTATTATAAAGATATTATAGAAAGATATTAATAAAAATTATACCATATATTAATTTTTTTGTTACCTTTTATTTTATATTTATTAACATTTCCATGTTAGAGTTTTGTTTTGGGTAATAACTGATTAGTGTTTTGTATATATTTTCATTTGTTAATTTCATGGTCCTCCGATATTGATCATGGTTAAATAATATCTTGAATGATAAAAATAATATAAATGTAAAATATATTCAGTAATAATTTATTTATTTTAATCAATAAAATTTTGTGATAAGTAATGAAATACACAGTTCATAGAGATGATAGGCCATATGTATGCATGAACACTATTTCCATTTTCATTTTTGATTCAATGAAAGAAATTTAAATGAAATATATTATCATTTATTGATAATTTTTATTTCACATATATTAATTTTATTTATTAAAACCATGATTTATGAATTCCACGTATTGTGTGAATGAATCACAATGCTTTGCAAGGTGGTAGTCCGCTATACCCACAGACGATGATATAATATTCCCATAAAATGGATAGCATAAAGGTATGTGTGATATTAAAATTGTAAATTAATATTAACATAATAAATGTAATATATATAATATATAACTAATAAATCCATCAGTAATACAAGCCTTTAGAGGCTTTAAAAGAAAAACTAATGACATCAGTTCACGAGGCGATGGTCTGAAGTACAAATGAATGACGATTTTGTAATCCATTTGATGGAAGTGGATAAGGTTTAAGGAAATTAACATAACATAAAAACATACCAATGTATGTTTGATAATGGTTTTAAAATATAATAATTATATAAAAATTATTTAAGGGGGTGGAGGAGGAAATAAAATAAAAACACTCACTAAAGAACATTACCTCTTTAGGTTTTCACTAATATACTTACAAGGATAAATTTATACCCCAAAGAAGGCTTCTAGGATGAGGTGAGGGATATTTGGAAGTTATTTTTTTAGTTATTGGATGAAAAAATAGGTGTTAATGTGGGAATAATGGAGTATAGGGGGGAAATTTTATAAGTGGGGGAGAAGTCAGACTTCATATTTTTGAAAAGAATTTAGTGATACAACATTTTTTATATGTCAAAAGGGTAAAAATTAAGAAATTATATAACCTTATAGGATTAAGGGTGTAAATATTACCATAACATAGTTTTTAATGAAAATATATAGATATATTAAACCATTATTTTTTATTTGTACCCCCGGTAAACCTATTTTTCCCCTAACTGTGGTAATAAATTTTTATAGTATGCACTATTCACATTGTTCAAAACATATGTAGGACTTATAATAAATTATTAATTATTCATTTTTTAAATATATAATCTATAGTTACGAACTAAATTCAAATAAATGTAATCATCAATTTAACATTAATCCCACAAATGTAATGAGAATGTATATTTTTAAATCGAAGATGATCATAAAGTTATAATGTTTTAAAATCCAATTAATTGATGATTCTAAATCCAATGACCTAAATTGGATTAATGGAAATATAAATTATATAACTTTTCTTTAAATGAATATTGTAATATTGTTTAACTTTATAACCAATTTAAATGAAAAGGGAATTTTCAATTAAAATTTTGTATTTTTTAATATGCATCAAAAATTGAATCTTTTTAGAAAAATCACAAAAATACACTGTTTGATAATTATGAAATTATGAATTAAAAATCTAATATTATATTATAAAAATAAATTTCATAAATTTTCAAAAAATAATTTTCTTACTATTCATTAGAAACATATAAAAATAAATTTTTTTGGAGAAAATTGTAATTTGAAAACATATAACGGAATTTCCAAAAATTTTGAATTTTATTATATATATACATTATTTATATAAAACCATTATAAATAATATTTAAAATTTAGTTATTAATATTCATATAAATATGATTAACATCTTGGATATAATGGCCACATATAAATAAGTAAATTAATAATATATCATTGTTCTGAAAAAACTTAGTGTTTCGTGTAACACATGATAAGAAAATGTTGGGTTATAGCACAAGCTTGACTTGGTGTTTCCAATAATTCAAGCCATCATGAAATTTATTTTTTTTGTAAGAAATAATATTCATAAAAATATTATGTGTTAGACATAAATAATCATTGAATAAATATAGGGACTATATATTGATCATAATGAATAATTTGATTAACCAAATGGATTAAAATTTGTTTTATAAATAATCATAAAACATCACATAATATCCAGTCATAGGGTGAAAGTGGATAGAAAAATTGATTTTAAATCCCTAAAAATGAATGAAAATTTTATAATATATTTCCCAATGGTGAGGGAATAAAGATAAATAAAGACAAAGAACAATAATATATTTAAATAGGAATAAAATAAGTTAAATGAAATGAAAAAAAATATTTCTTATTATTTTTATAATGTTTTATGTAACAATAATATATGAAAGTGTCGATGAATTTTATGTAAATAACAAAGAAACGGAATAGGATAAAGTTATAAAAAATTACATATAAAACATTTAAATAAATATAGACATAGTAAAATAAGTTTGAGAGAGTATAGTAGAGAAAATCATAAAGAGATAAAAGTGGAATGACACTTTACCTCATCTTTTAAAAAAAAGTTGGGTACAACTGCGAAAGCGGCACACACGCAGGTAAGATAATTACATTAAATCGCACGCCTGGGGACTTGAAAATGATCTAACTCCTTGTATAAGGAATTTTGATTTATAAATATTTATTTTAAAAAATAAATTATAAATTTGAAAAATAATATTATTAATTATTTGTAATAATAATAATTAATTAGTTATTCATTTTAAATATGACTGACAGTAATTTAGCTTTTTCAACTACTCTATGATCAACTTTGATATACTATTATCTACCATTGTTTATACTTCATGATTCATGTGTATCTAAAATTGCAATGTTAATTAGGTAATTATGGTTCCCTTAGTTTTATCATTCCATGATAAAGAGGAATAATTGTAATTTTCCAGATCGATGGTCTAAATTCATAAATTTTAGATCTTTTTCTAAATCATGATGCACTTTTTAATATAATTATTTAAATTTAAATTTTACCCCATAATAAACATAAATTTCAAAAAACTCATCAATAGATATATATTTCACTATTAATTAGGTTTAATTATTTATCAAATATGATAATGATAATATTAGATGGGTATTACTCAGGTAGTCTTAACAACCTATGAATGGATGTTCTAAAGTGAAATTATTCATAAGAAGAAATAATCATTTGATTATTGTATTTATTTTATAGAATAAATAATTTATTTATCTTATATTCATATTATTAATTTGTATAAAAAGAAATTTTTTTAGAAGATTCCATACAACTTAGTCGGAACAGTTCCTTACGAGCTTCTTGTTGAAAACAATATTACTCCTTATTGATAAAATCCCACTAAGGTTGGTTCATCGCTTTTGAGTAAGTATTATGGAAGTTTTTAGGTAAAAGGTCTCCTTTTATAATTTTTTCAGAGGCTATTAAAAATTTAATTTCATTTGAGAAAAGGGAGGAATTTTTGAAAACCACCTATATATAATAGTTTATGAATGTAATTTTATATGTAAAGTGGGCCAATATTCAATAAAATAAAAGTGATTAAAAATTTATTTCTATTTAAATTAAATATATATATTCTATTAATTTACATATCATTTTTACAAAATACTATATTTTACTTTATTTATTATTCAATTATGTATTTCATAATTCAATGGGGAATTCAAATTTTTACCAAAAAATTATATTTACCCTATTATATAATTTCTATGTACTAATTAAAAAAATTGAATCCATTTTAAATAAATCATTTTAAAATATGTAAAAATTTATTATCAAATAAAATAACATAATATCTTAAAATAAATGTTCAGTAATAGTAATATTTAACAAAAAATAAATTCTTATTTTCATTTTTATCATTATGTCATTTAAATGATTATTTTTATAAATTATATTATTTATGGAGATTAATATATTTTTATTATTTATATATTGAATACATTTTATTTATTATGTTGAAAATTGATTTGAGTCATCTTAACTAAATACCCAGTATGCCCCATCACAATGATTAATGATATTTCTTGACCACCATAGGTTTGAATAAGTGTACAATGAAACGAACATACATAGTTGTGAATGATTTCAACCAATTTAAAATAAAACATAAATAATGGGTTTAAAAAAAACTATGCATCAAACATACATATATATTGGATGATTGTCAATTGTAAATAATAAAATTTTAATTTTAAGGACATGAATATGATATATAAAATCCAACTCACTTATATAAGAAACACTAAACCATAAAAAATAAAAAACAATTATCCTAGGAATTGAAAGATGAATAAAAATCACCACACACTTGCACAAATATATATATACATATATTAACCATATTTTATCAAAATATTCTAATAAAAATTAAAGTTAATAAGGATCAAAATAGATAGACGGCTAAAAATTTAGTATATATAAAGTCTAAATTTCTTATACCAAATGAAAAAATAACCCATCTTCATGTAAAATGTCATCACATATCCCATGTTTCCTCTTTCAATACATAATACCCACTGTGATCCACCACCAAAGTATGTAAGGTCCTTTAATATATCTATGTTAAAAGAAACAATCATTATATACACAAAATAGTGTAGATATAAGGAGTGAATACAACATCTGATAGGATACTCTATAGATTATATACACTCCCACTCAAATACCAAATTTAAAAAACAATTTTTTCAATGAAATGAATGAAAAAATATCATTTTAAATTTAAATATTTATAAATAAATATACTTTTTTCCTTGAAAACCATATTTTACTATATGAAAAACAAAAAACATTGAGAAATAATGAAATGACGAAATATTAAGTACTCATACCATTTTAAAATATAAAACATAATAAAAATAATCCTATTATGGTCTAATTATACATAGGGGTAATAAATAATTTTTCTAAAAGAAAACACTATGCTTATAGTGATATAATCATACCCACTCACCCTACATAGACCGTATATAATTGATTATGGGAACCCACCAATCATTAATTGATCTAGGACTAATTTAGGGAGCACTTATATATAGGGTACCTTAAAAGTATATCTAAAAAATGATGTTTCAAAATAGTATATACATATGTTATAAAAATTACACACCCACAATACATAACACCATTTATAGAAACAACCCATTTGTATTCATAAAAAAGTTAACATTCCGTTAGTAATAGATAACCTCATATGAAATTTAAATAAAAGAAATGGGTGTTCATTAGATATAAAATTCTAAAAAATCACATGTATAACAATAACAAAAAGTGTTTAAAATATGTAATAATATTGAAATACTTATAAATATTCATAAAAATAATTTTGTAGTTATGTAATTCATTATGAAAGTCCAAACATGGAATAATTCACACCATAATTTAAGACAATGCCTATCTAAAGGTTAAAATTACAAGTGGGAAGAAATTATATATGAAATATATATATGTAATTACCATAAAATACATTTTTTTAAATATCACATAATCTTTATTATATGTTTTAAATAAAACTCAATGAGACTATAAAACATTCAAATAAGAGATAAAAAAAAATAATCATTTTTTATGGAAAAGCGTGAGTAGAGAATATAATAATTGACTAAAAATGAAAAAAAATTGATTCAATAAACCAAATAAAAGTATTTTTGGTCCCTAAATGTAAATTTCAAACACTAAAACATAAATCCCCAAAATAATTTAGACCCAAGTAGAATAAATAAGATACTATAGCTAGATTAGTAAAAAGGTAGCGAAGAAAATGATAAATAAGGGAGAAAAGGGAAAGATAGGGGGTTCAAACATAAATATTTATCTATGATTTGGTAGAAAAAATATTAGGAATAAAGGTGGAAGAGAGTTTTTTGACTAGATATTATGCTGAAAAAATGATGATCCATATTAAAATATAATAATTTAAGGTATTTAAATTTAATTATTTAAAAAAGAATAAATATCCACATTTTTATTAAAAAATTTCCCAACCACATGGTTTTTCAGAATAAGAACCTGAAAATGAAACACTAATTATTCTGGATGTTTAACAAACTATCATCCAACTGCATAATCCCCGTAGTTATGAATATAGACCCTGTATTCTGATGTTTTTTCCAAACATAATAAAATAAAATATAAACCCTAATAAAATAATTGAAAAAAAAATAGTCAAAATAAATACCTCTCCATGACATTATTGTTGTCAAAATTCACCACACCTTTCCTATTTTAATTTAAGAGAAACTGTAGCATTACCCTTTATATATAAATTGGTTAACATTGTTCCCCCTCATCAGTGGATCTCAATCCAATATTTTATGAGAATCATTTCTATTATACTAATGAATGTATTATAAAGAAATACATTTACCTCAGAACATGTAACTAGGATAAGAAGTAACACATATTGGTCACTCTAAATAAGATGTATCATGTTCCAAATCCATGTCAATCTAATAAATAATGTGATAAGTAATAAGTTTTAATTTTTTTCAACTATTAAGCATAATATATAATATAATTTTATGTCATATATGGAGTTAAACTATCTGATATTGAAATGTTTTTATGTGTTTCCAAAATACAAAATAATCTAAAATATCTTATAGTTTTTTTTAACTTTATTACCTAATAATCTATTTAAATTCATAGGAAAAACATTTATAGAAAAAAATCACACAGTAGATATTTTTTAGCATAAATTAAAATCTATATATTATTTTTCAACACTCCGATTCATTTCTAATAACTTTTGAATCAAATTAATATTATCCATTAGATTTGGTACAATTACCGCTCCCAATAATTATGATTGACTTACTTAAAACAAATATAAAGGTGATTGACATGAGAAAATAACCAAATCTATAAAAGGATCCATTTTTATTAATGATTTATAACTGTTGTTATATAGAAAATAATTATTAACATATGGATTTACCAAAGAAACCATGTAATTTAGAGAACAAAAATAAAAAATATCATTTAATATTTGAATAAATATTAATGTCTAGATATTTTTTAGGTTGATATACCATTTTATGTTTTAATTGAGTTCATATTACCCCTAGAAGAACCTTATAATACAAAAATAAAAAATATCGATTTCTATGAAAAAATATATTTGATGGAACACCATGAAACATTATAAACTGTTACATATACTGATTTAAAAAATCATCAATTTGAATATTATATTTCATAAATAGAAAATTTAATTATATATTTATATTGTAGATAGTATCCTTTATATAATTCCATGAATTAAGTGTTTGAGGTAGTCAATTGGAAGATTCCACATACACCTCTCTATGTTTCCGTGTAGTAATTAGTATAGTATTTTGTATACCTATAGTATTTTGATATTTTACCTTCACTTTATATCAACTTAAATAATGAGAAACATAACAATAAATTCACATATTTATTCTATAAAAAAACCGATGATAAATATTATTATATACCGTTTTAGCACTGTTATAAAATCCATATTAATAAAAAACACAAGAATTTTATGTTTTATTTTTTAATAAAGTTTAATTGAAATTAGATTAGAGAATCATTGAGATAATGTGGCTTAGTTTTATATAATTTTTATAATTTTGAATAAGGATTATATATGTTTCTTATTGGAGGATAAAATCTCAATACACCTATGATTACTATGTTTTAAAGTATAATGCAACACCTCAACTCCAACAAACCAATGATTTTATTTATTTTATTAAAGTGTAACAGAATAAAAGGTATAATTTACTAAAGGATAAAATAATTTATTAGTATTTGGATTCTAGATAAATACATAAATCTAAAATTATACATCCTACTTTTCAGACTGAACCATTCAGTCCAAACTGAAGTTCCACATAACCTTAATTGTGCCTCACTGTACATAGTAGGTTGTCGACTAGCAGTGTGGGTCTACATCAATTAGTGGGGAGACTATACCCTTAGTATCATTTCATAGAAAAAATAATAAACAAAAAAATTAAAAAATAATTAGAGTAACATTCATATAATGAATGATGGAATACATGACATACTATAAATAAACCAAATAGCTCCTAATGTGGTATACCAAACATGAGTACATGTGCTGTAGATAATAAAATAAATAATCTAATCAATTCCTTAGATTAAACCCCTATCTACCACAGACTCCATGATCCACTTATCATCCATTATCCATGGGTTCTATTCCCTTACTCAGATCTATATACCAGTATTTTACACATGCATTCAGATGCCTATACAGGATTTGAGTTAAAAACCTAGTAAAAAACCACCAACACATCCTTAAAAATGTGTATATGTAAAAAAGTTTATTGTACGATAATAAATAATGTTTAAATAATAAAATAAATCATAAAATAATTTACTGATAGGTCATCCTTTAACCAAGTACCACAAACCCCCAACCTTACTAACCTTCACTAAATGCTGGAATGATAAGAAGGAGATAATAAAACTAACAAAAAATTTCCTCCGGTATAGTGAATTTTTTACATTAAAACCTTATTGAGTAATGTATATTTGAGAATTGAAATCCCCTTAGACTCAATTATGGCATGATACTCACACGTCACTAGGGATCAAGTGTGATACTCCCAAATCACTACTCATCAACCATACTGCTCACAAATCACCATGCATCGAGTTTAATTCTCAAGAATCACTAAGAAATGAGTAACCCAATACTTAGAAAATAGGAATCAATTGATTATTCAAAATTATATTCTATTCTATCATAATATCTCCATTATGTTCAAAATTATGATGCCACCATCTTTAAAATTCAAGCACACTCCCCATGTAAGAGATAATCTTTCCTTGATGGTCCATATTTTCAGATCCCCAAGAATGATACCTCCAATGGTAAGGTAAAACACATAACAAGATATAGAATACAAGGAGACAATATCATCATGGGAATGAGGTATTAAAATATTTACATGTGATCAACATAAAACATTAAAAACAAGTTGTAATAAAAACTCATGACACCATGCTTGAGAATGAGTCTCATCAACAACTCATCCACACCAACATGTGATCACAATCAGGAATGGTCATAATATTATGAAAACATAGGAATTGTACTAAGGAAAAAATTGGTATAAAAGAGCCTAAATTGTTCGAAAACATCCAATCTCAAATGTATTGATTTCCACATTATGATTCATCTATGAAATTTCACTCAAATCACGTCAATATATATTTATGTCCAAACCACTTTAAAAGGATTCCTAGAATCAATTCCAAGATTTTATGTAAAAATAAATTAAAACACAACATGTTATAAAAATTTATCACCCTTGGATAATTTTATATTATTTTTTATATTATAACAGGAGCTGACATTTATTCCTTTTAGAAAAACGTTGATTACAAATGATAATAATTTTAACTATTTCGAATATTCATGGATAAACCTGAGATAACAATAATTTATCATAATTTTATAATATAGATATTATAATAATTTAATAAGTATGTATCCTTAATTACCAAAATCTCTAGAGGAACTATATTTAATATTTGAACAAAAAAATGTACCTATAAAAACCCCCTTGAGAAAAACCACTCTCATGAATATAGGGGAGTGAGAGTTTTGCCACGCCCAATAAATCATAAAAGAAACCTGGGTCAATCAACAATGAATTCAAAGATCATGGTTTAAGGGTTTTATAGACTAATAAAAAAGAATAATGGATCCAATATTTGAAGACAATAGGGTTTTGATATTTTAGAAGATTTCTAACTACATACTAGTCCGTAATATGAAAATCCCAAATTTAATCCATCATTTATTTTATCCTTTAGTATTTTACTAACTGTGATGTGATTACATTATACCATAATATGATTAAATTTATTTAAATGAGTCATGGAGTGATTTGTAATATTTTAAGGCTCTTGAAATATTTAATTTTTTGCTTTATTCTATATAATAGAAGTAGAAATAAGGGTTTTGAAAATATTTTTATGAAAATGGGCACTATATAATGGTAACATTGTCTTACCCTTAGAGAGATCATAACTATCACGTATGGTTTTAGGATTTTACCGTTAAATAGATCTCATACCATTTTCATCACATTTAAATTCCATATTACCCGTATGAGTGTAGAATATTACCCTTACGTAACCATTAAAAACAAGGGGTTACCTTAAACTTCTCATCATTTACCCATACATAGCCATTTAAAAATTTATCTTAACCTTATACATGGGAAAGGATACCCTTACGTAGTGTATAGAAACTCTATCTACCCTTATGCAGTGGTAGGATTCCAATACTCAACATTTATAAAACTATAATTAGCCTTACATAGACTATGTAAAATTAACAATATTCATACAAACCATACGTAAAAACCACTCTTCCCTTACTTGTATGATTGAAAACTAATACTACCAGAATGTTAGGATCCAACTACATGAGTAAGGGTAGTATTTATGGGAATAATTATATTTTAATATAATAATACATAAAAATTATAATCAAAAGAGGGTTTTAAAAGTAATTTAAATACTGATAATGTAAAAATTATCCCCCTATAAACACATTCATTCTTGGGAAGTGTCTCTAGATTTTTTCTTGAAAAAATAATTGCAATGATATAAGATTTCTAAAACCCTCTCACATGTATCCTCCTAGTTCCTTTTAATAATCCATAGGATATATAAAATTGGTATTATCTTTCTTGAATGATATTTCACACATCGGTCTATAATTCACAACAAACACTCCTCATAATTTTCATTCGACTCCAATTCAATTTCCTCGTAGTCTATAACACGCACAAGATTCGTAACGTATCATCAAAGTTGAGAAAAATGGAACACATCATTAATTACATGATAATGTGAAGGAATTTACATACATTACATCACTATTATAACCTGTTTTGTGATCTAAATGGATGAAAAACCCACAATTCCAATTTCCCTTGCCTTCAGAAAAACATTATTCCCCAAATGAGGTGATACATGTATGAAAACCTGATCGCCAATCGAAATTTCCGACCTTCATTTCCTCTTGTATTTATATGATCACTGCTTATTATTATTGGTCCCCAATCACTTCTTATTTAAATAAACTCTCTTTGAGACTTCCTTCACAATAGTAGGCCCACCAACTAGTACCTCACCCATGTTAGTGAACACAAAAGTTTACAGTGTGGCTATCCATAGAGAACTCAAATATGACCATATATATAGAAAATAAAATTCTTTTTTTATGTAAAATACACCACAAATATTTGCTCATCCTATATTACACTGATTTATAGATAATATTATTTGATTATATCCTGTATTATGTGAATTGTTTTCTCTAAATGTATGTATATCTGAGGATGATCCTCTGCACTCAATATTAGTCAAGCCTCTAGGGAATTCTACAATATCTTCCAAAAGAGTGATGTGAAATGTCTATCCCTATCATAATTTTTTTTTCAAGGGAACTCCATATAATAATATTATCTCAAGGGAAAATTTATTCTCCAAATCTTTTGCTAAGTGAGTCTCTCAAATTGGAAATATGTGAGAAACCTTCTTCAGTTGATCAAAAATCACCCAGAAAACATCATGATTCATCAGGGTCTTGGGTTAAACTATATAAACATATATCATTAAATACTCCCAGTTCAACATGGGCATTGTTAGTGGATAGGGTAAACCACCAGGATGCTAGTTCCAGCCTTTATCCTTTGGCTGGTAAGGAATTAGATAAAAAACATTAATGTCCCTCTTCATACCATGCTAATATAACTGTCATCTGAAGTCATGGAACATCTTTGTAACACCATGATGTAAAAACCACTAGAGGCATGGAAGCCACTCATAATTTTCTATCTGATTGAACTATGGACCAATACTCTCACATGTGAAAGTATCACATCATCATTTCCCAAAAACTACCTGGGTATCTTGTCACCTGTAGCTAAATATTTTTATATCACAAGACACTGTTTTTCAAAGTAGTATTCAACATTTACCCATTATACTAGAGGATATGTTACCACCAATGGGGTATATGTCATTGATCCTCAAATGTATCTATCCTCCAATTTTCCAAAAAACATATCAGGAGATACTACTCCTCATATGGTCTACCACTATGATCTTAATCTACTCATGTCTAATAAATAAGTTAATATGAAATGATGTTACCTTTTCCAGGTGTATACTCTATCTAAATTTCAAACATATATAGGTACATAACCTAGAATATCTACCTTATATTCAAGTAACACTATGAGAAGATGTAAAAAATGATCATGTGGTCAGTATAGTTTGTAAATATCTCCTTAATGATATTGTGTATCCAATGTTTTAGAGAATGAAAAATAGCTATGAGGTCAATTTGTGAGTTGGGTAGTTCTACTCATGGGTTCAAAACATACATGGACCTTAATCCACTACATTATTCTTATATATAAACACTTCTGTCATACAAGTGCCTAATTCAAGACAATATATATCATAGCCTACCCCTGACATATTTAGTATCAAAACTAGAAATGTTGTCATCCTATTATGAAACTCAAGAAATAAATCTTGAACATCATATAACCATTTTAAATTACACCTATGTTTTTCAAGAGAGACACGGGTGATGATAGATGAGATTAATCTCAGATGAAATGTTAGTAATATCCTTCAAAACTCAAAAATATCTTGATATTGAACAAATTGTAGGGATGTTTCCTGGAAATCACTTCCTAAAATTTCATTGGATCCATTGATATACCTATCACATATACCACATAAATCATGAAGTTTAACAAATGAATCAAAAAGTAAACTTCCATAGCTTTTCATATATCCAATGTTCTCAAAGAAAAATCAGGTTTATCTTAAGATATATAGAATTATAATCTTGTGTTAGTGTGTAGATGAGGATGTTATCAACAAAAAAACAGTGAGTGTGTCTGGATAAGGGTGTATGTTAACATTAATGAGAACCATGAAATATTTTGGAGCATTCAGTAGTCCAAATAATATAACCAACTTCTTATACAGTCCATACCTGTTATAAAATTCTATATTTATGATGTTGTCCCCTATAACCTATAGTTTGGTACATGCTGACTGAGGATAAATATTGGAGAACCATCAGTATCTCTAAAACTAAACAAAATATATTTTAAATCCTAGGAAGTGAATATTTGTTCTTCATAATCACATAGTTCAATATCTTGTAATCAATGTAGATTCAAATACTATCATATGCCTTCTTGAAGAACATGAATGGTGCACCCCATGGTGAATTACCCATCCTAATTAATCAATTATTTTCCAATTTCTCAAGATTCACTTTGATATCCCTTATCATGGATGGATATATAAAATAAAGATGTATCAAAATGGATTTTACACCTAGAATCATCTCTATTGCAATATAACATTCCAATCCCATAGCTTGGATGGATCTATAAAATATAGATGAATATATGAGGTTGATATTATGCACTCAATCTCAGTATAGTTTCTAGGGATTTATACAATCCCTACTAAAAGTGATATTATAAATGACTATCCCGATCTGAAAAAATTCTCAAGGGATCTCTATCTAAGAATACTATATCAGGAAAAGATCATGTTCCCAAATCATCCACCAAGTGAGTCTCTTAGATTAGTAAGAAGTGAGATACCTTCTCCAGTTGATCAGAAGTAACCTATAAAACATCATGATTCTTCCGAGTCATTGGTAACTTTATCAAAATGTACAATATTAAATAATCCCACAACCACATAGGTATTGGGTGTGGATATTATAAACACCAGGATGCATGTTTTTTCTTCTATGCTTTGGCTGGTAAGGAATTAGAAAAGAATAGTAATTCCCCTCTACATGCAAGGCCACCAAAACTATCATTTGAAGTCATGGAACATAATTGTCACTCCAGGATGTAAAATCCATCTAGAGGCATGTAAGTCACACATAATTTCCTCTATGATTGTATTAGGGACTAATACTCTCCCATGTGAAAGGATCACATCCTCATCTCCCAAACACTAATCGGGTATCCAGTCACCTCAAACATTATATTACCATATAACAACACATTATTGGTCAATGTTGTATCCAATATTGACCCATTCTACTAGAGGATATGAGACCACCTATATAGTACATTAAATTGACACTTAGAAGTATCCATCAACCAACTAGCTAAAAAAATCATCAGGAGTTATTGCTCCTCAGAAGTCCTATCACCATGCTCTTAAGCTACCTATATATTTTTGAATCATAAAATTACATTCATAAAACAAATTGAGTGATTATTTTATAATAACTATTCAATAAAATTTTAATGAGTAGAAACTATATATATATATATATATCATAATTCATTTAATTATATTCATACCCTCTAATTCAATAGATAGGTTATAATAGTCTAATTTAAATAATTTTATAGTATATTATAATTCACATAATGATTGGTGTTTCTTATTAAGAATGATATAAATCATAGTATTAATTTTTTAAAAAAATTGAAGGTGTTCCAATATCCATTTAAATAATTTCATCATAAGAATATTTCTATCATGTGTTCAATATTTGAAAAATTCTTCTGTTAAAAACCCACAACATACAAAGGAATAATAATATATCCTTTGAATAAGGGATGTACAAAACATGATAGTTACCCAAAATTACACATAATCAAGCCTTAGAAGAATCTGAATATAAACATACATATATATATATATGGATTAGAAATAATAACATATAGGGAATAATAGAGATTAAAATAGAATATGGTAATGAGAAATTTAAAGATCACAAAACCAGAAATCAATAAGGGATAAGAAAAACCATAAATTCATCAAGAATGATTGTAGATAGATAACATTTTTATGTCAATATAATTTTCTTTGAGTTGAGGAATTACTTTATAGTCAATATAGAGAACATGGGAAAATTATACTTACTTGATATCATTATATTTAATAAGAAGAATTTCATTCGTCAGTTATTTCTCATATCTTACACAATTTAATGAATTTCAAAGATAATTGTTTGACACCTAAATTACTAAAAGTAACTTTTAATTGATCATAATATCCACACAAAATGATAAATTATTCCCTATATTTGTCTCCATTAATCCAAACTAAATTGTTAGCACAAGTTAAAATAATAATCATTATTTGAAAACCTTCTTATGTGGAAATATATATTAATCTCCAAATGATCAACAATAACACCCATTGTTCAACTTAAATCACTCAATATGTAACTAACCATAAAAATCATAAAAAAATATTAAATTCAAATTTAAGAACCAAAAAATAAGAAAAAATGGAATCATATTATTCCAAATTCTATTTATCATTTCACTCCAAACAACAATAATCACTCATAAAAAATGTATATAATCTAATCATATAGTCTCCATAATAAATAAATTATTTCCATAAATAACCTAAATCACCATAGAACTACTAAAAAATATATTATCTTCTGTAATTTACCTCATTTTGTATTCCTTAAATGAAATCCCATGGTTATCTATATGATAAAAAAAATTCTAAAAAATGTAATGACCTTATTTTCCTAATTATCCATGAAATATTATATTATTTCTAATGGTTATTAAAATAATTCATTATATGTCGACAAAATATTAAATCACTCTTCCTCAAATAACATTTTCAATACAACACATGTTATACATAAGGGTTAAATATACCATAATATTCAATTAAAACATATAAATGATTACAATGAACTTCCATCACATAAAACATCCAAAATGGTTTTTATGTCATAAAATTTATTATCAAACATAGACATATTAACCCATTATGTTCTCTAAAAATCATAAAATATCCTTAAATGAACCACAAAATTAGTTTATTTGTTAAATAGCCCCAAATAAAAATATTATTTTCAAATATTTCATAATTTTTTATAAAGAAGATGTGAATAATTTAAATTATTTCCATTGGGATTTTTCAGCTAGGCATGTATTCTTAGACACACTCATCATGTACTATTGATGATCGAGTTAATACTCAATCTTCCCCAATTATATTTTTAATCCTTAGGAGCATATATTCCATAGCTGGTTCCACATTCTAGTATATAGAAAAGGATTCATTTTCTAGGAAAACCGAACAACCTCTACTTTACCAAAGTTTCCTGATAATTCATTATTCTTTGACTAATTACGATAATCTATTATACGTCATTTTTCTCTATTATATGTTTTCTTAAATCTTGTCCCCATGGTTTATAATAAACTTCCTTTGATATCACCTACAACACCCCAAATCGATTATACTAAAACTGGTGGTTATTTTACTACATTGGACCATGATACAAGGATCACATCCTGAAGGAACAAATATATGAGTAATCTTGGGAGACTATATACATATATATTTCAAAAATTACCAATTAAAATTTGAAATGATAGATTAAAATTATAGTGACAACATTATTATTTCATCATTTATATCACTACATTCATTTATAGATCAAATTTTAGAATTAAAGTTGAAGGAAAACATAATAATGGATGAGATTAAATACTTTGTAAGTGGAAGCGTACAATAGAATCTAATATTAAATAAATTATACACGAATAATATGGAAGAGATAAATAATAATAAAATATGAAATATAAATAATATAATAAAAAGTGAACTAAATTTATGGATAGAATGGAAATAAAAGTAATCACAAAGGCAATAATAAATAGTTTCATAATGATATAATGCATAATGAATGTCATCATAATATTAATATCAAGGACCTATTCTAAGATATCAGATATAAATAGGTAAGGTATATTCCAAATAACCAATCTATTTTGCCTCATGAGACCTAACACTACATTTAAGGGATATAATGAGACCCTTCTATCCCTTACTACATCCAACACATTTATCATAGGAAAAGGGTGAATAAAAATTTTATATGCAATAAACACAAACATTCTTATTGAGAAACTTGCATATGAAATGTCAATATTTTCTCAAATCAATAAATACAACATGAATGTAATTCCTATAGAGTAATATGTAATATAGTATCAATTGATTATATATATAGTAATGCATAATATTCAATAAATAATGTTGGTATAGATTAAGATAATTTAAAAAGATTTCTGGAATATTTCATGATGAAAATACACTTTTCATTTTGAAATCACTTATATTAAAATCTATAAATATATAAATTTTTTTTGAAAGCATTTATTTAAAAATAAACAGGGAATCTAGTAAAGTAATATTCGAATAAAAAACAACCCATAAATATTGTAAATGTTTTTCATCTTGTGTATATTAAAACAAATATTCCTCTCAATCCTTTGGTAAAAAGTTCCTCATTCAGAAAATAAAATGAAAATCACTGTTATATTTTTTAATAGAAATTAAATATTCGTTAAAAATTTATTTAATTAATCAATGGAGAATATTAAAAGCAATTTTTAAAATATTTTAATGAGAATATGGAAATATATGTAAAAGATTCATGGAAAAATAAAAAATAGTTAGTTTTAGTTCAAAATATTCTTCAGGAACTTTTGAGTGGCCGAGATTTATAAATTGAAAGTAGTACATCGAAAACTGATAAATAACCAAATGATAAAAAATTTGGGTATTATGAGAGAAATATCATATACATTATAAGGACCCGACCTTAAAACATTACTTAATCTTGAATTTTAGTGAAGAACATATAATATTACACATTAAGGAACTTTTTGGGTTTTTATTTTTAGAGAATTAGTATATAATACATATATAATATACCAAATTCATAAAAGGATGATACTACTAAAAAAAGTATTCATTTTAATTCAAAATATAAAATTGTAAAACTTAAAACATAATTTCATTGACAATACTCCATATCATTCACCACAAATCCCATATTTCTCTTACGCATCCGTATATCATGTGAAAAACATTTTAAAATCATGGTATGATTGAAAAACACATTAAGGTATATAAAGAATGAAATCATTAGTCAAGTGATAACATAGAAGCCAATAAAACCCATAATCATAGAAAAAACATATGCCTAGAAAAATCATGTAGCTTTATTGAGTTATATTTATTATATCACTCATAAATTTACCCTTGCACATAGAATTACCTTTTGGGAAACATCCTTCTATGAAGTACCCAATGCGTAGGATAACTATAATGGGGCTCACCCTTTATATCTTGAGCTATAATGGGCTCAACCCAACATTTCTTAAGATATAATGGGCTCATACCAACATATCTTGAGCTATAATGGGCTTAACCCAACATATATTTAGCTATAACGGGATCAACCCAAAAGATATTGAGATAAGATTAGCAAAACCCATCAAAACTATGTCCAAGTAACATATCATGAATAGTAATCTTTATAACTCATTTGAACCGTTGAGTAAAACACATTAATAATTTCAAAATTCTGTTTTCATAAAAGAAATCACTACTAAAATTTAAAAACTGGCCACATATTAATGAAACCATATTCATAAAAAACTACTATATAAACATATAATTGAAAAAACATGTCAATAAATCATCATGAAATTAGTAGAACTACTCATTCCATATATAAAATCTTTTTCAATTTCATTAAAGAGACTTTTAAAGTTATTTTTAAAGGAAAGTCCCTTACAAATGTAATTGGCATGAAAATTAATAGAATTGAATTGATATGTGTATAAACTCTAAATAGACATAATAAAACATAATGTAAAAAATTATCACACCAATAATATTAATACCACATAATCGATAAACTAGACGATTAACCCAATGAACGGAAATAGGGTTAGGAATTCCCTTAGGAAATTTCAGCATGGTAATGGATTTAAAAGAGAGGGATTAATGAGAGTGAAATGGGGTATAACATCATTAATATATCATATTGGAAGTATGGGTTAGGGGTGAAAATATACACCATAATTAGGAATGAAGAATTAAAGGGCAAAACATATGGATGAATATTGAATAAAACTGAGAGAGGATCCATTACCTGGGGTACGACTTCCCCTAGACATGTTTTAACCTCTTTTATTAAGGTTAAAATAGTGTTATTAATATTTAAAAAAAACATGTTTATAACACATTTAATTTTTATTTTATAACATCATTCCACCCATTCATTAATAATATTTGGTTAATTCCATTATTTCAGGTGTGTGCATTACACAGTTTTGATGAGTGGTTTGTAATGGATTTTCTTGTCCGTTGGAAGAGAAACTCTCGAAGGGAAATGAAATGGTAGTTTCATGTTTTTTTTACATTAATGTTTTACATTTATAATATTTAATTCTTATATGATGATGATTCATTAGTTAAAACATTAATTATGTTCGTTTAGATCATTTTGGTGGTTTTGAGATAATAAGGACCTCATTTTGTTTTTTAAATTAATATCATATGTAAGAAATGATTAAATAATATTATATAAGATATAATACATAAATTATATTCCTTTTAAAACATGAAAATAGTTTCATGACCCATCTTTGAACGATGTAAAAGAAATTGAAATCACATCATCCTTGATGTCGGTAAATCGACACATCACAGACAATGTTTTCATTTCTAGAATAAGTGGGAGATGAGAATGAGTTTAATGGTGAATCATCCATAAACATGATTAAAGACATAATATGTATGATACTGGATCATTCATGCTTCTTGGATAAGGGGAGGTAATGAAATAAGTTGAATATAAAATTAAATGAATAGAAAAGAAATAAAACAAAAGGGGATGTTTACCTCTTGATCACTTCTCTTGGAGATCCTCATTAAGGCCCTTGGTTTTGGACATTTGGTGAGTCCACAGTGTATTTGACATCCTAAAGGGTCTTGGGAGGAGTATTGGGTAGAACTGTGGAAAGGCTCAAGTTGTGAGAGGTGTGAGAGGAAGAGAGGGGAGTGGTGGCTATTTATAGCGGGGGAGAGGATTAGTTTTACATTATTTTAATCATTATTTTATTATTTTTTCACAAGAGAAGAAATAGTTATGATTCCAAGACCAAAAATAGTAATATAATCATGTTAGTTCAAACCATGTGTGCTTACATCAGCAGAACATCATCCATGACTCCATAAATCAAGCATTTAGATTAATTTTTAAAATAGCATATTTTACTATGTTTTCGATGCTTTCACCGGGGCGCGTGCGCACATCCGTCACGCAGGGCAGTATGCGTGACTTGTGGCCCCGCAATCCCTCTTTCCAAAGGCGGGAAACATCTTTTCTTTATTCAGGGATGTCTGCTCCTTGATCGAAACCAGGATTATGGGATGTTGGTTCTTCCTTCCGTGGATTCCTCCTCGGAGCTCGTCACCTAGTCCGAGTCTCCCTCATAGATTTAAGACGTATTCGTGAATCTCTTTCTTAGTGCCATATCTTCACGGACACCAATTTATTACGCTGCTTCCATTGAGATGCTCCAAGGGGTCTGGTTGGGGCAGAAACCTTCGGTGAGTAGAATGGTCATGGTGGGGCATCGTTGGCGTGTCTTGATGCTGGGGGATTGGAATGTCTGTCTTATATCCCTTGATATAGGGCTTCTCTAGGGCACGGAAGCCTGCGGATTCCCACATAGAATGCAGGGAATTTGTATGCCATTGGCATGTATCTGAGTTTTTCCTCAGCATCTCATGTTTAACACGGGGAATGCCACGATTTTAACAACTTGTGGAGACGGATCGTACTGATCACAACATTGAGAGTGGATCAGATTGAAGAGACCCCTGGAGGGAACACCGATGTTGGGGTCAGCGCATGGGAGGATTTTCGGATACTGTGGAGGGGAATGAGGTGGCATGATCCAAACGGGATGTGGCAGACTGTGTAGGAATCAGGATGAGCGATGGCTTTGGGATTGAATCTCAAGGAGACCTCCTATGTATCCCCATGGTAGGGAATCAATGTTCGTGTAGTTCGAAGATACGGTGGAATTCCTGAAAAGGCGACCCGTGAGAATGAACGCATGGATGGGACCTAGGAGGATTAAGACTTCTGGGCTAGGGAATGAGCTTCCCGAGGCGTGTGGCTCAAGGGATAGGTCAGGATGAGACATGGATGTTGGATATGGGGCTTACACTCTGAGGCAGTCCATAATGGTGGATATTGGGCTTATGCTCTAAGGTGGCCCATAATGGTGGTTGGTGAACCGAAACTAAGGGGTTGGAACAACCGAGTGATGGGATTAAATCTTGAGGAGGATACAAACATACCATTCCTTAGCATGGATCAAAGTCCACGTAGTTTGAGCATACAATTTAACGTCATGCGGGACGACATACAGTTTAACGTCATGCGGGATGAGGGCATACAGTTTAACGTTATGCGGGATGAGGGCATACAATTTAACATCGTGCTAGATGTGGTAGACAGTTTAATGTCGTGCTGGATGGGGAATTTGAGGCTTATGCTCTGAGACGGCCCAAGGCGTTGCAGAACCATCACGAAGGGGGTCGGGACGACTGGGTGGGGGGCTTGAACCTCGTGGAGGCTTCCGGCGTTCCATGCCTTAGCACAGATAAAAGTCCACGTAGTTCTCTAGGATGGGGCTTATGCTCTGAGGCAGGCCAAGGTGCTTGTGAACTGACGTGAAGGGGGTCAGGATAACCGGGTGTTGGGCTTGAACCTCATGGAGACTTCCTATGTACCATGCCTTAGAACGGATCGATATTCATATAGTTCTCTATGATGGGGATTACGCTCTATGGAGGCCCAAGAGGATGTCATGGTCGATGCATACTCTAAGCCCACGTGAGTCATGATCTGTGTGAGAAACAAGAGGTAGCAGGGACCAGACGATCACGTCACGAAGGGTGCGTCCATCCGAAGTAGAGAGGGGCTTATGCGTTGAGCGTCCCAAAGAATAAATATGGGCTTACGAGTGGTTAGCATCCCTAGATGTGACAAAGCGAAGAGGGAGAGGGATTTGGGACAGAATAATGGTGATGCCTCGTTCCCTATCACACCCTCCCCTGGCCTTGGAGGTGGGAAAGTACAGAGGTGCATGGGTGCTACCTTCCGCTATAAGGGCTAGGGGATAATGCTCTGAGGCAGCCCTTCCCCCATGGACAAACACCACTCCGAGAGGTAGGATATCATCACATGTGAGGGTGATCCCATTCCCATGGAGACGAGTGGTGTAAAGAATTTCTGAGCCGGGGTGACCCTGCGTTCGAGGCATGAGGTCAAATCATAGTTTAACGTCATGTGTTGAAGATGAAGTGCTTGGCAGTTTAACGTTTTGCAGCTCGGACGAGGTGGGTTCGCTCCACACCCCTAGGGCTTACATTGCCGGTACCCTCTGCTCCCTGTGGGAGGGAAGGTACGAGCAAGGGCGTATAGAAGGGGGCCGCATGGCGAACCATCGAGGGGTCCACGTTAGTGTGGATATGCGAAGAAGAAATAGCTGTTAGCGTACCTTTGAGAAGGACCATGAGTGAAAGAAACGCAACAAAAAACACCACCCAAAGGACCTTGAGGTAACTTCGTATGAGCCTGGAAGGCTGTACGAGAAAGCATTGCATGGCGCACATGCCCGATATGGAGGACATCGGGCGCCTACGCAGGGAGGCACCCGAGGGTTGTCAAGGTGAGGGGTCCTAGGGATTGCGCGGAAAGAGAATATTTGCATGCAAAACATAGGTATGGCACGCAATTGGGGGAAAGTGGATTGCGCGCGACTTGGAGGATCGCACGCAAAGGATGTTAATTGTGTGCAAGTGGAAATGTCCGTATCCTAAGAAATGTCTACACTCCACGAAGGGATTGCACGCAATTGGAACGCTTTGCGCGCACTGGGAGAGATTGAGCTCAACAGAGGAACCCTGAGGGGTTTGGAATTTTATTGAAGCCAGTAGGATTGCGCGCAAAGGAGGATCCTAGGGCAAGGTTGCGCAAAAAGAGTCAATACCTGAATTTCATATTGCGCACGTGGGAGTCCTATTTGGAACACGAGATCTGGTTGAAATTACGCAACCCAGAAGTGGAATGGGTGTCCATCTATTTATAGGCTCCTGGCATCACATAATCTAGGTGGCGCACGAAATATGGCGTGCAAGAGATGGCAGCGCGGAAACAGGAACCGCGTGGGGCAGGCGCAAAAAATTGTGAGCTAGAGCTGGGGGACCATTCGCGAATCCCAAACTCCTTCCACGCGGCCAAACTTTTTTCACGAATATCCTCCTTTATTTCGCGCGGCACTTCTGGGCCCTCCGGACCGAGCCTCTGGGTCCGAATATGAATTGAATTCATCATTTTGAAACTTCTATTAGGAGTTACAGACATTTTTTTTCAGAATCTAAAAATTCCCCCCCTCAGAATTGGATCGGCCAGAGATCGCAATGATCATATTCCAAGAGAAATTCCAAAACGCTGAAGTGGTGGATTTCATGGGAAGTTTACACATAGAAGCCAACAGGGTGCACAAAACTCTGGCTCGGCACTGAATTCTCTTTCTACGCAGCAGGAAACCCCAAACTCACCTATAAAAAGAGGCGCTGGGTCCCCTGCTCCGTACTCAAGATTATCCGCATGATAGGCTTCAAGCTCTCATGCGTGAAATTTCCTTAGCGATGGCGTAGAAACCACACAGTGTTAGCACGTAATTCCTTTTTAGTTTTGGCCATGTTTACATGCAAACTCGGGATATTTCAAGACAGTGGGACATGATGGGGCTCTGACACCCGTTATATAAATGAAAAGCGCAGATTGGACACCTGTCACAATAGCTCCTGTTGCGGCCAGAACACTGGAGGCTGATTCTCTAGGTTCCTATAAGTTCCATGCTTCGCTACTGGTGATTACTCTCAGAAAATCCAACTGATCAGGATGCTCTTTGTATAGTGATCTCGTTGTTGGAGGCTCATCGGGATGCTGAGCCTGGGCCGTCCGTGAGTGGACTAGTGGCGGACGTGCCACCTCCTACAGAACATTCCTCCCAAACTGAGTCGTCCTGGGAAATTTGTGATCAGGGGGCGACAGACATCAGCGGTGCTGCCATTGGAGAGATGTCAAAAGCTGACAGAGGCACCGCCGCAGTCGGGGCGAGAGAGGAAGGTCTCCCCGATGTCGAGAATCCTATTCCTCATGAAGGCATCCCCATGGAAGACCCTTATATTGACATGATGGCTGCCTTTCTTGCGTACCGGCCCCATGATCCCAAGGAGATTGACGATTCAGACTCATAAGCGGCTGAGGAGAGCCGGATGACATGACGCAAAAGGTGGAATTGTATCCAGGACTTTCTCAGGCAGCCTCAGATGGATTGGCTTAGGAAGATGGGATCACTCCTGACCTGAATGTTCTTCCTGTGTACTAGAGTGGCTGACGCTCAACGCCTTCATCTGACGGTCTGTGATTACATGGCCGAGAAGATACGTGAGAGCGGTCGGCGCACCGACGTTGCCCAGTGTCAGGAAAGATCGGTGAGCACGCAAGTGTTTCTGAGGGAGGATCAGGAAGTCCGACGCCTTGAAGGGCAGGTAGCAGAGAAGGAGTTCTTCATTGCAACATGATCTGAGCTCATGGAGCAACTGACAGCCCAGTTGGTTGATGCCCAAGAACAATTGATGGATGCGAGTCACCAGATGACCGTACTTCAAAACGAAAGGGCGCATGCACAATCTAGGATTTGAAAACTGCGCTCTGTGGCTTTTGATGAAGAGAGAGTCTTTAGGGAGAGAGAAACAGTCCTGGAGGCTACCAGTAAAAGGGTAGTGGTGTTGGAAAGATCAATCCAACATGCTGATCCTTAAGGGCTCTGTTTTGGCCATCTCATGATCTTTTTTCTTCAGTGCTCAATATTTCGATCCAATGTATGGACCAATCTATTCATATGTACCTTTGGTTTAATATTCTCAACCATAATCCTGAAATGAATAAAAATTCACCCCTAAGCTCATGTGGGTTGAACCCAACATGAGAAACAAAGGATGCTTGTGTTGTCATTTCATCCGACTGTGGGTCGTCAACCAAACATCAAGCACCTGAAATCAGGCCTGGACTTTTGAGGAGAATAGGGAGGTCCGACCAAAAGAAGGGGACCTCAGACTGATTGATATATCATCTCCTAGATGCATTCCGACACACGACCAGGGCAATTACAGGGGCATTGAAATCCATCCGAACATAGGGAGATGAAAAAGGTGAACCACGTTACCCAAATTCGGAACACTATGGGGGGAGCGACGATGGAGGATAACTATTAACTGTGGTGGAAAAACAGCATCCATATCGCATTAGACTGAAATGGGGACAAAAAATAAGGGGTGACTACTGACCATGTTCGCAACACATGGCTTAACTCAAACATCATCGATCTGTCTTCCAAAACGGTGGCCCAGGACAGGAGGCGGACCATAGGTTAATCATCCATACTGTTACAATAGGCGGACCAAAGGTCAATCATCCATATTTTTACAGCAGGCGGACCACAGGTCTAGCATCCATACTGTTAGGGGGTCCCATCAAACATGACCAGTTTTCGGGAACGTTGGCCCAGGATAGTAGGCGGACCGTAGGTCAATCATCCATACTGTTACATTAGGCTGACCAATGGTCTATCATCCATATTTTTACAGCAGGCAGACCACAGGTTGAGCATCCATAATATTAGGGGGTCCCATCAAACATAACCAGTTTTCTAGAATGTTGGCCCAGGACAGCTGGCGGACCTTTGGCCAATCATCCACATTGTTACAATAGGCGGACCAAAAGTCTATCATCCATATTTTTATAGCAGGCAGACCATAGGTCGAGCTTCCATACTGTTAGGGGGTCTAATCAAACATGAAAGAGGATGAAGGTCCAAATAAAGGGGCACACAAAGTATTGAATGTGGGGTGGTGGTTTGTTCGAACAGAATCCAACACTCCCAAGATTTCACCACCATGGTGGAGGCACATTATGTAGACGTATTAATTTGGTCACGGATCATCCAAATTTTAAAACAGGACCTCTATGGAGGGATAACTATTGCTTCCCAACATCACTATGGGGCATCTCGAACTTATTCGGGGTTGATGATGCAGTTACACAACTCCCCAAGAAGTCAGGCCAAGGGGCCGACAGTGAGGAGGGACTGGATTTGGTAATCCCTGGGGCTGGACCCAAGATAAAATGTCTGGGCGTTCCGACGTTTCTCATATGGATAAGAATCAATCCACACATTGTTCTAGAGAGGATATTAGTTTATGGTCTTACAGCTTGGACCAAAGAGTAAGGGAAGTGGGAGACACATGGTAAAGCATTTTCGAAACCCGACGCGAATGAGGACAAGGTCCTACTCACCATGTGCTCCTTAGAGAAGTGTTTAGTTCAAGGGACCGAACATGAAAGTTAGGATGGGCATGTGGGGAAGTGCCCAGGCACTCCTACATTTCTCATAAAGAAGATAATAAAGCATTACGTAGTTCTTGGAATGGTGGAAAAGCATGACATGGTACCTGTGAAAAATATGAATAAGGTGTGGGGGTCTAGCCCTCACACCAAAAGAAGTGGCATTTGATATATCTGGTTTGTCCTTGAAGGTGAATGGTTTTTCTTTTTTTTGAACGACCGGCCTAGGGTAGAAATTCTTGGAATCGCCACAACAATCATGTTGTAACAGGCGTTGATAAATGGTATGGTAATTGACCATTACCCCACGTGATGTCCCCCATGGAGAGGCCATCAAAATGTAGTGTCATTTTTCGTCATGTGGTCGGGACGATATCATCATAGTTTATGGTCATGTGGTGGGACCAACCAGCACATTTTATGGTCATATGGCTTGGACATGGTTGGAAGACTCACGATGTGTTAAGGCATACCAGATGTAGATGAGGACATAACCTCATACCATCACCGCACGTGATTCCGGGAGAGGAGTCTCAGGTTAAGGAGCCGACGAGGGTCCAACAATAATGGGGCATGAGACACTAGAATCCAGATGATATGTTCCCGAAACGCAGTGTCTGGGGGACTCCTCCTTTTCCATGGGGATGAGGGTCAAGTTGCGCATGGACCTTATATAAAACCCAAGCCTATAATCTTAGCGCTCGGATCGCGGAAGCCCCGAGAGACGCTATCACGCAGCTTTGTGTGCCTGACATGTGGAAGTGCACTGAGGGTTTGTGCACGAGGTGTCAAGATTCCAACGTGACATGATGGGGTGGATCACAATGCAAATCATGCAACCAACATTCAGGGCTTGGGGGAGTCGGCGTAATGACGGATGATTACTATTGGCCATGTTTGCAACATAACATCCTGTCGTGTTAGCCTAAAATGGGGAAAAACAAATGAGCATCGACTACTGAACATGATCGAAACGCGGTATTTGTATAAATTTGTTGTCTAAAACCCTCGGGCACGTTGGCCCGTGACAGTAGGATAGCCCTTAGGCATTGTATCCAAGCTGTTCTTGGGGTTCCCTCTGGGTGTTAAAGATAACAGGGGCCTGAATGAAAGGGAGCATAAATCATGACATGTGGACAAGTCTTGCCTAAGTTGAATCTGACACTCCAGGTACTAGACTGGAGTACTCTGATCACATTAGTGGACCACTGGAAAGGGTCAATGGGATCAGTTTGAGAGCGGTCAAAAGATGGCAGATTCCCGAGAGAAGGGGGCATGGTGCCAAAAACCCTATACCACACCTATATATCCCCCCATGGGGATGGACATGCCAAGAGACCGAGGTGATCGGGAGATCGTGGGATCCCCTAAGATATGTGGCTAGACCTGAAACCTAGATGTTTTGTAAGTCCTACATATCCTATAAGGATGGGAATCAAGCCGCATGTAGTTCTAGATGCACAGTTTAAGGTCATGTAGGACGATGAGGGGAATCTCATCCAAAAAATGTGTACGGCACAGCGGGTAAACACCACACCGCACACTCTGTGTAAGGACTGGGGATAAGGGGCCCGAGAAGGCCAAGGGGCCTGAGGTTGGGCCTTGGTCAGGAAGGCATAACCAGCTTGTAATTTAACATCATGCAGTGAGGATGAGCATGCAGTTTAAAGTCATGCTGGATCACACGGGTCTTAGTTTAAGGTCTTAGAACTCGGACCAAAAGGGCCCAGATTTACGGTCAAATGCAGTTTAAAGTCGTGCTAGACCAAATGTAGTTTAGTGTCATGCAGGACCACAATGTAGTTTAAGGTCTTGCAGGACCGCAAGGCTCAGGCAAAGTACTACTTGAGGAACTTGGCATTGGTGGGAGGAATGATACACTCACCATCCATGGTCATGAGAGAGTACTCACCATTGGGATAGACCTTATGGATGGTGAAAGGCCCCTCCCATTTGGGCTCCAACTTTGGTGGTTTCCTTCTTCGAATCATTCGCGCTCTGAGGGACAGTACCAGGTCACCTTGCATGAAAGAGCGGAGGCGAACCTTCTTGTTGAAAGCTCGAGCCATCCTATTCTGATGCCTTTCCAGGTCGTGCAAACCACGAAGCCTATTCTCTTCCAGCGCTTCCGATTAAGCTAGATGGATTTTGGAAACTCTATCCGGCACTTGATGGCCGTAGGCTGCCGTGCGCAATGAGGGCAACTGAATCTCAATGGGCAGGACGGCCACAACTCCGAACACCAGGGAATACGGGGTTACCAGGATGGAATTACGAGTCGTCATCCGATAAGCCCAGAGGGCCTTGGGGAGATTGTCCGGGCAACTTTTCTTGTTCTGACCAATGATTTTATGCAGAATTTTAGAGAGGTTTTTGTTAAATGCCTCGATATGTCCATTCGCCTATGCATGATAATGGGATGTATGGTTAGAGCGAATGTTGTAATTGGCGTACAATTTCTTCATCTCGGCTGCTCGGAAGTTGGTTCCGTTATCCTTGAGGATGGCATGAGGTACTCTAAATCGATAGATGATGTTGTAACTCACAAAGTCAGTGATAGAATAGGATTTGACTTCCTTGAGCAGAATTGCCTCTACCAACTTGGAAAAGAAATCCATAGAGGTCCGAATGAACTGGCATTATAGAGTTGTCGCTGGTGGGTAAGGTCCTACGATATCCAACCCCCAGACTACAAAGGGCCAAGAATACTTAGTAGTGTGGATAGGCTCTGGTGGACAATGCACAGAGTTAGCATGAACTTGGAACCCATGGAATCTCTTGGCAAACTCGATGAATTCATAGATCATTGAGGGCCAAAAGTACCCCAGCCTCCGAATCTGGTGAGACAAATTCGACCGGCCCTGATGGGCACCACAAGAACCAGCATCAACCTCTTGCATGACCTATGGGATTTCAACTCCTTGAAGGAAACGGAGGATAACACCATCAAATCCGCATCTGTAACGTATCTGCTCAAGGATGGGACAACTCTGAAGGGTAAACTGTAACATGTGTCATCGGATTCGCTCATGCTCGGCCCAGTATGACTGGAGATTACCGCATTGGAGGTACACATCCAAGGGTGTCCTCCAATCAGGAACTATTTCGATCACCACATCTAAAGTACCCGGGGCTCCTGACATAGGGGCAGCAGCTCTAAGATGGTTTACCCACGGGACATGATCAATCTCTGGGGTTATGTGAGCAATGACTCTCCGATGAGCCACGTGGATAATTAGGTCATCATGTTCTGGCTCCGCAAGTGACGTGGCCAGGCTGGACAAAGCATCTGCTCGATCGTTCTACTACCGGGGAATATGAACAACCTTTGTCCAAGAAGGGAACTGAGCCATTAGATGGAGGGTGCATTCCTACAATGGCAAGAGTTCTAGCTTTATGACAATATAGTCACCATTGACCTTCTGGATGACCAAATCAAAAGCCCCTTTCACATGCAGATGGGGCACGTCAACCTCGAGGGCCAGCTCGGGGCCAGTGATGAGGGCATGATACTCTGCCTCATTGTTGGTGCATCCCTCAGACATCATGAACGAATATAGAAGGATGACTTGCTTTGTGGTGATAAAGACGATACCCAGGCCCACTCTATTGAGCCTAGGATCATTGAGTCTCCTACCGGTAGGGCTCCAGGAGGAACCGTCAAAGTGCATCTGCCAGCATGGGAAAACATGATCGACTGAGAGGATTACCTCATTAGGAAAACATAGGTCCAATGGCTGATCCGCGGAGGTCGGGTGAGCAGCTAAAAATTCTGCCAACGACTATCCTTTGATAGACTTCTGTGGTACGAACCTGATGTCAAACTGCTGGAGAATCACTGCCCACCGCGCTAGTCGGCCAGTCAACATAGTTTGGTTCAGGATGTACTTCAATGGGTCTACCCGAGAGACCGGATGTACCTCATGGTGATAAAAGTAGTGCCGCAGTTTCTGTACAACAAAAACAAATTCCAAGAAGCTCTTCTCGATGAAATAATATCTAATTTCCTTATCGAGGAGCATGTGGCTATGGTAGTAGAGGATGTTCTCTAATCCCTCGTTGTTCTTCTGGGCGAGAAGTGCACTGAGGGACTGTTCCAGGGCGGTCACGTAAAGGACCGGTGGCATCCCGGAGACGGGTGGAATCAAGACCGTAGGTTGTAGTAGATACTGTTTGATTTCCTCAAAGGCAGCCTGGAACTCTTCACCCCATTCATAGGTGGCGCCATTCTTCATGAGCCAGGAAAAAGGCTTACACTTGGAGGCCAGATTCGCAATGAATCGGCGTATATAGGCTAAGTGCTTTGGAGACCTCGAAGCTCCTGAATATTGCTCAGTGGAGGAATCATGCTGATGGCCTTGATCTTTTCTAGATTGATCTCGATGCCTCGGTACCTGACAACAAATCCAAGAACTTCTCGGAGGTGACCCCGAAGGCACACTTCAGTGGGTTCATCTCCAGGTGGTAGGAACCTATGAATCTGAACATTTTCTCAAGGTCCTTGAGATGCTTCTGGTATTGGAGAGATTTGACCACCAGATCATCCACATAGAATTCCACTAGTGCCCCGAGAATTGGGATGAATATGTGGTGCATAGCTCACTGATAGGTGAAACCTGCATTTTTCAGGCCGAAGGGCATGACCTTGTAACAAAAAGTACCTTGGGGAGCCCTAAAGGTAGTGGAATCCTATTCCTTAGGGGCCATCCAGATCTGGTTGTACCTAGAATAGCCATCCATGAAGGAGAGGGCTTGGAACCCGGCCGTGGAATCAATCAACAACTCAGTCACTATGAGTGGAAAAGCATCCTTCGGGCAGTGGCGGTTGAGATCATGGAAGTTGATGCAGACTCTGATCTGCATGTTCTTCTTTCTGACTGGCACAATGTTGGATAGCCACCAGGGGTACTAGACCAACTTGGTGATGTTGTACTTGATGAGCTTATAAACATTGGCCTCAACCATGGCACATTGAGAAGGGAGCATCTATCTGGGAGGTTTTTTGAACCCACGATGGTTTTTCGGGAGACCAAGGAGATGGACGAATACCTGGGGATCTAGTCATGGTATCTCGTTGTAACTCCAAGAAAACACGTCACGGTGCTGTTTAAGGAAGTCCAGGTACTTTTTCTGCTCCTCGAGGGGTATGGTGGCACTGGTCAATGTGGGTCTCAGATCTGCCTCTCTATTCAGGTTCTCTTGTACCAATTCATCGACCGTGGTAGTGACACCTTCTTCAAAGTCAGGGGGAGCATCCTGTGGATTCTCTTATCCACATGTGGAGGGATCTTCCATGGAGTGAGTCATTTCTGAGACATCGTGCTCTGATGGGGGGATGCGGTCGGCTTGGGAGGAAGTGGTCATCATATCAGGAGACTAACGTGCCACTGAGACCATAGTGATGAAGGCATTCAATCCAATCCCATCTGTTCTTCACCCCAAGGGGCCATGCTTGATGACATGATAGAAGTAGTGGTGCATCAGCTTGAGTCGGTTAATTCCAGCTCGGCGGAAGAGACAAGTACGACGTACCGCCATTGTCAAGAGCCTGACGCCCAAATACCGTACATGGGTAGGAGGTTCCGGGATCACCTGAGCCTAGTCGGTGTAGGAGTACTAGGTGATTTCCCTCTGTCGCTTGTACCTGGGGACATGCCTTCCTCTTGTACCCGAAACTACAAATCACTGCCCCATTTCAGGGGTCATGGCCTCCAACCGATGGATCGGGAAGATGTAGGTGTCGTCCATACCTGCCCAGGGATCGCTTGTGACCATGGCAGGCTCAACCTCACCTGCCAGAATCTGCTTATCCTTGCTCTTGTAATAGTAGGCATCCAGATAACAGGCTTCACAAGAGGAAAAAGGAGACGCATCTCCTTGGAGCATGCCTACTCGACCTGTTGGTCGGAGTGGACACTCAAGAGGGGGGCGAATTGAGTTCAATTAAAATTTCTATTTTAGAAACTCTTGTTTAAAAACCCCCAAATAAAACACTGAATTAAACTGTAGTGAATTTATATCAAGGTAAATGTTCTGTTAGGTTCTCAAGGGATTGATTATTTCCCAGTTAGTCAAATCAGAAGTGTTGATTAACTTTTGAAACTAAGATACTGGTTTACAACTAATATAGACACCTGCGAGTTTAATTATCAAAGTGACTTTAAAAATAGTTTTGGTTTTAAAGTAATTTGCAGCGGAATAAAAATAACTTTGAAAATAAATAATCCCAACAAATTTAACCAAGAGTATTAGTCTCAAGCTGAGACTTAGTCCTCTCAAAACATTATATAAAAGTGATCAACACCCTAGATCGGGGATAAACAACAGTATACAACTGTCCAGGTCCAAGACCTCTACCACTGTTATCCGTGGGAACAAAAACAGCAGCAATCCTCTATCCAGGTCATGCACGACCTCTACCACTATCCCAGTGGGAAAAACAAAATGTAAGAGAGCTGAGTGAGGATTTACAAATCCTCCAGTTAGAGTACAAGAGAC
Organism: Viscum album; assembly: GCA_963277665.1. Classification (NCBI taxonomy): domain Eukaryota; kingdom Viridiplantae; phylum Streptophyta; class Magnoliopsida; order Santalales; family Viscaceae; genus Viscum; species Viscum album. The sequence goes on from OY728156.1 coordinate 743,435,999, forward strand.
AGTGTGTGTGTAAAATAGATCATATAACACACACTGCTCAATATGTAAAAAGATAAATCACAGAGAAAATATTTAGAGTTTAGAAATGGCTCTAGTGATTGTCGTGCAGTTCTGGACTCCTTTGATTGATCAAAATTCGCTCTGATCCCTCTTCTGGTTTTTGTCTGGAAAACAGAGTATCGTCTGTTTCCTTGACTTCCAGGTGTAGAGACAGTCGATGAATCTCTTGTGTTATGTTCTCGTTCTCAGCTCTTCACTGGTAAGTAGTGATGAATGAGTTCCTCATGTAAGTTCAGTTGTCTCTTTGCATTCACACTCGGTTGTTCTTCCAGCACAACTTGTGGTATGTATCTATGTATTCGTCTATTCATGCCCTTTTCTAGCATCACATCCTTCCTTTATTTAAATCACGTGCTCCAGAAAAAGATGATTTTCTTTTTGTAGGTACGAGGTACGGTTCCATGACATCCAACAACACACATTAAATAAATGTCAGTGTATTAAAATATACCTGATATGACCATTGGTAAGATTAAACAAATATAAAGAAATTAAAGCAGTGTCGGGTTCTATCTCTGGAACGGTAGCTCTTTATATCGGTAGACTTGTGTTACAGTAGGTGTCTGTATCGGTAGACTCCATTTCTAACAGTAGAATTTGTTTCAGTAGCTGCAACTGTAGACTTGATCACATCAGTAGCGGTGGACTTGTAACGGTAGTTGTGGCTCCGCCTTGTATCGGTAGCGGTAAGTCTCTATCGGTAGCTGTGGCTCTGCCTTGTAACGGTAGAGGTATCTCTCTATCAGTAGACTTTGCATAACAGTGGACTTCAGCATATCGGTAGCTGTAAACTTTCCTGTAGCAGTAACTTTCAACATCATTGTATCAGTTGCTCTATCAGTAGATTTTGATGCAGCGATGGACTTTGGGTATCGGTAGCTAGTTTGTAACGGTAGCTGAAAACTGTTTGAGAATTCACTTGGAAGAATGAGTTAAGTCATAGTAAACATATATCTGATAATTCAAAAGACTTAATTGAAGCATAATGAAAGTAACAACATATATTAAAGTATATTTGGAATGTATTATGCATAATCAAGATATAAAGAAAGTATGGTTGGGATTATCAAAACACAATACAGCCACTTAATTATAGAGGGTTCAACAATATCCCCCCTTTTTGATAATCACAACTTATGCCAAAATAATGTAATATCAGAGGAAAAAATATATCAATGTATGATATCAACAGTATAGTATCAGTGGGAAAATCTCTGTAATTGATATCAAAAATAAAATAGTATCAGAGGAAAAATATGAAAACATGAATATATCAAGAAATAATGTAGTATCAGAGGAAAAAACAAACAATATTCTTTAGTTTGAAAAGATTCATATATTCATCCCCCTATCAATTTAACTACAAGATTCTCCTCCAATGTAGTGATTTTCTCCCCCTTTGTCCCCTTAGGTGAACAACATTCTCTCTCTCTCTCTCTCTTGTTGGGTACAAGTTTCCAATAATTTCTCCCCCTTTGTGATTAACAAAAAGGAGGGTATCAGAGAAAAGAGAAGGACTGGGAAAGAAAATATACAGAGTAAAATATACAGTGAAGAGAGGAATGAAGTATTTGATTGATAAGCAAAAGATACATTGGGAAAATCAGAAAAGTACAAAAATAAAATGAATCCCATAAAAAATGGAGCTAAAAGAACTCAACCATCCTCTTGAACAGGTGTCTTTACCTTGGTATCAACAGAGGGTTCAGAGGTAGAGTCAACAGGCTTTGGAATTCCTGAAAGATCCACTGGTGGATCAGCAACTGATACAGTACCAGATCTGTAATCTGTCTCTCTCTGAGGGATCAAAGGTGTCAAGCTCCTGATGGCTTGAACTGGAGTCAGTTGAGGAGTACTCCCAGAGATAGATGGTGGAAGGGCAGGTGGTACAATAACTGGCCGAGCATCCACATGTTGGAAAGGCATCACGAGATTCCTGAAATCCATGATGATGCTTCCACCTCCCTCCATAGCAGATACAAAATAATCTCTGTTCTCAATAAATTTGTCCAAGGCAAGAGTAAGCTCCCTGAGGTTACTAACCTGTTCTCTGAAGGCTTGGGTAACTGGAGGTAACTTCATATTCTCAATCAAAAGCTTGAAATGGTTTGTCATTTGGTGCTTGGTATAAACCTTTTCAAAATAAGCATCCACCCTATTTTTGATTGCCTCTTGAGAAGCAGTAGCTGCCGGCATGTGATCATGAACACGACTACTAACTTCCCTAGTGGTAGCAAGAATCTGAGTATCTGATGCACCACTGGGACTGGCCTTAGCCAATTCTTCCTGAATAATAGTGCGGATCTGGTCAAGGTTCACACAATAGCTACTTGAGGGAAAAGGTATCATTGATAAGGCCACTGTCTCCTTGAAAGATTGAGTCAGACTACTAGCTACCTTCTTAACAAGTTCATCGTGACTGTTCAGATGTTCTTTGACTGACTTCTTAAAGGCCTCAAAAACTTCAACAAATTGTTTGACCACTTCTTTGATATATTTAATGTCAGTGTGAACTTGGGTTTGAGAACTGTTCAAAGCAGTCAATGAAGCAATTGATTGTCTAAGAGCAACTACAGCTCCTGTCCAACTCTCAATCTGAGTGTGGCACACCTTAAGTTCATCCACCATTTCTTTCACATGACTAGACAAACTACATCCAATGGATAACTCAAGGGATTGCTCCACGCTTTTCATCTCTTCAACCATACCTTTCTTCATATCTTCCACTGATTCTCTTATTGCTTCTATCAATTTAGCTTTTAAAGACTTAAGGTCCTCCTTGGTTGCCACATTTTCAGCCATAGTGGATAAGGTAACTGATTCCTTTTGGGGTTGGTCTTCCTCATCAGAATCTCCATAAGAAAGTCCAAGAATCATATATCCAGGATCTGATGTCCAACCTTCAATGTCATATAATACTGATACTGAGCCAAGATTCTCTCCCTCACTTGGAACATTCTCCTGAGGTATCTCTTCCAACTGTTCTTCCTGAGGTAATTCTGAAATTTCCTCTACAATTGTTGCAGATTCAATAGACATTTGTTCTGAGCCATTAATGATTCTCTCATCAACTGGTGCTGCTGCTATGTCTTCCTGATCAGGCGCTATCCAGGCTGTACTGACTATTAGAGGACTCAAACTGAGCTCTTTTTCAACATTTTCCTCATCATCTGCTTCACCATCAGCCTCCTTTTCTCCATGATCAGATTCGGTTGTCTCATCCTCCTCAGAGGTGTCCTTGACAACATACTGGCATGCTTCTTCTCTTTCTTCTATTGTCTCTGTATCATTGTCCTTCAAGATAGTTTCTCTATTTGGTAGTTCTTTTGGAGGGCTAGCTGCTCCATATGAAATAACATGATGCACAGGACTAGGGGGTAAGTCTGGGTATCCTCCTTCCTCTACTGATGTCTCTTCCTCCCCAGCTTCATCATCACTGTAGACCGGTTCTAGCTCATCTGGTCCAAGACCAGGATCTCTCACATCCTTTGGTCTAGACGGATGATCCACATGAGTGAACTTGTCATAAATTTTTCCATCATCATTCACCCATGATTTTTTCCAAGGATTCCAGCTGATTTTCATGTATTTACAGACAGTTCTTGTAATACAGAAGTTATCCTTAACCACTACTAGCTCATCCTGAGGTCTAGCTATCTCCTTCACTTTCAGCATCACAGAAATTAGCTTTGAGAAAAACAAGGAATTTGATTTTGACTTCGGTCTAGTCATCTCTTCCAATTGAACCATAATCAATCTACATTGATTGATTCTCACACTGTGCTTTAGCAAATGTAACAGATATATGTCTTGGAATCTCAAAGTGGCAAAGTCTCCACTTCTCGGACTAACAACATGCTGAATAAATTTAAACAACATCTTATCTTCTCCTACCATGTCTGCAGCAATCACCTTTCTAGGTGTCCCATTCCCTGTGTGTTACAGCAAAGCATCTTCATATTGAAACACATCACTGGTCGAAGGTACAGACTTGGAATAATAAGTAAAATCGCCCTCATGAGGAACTCTCAGGTTCTCAGCCCATTCTCCTAAAGTAAACGATACATCCTGACCATTCACATATGAAACCATTTTTCTTTCCTCCTTAGTCTTTTCAAAACACACAATGTCATAAAATTGTTTTACCAATCCAGGGTAGTACGGTCCATTATTATTCGCAAAACATTCCACCCAGCCTTGTTCTTGTCAAACCTTAAGAACTAACGACTTGCTTTCCATCAGCCATTTTGCATAGAGCTCTTTCTCAACAACTATCTCATGCTTCGATAGGTGCGGGTTTACTGGTCTTCACTGAGCTACACTTCCACTTCCACTTCCAATGGAATCAGTACTAGCTACTTTTTATCTCTTCGCTGTCGGCGCTTCACTTCCATCAGTCATCTGAGGTCTCTTGACGCGGGCCATTACGGATTTGAGGCTAGGTTTCTAAAGGTCGAGAGGTTTAGGTTTAGGAGAATTTGAGCAGATAGGTTCACGGTGAGATTGAGTGAGTCTAGTTCAAGTTTTAATATCATATAGGATTCATAAATCACATAAATCATAAATAAAATAAGCAACGGTTCGATGACTCGGCTTTACAGAATAATACAGCGCGTAAATGTACCGGTAAAGTCTTCTAACGATAAGGTATCCCTAATGGTGAGGTCTCCCTAACGGTGAGGTCTCCCTAACGATGAGGTCTCCCTAACGGTGAGGTCTCCCAGCAGTGAGGATTCTATAACGGTGAGGATTCTATAATGGTGAGGATTCTATAACGGTGAGGATTCTATAACGGTGATGATTTTATAACGGTGATGATTCTATAACGGTTTCAAGGGTAATTTATCATTCATAATTCATGTCTGATGAAACTTAATCTTTCTGAACTTAAAGGCTTAGTGAAAATATTAGCTAATTGAAGTTCAGTGCCTATAAACTCAAGTGTTATATCACCTCTTTGATAACGATCTCTGAGAAAATGGTGTCTAACATCAATATGTTTAGTTCTAGAGTTAGATACAGGGTTCTTAGAGATATTAATCACACTAGTGTTGTCACAGTTGATTGAAACATGTTTAAAGTCAAATCCATAATCCAGTAGTGTGTGTTTCATCTAAAGAATCTGTGCACAGCAACTACCAGCTGCGATGAATTCTGCTTCAGCAGTAGACAATGCAACTGAGTTCTGTTTCTTACTACACCATGATACTAGGGATTTTCCATGTATGTGACATGTTCCAGATGTGCTCTTCCTATCTAACTTATAGCCAGCAAAATCAGCATCTGAATAACTTGTTAAGTCAAATGATTGTCCTTTTGGATAAAACAAACCTAAATTTGAAGTATACTTAAGATATTTAAAAATCCTTTTAACATCAAGAAAGTGTGATTCTTTAGGATTAACTTGAAATATGGCACACATACATACACTGAACATAATATCTGGTCATCTAGCAGTAAGATAAAGTAAACTCCCAATCATACCTCTGTAATTAGTTTGATCAACTGGTTTCCCAGATACATCAACATCCAATTTACAGGTGGTACTCATAGGTATATCACTTTCTTTAATACTATCCAAAACAAAACGTTTTAACAAATCATTAGTATATTTACTTTGATTTAAAATAATACCATCTTTAGTTTGAATGATTTGAAAACCAAGAAAATACTTATGCTCTCCCATTAAGCTCATTTCAAACTCATTTTGCATAGCTTCTGAAAAATCAGTACATAAATAATTTTTAGAAGATCCAGAAATAATATCATCAACATAGATTTGTACTATTAATACATCTTTTGAAATCATTTTTATAAAAAGAGTGGGATCAGCAATTCTTTTTGAAAATCCTTTTGAAATAAGAAAGATTTTTAAGTCTTTCATACTAAGCTCTTGGAGCTTGTTTTAAACCATATAAAGCTTTTGAAAGTTTACAAACATGTTTTTGAAAATGAGTATTTGAAAAACCAAGTGGTTGTTCTACAAAAACATCTTCAACAATAAAACCATTTAAAAAAGCAATTTTCACATCCATTTGATATAACTTGAAATTCAGATGTGATGCATAAGCAAGTAAGATCCTAATAGCCTCTAATCAAGCTACATGTGCAAAGGTTTCTTCATAGTCAATCCCTTCTTCTTGATTGTAACCTTGTGTAACTAGCCTAGCTTTATTTCTAATGATGTTTCCAGATTCATCAACTTTGTTTCTAAACACCCATTTTTTGCCTATGGTTATAGTGTCCTTAGGTCTTTCTACTAATTTCCAGACTTTGTTTCATTCAAATTGATTTAGTTCTTCTCACATAACTATTACCCAAAATTCATCATTGATAGCATCATTGACATTTTTAGGTTCTAACTGTGAAAGAAAATCTTGATGTTCAACCTGATATCTTAGAGAAGCTATAGTCTATGTTCCTCTATCTAGATTTCCTACAACAGCATCTAAAGGATAGTTCTTTAGAATCCTAGTTGGTCTTGAAAAGGTAGGGCTAGAGATTTCAGGTTCATCAACATGTTGGGGTTCAACAGGAGCAGGTTCTGGGAAATTTCCAGAACTGGACGTTTTAACTATAGGTCCACTGTCTTTATCATTAAGGTTCAAAACAGAGAGATCATCTTCAATATTTTCAAGAGAGGTCTTAGGTTCATGTGGATCAGTTTCATCAAATTTGATGTGAACAGATTCTTCCACAAATTTGGATCTCTTATTAAAAACTGTACAGGCTTTACTAGAAGTAGAGTAACCAAGGAAAATTCCTTCATCACTCTTGGATGCAAACTTGTCAAGATTATCTTTAGTATTAAGAATAAAGACTTTTCAGCCAAAAACATTGAAGTAGTTAACCTTAGGTTTCCTATGGTTCCACAACTCATAAGGGGTCCTCTTAAGAACAGGTCTAATCAAGACTCTATTAATAACATAACAAGCTGTATTTACAGCTTCAGCCCAAAAGTAAACGGGTAGGTCATACTCATTAAGCATGGTTCTAGAAATTTCTTGCACGGTTCTATTCCTTCTTTCTACTACACCATTCTGGTGAGGTGTCCTAGGGGCAGAGAAATTGTGACTATACCCATTGTGTGAGCAGTAAGATTCAAACTCATGATTTTCAAACTCACAACCATGATCACTTCCCAGGGTTTTAATCTTAAGTCCACTATGATTCTCTATAGACTTGGAATATTTAACAAAGTAAGAACAAGCTTCACTTTTGTGAGCTAGAAAATATACCCAAGTATATCTAGAATAGTCATCTACAAGAACATAAACATAATGCTTCCCATTTAAACTATAAATTCTAGAAGGTCCAAATAAATCCATGTGAACCAACTCAAGAGTTTGAGAAGTTGACACTTCATTCTTTGATTTAAAAATAAACTTTATGTTGCTTTTCCCTTTTGACAGGGATTACAAACTTTGTCTGCTGGAAATTCAAGTTTCGGTAGGTCTCTAACTAAGTTCTTCCTAGAATGTTTTCTATGTGAATGCACATTGCAGTGTCCTAATCTTTTATGCCAAATCCAAGACTCTTTATTAAAATAAATTAAACAAGTAATATTTTTCTTAGCTAAAGAATTTAAATCAACAGCATAATCATTTTCATTTCTCAAAGAAGCATTCACTAAAACATTTATAGAATTGAAAAAATTGCAAGAATAATTTTCAAATTTAACATAAAAACCATCATCACATTACTTAGAAATACTTAACAAATTGTATTTAAGTCCATCAACAAATAAAACGTTAGAAATCAATACTGATTCAGTGTTACCAATCTGGCCTAAGCCGATGATTTTTCCTTTTGAGTTATCACCAAAAGTGACAAAACCTCCATCGACTCTGACTAAGCTTTTAAAGAATGATAAGTCTCCAGACATATGTCTTGATCATCCATTTTCCAAGTACTAAGTCTTTTAACAGGAGCTCTTTAAGCAGGTTTCCTACAAAACAGATTTAAACAGGAAATGATTTTGGTACCCAGATTTTTTTCGGTCTAGACAGATTAGCCAATAACACTTTAGGTACCCATATTTGTCTAATGGGTCTCATAAAATTTATATAATCAACAGATTTTGAAAGATAAACCTTATTAGATCCATAACTATGAATATAACTATTTGAAGCATATGAAGTTCCAGAGCTAGATACATTCTATCCAGATTTAGGAATGAATCTAGTTTGGATAATTTTTCTTTGTCCAGGTTGGTATCCTATACCAGTAGTGTATCTAGGTGCTATTTTCTTACCTAACATCTGAGTAAGAGTATCTTTAGCATTGGTAAATTTTTCTAAGTCTTTCTTCAGTTTCTCATTAGATAATTTTAGTTCAGTATTCTCTTTAAGAAACTGAGCATTTTTTTCTACTTCAATATCAAGATCAGATTTATGTTTAACAATGAAAGCATACTGTTTCTTTAAACCTTTGTATTTGTATTTCAGCCCATTACGGGTTTCTTCTAACATATCACAATATTCAAACAGTTCATATTTAGAAATGTTATCACATTCAGAATAATCTCCAGAATAATATGAATTAGAAGCAGGAGTTTCTGAAGTTACCTCAGAAGTGTTTGTCATAAAACAAATGTTCTCCGTGTTTCTGTGTTCAGTTTCAGAAACTTCAGATTCAATAGAACTGTCCTCAGAAGCACTCTAAGTACCCTTCATGGATTTCTTATACTTGTTATCCTTGTATTCATACTTCTTCTTGTATTTCAGCTTTGGGTAGTTCGCTTTTATATGTCCTTTCCTTTTGCACTCATAACAGACAACTTCATCCGATTTATCTGGCTTCTTCCAATCCTTTTTCCAATTTCCTTTGTTGTCGTACTTACCTTTGAAGTTTGACTTTCTGAAAAACATCTTCTTCCAATAAAATTTCTTAAACCTTCTAGCAATGTGATCCATCTCAGCATCACTGTCAGAATCACTCTCACTATCTTCAAATCTTGAACTTTCATCGATATCTTGAAGCTTTTCCTTATCCTTATTCTTTGAGGTTGTAGTTTTGAAGGAAACGAACTTCTTTCTAGGTTAATCTTCTTCTTCTTTGTTCATTTTAAGTTCCTCTTCATACATCATCAGTTTTACAATTAGTTCTTTGACTGGAAGTTCTCCAATGTCACAGGATTTTCTAATGGAGACAGAGGTTCCTCTCCATCTTTCAGGTAGACATCTCAAAATTATCATGATTTGTTCCTTTGATGGAACATCCTTTCCCAGAGAAGTCATTGTGTTGACAATTTCATTGAACCTGAGATACATATCAGAAATCGGTTCATCAGGATTCATCTTAAAATTATCATACTTAATATTATAGGTATTCAATCTCATCTCCTTAACATTAGTTGTTCCTTCATGAGAAACAGCTAAGGTATCCCAAATTTCAAAAGCAGTTTTACAGGTAGATATTCTATTAAATTCTTCATCTCCTAGAGAACAGTACAAAGCATTCATAGCTTTACAATTATTATTCTAGGCTGTCTTAGTAGATTCATTCCAAGTAGAACTAATAGAAGTTGGTATTTTGTATTCAGATTCTATAGTAGTCCAAATATCAAAACCCATGCTCTCTAAATGAATTTTTATCTTAAGTTTCCACTGAGCATAATTGGTACCATTGAAAGTTGGTGTTCTATTGGTAGCAACACCTTCAACTCTATTGTCCATGATAACTAAATTAAAGAAAAGATTTTAAATAGATAAAAATTTAGAAATAACAGAAATTTCAAGAACTTTAAAATACAACTAAAATCATAGTTGAATAACAGATTAATCTCAGAAAATATTTTAACTCCCTCTGATAACAAATGTTGGTCGGAGTGGACACTCAATAGGGGGGTGAATTGAGTTCCAATTAAAATTTCTGTTTTAAAAACTCTGGTTTAAAAACCCCCAAATAAAACACTGAATTAAACTGTAGTGAATTTATATCAAGTTAAAGGTTCTGTTAGGTTCTCAAGGGATTGATTATTTCCCAGTTAGTCAAATCAGAAGTGTTGATTAACTTTTGAAACTAACTTACTGGTTGACAACTAATATAGAAACTTGCGAGTTTAATTATCAAAGTGACATTAAAAATAGTTTTGGTTTTAAAGTAATTTGTAGCGGAATAAAAATAACTTTGAAAATAAATAAGCATAGCAGATTTAACCAAGAGGATCAGTCTCAAGGTGAGACTTAGTCCTCTCAAAACTTTTATATAAAAGTGATCGACACCCTGGATCGGGGATAAACAACAATATACAACTGTCCAGGTCCAGGACCTCTACCACTATTATCTGTGGGAACAAAAACAGCAGCAATCAGCTGTCTAGGTCATGAAAAACCTCTACCACTATCCCAGTGGGAAAAACAAAATGTAAGAGAGTTGAGTGAGGATTTACAAATCCTCCAGTTAGAGTATAAGAGATAGTGTGTGTGTGTAAAATACAGTATATAACACACACTGCTCAATATATAAAAAGAAAAATCACAGAGCAAATATTTAGAGTTTAGAAATGGCTCTAGTGATTGTCGTGCAGTTCTGGACTCCATTGATTGATCAGAATTCGCTCTGAGTCCTCTTCTGGTTTTTTCTGGAAAATAGAGTATCGTCTGTTTCCTTGACTTCTAGGTGTAGAGACAGTCGATGAAGATCTTGTGTTATGTTCTCGTTCTCACCTCTTCACTGGTAAGCAGTGATGAATGAGTTCTTCATGTAAGTTCTGTCGTCTCTTTTCATTCACACTCAGTTGTTCTTCCAGCACACCTTGTGGTCTATATCTATGTATTTGTGTATTCATGCCCTTTTTTAGTAGCACATACTTCCTTTATTTAAATCACGTGCTCCGAAAAAATATGATTAACTTTTTGCAGGTACGAGGTATGGTTCCCTGACATCCAACATCACAAATTAAATAATTGTTAGTGTATTAAAATATAACTGATATGACCGTTGGTTAGATTAAACAATGATAAAGAAATTAAAGTAGTGTCGGGTTCTGTCTTTGGAACGGTAGCTCTTGATATCGGTAGACTTGTGTTATAGTAGGTGTCTGTATCGGTAGACTTCTTTTGTAACGGTAGACTTTCTTTCGGTAGCTGCAACTGTAGACTTTATCACATCAGTAGCGGTGGACTTGTAACGATAGTTGTGGCTCTGCCTTGTATTGGTAGCGGTATGTGTCTATCGGTAGCTGTGGCTCTACCTTGTAACGGTAGCGGTAGCTCTCTATTGGTAGACTTTGCATAATAGTGGACTTCAGCATAACGGTAGCTGCCAACTTTTCTGTAGCGGTAATTGTCGACTTCATTGTATCAGTATCTCTATTAGTAGATTTTGATGCAGCGATCGACTTTGGGTATCTGTAGATAGTTTTTAACGGTAGCAGAAAACTGTTTGAGCATTCACTTGGCAGAATGAGTTAAGTCATAGTAAACATATATCTGATAATTAAAAATACGTAATTTAAGAATAATGAAAGTAACAACATATATTAATGTATATTTGGAATGTATTAAGCATAATCAAGATATAAATAAAGTATGGTTGGGATTATCAAAACACAATAAAGCCACTTAATTCAAGAGGGTTAAACATGACCATTAAGGGAGTATTTGAGGCATTGGTGATACGACGAGGGGACCTCCGCGTGAAGGTAAAGCCATGGCCTGTCCACCAAGGCGTTGTACGTGGCGTCCTAAGAGACAACTTTGAATTCGGTGCAGGAAATTAGGCCACCGAACTAGGTCTTCAAGTGAATCTTTCCGACTGGAATTTGCTCAGCCCTATCATACCCCTGGATCTTGAGTTCGGAGGGAGTTAAATAATCCTCAGACAAACCCAGCATTCGTAGTGTTCGAGTTGGGATTAGGTTAATCACAGAACCCGTGTCAACAAGATAGCCGCAGACATCCATGCCATTAAACTGACCAGTGATGTACAATGGGAGAATGTGCCCTTGTATGGGGGATTATCATCTTCACTAGAGAATGGGATAACTGCATGGAATTCTGTGTTCTCAATCGCCTTAGCGTGGAAGGCTTATGTGGCTACTACCTCTGTCTCGAACTGGAGGGGGCTCCTTAGGGCCTCGACGAGTGCCTCCCGCATTTCAGACGATAGGCGAACGACCTGATGGATAGAAAGCCTTATTGGAATTCTGGCTAGGTGCTTCAGAACATCATACTTTCAGGCCGAATGCGGGCCTCTATATACAGGAGGTCGCTCTGCGATTGGGGGCATGACAGAACCTACCGGCTGGACCGGTGTATGACTAGTACTAAGCATGTCATATTGTTCACTAGTCGAAGCCCGAAGACTGGCCACCAAATTAAGATTGGAAGGATGGGGTTGGCCGGTGATAGGGCTGAGCTGGTTGCGGCATAACCGAGGTGGTTCCGCCTGATCGAGCAACATAAACGACGGTGGAGGCGGACCTGTCGACACCAGATGAAGGGGCCACATGTGATGAGCTCAGCACTGGGCCTTCTGTATGGTCTCTAGGGCATGCACGACCGTACCAGAGCTTCCAACTGTAGTTCCCTACCGATACATGTAGCCACGGCTCCGCCGACATTAGCGACGGCTGGGGACATTGGGAATGTACACCTAGCTTTCCTCATCGTCAGAAGTCAAAAAGGGATTTACCTACTCTACGGTGTTAACCAAAGCGTACCCCTGACTGTCACCTGAGGAGTCATCCACTACCGGGCAGAGCCTTTGAGGGATCCCCATTTCTGGGGGCATGAATTCACCAAGAATTCAGGATGGCGACGACATTGGTAGGGAACAATCTTTCTTCTTGCGTTGCCACCACTTTCTATTCTGAGAAGAGGCTGGCTGGGATGACAATGCGGAGGCAGTGGCCGCAGCTCCTAAGGGATAAGGATGATTCAGTTGTGCGCGGATGAAGCCCTGGGTGCAGGTGACCATCTTGCGGTCCATCCATTCGCTATACATCTGGGACCCACAATCGGAAACCTGCTGCCATTCGCCCTCATCCCCGCTACTTTCCTCTGATATCACAAAGACACCTGCTACTTGTGCTAGGACAGGGCCCAACCTGACTATATTATTGTCAATATAGTCTTGGAGCAAGTCTTTGAACACATAGAATCACTGGATGGTGTGCCCCAGGGTCCGGTGATAAGGGAAGTAGTTAGGGTGATCATTGAGATGTGCCTCATCTGGATTCTGGCACTCAGGAAGCCGCAAAATCCTCTGTTCCAAGGCACTATGGAAGTAACCTGGGACCTAAGCCTCGTCAAACGAGTAGGTCCGATTACTTTTGTCTTGGAAAGGGGCTCTAGGAGATTGGCCCCGACGAGGGGGCCAGAGGAGCATGCCGAGGAGGTGGAACCTGATTATCTCACCTAGGTGGCGGAGTTCGTTACGCGGAGGCTCTTTCCAATTTTGAGGCAGTTGCTACTGGGCTGGAAGATGCGCTTGTGGGGGCGGGCCCCTATGGGGTTACGGAGCTGGCCTCACTGGTAGCAACTCTAGCTGCCTGGGGGCCTCTATCTGGGCCACATCAGCGTGCTCGTCTCTGGAAGCTCTCCTTATAATGGATACAAGAGGTAATGGGCGTGCCTGACTGGCCTGTTTCAGGGCTTCATCGAGGTTCTGAGCCTTGTCTGAGATGTCCCGGAACCCTCTGAGGTAATTCTGAGTGATCAGAGAAGGAACCAGATCTTCCTTGACGTTCCCTATGCACATTGTCAGTAATTTCTCTTGAGTTAGTGGCATGTTAAGGGAGTATGTGAGCCTCTTCCACCCGGCGATGAAGTCTGCAACTCACTCATCGGGACTTTTCTTGCACCTAAAGAGGTATGCGATGTTCTTCTTCCTGGTTGTGGAACTGAATAGGTAGTGGAATTTCCTGTGGATGTCCTCCCAGCTAGTCACAGATCCGATAGGGAGCTGGCTGTACCAGACAAATGCCAGCCCCTCTTGTGTCTGAACAAAGCAACGAATCATGGTGGCCTCCTGCTGCGCCAGAGTTCCTAAGAGAGGCCCGGACATCGAGTTGATGTGGGCCAGGTGCGGTGGAGGGTCTCGAGTCCCATTAATAGGGGTGAAAGTGGGGTTCCCAAATCATAGCGGTGCCGTCATATCATCCACCCTTGCTGGGTATGGCTTGTCGTCCGGTGGGATAGCCCCCTGTCGAGTTTCTAGAGCCTCTAAGCGGGCTATGAGTGGTTCCATCATCTGGACGCGGGTTCTTGTCCTGATAGGGATCCCTAACCACAAGCGCATTTCTAGGCTCTTTAATCTGGTAGTCAAGCATAGCAGCTCGCGGGGCGGCTGGTGGATGGACTCTTGGGGCAGCGGGAGGAACTCGAGCGGGATCTCTTTGGTGATCAGGCCGCCTAGGAAGGTTTGGAAAAAAATATCACACCCTCTTTCCATGAGCTCCAGGATATCCTCTTTCGGCGAACACAACATGATCGCGACTGCCCGGGAGAATCTCGTTGAGGGGTAGTTGTTCCTGCCCCTGCTGCCTCGGCCTAGGATCACCGTAGTCAGGTCGCCGCTCTGCAATGCATTCATCCAGGAGCTCATCAACCATCCTCTTATGCTCAGCATGTTGTTTGAACATCATGGCCTTCTCAGGATTTTCCTCTGCCTTCTGCAAAGAGGCAGATGGGTCAGAGATCTTGAGATACCCAACGTGTTATTTACCCTTACCGATATTCTGGTTCAGCGTTAACACCTCAGTGGGTGAGAGGATACCTAGGAGGTTCCTCTGTTGGCAATTAATCCTCTTAGATGGGTCTATTAGTGGCATATCCTCTAGGGGTGAGTCCCTATCGATAATTTCCAAACCGTTCCCCTCTCCCGACGGGTCGGCCATGTTGACCGCTGCTGCCCTCGGGGGCATGACCTCAAAGCTTCTCGATGAGTGGGGATGTCGGCGAATTAAACTGATGAGAAGGGAATCATACTTTACCTATCCACGGACGTGTTCATGGGGGTGGCATCCTCAATAACTTTGCAGAGTACTTGAAAACTCTGAATGCATTGTTTTTGGAGGGTCCTATGGTGGCTTAGTGATTCGGGATGCTGAACCGTGGGGAGCATGGACAGGTCGACCCGACGACATTGCTCAACAATATCCTCAAGATGTGCTTGACTCCTGGGATAAGGCGCCTGCTAACAGTGAAGGCGGAAGTGAGTTGCCTGGAGGGTCTGGCAGAAACATTCAAACTCTCCCGAGGTGAGAGATTCTGGTATATCAAAATCCAACACTATGACAGGAAAAAATATCTCGGGGAGGTGTCCAGATATGAGGATGGTCCAGAAGATCCATGACTCAGGTTCAGTATTCGGCCCTTGCTGGCCCCGCTCATCAACTAGGAACAGTTGGGGAACCAGCAGCAGTGTCGAGGTAGGCCGTTGGGTCGGTTGGCTGGCCGATGAAGAATACGACGATCATACCAATTGGCCGCCAAATCCCAAGTCATCCTCCAAAGGATGCAGTGTCCAGGCTGCCATGTCACGATAGGATGGGCTAGCGAACGGGCCTCCGGTCATGGTGTTGGTGTTTACCGAGGGTGTTCTATGTCACAACTCTTCCACCAATGAACCCCAAAAAGGTCTTCTTCATCTCTAACTGAGGTGTAAGGTGCCTCTAGAGAGGACGATGGTGACCAAATGTTTGATCCATGGGGGTGCACCAAGTCCTCATCCTCCTGAATATACCTTCGAAGGGAGGCGGGGATCATATGGACCTCACATTCGGGGAGTACAAGGCTGACACGCCGCATCCTTATCCTTGTCCTTGACTCATAGGACCGGGGGGAGGGATCCATCAGCGAGTCTTATTCCGCCTCAAAGTCCGAGAAATGAATTGGTATGATTTCTGTCCGGCATTCCCTAGCATTTATCTGGCGGTGACAACGTCCCACCTTCCTGCCCCTGGGTGGCTCCTCAGGGCAAGGCTGATTCCCATCATGAAGTCCTCTGGCCACAATGGTGCTGGGGCAGAGAAGATCGAGGTCCAGGGTGCGAGGATCATCGGGGAAGATATCGAAAGGGACATGGGGATGACCTCTATGTGGGTGAGTGACCGTACATGAAACAGCTCCGTACTCGCGGTCTGCGCTGGGGGAAGTGACCCCCTACCCATTGTAGTGAGCGTGGGAAAGAGTCCCACCTAGAGTGTTACTGTCCCGGGGAAGCCTTTTACCTACGGTGAGGGTGGCTCGAGAAGGCCTCTGGGCCGAGGTTGGAAGGAGGGATAACCCATACCTTCCAAAATGGTGTTACAGAGTAGGCCTTCATGTTGGACGGAAATATTGCGAATTGGTCTGCGGTGGCCATTTCCCATGCCGACGACCGGGAGAGTCGACCCGACCTGCCTGTGGGGAAGTCGGGACCTCGATCCGGGTCGGGAATGTAACTACCCATGCTCAACGTGTGTAGGGGTTTGATGACAGGAGTCAGCAGTGGCTCGAGTGATAGTGGTTGCTGACATTGATGCCCCAGGGAGGGCATCCTCATCCCCTCGTGCCTGACACTTGCGTTGGGTCAGATGGGTTGGAGCTGGTGGTGCGGGCACATGGATTGCCTGCTCCTCGGCCTAGGGAGTCGAGCGGCGGCGTCGACGCTACCTGGCGAGGGCCTTGAATGTGAACCCTTGAATTCGGTCTCTGGTCGTTCCAACCCAGACATCCCCTTCCCCATCGACGTAGGGAAGGGATGTCTTGAGGCATTCTAAGGATAGGCTCCCGAAAAAGTTAAACGTCAGACTGGGAAGTAGCGGCTCCCTGCGCGGCCCTCGGGGGCGGCGATGGCGGTGAGGTGCAGCTACCTCTTGAGCCAAACAGGCCATGTTCCTAGTCAAGATGACCCCTTATTCATCATACCTGCACACAAGGTCGTTGATCACCCTCTATTGGATAATATCTGATGGGGAAAGGGGGCGCGAGTGCCCGACAGTCATGGAAGTCAGAGAAACTATAAAAAAGGAGGGACTGCATGGGGTGGCCACATCGGTACCGCCCCTACCCTTGTGCCGGTGGGCAGGTGGCGATAGAGATCCGGATGCAGCGGTTTGATTCATGAATGCATGGAGATGAACCCATTAACACTAATAAGAAAATAAATCGACAACCAATATCCCAGAGCCATTTAATCTTCCATGGCTTGTAAGGGGGATCCACGCTAACAACATCTCAGGACAGAGTGTTCAACGTCCGGAATGTGTCATCCCTTGGCGGGTTTCACATCCTGGTGCTGGGTGCCAGGACCTGGTGACATGATATTCTTCCAATACCCCAAATGCCATCAGTCTCTATATTGAGGAGAAGAGATTCAGATCGGGTTCACCATTTTTTGTTTCCGATGCATTCGTCGGGGCACGCACACACATTTGTCACGCAGGGGAGGACGCATGTCTTGTGTCCCCGCATTCCCGCTTTCCAAAGGCAAGTGACATCTGTTCTTTGTTTATGGATGTCTGCTCCATGATCGAAACTGGGATGATGGGATGTAGGTTCTTCTTATCGTGGATTCCTCCTCGGAACTCGTCACCTAGTCCGGGTCTCCCTCATAGATTTAATACGTATTTGTGAATCTCTTTCCCAGTTCCATATCTTCATGGACACCAGTTAATTACGCTGTTTCCGTCGAGATGCTCCATGGGGTCTAGTTGGGGAATCAACTTTCGCTGAGGAGAATGGTCACAATGGGGCGTCGTTGGCATGTCCTAACGCTGGGGGATTGGCATGTCTGTCTTCTGTCCCTTGTTATAGGGCTTCTCGAGGGCGTGGAAGCCTGAGGAATCCCACATCGAACACAGGGAATTTTTATTCCATAGGAATGTATCTGAGGTTTTCCTCAGCTTCTCAGGTTTAACACAGGGTATACCACGAGTTTAACGTCTTGCAGAGACGGATCAGACTGATCATAACACTGAGAGTGGATCAGATTGATGACCCCCTAGAGGGAACACCGATGTTGGGGCCAGCGCCTGGGCGGCTTCCCGGATTCTGTGGAGGGGAATGAGTTGGAATGATCCCACCGGGATGTGGCGGCCCGGGTAGGAATCGGGATGGGTGATGACTTTGGGCTTGAGTCTCGAGGAGACTTCCTACATATCCCCATGGCAGGGAATCAAAGTCTGCGTAGATCGAAGATACGGTGGGACACCTGAAAAGGAAACACGTGACAATGAATGCATGGAAGGGACCCAGGGGGATTAAGACCTCTGGGCTAGGGCAAGAGGTTCCCGAGGCACGTGGGCTTGATGGATAGGTCAGGATGAGACATGGATGTTGTATATGGGTCTTACACTATGAGGCAGCCCATAATGGTGGATATGGGGCTTATGCTCTGAAGAAGACCATAATGGTGGTTGTTTAACTGAAACTAAGGGGTCGGAACAACCGAGTGATGGTCTCGAACCTCGAGGAGGCTACCTACATACCATGCCTTAGCACGAATAAAAGTACACGTAGTTCGGGAATACAGTTTAACGTCATGCGGGACGACATACAGTTTAACGTCATGCGGGAAGAGGGCATACAGTTTAACATCATGCGGGTCAAGGGCATATAGTTTATCATCATACTGGAAGGGGAAGACTTTTTAACGTCGTGCTGGATGGGGAACTTGGGGCATACGCTCTGAGACGGCCCAAGGAGTTGGTGAACCGACGCAAAGGGGGTCGGGACGACTGGGTGGTGGGCTTGAACCTCGTGGAGTCTTCTTTCGTACCATGAATTAGCATGGATCAAAGTCTACGATGTTCACTAGGATGGAGCTTATGCTCTGAGGTGGCCCAAGGTGTTGGTGAACCGACGCGAAGGGGGTCCGGACGACCGAGTGGAGGGCTTGAACCTCATGGAGGATTACTACGTACTATGCCTTAGCACAGATCAAATTCCACATAGTTCTCTAGGATGGGGCTTATTCTCTGAGGAGGCCCAAGAGGATGTCATGGTTGATGTTTACTCTAAGCCCACATGAGTCTTGCTTTGTGTGAGAAACAAGGGGCAGTTGGGACCAGAAGATCACGTCGTGAAGGGTGCGACCATGAGAAGTGGAGAGGGGCTTACGGGTTGAGCGCCCCAAAGAGAAAACAGGGGATTATGCGTGGTTAGAAGCCCGAGACGTGATAAAGAGTTGAGGGAGAGGGATTTGGGACTGAACAAAGGCGATGCCTCGTTCCCTATCATGCCCACCCCTGGTCTTGGCGGTGGGGAAGTACGGAGGTGCATGGGTGCTACCTTCCGCAAGAGAGGCTAGGGGCTTAGGCTCTGAGGCAGCCCTTCCCCCATGGACAAACACCACTCCGAGAGGGAGGATATCATCCCATGTGAGGGTAATCCCATTCCCGTGGAGATGAGCGGTGAAAATAATGTCTGAGATGGGGGGACCCTGTGTGTGAGGCATGGTGGTCGGATCATAGTTTAACGTCATGTGTTGAGGACGAGGTGCTTGGAAGTTTAACGTCATGTAGCTCGGACGAGGCGGGTTCACTCCACACCCATAGGGAATACATGACTGATACCCTCTGCTCCCTTTGGGAGGGATGGTACCGGTAAGGCCGTATAGAATGGGGTCCACAGGGCGAACCATCGAGGGGTCCATGTTAGCGTGGCTAGGCGAAGAAGCAATAGTCGTTAGCATTCCTATGTGAATGAGCATGAGGCAAAGCAACGAAACGAGAAAAACTTCCCAAGGGACCTTGAGGTTACTTCGTACAAGCTTGGAAGGCCGTATGGGAAAAATACGCATGGTGTGCATGCCCAATATGGAGGACATTGGGAGCCTACGTATGGAGGCACCTGGGGGTCGTCAAGGTGAGGGGTCCTGGGGATTATGTGCAAAGAGACTATTTGCGCGCAAAACACCAAGATAGCATGAAATTGGGGGAATGTGGATTGCACGCGGCTAGGAGGATCACACGCAAAGGAGGTTAATTGCGCGCAAGTGGAAACAGTCGAATCCTAAACAAAGGCAGCACACTGCGAAGGGATTGCGCGCAATTGGAATTCTTTGCGTGCAATGGGACAGATTGCACACAATAGTGGAACCCTGAGGGGTTTGTAATTTTATCGAAGATAGTGGGATTGCGCGTAAAGGCATATCCCGGGGCAAGTTTGAGTGAAAAGAGTCAATACATGAATGTCATATTGCGCGCGCGGGAGTCCTATTTCACGCACGAGAGCCGAATGAAATTCCGAAACCCAGAAATTGAAGACGTATCCTTCAATTTATAGGCTCATGGAATCATGGAATCCAGGAGGCTTGTGAAATATTGTGCTCCAGAGATGGCGGCGTGGAAACGGGAACCTTGTAGGGCAGGTGCGAGAAATTGCAGGCCGGAGCCGGGGGACCTTTCGCGAATCACAGACTCCTTCTATGTGACCAACCTTTTTCTCACACATCCTCCTTTATTTCGCGTGGCACATCCAAGTCCTCCAGACTGAGCCTCCGGGTCCTAATATGACTTCGCTTTGTCATTTCAAAACGTCCTTTAAGAGCTATAGTCTTTTTTTCGGAATCTCCCCACTATTCATAAAAAATCATGTAATTCATAAAATTACCAAAAAAATTACCCCACCCATTTTTTGACATGATGAATCCAAAAATTAAATCTATTTTTTCATAATAATTTTATAAATATTAGAACTAAAATTTTTAAATAAAATAATATATTATTTGAAAAAAACCCAATTTTAAATCATTTACCTACTTCTTCTAAGATATGGGTATATCATACTTTCAATTAAATCATGTATATATACTATAACAAATGAGTTTACTATTCATAAGGATATTTTACTATTCATAAGGGTGATATTACTATTTATAAAGGTATATTACTATTCACAAATAATTAAGTTGGTCTTATCAGACTCTAAATAACCAACTGATTGCAACCATGTAAGTCTATTTTTTGAAATTCAAAACACAAAATTGAGAAAATTATGTTTAATACTAATTATATTATAATTAATTGGGCTTTTAATTCTCCCCACATTCTCAAAATTGACTCCTGGAAATTTTATTTACATAATAAACAAGTGAGGATACCTATCCATCGTAGTGCTTTCAGATTCCCATGTTGCTTCTTCAACCATGTGGTTTCTACACAAAACAATTACCTTGTGGATTAAATTATTCTGTAATGTTTTCTCTTTGCGATCAATAATCTAAATAGGTTTCTCTTTATAATAAAGTTTCTCTCCCAGTGGAACCATTTCTAGGATCAAAACACGAGATTAATCTAGCACATAATTTATCATAATTGAAACATGAATGACATTATGTACCCGAGATAGACTCATAAGAAAAGCTACATGGTATGAAACTTTTCCAACATTATCCAGGATTTAATTAATATTGATAAAATATAGATTTAGTTTTCCTTTCATACCAAAACACATCACTCTTTTCTAGGTAAAGATTTAAAGAAAACACTATCACCCACCTCGAAAGAGAAGTATTTCCATTTGTTATATGGATAACTTTTCTTCCTACTCTCAGTTATCCTCATGGAATGATGAATCATATTCACTTTCTCAGCATCTTCTTCAAGTAATTATGACCCCATTAACATTATTTCACCGACATCAACCCAAAAGATGGTGTCCAAAACCTCTTCCCACACAATACCTCAAATGATGATATCTGTATACTGGAACGAAAACTATTATTATAAGAAAACACATCTAATGAAAGATTTTGATCACAACTTCCCTAGTAATCCATTGAAAAAACTCTATGAAAATCATCCAATTTTGTAATTATTCCCTCGGTCTATCCATAAGATTGAGGATGAGAAGAAGTACTAAAATTTAATTTCGTTCGTAATGACTTTTGATGGCCATTCCAAAGTAATAAGTGAACCTTGGTTCACAGTCTGATACAATAGATAGAGGAAATCCATGAAACCTAATAATATCATTGAGGTAAAATGGAGATAATTGATCTAATGATAGAGTGTCTCATATTGGAAGGATATTTTCATATTTAGTCAGTCGATCAACAACAACCAGGATTGCATTGTTACCTAGATAAGTATTTTATATTCCCACAACGAATTAAGGGATATATTTTCCCATATCCACTATGGTATTGGAAAAGGATGATGAATCCCATTTCGTAACTGCCTCTCTGATTTATCCTATTTAAAAGATAGAAATTTCATAGTAAATTTGGAAATATCTCTTTTCATTCCATCCGACCAATAATAATCTCGAAGGTCTCTACACAACATTGTACAACTAGGATGAAATGAAAATAGAGAACTATGATCCTCACATAATAATTCATTCTTTAGTTGAAAATAAGAAGGTATATATAATCAATTTTCCAAATCTCAGTGTAGAATCACCATCTATATTAAATTCATAAAAATTACCTTTCACCACCAGTTGTACATTTTTATAAAACTCACTATCATCCTTTTCTTCCATCTTCATCTGTAAGATAGAGACAACATTCTAGACACTTGAATCAAAAGAGGGGAATTTCCAACAATAACAAATTTGAAGCCAAAATTAATCAAATCATTAATCAAGGTGTTATGTTCCAGATGTAACATGGTTAATGAGTAATGATGATTTCAACTAAATGCATATACCACTTTTTTTTTCCTCTAATGGATGGCAATTAATTGAGAAATTATACTCCTTTATCAGTTCAAGACATCTTCTCTACCTCATGTTCAATTTCTTTTATGTGAATATATACTTCAAACTATTATGTTTAGTATATATTACACATTTTTATCAATATAAATGATGCCTCCAAATTTTCGAAGAAAAAACTACATATTATAGTTCCAAGTCATGTGTAGGGTAATTTATCTCATGGGGTTTCAACTAACATGAATGATAAGCAATTACTGGATCATTTCTCGTTAAAACAAAAACCAATTCCATTCAAAAAACAATAAATATAGATGAAAATTTCACCATTTTCTGGAAGGTAGAGTCAGAACTAAAGCATTCACCATTTTACCATTCAATTCATGAAAACAATCACCACCTTCATTTGTCCAAATAAACATAACACCTTTTCGAGTTAACAAAGTCATTATGATGTACAATGCTGAAATTGTTCCAAAAAACCATCGGTAATAGCCCAAAAGACCAATTAAGCAATGAATCTCAGTTATATTTTTGGTTCTTGGGAATTCTTTAACAACTTTTGTTTTATCAGGATCAATATTTATGCCATATTTTGAAACATTGTGACCAAGGAAAGAAATTTTTTGCAACCAAAATTCACACTTTCGGAATTTTTCATACAAACTCTTTTCTTTTAATGGTATAAAAACAACCCTTAGTTGTTTGTCATACTCCACTTTACCTTTAGAATATAAAATAATGTCACCAATAAAAAAACCAAAAATTTATCCAATAACTAATGAAATATTATATTTAAATAATCCATGAATACAGTATGTGCATTTTTCAAACCAAAGGGAATAAAAACAAACTCATAATTCCTATATGTAGTAGGGAAACATATTTTTGAAATTTCATACTCTATCACATTCATTTGATGGTACTCATATATCAATTTTATCTTGGCTGAATAATGATCGCCAAGGAGCTGATCAAACAAGTCATCGATATATGGAAATTGATAATTATTCATTACCATAATTCTATTAAATGTTCTATAATCAATGAATAGTCTCATGGAACCATATTTATTTTTAATGAACAAAATAGTACAACCCCATGGTGATGTGATTGGATGAATGAATCCATTATAAAGAAGATCATGCAACTACTTTCTTAAAAAATCATATATTTGTGGCATTTGATCGGGGGTTTTGAAATCTTCATAGAATCAGTAATTAAGTCAATTTTAAATTCACCTTATTGATCTGGTATTACACCTGGAAATTCAATAGGAAAAACATCTAGGTATTCATTTACCACTGGTATAACATTAATCTGAATAGTTCCCTATATGTTTCACACTTCCCCCTAAAGAGATAATGCCACTTTATTTTGAATGATATGATCACTATAACATACCCCAAATCATGCATTGGGTAGTTCTGTAAATGAACCTTCTACTACCTTGGAGAAAATAGTTTGAATTTTTCATTCTACATTAAAACACAACCCAATTATTTCTGCAACGCATCACTAAATACCATGAGAGGTTTTCCACTAGTAGGTAGTGTGAGTATAGGAGAAGTGATACAAATTTATTTTATATTTTTGAATCTATATTTACATTCATCATTAAAATCAAACATTACTCCCTTCTGATTTATCTTGGTTAGAGCTTTTGAAAATGATGGGAAATTTCTCACAAATCAATGATAGTACCCAACTAATCCAAGGAAACTATAGATTTGTTTCAGAGATGTTTCCCTTTCCCATCTTTAAATTTATTCTATCTTGTAAGGGACCAAAAACAACCCATTTCTTGTGATGATATGTACAATGAATGAGAGATCCATCAATACAACTCACACTTTTGTACTTTGAATAAATATTCTTCTTTCACATGGTCTTTATCATAGTGCTCAGATGCTCCTCATGTACCTCTAGGGTTTTTTAGAATATTATAATATAATCTATAAAGACTATAAATATATATGCATGGTAATATATAAAGTCTCTATTAATAACCTCCATGAATATTTTTTGTAGCATTATGGAGACCTAAATTCATCACTATTAACTCATAGTGCCTGGAGCACTTATAAAATGTAGTCTTGGGGATATCCTCCTTCATCACCCATACATGAAAATATCCCGATTGTAGATCCACATTGGAGTAGTATTGTGCTCTATATAACTGATCAAACAAGTCATTAATCTATGAGAAAGGATGCCTGGTCTTTATTATGATCCATTTGAGCTCATGATAATTAATGGAATGGAACATTGACCAAAATTTTTCATAGAATAGAGAACTAGTGAACCCAATTGTGAATAACATGGATATATAATCCCTTTATCCAGATTCTCATGTAGTTATTTATTCAGCTCCACATTATCCACAACCACAATTCTATAGGGATTCATGGATAATGGTAAATCTCAAGTAATGATCTGGATTGAAAATTCAACCTATCATCTAAGAGGAAGACAATTCAATTCCCTAGGAAATATATTTTCATATTCCCTAAAAATAAGTATGTATTAGAGGATGATTGGTTTCTTACATTAAATAAATTGAGCTAGAAAAACATAGCTATAGGGAAATTATATCCATTCTTGTTATGTTGTTACTAACGATGGTTCATCATTCTCCTTGCACTTGGAGAGTGATTTCCTTCTTGCATAAATTTATGTTTTCTCTATATATGTAAATCCAATCCATACCCATAAATGAATCAAATTCCACCAAAGGTAGTACGAAATGGTTTTCTAGGAATATAATCCCCCAAATTATGATATAGGATGAGTTATATACTTGGGATGAAATAATTTATCCGTTTTCTGTTTTCACTGATAACTCTACTTCTCTTATTTATGGTGGTGTTAGAATATTTATACAAATCTATCATGATATAAAGTAATGTGCAGAACTAGAATAAAAAAGTATTCTTACTATTTTTGAATGAATAACTAGAATAACTATCACCACATTGTTTTTAGGATCCACCTTAGTGATTTTTGTGGAAAAATACATCCCTTACTACTTTGGAGGTTGTTGGTTGTCTGTAAAAACCCTTGGATTAGTGCATTAGTTTGAAAAGTGTCCTAATTAAATAATGTTGAAATAATTAACAATGCATTGAGGGTTTACTGGAGAATTCCTTCCCTATATCACATTTGGGGGTTTCTCCTTTAAAATTTCATTTTCTAGGTGTAATTACTTCCCACACCAAAATAATTAACTTATCCCTCTTAAGGAAATTTCTAGGGTTCTTCTTTCCACACCATTAACCAGTGGTATGTTGAAATTTATTGCCCCCATTTTCTTTTTCTGTCAGACCACTAGAATTAAATTGTAGTTTCTTCTTCTTATCCCTTTAAGCCCTTGAGATTATTCAATACACATTTGGATATTTAGGTAAAATTAGAAAATTTTCTCATTTCTATCAATGTCATTGATTACTAGGTATTTTTGAATACTAGGTTTTAACTCAATAAAAAATCAACAAACCTTGAATTCATAGGAAATGGTAAATCTAGATGCATATCTTGAATGTCTTGTGATGTTTTCATTATAAACCATTATAGATTTTCCCTTTTAGGGAAAATCACTTTCTATTTCAAGGTGGTGTGTGGGTGGAAAATATTTATTGAAAAAAAGTTTCTATAATTCCTTTCACCCTGTAACATAAATCTCTTCCTTATGACTCATAATCATAATCAATGTCAACAAATGATCAGATTATCCCACCAAATGATAAAATTCTAGTCGAACCTTCTCATCTTTAAAATATTAAAGGATAGAGAAGATCTTATCAAGAGAGTTGGTCCATTGTTCTCCAATTAAGTGATCATATGATCTATTGATAGTGGGATTAGTTTTTCGCATAATGTACTCAATTGTATCCGATTATTTCTTAGGGGGATTTGGACCATCCTCCTGATCTGGGTTTCTGTTTCAACCTGAGACAAATATGAGAGTATGATCACAAAATTTGTGATTCCTTCTCTTATTGGGGTGGGCATCTCGTTGGGGTAATCATCACATTTCCCATCACATTTATTGTTTAACTGATTCCTACAATTTTCTAGAACTGGCTAGAATAAAATAGAAAATTATTGTTGATTATTTTTAAAATTGTAAATCATAAAAGGTAATTTATTGAATCAAAAGAGTTAACTTATTACATACATTTATTTCATTAACTTATGAATTTATAGTCTACAATCAATGTTTTCCATTATATTTTTTATAACATATAAAATTATGTGTATTTTTCGTTAATAATTATGCATACTGAGATTATGAATTTATCAAATCATATCCCCTAAGAATGTCAAAAAAGGGCACAGTAAGGCTCATTATCATGCACCATGTTATGTAGAGTCTGACCCGACACACCTTGTTGGATTTGTTCCCCTAGGTATATCTATTCTAGACCCATATCCAATTTTAGTATCCAGAAAGGGATATATTTTCTATATTATCCAATTACTGTACACTTTTAAAAATCTAGGGATGTTATCTTATACATTGTCTTATCCCCACGTATTTATTTAGAATTCTATAATCCCAATTTTAAAAATAAGTAAATATCCCTTTGATACCCACTATAATAAATCTTATATTTATTAAAAATTAATTCATGATGTAATAAAAAATATTCCAGTTAATATAAACTGAAATATATAGATGTATAGTTTCTTTAAGAATTAGTTACATTATAAAATTATATAAAATATAAAAAAATAATCTTTATTGAAATCTTCTTTAACATGATCACACTTAAAACTACTTGGGATAACCTGGGGACATACATTAAAAATGGATGAGATATAAATACCAATAATAGAATCATCATATATTAAGGTAATACATGTTATAAAATCATCATATCATTTGGGAATAAAAGGAACATGAATAATAAGTCATGATATACCATGATAATAAAAACGTGGGAAATATGGGAATAAATTATAACACTACATCAGAAAAATAGTTCTATCCTAACTACCAAGAAATCATGATGGAACAATTATCATAAATGATGTTTTCATCTCCCAATAAAAACATAATGTCTTATGAGAATATACATTACCCAATGCATTATATGAAATATAATTTTTGGCACACCAGTAACTTCCATTCCATTATCATGCTTTTGTGTTCCACATAGATAATATAAAACAGATTAGTTCATCATCATAATTTATTACATGATAATAGAGTTTATAATAAATACATGTAAGTCAAAATTCAAACATTTATATATGTATAAAAGTGAACAAACATTATAGACAATGCCTATGGTATTT
This sequence comes from Viscum album, assembly GCA_963277665.1. NCBI lineage: Eukaryota > Viridiplantae > Streptophyta > Magnoliopsida > Santalales > Viscaceae > Viscum > Viscum album. The sequence continues at coordinate 743,463,955 of OY728156.1, forward strand.
ACTACACAATTGTTTTGAAATGGAAAATTAAAGTGAACATTTGATAGCATAACAATGTAACATTAAAATTCATAAAATGTGTTACTGTGAGAAAAAAGTGTCTATAATAATTTTAAAGTAAAATTGTATGTAATTAGGACATGTAAATTCCTGTCCCACCATTAGGAATTTTAAATTGAAGTCATAAGATAATAAAAAATTATGAATAAATAAGAGAGGGTGAGGATCCCAAACTTGAGTGTGTGACACCAAATGCTAGGGAGAAGATTATTGAGATATTTGGGGAACCTCAAGGGGACTATAGAGTGGGGGAGACTAAGGAAATGACCCATGTATTTTTAGGGATTGGAAATTGGATCTTGTGTTGGTTTTTATTGGAAATGAGTGGGGATTTATTTATTATTTCTTGAATCCTTTGTTTTGGAATCTATATAAACATATATTAAGAAAAAAACATTTCCATTCTATTTCAAATGGTTTCTACCAAATGTAATTGGTTTAAATTATTTTATAAGCTAAATGTTTAAATTAATAAAATTATACCCGTTCTAATGTAGAAGTGAATCACAATCATAAATAAATGATTTTAAATCATAAACATATATTAATGGTTTTGGAGGATTCATAATGGATTTATAAAATTAATAAAATAAACATAAAATTTAATTATTTTAAATATAATACAAATATTTTTTCATTGATACATTTCATAGTATTTATTACATCACTTTGGGTTCATTGTGATGTCATAATACACAATGTATATTTATACGGTGTTAAATTTTTACATTAAAATTCCACTATCTTGGAAAACTATGAAAAATTCACCATAGGATAATTTCCACTTTATGTATCCAAGAATAATATTAATTTTATCTATATAATTTTCTAAATATTTTAATTTTCATTTTTTAAATAAAATATATATTTATTATGAAATGTAGGGTTTTTTAAAATAACTTTTTCTGAAGCATTATTAAAAGTATACTTGGCTTCATAAAAATTATATGACAATTAAAATTTGATAAAAATTATTTAAGAGGAATATTTTATTAAAAAATAAAATATCTCAAAAATTCCACTACCCCATAAAAATAAATTCCTTAATTTAATTTGAAGATTAATGAAAAATACCATTTGTGTTTTATGGTATCAATATAAAAAAAATTAATAAAGTAACAATAATTGGATGAAAATATATTCATTATGTTATAAAAAGTAATGTACATACTAATATTGTTATGATCTTGAGTCATATCCCATTAATACACCAGCAAATAACCTATGAGTAAGGTTTTTGAAAGTGAGACTTTCAGGGGGTGGTTTGACGTACAAGGTTTGGGATGTGTTCTTGATGACCTTGAACTTCTCCCATAAAAGGATTCAGCCATAATAAAGTTGTTTTATACCATATTTTTATTGATTGAGATATAATCCTAGTTATTATCTCTACCTTGGAAGCTCCAATAAAATGGTCTTAATATGGTATGATTCTACTCGTTGAGGCCATCACTTCCTTTGTCTGTGTTAATTGGGTTTTTCAAAAACCTATATTTATAATAATTAGTTTATCATTGTTCAAGGTTTATATTACAATTGGTAATGATGCTTAATATTATTTTATAATTGATAGGATATAATAAAACCAAATAAGTTCATGTGTTATATATAACAATATAAAATAATAATACACTTAATTAATTCATAAGGGGGATTTTATTGTTAATAGTTTAGGTCATTACATGACTAGCCTTGAAGGCAGTAATGGAAATGAAAAAGCCATTATCCATGGAGATGGTTAACCTCCATAATTTGAAAAAAATTGGTTTTCTTTATTTGAATTAGAAGAGATTATAAATGGTATTAATAGAATATATTCCATTATAAATATAAATTTACAGTATATACATGATAGTGGAGTTATTATGATTTGATTAATAAATGATTTGAGTATATGGAAGAAAAGTAATGGAAGTTAAAAGATGTATTTTGTGAATTAAACCTCTTGATTATCACCTCCTAGAAGGACCCCTTAAGGAATTTGGAAATGGTATTTTGGTGAGAACAGTAGCACTTGATCATGGAATTATTGATGAAGATAAGGATGGGTACAAATTTTTAATGATTTAATGCGTAGAAGGTGTGAGAAGAAGGGATGGAGAGGGTGGTATTAATTAGGGGAGGAGAGGGGTGTTTATTATTATTATATTTACCAGTTGATTATTTTGGCTCAAGAATATCAATATTATTGATTTTTCTGACTATATAATGTAATTGGCGCGTATAAGTTCAAACTAATGGGTTATTTAATCATCCATTACTAAAAAATTCATTTATTTTGTTTAATAAGGTAAAATTCTATAAATTACTATATGTCACGATCCCTGAAAAAAATCATCTATTCATGAAAAATATAAAAAATTAAACCGAACCATTTATTGATTTGTAGATTTCAAAAACAGTTCCCATTTTCCAAAAATAATTTGATAAATATGATAAATTTAGTTCTTAAATAAAATCATTATATATTTTAAAATATATTCATTTTAATATTAAAATCAATTTTATGAACCTTTTAAAAATTATATATAGTTTATTAAAGTATTTATATCATTATAAGATAAATAAATATGAAATTTTGAATCCATTATATGGGAAAAATATATTAAATCGTTATAATAATTATTAATTGAAAATAAATCATTTAATTTTCACAAAGATACCAACATTGCATTTAAAATTTTTAAAAAAATTTATTTAACTGCCCAATGATATAAGTATATCATATTTTATTTTTTTCTACATAAATATTATTTTACATTTACATAGGAGATATTATTATATTAATGGCCAGATTGCTATTCTAGTTGATAGATTACAATTACAATTGATAGGAAACTATTACAATTTTCAGATTAATATTCCAATAGATAGATTTATAATGGTCACATGGGTTCACAACTAACTATAAATACCACTGATTCCATTCATTTTACATTAACATCTATTTCCTCTCAAGTTTATATACAATTTAATCTTCAAAATTACTAATTTATTAAAAAAATTATGTTTTATTTCAACATCTTTGTTTATGATTTTGTTCATTAGAGTGGATCAATAAAATCAAAATTATATTATTATTATTATCTTGTTTTATACTTATTATTCCACTGTAATATTTGGAATTCTTATTGAATTATTTTCTAACTAATGTATCGTTTTTTGGGAATAATGTTTTGTTTCCTTCTTAGTGTTCTTTATACTACATGATATAATTATAATAATATAAATTTTGTTCAAAAAATTATGTGTTCATACATTTTTCCCCCATAAAGTTTTTCCCTCGATTTTTTTCCGTACTAAGGTGAAAATCGCAGAGGGTAGTTCTCCTTCAACACATCCATTGGTTCCAAAGTAACCTCTTCATATTTAAGGCTCCACAATAGCAATTTTTTCAAGTGAGTATTATTTCTGTGTATATATTTATCTCAACCGTCTATGATCTTCACTGGACACTCCACATAAGAGATATCAATTTTCAGCTATACCAACATTGAATTAAATACATTTTTGGGATTTATTTTGTACTTCCCTAAGAGAGATTAATGGAATATATCATGTACATGAGAGACATGGTTGGTGGTTGTTCTCGTCAATAGGCCAACACTCCAATTTGATCAATAATATCAAAGGACTCAATATACCTATGATTTATTTTCCCTTCATCCCAAATATCATGGCACTTTTTTATAGAGATATGTATCAGAATACCTTATCTCTAACCTCACACTCTAGGTCCCATCACTGATTGTATTCATAGTTACTCTATTTTTTTTGGGTATCCCTGATGTGTAGTTGAATGGTCTTCAGCTTTTCAACCATTTCCTAGACCATTTCATGTTCCAACAACTTACTTTCAGAAAATTCCTCCCATCATGAAGTTTTTCTATATCTTTTACCATAACAGGCTTCATATGAATCCATTTAGATGGTTGAGTGTCATTTTTTTATAATATAATTTTACTATAATAATATGTTCTTACCATCCACATTTTATTTTTATCGTGTATTCTTTCAAAAAATATTCTGTGGTCCGAATAATCTACTTAGAAATCCCATCATTCTGAGGGTGATAAGATGTATTTAATTTCAGCATAGTGTTTAGTGAATATTAATGAATATTCCAAAACATGGAAGTAAATCTCAAATCATGATTGTATACGATAGATAATGGAAATTTGTGAAACCTCACCACTTCTCTGATGTATGTCCTTGAAAGTTAATCGAGTGAGAAGTCCTCTAAAATTGGAATAATGTGACCCATCTTTATTAGATGATCCATAAGAATTCATATATAATTATTTCCTCTAAACCTATGTGAAAGTTGAATGATGATTTCCTTAGTTATTTTCCCATTTCTATATAGGTATGGGTAATGGTTTCAGCATCACCTTAGGCTTATGACTTTCAAACATTACTTGCTGACATACCATTCTATTTGGAGTATATTCTATGATCTTATTTGTTATATAGTCCAACCAATAGTTCTATTAGAGATCATGATACATATTTTTGCTCCCTGGGTGGATATATATGTTTTATCATTTTTTTCAACATTGAAAATGAACCTATTTATCTCATGATTTTATAGTCCACATAATCATTACCCAATATTTTTAAATTCATCCTCATCAAATTTGAACACTGAGGATTTCCCATTTTCGATAGGTTCATCATTCTTCTGAATTTACAAATCATCTAGTTGAGCATCCTATATCCTCTATAAAAGGGATGTATGGGAAATCATTTGAGAAATAAATGATGACGTTCCTTACTTTATGATTCCTATTTTTTCATTTTCAAGTATAATAAGGTTAGATCCTTCTCAATTATCGTCATTGATAATGTTGTAGAATCCTTTATATTTAGAGAATATTATTTTTTATTTTCATTACTTGGATGTAATTGGATTAATAATTCATTATATTTAATGATATATAAAAATATTAATTGGAAAATATTATGATCCTTCTATGTGAAAATATATTTGGGTAGCTTGTGGTCAATAAATATCTCACACTTCTTCCCATAGAGATAATTTCTCCATATTTTCAATGATAATATCATATCCACCCAATATAGATCCGGTGTGGGATATATTTTCTCATTAACTTTTAGATACCTTGAGGAATAGTTTATCAATTTATCATTTTTCATCATTACATATCCTAATAACTTCTTTGATACATCAATTTATACCATGAAGTGTTCTGCACTTGTGGGTAGTGTTAGTACTAGTGTAGTGATAAGTATATTTTTCAATTCATAGTTTGAATTTTCACATTCACCAATACACACAAGCATTACCCCCTTCCATGTCATCTTGGTTAGTGGGGTTTAAAATCCTGATAAGTTCATCACAAATACATGGTAATAACCATATAGATGAAGGAAACTATGGATTTTTAATAGAGATGTTGGCCTAGTTCACTACATGATTTACATTATTTTATAATGGTCCACAGATATCCCCATTATAGTCATAACATGCTCCATGATTGATAATTTCTCCATCCATAACCCATATTTACTATTCTTTACATATATTTTCTCTCCTCTTAATGTTTTTAGCATACTCTTCAAATGATTATCATGCTCATCCTTGATCATGGATATTATCAGAATATCATCTGTATAGACTACCACAAATTTTCCAAGGTAATATCTTTAGAATCTATTTATCATTTACATGAAAACTGATAGATAATTAGTGAGGTATAATGGAATCAATATGATCTCATAGTTTTCATACTACTTTCTATTGAAACCATAGGATTATCATCATTGTTCATATTTAATTAGTCATATCCCAACTAAAGGTCCACCTTAGTGAAATACATGGACTAATGTAGTATATAGATTAATTCATATTTCCTTGGTAGTAAATTATTTTTCCTTACCCTATTTTTTGATCTTATTATAATCAATGTAGAGGACCATTGATCTAATGTGCTTCTTTATGAAGAATACGAGGGTAACCCATAGTTATGTATCTGGGAATATAAAACCTGTTTCCATAATTTCATATTACTACATCATTATTTATTCCATCTCAAGGGTGTCCATACTATAAGAAATATTTTATAGGTATAGATATCTTGTATAAGCTCATTTGAGAACTCAATCTCTTGGTTTGGTTGAATATTAGGAAGTTTTTTAGTGAACACATCAGTGTAGTCCTTCACAATGGGCATGTCTTTAGGCATAATCTTCTCACTCGTATCAATCATTTGGTCTAGTTATGAATAGTCATAAGGAAATATTATCCATTATTGACACGGATTTTAAAAATTATATTCATCCTCCTCCTTAAATTTTTACAGAATTTGAGGATTCATTAGGATGTGGGGAGTTATATCCTTTTCCTAATGTTGATGTTAGATTTTTATAAATATATGAAATTAATGCTTAAGATAATGGATGTGAGTTGAGATTTTCAGAGAAGCGTAGTCCCCAAACATTTACTATAGGTGAGTTATATACATTAGATATAATAAATCCACCATTCAATTTTTTATGGATAATTAACCCTTTATTTGGAGGTATTTTATAAAAATATATATTAAACTTTCATGATATGAATGAATGTGTAGAACATGAATCAAAAAGAAATTTTTTAATTCTTGAATGAATAACCAGAATACCTTTCACCGAAGTATTTTCCAAATCCACATAAGTATTAGTGATAACATATTCCTTCCATTATTCCTTATAGGTACTTGTTTTTGTTGATTGTCTTCTACCCCCACTAGATTATCGCATTGGATCACATAATTTACTTACTCCTTACTATTTAAAATTTTTACTGTGGACTGGGTATTGATCTAATATTCCATTATTATTAGGCATTGGTGGGATTATTCATATCCTTCAATAATGATAAGTACGTTGCCCCTCTTTTCAAAATTTGATGTATGTTCCAGTTCCCTTTAGACAATTCACAAGATTCTTCTTCCGACAATTTTGAAATGTGGGATGTTTTATTTTTCTACCTCCATGGTATTTATCCATTAATGATAGCATATTAAACACCATTTTCTTATTTTGTCTCTGAGCACACGAGAGCACTAAGAGTCTCCAATATCCATCTCATACTTAAGGGGATGAAAAAATATCCTCACTAATTTCAATGTCTCAAACAACTATGGATTTTTTTATACATGGATTTTATCAACTAAAGAATAAATCCACTTTGATTTTTGTGGTCATGGAAAATATGGAGGAGTATCATTCAAGCCATGTAATGTTTTCTTTGTATATCCTAATAGACTCATATTCATGTTGCTTTAGTATGATGAACTCTCTCTCCATCGTAAGATATAGATTTGGGGGAAAATATTTATTGAGAAATATTTTCATGAATAATTCATATTCCATGGAATAAATTTAAACTTTAAACATAATTTTTCTGATCAGTTTCCACCATTATTATCTTCCCCATAAAAATGGTTGAATTCAAACATGATTTTCATTTCTGCAGCACATTGGAAGATACATAATATATTTTTAATTGATTTAATCCATTATTATATGATGAGGTGATCATTATATCCACAAAATTTTGGAGGCCTTTGGGATTTAAGGATTCAACCAAGACATGATCTTTCTTAGTAGAAGGAAGTAATTTCACGCATTTTATGTTATTATTCATAACATGATAGAGTTTATCTAGTAATATTGTAGGAAAAAAATCCATGAAGGTACCATTGCATCATTTTTTGGGTTGGTTGTTTTTGTTGACATTACAAGGTTCCATTATAAATTATTGAGTTATAGAGATGTTGTTGACAATCCATATAGACAATGAACATTGAAAAAGGAATGGAAGATCTGGAGGCAGTATGGTCCAAAATTTGGAGTCTGGTGAGAATTGCAAAATATTTATTTCTTTGAATATCTCATCAAAATATGACAAAAGAATGATTTTTTAGAAGAAGAGCTTCATGATGTGAATTTATCAAATACATGATGAAAGTTGACATAGTTTTTTGTGATTATGAAAAGCTTCCCGAATGATAGAGTCGAAGAGCATTGCAATGGTGAAGGAAATTATGAGTGGAGCTTCACGGTGAAGGCATGAAGGAATTGATAGAATGATCTGCGATTATGACAATTTCTGTGATCTGAAAATTTCCATGGTGTTACGTTATATAGATAGAATTTCAGCGGAAATTTCAGAGCATCGCGATTTGAGATGATGTGGCATACACCTCACGCAGAAGGTTTGAGGGTCGGTGGAATCTCCTATAAATAGATCTCAACCCCCTTGATAGAAGCATAGAGTTTTCCAAGAAAATTTTTATTGCTATAGAATTCCAAAGGAGGTTCGTAGAGGCAGCGTGCTTCGTGATCGAAAGAGCTTTGTTGTGGCTAATCAAACCCTGCAAAAGTGGTTTCTTCCGCGTTGGCTCAGTGATCTTTATGAAGGAAGTCACTTTGAAATGGATTGAGATCTACGATGAACTAATAATTGTGAAGACTTGAGATGTGAGATGGTATGAGCTATGTGAAGTAGTGTTCTCTGCGAGTTAATAAGCTCTGTGAAGTTGTGTGCTTTGCGAAGATTCAGGGACTTTGAGAAGTCTTTTTTGAGTTTCTTGAAATTGGGAGCTTCGCGAAGTAGGGTTCTTTGGGAAGGTATTTCCAATTTGTGTTACCTAGTGATCAGTGAAAAATGGGTATTCATCAGTGGATAAATTTTAACTTCAATAGTGAATCTACATACAGTGGAGGATGCATTCAATAATGATAAATGAAGAGACCTATCGGTCTAAAAATTGTGAGTGGTTCTTCTGAAGAAGTAGTGAGTTCATATCATTCGTGATAGCAGTGAGATCTCAAATTGTGAGTTGATATAAACCATAAGGGGAAATGAGTCATTAATGGAATTCTACTATTTACCAATGGTTCATAACCATTGGTAATGTCTTGGAAACTGTTGGTATATTAAGTACCAATGGTTTCCCAAACTGTGGCCAAGTAAGCAGTTAGTAAAGGATAACACCAATGGTTCTATGTAGACCATTGGTATAGGTGTTAATGTAAGAGATATACCAACAGCTTCACAAACTGTTGATATATGTTATATAATATTAGTCTATACCAATAGTTATGACAAAACAGTTGGTATAATATACATCAAAATGCTATACCAACGGTTTTGTAAACCGTTGGTCTACATCAGATGTATCTCCACAACAGCTAGCAGCCCTGCAGCTCCAGAAAATCCCTCCAACCTGTAACTCTCACTGACCTGAAAGAACACATACACATCCAGAATCTAAAAGCCTACATGGGATGTTTAAAATTCACCGAGAATTCAGAAATTTAGAAATTTAAAATTCATTACTCTCTCAACCCAAAACAAAAGAGAAAAATACAGAATCCAATACATCCAGAATTGAAATGCAATAACACCCATAAAACCAATACAAAATTAAAATCCAATACATCCTGAATCCAATACACAAAAGAGTATTCAAAATTTAGAATTCATAACCAATATAGCCAGAATCCAATACATCCAGAATTCATAAATTTTGAATTGAGAAGAAATAAATCCCATTACAATAGTAAAAATTTATAATTCACTCCTCACTCAAACCACTACACCAATACACCCAAGAGAAAAAGCATACATGTTATAGGAAGCACATGGGATGTTTACCCAAGGTCTTGGGTTGACTATCTTATAACCAACAGAAAAACTTGGGTACAGTGGACAAGGATCCTGATACCCATAAGATAGATAATGGTAGTGTTCATGTCATTAGACCTAAGGTGAGTTATAAGAAGCACATGTGATGCTTATATTCCTATAATGACTATGTATCCATGTATAAATGGTTCTTGATGTGTTAGTGGGAAACATTGGACAATATCGACAAATGAGATGGGTTACCAGAATAACCTACATGTTTTTCAAAGACTTTTCAATTGGAACAAGGGGGAATGTGGGTAATTGTAATTTGGTCTCCTCGGTGTGATGTGATATGAATCCCCATTTTGGGTAGTGGGTATGAATATTCAATTATTTCTTCGGTATTGGGATCCCAAAGGGACTTTGGTTTGGTCCAAGAACCCACTGTTTGAGGATGTGATTGGCATATTAAATGTCATGTTTTTTAGAATAGGGTTAGGAGTTCCTCACACAATAAGTTTATTTTGTGAGGTTGGACCATGGATCCTTTTGTTAAAGTATCAAAAAAATCCGAATACATTTGGTCAGGTTTCCATAAGCCAATTGTTTTGACTCGAAATGTTGTCCATTTTAAACAAAAGATAGACACTTCATGTGATATTGGCCACACCGTGCCTATGATTGAGGTGGGGTTGACTCATACATGGAACATATGACCCATGGATTGTTTTACTAAAGTATCAAGGCAATATGAATGTGTTTGGTCGGTTTTCCGTATGCCAGTTATTGTTTTAACCTAAAATGTTGTCCATTTCAAATAAAAGTGAGACTCTTTGAGTGGTACCGGCCACATCGTGCACCCGATTGAGGCAGGGTTGACTCATGCACATCACAAATGACCCATGGATCAGTGTGCTAAATTATCTACAAAATCCAAATATGTTTGATCTATTTTCCATATGCCAGTTGTTTTTTTACTTAAAAGAGTATCCATTTTAAACCAATAAAGGACACTTTGGGTGGTACCGGCCACACTATGACTCATATTGAGTAGTGGTTGACTCTTATACGACACAAATGACCCATGGATCCTTTTCCTAAAGTATCAATAGAATATGAATGCATTTGGTCAGTATTCCATATGCAAGTTGTTTTTTTCACTTAAAATGGTGTCTATTTCAAATAAAAGTGAGACACTTTGAGTGGTACCGTCCACACCATGCATCAGATTTAGGCAAGATTGACTCATACACATCAAAAATGACCCATGGATCGTTTTGGTAACGTATCAATAGAATCTGAATGCATTTGGTCAGTTTTCCATATGCCAGTTGTTTTTTTCACATAAAATGTTGTCCATTTCAAATAAAATTGAGACACTTTGGGTGGTACCGGCCACACCGTGCCTCAGATTGATGCGGGGTTGACTCATTCACATCAAAAATGAGCCATGGATCGTTGTGATAAAACATCAACACAATCCGAATCTGTTTGGTCCATTTTCCATATGCTAGTTCTGGTTTTCACAACAAATGTTGTCCATATCAAATAAAAGTGAGACACTTTGAGTGGTATCTGCCACACCAAACCTCAGATTGAGGCGGTGTTGACTCGTACATGTCACTTGGGCAATTCCTAGTACCTTCAAGTGAAAATTAATGATATGGGTGTGTCTAATCCTCTCCATTATTACTCTTTTTGAGTAGGGATTTCACTCCTCTATCATCTTCATCCGATGTTCTAAAACCCTATTTTCTGTTGGGATTTAGGGTCAATCATGAACAGAGCCTAGATTGGGATCCAAGACGCTGAATTAAGATTGTGATTGTCTTCGGAATCAAGGTATATGGTCGGTGCATGGTACTGAAGTAATAGTAATGGAATGTTAATTAGATTGGGATTTAGGGTGAGTCTTGAAGAGAGATTAGATTGGGCTCAGTGACCTTATGATGTAGTGATTGGTGTGATGATGTCAGTGATACACAGTTGTGTGAGGTACCCAATGGAGGATGAGGATAAATGTGGCGGCGGTTATGCATGGTATTAGGAGGGTGGGGGCTATTTGGGGGATGCCCAGGGTCCAGGGAGGAGGGTGGGGGGGGGGATGTCTGGGGGCTATCTGGGGGGGCTGTCTGGGGGGATGTCCGGGGGCTATCTGGAGGGATATCAGGGGTCCAAGGAGGAGGGTGGGGGGCTGGTTGAGGGGCTGTCTGGGGAGCTGTCTGGGGAGCTGTCTGGGGGGATGTCCAGGGTCCATGGTGGAGGGTGGGGGGGGGGGCTATCCGGGGGGCGGTCTGGGGGGATGTCCGGGGTCCAGGGAGGAGGGTGGGGGGCTGTCCGGGGGCTATCCAGGGTCCATGGAGGAGGGTGGGGGATTTATAGGGGGTTTTACATGGGTCTGTCCGGAGGGGGGGTGCTGTCTCGAGTTCATGGGATGATATTTACATATTTACTAAGCAAATTCATTGAAGGTTTAAAAAAATTCATTATATTAACTTTTAATTAGACCACTAATTTTCTAAATTCCACTAAAAAATTAAAATTTCAATAAAATAGGGGCATGTCATAGAAAATCATCAAATCATGTTTTATTATTTATAGATAAAAAATAAAGATAATGTGACCTACCTAATCACACATATATTGACACACACCAAATCAATAAACATCAAAGGTCAGTAATATCATTAAAAATGTAACAGATCAATCTGTCATTCATGACCATCACTATCATCACCATCATCTTCACCCTCACCATTTTCCTCATAATCATCCCCATCATCATCCCCGCCTTCCCCACCTTCATACTCCACCTCGGGCTCCTCATCATCCTCCTCCTCCACCTTGGCCTCCTCCTCACCCCCCTCCTCTGCCGCAGCCTCCTCCTCACCCTCTTCTTCCTATGCCTCATCCTCCTCCACACCATTCTCTAAACCACCACTAGAACTACCACATGGTTTACTATATATAGAATGCATTGATGAAATATCTTTCTCACATGTAGTGTTGGCCTCTGGTTGATGTATTAGACATAAAGATTTAATCAGTTTCATAAATGCAGTTTTTTCCAGAACAGACTGTACTTCCGTCTATGTGGCCATTTTTTTAGAATGTTCTACCTATGCCTTAACCTACTACAACTTGGTGGCACTATAGCTCATACCTGAGGAGGGCCAATACCTCATCCGAAATATACTCTTCCTAGTCCTACAGAGTACTCTACCAGGGTGCTCATCTCCCAATATCTGATGTAAGTGATCGTCTGGCCCAAAATTTTCAGGTTTCTGGGCATCAAGGGCCTCTAAAGAAATCTGTTAAAAATATATATATATATTATTAAGTTACACAATAGAGATTAAAATTTTAAATCTACAATGTTAAATATACATTCTGCTGCCGAGTCGGTTCATTAACTGCATTTACATCTTTCTTCTTTTGACTCGAGCAAAACAATTTTTCTCGAGGCACATGTTGTTCTATATTCAATTTATGCCCCTATAATGAAATTTAATGTAGGAAACCATAATTAAAAATAGGTTAAAAACATTAATTTAATAACTAAAGTTATATAAAAAATTTTTCAATCAAATAAATTACGGAGGAAGAAATATAAAGTGAATGTCGTAAAGATAGATTATAAAATATCATACCAGTTGTCTCATAAAATCTGGAATCGCAGTACATCCCAATGTGTGGACGTATTTCTTATCATCAATGTCTTTTTTAATTTATCCAGATGCATCCTAAAGAAAATTCAATAATTAGTATTAATGAAAAACATATAAATTTTCATTTAAATACTACTAATTTAATTAATACTGTAAATTGGCTAGTCGCCCAATGAGTAATCAACTGTTAGTACAATTATAATGGACAATCATCCATGATAGGGACCACCTCCAACTCTGTTCCCACTCTATCACGACAGCCAATGTACAACTCATTCTTATACGCTCTCCAAAGATCGCCTAAATCCTTTAGATGTGTTGTTCGTGCACCCTCTCCATCGGGGAAATTAAACCGTCGTTGAAACCAAAATATTAATTCATAAAAATACAAAAAATAATATATTTCATTAAAGACAACTGATTTTTTTACCCATATATCTTCACAGGATTTATCCTTGACTTCATTTGGAATTTGTCTCTATAAGAGTGGGCTGACTAGAATGATGATGGAGTATTTGAAAAGCATTCCCAAAAAACTCCGACATTGCTGCCCTGATTTTTCAGTCATATTACTATCTTCATTGTATTCCACCATCAACTGTGTGCAGTGGTTCAACACCAAACGCATGTGTGTAAGACCTCTCCCCCACCTCCTATCAGTATATGTATCTATTATTAAAGGAAAAAATAATAATTTATCAATACAAGTTGTAATGAAAATAAATAATGGTGTAACAGTTTGTTAGGGTTGCATAAGTATACCTGCGGTAGTCTGATCAATGGGCATTGTTGGATCCGCATAAACTGAAGGTACACCCTATAAAAATGTAGTGGGTCCCAATGTATGCTTTGTAGGTACAGACTCTAGAAGATCAGTAGTCGAAGAATATGGAATATAAAATCCCAGAGAGATCAAAGCTGTAGTAAAAGAAGATGACATGGATGGATGGCCAAATAGTGGATGGGGAGTGGGAATCATCATCAGATATGATACAGACGGATGAGAGGGGTCAGATGTAAATGGTGGTGAAAACATGAGATTCCTCAATATCCCGTGTGTCCCTAATGACACAGCGGGATCAGAATGTGGGATGGATTGAATGTTAGTGGGAGGGGAAGGGTCAAATCGGGTACGCCGACCAGATCGTCTAGCTCCCGTACCACCCCCACTCATATGAACACCACAATTACTAGGACCACTACTCAACTGCTCCACAAATAAATGTCACCTAATTGATGGATCCTGAAAAAAAGATTAAAAAAATCAATCAAATGACATTATATATAATTTAAATAAATATATTTGAAATAAAATACTCATTGTAGGCACTAGTGATGGAATTCTCAGCTCAGTCATGCGATGATTGTTGTCCATAATCTATTTTCGTCACCTCTCTTCAATTGGTTTCATTTACTGCATTTGAAAACAAATATGGAAGTATATTGAAAATTATAACTAATGTGTAACCTAAAAAAATTAAATGAGAGGGAATAGGGGGATTCGTGGATAATTTAACTAACCATTGTTTTAGGTGATCTTGAAGAAATATATTTCATTGGTCAATAAATCGTACAAGATGTAATAAAGAAATTTAATTTTTAGTAGGATGATTATTCACAAAGTTTAATCACTCTATTGAAATCATGGATCATTGATTCTACCAGATTCATAAGTGGAAAATAAATTGTCACAATTAATGGAAAATTTAATTTGTTTAGCTCTGGTTGATGATGTAGGTTTCAATATTAAATCAATTTGAATAGAACCAACCTTAACAACCCAACTCGAGGTAAACCAAAAGAATTGAGAACATGAGTGGATGATTTTATATATTTCCCACCACAACGTTATGTACACAGTCATCTCTGACAATTGATCTATTAGAGTCATCAAATGAAATAAATGGATTGTTTCCAATGGCAGTAGGGATGGTGTTAATTCCATCATCACCATCATAAAAAAATATGTCTTTGAATTACTTCATCTATGACATCAAATTCTGGTAGAAGTTGGTCTTTGACATAAAAAACGTGTTTATCCATTGATGCCAATACATATGGTTCTTAAGTAGCAAGAGTGCGAGTCATATTAATTACTCAAAATCCACAATCATCAGTAAATGTGCCTTATCACGTCATTGAATCAAACCAATGTAATTTCATCATTGTGAGTCATCCATGAGAGTAATAATCCAACATTATTATTTTTTTCAATGACTCCATAATAACCCAAATTTTTAAATCGCTGTATAAAATCTGATGCATTGGCATAACAATCTGTTGTGGCAGTAACCAGTACACCATCATGATTTTTTACCTTGTTATTTCCTATTTTTAGTGATAGTAAATTTGTACCCATTGATAACAATTGATTTACAGTCACGAACCATGGTATTTGGACCAAAAGGCAAAGCTCTTATTTCCTCAGAGACAGAGTCAGTAGGGAAAGTCAATACCTA
The DNA here is from genome assembly GCA_963277665.1 of Viscum album. Classification (NCBI taxonomy): domain Eukaryota; kingdom Viridiplantae; phylum Streptophyta; class Magnoliopsida; order Santalales; family Viscaceae; genus Viscum; species Viscum album. The sequence continues at coordinate 743,479,782 of OY728156.1, forward strand.
AAATATAAATTATAATTAATCATAATAAAATATTGATTTAATTATTTAAAACATTAATATTTTTACCTTCAATTTAAACCAAGAATAAAACTCTTTGCTATGAAAAGTCTCCCTCCTTTCACAAGATAAAGAAAGATGCTTTCTATTTATCATTATTTTATGTTCCATGTAGATAAAAAATAAGAATAGTTAAGAGATATATATGTAAGACATACATATTCAATTTAGTGACATGATTTAGTCATAAATTAAATCACAGTTGAACAAAACTATGCGATGTTCCATCTCCCGCTCTTCAAAGCTTAATGTCTTCAATGTATATGATCCAAGAATTCCTCCCATTTGAGGAAGTGATGGAAAACTGAGTTCAATTTACTAATACAATTGTTCTTCATTTCTCATTGGCCTTTTCATTATTGTAGTAAAATCAGACAAATATATTAATCAAAAATCCATACATTCTTGAGCCATGTAACCGTTCACGATAGAACCTTTGGGATGATTCCTGTTCCAGACATAAGATGTTAATGTGTATATGTTTCTTTCAGTTGGATACATCCAAATAAAAGAAACAGGTCCTCTAAGAAGTATTTTAGTGGGAATAGGGAAAGTAAAATGTAGCATGTATGTGATAAATGATGGAGGAAATATTTTCTCCAACTCACACAAAATTAATGGGGCATCTGTCAACATTTTTTGAAAGAACAAATCGGAAAAATTATTTTCCCAAATATCTCTAAACAAATGTCACAACCAAATAACAGCCACCCTTACATTATTGGAAAAAAGATGATAGATTGCTATTGGAATCAACTCTTTCAAAAGAATGTGATAATAATGTGTCTTCAAAGATTTTAGCTTCAACACTCTTCTATTTACCCATTTAGATATGTTTCTTGAATAGCCATCAAGAACTCAAATAGTCTCAAATAATTCATGAAATTATTTTTCGTAGGTTTCATCACATAAGAAGCACATGGAAAATGCCATTTATTTTCACGGATACTCATAGGATGCAATTCTGGTCTGATGCCCCAATACACCAAGTTACTCTGAGACCATAAATCTTCTTTTGTCTTTCCCTTAACATTTAGAAGTATCGAAAGGAACATTTCACATATATTCTTTTCAATGTGAATTACGTCTAAGAAATGACGTAACAAATTGGTTGAAAAATAAGGAAAAACAAAAAAGATACTCATCTTCCTCCAATTGTAACAGTTTTTAGTGGAAACATTCATTCTCTTCCCTGACTTCATTTGACCCTTCCTAAATGAAAAACCAAAATCTTTCAATTCATTAAGCACAATAGTTCCAGACATTCGCTGAGGTGGATCATTGGTCTATATGGTATTATCAAATCTTCGACGATTATTACTATATGGATGGTCCATTTTCAAGAATCATTGATGTCCCATAAAACTAAAACTATAGCGATGTTTTAGTCTTCTGGATTGTGTATTTTTCTGACAAACATGACATTATAGTTTTCCCTTTGTTCACCATCCAGAAATCATTTCACAATCTGGAAAATCATTGGTCATCCATATAAGCGCAGCACGCATTTGAAATATGTCTTTTGAATATGCATCGTATGTGTTCACACCCACATCCCAAAGAAGTTTCAAATATTTTATTAAGGGTTGCATGTATACATCAGTATAAATGTCGGGATCAGAAGGTCTAGATATGAGTATACTCGTTAAATTGAAAGGTTTTTTCATACACAACCATGGGGGATGATTATAAATGTGTATAAAAACTGGCCATGTGCTGTGAAAATTAAGAATCATCCCAAACAGATTAAAACCGTCGCAAAAAAACCCCGCCTCACATGAGTCATGTCAGCTGCAAAATTAGGATATTGAGCATTAAATATCTTCCATGAAAATCCATCTGTTCGGTAAACCAACTCATCATTAGTCTTATTTATCTCGGTATCATTCCATCTCAATAGAAAGTGCCACATTAATTTCTGTGGCATATGTGATAGTGTTCCATCAGATTTTTACTTCAAGCATGATGTGCCACATTTTATTTAATCATTTCGTTCAGCAGTTTCCTCACAAAATAAACTACAATCTTTCGGGAAAGCAGGAATTTTGTTTCTTGAAAATCCAAGTTCCTAAACTATATTCCATGCCATATATTTCTTTCAGGGAATATCTGCTTCATTTGGAAGTAAATCCTTCATGAAGGTAAGAATTTAATTGACTACTGTATTAGAAATCCCATATATAGTTTTCCCATGAAATAATTTGATTAAAAATTACTTCTTTTTCATTTTGTCACACTGTCGATATACTAGATTCGTGGCAGCATCAATCAATTTTTTAACCCTTACAACATCATCATTTTCATTAGAAGCATCATGTGTGCTCATATCAAATTCTTCCTGGGTCGGAATGCTTTCTCTATCATGATGATGAATAAACGGAAACCGGTCATATAACAAATTATTCACTCCAGTCATCTCATTTTCATCATCAGCATTTTTATATTTCATTTTCTCCCCATTGTGAAACCACACATAGTAGTTTGCAGGAAAACCACATTTGGTTATGTGGTAGATGACTTATTTATTGCTCAACCAAGGTCTTCCAACACAATTAGAACATGGGTAGTGTATGTTACCACAATATGAATCACTGTGAAATGAAAAATCAAAAAAAATCACCAAATTATTCTGAAATTAATTTGAGATCCGATCAGTTTCATACATCCATCTTATATGCATTATGTAAAAAATATTTTTTATAAGTCATTTTGTCAAAAGAAATTTAATAAGATTGATGTTTCATGAAAAATATATTTATGTAAACGACAATTGCTCAACATATATGAAACCATAATTGACACACTACTATATATGAGAATCATAATGTAAAAGTAAAAAAAATACTACATTTATAACAAAAAATATTTGAAGAACTATACATGAGTGTACACGATCATGTACAGTTGTGGAGGAGAATTATTCAGGAGTTGACTAAATTTTAGATCAAAGAAATTTTATATTTTATTACATAATTTGAGTGATAAAATATATTTTTCAAGGGGGAGGGAGTGTTTAGGGGTGTGTGGGGTGTGTAGGGGGGGTGTCAGGGCTGTCAACGGGGGTCAGAGGTGTCCAGGCGGTGGGGGGATATCTAGGGGGTCGAGGTGTCAAGGTGGGTGGGCTTTCAACTGGGGTGGTCAGGCTGTCCAAGGGGGTAGGTGGTGTCTAGGAGTAGGGGTGTCTCGGGGGGTGGGTGGGCTATCCAAGGGGGTGAGCGGGGTGTCCAGAGGGTGGGTGGGGATTTCCAGGGGTACGAGGTGTCCAGGGGGTGGGCAGGCTTCTCATGGGGGTGGAGGGGCTGTCTAGGGGGTACATGGTGTCCAGGGGGTGGACGGGATGTCTAGGGGGTGGGTGGGCGGTCCACGGGGGTGGTTGTGCTGTCCAAGGGGGTGGCGGGGCTGTCCAGTGGGGGGTGTCAAGGGGGTGGGGGGATTTCCTGTGGGTGGGGGGCGTCCGTTGGGATGGGGGGTTTTGGGGGGGCGTGGGGTGTCCGGGGGGGGGGGGTTACATGAGGGTGGGGGGATGCCCATGGGGTATGGGATTACCAGGGGGTGGGTGGGCTATCCACGGGGGGTGGCGGGGCATTCTAGGGGGTTGGGTCTATCTAGGGGGTGGGGGATTTCCATGGAGGGGGGGGGGGGTTGGGGGTTTCCAGGGGGTATGGGTTGTCTAGGGGGGATATCTAGAGGTTTTCGGTGGTGTCAGGCTGTCTACGGGGGTACAAGGTGTCTAGGGCGGTGGGCGGGCTGTCCACGGGGTTGGTGGGGCTGTCCAGGGGGGTCGGGGTGTCTAGGGGGGTGGGGGGGGGGGCTTTACAAGGGGTGGGGTCTGGGGTTGTCCAAGGGATATGATGTGTCTAGGGTGGGCGAGCTGTCTAGGGGTGGTGGGGTTATCCACGGGGTACATGGTGTTTAGGGAGTGAGCGGGATGTCCATGGGGGTGGGGGGCTCTCCATGGGGGGAGGGGATATCTAGGGGTGGGTGTGGCTATCCAGGGGGTTACGGGGTGGGTGGGCAGGCTGTCCATGGGTGGCAGGGTTGTGTAGGGGGTACGTGGTGTCCAGTGGTGTGGGTGGGATGTACACGGGGTGGGGGTGGAGGGGGGGATGTCCAGGGGGTATGGGGTGTCCAGTGGGGTGGGCGGGCTGTCCACAAGGGTGGTGGGGCTATCCAAGGGGTCCGGGGGTCTTAGGTGTGGGGTGGCGGTGGTGGGGGGGATTTCCAGGGGTGGGTGTGTCTAGTGGGTATGAGGTGTAAAGGACAACAAACCCCACCCCCCTTAGATATCCCACACCCCCACTAGACCCCCCACCCTTGGAAATCCCATACCCCTCCCCCACCTGGATTCTCCCCCCCCCCCCGGGATAGCCCACCCTACGACCCCCTTAGACAACCCCCCCCCACTAGTGATCCCCCTGGATAGCCCATACCCCCTCCCCCACCTGGATAGCCCCCCATGACAACACACCCCCTCCCTGGACACCCCACACCCCCTCCCCTGCAGCCGCCACCTCCACCTGGACCGCCCACCCCATCTACCAGGACATCCCCCAACTTGGACAGCCAACCCCACCTAGACAGCCCCCACCACCCAGATAGCCCTCCGCCTCCCTTAACACCCCACACCACACTCCCCCACCGGGACACCCCACCCTGACCCCCATTGATAGCCCACACCCCTCATTGGGGAACCCCATACCCCCTCCCCCACACACCTATAGCCCCCCTAGAGCCCATACCCCCTAGATAACCCACTCCCACCAAGACAGCCCCCCACACTAGGACAACACCCCACACCTGGACATCCCCCTACCCCTCTGGCACCCCCTTATGGTATTTTTATTTAAAATCATTTTATTCATTAAGAAACCCGATCTATCATTCATTATCCATTTCACTATACAAAAAACATAAAACCCCACTAAACATAATGCATAAAACCCCACTAAACAAAAAACATAAATCAAACATAAAATATACCCTTTACCCCACTAAACAAATACCAAAAACAAACCATTTACCCATTCACAAAAGAAACACCACTAAAAAGACTATTTAGGATGTATGAAGTGTAGAAAAAAATGCATAAAACAAACAAAGGGTTCCATATCTCCAACAACACTAATTCTAGTTTACCCGAAATCAAAACATCAAACATAAAATAAAAACATGAATAACATTTAAAATAACTTACTAATTTGAAGTGTAGATATCAATATTTTTTTGATTGAAGATTGATCTTGGGCTGGAAGGTGTTTCAAGGCTGAGAAGATATAGGGAGGAGGTCTGGATTAGGTCCGCAGTCGGGCGTACTGTAAGCTGGGGCACTTAGTATTTGGAGGAAAACAAACTGTTGGGAAAGCTTCCCTTTACCAAAGGTTTATTAAAACCATTCGTATGTATTAGAGGAACTGAAGCTTTCCCAATGGTTGTGTCAAACCGTTGGGGAAGATTAACTATTATAACACATTTTCCAATGGTATGAGAAAATATTTGGAAAATGTGGATTTTTTTACAGTATACCAATGGTTTCTTCAAACCGTCGGTATATATCCATTGGGAAAACCACCATTTCCAGTAGTGAGTCCTCTTCAAAATTGTAAACAGTAGTGTGGTTATTTTAGATTTGGTACATCATCCCATCACTGGTGTATTCTACTTGGGCATATCCTAGTGAGGGTGAACCAAGTAAAATTGTTGTGTCCTATGTGTTCGTTAAGATTCATTCATACTTTGAAACAGGAATGAGAGGGAGAAAAGGATTTTTTGTCTAACAACTAAATAATATAAAAAGAGGCATTTTTAATTTTTCATACCCATATTCTCCCGCAACCCTACTAGGGTATCTAGCCTTGTGGACACAATAACTATCATAATGTTTTGAACTCCCATTCCAAGCAGGATTCATATCACATTAGAGAAATCATCACAGAGCCTACCACATTGGTTGTTATCCCGAGTTATCCTATTTTCAGCCATTAACTAAAAATAATAATAATTAAATAATTGGGTGATTGAATAATTGGCTAATGATAACAAAAAAGTCAATTATGAACATGTAAGGATAAACAAATAGATGAAAATTATATCATAATTTATTATTACATAGGTATCAATATAGGTTATCTATGGTGGTAGGATTATATGTAGTCTTCTTATTTAACTTTTATAGTAATATTCCAAGAAAAATAATAAGACCCTCCTATGATACGAAATACAACATCCCAAGAATTTTTCACATGTTATTACATTAGTTTAATCATAAATATACATCAAATACAATCCAGTGATTGAAAATCCTATTGTATTTGGAAGACTAGGATCATAATTAAAAAATAAGAATCTATAATAATTTTTTATTAATCTACATAATGATATCCTAAGTCTATTTCATATCTTACAACTATATGGGAAAACCTACTAAATTCATTGAAAAAATAGGGGATAAAAAATCCCATTAAGTGAATAAACATAAAAATAATTAATAATACATGATTTATAAGGCATAACATGATTGGATAAATGGAATAGATCATGAATGATCATTTATAGGAATAAAATATGGTACATGTAATTATATTATAATATAAATTTTGGAATGAGGTAGTAACATATATAATTATATAAAAAAGATTCATGGATAAAGGCCAAGATGATATTAATCAGTGGACAAAGTCCCGTAGTAGATTTGGTTTAATCCATAATCTAATACATAATGTCTCATGATACTAATAAATTTCATAATGCATTGGATTTATATCTGGGTACACACATAATGACATGAAAATTCAGATGTATTCCACATAAAAAATATCATACATAAGTAATAAATATAAGGGTTACCCATGGAAAAAATATGTTTCATAGTCATGTTATAAGTTGAAACCAAAGTGCGTATCAAAATGGTATCCATGATACAATGGATTTAAATCATTATTGGACATTAATATATGAATGATAAGAATAGATAATTAATAATTAAGTGCAACAAATGTTAAAACATTAAAAAGAGTGGTTAGGTAGATTTTTAATTTTGAATTCATATTTTAGTTTTAAGGGATATAATGAAGAGAATTTAAAGAGGATTAAGGTATAATTATTTCCAAAAAATTGAAAAAGAACTAAAATTGTTTTTTTCATGGTAAAATTAGTGATATTAGAAAATATTTGTGGATAAAAAATATTTACAGAGTGTACTTGGAAATGGGTAAAACCCCAAGAGGTTCCCTTTAATCAAGTTTTCTTATCAAAAGGAATTGAGAATTGAACCTTTTCAAAACATGTATTTACCATAAAAGAAATGTTAAACGATCTTGATATATTTATTTGGGACATATATATATATATATATAAGATAAGATAATTATATAAAAAAATTAAGATATAAATTGATGCAAAGGGAGATACAATGTCACCCAAAAAAAAATATTGTGGTTCGTAGTGGTCCCTTAACCTATATACGAATGAAATATAAACATGTAGTTAATATGACCAATTATATATTTATATTAATTAATTAATTAAATTTTACATCTATATTTTATTTATTATAAATTTGTTATTTATATTTTTTCCCATTCTGTTGAGTTAATAAGTTCAATATTTTTGTTCTCAGAGTGTTCATTTCATGGTTTCATGGTCGGTTCACTTGTGTATAATTATTGATATTCAATTTAAATGGGAATAAAAATATAAAAGTGAAATTAAATAGAATTAATAAGCATATATAAGTATATATTGTTTCATATATCATTTCCTTCTGACATTTTCAATATTCATTTAATAACAATATAATTATAAATAGTGCGTTTATTTTGGGGATTTTTTCGACCATCTCAAACTAGTTTCACTTTATAAAATATTATGCCTCTATATTATTATAAAAAATTAAATAAATTAAAATAACATGTTTAAATATTATTTAACAAAAACAATTTTTTTACAATCCTTAAAGGTGTTAATTTAAAATAAGACTCACTATCCATAGAGACAGTTAACCACTATAATTTGGGAAATGGTCTTGTTTCATTGAATATGTGGATATGAGAAAAGTGATGGATATAATATATTACTTTAGAAATATAAAATTAAAGTATATAAATTATAATATATTTCTTATGGTTTTATTGATGAATGTGGTCAGTAGATGTTATAGAAATAAAGGAAATTAAAAGACATAGTTCGAGAATGTTTCCTGCTGAATATCACCTCCTTGAAGGTCCCTTTAAGAAACTTGATGTTGGTATTTTTTTGATATCAATTGAAGATGGACATGAGTATAGTGGGGGAGAGTTTTTAATAATTTTTTAATACTTAATTTCTTCTAATGTGTGAGGATAAGGGGTGGTATTAATAAGGGGAAAAGATGGTTGTTTTTTGTTATTATATTTATTAGTTTATTATTTTGTCTCAAGACTAACAATATTATTAAATTTTTTTGAAACTATATATAGTTAGTATTACATGTGATTTATAAAAAATGGGTATTTACATCATCCGAGACTCAATAATTCATTTATTTCATTTATAATGTTAAATACTGTAAATTATCGTACTTTAGTACTCACTAAAAAATTCAACTATGTTTGAAAAATACCAAAAATTAGACCCAATTATTTATTTATGGGTATATTTCAAAATGGGAACCGATTTTATAAATATAAATTTAAATATATGTGAAATTATATTTTTAAATAAAATCATAATTTAGTTGAAAAATACATTTTTGAATATTATAATTTATTTTATGACACTTTGGAAAATTTCCTATGGTCTACTAAAATTATCTTATAATTATAATACAAATTAATATAAAATTATGAATCCATTTTATGAAAATAAATTTTCTTTTAAATAGTAATATACATAATAAAATAAATAATAATGAATTTATGTTTTACCACAATACAAACACTTAATATATAATACTGAAAAAATTTCTTTATATATACAAAGACATAAATATATCACATATTTATTTTATATAATACCTATATATTATATTACAATTCCATAGGTTATGTTACTATTATAACCATCATTCTATTATTACTAATGGTCGGATTACAATTATAATGGTCAGGTTACTATTCCAATGGCCAAATTACTATTCAATAGTCAAATTTATATACATCACATGGGTTTACAACTTTCAAAAAAATAATACTTATTCTATTCATTTTTCATTCATCTATATTTTTTCTCAAGTGAATATTTACATTCATCTCCAAAATGAGTATTTTATGATTAAAATTATATTTTATTTATTAATCTTTGTTCCTATGTGTGGAAATTTTGGTGGATCAATCATATCCAAATTATTATATTCTTATTCCATTATTTATTATTTATTATCTCGCTATAATATTTGACAATATTATTTGTTTATTTTCTGACTAATTTATCATTATCAATTTATTCGAATGATTTATTATTTCTTCCACTACGTAATTTATACTCAATAACATAATTGTAAGAAGGGAAGTTCCATTGATAAAATTCTAGGTCATTACATGCATGATGGAGGGGAATTTTTTTATGATGTATACACTAAAACAATTATTTGATTCACATTTCCTATAAAATGATCAAAAGTTCGTCATTTGTAAAACCATAATAAAATCCCATTTAAACCATTTTTTAGAAATTAAATAATTGCTAATGTTTTTTATAAATCACTGAGAATAGTAAAAACTGTTTTTAAAACATTTTATGGAATATATGGACATAAAATAAAAATATTCTTGACTGAGTAGAAAAAATATCATATTTTATTAATTTTTTTATTTTGAGTACTTAATGATTATATATTGAATGGAAAACAAATAATTTCAATAAATATATAGTGGATAATAAAATATTTTGGGTTTTAGATAGAGATGTCTAAGACTTCCTCCAATATAGATTTTAATATAAACAATCCTGAATAATGATGATATCATGAAATAAACCCTTTCTGTGGGTATGAGTTCTATAATATGTGTTAAAACATCATGAATAATAAGTATAGATTTATTATAGGTATATATAAAAATAAAAAAATATATATCATACCACATATCATTTAATAATAATATCATATCACCCTTTTATTGATAATTCTTTTTTATATAACTATTTCGGGTGGTAACTACTTCATTTTTCATGTATGTTCTAGGTAGGTTGTCTTGGTACCTTAATGATCTTCGTGATTCCAAAATTTTAAAAAAAAATTATCCATGATATATATATATATATATATCATAGAAATTAGTTATATTAATATATATTTATAATCATCTATAAAAGATAGATATAGAAAATTTAACAATATTTTTCGTAGAGATGGTAGACAGTATGTAGACGTGATGTTTTCACTTTTCGACAGATGGAAAAAAAGAAATTTTAATAATATATCACATTTTTAGAATCATTATTATATTATAAAATTCATATATATTTATTAAATTTACCAATATTTTCATGCATATAATGATGAATGGAATAAACAAATCACATGTCTTCTTAGAGGTGGTAGTGCACACGTATGCACGAGAAAAATTATCATTTTAAATTTGATCGAAAAGTGGTTGGATAGTGGTGGTATCTTAATAAAATAAAATTTTATTATATGGATTATGTTTACTTAATTATTTTTTTACAAATAAAGCATATATTTGGGAGTTAAAAGAATAAGTAAAAAAATCAATTGATCGGTTGAGGTGATTACCGCTGATTTGAAGGAACTCATTTATATCTCCTCTTAAGAACACTATGGTTGGAATTTTGGAAAAAATATAACCTCATAACCATGTATAAGGATCTCAGTTAAAATTTTTATTGGGGTTTTGTTGAGCTATATGGGAGGGAAGGGGATCCATTTTATTAGGATGGAATATGACACAAGGGGAATTACTAAAAATATTATAATATAATTATGCAATCTCAAGAAAAATGATTTAAAATGGTTTTAAATTATAATGTAATTAGTATAATGTTATAAAATCATCATCTATTAAAATTTAGATAGGTTTTGAGGTCATTATAATCCTTATATTTTAGTTAACCCCTTGGTTCAGTAATATTCATCCGAGTCATGTTAATGAATTTTTTTAAATATTATTGCGTTAGAATTTTAAATATAAAGTTAAAAATAGTTCGTAAATGTAAATGGATGACGTTTTAGAACATATATTTTCCCCATGTATTATTGCAATAATTTTAATATTTGTATATAATTTAATAAAATATTTTTTTCATAATATATCATTAATGCAATTTTTTACATTTCTTATTTAATATGACATAAAATACATAATGAATAATATTAAATAGGAATATTATCCTTTCACACATCCATAACGGGTTGTATTTATTTTTTAAAAAATAATTTAACAAAATTTTATTACATTAATTTTTTTTTAAATTTGGTGAGTGGGTTAGATAACCATTTGAATTTTTTTTAAAAACATCGGTAGTATCCATGCAATCAATGAAAACTATGGATTCTGATTATTGTGATCTGTATAGGCTATTTCTGAATAATAATTGTATTTGGGAGACCCACCGATATACACTCAGATGAGATTAGATCACCCAATAATGATACTTTCTAAATACAAAATTCACACTTAGTAAATTTTGAATAAAACTTCTCCTTACTCATAGTCATCATAAAAATTCTCAAGTATTATTCATGATATTATTTTATATTGGAATATATAATAAAACTGTTGATGAAAAAAATTAAAAATTGATTAAGCTAATATATAAAGACTCTATTCACTAAATATATGAAAATAGTAGGATAATTGGTAAGTATAAATGGATTTACTATAAATTTATAATGAACATACCTTATAAAAAAAATATGTCCTGGGTACATCCTTAATATTGATCCTTATATGATGATATCTGTATCAAAGTATAATATTTCATAATTATAGATCTCATCATAATTGATCAAACGGATCAATAATGTAGGAAAGGGGATAATTTTTCTTAACTGTGATCTTCTTATGTTTCAAATTATTAATGAATAAATTCATTGACCCATATTTCTTCTTAACAAAAAGAATAGGTGAGCCCCATGGTAAATCACTAGGCTGAATAGATTCCTTATCTTAATTATGATGCAGTTAGTTGTTCAGTTTCGGGAACATGATCAAGGACATTCAATATAGAGGCTTTAAAATAGGTTTAGAAAATGTTTGAGTTATTGAAAATCAACTTCATGATTATGGGGATGTCATGGAAATAACATATTAAATACATCATAACATTCCTAAAAAATATAGATATTATAAATGTTTAGTTTCAATAAAACCATTTTTTTCAAATACCCCTCCTGGATAGATAACAAAACCCATATAATGGATGAAACATCAATTGGGTTTTCAGGTTAATATTCAGACTGATAGAAGAATAAAGGCTAATTCAGAATATAAAATGTAATTTTTCTTCCTTGAAAAATGATATAGGATCTATACTGATATATCCAATCCATTCAAAAATTAAATCAAATTAAACTAGATGAATAATTAAAAAAAATTAAGAATAAAATTCGCATAAATATTTATCGATGAGGTGATTTAGACATGCTTTGTAGTCATCTTAACATTATGTGTTTTCACCACCAACATGATATATAATAATTGAGGTGGTGATGTGATAACATTGTAAAATTACTCATATATATAACAGTGGGTATTACAAGAATCAAATAATAAAATTAAAATCCAATAGTGGGTGGTAACTGTACCTTTCACCACATGACATGGAAGATATAATTATATTGTATAAATTTCTTAATATTAACCTTGTCCCCTAGAATTATTTTTTGGAATGTGCCCTCTAAATATTGGTCATTGGTTGGAATAGTTTTCCTTGTCCACATAGTTAATGAACTATAGTTTTATGGCATCTCCCTTATCCTTGCATTAGTGCAGATGATGAAATATTTCTCCACCAATTAAGAAAAATCATATTACATTTATGTATGTACAAAGTTATTTCTAACCTAAGGTATCACATGTTGGAAAATATATATTTTTGTTCTTCCCCTTATCAATTTTTTCTTTACCATCCTCTTCTTCTCTAAAATTTTTTTGAATCCAAAAGACATGGAGAATTTTTTCTCAATAATTATAGTATATAATACTATATATTCATATGATGAGAATATTTTGATGAATAATTCCCTTTGAAGGATTTGATTAATCCCATTAATGAAAAGGTCAATTTTATATTATGGTTACATATATAGTTTGAATCATACCTTGCTAATCTTATAAATTTTACATTATACCTAGAAATATATTTCTCATCTATTTATCATAGACTGAAGAATTACCTCTCTCTATCAAATAATTATTAATATTAAAAATACATTTCAATGAAAATTACCATAAAATAATTCCACTCTATTCTCAATCCCCCATAATACATGGGGGTTTTCAATAAATTAACATCAATGATCTGAATCAACCATGAGATGTAAACTATCATGATAACCTTCTCCCTTTCATTAAATATTAGAGAGAGAAATATATTTTCTAAATAAATTATTCCTTGATCAGCTAAAAAGTTATTTGTGTGTCCATTGAATGAGGGTGGTTGGTATAACTTTAAAGAATATAAAATTATTACAAAACATTGTAGATCGGCAGGTTACTCCATAAAAGAAAGGTTATTGGCTATAACCTGAGTCAACTTCCCTAATATAGTTATAATTTTTTAGTTTAAACTCTATCTCCAGCTTCACCTTCATTATAATTCCTAGAAGGGAGATAAATATATATATTACATTAATTTAGATGGTTTTCATTATATCCCCAAGGTTCCATTTAAAAAAAATCCATAAACAATATTAAATAATAACATTTGGAATCATAATTTATAACTAGGAAACTAGTGAAAAAATTGACCTAAATATATAATTTATGAATAAATATTCTAAATTTCATACCCTTTATTTCCGTTTGAATATTATCAAATCATAAAAATATTTTAAAATCATTCATAATAGACTGTAAATTAAATATGAACCAAGAAAAACATATTCACATGGAGTGTCTAAATTGGTGTGAAATTTTTTCAAACTGACAATGCAATAGAATAATGACCAGTATATACTCAGACAAATATTTTTCGGGTTATTACCCCTAGATGAACTTAGGATAAAACCATGTACTCTTATAATATCCAAGCATGGATTCATTTCTACAAAATCAAGATAATCTCTACCTTAGAAAAACTTTTTAATGTGATCCTATATATTACTTTTCATCAAATTCAGTAATAGGGTTATGTTCTCTAGTCAATCTTCTCCAAAATCTAGTTTCCAGGATTTATAAAAAAGTTCCTCAGAGACCAATTTAAATACCCTGACCCCAGTATCCCAGAGCTGGTGGTTAAAGTATTAAATTAATACTATATAAAGTGATCACATCCAAGTGGATAAAACAGTTCAATGGTCTTGGAAAACCAGATACATACTTGAATCTCCCATTACATTTAAAATCATAAAATAAAACGCATATATTTTTTTGGAAAAATTATTCCCTCTATCATATCACTATATATCAATCATAATAATCTTATGGGTATCATAGGGATAGGAAACATAAGAAAGGTGTGCGCTAAAATTTCTACTAAGGTAATGTATACATCAGAAGCAATGTAAGGCATGAATAATATGGAAAGAATAAATGATAGTCAAATAAATCTACCAAAAATCACATGAGCTTGAAAATTATCCTTGGCTATCATAAATATTCAAATAATCACATTGAAATAAAAAATTAGTTCATAATGATTGAATAAAAAATTCCAGACATATTAAATCTACCAATGAGGCCTCATTATATGACATCAATAAAATTAGGTAACACATTGGAATAATACCAAACCTATTTGGTATGATGATACTGATTTATTCTTCATGGGGATATGTAATTCATGGCTCTACAAATCACATAATATGTCTAATATATTCATCATATAAATAAACAAAACAACACAAATGAAATTCTATAAAAATCAATAACTATACGAATTAGAAGAACTAACATATGGAAAAACAATAATTCCCAAGTAAAATTCATCATACACAATCCATAGAAATATGTAAGATAAAATAATTCGATTATATCCTAATAATTCATAATACTCATCAATGTTTGTAAACATATATTAAAATACATTAAAATATCAAGAGAATTTTTCTGAGGAAAACAAACTTTTTGAACTGAATTCACTTATACAAAATATGAATATTTAACGAATTTAAAATATAAAATTTTATTATTTAAGAAAATTATAATATTTTAGTGGAATCTTAAAATCAATTAGTTGAAATTATGTTAGGATATTCCACTCATGACATATATGTTCAAAATAATATTTCATTCGAGTTTTCAGTAAAATGGTCCAAAAGACTTCATTCAAAAGATGTCAAGATGATTACATTTAAAACATTTTCTTAAATTTATAAAATTATTAAAAATATCTCTAATAAATAATTTTAGAATATTAAAAACATTCAATAAGTTTTTAAGTAAAATATATTCATGGAAGAGAAATATTCTATAACGACTAGAAAAAATATTGATTTTCCATAAATACACTATTTTGCTTTATTGAGTACATAAATTTTGTGAAATTAAATGAAAAAATTGAAATTTCTATAAATAACCTTAGGATAATAAAATAAATTGGGTTTAGGATATAGAAATAAAATATTTTCCCCAGTGGAGACTTAACCATAAATAATCTTGAATAATGAAGGGGAAATGAAATATACCATTACCTAAGGTTTGAATTACATAATACGTGTTTGAAAAAACAATATATTAAATATATTTTTTTATAAACATATTCTAGAACCATAATCCAATACACATAATGCCAAATATAATTCACTCATATCCTTTTATCAAATATTTATTAACAATTATTTATAAAAACCATTGTTTTGGTTTATAATTGCATCATTTTTCATGATTGTTCTAGTTTGGTAGTTCTGGACTATATACATTAATCATGGTTCGATAATTTTAAAAAATATAACCATGATATAAAATTAATATATATTCAATATATATATATATATATATATAATCATTCAAAAAATGTTGAGATAGAAAAATAACTACACCGTTAAAGGATACAGTAGGTTGTGCCTATGCATGAACCATGTTTTGACTTTTTGATAGATTGAATGAAATAAAGGAGAATAATAATTGGCCTTTTCCAAATTTTTATTATATCATATATAATTTATATTTTTTAAATATAACCTTATTATAAACCATGTAATGAATAAATGAAGAACGAACCACATCGCTTCATGGATGTGGTAGTCTATACGTATGCAAGGGAGACATAATAATTTATAATTTTTTGAAAAGTGGATGGATAGTGGTGGTTTATTGGTAAAAATTTCTGTGATGACCTATTGAAGTTGTAAATGACCCGAATTTCCACATACTGAATGGAATTCCGGATCCCTATAGGCCGGTGACTAGAACCTGGACATCAAACAAGAACAAGAGGGAATGCTTTCCCCCAACCTAAAGCAACAACATGAAATACATATACAACATAGTGAAACCTGGAATGAGGTAACATGTTATATAAAATAAAGTAGACCATGGTAATTAATAAACTAAAATAAATTCAAATAATCCAAAATTAATATTATAACATCAAGGGATAACCAAAATATAAAACTGATTATTCAATGTGGTAAAATTGAAAAAATACCACTATCTCATCATCGACTACCCAAACTCTGCTAACAAAAACCTAACCACCTCACTACAATGCCTTTCCATTCCCAGAATTAAAATAAATACAAAGGAATATGCACCAATGAATGGGTAGGATGGGTGTGAGCTAACAGGTTCAGTAGGATTCCAACCCGGTGTTCCAAATCATGTCTTTGTACAAAAATCTGAACATAAAACCCCTTAATAAAATTAAGTAATGATGAATAGTTCAATAGTTTTTAGATCAAATTGAAGGAAGAATATTTAATTTCTCCCTTTTCCACATTTCCAAGATAAGATAGTTGAAACAGTTCAAATCATTTTATATACATCAAAGCAGTAAAATCAAATCAAAAAATGTATCAAATATCATACCAAATCCAAGGAAGAACAAGAAATATAGTACAATTTAAAGCTTACATGACATCACATCATGTATCACTGTAGTTTATGATAGCTTGGAAACTAATAAATAATCATAGACAATGACATGAATTAAGTCTCTAGATATATGAATCTAATATAGAGATCATAGTAATAGCTAAGAAAATAAAACCCCAAATTGGTCTAACGAGTCCCTAGAACTAAAAGACTATGGAGAAGAGGAAAACCCATTGAGTAAACCCCCTGAGAGATGAATGAGGCCTCTTATTAGATCTACGATCTAAGCACTAAAGGCTTCCCATGTGTTGTATTTTCCAATGAATTTCATCAAAACCATCATTGAAAACAATTTTTGAAATTTATTTCAAAATTATTTAAAAAATATATCATTTACCAAAATAAGGGGGAAACCATATTTTATGAAATAACCCTACTAAACACAAAAATCCATCAATTAGTGATGCCATTTTGTTTTAAAAAATAATTTCTCAAAACTGAAGTAATATTGTTCATCCAACATAGGGTAGAGATGGGACCAACTACCTGAAAATATGGTCATAGATTATTTAAAATGTATCCAATAACATATAAGAACACAAATATGATAGTGAAGGTCCAAAATTAAACTTCAATTCTTAGAATCAATTCAAAAAATAAAAACAGTAGTAGAGAGTAAAATCACATCATATATCAATGAAACTCACACACCACACCTGAACCAACCCAATAGTCAGCCTCTAAAATAAGATCAAACAACAAATCTAGAAATTATTAGGAATATGATCATCAAATTTCCACAGATCCTACATCAAAACGAAATAGTTCCCCCACAATCCATGATAATGAACAAGGATAAGGATTACTCACCTAGTGATACACACCACAACATCAATGGAGGTCAATTGCTGAATGAAGTTATGTGAATAGAGATAAGGTCTAAAAAGTTAATGGGAGATCTTTTAATTTGATATCAAACATTATTGAGATGAATGAATGAACAAGATAATAATAAGAAACCCAAAAATCACAATCCAAGAGAATGAAATGGTATTTAATCTACATTCACTTTGGGTAATAGATAAAATGCAATACACCGAGACCCACATTGACTCATATTAAAAATCTATATTTTTAATATACAATGGTATGTAATATTTTCACTACATGGGAACTATTTCACACCTTATTCTAGTCCATGAAATCTTCCAGAAAACCAATATATGGTATTAATATTTTACACACCGTCTAAAAGTTCAATGATGTATAATCATTAAATGGCTTGTATTTCTTTTATAGGTAGTGAAAAAATTAAAATTATCTCAAAATATAATACTAATACTGGTAATCTCTGAATATAAGGAGATCCCTTTAAATTTTTTAGTAAATTTATACTTGAAATCTGTCGATTTAAAGAAAAATTATCCCCTAAATTTATTTTATTTTCCCTAAAAAATGTTATCCAAACAAAAGAGTCCCAATCACCAAAATTAAAAGAAGGGACATGAACATTGAGAAGTTAAATAGTGTAAAGTGGGTAATATGATGTTATAAAAACCCGACAATAAGGCTTCTTGTCCTCAAGAATAAATGTAGAATAATTATATCTGCAAAATAGGTGAGTCCACAGATCCCTCATCAGCGACTCATGCTCCCATATATTGTTAGAATTTTATTCATGTCACCTTAACACTATAACAAAAAGAAACAATATACAACATAAGAATATCACTTGAGAGTTAATTATATTCAATGGTTTCCAAAAATCGAAATGTTCGAATCCAACTTAATCTCTTCAAAATTATACTTGTGAGAGGGACTAAGATGATACATCATGAGTTGTGATATCTAGAAAACATCATGAATTTACATCAAATAAACTAGTAATTCCAACCAATAAGAAACCTCCCCCATATTCACAGTGAACTCAAATGGTCCAACATATATTAGATCCAACTTTCCCTTCTTTATAAGATAGTGGTGACCCAACAAATTAGAAACATTCCAGAAAAAATAGTCACTAACAGAAAACTCCAAATAATGAATTTTAATGATTTGAATCTGATCTCTACCAACACGAAGCTATATCCAGATACTGGTGTATATCTTGAATCCAAATAAAAATATCCTAAATGTTAATTGGTCCCACTAAATAGGCCTCAGTCACTTCCTTCCAACAAATAGGTGATCTGTAAGTTTGACCATAGAAACCCTCTAAAGAATCCATTCTTATTGAAGACTAATCACTATTATTATAAAAAAAATAAACTAGTATAATAAGGTTATCCCATGATACACAAAAATAAAATATGTATGTATGAATCATATCCTATAGTATATTAACTATACACTCAATCTAACAATCTATATGTGGATGGTAAGAAGTACTATTCATAACATGAATCCTGATCACCTCTTGGAGACTCCTCAAGATCCACAAGGTAAACCCTGATTCTATTCTAAAATAATTGAATAAATAATAAAATGTAACCTCACGATATCTTGTTTATATATTACCCATATCATCAACTTTAGTGGGGTCCTAGATCACAATAATGTTATGTGACCTTTTTAACTGATCAATCACCATCTAGATTTCATTCCTACTTTAGGGAGTCCATGAAAATCTAACAAAAAAGTCTATGGACACCTTTTCCTATTTCAAAACAAGGATTGGAATATTTTAGAGAAATATTAATGTTTTAGATGCTCTTACTTTATATGTTGTTTCATGTAATAGTGATACACATTATCTGTGATGTTATGATTCATACCTGGCCATCAAAATCGACGTATCATGTCATAATATATAATTAGTGTCCATATTAATAGAAAATGAAGAAATATGAATGTAAAAAACTGATCTCCTCTTAGATACTAGGCTGAAAAATGGATCCTTGAAATAGAGTATACCCTAAAAAGAGAGAGACCTGCCAGAAATGGTCTCCCCATAATAAAGGGTTTCTAAAATTCCCCTAAACACATCATCATACTACTGAACCTGTATAATAAACTCTAGTGGATATGATGACAACGGAGAACTAGCCACAACCAAACCAAAACACCATCCTGATCATCTAGGTGAAACTAATAGAATAGTACCATATGGTTCGACTCTTCGATTATAGAATAGCCTGTGATGGTAATTTCCTACTAAGAGAATCTGTAATGAAATTCCCTTCCCTAGGGTGTGGGTGATGTCGATATCATGAGTGTAATGGTTTTCCACCCACTGAATCTATATGAGATTTATGTAAATTAGTGAATATATATATATACATATTAAAATATTATGGTTAGAAAAGACCATGAACTGCTCCCCAAAATGAAAATGATTCTAATACATAAGTGTAAGCATAACCATGACATGATTTAAATCATGAGTGGGGAAATTCTACTAATGCAGTCGGAATGGGAAAGAGTTGTAATCCACCACATTATTATCCTACATTAGTACACAACCCAAAAAAACACAAAAATAATCACAAAAATAACCACATAAAAGTTATTAGGATCATGTATGATCCAAATAGGAGGTGATGTTAGAAGTCATTTCTACTAATCAAAATAAGACTGAAACATTGCATCTGATATGAATTTCAATCATTTCTGGGTAAGTGTAGTAAAATGTGACACCAACATTGAGAAATCATTGATGAACTATTGATAATGTTCATGAATACCATGGAATCACATAATATAAAAGATATTTCATGGTTCATCCCAATACAAAACTACATTCAACTTATCAGTGTCTATTGATTAGTGGTGAAAAAAAGAACACCCAAAAAGAAAATCATTTTTTAATACAGAAACTGAATTTTGAAGGATTTTCATACAAAGAGTTACTCCCCGGGATCTCTATAACTATGCCCAAATGATCCTCATGATCAATCTCAAATAAAAACTAAATGAAAATATCATCCATTAACACAACCACCATTGTGTTGAGATTTTGATAGAATATTTGGTTTAACAAATCCATAAAAACTGAATGAGTGTTAGTGAGACCGAACAACACCACATGATTTTTATAATGGCTATACCTACTGGAGAAAACCATCATTGGTATATCATACTCATAAAAATTTCTCATATTAAGACTAATCAGTGATTGATCTTGGAAATGTACTTTTCCCCCTTTAACTGATAAAAAAATCATCCATATGCGGTAAATGAAAATTTTATTAACAATTACCGAGTTCAGCTTTTGATTTTCTCTGCACAATTTGAGTGAAACCCATGCCTTCCTTTAAAATAGCCTAGAAAATGCCCCCTTGAAAAACAATTTGGATATCAAACCCTTTCACCATCTGGTCATCTAACTGAATCTTGATTTCTATTAGTTCTTCTAGTGTTATATGATTAAAAGGTATTGAAAACATTCTCATACATGAAAGTAGTTTAATAATGAATTCTACCTCCCTTTTTTGGGGAAGACCAGAGAATGTTTATGCGAAAACAATAAGAAAATATAAAAACTACATTGGGAAGATCAATAATACAAGAAATTTCATCCAACACAACCACTATAGAAGATAAAAACTCTTATTCATTGGGTTGGAAGGTCTTGGATGACCAGACCTCAAATCCCACTGTACATAAAACACCAATATGTACCCATCGACCACAACAAATGATACACTATGACAATAAAAATCAACCTATACATGATTAGAAATTTCCAATCCATCCCAATGATGATTTCAAATAGATCCATATTGAGAATGGGTAAATCCCAGACTAACTCTGCATCAGCTATTAGTGACGAACAATAATGACATGGACACCCCTTCTCATTCCTCTTCTGAAGAGGTGTTTCTAACTCCATAGATATGTATATGAGCTCCATCATAAGTTTAATCATAAGAAAATGGCCATTAATAAATAGAAGGGAAACTCCAATATCAAATAAAGTATCCAATAATAAAGATTTAATAAATATGGTACATCTAATTGTTGCAGAACTACATCTACCTCAATCAAAAACATATATACTATGTGAATGTAAATCACTTATGAGGACTATTTCTAGATCCATGTAGTCTTTAATGTATTTGAATGCACCAAAATATCCTTTAGAGTGAAATATCCCTAGACATAATGAGGTGTAGACATATCCCATTATAAACTCTATAGATGACCATAACAACCAAAACTTTTTCCCATATTCACATTTTCAAGACAAGAATTCTGAGTGTTCCCATCCTTACCACACTAATAAAAACCACATGGACCACTATAAAATATAACTAAAGGTGATGATTATTATAGAAATTGAGAACCACCTTCACCACTTCAGTAACGATATTTCCACATTCTCTTATTCCCCTACGCACTATTGAATATTCTACTTGGTGGAAGAGAATGGGAATAGTAACTAACCTTATCTCCCACATTCATATCGTCCATCATTTCCCTCTCTACTGTCTCCAAATAGGTTAAAACATTTAGTATAAATAACCATTCTCTAATATCTTTTCTGAAACCACGTAGGTATCTTTGAGCATTCATTTTTTCATTCTTCACTACATCTAGATAAAAATAATCCTGATCTATAAACTGATAAGTGTATTATAACACTAAATGATCACTGTTATATAATGTAAGTAAATCCATTAGCTTCCCCATTATCAGAAACTCTGGAAAAAAATATGGAATACGAGATTCTTAAAAGATTTCCAGTCCACGAACACATGTCTATATACCTATACCCGGGAATCCCAACATCGCTGGCTGGGAACCTCAAGAATAATGTAACACAATTCACCTTGACAATCTCATGTGTATCAAGAATTTAAATGAACTAATTGAAATTTTATAGCTAGTTATATAAATCATGAGGTTTATTCACTCCCATAACAGATGGTGGCATCTCATAGAAGAACTCCCTCATTCAATCCTTTTCCCATATAGCTCCTAACATTTCATCAAAAACCAAGTTATGAACTTCTGGTATGTTTTTATTGTAAATAAAAACTACACCCATGATAGTCTTGGTTTAATTAATTTTTATCGGAATATTCCCCTAATATGAAAGAAATATTTCCTCTTATGGAACCTATAGAAGATGGCTTATAGGAATTCCACTACACACCAAAGTTGAATAAAAGATTAGAAAAAAATTATCTTTTTTAAAACTAGATAACCATATGAAAACTGATATTAAGACCATGACCTCAAAATAAGAGTCATACATCCCCACAACCTGTGGTTACTTGAGTATCTTCCAGAAAGTGCTAACCCTGAACTGAGCACAACCTACCTCTACAGTCCAAACAATATTATCTTCATTCAATAAAACAAATAAAAAATTCAATATTGAGAACACAAAAACACTTATGATACAATACTATGATGAACCAAACCCAGATACCCAATCTAACAGGAACCCGAATCGAATTTACACAAAACAAAAGGGTGTTCCTAATCCTCAAGGGATAGTGATTAGCACTCGGTCATCAAATAACATCAAGAGGGAAAATTTTCAAACAACCTGATGAAACAAAAATAAATATATAAATATATAATAGAGCGTTATAATGGAAGAGATAACATATTCCATAACTAAAATAATAAAACAAAAAATATAGAACATGAAAAAAGTCAGAACATCCCTACTTTAAATTCTTACATCAAAGAAAAATTAAAATAGAAAATGGATTACTCCATGTGATAGAATGTGAATGATTCCAGCATCTCACCCCAATCTACGCAATCTTGATAATCATAAACCTCACTACCTCACTATAACACCTTTCCTTTTCCATATATAGAGACATACAATGGTCTACACATTACCGAAGGGGTGCACCGGGTGTTAGACAACATGATCAATAAGATCTACCTAGGGTCTGGATATCAAGTCTCTATACAAAAATATAAACATGATCATATTTTAAGGAAAAAGGAATGATAAATAGTTCAATAGTTTATCTACCAATATCCTGAAAAAACATTTAATTTTCCCTTCCTTCATATTTCTTAAATAAGCCCAGTAAAATAGTTAAAATCTTTTCAATTACATAAAACCAGTCAAATCAATGAAAATCATGTATCAAATATCTTATATAATATGTGGTGGTGCATGAAAAATAATACACATCAATGAAAAGTTAGCTTCATTACAAGGATCCGAATAGGATAGGGTAGCAACTACACTCATTCCAAATCATTGACAATCACACATATCATTTCTCTAGATATATGCATCGAATCTAGAGGGCATATGAGAACCATAGAAAGTTAACCCCTAAGTAGTCCTAACAAGTCCCTAAAACAATGGGCTTTGGGAATAGAGGATAACCCCATGATAAAAACTCCTGGATGAAGAGGCTTTTTATTACAGCTTCTACCTAATTACCTAAGGCATCCCTTGAGCTTTATCTTACAATACATTTCATCAAAACTATTCTTGCATGGTCGCGGTTCCCTGCCGATCACCGCACGGTGCAACAACACTGTGCGCCTCCGCCTCCAACATTAACGAAGATCTACAATGTAAAGGGGAGGAGAATCGGTCGTGTTTGTGTGGTCCTATCTCCTCCTATTACGACGATAACATGCGGACAAATCCTTACGCAACGAAGAACGATGAATAAGACTTGAACAATAATAACCACTACCTTAACAAAATATGACGAACGTTGGCATCGTGGTTGACGGCGTCGCGAGGTGAGGATTTGTAGACGTCGACAGAGAGCATCCGAGGAAGAAGCGACATCTCCCCTTTTTATCACGGAGAGAAGAAAACAAGGTGTGACATCGTTGGCGAGATCCCACGTTGGTGTCTCCTCCCTTGTCATGGAGGAAGAAGGGGATGGTGAATCTTGGGTCGCTGAGTCGATTCTCTTCGTCGGAGAGTTGGTGTTCTTAAACAAAGGAGATGAAGCATTTTCAAAACTCAAGAGCTCTCGCCCCAAAATCTCAACACAACAAGCCAACCAAAAAAATAAGGCTTCTCCTTATTTTATTTAATCATGCCATGCATTTCAAAATTTAAATTTAAAAACAATTAATTAATTAATTTAAGTGGATCAATTAATTGTTTAGAGTGTGTTGGAATGAGTTATGAGGGATAGAGAGGGACAAGGTGGAAAGGTTTCAAAAAATTAAGAGGCTGTTTATGGAGTTTTAGAGAATGTGAAGGGTTGGGGATCATGTGGGCCCCACATCACATTTATCCTCACATGGGTAGTTATGATTCTAGTGGGTCCCTCCCTAACACCCCCATGTAGGATAAAACCACCTTAGATATAAAAATAAAATTGTACCACAATTTTATTCACTTCTCATTTAAACCACAAAAATTTGACTTCTTCTCCCATGAAAACACATCTACAGTAAAAGTGCTATTAAGAAATTATCGGTTATGCGAGTTCACCGGTGCCCTTGGAATCCGATTCCGATCACTGGTTTAAAAGATAGAAAAACATGCTCGTTCGTTCACTGAACGTACCTGAGCTAAACTGCGCAAATTGATTCCGAGCACACCGGGCCTCAGAATCAAGTGCCGTCAGAAGCCACAGACTCGCAAAATTACAATGTAGTTAATAAAAAATAAATTTCCTTGAAATTTCCAGGTCTTGACAACTAAGATCCCTAAATCTAGCCCAGGCTTCATGAAAAGCTTCTCCATCATCTTGATAAAAATGAGTTATCTTTTTTCTATGTTCACCATTATGTCATTGAGGATAAAATTTCAAAATAAAAGAGTTATAAACATTATCCAATTTTTAAAAAATTTTCTCATATAGACTCAGAAACCAATTTCTATCATTCCCTTTATGTCAAAAGGAATGGACTATCATTCTAACTTCATTATATATGAGTCATAGAAGAGGTAATGGTTGCACAATATTGTAGAAGTCTCTAATGAAGGTAAAGGAGTCCTCGTTAGAGAGCCCATTAAAATCAAGAAATAATTAAATATGTGACTATTTCAATTCATAATTTATAGCTCTAGGAGATAACCTAATGGATAATGGATTTTTTAAAACTTGAGTAAGTTGAAACTCCATCATCCTAGCCCTTTCATTTTAATCTATGAGTTTTGGATGATTTTGAATGTTGTTATTAGGAACTCTATTATCTAAATTTTCCATTTCAATTTTTTTCTTCTTTTATAGAGCAATGAGATGTTTTTCTATTTCTACGTTTAGTGGCTCTAGATTAACTGCATAGGGTCTTATTCTCATGAAAACAACAGTAGATAGTACTCAACAGTGACAATTCTGAATGACAAGAAACATATTTTTTTAAATAGTTTTCAAATTTTTCAAATTTTTTAAAGATTTTTATATATGTGTTTTCTTAGAGTAATGAAACATGCCCGCCCCAGAAATGGTGCCAAAAAGATGACCTAAACCATCTTTTATGTTGGTCAAAATTTAAAATTTTTATTCCTACTAACTACTATATATGTGGCAAGTAGGGTCGAACCCACATGGAAGGAAAATTTGGCAACTAGTCTTCTAAAAACATGGAAAACTCTACTGTTCATAGGAGTGGAGTGATTTTTCAATTTTTCAATTTTTATTTTATTATTATTTTTATTTTTATAAGAAATAGAGTGAAAAAACATTGGAAAACATGTTTAAGAACTAAATTGAATCAAGAGACAATTGTAAAACATGGAATAACAGAGATACAGAACATTGATAAAATGAACAATCTATTAAAACACTCGGGGAAAATCATCATTCTACTAGTTTTGAAGGTGTTTCAATTCACTAATAGGTTGTAGTATAATACCATTGTAAAGAGTATGAATCACATACCTTTCCAAGAGATAATTCACACAAGCCATCCAATTTTAGAGTTTGCCACTCCAAAATTAATCTACAGTGAACTATTTGAAAATAAACAGCAAGAAAAACTCACTGAATGTCTTGAAGTCTTTTGAATCCATTATCGTTCAAAAATTATTTCCAAAATCAATCTTTCCAACTAAGTATGATATTTTGAAATTTATCTTTGGTGGAAAAATGGAATTCAATGAATTCAGAATAGACCTTTTCGATCAATACTGAATACATTAAAATGATAAAGTGAAATGAGAATTTAAGGATAACCACTGGAACTTCAATATATCCCTGAACTAGAAACATAGATAGACATCATCTCTATTACATATAATAAAACAATTCAATTACGTAGGAGAATAATTGAAAGAAAATAGAGGAAGGAAACTTTCTCTGCTAGCATGAACTGTTGCTTCTCCTAGTCTCCTCCAGCTCCAAGAAGTGGTTCCAGAGTCACCCTTTACACTACCTCTACTCCGAACTGGATCCCTCTATAATAAATGTCATACATAAATACTCCTTAATCCATCCATCCCCCTCTATCTGCTACTTTCTCTGCTTAAGAATCACTGTATCTTTTTTTGCTTGTCTCCGCTTGGTTTTCACCAACTTAAAGTGTTCTTCATGCACGCACCGCACACTTACATTTTTTCTGCGATAGACTTGTCATGCTTGTTTTTATCACATAACTAACTCCCACTGAGTAAGTTGAATGCACATGGATGTGTACCCATCAGTTGAAAGAACCCGCACTGTTAGAAAATAAAAACAAACAAATAAAAACACAATGAAAGTAATATAGTTATTTCACAGTTTAATGTTATATTTATTGATAGAAAGTTTAATAAATGTTTTTTAATAAATATCTAAATGATAATAATCATTTAATAATAATATTATTATTAATTTTTAATTTAGTTTTTAATTAACATAACAATATTATGTTTAAAATTTATTAATAATAATAAAAGAATTATTAAAAAAAGATAAGATAACATTATTAAATTATTAAATTTGATTAATATCAAATACATTATAAATTTAATTAATATATTTATTCTGTTGGAAATAAAACTGAAGAGTTAATAAATTTATATTAATTATTATTTAACTTTATTTATACATTAGTATTGATTATATTTTAATTTTATAAATCTTTATTAGTTTGTCTCATATTCTATTTTATAATTTATCTATTTATAAATATTAAAATAAGTATATATTAAAATTATTATATATTTTATTATGTCTATTTGTTTAATATTTTATTTTTTTAATTTTCCTTCACTCCCCCAAAAATCCCACGTTGTGCTGCGAGGAGGACTTCTTCTTCCAAGACAGTTCACGGCTCCACCTCCCATCTCTCCAGAACCGACATTAGGGTTCATTATCACCGATGGACAGCTATGTTCAGCTCGTGATGTCTTCACTCCAGATCTGGAACTGTAACTGAAGCCTCGGTTAGACACTTCACGTAGCTCCAATCTACCACAGCGAACGGTGGACCCTTCAGCAGACAGCGCGACGTCCCGACACCTTTGTTAAGCTCCCGGTATCTGGTGTGGATTCTCCTTATCGGCGAACACAATACCCGCATGGAATCATCCTTGTTTCGGTGATAGAAACATGAGTCCGAAATTCCGATCTAAATAAATAGATTCCAAGCTTCAATGTCGATGAAACATTGGGTTTCAGTCCACCATAGTGCCACACGAGGGTTCGAATTCTGGTTCGGTTCTGTATTCTGAGTTGCTTTGATTCTATTGTATTGAGTCTCTACATATCTATTTGGTGGAGAGGGTGAAAATGGGGTGAAGAGTGGTGGGTGTTGAGTAGATTTGGTAGCACTGTTCTTGCAGAGCACTAGTGAGGAAACAATGGCAGTGAAAAGAAGACTATGATTGAGTTGAGAGAATGAAACAGGGAGCTAATGTCACCGATAGTTAAATAGAAAAATAGGTCACAGGTCCACTTCCAAAGGTCACCGTTAGTTTCATAAAAATGGGTTACCAATGGTTTAAATAAAATATCACCATTGAGAATAAAATAAAAAAGAAGTTGTGGCGTGGGGGGTTACTATTAGTAAAAAAAGAAAAGAGGACCAGGGACGCAACAGTAGGGAGTAGGGCCACTATTAGACTGAAAATAAAAGGTAAACGGTATATGTTAGTTAAAAAAATATAAAGAATAACAGTGAGGTGCGGGGGAGGGGGTCACCATTAGAACAAATAATAAACAAAAGGAAGAGTATAGTGCAAATTCATCGATATACTTAAATGAAAAAAATGAGGTCATTGTTGCAATAAAAAAAAGAGGGTCACCGGTACCAAAAAGATAAAGAAATAATGGTGACCTTTTTAAATTAAAAACGCATAAATTGATCTTAAAATCAAAACTTAAATAAAATAATTAAAAAGTCTGAAAATAATTAATAGGTTAAAACCACCAGATCAAAAATAAAAATATTGATAATGAAAATTTAAAAGAAGACAAAACATTAAAAACAGATTATTTAATAAACACAAAACGTTAAATTTGCAATAAAAATTATTAATTGATAATGGTTAAATTAAGTAATAGATTATTGTTATACTAAATTGATAAAATATTTAAAATTACAAGTCAATATAAATAATTACATGGTATGAAGGGAGTGAAAAGATGTGGAAAAACAATGTAAAAATAGAGCCACTTCAAGTATCCTCCCACTTTAATGGTTCCAACCACATCAATTAATTAATTTTGCAATCTTAATTTATGCCAAAAATTTCAAATTGGACAAACATATTTTATTATGCTGGCACCTCTTTTCTTCAGAGGGGATTTTTGGTTGGTGAAAGAGAAGGAGGAGAACTCGGGAGAAAGCTCTCCAATGAAGAACACACTCCGGAATTGGTGAACATAGAAGATGTTTGAAACCACTTCGGAAGCGTGAATGTGGAGGTGATGATCATTGGCACTCTCTTCGCCTTCACCGTTTCCATCTACGGATCTCTATCAACAATCCTCTAAGGTACGGGTTGTTATTGAATTCATGAATTTTATAGATTAAATTTCCCATTCATGGTAAGAAAGGCGAACACGGATCAATAAAAATGATTTGATCCACAATTCATATTGATTTAGGATTTCGTTGAGCCCAATGCTACCGCCCTAACACGGAGGGTGCTGGCCAAACAAACATGGCCCGACCCCTCTGCTGATCTTCTTTAATGGTGGATTCTTCGCGACGGTGAAGGTTACAGGTGCCGATGTTTGGCACCATTGGGGCATGATTATGGAGGCTGATGCCACTGCTGGCAGTGATGAAGGTGAAGAAGCACCGACACCGCCCTGCAATCGCTGCGCCGCCGAAGCCTTTTTCGCCGCGCGACACCCGCCGCCTCCGCCGCCCCACGGCACCCGCGGCCTCCACCACCCGACGACCTCGCACCGCCCCACGGCTTCTACCGCCCCGCGGATCCCATGACCTCCACCGCCCCATGGCATCTGCGGCCCTGCACCACCCCTTAGAAACAGCGGCCTCTATCGCCCCGCGCCACCCGTGGCCTTGCGCCTCCCCACGGTACCTGCGATCTGCAATGCCCCGTGACACCAGAAGCATCCCGCCTCCTTGTTGTGCCTGCTTCCTCCCCCGCCACGTGGAACCCGCAACCTCCACCGCCCTGTGGCACCCATGGCCTTGCACCGCCCTGCGTCTCCAATGACCACCTGCGTTCTTTGCGGTTGCCCTGCGGGATACTGCCCATGTCCGACTGCCAGTCACAGGCCGGGCCGCCCAGCACAGGCTGTGCCGAACCCGAAGGGCCGGGCCAGTCCCAATGGGTCAGGCAAGGTAGACCCAAACCGGGTCGGCACATGATGGGACGGGCAGGGTTGATCCGACAGGGTCGGACAAGACCCAGACCCACTCGATCCTTTTACGCTCTTTTGGCCAATACATTGGAATCAGGCGTCTGTTTGATGAACCATATATGATGATGTGAACCTTGTATTGAGAAATTCCCTTTGATTATACCCAACTAGTGATTTTGATAAAGATGGATTATAGTCAGGTTGGATCGAGCATTAATCCAACTGGGCCTTTGGGACTGAAGGGCTAATAAATTACAGACCGAGCATCTAATTGACACACTGTCTATTGTGTTGAGACCCCTATGACATGGTGGTTATTTGGGATACTTATTTGTGGAACTTCATGGCAGTTGGTGTATCTACTAGTGGCATGAGGAGAGGACCTTCCCAGAGACAGGCATGCTTAGCGTGGGAACCCAGTAGCTGGTTGTGACTTGAGGAAGATATCCTTCACGGGTCTGTGATTGAGGTTCCCTCATGGAACCTATCTAGGATTCCATGAAGGACTACCTGAGTTATCCTTTGTGGGTCATCACATAGAGATCCTTTGTGGTTCAGCACCTAGCGATCCTGTGTGGTTCAGCAATGAGCGATCATGTGTGGGTCAGCACCGAGCGATCCTATGTGGGTCAGCACCGAGCGATCCTGTGTGGGTCCGCACCTAGAGATCATTTGTGGGTCTGATGATGATTAGTGATCCGTTGTGGGTCTGCCTCTTAACAAAGTAAGATGATTCATTAGTTACATCTAATCATCTCAACTACTGTACCTATGTTATACCGGGTGTGAGTTGAGTTTGTACCTGAAGGGTACTTTCCTTTGTTGTAATACCTTGGTGGTATTATTCTGTGCAGAAAAACTATGTTTTACTTACCCATGCAACTTTCCTTTCATTGTGGAAAAAATTAGATATGGGATTTTGTGTTGGACTCTGTGTTTACTCGTGATTGAGATGGGTCTACTTGGTAACTTAGGTATTTGTATGGTCATATACCTAAGTAGGGATGTCAGTTGATTTCATGATGTTTGGTTTATCCTTGGTGGATTTTGTGAGACATTGAGGGTCTTGGGGTACCTACTGAGTATCTTTATACTCACCATAGCACGCGCTATGCCCGAACAATATTGTGTTTGGTGCAGACGACAGACAACACTGACTGAGGATTAGAGTACTAGAACTGGAGGTGGCTCGGAGGTGGAAGATAGAAGAGGCAAACTGCAGAGATGGCCATTCGTGAGTTGTACCTACCATTCAATTAAGATTCATGGTGGATGGTCCAGGCGCTGATTTTCACCTATCATCCGTCTTGTACATTCAATTTCTTGTACTTTTCAGTTGTTCTTGTATTCTGCACCCTTTAACTTACAGTACTCAATCTATTTACTTTTTAGTTTTCTTGAGTTTGTATCTAGCTATGTGCTTGGTTGCGTGTGATTACTGGTTATAAATGCAATTCGTTAGCAGTTTTAGTGAATATGTCATTGGTGCTAGTCTCCATCCCAAAGCATATGGAAGGCGGGCTTGGGGTAGTCACGACACGGGCCCTGGGGGACGAGTCGTAATAGATAACAGTAGTAATGTGTATGAACAACCTACCGTCTCTATGAACAAGGTAATTCAGGTTTCTATCTATAGAAATAATGGATTATTTTAGATATTTAGAGAAAAAATATATATCATATATATATCATCATTATAATTCTAGATATCATGTAACAATGAGAAATATAAATGTACTAATACTACCGTACTAAAAAGTATAATAAAAAAGAGACAGTTAACATTTAAAAATGATAATTTTAATAATGATTTTATAGTAAAGAGGTGTCTAAATATTATAATTGGATAAAATATGATATTATAAGTATTTATATAGTTATATTATATATTTATAATAATTATAAATTTATTATACATGAGGTAAAATCACTTACGATGAATTTTAGAGAAGAGGTGAGGGTTTATTTTGTAATCTAATCATTATTGAGGATTTTTTATTTTTCAGTCTCTTTTGAGGGAATTGTTAGACCATTAAATATTAAGAAAATTATTTTCTTCTCACATATTTATTTATTTTTAAATTTTATTTTTTCCGTTAAATATCTACACTTTATGAACTCGAGAGACCGAAATAATATTTTTAAAGAAATATGACATTATTTTTCACTTCTGTGGAATTTTTTTGTTTCATATACATGTTTTATTAAAATATTTTCAATAATTTTTTTTATATTATACTATGATTTTTTAAATTAATTTTTACCCATAATTAAATTTCTAAGAAATAGTTTAAAATAAATCTA
The DNA here is from genome assembly GCA_963277665.1 of Viscum album. NCBI lineage: Eukaryota > Viridiplantae > Streptophyta > Magnoliopsida > Santalales > Viscaceae > Viscum > Viscum album. The sequence goes on from OY728156.1 coordinate 743,512,930, forward strand.
CTTTTTTACTTTCAAAATAATGCATTTTTGACTTTTTTTATTGAAAATTGGAAATAAATCTTTATTGTAACGTACTTGGAATAAACATAATTTATTTATCAAGATTGATAAATAATGAAAATATTATTTTAAATGTCTCCATATTTCAATCAAAATAAAACATTATCAATAATATTTTTGAAACTATCATATTTTAAATAATTTATTTCGAAATTGAAATGGTATTTTCCCCATGAAACATTCAAGTGATATTTTTAAAGTATTTTCATCTATTTTAACATACTATGTTGAATATTATTATTTAAATAGAAAATAATATAATGATATATTCCAATATTTTTATATGGATTTTTAATTACCATTTTTACTGTGGAAATGTTTTACATTCCATATTCCTGTTTTTTTAATGGGTAGTTTTTATTATTTATGAATATTGATTATGTTTTATTAATAATTAATATGGTGAATTAATTTTACTTATTTTGTGATAGGTGAAGACTAGAAATATAAATATCCAAAATACATTGGAAGGCCTCATGAGAAAAAATGTTAGTTATTTAGCTGATGCCTCGCCCATTCTAGTATGATGTCTAGTCAGGATGCACTGATAGTTTGTTAAGGATGTCTGATAAAATGAATTCCATCATAATGGAATATTTTATTTATTTCCACGTGATTATTTGAATATTTTAAGTATATGTGGACTATTTTGAAGCTCTTGTGATTATTTAAATGATTTTATTTGAACATCATTTATGCCAGCCATATTATTCATGCCTTATTGATTATATGATAGCCTCTATTGAATGAAATCCATTACCATGTGTCTCATATCACCCATTAATTATATATAAATTTCCATGGATTCCATGAAGTGTATTATGAATGATATATAAGGATTTTCCAGAGATAATAATGATGTTCTCAAATTAAATTTTGTTTTCCCTTTTTTGAATTCAACTATAATTTCAAATAAAATATATTTATAGTTTTCCAAGAATAATAAACTATTTGATCCTTTAGGATATGATCTCTAATATCTAATTCAAATGCAATAATGTGGCCCTCAAATTAGGGCCTCATTACTTGGGGTATTTACTAAACATGTATATTCTAAACATAGAATAATTATTTAACTTTGCTACTAGTAACTATTGGATAGATGTTAACTTATCATATTCTATATATTTTTAATAAGATCAATTTAAAAAATTATGTAACCTTAATATAAAAATATTTATTGCGTATGAAAAATGATTTTTTTGTGAAAATATATTTCACACCTAAAAATATTTTATTTTTCCCTTATATTAATTGAATTTTTCCAATGAATTGATATTGAAATGTTGACTGTTTTTTTGTTTATATATAAATTTTATAATTGATTTAAATTTACATTTAACAAGTAATTAAATGAATAAATTTCAATAGATATATTTTTTTGGTGTTTTTAGTTTAGTGTTTTATGTGATGAAATCTATAAACACAATATTAATTTATGGAAAATACCCAGTGAAATATTAGGTCGTTAAATTCTCCCCCTTAAATAAATTTATTCATCATAATTTTATTTATTCCTTACTAATTTATCATTTAAGGTTGTCTAAAAGTTATATATGAATTCAAATTTAAATTTATAAGGATATTTTGTCCTCATTATCTTTGGTTTTACTAGTGAATTAATAGTTTGCCTTATAATAAGGATATAATTAGTGTTGAGTTTCTCTTTAACCGTTTATTTTAAAAACCTTAATATAATTGGGGTAAAATTTAATAGGAATTTTATAGTCACCGTTTATTAATAAGTTATCATGGTTTTAATTTTAGATGTTATTTTCATATCTTGGAAAGTATCATAAGTAATATAACAAATCCGTGCATAATATCACATAATATTTGAAAAAAATAAGGACACCATGATTATTAGAAACCAAATTCTTTAAACATCTATTTGGGAGGAGATATATACATGGGTTAAAATAATTATACCACTAAATTTTTTAATTAATAATTTTCCATCTAGTCATTGAGGTTGATTTTTTTTCTTTAAGAAAACACACAACGTACAATGGATTGGTTGGAATAATATGCAATTACAATAACTGACTTTCTCCAGTGGATGATCAATTTAATTCACTCCACATAATTTTAAAAACATTCTTCATTAGTTGTGGTTTCATCACCTTACCCTTATCCCACAATCAAAAAAATTTATAATGTATATCATCTTTATTTTCCCATGGATTAGTGATTTGATTTTTGTAGTTCCCTGGTTTCCCTCATTATCAATAGAAAACTGTTTCTATTAATTCTAGATGAATGATTGTTCCTGCATTGAAAAAAATGAGATTCTCATTCTCCCTTGAGACTTAGTTTCTCTATTCCCATATTTTAAATACATAATACATCTCTTAGTTATTTTATGAATTCCCTCTTAGTGATGCTTACCATATTCATTACAAGAATGAAATTGAATCATTGTTTAAATCATCATCTTCATCACTATAAAATCTATGAGACTCAATCATTCTCTTATTTAGTGTTTTGGAAACATTACTAATGAATTCTTTTTTATCCCGATTCATGATAATTGTTCTTGAATTATTATTAGATTTAAAAATCTTGATCGTATCCAATTTGATTGTTTATAGAGATAATCTAATTTTCTGTTACATCTATTTTTATCTTGATTCAATTGCAATATATCCACTAAAATAACTAATAAGAGTTAACATTGGGGATGAATACCATGAGAGATTTTTTTTAATGTAATTAAATGAAATGTTCAACCTTAAAATGTTTTTTTACTCCATAATTATTACACTTTTATTTTTTACATAAATCACTCTCAATTCAATATAGGATTCTTTATATTGTTTTTTCTCATAGTCCTTAACATAATACCATAAAATAATAAATCATTCATAATGGATTGTAAAAATAATTTGATTAATCCAATAATATCTCTTGTGAGTGTCTACCAAGATCAATACATTATGACCACTAATCGTGGACCAATGTGAATATTGAGTCAATTACCAACATGTAATTTTCATGGTGATTACCCCAAGGTGAATTTACTCCACATCCAAATCCACTTGCCAGTTTAAATATAGATATTTAATTTCCTTGAGATCAACCCAATCCAAAAATTACAAAAAACTTTTAGATGATATCCTATATGTGGACTTACGTATTATTATTATCCCTAAGAGTTTCACTAAATTAATCTTATCCTATTACCAAAAAATAAAAAAACTAATCCTCAAAAATAACTAAACCCTACTATGATTTCATAGAATGTGAAACAATATAAAAATATATTTATTTTACAAAATATCCATAATCAAAACATTTCATCAAAAAAACTTAATCCCACAATCCAATGAATAGAAGGTTTAGTGTCTTTTAGGACTACCTATATAAAAAATTTATTGTATAATTCCTGTGTAAATTTATACAAAAAACATCCACAAAAGACTCATTATAGAGTTCTCATCAGTTACACTCATATTTATAATTTGGAGAAATGGAAACATAAGAAAGGATTATTCTCAGATGATAATAAAGTTTAAAAAAAGGTTATAAAAATCTAATATCATTGGGAATAACATGAGTATAACAAATAAACATATATAACATATAACCGCAAAATAATAGATCATAAATCACATTTTAAGGCTTAGAATAAAAATATATATGAATCCAATGAGTGTGGAAACATGGGTCGATTAACATTGTCTATAAGAACTTATCATAAAAATTTTCATAAGAATAAAACTATAAAAATCGTTAAAATATAGAATATACATTATTATATAGAAAAACTACTTTCTTGATCAACACACATTTACCCATGATTGAAATAAAACCTAATTGTTCCCACCTATACATCCCCATTATAATTCACAAACATGCACCAATCATTTCAAAAACCAATATTGTTCATGTCAATACATATCTCATGATTTTTAGAGTTTTAACCACTTAATTTGAGGTTGATATGGGACCACAAGAATTATAATATTAACTAATGAGTTCCAAATAAAAATAAATCAATTAAAAAATAAAAAAAAACTCAAGGAGATAAAATGGATGTTATAAAAATTTCAAATGACATAATTCAGATTTTATATAATATGAAACCCATATAAAAAAAATGGGATTCACATACTTTTCAAATGGATTAAGAGAAACAAATAATCAATATTAATAATAAGATAACCCCAGGTTAAATAAATGGGTATCTAATGATATTTTGTAACATTCTAGGAAGATACACTTCAATTAATATAATAATGTATATTTTATTTACATCGTATTGGTAAAGGGTATAATTTTAAAAGATAATTTACAAGATTAATTGGTTTTAAGAATATAGGTAAACAAACATCAATTGAATGAATCAAAAATAGGGTATCTAAGGAGGTAATTAATTGAAATAATAATAAGGTTATACAACAAAAATGATTAACAAATACAAATGTTGTGATGGATTGTACCCTAAAAGAGAAGGAAATTACGTATTCCAACTAGATAAAAATGTAGTATGGTATTATTTCAATAATACCTTGGATAATTTATAAAAAATTTTATATTAAAATGAATTGACTGCAAAATAATTTTCAGATGTTTTTGAAAAAACTCTTTATAAATATGAAATATACCCAATCCTTTGAATTAATTTTAAAATAAAAGTCTATAAAACATGGATAAAATTTATTTCATTTAAAATACATGAAAATTTAATAAAAAAAAACCCATATAAAATGAAAAAGGAAATGATAATATTTGTTCAAATGTAAAATGTTAACAAGATATCTCTTCATAATTGGATGAAAATAACCCATACAAAAAGAATTAAAATTTTATTTATTACTTTAATGATGTTAAATTAGTTTAAAATGAATTAAATAAACTAATAAGGTATAGATAATGGCATTTTAAAAATCTTCTATTTAAAATTGGAAATTGAATAAAGGAGGTTCTCGAATGAAAGGAAAATGTAGTCTTGATTTCCTTACAATGGGTAAATTATGAGCCATGGTGGAAATGAAATTGTGATAAGACAAGAAAAACCCCAATATTTACCATAAGAGTATAAAATGATAAGGGATTTAGTGAGAAACATATAAAATTCTGTAGATGGATTATCTTTCAAAGGAAAAATTAATTTATAAATGATAATGATAATGAAACATTCATGGTATTAGTAACATAATAATCAATATTCCTTGATTGGATGATCATGAAATAGAAATCAATATACCATGAAATAGAATATATTTCATACATGAAATAAATTAGGAATTGAATAAAACATATGAAATAAATAATTATTTATAATACGAAACATGTCTCAAGAAATAAATATTTAGTAAAATAAACCCCAACAACCATATATACATTCAATTTAAAACTTCTGGAAGGATATTTTTTAAAATGAATCATTAAATACCTAAATTAATGGGAAGAGCATGGAAAATATTAATTTGGAATTATATGAACTATTATAAATAATTCATGGTATATAATAACAAATATGTCTCACGGGTAAAAGATGGAGACATTAAACCCTTACCTTATTTCTTGAATTCTAAAAGGGTTCTTGAATCTCATTAGAAATTTCGATCATCTATGAGAGTAGTTTTTTTAAATGAATGATTCAGGATAATTTTTAAGGATAGAGGACATGAAACTTGTATAAGGGGTCTAGAATATGTATATTGGGTAGAGGTCCAAGGTTATTTCAGAATAGAGGTATGGATTGATGTGGGTGTCATCAATATCCTTTTATAGGTTAAAAAGTGTAATAAGTAAATGGAAAAAAATGTTATGTATTACATAAGAATGGAATTTCAAAGGAGTTAAGTGAGTTTGGTGGTGAAATGTTAGTGATACACACACACATACAGATATATATATATATGTTAATTTATTAACTAGAAAAATTATTATATATGGTCTTAGTGTAAAATTTATTTAATAAAATTTGAGAAACATTATATTACCCATTTAACATTTATTATTCTTAATTAAAATCTAACAATGGTAATTATTTTATCACTAAAAATTTAATATGATGATTTTTACAAATTTTTTACCTGATAAATCCAAATTCGGATTACATTTAATATAATATAGATTATAAATAAGAGAAAATTAAATTTTAAATTACTATGTATAATGTGATAAAAATATTTTGGTAGGAAAAAAATATTGTAACCATTATGTTTTCTTAATATTATTTAACTTTGATTAATAATTAAATTATTTATACTTTATTTATATATATTTTAATTTACATAATAGATCCATTATTTTTAGGTTGATATATTTAATTTAAAATAGTTAAGAATGTATCTTTCATTTGAAAAATATTGTTTTACCGTGGAAACTAACATTTATCCGGGTAACATTATTTAATAACTAAAACTAAAATTCATCCCACTAAAATTTTTTAAATGATTACTAAAATTATTCAAAATCATTATATATGATTCAAATTTAAAAAGTGATATAAATTAAATATTATATAAGAACATAAAAATAATTTTAAGAAATATGTGTGACGTCCTGAACCCAGATGCCACTTAGTAGGTTCCCAAGACTAGTTTTCAACATGGCCCCAAGAACATATCCCTTAATTCCAGAGGCTACTGACTAGTTGAATGGGCCGAAGGTGTATCTATGGGGTGAAAATTCCCTCATTTCCAGAGTGTATCACATCAGATAATTATAAAATTGGGTAAATTGGGGAATAAATATAAGTAACAAAAAACATAAGGAGACTAATGTAATAAATAAATGATCTAATTATAATCATACACACTTGATGATGATATGTCATGTATATATTAAACTAGAAAAAATAGTCGTGAAGCAGTAGTCATACATGTTAAACTAAATCAGCATGATTGAAATACATAATCTATCACAAACATCCAGAGCTCCTGCTCAGTCATCCTATATTGGCTCCATACTAATACAACATGAAATCAAGTTTCCAAAGATATATTATTCACTTTATCAACACGTACATTTATGTAGTATTCCTGGTTACTAATGGAGCACTAATAGGGAGTGTGATAAATAGAAATGGGCCACTGGTAATGGTGCTTATGTCATCCATTCAATGTAACGAAAATTGTAAGAGTGTTCCAAAATTTATATATATAGTAAAGTAGTATAATGAAACTAAATAAAAAATAATCTTCTTTAGTTATTGTATAGTTTCTGAAACTATAACCATTTTATCAATTAATCAATTACTCATTTATATTAATAGGTCACGTGAAGCATAAGCATCACTAATTTCATGATAGTGGTATTAGCAATTACATGGTAAAAATAGAGTAACCACTACCTCAAGGGTTTCCAACATATTGGTAACTATAGCCTAGATCAAGGGTAATAATGTAATACATGGACCTTCCTCTGAGGTATTCCCCAATAATGAAGCTATCCACTTCCAAGGAATACATCAAAGGTAAAAACGAAATAAGTTATTTCTAGGTCCAATGATGTAACCAAGGAACCTGCCATCACTCTATATCCAAGGAGTGTATCCAAGTTATTATGTAATAATTAATATTGGATCCTATGGTGTCATACGGGTAATCCAATGAATGATTAGGACCAGGTTCCAAGGTGGGTCTCACCCTTGGAAACAAGCATCCTTGAATATGAATGGAATCCTCAAATTCATAATGCATTCCCTAGGGAAACCATATACTAATTTGAGTCAAGGAAAATCGTTAAATATGTCATGGTCCATATGTACTAAGGTTCCATACATTTTATTCATTTAAAGTGATAATTCCATATAATAGCTATTCCATTTTTCAAGTTCATTTGGTTCAAGATTTATCTTTCATTAGTTAGAAATTTCCGAGAAGCATTAAATTGTTTAATTAAATTGTATAATTTGGGATCATTTCACATGGTTCATCTTCTACCTTCCACCACAAGTGGAATGGTGTGATTAAGAAAGAAACGAACCATTTATTTTTAATTATTATGGCCAAGTCACATTCATATTACACATTTTCCATTTTTTCACTTAAATCTATTAACTACATTTCAGAACATTCCATAGGCAGTTGAAGTGGAAGTGAGATGGTACATTCCATTCACCATTACATGATTCAATAATTATTTAATATAGGAAGTCTTATTATTAGTGTGGTCATTCTCTAAGGCACCCGAACAGTGTCTCGTAGTATAAAAATTATAAAATCAATTATAGAACATCAACATACATGGGGTGTTTGGTATTATGAATGTAAAAAAATGATCACATATATGGTAAGAGTCCATCCATATGTTTATAATGAATATAGTTACTCCATATAAATTAAATAATCTAAACATGATAAAATATGCTGGCCCCACACCTCAATTCAAAAAATAATGAACTTGATTGTTGAGTTATAGACCACCCACATTGTACTCATACGAATTTCATCATCCATTATCTACCTCTAATTAAGTATGGAGTATAGTAGATCCAAAAAATGGATATAAGATTATACACCTTTAGAACATGATCTAGAGAATGATAAATGATGAACAACTAAAAAAGACTCATGTACTTACCATTACACATCCAATGTGATGAAAAGAATCTTGATCAGATCCTAGATTAACGAGATCAATCAATCCATAGATCATTCTTTTTATGGGATCAAAAATGATTGAGAATGAGGTTCATTACACGATAATTTCGATGGGGAAGGAGGGTAAAGTTATTTATATCATTAAAGGAAAATTGTAAAATCAAAATGAAATTAGCCTTTGCCCGGTTGGCCAAACTATGTTCCAACCATGCTCATATACCTTGAGAAAAGGGTAAATCAAATGGTTATGCTTCATGGTTTGAGAAACAATGTACCAACCATGGGATATTGATCTTCTTGAAAATTTAGGCATTCCACATGATTTAAAATAACCATGCATCCAACCTACATGGTTTACTCTAATGTTCCATGAGGCCACTGTTTTCAAAAATTTTGAGTTCCAGGATCTGAATAAGACACAGACAGACCTAAGACCACTGTGAACTCATGAGGCACCCATATTTGGTCCATTAAAGGAAAATATGCTAATACATAATGTATATTTACCAGAATCAAAATCCAGGTTCATATAGTCATTCCTCTTTAAAGGATCTCATCACCGAGACCACATTCCAAGGCTGTCGATACACTATCTGAGAAAAAATCTGGCCACTAGGCATGTATGTTAGCCTCCCACGACCATGTATAATCCTGTACATGAGCATGCTATCATAGGGACCACACTATAGGATCAAATTATTCTCGAAGATCCATTGTGATATGGTCAATTATTATTATTTGATAACTCTCAAATGAATCATCAAAATTAAGATCAACTTCCTTGAGATCAAAAGTGTGCGACGGGTTGACATGATTACAATGAATCTCTAAATCATGGAAGACATCATTAATGGAATTATACCATTGAGTTAATAAAAGCTAATAGGATACAAGACCGACTCACTTCAAAATCACAAATAACCCTAAAAAAAGAGTTGAAATCTTCCCTTGCCTCAATATCTATCTATTCTGGAACATGGGTGACACCCATATGAAAATATGATCCCCAACCTTGAACTCTAAAGTCACTAATAGTGAATAACATAAGATTTCTATTTAGACATAGTGGTATGCATATGCTTTATGACTAGCTGAACCTACTCCAAAGTCTCCTGCATGAGATGAGGACCAAGTAGGGTTTCCTCAATTGTCTCTATCCAGTACATGGGTGAACAACACAACCTACCATAAAAGGACTCAAAAACCCCATTTTAATTTTCACATGAACTCTATTATTATAGGATAACTCAAAAGGAGGGATATTATTCTCCCATGAACCACCGAAATCATGGGCACATGTCAGAGAATTTATTCTAGATCCTACATTGTCCATTCTGACTGTCCATCAGTTTTCGGGGTGACAAGATGTTCTTTGAAGTGCCTATGTACCCATAGCATTTTGAAATCCCTACTATAACATTGATGTGACCCAATCATACCTATATGAAATGATTTATCGATGGACCCCATGTAGTTGTATGATCTCAAGGACATACAATCTTCCCATACCGTCAACTAATAATGTATGAAAAACATGGATGATTTGAGCCAGTTTCGTCTGTATTTTAAAAAAAACATGCAAAATTGTTACCTCTAGGTGAACTAAGTAACCAGACTACAAAGTCCATGTAAACATATTATCATTTCCATTTCAAGACTGGAAGCGGCTGTAACAATCCCACAATCCTCTGGGGTTCTGACCTCACTTTTTAATAGGTGGAACACCTAGTGATAAATCCTAGTATTTGATGCATCATCCTAGACCACCCATACTTACATGACATATCTTGATACATTTTAGAGATTCACATATGAACGTTCCACTGAGATGTGTGGGACCCATGAATCAACCCCTCCTTCATATTCATTGAACACAGACATTTCAATGTATATGATGGATTTTTTCTTTGTTCATAGATCATTCTAATGGATGGTCACCTATTGAGATACCCTCTTAGAGAACAAATACTTAAAAATCTAAAAATGTTCTACTCTTCATCGTCTCAAGGAGGGAAGAGGCAACTTTCATGTCCAAGAGATAAGACTGCTTGTGACTATTCTGAGCCTCTAAATACAGCTCAGAGAATATGGCCATAAATTTCTATTCATCATAAAATTTCTATACAACATGTTCCTATATTTTCGGTATTAATCCATCAACAACAAAAATTTCCTTTTACATTCATATATGCATTCTAGAAAGAAAATGATTGTAGACATTCAACCCATTTCCAATTTTTTTGATTTAATTCACTTTGTGAATATATATATTTGAGAGTAATATGGTCTGTATACACCATAAAATGCTCAACAAATAGATAGTGCCTCAATAAATGTAAGGCATGTCCAATTTATTCTAGCTCAAGGTGTGTATTGGGTAGTTTCTATCATGGGGCCTCAACTTCCAATATCAATACCCAATTAATATGTCCTCCAACACCATTATTGCTCGTAGGCCGATTCCTGATGAATTATAGAGGATAGTATATCCTCTTCTAAGGTCCAACATAATCAAAATAGATGTTGAGGAAAGCCTCATTTCCATCTCCTTAATGTTTTTATTGAACATTTATGACCAAATTATCTTAGCATACATTTTTGTAAGACTGGTGATAGGTGAATAAGGTCAGGAAAATTCATAAATGAAATACATGTAATATCCATCCAGCCCCATGAAACTCTATAAGTCAAACATGTAATTAGGGTTCTCCCATGAAACAACGAAACCAACCTTCTTTTGGGTAATAAATACCCATGATTATATGATAATATATCCCATGATGTGAACTTTTTTAATCCACAAGTGAAACATAGTAATATTATAATAAAGGTGACGCCCTCTCACTAAACATAGAATGATATCTTTATAAATAGAATGGTCACTACAAGTATGAGAATACCCAAAGATGTAGCCCTAAAATATAATTTCAAAGGAATACAAATAGGGATCAAACACCCAATTCATCAGATCCATGAAAGTGGAGGGAATGCTTATAAGACCGAAAGCCACAACTAGGTTCTCACACTAACAATACATAATACAAAAAGTTGTACAAGGTATGTTTGATGGCCAGAATCACACCTAATGATGAACATAGGCCGATTTTAGAGATGACCTTAGCTCCTCATATATGGTTAATGATATCATATATACCAGGATTTGGATACCGATACTTGATATTATGATGGTTCAATCGTCTATAATACACACATAAACAAAGGGTCCCATTCATCATCTTGGAAAAAACTATGAGAGAACCCCAAGAGTAAGTGATAGGCTATATAAATGCATTGGACTCAAGATTATTTATAAAATGCTTGATATCATGGGGAGCTCTACATGCCATCCTGTATAGAGGAAACAAAATTAGAGGTGCTCCTCAAACAGACTCAATTGTGATCTCCACCTCTCTCTTTGGAGGTAAACGAGAAAAATCATCTGGAAAGACGTACCTGAAATGATCCACTATTAGAGGGAAAAGATCCTAATATAAAACCAGATCCTCCATGAGAATATTAGAAATCTGATAGGTTACTCCACCTAGACTATGATACTATGGTATAGAACTACTATCATGGACACCACAATCAACCTTTTTTAGATAACTATAGCACTCTAGGGATATAAACAACATCATACCACAATATTTGAATAAAATTGAATGATAAAAATACAACCAATACTTCTTGATAATTATATCTAAGCCCTTAATATCATGAAAAATGGGCCCCATATAATGGGATAACTTCTTAACTAATTGGGGAAGTCTCTACATTGGAATATTCCCTCGTATAGTACACATAATGGTGTATCTCAGTACATTTCACCATAGTAAAACTATATTTTAAACCAAAGGAATTCCATGATAGAAAAATATAAAAGTGAGTGTGAAAAAAACATTATATAATTAAACAGATACTATAGTGGAGGGTACTAGAATAGTATGTTGTACTGCAGATGGTCCCATAACCTTATCCTTAGGTATTGGGTGTAATGCATGAAAATGAACTAATTTAGGGCCCTATGAAAGAGTTGGATTTCCATGATCATAATTTCTCTACTGGAGCTGATAGTGATCAGGGATCTAGCTACCATTACCCTGATTCTTTCCTTGACCAGTTTTTCATTTTCCACCCCAACTCCCCCCTGATGTGGCATAAAAGAACCTACACCCACAGGAGGAGATACTACAAAGCCTCTTCCAATAACAGATGAAGAAATGGTCCTATAGAAACATTGGAGAAGACCTATATGGACTCAATCCCATATATCTATCCAATGTCCCAAAGGCCATTATTTTTTATTGATTTTTGATAATCCACCTTTCAAGGGGAGAGGAAGAACCCTTAAAAGCCCCGTCGGCATAAGTATTACATGGCCCGTAGGCCTTCGAGGAATTCATTTCCCGTAGGCTTCAAACATTACATACAACACACACTAACTACTTTGAAATGCTCATCCCCAGCATCATCATCGTGAAATCATCTATCCAACTTTTCATGGATGTTCGACTAGGCTATGTGGTGATTTCATAGGCTTGTCCCGATGGCAGGTGTCGTACCCCCTCATTCTTGAAATACATGTAGATTCTACTATGGGGAAATATCTTTTCTCATCCTCCTTATAAGGCTTGTTCCTCGATGGATGTCTGGTTTTCATCTGCACTTAAGGTGGCCTGAAGGCCTTGAGGTGGCCCGAATGCCTTACTGGCCTAATGGTTTGGGTGTCACGAAGGCCTTAAAGGACTCAGGGACCAAATAAATGGTTTGAAGGCCCAAATGGGGGAAAATTCTTGTTTTCTACAGTGCCAAACAGTGCCTGCTTCAGTTCCCTCTACAGTTCCTACTACAGTACTGCACAGTTCCCTCTATTGTCCCTTCTACATTACTTCTACATTACTTCTATAGTACACGAAAATTGTGCCTCCACCAAGATTTCATTCCGGGTCCCCTGGATGCACATAAGTGTCCTCAACAACCAGGCAGAGGCTCTTGTGCAACCGCAATCCCACCACACTAGTGGGTCTATATCACATTGATGATTTATATTCCACTATCATTCAAACTGATGGCATACTACAGAGCTACCTACATGGGAACCATGGTTTCCACTTCCCTAAGAAGACAACTCAAGGGATCACTTTATTTTATTTAATGAACTACTCACATGCATTGGTTCTGATCCAATGTGCCAGGTACTATCTCCATCCCCCAGGTTTTTCTCAATTATTAGAGACTAATTTATGATCTCATAGAATTTAGGTCATTGGAATACATTCACCCAAGTATATATATCATACTGGATCCCAACAAGGTTCTAGAAGAGTACTGCCCATGGAATATACAGGTGATCAACAAGGATAATAGGATTTTTTTTTCATTGCCAATAGTTTTATGCCCAGCCGAATATCCACAATTTATCATAGCATTGGAATTCAAAGAGGTTCATTTCCAATGGTTTACCTAGGGGCCATAATATCCTGGGGTTGGCTTAAGATTTGGTACATTTATTTCTTGATCAGCAGAATCACAGACCACATCCTTAACTAGAATAACAAATAATTATCCTTCCAGGGCCAAATCACACTGGTTAAGAGCATCCTTCTGGCTACCCCTTTCCATTATCATTCATCCATTAATGTTCCAAAAGTTATTATTAAAATAATTGGTAAGGAATTGGATGGATTTATAGTGACCCTACCGTGTAAGGGAAACCTCATTGGGAATTGTGGCACAATGTGGTATAACGAAGAAGGATGTTTCTATTAAAGTATGAAGCCTTTATGATACCCTTACATGCATACACGATAAGATGAAATGGGATGTTATTTAAAAAAATACTCTTTTTGGGATCACCATTCAAAACTCCCACATTGGTAACCCACCCATGACTAAGGTAAATCTTCCCCTCTTTGGTCCGCATTCTCCCCATGATAATAGCACTGCAATCCTACACACAATGGATTATCAGGTGGGTTGACATCTTCATTTGGCAAACCAACTAGGATAGGCACACCTTGGGCTTCCTAGAATTTACTTCCACCTCCATCTCCTTTTGGGATTCCATCTCTTTTCCACCATTCACTAAGGTTGTGTTGGATGATGATCAACAAGACACCTTCAACCTCATTGAAAACAATTTGGTTCCTGACTGATGTGTCTTCACCCCATATTTTATGGGGGACTTCTCCACTATAGATTTATGATGCACCTTGGGAATTTATGTACTAAATAATTGTTCTAATGAAGTCCTATGGCTATGAGGTATCCCTATGAAGTATAAATTCCTCTAATTGAGGATAAGGAATAAGGATTCCTCAATAGAAGAAAATGTCAAAGGTCATGGCATCCCATTGGCCTTGAGATGTCCCTATTACTAAAATCACTGGGTGGAGAGTGTGGCCCATATTTTATATGAGGGTCATTGGCGAGTGTGGTGTGGTAGTATTTTGGTTATATCACGGCTCTTCCTAACCATAACATGCCTAATATATCGTTCCTCTAGAGGTGGTTCCATGGTGTAGAAGAAAAAGGATCTGGATAGGTTAGCATACACATTGGTCTTGTGCAATGGATACTAGTGCATATGGGAGGTGTGAAACAAGTTTAATCATAATGGAGTCCAATCCTCAGGTAGGTCAATCATCGATAGATAGAAGAACCTCCTCTTCAATTTTTCCAGCCTCATCTCAAACTAGAGAGAGGCACCCACCCTACAAAAGCTCCAATCCATATCTCCTAGTTCCCATTCTAGTAGTAGCAATGAAATAGGACACTGGTTCCACTAGTCCCCCCATCCACGGGTCTTGAGATCAATTCATATAGATCATCCAATATGGGTGTTCTTCATAGAGGTGGGGTCATCCGTGACACCGCAAGATCGGTCATTCTGGTGTTTTTTGCTCAGCTAGTTCTCAATTCCTCCCTTTAGGCAGTTGAAAAGGTTATGCTTCTTTGGATTAGGTTTTTTCATTAGAAGAGGATTGATCTATCAGAGGCTAAAAATAATTCAATTCTTATTCACAACACCCTTCATGGCACTGCCTCCACTCCTTGGTTGATTCACTACATCATCAAAAAGTTCCAGGTTATGCTTGGAAGTAATACCATAGTGGTTCATTCATGGTGTGAGTGTATCCAAGTAACTTATCACCTATAATATCTTGATTCTCATGTTCTTGATCCTAGTATCATTTATAATTTTTAATTCTTGACACCATTGGGGTTCAATATGATTTGGTGCAATGCCTGTGACCTTCATTATTTCATGCCACTATATTTACTTATTGTCCATGGATATTTTATATGTTTGGGATTTTCCCCTATTTTATTAAAAAATTAAATGGATGATGATGATAGGGTTGAACATGGAGAATCATGCATGGACTGAAACGAATTTAGGAAAATATCAAAAATCTTGGTCATGAATGCTCAGATTAAGTATAACATGTGATACCTATAGTTTGACACCCGACGATGAGACTGGAGGATCAAGGCCCACCATTTCTGGTGAATGGTATTCGCCACCCTCTTGGTGCATCACACGAGAGCATTGTCTTGGGATTGGTCTATAAATTCCCTGAACATGCCTCTAAAGAAGTTTTGAAGAACATAGATAGAATCACTGGTGGAAGCTAAAAAAAGGAATATTACTACCCAAGGCATACTACCCAACAACCTACTTAGATGGAAAGGTATCAATAATTGATTAGTTATAAGTTTCATGGGTTCTAATAGATGAATGGTCAATAGTACATTGCCTCATCATTGATTGGAAACTGTTTCATTTAATTTTATATATAATTTCTAGGTTCCCTAAATTACCTTTCGTATGCATGACAAGGAGGGATACAGAATTGAATGAATTTCACTTTTATGTATTCATTTACTTAGAACTAGTTTAAACGTTCTTTTAAAATTTACCTTCATTCCTTTTGAATTAGGGCTCATACTTGTTATCTTTGAAAAAGACACCCATTTCAATTTGTAATTAAAGGATTCATTCGGTAAATTACTTATTCCAACCCATGAGGGCCCATAACACCTCATGAATTGAAATATTCAATCACTCAATCACATCCCAAAAGAATCACAATCACATATACAAGCAATAATTAATAAAAAATCACTTTAAAATCAAAAAATTAATATGGGTAAATGCACATATATTCCATGGAAACATGCATGACCTGTAAATCCTAGGTGCCAACAATAATGCATGTAGCAATGACCCTTTCCCTCATGTCATCCAGACTTGGATGAAATAAAATTATAAATCAAAATAATAATAAAAACCCCCACACATAGTGGGTGTCACCAAATGGTGAAAAGATATCAACAGTAATTGGTGAATCCAAAATAATGATAATAATTTAGAAAACATGTATTTTACCCAGAACATGGGTTTTCAATGCCCTAGCATAGAATATGACTAAGTTCCAAGAATTCCCAATCTATTGAATATTGTATCAAAATAGTAATGAAAGAAAGGAACCACTTGGATACCATTTTTATATATACTATCCCTTTATTCCACTTAATAGGTTTATCGAGTTAGTATGGACACATGGCCTCATGCACATATCCCAGAATTCCAGAGGCTTCCAACTAGTAGTGAGGTCATAGGGTGTGTTTGTGGGGAGGATATACCCTCATTACCATAGGGTATCATAATAGATAATTATAAACAAATTTAAATAGTGGATGTAATATATGTAACAAACAAAAAATAAAGAAAAAGGAAATTAATAACTAATTAACTAATAATCATAAACAAGATACGATGATATGTCATGTATCTAGTAATCTAGAAAACATAGAGTCAAAGAAGCATGCATATGTGCTAAACCAAAAAAGAATAATTGAAATAGATAAACTATCCCAAGATTCCTGAGATCCAACTCAGTCATCGCCTACCAGATCTATACTAATATAGTAAGAAATCAAGTGTCTGAAGATGTATACTTCCCTTTATCACCCTCATACATTCTTGATGTCTGCCTGTGTACCAATAGAGATTGGAAAGGGTGTGAGATAAATCTCAGTTGGACACCACTAATAATGTCTATAACATCATGTACATTTAATGAAAATTGTAAGAGTGTGAAAAAATGTATATATAAAGTAAATCAGTACAATGTAACATAATGCGTAAGTTCTTTCTTCAGTCCTCATTTTTTTGAACATATAACCAATTAATTAATTAATTAATTACCAATTTATAGTAATATGTCATGTGAGGAATAACGAGTACTGACTTATTCATCTATTGATAGTGGTATTAAAAGTTATAAGGTAAAAATAAGGAATCCTAGACCTCATGGTTTTCTAAATTAGTGGTAATTAGAGCCTAGATAAGGGTAAGAGTGTAAACCAAGGAACATCATCCAAGGCATTCCACATTTGTGAATCTAAGCATGGACAAGTAATACAACCAATGTAAAATGGAAAAAATCTGTAGATAACTACCAGGATTTAACAAAGGAACATTATGTTACATTGTGTCCAAGGATTATATCAAAGGAAACATGTAATAATTAATATAGGATATTATGGTCTCATACTGCGAATCCAGTGAATGATGAGGATCTGGTTCCATGTTAGGTCACACCATGGGCAATAAGCATCCTTTAATCAGATTGGTGTCCTTGAATACCTATGTAATTCCCTCAGGAATCTAAAAGCTAATTCCAATCAATCCAACCTTTTAAATATGTCATGGTCTATCTGTAATAAGGATCCTTACATTTTATTCATTTATAATAATAAGGCCATATAATAACTAATCAATTTATCAAGTTTGTTTGGTTCAAGACTTTCCCTTCAATAGTTTTACAAGGATAATAATCATGAAATGATTTATTTAAACTGTATAATTCATGTTCATTTAACTTGTTTCATCAACTCTCTTTAACTGAATATGGAAAGGGGTGCTATGACCTGAGACCAACTTGTATTTTTATGTTATTATGGCCATGTCATATCCATACAACACCCTTGAAAATTTATCACTTAATTCAATTGACTATATTTAGTCACGTACATTAGGTGGGTAATGTATAAGGTATATGGTAATTTCTACTCTCCATTACATGATTCAACAATAATTTAAAATTGGAAGACTTACAATTAACTTAGTCAAGCTCAAACACACCCAAACGATGGCTCGAAGTGTCAGAACACAAGAAACTCAATTATGGAATATCACCCTACATGGGGGCTTGAGAATTTTTAACAAAACCACCAAGAACTAATCACATATATAGAAAGATTTTGTCCATATGTATCTAATGACTAATAAATAATTATAAATTCAATAATCAAAACCCAATGAAATTGGCAGGGCCCACACATCAATTCCAAAAAATAAAGAACATGAGTGATGAGTTAGAGAACACCCACCTCATACTAGTATGATTATCCTAATCTTGTGTTATACTATAATTTATCCTACATAAATGTAGATATAAAAATATATATATGATTCAACACCTTGATAACATTTTAGAGATCAAGAGAAATGAAGAAGTACTAAAAAAGACTCAAGTACTTACCGTTTTTCATCCAATAGGAAGAACAGAAGCTTAATCAGATATTGGGTGAATAAGTTTTTTCGATACATTGAATAGAAATTCAATGTGATCCAAAAATGGAAGAGAATGAAGTTCTATAAGATGGATTTGGATTTTCTAAGAAGGGTTATATTAATTACATCATTAGGGGAAAATGGTGAAATCACCCAGAATTTAGGCTTTGCATAGTTTGGGCACAATGTTTTCAAAACTATGCACCCACCAATAACAGTTACCCATTGAAAAGGAGGCACTCAAACAGTTAGACCATATGATTTGGGAAACCATGAAACAACTGTGTGATATGGATCAGTTTGAAAATGCAGGCCATCCCCACGGTTTAAACAAACCATGCGGCATTCCCACACTGTTTACTATAATCATTCTCCAAGACCATTTTTCCCCATAAATTTTGATTCCATCTCCAAATAATCTCTGCACAGCCCTGATATCTTTGTAAAATTATTAGGCTTCCACATTGGGTGCATAATAGTGAATTAGAAAACAAATTAAAGGATCTGTAGCTGAATAAAAAACTATGTTCCTAAAATATGTATATTCAAATAATAAATATATTTATTACACAACAAATAATAACTAATAGATGGGTTTTAACATAATTTATTTTATATATTATTATTAATTTCCATTTTTACCATTATATAACCATTATATAATAAAAAACATTTCGGATGAAAAAGGGAATTTTTTAAGAATAAATATTTTTTTGAATAACAAGATTTTATTTTGTTATTTTATATACTATGTTAATTTTATCAAGGAATTATTATTAAAAAGTGAAAATTATTTTGGTATATACACTAATATCATAATTTAATTTACTCTATATATACCCAATAATTCAGCGAATAATCTTCAACGTTCAAATAATGTTAGGTTGTTTATTTTTGTTTTCTATTTCATGCTAATAAATCTATGAAACCAAATATTTATTAAAAAAATTAACAGAGAAATTTCTGGTTATTACAGAATTATCACTGGCCTGGCAGCAAATTCATTTTTCTAGAATCGTTGGTGTTGATTCTTCATAGATTCAGGCATACTCACACAACGATATTGAATTTTATAAAATTCTAAACCATCACATAAAGGTTTTATATAAAATGTTCTTGTGAAAAATTTGTATATATTTAAATATATTTGGCTTCTATTTTCATGATAGTAACAGAAACATTGGGTAGTGTAAGAAGTTACAAATTAACATGATTTGAACATATTAGTTTTTTTAGACAAAATTTGATTAAAAATTATTTATTATATATATGTATACATAAATGTAATAACACAAGATAAGATGGTGTGACCAAATACTCTTAAATAGTAAGTGTTATATTCCTTCAAAAGAATCAAATTTTCGGACCTTGATCATCGAACTAGGTTTGATCAACTATACCAGGTTTTCAATTAATTATAGTCTGCAAGGAATAGTGGATATAGATAACCCTAACTATAAAAAAATAACCATATCATTTGAATTGGGGTACACTAATATGGGAAACCCTAAGAGTTAATATTTGAGAGGAATATAGTAGATTTTATCCATATATTGGATTAGATAAAGAGTTTTCATTTGAACAATCCATGAATCATATATAATATGATGGGGATGATTGCCAACATAAATAGATATGTTATGTATGGAATTCCAAGGTGGACTCATTTCATAGAGGAATATGGACCTCAGTCAACTAATATATTTGGTGTATTCAACAAGGGGTTAACATTTTTAGGTAGATCCAATTTGATAAAATTTATTGTTAAATTGTAATAAAACATGATAACAATATAATTAAAGCTTCTATTCTAGATAATATATTCATCATCATCAAAATGATGTTCTAGATCAATCCTATTGGAAGGTAATGTATAATGTAATATGCATCTAAGAATGGTAACATAAGGAATGTTCTTATGTATGAGAAATTCCATGCGTTATATAAATATGTTCTTGAGCAATCAAGTGTTCAATTTATTAAACATGTAAAGATGTATTATTATGGGAAGTATATGTCCCTTTATGTTTTCAAAGTAATTATATTATTAATGACCTCACAAATTATATCCTCATATACTTAATATGATTTGGTTTGTTAATGATACTCAATATTATTTATTACACCAATGACTTGGTGAGACTATATGATTCCATATACCTTATTATTGAAAATTAATTCAGATTATTTCTATTGAAATATAATTTTCAAAAAAGTGAATGATTTTGTGAAAAGTTTTTCATATATTATCAAGAGTTCAGAATAGATAAATTAGGCATGTAATATATAGGATTCTTTTTGGTGGGTATAGTACATGTTTGTAAAGGATCAAATTAGAAGATGAAATGTTAGTTGGAAAAAACCATAATATTTATTAATGTATCTAGTAAAGGTCATTTTAACATGAATGTGTAATCATGAAAGAGGAGTAATTAATCCACTGGAAGAAATTTTTTGAGATACACAATGGTATTTTAGAAACTCAATGGAATTTCCAAAGTAGGTTTTGGTGCTATAAAAATCAATTATTTGGTTTTAAAAAGTATATGTTTCAAAATATTTACATTATAATTGTATATAATTTATAGTAATTGAAAATCAATGTAATAATAGATAGAGATAATATTTTTGATTCATGTTTTGATGTAAATAATAGCTATTTAAATTATTTGAATTTAAAATAATTAACATACTCAGATGGATATATGTAAAAAATTTGTATATCCATCTCCATAATCATATTTGATAAGATCTGATTTCCTTTAAAAAAATAGAGTTATGAAAAAAATAGAGGAATAATTATATACACATTGTTCATGATTCATCAGATTCTATAACATATTTGAGAAGGTGATAATGGAAAAAAATTTCCCCAGTTAAAAGGGGTTTTCCATCCTATTAAAACATGAGGAAATATTTTTCTATCATCCAACAATGGAAAATTTTAAAGAATGTTTTTTTAGGGTAAAATTATTAAAAAACATAGAATACAAAATTTATTTGGAAAAATAATTTATTTTTAAAACATTCCTATTAAAAGGACATAAGAGTTATTTTAAAACAACAAATAGAAATTATTATCATCATATTCCATGAGAAAATATTTATTTAGAAACTAGTGGGAGTATTTGTCAACATATAAAATCTTATTTTTTTAAAATAAATGATTATACTATTATTAAAATAAATTTATATCCACATTATATCATAAATAGTTTATTAAATATGATGGTAAAAGGTAAAGAGTTAAAATTAGAGACCACGAGGAAGTGAACACAAGTACATACTAAAAGGTAATGTGAGTCAAAATAAATTTATTTTCACTCCATGTCCAAAAATATTTTTAGGTTATGGTGATAAAGATAAATATAAATTGTTACATTTAGTTTTTGAAAAAAGTGAATGTCGCATTATAAAAAAATAGTTAGGATGTGTTGGTATGTAAAAATCTAAACAATTTCATTATTTTCATCAGAAAATTTTTATGTAAAGGATTCCATGTATATTGATGTTAAACCTACAAGTATTTATTAGTATGAAATATGATTTATAAACCTTTGAAAATTATATTTTGTGGAATTAAAGTGTTTGAATATGTTCATGGAGTTAAAAATAAGGTATATTATTCCTCAATTTCACCACTATTATATATTTCTCTTAGCATAGAAGTTACTCACTGAATATTTTACTAGGAGTGTTTTATTGAATTTTCCAATTAATGTGTTGAGTTAAAAAAATTAAATAGTGTGTGGAAAACACATGGTTGATCTGGTTATCTATCATATCTAAAACGATTGGCATGAAATTATATATGGTTTTTAAGTATTAATAAATTAGTTTTTAGAATATAAAAAGTTCCATATAAAAGTATATCATAACTTTATCATTCTTTATTATGGTAAATATATATACACACACAAAAAATGTAACGATAATTGTCCCTAAATGTGTGTTTTTTGGTTACCAAAAACACATGTTTGTAATTTATTTTTTAGGTTATGATGTTATATTATGTTTAGAATGTGTTTGATTATTTTATGAGATATAGAATATGATCTTGAGAAACCCAAGTGTTTCTGTGCATTGAATAACCCTCTATGTATTCCACATATAGTGTCATACACAATATATTTGGTATACTAGGGGTTTGTGGAAAATAAAATAGTCCACATTACCTTATGATATGAAGATCAGTTGTCTAAGAACCATAATACTTGGATAAATTTATTAAATAAGCCCTTAGGCATAGGTAGTTAGGCATGGTTTGTTATGTTTCTTATCATTAAATTAGTTGGACCCAAAAAAATGATGATATTTTTTCACTTATATGAAAAGTATGATATTTTTGGGTTACACTTGAGATTTAACATTGAGTGAACAACAAAACCTAGAGAGTTTATATAATGTCATTATTGATTCTAATAAGGGGAATAAGATGTTCTAATATATAAATTTTAATGAAATGTGTTTTACTGAACAACAAGGACAGTCTATACTCAGAGAGCCAGGAATGTCTCAGTTAAATATTTGAAATTGGGATACTCCATGTCATATGGTAATATGATATCTTGTAAAAAGTTAATGTATTAGATTGTATAATACAATGAGATATAACTAGTGGAAAATGGTATAAAGATAATTATTATTGTTGTAAATCATTCCAGATCCATTTTTATATTGAGTAGAATTGACTCTTTACTAGAGATTTCACTTTTATTATATTTATAGATTTTCTAGTTCATGTTTCTTTATCAATTAAAAAATTGTACCACGGTATAAAATATTGTGGTTTACTGAATGGAGGATGAGTTTAATTCATATATTTCCTCTAATTTTTTTTATAGTTACTCCAGTGGATATTTGGATAGGTTTTCACTATGTATTACATATTATATGATTTGAGTTAATGTTTGATGATAGATTAGTATGTGTATTGAATGATATCCAAAAGATTTTTTTTGTGATTTCAAATGTTGTAATATATAATATGATATCATTTAAACATTCAAAAATCCTAGGAAGATTTAGTTTAAATAACTAATTGATGGATTTTATATACCTTAAAGCTCTTTTTATTTGATACAATATTCCATAATGTATTTATAAATAAGAAATATCATAAAGTATTGTAATTCATGATTTCATGCCCACTTCCCTCACTATTGTAAGGTATAATTACAGTATTCATATGTTCAGAATAAAAAAAATTCCATTCCACAACCATCTTCAATAATAATGTATGAATGGGTGTGTCCTAAGGTGTCAAATGCCCATGCAGTCATAGGGTGTGACCTATATATTTTATGTTATTATCTATGAGGTAAGTGTAATATAAACACTCAAGTGACCCTTGATAATTTTTATTCATTAATATCATCATTTCATGAGATTTACCCTGAGGGACTTTATTGGATTCATGCATATCATGGATGTACTAACAAAAAAAATAAATAATGTTTTATGTTTATGGGATTATCCAAAATGAATTGATAATTACCACTATTATGATATGGATGTGTGGTGTGCTATATGCTTTGCTGAGGCTCTCCAGAAACCAAATCTCTTTCTTCAACCTTCTATACACATGAATCACTATCATCACATGGTAGTTGGAATGATCCCACATGCATGATGTTTTATTTAGATTACTCTATAGATACACTAGTATGGCGGATTCATATGATGTTTGATTGGTGATCTTCTTTATACCCAAATCAAGTCATATGGTTAATGTTGACATGGTGAAAAGTGGGTTTAATGTATATTAAAAATTTAAAATTTTCATTTCCATAACCAATGTATCTTATTATTCTGAGCATGAAGATATTGGGGGAGGGGGATCTTGATTTATTTTTATTGTTATAATTAGTATAATTATAAAATAATAGATCCTAGAAGGTATATCACCCACCTAAGTATGGATAGTTTTTTTGTATTGTACACCATAGAATTATGATGCCTTATTTATCATGTGATGTATAGTTATCATTAGAAATTATATTGGTTATAGATCATTCACTCATATGATTTGTGATGGTGATAAATAATTCAACTATCATAATTTATGGTGATAATTTGTTCGTTAGTTTTTTATATTAGAATTAATATAAAATTAATCCTCATGGTGTGTTAATATCATTAGCATATCATTCCATTCATCTAGTGGCCAAATTATATATTCGAACACATGGTTTGGTTTTAAAACTTACTGAGGTGACATGATTATTTTTTTCGTTTTCATTATTATCACATTATATCAAGTATGAACCTATATTGTATAAGCCTTTTAGTAATACTATTAGTGGTCACCTACAGATTTTTATTCAAACCATTCACATGAACCCTATTTGTTGATAATTGTTTATGTTTCATGAAATAAGTAAGGGAAAATTCCCTGGTGATTTAAATTACTGAGATAGTAGAGATTGGTTCATGTTGGGAGATAGGTATGGTATTTGAAACATGAAAACTCGTGGATTTATAATATACATTTTTATATTTTTATCATATATTATGTGATTTTACCATGGTAGATCCATCATATGTTAGTATGAATTATATAACAGTATAATATCTCATTTTTATATTTCCTGATTTTCATATTAACTATTAGTATGAATTTTGATAAAATAGATTTTAGCTATGATGGTCTAATGTTTGGATGATTATTTCAAATATGGTTATTATAATTTGTTTTCATGTATATCTTTATCTAATGATATTGTATCTCTACCTATTTATAGCATCCCTCATGGAATATGGGATACCATTGGCTTACGATGGGCACAAATGAGGTATGTAGTGACCCAGTTCGGTCACTACAGAGGTGATCTTGGATGCGGATGTTATAAAGTGGAATAAGACCCCAATTTATATATTGTCTTATTATTTTTTATATCTCGATTGGCTTGAAGGACTTATTTTTTTATTGATTTTGGATAACTCCCCTTTCATGTGATGAGGGGAACCCTTACAAGGCTTTTAGGAATAGATATTACATGACACGTTGGTCTTAAGGAAATATACAGACTATAACTACACGTACCTTCTCCTCCCCAGATTCTTCACATTGATGTTAGATCTCCACCTTCACTTGGTTTTTTTGGATAGGATTCCTATGCATGCACATGCATGTCCTGATGGAAATGTCATACCCTCTCTTTCTAAAAAATCTTCTTAGATTCTACAGTCCAGCTATAGTACCGCGACTATACCACTACATCACCCACTATAGTACCCCAGAAATTCATTCTCCCCCCGGTTTTGAACTCAGGTCTCTTGGATACACTTTCCGAATCCACATCAATTGGGATGGGGCTCCTGTGCTCTAAATTTTTTGTAAATAGTTCATATGAGATAGTATGTTTTCATATAATTTTTATTAAAATTGTTCATATGAGTATCTAAACTACATATAAGGAAAGTTGAAGTTATCAGTTTTGGGGCTACTTCCATTTTTTATTAATTTAGTTTTGTGGTTTCTATAATGTGATACGTGATTTAGGATTTATTATAATTTAATCCATGGATCAATAGATAAGAAAGTGTATTTTCATGTAACAATATTATCTAATAAGGATCATTTGATATATACACCTTCCTAGGATTATTGATCTAGCCACACTGTAGTGATGTGACTTTTATATTTCTAAAAGAACATATATATAAAGTTTTTATGTATATCACTTTAGAAAAACTCTACATGAAGAACCCATGATGTCATAATATTACCATTATTTCTTATAATTATTGTGTAATCCATTTGAATGATTATAAAATATATAATAGATGGCATTTTATGCTATATTAATCCCAAGATTTGTAAAACGATTATATCCTATAGTGTGAATTTAGCTTAGAGGGGGGTATGACTATAATTTAAAGCCCTTAACAATGATATTTATAGATGTAATTAAAGGTGTTATGAGATGTGTTCTCAGAATTATTGAGATCTTACACCATGAAAACCTCTCATTGAGATCCAAATGTGAGTGGATGAGCATGCACTACTAGCCATAGAGATGGATCTTCATGCTTCACCTATTTGACCCATCAATTAGTATCTAAGAGAGATACTTCATCATTTATTATAGATTATATGGAATGAGGTGTTGGCATCCTGAAATTCTAATTTAGAATTTTCTTTCATGTTCCAGTTTTGGCATCAACAAATCATTTTGGTAAAGGGTGGACCATAAGATACTTAGTTATAGATTGAGTAGTTACAAACCATATTAGATCATCTCAAGACACTCTTTGAGATATAGTTGGATCTAGATTCCAATATACTTGAGGATCTTGTGAAATATTGGTGGGACATTTTGGTTAAGGAAAACATGCATTTGGGTATTTCCAGGAAGTAAAATCTTTCATTATTCTTTGATCACACCTTCAAAAATACTCTATGGAATGGAAGAGTCACATAGGTTATGAATATAGTAGAGGGAGGATGTAAATTATGTATTTTTATACTCTATTTATAGATCAATTACCATTTTCATCTACATTGAATGCTAATAGGACATCTAAGTCTATGAGTTTTGTGGAAAACCTAAGGTACACTATTCAATCCCTGGTGAATATATTTTGATCCATATCTATCTATAGGTTGATGAATTAAGTTAAAATTACTGAGAGTATCTATAATGGGGGTAGATTGTTTATAAAACATACATCATTTTTAATGTAGGGGGATCATAGAGATGTAGGAAGCAGAGCTTTAATGATTCTTTCTAGAAATGTTGTAGGATGAGAAACTAGGAAAGGGGTTTGTTACATCATGTAAGACATGATCAATAAAGTGTTCCTTGTATGGGTAGAAAGTCAATATTCATTCCGAATTTGATAAATAGTTGAATGAGTTCCATTACAATGGATTGATGGGGTGGATATAGAGGTATAATGTTAGTGAAAAATGATACGATAATTTTAAAGAATCAAATTAGTATTAAATTTTATAATAAGGGGTAGGATATAATGTGAAATAACTATATAATGTGATGGTACCCAATTTTAGGGGTAACAATAGTATAAGGTCAGGATCCTTCAGGTGATTCTGGTGAAGGGATCTTTGAGTTGATGATCTGGATAGCTTCATTCCATTGTTAATACTATACCTCTGTGGAGAAAGGATCCTTCTATAGTATGAAGTCTGATTCATATTGAATCAAACCTATAATCTATGTCAACTTATACACGTGTATCATATTAATTAAAATTATCTCATTTAGTTAAGGTTATGGGGTTACCAGGGTAGTATTTATACAAGGTAATTCCCATTGATATACCCAAAAATGTATAGAATGAGGGTATCGGGGTGGATCTTGATTGATCAATATTGATTAATGGATGTATATTCCTCTCATGTTATATTACGATATATACTCCTAGATTTTGTGTGATCCTTTGAATGGTTGATCTTTCTTAGTATTGATCACAAATCGATTTCTATCATTTAAGAGTTTCATTCCCATATACTGAGGGTGAATGTTATACAAAAAATGGTGAGTAAAATATACATGGAGGCCATTTGGAACATAACCATCTATTGCTATAGGTTATATTTAACAAGTTAGCTATTACTATTTTGGGTATAATAGTTGATGAAAGAGGAAAACATTCCATGTATTTTCGATTAGTTCTTTGATGTTTTTCTTGAGAATTTATTATAATTGAAAACTTATAGAGTGATTGAGTTTATGATTAATATTATTCATAGACTAGAGCTCATAAAAATTTCTATTTATAGTTTGGAATTTTTAGATATTTTGTAGATAAAAATTTAGATATTGGATATAATGGTTAAGGGGTTCATCCTGATGTTTTCCCCTTGGGGTGATCCTATATTATTTATTAATAAGGTGATTATAACTCTATATTAATGTGTGATTACAATAGTCTGAAATGATTAATCTTAATAAATTGTATCCCCTTTCTGATATCAATGACGTATTCGATCAACAAAGAGGATCCTTGTGGTTTTATGAGATCTATTTGATATTTACCTTTCATTTTTTAGGGTGATACATTTTAATATTTGATGTACTAAATTTAGGAGTATGTATAACATATATGTTTACATTGTGATGTTTTCTAGTAAAGAATGATCAAGAATAATGTATGGAACTTATTAATAGGGTGTTTAATCCTGATATTCTAGTATACTATTAGTATATTGAGATTCAATGCTACTATTTTGAGATTGTTCGGAGTACACTGAGGGACAATTGGCTACTTTTACAGCTATTGGTATGTTAGTTCTATATTAAGGTGCTATTATTCTTGGGCCACATGATATATAAGGCATGAATATTAGTGGACCGAGAATAAGTTAAGAATATGGTTTCTTTGGATAAAAAAATTAATTCTTTAATATCTGTATTTTCACATTTTTGGTTGGTTACTAATAAAGATTTGTTATGGGATTCCACCATTCAACAATGCCATAGATTACCCCAATCAAGAATGAGGTAAAATTTGTGTTCACAGATTATGATGATAGAACCTTTCAAGAATCTGAATGGTAGGTTTACATATGAATTGGTCATGACCATAACTAATCTAGTAATGTAGTATATAGCATGTTATGATGTTTTAGGAGTCATTTTTATGGAAATTATGATACTATATGGGTGATTCGATGCTTACAGGCCAATGAAGATGATATGAGATGAGTGGAACTACTTCAAAAAATAAATGAATGGGTAGAGGTGGTATACACATAGAGATTTTGGAATCACTACTTATTAGTTGAGAGGATTTTGGTATATATTGAAAATAAGATCATATGTTAAATAATTTCACAAAGTGACCTTAACCTTCCACAGAGGATGTAGGTCAAGTACCAATAATATTTTGTTTTTTATATTGATTTCACCTTGTAAGAAGGAAGGTTTATTTATAATTCTATGATTAATAAGTCTTAGATTTGGTGCATAGTTGTATCTAGCATTGAGTGGTTGGTGATGATGATATTATTTTTTAATGTATCATGATAATAAAGAGTATTAGGATAATGTTTCCCTTATAAACATATCTTTTACCTCTTCACTATTTGAGAGTGTGAAGGATATTTAGATATCTTACTATGATATCTTATTGATGAGGGATAATATATACAGTGTGCATCTACCACATGATTGGACTTCTATTTATGACAAGGAAAATTATATAAGAGGTTAGGTATTATTCCCTAATAGAATTAATGTCATCCTAATGCAATATTCACATTCCCCAAAATGTATAGTTCACATGGGGGATACCTAAGATGTATTGTGATGTTAAAATAAAATATTCATGTAATGGGTTTAAGAAGAATGTAACAATGTTCATTTCATCATGCTTTAATTATCAACATGGAATTCAAAAACTGAAATTAATTTCATGAATTCATCAGTCACAACCCATTATTGAGTGGAATTAAGATGATATTACCATGGATTTAATGGAAATATTCTAGATAAAGTTTCATGGTAGTGATATCAAATGTGTTTTAAGATATTTATTTTTTGATAATCTATGTCATCATTGGTTTTGGAAGATCATTAGAAATTTTTATGTTTTATTGATGAAATTAATTCATAAGAAAACAATAATTTCTCATGTGATATGATCTCATATAGTTTTTGGTCAATTCATTTAGTTAATGAGTATGGTTTTTTCTAAAGGACATGAGTTTTGTGGAAATCTGAGCCATTTGAGTTTTCAATGAATATTTATTATTTAATATTTCATTAATAATTCATTAATTTATTCAAGAGTTTTCATTTAGTGATAAATTTTAATTAGTGGTAATAATTTAGATTTCGGATCATCAGTTTAGTTTAGAGTATGGGGATTTTCATAGAAAAGGCATAAAATTGTCATGGCCACTAGGGCCAAAACCAAGCCCCTTAATTTTTCTTTTCATATTAATTATTTACCTTTTTACTTTTCTCTACATTATATTAATTCTCACCTATATCCCTAGAGATCCCATTTCCCATATATAAGATATGTGATATATTTATTTCATGCATATATTTTTATGTGTTTTAATACATTGGATATTTTATTTAAATGATTAATAATGTAGTATTTGGAATGAATTTACATTATTTTTGTTTTATGGAAATAAATGATGATTATTTGAAAATTAAAAGAAATGTGGATGAAAAATGATCCAAACAACCATTAGCAAAATAAGCGAAATGATGTGGTGCGACACCAGATTATTGAAAAAGCAGAGAAGATGAAAACAAAAGAAAAATTGACTACATGTCATGTAACTTCATTACACATAGTGACTATTTCATGTAAAGAATATCTTAATGGGACAAGTGAGGATGTGAACACACAATGTGAAATCTAGGTACACGTCGTGAGCCACCAGTATACAACACGATGGTAGTCAAACGAGCATATATGATTTTTTTAGATTCAATGCAGTGGAGGAAAAAGAGGATATGAGGTACACATCGTATACCCCAAGTACATGTCGTGTAGTGGGTCACACACAAAAATAAATAAATGTGGCATGCTTTAGGTTTATATAAAAAAATACTTACTTTCCCTAGACTCTATTCCAAGAGACTGAGAGCAAGAGGATGTCAAGAAGCACCAATATAAGGCCTCCAGATTATAGAGTGATGATCCGAGGTCCCTCTTGACTTCTATTCATCCTTGGGTATCCAAGATTCTCTCCTCCACTATGATCTTGTAGTCCCATAGTGCTGGGTTATGTGATTTGTAGGGGGATGCGTGCTTATGGATTATTTTATTTTAATTATTCATGTTTTGGATTATGTTAGAAAAGTTGTTGTTAAATTCTAATCACATTTTTTTTGTAATTTCATCAACATTACTTCTAATTTAATGTGAATTATTTCATTTTCTCAATTAAGTAGCATACTTTTCCCATGACCATTATGCAATCTAGGAGAGTTATGTTTAAACAAGGTTTTGATTCACAGATTTATGTAATTGTGCTATGTAGATGACCACTCCAAAAGTGTGATCATATGGCTAGGATGGGGTACTGAGACCATAGATCCCTTCTAACCCAATTCCCATACTAAAAATGAATAAATACCCTTTCAAGTAAATCCTAAGCACACGAACCTAAAAATCACTAAACCTGTCATTCCTCCCATATTGATTACGACCCCAATCCCTGTAGTATTAGATATGTTTCTCCAATGAAGAAAACACTTTAAAATATTATTTTTTAACTAATTTAGAACATATTTTCTATTACTATAGGTTAGATACCTGAACATCCCTTATACTGAATTATAATTTACTAACATATTTTGGGCTTTATAAAATAGTTTTTTCATAGCACATTATGGAACTAACATCCCCATGTGCGGGCTATCAATAGGGTGAGTGAGAGAATAGGTAGAGTGATGTGGTGTCATACGGGGTTCATTTAATTCCTAGATTAGTGTGTGGTAACCATTGGGGGTGATTTCATCATGAATATATAGAGTTTTAAATCTAGAAATTTACTAATATTTATTTTATTTGATGTAAATACCATTAAATTTGTTGTTGTTATGTTCTAAAAAGTTATTTGTGTTTTTGGGGACCCCTTGGGGTTTTATTGAAAGTCCTTTTGGGATAATTGAGGGGTTTTGGACTGTTTTGGGGTGCTGTATTCCAGATAACCCAAGTAGAGGGTGTATATTTTTATGAAGATGCATTGGGTATTCTTGATTTCAAGAAAGGTAAAGATTAATGAACTACAAAACTTTTAGTCCTGGTGCACATGTCGTGTATGGGTGGCTTTGGGTGTGGTCGAGTGTCTGGATAGATGACCAATATCATGGGAATATGGCCGCGTGGGAAAAACAAGTACAACTTGTGTTATGAACAAGGAAAATAGAAATACAGTGTACTTGGTTAGACCGTATGTAGGATATACTTCTAGTTTCACCATGTGGGAGAAATGTTTCATGTGTTTGGTGCACAACATGTTTTTGTGGGTTTACATACTGAGATGGTTTGAGGTAAATGGGAAGGTACCCCATATAGGGTACATATAGTTAAAAAAGTAGGAATTATGTGTACTGTGAGAGGTATGTTCCATGTTGAATTGGGTGAATTGACATGGAGGGTTTTTAGAGTGACATGTTGTGTTCCCAAGGTGCATGTTGTATACTCTCTTTCTTAGGGTGCTTCATTTTCTTTTGTCTTGGGAGTTAGAATTGGAATTTTTGGTAGTCAATTATATGTATATTTACATATATTTCATTATGGGGGGATCGTTTATTTTAATTAAAGAAAAAATGGTTGGTGTTTTGTATTAGGAGTGTCTTTATACGATTATTTCTTTTTGATTGGGATTTAGAATCCTCTAGAAGGTTAGGTTGTGTGATGAATGATGCGATAAAGGGTTGTGGGATGGTTAATTGGATTGGATTGTGTATTCGAGGGCATTTTTTCAAGGTTATTTATGATAGATACTAGTAGGAGGGATTGAGTATTTTATTAAGGGAGATATCTGAATGTCTCTAGATATTGGGAACATTTTCTCAAGGTTGGAGAAGTTGATGATTATATCCCATTCTTGAGGATTGAGACAGTTAGAGCCTTCAGGGTTTATTAATTCTATGAGATGGAGCTTATGTCTAGGAGATGTTAAGATAACGAGATGAGTCTAAAGGAATCACTAGGATGCCTTATTGGGCGGGATTCTGATCAAGTGAGTAATAGATTTCATAGTGTGTGGTTAAGAATTCCATTGTGGAATGGAATTTCATTTGATACCATTTTGGATGAGATAGTACCCATGTATGGGTTGTTTTATGAGGAGTATTTGTGAGGTTTTATTGTAATGGAATTTTCCCCCATGATTTCTTGTGTTTCGTGGATCCCTTGTAGGGTTTCCTTCATTAAACGTTTCATAAGGATCATTTAGAATTCCCTTACAGGAGTTATTTTACCTTTATATTCCATTTTAGGCCAATTATATATCAAATATATACTGGAGGCCACTAAGTTATTCTTAAGGAATTTTTTTGTTTTTGTTTTGGCCTGAGTATTAGATGATACAGAAAAATCCCTCACTGGATTTATTTCTGTTATAGTGACCTTTTTTAGATTTGATGATCATTTTATGGGAATTTCCAAATATATTGGCTACTTCATGGGAGTCCCTAGTAGGATGTCACTTTATGTCATGACACTAGGGACTAAGATAGCCCTGTGTTTCATGATATGATACTAGATTAACACTAATTGTTTAGGTTTTTGGACGTTTTATTTTATATTTGAATTGAACCATGTTCCGTTGAAAATTATAAAACAAATAAGAATCACTACTAGTTAAGAATTTTTCTTGTTAGGTTTGAGAGTTAGATCGACCCATGTTCTAGTGGACTTTGGTCGATTTTTTTGAGTAATTTTCAACCAAATACATTGATTGAGGAGGAGACCATTAAGATATATTATAACAAGAGTCATTGATTATTTTTCACCTGGTTATAACCTCCATTAAATGGTTATGGATATTTTGGATTATGGTGATATTGGCCTATCTGGATGAGTTCACACCTCTAGTTGAGAGTTAATCACTGGATTGAGGTTATCTTTCACATATTTTGTGCACCCCCGACTACATGGATGAGACCCCTGGGACAGTGAATCTATTAGGAAAATTAAAGGATGGGATCCATGGGATATTTCATATGTTGGGACCATGGATGGAGGGACCCCTAGGATATTGTAAATTATGGGACGTTATTTGGAGCCTGATTTTCTCCAAAGGAATTTTTGGAACTGATGGGTTCTATATGGTATGAGGAGATTTTTCTCTGTTTTAGTATTTGTTATCAGAGACTTAGATCCTATTAGTTTATAATTTTATTTTGGATGCCTATAGTTGTGCCCTGGGTTCTAAAATTCAATACATTATAGTTATATATCTAATAGATCCAATGTAGATCTGGAACACATGATTGATCTAATATGTTGGGGGGATCCATGTTTTCTAAATATTATGTTGAGGACTAGAGAGGGGGTATATTTTCCTCATGTGGAATACTAGAACTAATGGTTGTTTATTTTCCTTGTTTTTTAGACCCCATTATTCTTATGAAGTTATTTCATTTTATTCAATATATTTTTAATTTTCAATTAAGACGGGGATATCATGTGTGCATGAACTTTTGAAAAAACTGATTATAGGTTCATTATTTAGAGTGTCCTATTATGATTTATTTCTGACCCCCTATATGTGTAGCTTGGTGTGCATATAAAACATATTCCATCTTTTATATGGAGAATAAGTTGAGCAGTGGATGGTGTTGAGACTCAGTGTTTCTTAATTGAGCAGTGATGCTCATGTGGAGTCACATGATTGGGATTTCCCAACTGAAAATTCATAGAGTCCATATATTTGGATAATCTAAATTTTTTCAGTATATACAAATGTTTTTATTTAATGTTTTTTTATTTTTAATATATGTTCATCCCAGTGGGAAACCAACTATCGTTTACTTTTCATTCTTTGATTCTACTGTAATGTAAACCACTTTTGATTTTATATAGCATGTTCTTATTTTAGTATTTTTATGAAGGGTACAATGATGTTTATCCATTCAAATATTTGGTTTTTTTTAATTTTATTTTCACTGACCATAGGGCATAATCTACCCTCTATATCCATTCAAATGTTGCCACATGTCAACAACCTTTGGTGCATGAGGTGGCATGGTTGAGGCCT
This sequence comes from Viscum album, assembly GCA_963277665.1. NCBI lineage: Eukaryota > Viridiplantae > Streptophyta > Magnoliopsida > Santalales > Viscaceae > Viscum > Viscum album. The sequence goes on from OY728156.1 coordinate 743,548,838, forward strand.
TTTAGTGGTCCATATTGGGGGATATGATAGGTCATCCCCGGTCAGTTCACTATAAATTATTCTTATAGAATCTGGATTTATGATATTTTGAGTTTAGAGATTGGTTTTAACGAATTGTTTTGAAACTTTTGATGGATATCAGACCAGTATTTCACAAACACCATTTCCAATAGTGACTCTATATTTCTAGGGAACAATATTTTTTATTTTGGTTTCCATTTTTATAGTTATGTGGTTTCAACTAGTTTGATTCAATTTGGTTTTTGGATATATGTTTTATTATGTTTTTTTGGATATTATAACATGAGTAAAAGGCCAGTCTTCATGCATCAATTTACGAAAACAGGATTCTCATGACATATTCATGTATCTAGGTGATTTCACTGATGATAAAGGTTTAGTTATTTACAGTGTCTGAAATGACATATATAGTGTGTCACATTTAGTGCCTTGGTGTAGTTTTAGTTAACTAATTCTATATAAAATTTTATTATGATGGTAAGTGATGTTAATTTTTGGTGGACTTGTTCGCTGGTGACGAGGATGAATTTGAAGGACCTCGGATCACCCTGAGAGGGGAGGGGGGAATCAGGGTGTCAACTGTTTCTTTTAAAGTCGTTGATATTGTTCCTATATTGGTATGAATATGTTAAATATGTCAAAAAATTGAAAGCAGAAAGTTGATACAACACTATTACTTGGTTCACCACAAAGGACTACCTCAAAAAAGCATCCACTGATATTATGTCAGTTGTACCAAAACCCACTAATCGTCCCTAGTTTATGGATTACATGCTTTGGTCATAGTCACTATGTTCCTTGCATACTGCCTTTACAAAGGTTCAGGGAACACAAATTGCATCCCTCGGAGCACTTCCATCTACTACCCCCAACTCACTTCCTTGAGAGAAGTCAAACTCAGTTTATCGACTTGAAGGTCTCTTCAAAAGATTTTCATTGAATTCTTTGACTCTATTTAGCATGAGACACTACAGGCATATAAGTCCTAAAAAGATTCACTTGAAAGCACTGAACCACTGAACCCGATATCCAGAACGTGCAATCAAGATACAATGACAGCTGCACGCAACACCTACCCTTTGCGTGCAAGATCTCACTTTTGCACGAAATATCTATTTTCCACCTGGAAAATATTTCATGAAACAACACCCTTTTTGTGCAACGAAATCCTTTACGCGTGTCTACCACTTTTATGCACAAAATCTTCTTTTTCGCGCAACTCAGACTTTTATGTGCAACTTCAACTTTTACGCACAACTTTTTCTTTTTTGCGCACCTCATTCTTTTACACGTAACTTCCCCTTTTTCGTGAAAGTCCCTTTTCATGCAAATTTTACACGCATCAGAACTCAGATCTTCTCTGAGTCTTCAGTCATCCTGAATGAGGGAGGGTCTCCTCTTATTTATAGGCATCACAGAACCCCGCACACAAAACCCCTCCTTGTCACACAAAATGATCATTCTGCGCACAATCCTTTTTCGTGCAAGAACCATTTTTCGCGCAAATCTTCGGATTTTTCGCGCACCTCATCTGTTTTCAATTTTCATCATTTTGATCCTGGAACACCTTTTGCGGAAGAAAACCAACCTACATTCACTATTGCACACAAAACCAACATAGCGTGAAATACATGTTTTTCGCGCACCACTCCAATGTCTCAATAAACTATATGATCACATTACTAGTAAACATTCTGAACTTCCAATAAGGATTCACAAAAAACAGAAACCACACTCCTATTCTAGTAATGTATGGACATGGTTCCAATAGAATTCAATTTCTCAAGGGTTTCATGTAGAACCTATTGGTTGGTGTGGACTATTAGTTCCCAACTAGTAGCTCAATGAGTGTAAGGGTGAATACGAGATATTTCGATAATTATTGTGTTTCCATGAGATGCTGGTTCTGTTGATGTACTAGGTTCAAGTTTCTTTGGAGGGATTTTTTCTTTCCACTTGTTATATTTTTGATTTTATGGTGGGGACCATGGGCATACTACCACTGATGGCTTAAGTGGGCATGGTTTTTCATACATGGTGGTTTCATTGTGGTATTTATAACTAGGGTGTTGTTATGAATAAGGATTCCAAGGGTTTGAGATATGGATCCTTGGGTGTTCTCCCCAACTAGTGTTTAAATTGAGAGGTTAGGTTTGGTTAGACACTTGGAAATGTTTATTTTGGTTGCGCATTGGGTAGCACTGTGAGAGAGTGGTTGGATTATTGTGTATTTAAATTGATTCTTTGGTGGAGAATGGTCAAGTGTTTATTCTTTTACGGGGGGAGGCGCCTGGATTTTGAAGAGGAGGGATGGTGGTGCTTTGGGTTTTTGTAAATAACATGTGGGAAGAGAATGGTCTATGGTTTTGGCATGTTATCCTTGATTTGTTAAGTCTGGGCATGTATGAGGTTGATTATTTTTATCTATACAGTATCGGTTTAACGAATGATTTTTAGTGGGGTGTTCACCATAATACATTGATGATCTTAAACCTTATTATATGATTTATTTTGAGCATTGTTGGTTTTATTCATAGTGATCAAAAAATGAGTGGTTGTTGTTGAGGTTTTCATACCGGGGCTTATGTGTGAGTGTATTTTCCAAATATATCAATTTTAAATATTTATGGTCGTAGCATGGTCTATGTGGTTTTATGTTTGTGGATCATGGTAATGATAACAAGACTCTATTGGTGGGGATTATCAAATTAGTCCGAGTTAAATGTGTCTTGTGTTGATGGAGTCATGGAAAATACAAGACCTGTCAATAAATGTTTTTGATAATATCAGTTACACGAGTGCTAAGATTGAGAGGTTTAATCATAGTGTCCATAAATGGTTCTCATGGATGAAAATCATTTATGGTGTGTAGTTTGTGATGAACCACATTGATACAGTTTGTAAAAAATGAAGCTAAATTTTATTTTTTAGTTCATCAATGTGATTCAGGTGGAGGTGATTATTTATTATATTATCTAATCTCAAATAATTTTTCTAACCACTCTTTTGATCATAGAATAAGGTGGTTACCCTAGGATAGTAGTTTGGTGGAAGTTAAATCCATTTAAATTTTCCCAAAATATTTTTTATTTATTATTTTATTAATAAAATAATAATTTATTCAATTTTCTTTGGTTAAAAATATTATTTAAATGGTGCATCATGTTGAAATTTTGTCTTCATGGATGATTACAAAATGGGGTTTTTTCCAAGAAAAGGAGAGACCCATCATGGGAAATGGGACCAGCCCCTTTTCCATTCCTTTTATTTTTTTTATTTTTTATCCATTTTATTTTCTCTTCAATCCTTCGGCCTCTTAAGTACAACCTTGTGTTAAATATATCCTGAATCAAAGAGAGGGAGGGGGAGTGATAAGGAAGAGGCGCCAACCAGGGTTCGTTTGAGGTCCCAATCGGAGTGTGGTGCCTATGTGGGTAGTTTTAACATCAATTTACAAAATTTTTAGCTCTTTGGTTGGATTTTGTTTTTATATTTTTTCAAAATCAATTTATATTATTATTTTTTATGTCATAATGTATTTTATGAGATTTTTTGGTTTCCTTGGGGTTTGATATGTGGACCTTTTAGGCTAATCAGAAGTTTCCGGTTTTTTTCAGTGTTTTTGTAACACCCGAAGACAATAAAATATTTTATTTTTTGAATAAAATTAAATTTTTTACTATCTTTATTTATATGTGTCACCATGAAATTCTTACACTACACACTACTCTGAGTTTTTTTCATTACATGCAAGACCGAGTTTTAACACCCTCTAATGGAACACTTATTTTAAAACTGAACATTGAGCCTTTTATAAATTTAATTTCTCAAAATGAATTCAATTTTGAAATCAGAATTTCAAAATTAGATTTGGGAGAATTTTTTACAATTTTTTGGGAAATTTAATATTTTTATCAATAATTAAATATATTTTATTTTTGTTAAAAAACTCATTTTTGATTAAATAATTATTAATGTAAAATTATATTTTATATTGGTTTCAGTGTCACAATAGATCAATTATACATCTATTAATCGAATTTAGCTCATTGGAATCATTTTTATTTATAATTTTGATATAAAAACTTATTCAACATTTGAATATTTTTAATTTAAAACTCGGCTTCCTCACTACACCTTTAGGATTAACTTTAAATTTAATTTTTTTACATTTCTAAATTGAATTTTGAAAAAAAAATATACACAGTTATAATGAGTCTAATATTTACATTAAAATTACAAAATATTTTTTTTTGACAAAAAAATATTAGTGAATGAAATTAAAATTAATTACTGCACTTAAGGTAGAATTAAGTATCACAATGGAAAAAACCTTAAACATTAAGGCCAAAATGACAGAGACACTTGTTCAATAACCATTGGCTTCCAATTGTTCAACCATATCTCATCTTGAATTGAATTTGAATATTTTTTATCATAATATTTCATGAATATGACCTACATAATATGTTATGTAAGGAAAAAAGGAATTTTTTATACCTTTAATATTTGAAATGCTTTAGATTACGGATGAAGATGAATATTTTTGGTTAAAAAATTATTTTGAAATTTAAATATGTTTTTTTCATGATTAGTTGAATATAATTATTATTGAATAATTAGTTACATTAAATTCCTAATATATTTTAATTCCAGAATTTTTTTATATCATTAAATAAAAATTGAATAATAATTTCAAAATTGACATTATAGTTATTTTATAATAAATGATATGTTTTTGATTTATTTAAAATTAATAAAAATCATCTCTTCCTTTCAATTATTTTTAAGTTTTATTAAAAATTAAATGCATTCAACTAATTTACGAAATAATATTTTATAAATTACATATTTACCCATTGAAAGTAAAATCATTGTTAGTGTTCTACATGTTAATGTTGTGTTTTTGCAGATTTTATGCTCCTATTTTAAAATTAATTTCCAACACACATGAGATTTATATTTTTTAAATAAGATATATTATTTATAACCTAATAGGTATATATTTTCTAATAAATACCTCTTTAATTAATTCATAATGGAAAAATTACCTAGGATAGAAAACTAATTACTTTAATAAAAACTAAAATGATATAAATAATGAAATATAAAAACTAAGAATAAAAATTTAAAAAAGATTTTATTTTTATATTGTTTGAGTTTTTATCACAAATACATACATGCTAGTATATTATTTTTCCATTTTTTAAGAACATGAGGTATATGAGACCTCCCAATAGTGTTTACCTTTTGTTATTTACCATAATTCCACTCCTCCTCCCCTATAAAAACAATTCAATATTCCCCTTCCCCATACCTATAAATCCCATTTGGAACATCCAAAATATACCCAAATACAATTATAACATCAATAAAGTCATCCTACAGTCCTCCCTATGGGAATAAATCCATCCAAGGTTTCCCTCTAGTTTAACCAAAAGGTGTTACCCAAAAAGAGGTAACATTATTCAAATGTGAATTTGTGTTTTATTTCTTTCTCCATTTATTAAATTATTTTTATTCCATGAAAATATAAAATAATATATCATATATGTACTTTTATTTTTTTATGTTATGTGTTTGACCGAAACAAACACACACATCCATCAAATGGGTAACAAAATTACCATTCGTGTATAAATAACTATCTCCTCGCGAAATGATGTCATTTGTTTTTCCGTTTTCTACATCGAAGAGATGGGATTTTCTATGGATAACATATTTTTATATGATATTTATGTTGTATTATTACTTATTTAATTTTTATACAACATATAATTTTATGTATTCTATTTTGTGTAAAAACAATACCATCATTTGTGGACGTGTGGACTATAACCTCCTCAAAGTGATGAGATACGTTCACATATTAAATATAAGGTATTAATTATAGGTTAATTAAAAATACTTTATATAAATTAATTATTATTATATTAATTAAATAATTACCTTTATGTAAATATAATATATCATCATCTTTATTACCCTTTTCACAAAATTAAAGTGATAATAACGTTCGTGGACGTATAGACTACTACCTCATCGATGTGATGTAATTCCCTTTACATAATAAGAATTATATATATATATATATGTATATGTATAGATGATTAAATACATTGAAATTTATGATATAATTATCCTTATTTAATGATATAATATTACTTACCTTCTTTCATAAGTGATCATTGATAAATGAGAATGTTACTCATGTGATTTTATATCCTACAATCTCCATGATTGTAACGTTGGTTCATTTTCATTAATCATGTTTCATGATTGTATATAAAAGTATTAATTATATATAAATACAATAAATTTTCATTATTATTATTCTAGGATATTTTTATATATTTACCCATTTGATCATAGTCTACCTACTAGAGTAATTTTGGACACATGATGTGAATTTGGTCAAAACAACTGATGTAAACATAATTGATTAAGTAGTTGCCTACAAAATTTTAATAATTGAAATAAAAGTAATATTTTTTTGAAAATTATAAAAATAAATTAAAAAATTGACATAATTTTATTATTTAGGAAGATAAAGACACGTGATAACTCGCACCCAAGGTAATATATTTTATCCCAATTTATAATTTATTTAGACTTATGTATTACTATATAAAAATTAACCTATATGTGGTTTATATTATAAAAAATTCTCATTTAGTATAAAAATACACTTATAATTAATTGTATTTAAATTTTCTCTTTGAACTACCTCATACAAAGTGTTTTTAAATTAAAACATCCATGTGGTAAAAGTTATCTTTATAATATCACATTCTTTTGTGATTACAAGATTTATCTCAAAAAAAATTATCTTAATCATTTTTCATTGAACATTATATTTTTTTGTGATATTCATATTATTGAATGATGAACATTATTATTTCCTAAATTCTATACTGTATTTACATTTGATTCATTAAATCGAATGTTATTTTATTTACTAGGGAAATATTGATAAATATTTATATTTGATTCAATACAGATATTTGATAATGAACATTGTTTATGAATTTAAATCTATTATTCGATATATGAGAAATAATTTGTATATGTAATACATTGATTGGGGACTAGTTAATGTAAGCCCATCGATGCATCAGTAGTCTCATGAGAGGAATTCAGTTGGATGATCCCTTAGTGTTTGTAACCAAGATCTTTTAATTTTTTTTTGAATGGTCTTGATAGTAGATATACAGTTTGAAAAATCAATCATGTTTGTACCTAATATGTTTTGAACTACCTTATGATGGGTCTTGATGGTAAAGTATTATTGATCCGTAGATACAAGACATCTACCATTTAATCATTTTCTTTATTTTAGTTACAATTAACCAAAGTATTTTTACTATAAAAAAATCTATGGATGTAATTCATTAAAAGTTTCATGATTAAATTGAAAGTGTTTTTAGTTATTCATTTACATATTAGTTATTTATTACGTGGAATGTTTTCTTAGTTATGTACCTTGTGATATTGATTATTCTCAGGGATTCGTTATTTATTTTATTGTAATTTACCCTTACAGAGCATTTGTGATCACCCTTATTTTGTTTCTATTCCACATATTATAGAGAATAGGTATTTAAATGAGTTTCAAGGATGCCATATATTAATAATTTTTATATATTATGGTTTATTTTATATTTATAAATTTAAAATGGGTATCATGTATGAAATATGGTTTTCTTGAACTACTAAACATTCCATCCTTCATGATTTTAATCTTTATAATAATGCTAATGTATTAAATTTTTTTTACCATACTTTGGGATTTTTTGTTTTGGGTACTATAGTTGGTATCAATGTATGTTTTGTAAAAACATTGGTAAATACATTTTAAAAAATGTCTATTATTGAATATAACCCATGATAGACATTAATGATACTAATTGATGTACATCCAAAAGAAACCATGTTTGTTATTGTGATATTTGATATGAATAATATTTTTTAAAAATTATTATATGTATTTCACTAGCTGTGGGATAGAGAATTATGTTATATAATGTTATGATCTAATGTGGTGTATCTTATTTTTTAGAAGTGTAACTTAGAAGGAAGAAGGGTTTTAGTAATTGTGTACAATGTAGAGGTTTACCTACTGAGAATACCAATAAAGGTGGAATTATAACTAATCATGTTAGGGATATATTAGGTAAGATTAGTTAAGTTATGATAGAGATCCATTCCAATATCAAGAAACATGTTCCACAATTAGATCATCTAATGTTGTATCACTTTATGTGATAGAGACCCCAATCATTTAGTGGGGCTACTGACCCAATAGAAGATGACCAATGCATTAAGTCTTTGAAGAAGATATTCATGGATTTAGGATGTGGTGAAAAGGAAAAGGTTACAATTTCATTGTATTTTCATAATGAAAATATAGATCAAAGAAGATTGTGGATCCATAATACTATAGAGGAAGCGGAAACATAACTCATGGATTATAACACTTTAAAGGCTATATTTTTTGACAAGTATTTCCCTAATAAGAAACAAACTAATACGAAGATAAAGTTGATTTGTTTAATGAAAAATGAAGAATACTTTGTTGTAGATTATGAATATATCTGTATAAGGTTATTTAGGTATGATACATGTTATATATGAAACATGGGGATTAATATTGACCACTTCTTTGAATGTATTAAGAAAAATCACTGAAGGGAACATGTTTCTCATAGTTTATCAACATACAAAGAGATAGTTTTATTTTCCATCCAAATATAAAATGAATTCTCAGGATTCTATAAATTCAATATAATCCAAGAGAAGAATAAGTATTCTTATCACCATGAAAAAGTGCATGAGTCTAAGATAAAGAAGATAATAATGTATTTTTCTACATATGATAATTATGGAATAAAAAAACCAAGGACCTCCTTGAAGGGAATGTGAGTTTCGTATATGTGCGGAGAAAAAGTATTCCATTTTGGTAATGTCAAGGGAATGAATGAAAATTACCTTGTTCAATTCTTAAAATATATAAAGACTATGCAATATGAAAATTAATTCCCTATGAGAGGAAGGGAATATACTTGTGAATAAGCTTAGTGATCGTAATCATACATATGTTATTGAATCAACTAAAGTAATGGGATTATTATGCTTCTGTGTTTTAATCTAATAATTATGTTGTAAAAATATTTCATTGATAATAGTGTCATCACCTGAATTATCAAATGTGTAAGGATAGTACCACAATATTATTACATTATTTATTTGGGATCATACGTTGAAGGGAACTAAGAAAAGTGATTTAGTTGATTGTTATTTAAAAAACACATGTTTGAGGGAACGATAACCCTTAAAATTGCCCTAATGACAAGACAATGATTTTATGGTAAATAAATGATTTACTTGGATAACATAAATCAGCTAAGTGTTGAATACCTTAGAATTCACTAATGATTTGTCAAATAATAGGCAAAATCTCCCATTGAGGGAGTTTACAACAGTTTTGGATTTATTGAATATATCCAATAAAATGTGTTTTACTTAATTAATTTGGATGAATTCATGTTTCCAATAATGACTTTTTAGCATGAAAATAAAATGTGAATGTGTTTGGATGTTTTTTATGTGATGATTAAAGAGATATGTCATATTGATTGATGTCTGATGACATATTAATTTTTAAAACTCAGTGGCCTTACTTATAATGTGTTGGATCATAATCATTTGGGAAGGGTAACCATTTTAGCAATGGTTTGATTAGATATTTGGATACTATTTTAGATGTTAATGTATTACTTCACCTGGTGAATCAACTTGTCATAAGAGATGAAGTAGAGGTAGTTAAAGGTGAAATCAATGGAAAATATTGTGTTTATAAAAACATATATTTACTTATATTCATGGATAATGATAAAATTCCCAAACTCTAGGAGAAATGGACATGAAGGATTTTTTTCCTATTATAATTAGATTTGATAATATCAATGACCTTTTTCACATCACTATTTAATGGTTTTTTGGTCAAACACATTCATCTGAATATGTTCTATAATACTCTCCATCCAAACATGATACTAATATTTTTCTTCCATGTCCAGTTTTTCAGTAATTTTCTACAAATTTGAATCCTATTTATTTTTATTACATTCTCATTTTCTTCCAAATTTTATTTGTAAAATGTGTTATTTACCATTTTTACGATGTCTGGTTTTCCAACAATTGTATTTTCACATATCAAACTCTATATTATTCAGATCATGTTTAAATTATGAGGAAATAATTTAACTAAATTGGAAAAAATGTAATATCCAATGACATTACAAAATTTTCATTTCAGAATAAAATTAATTTTTATTTAACTTTATTTATACACAATTCCATGTTATGTTTACACAACACACAACACCGAGTTATCTTTTCTCACACATAAGACTGAGTTTAACCTATATTTAAAGGAATAATTATTTTAAAAAATATATGTTGATACTTTTAAAAGTTTTATTTTTCAATATGAACATTATTTTTGAATTTGCAATGTCAAAATTATCAAATGGTGAATTTTTGGAACTTTATTGAGATATTTCATTTTGGATGAGTAGCGGAAAATACTGCATTTTCGTTAAAATACATCCCTATCATTTAAATAATTTATAATTTTTATTAATATTTAAAATTGGTTATTATGTCACAATATACAAATTATACATAAATTAATCCAATTTATGTCATGGGAATCATTTCTATATTGAATTTCGATATAAAAACATATTGAACTTTTGATCATTTTTACTTTAATATTCTTCTTTATCACCGCATTTGTGGGAGTAGCATTAAATTTGATTTTTTAACAAATATTAATCAAAATTGATAAAATGGGAATAACTGGTTTTAATTTGTATAATATTTATAGTCTAATATTATCAACTTATTCTTTATCAAAAACTACTAATGAATGTAATTAAAAATAATTACAGTGGTTAAGGTAAAATTAACAAGGGACTAATACTTAATCCTAAGGCCCAAACAAACTTATACACTTGTAAAAAATGAATATTATTCTAATTTTTGAACCATATCTACTCTTTTTTACAATATTAAGAGTTACTGGGATAATAATCTATGAAATTGACCTATATAGTATGTAATGTAAACAAAAAGACCAAAATGGATTCTTACATACCTTTAACAATTATAAATCATTAGTGTATCGAAGAAGTTACATAGTTCAAGTTTTATAAATTAATTTCAATGAAAAATGAGTTTTTTGTGATAATTTAACTATATTATTTAGATATTTTTTTACATTATATGTTTATGAAATGCTAACACATGGATTATTTAGTTGAAAAAAAATAAAATATGTAATGCTAAAAACATTAAAAGAAATATTAATTTAATAAATTATTATGTTATGTTATTTTTTAATTTGAATATACCATTTTAAACTTATTTTAAATTAATAGATTTGGATTCCAATATTTTTTTTCATATATATAAATTAAATTTAATTAAATATTGTCAAAATTGATATTAATGTTATTTTATAATAAATTATATTTTATTAAATGATTTAAAATTAACTAAAATTCTATATTCATCCAAGAAAATTTTAAGTGTTATTAAATATAAACTATTGATCATCAATAGATCAAATTTTCTTTTATAATTATCATATTTATCTATAGATAGTAAAAATATATTTTTCATGATTATGGTTAAATTAGCTTTTTGCGTGTTACATGGGCATGTTTAAAAATTAATTTAAAAAACACATGGGATTTATATTTTATAAATTGATTTTAATATTTTGAATTAAAAGGATATATATTATCTTATAATTAACACTTTAGTTTACTCTTCATGGTTAAATTACATTGGATTGAAAACTAGTATTGTTAATAAAAACTAAAATGATTAAAATAATGAAACTTAAAGACTACGGAAAAAAATTATAAAAGTGATTTTTTTTTTGTGCGGTGTTAGTGTGTCTTGAAAATAAATCCCATTTAATATATTATTCTTCCATTTTTATGAAAATGAGGTAATTTAGTTATCCCAATAGTGTTTACCATTTGGTATTTACATGAATCCCACTTTACATCGACTATAAAAAGACATTCATTCTACCACATACTCACACCTCTCAAGCCACTTTTTCTTGTAAAAAAACTACCCAAAAATTATCCCAACAACCCTGCCCTAAACGAATATTTATTACTTTGGGATGAAATCTTACCTATGGATCTCTTTGGTGCAAACCTCAATGAGTTGCCCAAAAAGAGGTAACATTCTTCAAATATGTATTAAGGTTTTATTTCTTTATACATCCATTAAATTATTCTAATTATATTATTATATAATAAAATAAATATCTTAAAGGTACTTAGAAGTTTATATTTTAATATCTTTACCAAAACACATACAAAAACCCATATAACACGTTATTAAATCACTATTCGTGTACGGAGAACCACCACATCGCAAAATATTGCAGTTTGTTTGTCCATTACCGCCTCTCATGGTTGGGAATTTTGATGGAAAACCTATTTTTATATGATATATATGATATTCATGTTTTCTTAATACTTTTATAATTTTTATATAATACATACCTTTATATATTCCATATGGTGTAAATACTATAACATCCATTGTGAACGTGTGGACTATTGCTTCCTCAAAGCAATGTGATAAGTTCACTCATTACATGGAATGAATTAATGATGAGATTAATTAATAATATGTAAGATAAATGAATTATATATTATATTCATTATATAATTACCCTTATTTAAATATAATATATCATTTTTTATTAACCTTTTCAAACACACACACACAAAAGTGATAACATCATTCATGGACGTGTGGAATACTGCCTGCTTGATACGATGTGATTAATTTTAGATAATAATAATTATATATATAAGTATATATTATTAAATAAAATGTTATTTTTGAAATTATTATCATTATATAAAGATATAATGTTACTTACCTTATTTCCATAACAATCTTTGAAAAAATGGGATAATTACTCATGTGTATGTACGACCATCCATCTTCATGACTATAAAATTGGTTGATTTTTCATAACAATATTTCATTGTTGGTCATGATTTATAAATATTATAATTCTTTGAATTTAAATATTCTATGAAATGTTTATATAAGTATCTCATTTATCATAGGTGACCTACGAAAATATTTTTGGACACATGAATAGTATTGGATCAAAACACCCGACATAAACATTATTGTTAAGTAGTTGTATAAAAATGTATTAAGTGAAATAAATGTAATAATAAACTATAAAATGTTAATAATGAAATTAAATAATTAACATAATTTTATTATTCAGGAATATAATGAAAGACATGACATGCCCAACTCATGGTGAGGTATTAAATCTCAATTTATATTTCATTGAGGCTTATTTGTAATTATAAGCTCCTTAAAATAAATATATTTTATATACAGAACCATTATCATTAAATATAATTATTCACACATAAATGATGACATTTTTTTCACATTGAACTATCTCATCCAAGTGGTTTTGAAATGAAAATTACCGAGTTTATAATATTATGTTTGAAATATCACTTTCTTTTATGATTATTAACATTATCTCTAAACAATCCCTTTCTCATATTCTGTATATTTATTGAAAATTATATTTAGTTTTGACATCCATATTATTGTTTGATTTATTTTATTTGTTCCTAAAAATTATTCCATATTTACATACAAGTGTGACTTTGAATGTTATTTTATTTACGTGGGAAATATTCATAAATCATTATCATTGATATAATTAGGATATTGGATAAGGAAATTTTTATCAATTTTAATATATTATTATATATATGAGGAATCCTTTTTACATGAATTAAATTGTATGGGGACTAGTTAATTTATGCCCCTCGAGGCATCAATAGTCTCACAAGAAAAATTTAGTTAGATCATACTTTGGAATTTGTAACATGTTTATATTAAACTATCTTTTGAATGGTCTTGAAAATAGTTTTTGGGTTGGCCCAACCATGAAGATTTATACCCAAATTATTTTACACTATCTATTTAATTGTATTTAATGTAAATTTTTCATGTTACTAGGAAACATGAATTTCAATATTTATGCATTTCCATCATTTCAGTTATTATTATCCATCAGATTATACTTTAAAAAATAAAGTGATTCTATTAATTATTAGTTTTATTGATTAAATGGAATGTGTTTTTTGTTAATTACATTTACAGATTAGTTATTGATTACATGTAAGTTGTTCCCAGTTACATACCATTACATATATTTTATTCTAATTAATTCATCCTTGATACCACTGTATTTTACACAGACTAACAATCTGAGCTCACCCTTATTTTGTTTCCATTCCCTAGATTATGAAGAGGATATATGTGAATGAGTTTCAAGGATTCAATATATTATTATTTTTATTTATTATGTTTGATTTTCTATTTTAAAATATAAAATGAGAATAATGTATGCAATGTGGCTTTCCAAAATGACTAAACTTTCTATTCTTTAGGATTTGATTCCACGAAATCATGCTAATGCTATAAACTAATGCACTGGTGTGAAGATATTCGGGTCAGTGTGATACATTTTATATTTAAGAAACCCTTGTATATAGACTAGGGATATATCAGAACACTAATTGTGTTATTCCTTTTAGGATTATTGAGGATGAATGTATTACATGGAATGTTTTCCTTTTGAATGTGTTTTGTAATGGTGGATCAGAGTGTTGCCGAGTATTCCTACAGACAACCCATATCATGGTAACATGGTTGTCCAGGACACACATGTAGAGCCCATAAGACATGCATGACTAGTGGCCATGTAGGGTATATGGTTGAAAAATATCTAGGGAACATATTAAGGTACCCTATGTGGGAGATATGATGAATGTATTTGGTGCATGGCATGTAGTGGGGACTTTACATTCCATGTTATAGTGAGGTACAAAATTTAGAACCCCATGTTGGGTAAACACCATGTACATGGTAGGAAAACCATTTACATTGGGAAGTTCACACCTGGTTGGTTGGGATACATGGCTTGGGAGGAATTTTGAGGGATACACTATGAATTTTATGTACATGACATATACACCCTCCTTGGGGGGTTTTCACTAGTTATTCTCCATAGAGAGAGAATTGGACTTCTAATAAGTAAATATTGAGATCTTTTCCACCTAGATCATGATGCTGGAATCCATTTTGTTTGTACAAGATATATAGATGGTGTAATAGATTAGTTTATAATAATTAAGAGTATTTATTTAATTTATATATTTAGAATCCTCTAGCATGTTGGCTTGTGTAATGAAATATCTGAGTGAGGTTCATGTGATCCTTAGTTGGATTTTCTTTTGGTTACCATGTCGGGTTGTTTTAGATTCTAATATATAGTTCCGATAAGGTGATATCATGTAGTATATCTTAGTAAGATCCTTGATTTTACCTAGATATCAGAATCAGTTGCTTGATATTAGAGAATTTTGGGTTTATATCTTGTGTTTGAGGATTAGAGTTGTTTGATCTTTTGGGAAGGTTGGATTCCATGAGATGACATTTATGGCTGGGATCCATTTAGTTAATGAGATGATTCTGATGAAATCATGATGATGCCTATGTTGGATGGTTTTGGATCATTTGATTTGTGGATTTCATAGTTTACATTTGAGAATAATTGTATGGGACGGTGTTACATTGGATTCCTTTTTGGTCAATATACTATCTATTGATAGGTTGTTTTCCAGAGAAGTAGGTTTTTTTGTCAAATGGGATTTCCCTTTATGTTTTTATTATGTTGTGGATCCTTTGTAAGGTTTACGACTTTGATATGATAATAATTAATGTTCATAACTCGCCTTTATTAACGCTCAGGCATTTGGATTCCATTGTGGGTGTATTGCTGATCTAGGACCAATTGGATTCCATTGAGTGTTTCTTGTAGATGCTTCTAATACTAGGACTAGATTGAGATTTTCTATTAGTCGGATGAATGAATTAGAGGGATTTATTAACTTTTTGTAGCCTTTTGGCTATTTGAGTATCATTGTATAGTTTCATCCTAAGAGTTTAGGTTCATCATGGGAGTCCCTAGTTGGAATTCACTTTTTTCTATGACCCTAGGGATCATGGGAGCCCTTTGTTTTGTGATCTGATAGTTGATAAGATCTATTAATTTATATTTTTAACACTGGGTTAATGATTTGGATAAATCTACATTTTTTTGAAGTTTATACAAGAGTTGTTATGATGTTTATTGATCAAACTTTTTGGATGATTTTTTTCATATTTGGATCAACACATGTTATAGTGGCCTTTTTCCAATATGTTTGAGGTAGTTTCTATTGTACCCCTCCCTCTTGGATTTTAATGATCACAATCATTCTCATCGTGTTCTAACTTGTTTTCAAGTGTTTTGATGCTAGGAAAAATGTTTCCCAGGAGTTGGCCCAAGAAGGCTGATAGTGGACTCTCTGAGTCCACCGGCCAACCGGTGGATTCCCACCGGCCAGCCGGTGGTCTCTGGCAGAAGCATTGATTTCTGCCAGAGCCACCGGTCAGCCGATGTTAGCGCACCGGCCAGCCGGTATGGGCAACGGCCAACCGGTTCATGCCCACCGGCCAACCGATGGATGACCACCGGCCAGCCGGTGGAACCCAGACAGAAAGCCTGCTCTGTCTGGACCACCGGCCAGCCGGGAGCTCAGCACCGGCCAGCCGGTGGACCATCGGCCAGCTGGTGAGACACCACCGGCCAGCCGGTGTGCCCAGTCAAACTAGTCGTTGGGCTTTGACCAGACTTGTACTTTTGACCCCCAACGGCTCCGGAAGCCCTCCAACGGCCATATTGATGTGTTTATGAGTATTGCTCCTATAAATAAGAAACCATGGATGAAGGGAACACAACCGAAACATATTTTGATGTCTTGACGCTCTAACGACAAATCTCCAAGGCCTCTTGTGATCCATTTCCATCCTTGAAGCTTGAGCTCCCTCTCCATCAGATGCTCTCACACTTTTGGCACTCAAGGCTTCCGTGTGTTTGTATTATTTTATTTGTTTAGTTCTTAATTGGGTTTTTATTAAAACAAACCTCTCATTTCCATTCTTTCTTTCAATTGGGATTCTTGCTACAACCATAATAAAAAAGCAAGTTGTACGAAGGTGTTCTAGCCACCTTAAAACAACTAGTGGGTTTCTTGCTACAACCATAATAAAAAAGCAAGCTGTAAGAAGGTGTTCTAGACTACCTTAAAACGGCTAGTGGGTTTCTTGCTACAACCATTAAAAAGCAATCTGACGTAATTAATCTCTCAACGGTTCTTGTTGGGAGCGGAGACATCGGCTTGGGAATTAAGCCGAACTTCGTTATCAAATTGTGTCTTTCCTTTTTTATTTCCACTGCATTGATAATTGTTTTAAATTGTTAATTATTTTTGAAAAGGCAATTCACTCCCCCTCTTTCCATCCTCTACGACCCAACATTTGGTATCAGAGGAGGCGTTTGTGTAATACCTTAACCGGTTACAAACTTAAGATCCTTAGTGATGGCTAATTCCTCGCATGCTCTCGAAGGGTATTCTATGACTCAGGATCCATTCTTTGATGGAACCAATTACACTTATTGGAAAACTCGCATGATTAATTTTCTTAGAAGTATTTGTTATCCAATCTATAGGATTGTAATGCAAGGCTATACTTTATATAACAAGGATGAGTCCAAATGGACCCCCGAAGACATTTCCAATTTTGAGCATGATGGCAAAGCCATGAATGCTCTTAATTGTGGGATAGACCGTAATGAATTCAACCGTGTTTCTACTTGCTCCTCTTCTTATGAAATTTGGAAACTTTTAGAAGTAACCCATGAGGGAACTAACAAATTCAATGACACTAGATTAGACATGTATCGCCAAGATTTTGAATGTTTCATCATGCACCCACATGAATCAATTACTGAAATGTTTACTCGTTTTATTGACGTTTGCAATGGAAGAAAATCTCTTGGTGAGGATGTTTCTGCAGAAATGATGGTCAAGAAGATTCTTTGGGTCCTACCAAGCTCATGGGAAGCAAAGGTGACCGCAATTCAAGAAGCAAAAGATGTCAAGAAAATGCCGGTTGAAGAGCTCATTGGATCACTCATGACCTACGAGATCACCATGAAGAGGGAAGCCAATAAAGAAGGTAAAACATTCAAGGAGAAAAAGAAAATTTCGTTCAAATCAAAGGAAGAAATCTCCTCCGCTGATAGTGAATCCGAGATTTCTCAACTAGCAAGAAAAATGAGCAAATTCATGAAGAAAAAGAAGAACATTCGAAGGGCATGAAAGGAAGAGCCCAATGCGGAGAATGAAGTATCATGCTTTGAGTGTGGAAAGATAGGCCACATCAAACCAGAGTGCTCCATTTTCAAGAAAAGGGTAAAAGAAAAGAAAAACAAGAAGGCTTTCAAAGCATCCACATGGAGTGCAAGTGATGACTCCATGTCTTCAAGCGACTCAAGCGATGAAGGTGAACAATGCCTAATGGCATTTGATTAGGATAAACGCCAAAGAAGTAGGACATTGAATGGATCATGGTATCTTGACAGCGGATGCTCGAGGCACATGTGTGGCGATCCCTCCGAGTTAAACTCTCTTGAAGAATTCGATGGAGGATATGTCACCTTCAGTGACAATTCAAAAAGCAAGATCGTCGGAACAGGTATCATTGGATTTGGTAGCACATCTTTAATTAAAGATGTTTTATTTGTTAAAGGTTTAAAACATAATCTAATTATCATTAGTCCACTTTTTGATAGTGGTTTTTCGGTGAATTTTCAAAATGATTTATGCAATGTGTTTGATTTTCAAAACAAATTTATATTTTCTGCTTCCCGTTTTCAAAATGATTACATTATTGATTTAATGTCTTTAGCTAGCCAAAATGTTAAATGTTTAAGTGCTCTTGACAATGATTCTTGTCTTTGGCATAGATGGTTGGGGCATTGTAGCTCTCATTCACTTCTAAAGCTTAATAAGAACAAGCTCATCCGTGTCCTTCCTAAACTTAAGTTTAAGAAAAATTTGATTTGTGAGCCATGCCAACTTGGAAAGCAACACAAGTCTTCTTTCAAATCTAAAAAGGAAGTGTCCACTTCAAAATCTCTTGAGCTCCTACATCTTGATCTTTTTTGTCCTACCCCTGTAGCAAGTCTAGGTGGAAAATCCTATACCTTTGTCCTAGTAGATGACTTTTATCGTTTCACTTGGGTTTTCTTTTTAGCTCATAAAAATGATGCTTGTAGAACCTTTTTGAAATTCTCTAGGAAAGTAGAAAAAGAAAAAGGATATGATATTATATTGCTCCGCAGTGACCATAGAGGTGAATTCGAGAACAATGAATTTGATGAATTGTGTTCCTCTCAAGGATACAATCACACCTTCTCTACCCCTAGGACTCCACAACAAAATGGAGTGGTTGAAAGGAGAAACCAAACTCTCCAAGAAATTGCTCGAACCCTCCTTAGTGAATTCAACCTCCCTCAATTTTTCTGGGCCGAGGCAGTTAACACTGCTTGTTATACTATCAATAGAGTCCTTGTAAGACCCCTTCTTAAGAAAACCCCCTATGAACTTTGGAAAGGCAAATTGCCCAAAGTTGGTTATTTTAAAGTGTTTGGTTGTAAATTCTTTATCCTTAACACAAAAGATAACCTAGGGAAATTTGATGTCAAATCCGATGAAGGTATTTTTCATGGGTACTCCAACTCAAGAAAATCCTATCGTGTCTTCAACAAACGTTCAAAAACCATCGAAGAATCATCTCATGTCAAGTTTGATGAAAATCTTCCAAAACCCCATCCGGTCATTGAAGATGTTGAAGATAATCTTGATAAACTTGAATTAAATGATTCATCTTCTCCTCTCAAGGAGGATGATGATCATGAACCTTCTTCACCTTCTTTGCCTTCCACCTTGCCTGAGGTTTGGAAAAATTCTAGAGGCCATCCTTTAGAAAATGTTATAGGTGATCTTCAAGCCAGTACTCACACTAGAAGATCAATCCTCAACGAGGTTGAACATCAAGCCTTCATTTCTCACATATAGCCTCAAACCATTAATGATGCCATTAATGATGAGAATTGGGTTCTTGCAATGCAAGATGAACTAAATCAATTCTCTAGAAATGATGTTTGGACTCTTGTTGAAAGACCCAATGATCATTCAATTATTGGCACTAAATGGGTTTTTAGGAACAAACTTGATGATCAAGGAAATATAACCCGGAACAAGGCTCGGCTAGTAGCTAAGGGCTATAATCAAGAAGAAGGAATTGATTATGGTGAAACCATTGTGCCCGTTGCTAGATTGGAATCCATCAGGATCTTTTTGGCTTTCGTCGCCCACTTAAATTTCAAACTTTTTCAAATGGATGTTAAAAGAGCCTTTTTAGATGGTTTTATTTCAGAAAAAATCTTTGTTGAACAACCTCCCAGTTTTGAAGATCCAAAATTTCCTAATCATGTTTTTAAATTAACCAAGGCTCTATATGGCTTAAAGCAAGCCCCTTGGGCTTGGTATGAGCGGTTAACAAAATTCCTTTTAGAAAATGATTTTAAAATTGGTCATGCTGATTGTACCCTCTTTTTAAAACAAACTTCAAAAGATCTTTTAATCATCCAAATCTACGTCAATGACGTTATCTTTGGTTCTACCAAAGAATCACTTTGTACTGATTTTTCAGATTTAATGAGAAAAGAATTTGAAATGAGCTTTATGGGGGAATTGAAATTTTTTCTCGATTTTGAAATCATTCAAAATTCAAAAGGTATTTTTCTAAGCCAAGGAAAATACAAAAACGATCTCTTAAGTTGTTTTGGTATGGATCAAGTAAAGGAAATTAGTACCCCCATGAGTACTTCCTGTAAGCTTAACTTTGATGAAGTCGGGAAATCGGTTGATAACAAGCTTTATAGGAGTATGATCGGGAGTCTACTTTACCTAACTGCGACCCATCCTGACATCATGTTCAGTGTTTTCCTTTGTGCTCGTTTTTAAGCCAATCCCAAAGAATCTCATTTTAAATCGGTCAAAAAGATTTTTAGGTATTTATGAGGATCCAAAAACATTGGTTTATTTTATCCTTCTAATACTTCTTTCGAACTTTCTTCATATTCGGATGCTGATTTTGGCGGATGTCAATTAGATCGAAAGAGTACTAGTGGAACCTGTCATCTGCTAGGAAAGTCCCTTGTATCGTGGAGTAGAAAGAAGCAAAACTGTGTTGCTCTTTCTAATGCCAAGGCCGAGTACGTAGCTGCTAGGAATTGTTGTTCCCAAATTATTTGGATGCAGCACACTCTCTTGGATTATGGCCTTTCCTACGATCATGTCCATATTCGGTGTGACAACACTAGTGCCATTAGTATTTCTAAGAATCCAATACCACACTCTAGAACAAAGCATATAGACTTAAGGCATCATTTCCTTCGTGACCATTTTCAAAAAGGGGATATCACTTTGGACTTCATTTCTACTGATTTCCAATTAGCTGATATTTTTACCAAACCGCTCCCGGTTGAACATTTTGATTTTATTAAGGGGGAGTTAGGAATGATTCATCAACGAGCACTATTAAATATTTAACTCTTTTTTTATTTTAATTCTAATTTTTTTTATCTAATTTCTTCTCATTTTTTTCTTTTTCCCTCCTATTTTGATAATCCCAAATGGGGAGAAATTTCTCTATTTACTAGTTTCATATTTCAATTGATTAAAGTGCTCTTTTTAAAAGTTAATTTTTTTTAAAAACCAGTAAGTTATTGATTTTGTTCCTTTTAAAAGAATGACCTATGGTTACAATTTCAAAATGACTCATTCTCTTTAGATTAAGATCATTTTCAATACATGGTACATCTCTTCAATTTATTTTTTTTTGAAATGATCTCTAATATATTTTCATGTCCGAAATTGTTTATTTAAGTTTTCAATTGGCATATCCTTTTTAAAGCTTTCTCTTTTGTGATTATGATCATCAAAATAGGGGGAGATTGTTGTACCCCTCTCTCTTGGATTTTAAAGATCACAATCACTCTCATCGTGTTCTAACTTGTTCTCAAGTGTTTTGATGCTAGGAAAAAGGTTGCCCAGGAGTTGGCCCAAGAAGGCTGATAGTGGACTCTCTGAGTCCACCGGCTCGCCGGTGGTCTCTGGAAGAAGCATTGATTTCTGCCAGAGCCACCGGTCAGCCGGTGTTAGCGCACCGGCCAGCCGGTATGGGCACCTACCAACCGGTTCTTGCCCACCGTCCAGCCGGAGGACCCAGGCAGTAGGCTTGCCCACTACCTGGTGACACCGGCCAACCAATGGATGACCACCGGCCAGCCGGTGGAACCCAGACAGAATGCCTGCTCTGTCTGGACCATCAGCAAGCCGGGAGCTCAGCACCGGGCAGCCGGTGGACCACCGGCCAGGTGGTGAGACACCACCGGCCAGCTGGTGTGCCCAGTCAAACTTGCCGTTGGGCTTTGACCAGACTTGTACTTTTGACCCCCAACGGCTCCGGAAGCCCTCCAACGGCCATATTGAAGTGTTTATGAGTATTTCTCCTATAAATAAGAAACCATGGATGCCGGGAACACAACCGAAACATATTTTGATGTCTTGAAGCTCTAACGACAAATCTCCAAGGCCTCTTGTGATCCATTGCCGTCCTTGAAGATTGAGCTCCCTCTCCACCAGCTGCTCTCACACTTTTGGCGCTCAAGGCTTCCGTGTGTTTGTATTATTTTATTTGTTTAGTTCTTCATTGGGTTTGGATTAAAAAAAACCTCTCATTTCCATTCTTTCTTTCAATTGGGTTTCTTGCTACAACCATAATAAAAACGAAAGCTGTACGAAGGTGTTCTAGCCTACTTTAAAATGGCTAGTGGGTTTCTTGCTACAACCATAATAAAAAAGCAAGCTGTACGAAGGTGTTCTAGCCTACCTTAAAACGGCTAGTGGGTTTCTTGATACAACCATTAAAAAGCAAGCTGACGTAATTAATCTCTCAATGGTTCTTGTTGGGAGTGGAGACGTAGGCTTGGGAATTAAGCCGAACTTCGTTATCAAATTGTGTCTTGCCTTTTTTATTTCCGCTGCATTGATAATTGTTTTAAATTGTTAATTATTTTCGAAAAGGCAATTCAGCCCCCCTATTGCCATCCTCTATGACCCAACAGTTTCTATTTTAGAATTAGTTTGAGGAGGAGACCCACTGGATATCTTGGAATGAAAATTTGCCTTAATTTTTGATATGCTTCTATCCTTTGTTGGTTAGTTATGGATATATGAGAATTAAGAGACAATGTATTATTTGTATGACTCCAACTCACTAGTTGAGAGTTATGAACATGATATATCATATCATCCTTGGATTATGAGTGCTCCTATATAATTTTATGGGCCCCTTGGGACAATTCTTCTGTTGGGACCATATGAGGATTGTACCCCCGAATAGTGTATCTATTGGGAATATGGATGGGACACTCCTGGGATAGTGTATCTTTCCATCCCACAATTGGACCTTGATTTGTTCTGAAAGATATTTGGAACATGAAATGTTTTCTATGGTTTTGTGTGGATATCAATCTTCAGTTTAGATCATGTTGTTGGAGTCCTTGATCCATGTAGTTTTTTATTTTTAGATGGAGAAAGATTCATACACATTGGGTTTTGTAATTTTTTCCCTTTATATTTAACCATCTTGGATATTCTATACATATATAGAGGATACACCTAATTTATGTGGTGTGGTTATCCGTGTGATATAAATCTTCTATGGTAGGCCATATAGGGGATATATATACAATAGTTGTCAGACTAGAACTAAAGGTTGTCTAATTTCATTGTTCCAATTTACAAAGAATTTTAGTACCCTCTATTTTGGGTATAAAAATCTTTATTTGTGTTTTAATGGATATAAAGTACATGGGGGAAATTTTGGAGAGTTTGGTGAACTATTAATATGTTTGGGGGGTTAAAGGAGACACGCACATGTAGCACAATGTTTATCCAAACCATGTGGACATCCTTTTAGAAAATTTGTGCAATAGTAGGTTTGAGGGAGAGAGCTTCAGCACAGTGTGCACACAATTAAGGAAACTGTGTGAGGAGTAGATGTGAGCGTCATTATAGATACTATCTAACACATAATTAGAGTATGGTTTGTCTAACTATGCTAACTAACCACACACATGAAAAAGGTGAGATCCTAAAAAGTGGATCTCATACGTTTATGCCTATAAACTGCTATTTTTTTCTCCAAAGCATCCATAACACTGTATTTGTCTTCCTCAAAGATAGGAGAACCTCTCAAAATTATTTTGGAGTCATTCTAAAGGCTTCCCTTGGTGATTAAAAGATAAATTATTGAGGGATGCGATTATTCTTAATCATTTTCTTAGATATACTTAGATATACTCTTCCCCTTTTCTTAGTTTATTATATATACTCCTATTATGGGTAGACCTATGAGTTAATATGAAAAATAAGTTGATATTTGATCTTATTCATTCTAGAAGAAGAGTTATAAGGTAGTTTCATGAAAATTCAACATTGTTTCCTGGAGGGTTCTTCATCTGTTGTCAGGTTTTTTCAAAACCTATGTGTAGGTGGATTCTCATTCAATTATTTCTTCTAGAATTAATTGGATTGGTTTAAAATTAGTCTATTTGAATGAAATTTATTATAAGAAGCATGGAATAACTTTTTTAGTGATGATTTATGGTTTTAAGGAATTCTTTATCTTGGTGAATTTTCGGGAAACCTGATTGAGTTCCTTGAATTTAAAGTGGCAATTTTATATTGTAGACATGATGTAATTTCTAAAAGGTTTTATGGGAAAAAAAATTCACTAAAAAATTTGTTTTATTGATATGTTCTGGAATTGAAATATGTTTGATGAGAAATGTTTTTCAATAAAAATGTTTATTAACTGAAAATGTTTTTTTGGCAAGACCGTTGGGAATACTTTGTGTGTGAGTTCATAATTCGTGTACATGTCTTGGAAAAAATATAACCTTATTCTTGATGCCAAATGGTTAATGGCACATGGGAAATAATTAACTTGGGATGACATGGTAGATCGAGGAGAAATTGCTCATGATTGTGTTATTGTCATAACGAAGCATTCATGGTTCATTGGGTGGATGTATGGAATGGATTTTTTATACTAAAAGAATCATTAAAATCTGGTTTTAATGATTTGTTTAGTTGTTTTTAATGATAAATAACTTTCTGGAAAATTTGTTTCAATTTTACATGTATATTTTTGGTTACAAATGGTTTTGGAAACTTCTTTATATTTAGTAATAAACCATTTTTAGAAATTGTTTTAAATAAACTAATTTATATAAAAGTTGATAAATCATTAATCTTAGTTGCATGAGTGGGGAATTCATTGGGGAAAACCTACAATGTTTTATACTCAACCCTTATTTGGTACTTTGGAGCTTTTTCAGATGTTATATTCTGTGAAGGGGGGAAATAAACTTATCACACAATTTCAATACAATTTGATGATACATTGGTTGTTTGGTGATCGTGGATCATGGAGCTAGGAGATCATGGAGTCTTATTGGCTTCATGGAGCCTTTAGTTGTTTATCCACTATTTACTCTACTAATTTTTTGGTATTCCTCTGTTTTAAAATTTTAAATTTGTTTTTATATGAATAATATAGTTGACTTATCATGCTTTTAATCATGAATCATATATTGTTTTGTTTGGGGTTGAAATTTGTTCATGACTATTCCTTGATTTGGAATCTTGCAAAGTACTTATATTGAAAAAAAATTAATTGTATAGAATAAAATACATAGATAACCCTTTTATGTTTAACATAATGTTACTATGGATTCAAGAACATAAGTGTTTGGAGACACCTATAGTATTTGGAAATATCATTGTGATCGGTTTATCCAGTGGGACAAACAAACAATGAATTAGAGGAATAACATCCCACTAAGAGTGTATATATCATTTGAAGTAATTATTTATGTGTGTAAATGTGTTTATTTTTGAAATTGTATGATCTTTTGTTTTCAAATAAAAGATCTTGAAAAAGGAGATGGTTATGGAAATTTTAAAATGATTTGATTTTCAAAAGCGAGAATTGATTTTTTTTAAATTGGTTGAACATTAAAAGGGTTGTTTTTAGAAAACAATATTGTGATTGTTGATGTGATAGAATATGAAATACTAATACATCTGTTTCTAGAGAGTGAGACTTATATAGTTAGTTGTTTGTTTAGTAAATTGAATTTGAATGTAATCATAGAAACCAACTAGAAGAATCTGTAGAGAATGCGGTTTAACATGAGCCACAGGTGAACCAAGTTCCGGTTCAGAGCATTGTCCATGAATTTTAGGCTATGGAAATAGAGAACCGGAGGGATTAGCCAAGGCATGTGGACAATTACATCCAGTTCATGAAGCATAATTCACCCATATTCTGGGGTGATTCTAAATTCAAAAAGGAAGAGGTGTGACTCAGTAGGATGAATCATATATCTGTGTTCATTGGTTAAAATGTGAAACTAAATATCATGAGGGTGATGTATATTCTTGAGGATATTTCACTCCAGTGGAGGGAACTTGTATTGCATGATAAAGCTGATCAAGGTCTTACTTGGTATGATTTTGAGGAATTGTCTAATAAACAATTCTATCCTCACAGGTTCATGATCTAGAGGACAAAAAACATTTTTAGCCTAAATCATGAGAATCCCTATTTCACACAGTAGTCAGCTAAATTCATGATTAATTATGCTTTTCACAAGATGTTGTGGTGAGTGCATCCTGGAGGGAACACATCTTCAAATCAGTTCTAAGGTAGTAAATTTGATCGACGATTCCAGTGATATGTATTAATTATTATACATAGATGGAGAACTGAGTGGCGATCGCTGAGGGAGACATATCAGGAGATATGGGAGGAGGAAGTATGATGATCCCTACTAAAAATGGTAGAAATCCAAATTATGGGAGATGGAGAAATAGAGATACCTATTTCCATAGTGGGAGAGGGAATTAGAATCCAATAGTTAGATCAGTAAATTTTCCTCGACGACTATAGAGCCAACTGGGATTCTACTAAAATGAGTAGTATGAAGTATCAATCACGTGAGATACACTTTTTTATGATCTCACTTTACCCATGTTCATAGTTAGTATTTGTGGTTTGATAAATGTTTTTCTAACCGTGCATTATCTACTATCTAGATAGACCCTCGTACGACCTCCTTGCACAGTCTCCTTAACCGTGTGCACACCACATTGAAAATCTCTGCCTCAAACCATCTATTGCACACTGTTTCTCCTAGGATTTATCCATGGTTTAGATAAACTATACAAAACCTGGGCACCTCTCCTTTACCTCCCATAACTTATTATAATATCACCAAACTCTCCCAACATTCTACATTATAATTTATATCCATAATAACACAATGAAAGGGATACATAACAGAAATCATGGGTACCAGAAGAATTATTTTTATAGAGTTGTTTTATTTTATTTTTAATAATATTATTTTTTCTCTTGGATGGTAATTCAAAATCATTATACAGTTTTTATAGAAATATATTATATGTTAACCATTGGATATGGCCTAATAGGATTTATTTGTGACCCCCTATATATGAACCTCACTGTGTGTGAAAACCTTATTTCTTCTTTTTGATAAAGTACATATTTCATTGTAGATCGGAATAGGGCTTAATGTCATTTTATGGATATGATTTTCTTTTGTGTAGTCTTAGGATATGTATTTTGTAGGTAGAGAGTCATGGAGGTTGGGTATGTGGTTCCTCTTCAAGTTGTAAATAGAGAATGATGAATTTTTTTTGAATATATTGCTAACCCCATGGGTGACTAAGTGTTATTTTTATTTTCATTCTTTGAATAATTAAGAAAATATTACACATTTCATTTATTATATATTTATGTTGTTTTAGGTAATTTTTTAGAAGTACTCTAATGTTTATACGTATGGATTTTTTTCTTATTTATAAATTTATTTAAATTAACTATAGGGTATATTCTCTCTGCTGTATATGTTAGATCTCCACTGATTTTGAACAACTTCTATTATACTAGGAGTTTCACATGGGGACTTGGGGTTGGCTAGATCATGTGATGTTTTAGGTTGACTTGGGGTGGTTCGTTATTGATTGAAAAAGGTTAAATATTTCCCACTAACCTGAGCGACCTTTTATATTGATGAGATATGCTAGATTGAAGTCTATGATATAGTGTACCCCCATTGGTTTCTTAGTAATATAATTTCTAATTGGTATTCCCATTTTAAATCATATTTTTAAAAGGTGTATAAATAGAACCAGATATACATGTGCTTTTGATCACATCCTACCATTCTTTTACTGACATTTAGTTTAATCATATTATTATGGTGTTATAAGACATGTCGCATGAAGGAATAATTTATCATGGTGGTCCACGAGAGATCCATCTTTCATTAATAGATTTTTACAATAATAATAGTAATCAATAACCAATTCATATAGTTCCTTTTGTGGTTTCTTATGAAATTCGTTACTGATAACCTCTATGTTAGCTAGTTTTAGAGAGCCTATTCACAATAATCAAATTATTGTTCTTATTGAAGAATTTATATAAAAAATAAATTTCATGTAATGGTTGTTTGAAAATATTTATCTCTCCTAGGAATAAATATATAATACCACAATTATTTAGATTAGGACATAGGATTAGATTGGATATATGGTTTCATTATGGATAATATTATCACAAAATTATGTGGGTTATTTAATTAATTAACTAAATGTAATGGAAATCCATAACTTCAAAAGGGAAACTCAAAAGTCAAATTGTATTAAAAAATAATGATTACCGACCGTTTTACACCACATCATATGTTATGTCATCATGGGAGACGATGTCTATGCTATAGAAATTCCTTATGACATGGAGGTGTTGAGTAAATAACAGTTGATAATTTTATATATTTTAGTTGAATGAAAAAGTATGATGTTATAGGATTTAATTTCAAATTGTAAACTCATAAGACTATATAGAAGAGAAAAAATATTGAAGGATTATTTTGACAAACAACTTTTAAAAGAAGAATATTGACATAGAAGGTGAAATGAGCAGCTAAATGTGAGGAGAGGAAGTGATCCTTTTAAATCTTATGATTACAGTTAGTTAAGAGGTGTTTTGTGAACTCTCTTTTTTGTAAACTAAGAAGAATAACTTCCTTACAGTTTTTCCAGTGCATTTGAACACAACCATACATGCTCCTCGGAGTATCCCATTTGGGTGAACTATGTAAAATAAAATTTATCATTTTATTATATTAATTTCACTAAATATTTTATGGTGGATAATAATTCTTCTTATTCAAATATATATAACAACATCATGATATTTGATTTCAAAACATTGATAACCTGATTCACCCAGACCCCCTCTAAGGGTAAAATCTTCATTAGGGACATATATGTGGTATAATATTATATGTTTGGGGGTGATTTTTTCTATCTTTTGGAAGCATATGAATAATTTTTTAATCACAAAGTCATGATTTTTTTATAAAGAAATAATTTTTAATTATGAATGAATAGGGTGAAAAAATATTTACTGTCTTGGGAATGGATGATTAAATAAAACCCATTTATGTAGTTTCAAAAAGTATTAAAAGTGGAGCCTAAATAGAATGAGACAAAAAGGTATTAGATGTAGTTTATAGAGAAATCAATACATTAGTGGGGTCTATGGAAAACCCTATACACCCGAAGGTAATTTCTTACAATACTTATTATGATACATGGTATAATATTTTTATTTTTCATGATGGTGATTATAAAAATTGAGAGGAAAAGTTGTAGGTAATATGGAATGAATATAAGGATTTGAGAAAAACCCCAAGTGAAAAGATTTTTTAACTTATTTTATTTTATAAATTATCTTTCGGAATACATATTTGGTCATAGAGATAATGTTGATGTTTTAAAAATATTTAAAGAAATCTCAAAAGTCTACCTCCATGTTTCATTTCAAACGTTTCTATTCTTGAAGATTAATATCTAATGGAAGTATCGTCCAAATAAAGAGATTAATCGTAGGTGATTTCCAATAGGAAATTGAATAATATTTTATAAAAACAATAATATTGGGAAGAAGAGATTGGTGAGGTGATGTCATTCTTCTCCTTTAACGTTAATTTTAAAAAAAAATCAATGAATGATTCCTCTCAACTTCATTATGTGTGGTAGTTATTAACACCATGCAACATTATGTCCCAAGAAAT
Source organism: Viscum album (assembly GCA_963277665.1). NCBI lineage: Eukaryota > Viridiplantae > Streptophyta > Magnoliopsida > Santalales > Viscaceae > Viscum > Viscum album. The sequence goes on from OY728156.1 coordinate 743,579,202, forward strand.
ATCATGAAAATGATAAAGATAATTCAACTTTTTTGAAATCATATAAGGAAATGATTAAAATAAAAATATCATATCAAATGTTCTTTAAAATAAATAAATTTATTTATGAATAATAAGAAATTTTGGATGAAACAATAGTAGATGAGGTTGAATAATTTAAGAAACATGGTAAATATTTATTAGTATATATTTTATAAAGGTTATATGATGCTGGTATTGATGATAGAAATAATTATGTTCACATCATAGTTGATCTTTTAGAAGAAATTTAAGTATCCCTTAAAGATATAGACATATTAAGGGTAAAAAATAAGATGGAATATTTGGTTTTATCTAAATATATGATTTATATATGGAAAAAAGAGTAAAACAATAGATAACTGAAGACATAGATAAAAAAATATTATTCTGTAGATTCTGGAAGCTTGTTGAAATATTTAAAGCAATGGATCAAAATTCAAGAGAATAAATATAAAATGGATGGCCTATATAAATATGTAAAATAAAGAGTAATGAGAAAATGAGAAAATGAATGATAATTTTTGAACTTGTTGTGAATGTGTGAGAAATAGGAAAGACACTTGACCCATAATATGAAAGTAGGTACATTAAGCACATTAGTGAATCTTTTATTTCATTGGGAAACCTTGGAATATGAAATTAATATCATAAAATTGATTTTTTTAGAAAAAAATGGAATTATATTATAGAGTATTATCATAAGGAGATTAAAAACATGGATAATTGTAAAACAGAAGCATTAACCCCATAAATAATAGATGATTTTCAGGAAACCAAAATGTATAATATTCAACCACTCAGGGATGAAAATAGGACACCAAAAATCATGTGTTATTATTATGGAATTCTATGACACAATAAATATATATGTTATATTAGAATGATGTCCTTAAAATTCCAGAAACCATAAAAAATAATCATCAATTATTTATATATTTTATTTTTTCCATTAATGGGTATTATTGTTTATATGAATCCTTTAGTCATAAGGTGATTTCTTTATTAAGGATAAAAAATAATAATCCCTAGATTCATAGAAAATATTCATAAAATAGAAGGTTTTAAACTGAAATATGATATAAATTCAATGAAGATTTGAAATCTAGGAAAATGAGGCCGAAACGATCAATTAAGAAGAGTATAAATATATTCCATCATTAATAAATGTTATCAAATGGTCATCAATGATGAAAATAAGAAATGAGAATGAAAAAATTCAAGATATTGAATTGAAATTAACATATAAGTACAGTTTATTTTTTTGGATCATCGATGAACATCACACATGATTGAAAATTATTATCTTATTACCGACATTAAATATGATAAAAATAGAGTGGCTTGATTTGGAAATAATTAAAGACTCAAAAAAGGTGGTTTTGTGAAATTCAATGTTGGTGGGAAGGCTCTTAAAAAGTTGATGTTCCATTGGTTGAAGTCCTTTTTTAAAATATTCTAATATTGAGTCAATTTTATGGCTCAAGACATGATAAGATATTTGGAAATAATGGATTTATTATCAACTGATGACATGGTTTAGTTGTTATAAAATGATGTTATAATAAACAATATATTTATGTTATAGCTGTTGAAAATACATTTATGTTATCGATGATGGAAAAAAACTGGTTATAACATGACTTTATTATCCATTTGAACCATTTTTTTAAATTTAAGGAAATATGATGAAGCTCTTGATTTTCCAAATACCACATGTGTTAACACTCACAAATGTAATTATTATAAAAAGGAACAATAGTTATAAATACTTATTATCCAATGAAAGGAAATTCCAAAATATTACTTAATATTGATCAAGGGGATATTTGTGGTATGATGTCACCTATATGTTTAGATAATACGTGAAAGTATGTTTTTTGATTACTTCAATAAGATGACATGTTTAATCTTTATTACTCAAAATAATAAGGTATTCAACTGTATTTATCAACAAAGAAGAGAATATGAATGTATTCTTGGTGTAAAAATCCAAAATTTTGGCATAAATAATGTTATATAATTTTCTAATGAAAATGTTTAAGAATATCTATATAATTGTAGTGTTCATTATCATGTGTCAACAGCTAGAAAACCATATCAAAACAAGGTTTTTAGAATGTGAAACCACATAATGAACATTATATATGAAACTAAACTTATTTAAAAGTCTATATTAGAGATGTTCTATTAAAATGAAGCACTAGAAATACTCTATATCTCTAATAGTGATTTTTTATGTGCTAGTGAAGACACAAATCTATATTAAATATAGTATATAAAGAATACTATAGTCATGTTTTATTGGTTGTATGGAAGCATTTGAACTATACAAAATAAATAAAATAAAATAAATATTGAATAAACCAATAAAGTTGGTAATTTTCATTTATATTCATCAATGAGTAAAGAATATATATTTTAAAAAAATGGATTATGTAGAGTCAACAAAAGTAATAATTTTTCTATAGACAATAATGATTAAAATTTCAATTATAGGTGAGATTGTTTCTGTTTTATTTGAGGAAATTTAATACCGAAACAACCGAATTTTAGATGAATAAATTTATTAAGATATGTCTAGATCAGGTGGAGTTTACTGTGTAGCGTCCCAAACATGAAAATAGTGTTATTGTCAACTACCATTACATTGGCCTTATTACAAGATATCAAATCTCGAATGACCAAATAGGTTAGTAGTCTTGGTCAACTAGATACAAACCTGAGTCGTGTATTAAAAATTAATATGCTAATAACAACATTATTTTTTTCATTCCTTCTCGGATAATAAGTATATTCCATCTAACTTAACCTTGGATAACATTCTCAATAAACTTCATGGCATATTTTGGAAAGGAAACATAATAAGGGTGGTTTCAAATGAATAGTAAGGGTAAATTCATTGGAAGAAATATTGAACCACTCATAAAAATCATTATGGGATGGTGATAAAGGAATACACATACCAAAAAATCAATAAATTGAGATAAAAGTGTGTAAAAAATATAGAAAGAAAAATAACTAAAAATATATACCATTTAAAAAAATAGTTAAGAAAAATTTAATATAGAATGGTAAGAAATTTTAAAAACATTCCGTTTAATAAAAAAACTAAGAATAAAATTTTCCCATAGATTTTACCATGTAAAAAATATTAGGGATAATGAATAATAAATCAAAATTATGGAAATTCATAATTATTGGACGTCATTTCATAGGCACATGAAATCCTCTATTATCAATATCAATCCTCTAGATAGTTTACCACTACAAGTAGAAACCATATTAATTTGAGAAACAAATTTTCCTCACAATAGCCTAACGATGCATCAATGGGATATATAAGGTTTGGGCCCAACCCATCACAACATTTAAAAAGATATCTTCATACAGAGTAGTCAATTTAATAAATATAAAATATGCCTTATCAAATATCCATATTGAAGAAAGAATATAGATTTTTATATATTTCATGAAACAATCAAATATCAATAAATTGAACACTATATATAAAAATGTTATACAATATAGGAAATAAAAATATCCATGTAAAATGATATAGATATTTAGGTGGAATTCAATGTTCAATGACCATTTGAAAATCAATATTTCAAGGTAACTACAAAATTGAATCATAAAAGAGAATTTCAATACCATTATTAGGAAAATCAATAAAAAAGAATACAAATGATGAATAATGATGGTATTAATACAATAGATCCCAAGAGAATTAATAATAAAAGTTTTTTTATCTATGAATGTAAATATGATAAAAATATATTTTAAAAACATTCTTGAGGAAAATATCCCTTTTATTTTTTTAAAATAATTTTATTTAAAACTAACTTTTCAAAACAGTAAACATAAAAAGTAAAATTTTAAACATGAAATGTATAATTCAATTAAGTGATTGTTGGTAAATTCATACATACCATACAAGTTAAAAATAAAATTATTTTTTCAACGTAAAAATGATATAAAAATGCCTTGTTCGTAAAGTGACAAATAGTTTACATTGAAAAATATTATGGAAGGAAAAAACTGAAAATATATTTAATAAATAATTTTAGAAACGTAAAAGTAGTTCTAAAAACTATATTAGAAAACATAGGTTTTAAAAGAAAAAAAAGTTCACTAACAAAAGAGATAAATGATTTCTGGTTTTTTAAAAAAAAATTAATACATTTTGAGTAAAAACTGTGAAAAAATAGTACTATTACATGGAAAAAGTCTTGAATAACCAAAGTAGATATAATTAAAGGATTTATTGAAAAATAATACAATAATTTCCTATAATGTAAAATCATGTATAAATAATTTCAAACAAAATGATCCAGTGAAGTAAACCCTTAATGATACCACAATATTGAAGTGATAATAAATAAATAAATTGATTATTTGTAAAAATAAAAATAATTGTTTTTACGTAAAACAATATATAATAAAATTTTATTAAACTTGTAATCTTATAATATTAATGACATGAAGTAAGTAATATAACCCAATGAAATCAAATTGCGTTATGAAATTCTTTTCTAATTTGGAATGATTAATTCAAATCCACATAGAATAAATAATTCAAATTGAAGCAATAAATATAATGTAGAAAAATAATTCATTTTATAATTTATAAAAATGTGCAGTTGATACACCACCCAAAATATTTATGTAGAGAATATGACATTTACCTTACAAATGTAATAAGTGAGATGAAAATCCCATACCTTACGTCTCCTTTTTGGGTGAAAATATTTCAACCTACATATAGTGTTGTAAAGAATGTTACTAAATATTACTAGAATAATTATTGTATTCATAATATTATATATTATCTTCATACAAGGTATTCTTACATAATTGTTTATAATCGTTAAATAATTTTTCCATATTATCTTATATTCTAGTTTTTTCGTATGTTTTGACTTGTTACATGATGTTACTATTAATAAGATCATGATTTAATCATCTCAGTAATGTAAAACATGATTTAATTATATAATATTTTCATTATATTTGTATTTATAATAATCCATAACATTTGGAGAGTTGAAATTTAATGCACCATTAAAGGAGATGGTAGGTAGTACATATGCATGGACATTAATTTCATTTATTTTATGTATTCAAATAATTAAAATTAAATTATATATAGTCAATTTATAATTCAAGTGTCATATTTATATCATACATTTAACATTGTTTTATGAAAACTTTTATTTTTTATATTTAATGTATATCGTGAAGGAATCTCATTTCTTTGAAGAGGTGGTTGACCACACTTCGACAATAATGTTTTTATATTTACACAAAACAAAATGCATAAGGTTATGTGATAAATAAAAATTTAAAAATCATAATTAAATTAAAAATAAAATATATATCATATAATAATTGAGCTTAAATATTATTTCCCAAAAATGAGAGGCGGTAAAGAAAAAATGAACGAGATCATTTTGTGAGGTTGTAGTTTGTTGTACACATAAAGGGTAAGAACATTAACCCTTAGATGGATGTTTGTTTAATAGTAGGTTGAAACCTAATATTTAAAAAATAATAGTATATTTTGGATATTTATGTTATTATATAATCATAGAATAAGAATATTTTAATGGGTGGAGAATGAAACATTTAAAATGGAGCATGAGAAAGGATGTTGCCTCTTATTAGGGTAACGCATATTGGTTTTCACCAAAGGCATTACATAGAGGGATTTATGCCTAAGGTGAGGCTCCTTTGTTTAAGAGAGGTATGTTGAGGATCTATTTTGGAACATCTTTTTTTGAACCAATGTGTCTTGAGATGTGTTAATAGGTGGTAGGCGTGAGTCCCTTTTTATTGTTGAGGAGGAGTGACATTATAGTACATTTTTGAAATGGGAATTGAACACCTTTTTTCATATGAAAATATTAAAACCCTAACCCCAGTAACCTAAAGTTGGTCCCTTACTTTTTTACATTTTCATATAAACAAGGAATATTCATCCTATATGACCAAATTATTTAGTAGCTTTGGAAAACATGATACATACATAAGTACAACATTACAACTTGAAATGAAATACATCCTATAGACTCCATTGGAAACATTATTATTCTTTTAGATTATCTTTTTATATAATTTATAAAATTAATCATGGAACCCAAGGGAGAAATAAAAATAAAAAATGGTTGAGATCAGATTCTCAGTATGGGTATGTAATACATAGGAAACATAAATAATAAGGTATGGTGAATAACTAAAGAACATAGGCCATTAAAAAAATGTTGAGAATAATATGTCAGGAATTAAATATAAATGAATAATTACTTAATAAAAGATAACCAAGTATATTATATTATTCTAAGAATCATAAGGACTATAAATTTTTAGTTTTATAATTAGATAATATATAATTTGGGACATCATAAACATACCATCAAGGCCTTGTATAATGGACCTACGTAAATAGTTAAAAACCCTAACAAGTTTCTCTCATGAGACCTATCAAAGAAGAGAGGGGATATAGTAGGACCCACCCAACACATACTAACTCAAATTCATTCATCATATTAAAGGGGTCAAACATAATCAATATAAACATTCATATTGAAAAAGTAGCATACAAAATGTGAATTCTTTTACTATAACCAATGAATGGTATCAAATTAGCACATATACTGTCAAACTGATCATCAATCCTTCAAAAACATTTTTTATATGGTTTTGTAAGAGATAACAGTCATGGAATTACAAGACTTAACAAAGTATTTTTACGTAAATTATGATACTTTTAAATGAGACCATTTTAAAAATTCATGAGGAAATAATATTTAATTATTCCAAAGGCTCTCATACCACTTTAAAATCATAAAATCCAAATCCCTTAGAAAATAATGGGACTAATTATTCACATTATAAGGTATATATAATGTTCATTACATACACTAAAAACAATTAATAAGTGGTTGACAAGGCATATATCTCCCTAATGTAAAACTGAGATGAGAAAAAACTTTTTACATTTGAAAAAAGAGTTCTTTTTCAAAATCATTGTCATTATTCTTAAAGTTAGATAGTAACAATTTTTATTCCATAAATGAAAATGTAATCATATAAAAATTATACTTCATGATTAAATTATTTCCCCAATAATAGAAATCATGTAAAAGGATGTTTTGAGAATCATTAGACATAAAACATTTTAGTGTAGTTTAAGGAAAATATTAAATATATTTTAATACATTAAAGAATGTTGGTTTTCACAAAACCAGAATGATGAAAATACGGGTTTTCATGATAACATTTTTTATTTTAATAAAATAATGGTGTCCTAAAATATATTCGGTAGTGAACTTGAATATGGGAAGGAATTTGGGAAGTTCCTTTGAATTGGGCTTGTTTATCAGGAATAATTGAGAAGAGAACCTTTTTAATACATGAATATATGCATAAAATAGGGATTATATGATATAGATATATGTATTTGGATCATATAAACATAACTTCTTTAAAATAAAATAAATAAATAATCATTACAGTTTAGTATATATGGATAAAGAGTAACCGGAAAGAATAATAGGGGTCGGGGAAGAATCCCTTACCACTTTGTACTCAATCAAACCATATGGCCAAATATAATAATAAGTAAATGATACATTGAATCCATTGAAAATAAATATATATATGATATTATTAAAAAATAGGCAGTATAAATACACAGTACACAATAAATAGTATTGAATAAGAAATATCTTAAAAAAATGGAAGTGTGATGAGAAGACCTTTACCTTATGTCTGAATTTTTCTTCACATGACCATAATGTCCTATATAATTGAATTAAATCCATTAATTAAAAAAATATAATATTTATTTTCTTAATTATAGTTTCATTATGTTAATTTATGACATTAATAATGAGTTATGGAGTCTAATTTCATCACTCAAGAGCATTTGTTTTCTTGGTTTTAATGATCAGTTTTCTTGAAAATAAATAATGAAGTTCATGTAAAATGAATATTGTTTTCTAAAATTGGAATTAAATGTTATTGATCAAAATATAGAACTTTGATTTTTATTATAAAATATTGTTTCCCTTGTATGAGTATTAATCATTAAATAAAAGGATAATCATAATTGTTAAGCTTGATTTTTTTTTGGTTTTTCGATAAAAAGAACTACTTTTTTCAATTATTTAATATGAGGTATATATAATTGTTCACGAAAATTACATACTATATAATAAATATAATTGAATATAGTTTAACCATAAATATGGTATCATTACCATCTATTAATTTGAAATTTTTTAAAAAACTTTATTCATCCACGAAGTTTGTAAATCAACACGCCCCAAACAATGATTTCATTTTTTATTTAAAATAGACAGAGAGTAATGAGATTGATAATTGATATTTCATTAATATTAAATCATTACAATATATATATTATAATATATTTTTCATGGATATTTTTACAATGTATGTTATCAAAGGATATGAAAAGAAAATAAACTCAAATTAAATTAAAAGAAAAAAAACTCACAGGAAATTAAAAGAAAAAGGAAGATGATTTACCTCTTGAATTATCCTCCTAGAGAACCTCTGTAACACCCGAGAATTTTATAAGAAATATTTTGTTTTTATTTTATATATATCATAAAAGGAATATTTCACTGCACACAACAGTAGCTTGGCTTGCTTTACACGCAATCGCGACCTTCCTTGATAGCTTGCGTCGTACGCAATACCGAGTTTGACTAAACAACGATATGCTATTAAAATATTATTAGCCATTATGAATAGTAATAACCACTTTTTAAATTTTTAAATTTTATTTTTCAAAATGGACTTCATTTTTGGATTCAGAATATCGAAATTAGCCTAGGGTGAGATTTAGGTTTTTTTCTGAAAACTTTCAATGTTTGATGAATAGTGAAAACACTGGGTTACTATTTAAAAACAGACTTTTTATTTAAATAATTATTTATTTTATTTAAATATATTTTAGGTAAATAATTTATACATAATACTTATATAAGTTCAATTCAATTAATTGAAGTCATTTTATAATAATTTTAGATATCTAAAAATTTTATCGAACTTTTCACCGTCTTTTACCCATCTCCTAGGGGAATTTTCAAATTTACATAAAACATAATTTTACCACTCCTGTGAGTGGAATTTCAATAATCGGAGAGACACGGTTGATGTTAGTAAGTAAAATGTTGTTCAATGAGATGAAAATAATTTTTGTTGAATAGTAACTTTTTATTTTCTTTACCACGGTTACAAGTAAATAGGGTAATTAAGGGTAAAAATGATATTATTATTACCCTAACACATGTCCTAATTCTATTGGGTAAGTGTAATTAGATCAAAAACAACCTTAGGAATAAAATATGACCATTTAGGCCCACATGGATTAGATTAGGACATTTATTATTAATTTATTTAAAGAAGGATTAAAATAGTTAAAATCAATGTTTAATAAGTAAATAATTTTTAATATAGATTTACACATAAGATATATTCGAATATAAATATTCATTAGAAATCTAAAAATATTTCCTACATAATGGTATTTTATTTGTAATTTTTAGACATTAAATAATTAAATTTATTTATGACACGAAGTTGATGCGATAATTATCTTATTAATGAAATATTGACATAATTGATGTTATAAATACCCAAATATATGTAATTTGAGACTTTTTATTAATTAAAATAAATTTATTTTGTTAAAATGACATGTTAGTATTGATTTAATTATCTTTTTTTGAACTAATCATTCTGTTATTATTTTCACAAAAATCAATTTCTAAATAGTGTCGAAATTGACATAAAATAGTTTTTTAAAACAAATATTATATTATTAATTGTTATTTTATTCCTAAAAATATATGGTTCAGCCTAATGAATTATATAAGGATATATATATTAATAATAAACAACTTGGGGTTTGTTTGTCTTGTTATATTATGTTTATTAACCTTATAGTGTAAGAACAGAAAAAGACACATTAAAAGTAAAATTATCTAACTTAAAGTTAAATCTAAATGATAAGGTTAAAATAGCTAACTAAACATGTCCAAATTCTACTGGATGAGAGGATTTGGACCCATAACCCCCTTAGCTTCAAAATAAATCAATTTGTAGATATTTATAACCGAATATGGCTTTATAATAAAATAATATTTTTAGTTTTTCCAAAGGTGCCCCTCTCCTCCCATATAAAAGGGAACCTCCACCCTCTCTTCCTCACACCACTTTGAGCCTTCAATCACGGAAAAACCCTGCCAATTTCTCCTCTCCGGTTCCTAGAAACATCCTAGAGGTCCTGGTATTCTTAAAATACCAATTTTAGTGCCCTAAGAGGAGGTCTCAAAGAAGCTCTTCAAAGAAGAGGTAATGTCGGTTACTGATTCTTTCAACTTTATTTCTTCTTCCACTTATTCTTATTTAGTTGTTTCATTATGAATTAATAACATCAGTATCACTCATATACTGATATGTTATTATAATTATGAAATAACCTTATTTCACCATCTATCCATCCTATGGGAAAAAAATCACCGCGCGTGCGTACGTACGGAATACCATCTCTACAACGTGGTGTAATCTATTTTCCACCACCACCCTTACTTGGATGGGTATAATGGTGTAAATAATGAATATATATGATTATTGTGAAGTTATATTGATTTTGAAATAGTATACATACACTCTAATACAATTCAACGATCATGGGAACGATATCATCGCTCGTGCGTACGTACGGAATACCGTCTCCATGATGTGATGCGACTCATTCTACATGATTTTCATTGCATAATTATTACATAAATCAATTGAGTGAATAAATAAGATATATATTACAAAAATACCATTCTGGAAATGAGTTATCTATAACCTAAAAAGAAGAATACGAATTTATTCGACAAAACACGCATAAGAACAAAAAGTAATAAACACCTGAATAACAAGTAGCAATGAAATATTACTAATAATAAGCTAGGAATATGACCATATATGATATCATAACAATGATTATGATTCTGTAATAATTCAATGATGTTATTTAAATCATTATACAGGAGGTTTGGACACTTACGAAACAAATCAGACCTAAGTTAAGGGAAATGTCACAATCTCATTTTTATCTAAGATTGTTTATACATTGGAATTTACTGGGGGTGTATTTTATCATCCAAATCCAAGTTTCCTAAATATTTAGTATTATTTCCATCCAACTACAATTTTTTAAATCCAATTTTACCCTTCGGTGAGTTTTTAGTAAAATATATGAAAAGAATCTTTCGTTGTTTTTCGTACGAGGTAGTTTTTGACTTTTCTAACAAAAGTACGAGAAGAATGTTTTTTTAACTTATACGACATGAATGGATTTTTAAAAAATTATTTCCAAGAAGCTTACTTTACAAGTTTTCATGTTCATTTTTAATCAACTTCTTTTAGTTTAGAATTGTATGACATGTTATGAAAGGAAAAGTGTTTTTGAAGTAGAAAGGATACTTTCCTCAAGAATGGAGTTCAAGTGTTTTATCAAAATAATTTTCCATCTACGATTATAAAGGGTTCTGTTTCTATCCCTATTATTACATTTATTTGATTATGTTGTGATGAAATTATTTTTTTGAATTCCTTTATCTTATATGAATTGTTTTATGATGTCACGATTTTTAAGAATCTCATTTTTATTACATGGGTTATGCTATGATGTATGGTTTATGATTTTGTGGCACACATAAGAATGGTATCATTATGAGATGGGTGGGACCTATATCTCTCTCCAATGCATTGGGTAAATATTTTATATCTCCTTAGATAGACATGGCTGGAACAGCAGGTTAAACTGGTTCAGTGAAACAGGACTGAAACGAGGAATGAACTCGGTTCAGAAATGGACTTTGTCCACTAAGATAGTCTTGGAAATGAGTATTGAATAATAAGAAATGATTCTCTGTGATTATGTGTGTATTCCAAAATTCTTAATGTTTAATGTTATGATTATTGTGATTACGTTTCACTACCATGATTTATCCTATGTTATGAAATTATGATCTCTTTTGCAGGGTAAGATTTCCAAAATGTTATGTTATTATGAATATGATGTGATTGATATTTATTTTTTCCCCTTACTAAGCATTTGAGCTTACCCTTTTGTCTGTTTTATTTCCCCAGGTCAGGAAGAAGGTTATTAAGTAAGATAATCCAAAAGGGACTATAGATATGATGAAATAAATGGGAGACAGTGTAGATGATTTATGAACCTGTTGTTTATGTTTCGAAGTTTCTAAAGACACTATACCTATACGGCCCTTTCATGGTTTATTTATATGATGTAATAAGTGTACTTAAATTTTAAATTACTAACAATGTATGTATAGTATGGGTCTTTATAGTTGGCATCAGAGACAAATGAGGTAGGAATGTATCTGATCCTTGGGAACTCTCACATATGAGCGTTGGACGAAGCATGGCTCTCCGCCAAAGGGATTCATGAAGAAATGGGTGCCCTTGGGGATGGTGGTGTGTCACACCTAGGGGGTGTAGCCGCCCATGGAGTGCCCTGATAGGTATCAATTATAGTCCACTGGATTTAATTCCAGACCGTTATAGTTGGTTTCAGCGGAAAGGTATAGTCAACCTTTGGAAACTAGGATGTGAAATCCTTAGTAAGAATCATAAGGATAAGTATAAGCGTAGAACACAATCTTAGTGTTTTAGAAATGGAAATGAATAACCTAGGATAAGACCTTAAGTATGAAATTTTATTCTTGATTATGTGGTTTTACTATTATAATTAATGTTTCTCACACTATTATTCTTGGTTTTAGTCAATGGCTGGAACAAGAAAGAACCATGTTAATGTAGAATGTGACGGGCAATGCAATGATTGTACCCCTGAGCAACCAAACATTATGGTAGCTGGAATGCAAAATCTTGTAGCCATGATCACACAACTTTCTCAAGCTATGAATCATGCATGACTTCCAAACGAGCAAAGGAAGGAGCAAAATTCTTTTGAATCCTCCATGAGACACCGTCCACCTTCATTCAGTGGGTCTACTGATCCAGTAGTTGCTGAAAAATGGATCAGTACCACTGAAAAGATATTTTCAGTTTATCAATGTTCTGAACATGATAAAGTCATCTTAGCAGTTTATCGTTTGGAAGGTGATGTTGATCAATGGTGGAATCTTATTAATAATACGAGGCAAATGGATGAAATTGAGTCCATGGAATGGGACGAGTTCAAGAACTTATTTTTCAATAAGTACATCTCTCGTATTCTCCTAAAAAATATAGAGAATGAGTTTCTTGAACTAAAGCAAAGGGATGATGAATCTGTTGGTACCTACGAAGAAAATTTTACAAGACTTTCAAGGCACGCTTCTGGTATTATTATCCAACCTGAGAGTAAGATCGATCGATTCTTTAGTGGCTTAAAACCAAATATTCGAATGGTGTTATCTATAAGGGACTTCAATAGCTACAAGGAAATCATTCGATGGGATCTCAAAGTTGAGATGGATATTGGAGTAACCCATCAGTCATATGGGTTTGATAAGAAGAGGAAAATGGAATCCAAAGGAAAATCTAAAGAGCACACTGAAAAAAAGATGAGTTTTCCCCTATGCTCAAAGTGTGGAAAGAAACATGGAGGTAGTTGTCTTAAAGGGACAAGTAAATGTTTCAAATGTGGATAGTAAGGTCATCGGGCATTTGAATTCCGCAATGATGGGTAGAAGATGTCTAGTGATGCGAACAATGAAAAGGCTACATAGAGTGCACCTCCTACACATCAATGTTACAAGTTCAAGGAAATGGTGCATTATCCCAATAAATTCCCTAATCCAAGGGTTGTTGATGATGATCGACGTCAACAAACTCTTAAGGATAAAGAAAAAAGAAAGTCACATGAAATTTCTATCAGCGATGTGGAGTACGATAACGAAGTGGTGAAAGTTACACTTACCATCCACTCTAAAGTAGAAAATGTTTTATTTGATTCTGGATCCACCCACTCTTTTATTTCTGAAGAATTTTCTATGGGTATCACCATACTACCTCAACAATTAGATGTTGAGTTAGCTGTGACAACCCCTAATGGCACAATAGTAGCATCAAAAGTTTATAATTCTTCTTCGATTGAAGTTTACGGGAAAGTGATTCCTACAAATCTTGTGATCATCCATATAGTGGAATTTGATGTGATTATTGGCATGGATTGGCTTTATCTATATAGATCTCATATCAATTTCCATAGAAGGGAAGTCACATTTCATATTTCAGATCAATCTATGATTGTCTATTGATACAAGGATGAACATAACCTTCCAGTGGAAATTTCTTCCATCTTATGGGTCATGATTCCACTAAATTATGGTTATTTATCTCAAATGGTTGGTGAGAAACCCATGATTAAGAATATGCCCATTGTACAAGAGTTTGATGATGACTTTCTAGAGGAATTGTCGGGTCTTCCACCAAATCGTGATGTTGAGTTTTTAATAGAACTCGTACCAGGTGCTTTACCTATTTCAATGACACCTTATAGAATGGCCCTAATTGAGTTACATGAATTTAAGAAGAAACTCCAAGAAAATCATGATAAGGGGTTCATACACCCTAGTGTGTCACCTTTGGGAGCACATGTTCTGTTTGTTAAGAAGAAAGATGGATCAATGAGACTCTGCATTGATTATCGAGAACTTTAAAAGATCACTATCAAGAACAAATATCCTCTCTCTCGCATTGATGACTTATTTGACCAACTACGCGAAGCTCATTACTTTTCCAATATTGATCTTCATTCAGGGTATCATCAATTAATGGTCAAAAGGGAGGATATACCAAAGATGGCTTCCTGTACAAGGTATGGACACTATGAATTTATAGTGATTCCATTTGGTCTTACTAATTCCCCTGAAATCTTCATGGATCTGATGAATAGAGTCTTTGGAGACTATCCTTATCAGTTTGTGGTAGTCTTTATAGACAATATTCTTGTATATTCAAAGAGAAAGGGAGAAGATGAAGATCACTTGAGATTTACATTGAAGACCCTATGAAAGGAGAAGCTTTATTCCAGATTTACCAAGTGTGAATTTTGGCTTCAAAAAGATTAATTTTTGGGTCACATATTCTCAAAAGAGGGGATATCTGTGGATCCAGCAAAAATAGAGGTTATCGAATGATGGTCGAGACCAACAACTGTAACTGAGATCCGAAGTTTTCTAGGTTTGGCAGGATATTATCGACGTTTTTGTGAAATATTTTTCACGATTATCTAATCCACTCACAAAGTTGACTCAGAAAGGAGTTAAGTTTGTTTGGACGAAGGAATGTAAAGAGAATTTCAAGGAGTTGAAAAGAAGGTTATCCCGTGCACCTGTGCTGACACTGCCTTGGAGTGGAGAAAGGTTTGTGATCTACAATGATGCATCCAATAAGGGATTGGGGTGTGTTCTTATGCAAAATTATATGGTGATAGCTTATGCCTCATTACAGTTGAAAATCCAAGAGCAAAATTACCCAAATCATGATTTGGAGTTAGCTATGGTAATCTTTGCATTAAAGATTTGGAGGAATTATCTTTATGGAGAAAGGTGTGACATTTATACTGATCACAAAAATTTAAAGTATATTTTCACACAAAATGAACTGAATATGCACCAAAGAAGATTTTTGGAGCTGATTAAGGATTATGACTGTTCAATTCATTACCACCCTGGAAATCAAACAAGGTGGCAGATGCATTAAGTCGACAAGACCATGCTATTTTATCTATTATGAGGATAAAAAAGGATGCAATATTTATATATTTACAAAGGATGGATCTTGGAATTTTAATGAAAGGGGAAAAATTGTATCTTTCTCAAATGAATGTTCAACCATCTTTGCATGTTATGATTAAAGAGGCATAGAAAGAAGATGTAGAGTTAAAAAATAAGGTGAGAAATGATCCTGAATTCAACCTTGATTGTGATGGGATAATAATGTTTTGGAATCGGGTTTGTGTTCCTCCCATCCCCGAATTAAAGAATGAGCTACTGAATGAGGCTCATAGTTCATCATTCTTTATTCATCCTGGAAGCACGAAGATGTATAGGGACGTAAAAGAGTACTTCTGGTGGGATGGCATGAAAAGAGGTGTTGCTGAATATGTCTCTCGATGCTTGGTTTTTTAGCAAGTTAAATCTGGGAGACAGAAATCTAAGGGGATGTTACAACCATTACCCATACCCGAAGGGAAATGGGAAAACACCACTATGGACTTTTTCATCGGACATACTAAAACACCAAAAGGAAATAATGCTATCTGGGTCATAGTTGATCGTCTTAAAAAATCTGCACACTTCATTGCTATTAGATAGGATTTCTCTCTGCATCATCTTTCCAGGATATACGTAAAGGAAGTGGTAAGATTGCATGGAGTAACACTTTCTATTATATCTGATCAGGATCTGAGGATTACCTCAAAGTTATGGAGAAGTCTTCAGCATACTCTGGATACAGAGTTGAGTTTCAGCACTACTTATCATCCTCAGACAGACGGTCAGTCTGAGTGGACAATTCAAACTCTAGAAGATATGTTCAGAGCTTGATCTATGGATTTCAAAGGTGGTTGGGATCAACACCTACCTTTGTTGGAATTTTCATATAATAATAGCTTTCACTCTATTATTCAGATTTCTCCTTATGAAGCTCTCTATGGAAGGAAATGCATGACTCCAACTTGCTGTGATGAAGTTGGGGAAAGAAAGCTATTAGGACCTGATCTTGTTGATGAGATGGTAGAAAAGGTCCGATCTATTCAACAACACATACGAGCAGCTCAGAGTCGATAAAAAAGTTATGTCGGCAATTGAAGAAAAGCCCTAGAGTTTGAAGTGGGTGGCAAAGTGTTCTTACGAATATCTTCTTGGAATAAAGTAATGAGATTTGGAAAGAAGGGAAAGCTTAGCCCTAGATATATCGGTCCTTTCGAAATACTGGATCGTGTTGGGAAGGTAGCTTAATTATTGTCACTTCCACCGAATCTCTCTCAAGTTACTGATGTGTTCCGTGTATCTCTCTTGATAATGTACATACCTGATCCTTCACATGTACTAAGCTCAGAAGTTGTACCGCTGAAAAAAGATCTTTCTTATGAAGAATAGACGATAGATATTCTCGGTCGTAGTGAAAAGTCCTACGGAACATACCAGTCTCTTGGAGTAAGTTTTATGGAGGAACTACTAATTAAAAGAAGAAACATGGGAGCTTGAGGATATGATGATGGAGAGGTATCCTCATCTGTTTGTTACAAGTGATGAATTTTGAGGGCGAAATTCATTTTAAGGGGGGTAGAATTTAACACCCAAGAATTTCATAAGAAATATTTTGTTTTTATTTTATATAAATCATCAATGGAATCATTCACTACACACAACACTAGCTTGGTTTGCTTTACACGCAATCACGACCTTCCTTGATAGCTTGCATCGTACGCAATACCGAGTTTCACTAAACGATGATATGCTATTAAAATATTATTAGCCATTATGAATAGTAATAACCACTTTTTTAAATTTTGTAAATTTTAATTTTCAAAATGGACTTTGTTTTTGGATTCGGAATATCGAAATTAGCCTAGGGTGAAATATTGGTTTTTTCTGAAAACTTTCAATTTTTGATGAATAGAGAAAACACTGGGTTACTATTTAAAAATCGACTTTTTATTTAAATAATTATTTATTTTATATAAATTTATTTTAGGTCAAAATTGATACATAATACATATATATGTTCAATGCAATTCATTGACGTCATCTTATAATAATTTTAGATATATAAAAATTTTATCGAACTATTCATCGTCTTTTACCCTCCTCCTAGGAGAATTTTCAAATTTATATAAAACATAATTTTACCGCTTCTGTGAGTGGAATTTCAAAAATTCTGAGATACACGGTTGATTTCTGTAAGTAAAATGTTGTTCAATGTGATGAAAATAATTTTTGGTGAATAATAACTTTATATTTTTTTATCATGGTTAGAAGTAAATGGGTGAATTAAGGGTACAAATGATATTATTATTACCCTAACACATGTCCTAATTCTATTGGGTAAGTGTAATTCGACCAAAACCAACCTTAGGAATAACATATGGCCATTTAGGCCCACTTGGATTAAATTAGGACATTTATTATATATTAATTTAAAGTAGGGTTAAAATAGTTAAAATCAAAGTTTAATAAGTAAATAATTTTTAATATAGGATTATACATAAGATATATTCGACTATAAATATTAATTAGATATATAAAAAGATTTCCTACATAATGGTATTTTATTTGTAATTTTTAGACATTATATAATTTAATTTATTTATGACACAAAGATGCTACAGTAATTATCTTATTAATGAAATATTGACATAATTGATGTTATAAATACCTAAATAAATGTAATTTGAGACTTTTTATGAATTACAAGAATTTTCTAGGTTAATATGACATGTTATTAATGATTTAATTATCTTTTTTCTAACTAATAATTCTGTTATTAGTTTCACAAAAATCAATTACTAAATCGTGTCAAAACTGACATAAAATAGATTTTTAAAACAAATATTATATTATTAATTGTTAATTTTATTCATAAAAATCTAAGGTTAGGAAAAATGACATAGATAATGTTATATATATCAATAATAAACAACTTGGGGTTCGTTTGGATTTTTATAGTAAGTTTATTAACCATATAGTGTATGAACACAAAAAGCCACGGTAAAAGTAAAATTATCTAACTTAAAGTAAAATATAAATGATAAGGTTAAAATAGTAAACTAAACTTCTCCAAATTCTACTGGATGAGATAATTGTGACCCATACCCACCTTAGATTAGAAATAAATCAATTTTGAGCTATTTAAAACCGAATATGGATTTATAATAAAATAATATTTTTAGTTTTTTCAAAGGTGCCCCTCTCTTCCCTTATAAAAGGGCATCTCCTCCCTCTCTTCCATACACCACATTGAGCCTTCATGCTCACCCAAACCCTGAAAATTTATCCTATACACTTCCCTATAAATATCCTAGAGGTCCTGGTCTTCTTCAAAGACCAATTTTAGTGCCCTAAGAGGAGGTCTCAAAGAAGCGCTTCAAAGAAGAAGTAATGTCTGTTACCGATTCTTTAAAGTTTATTTCTACTTCCACTTCTTCTTCTTTAGTTGTTTCATTATGAATTAATAACATCAGTATCACTCATATACCGATATGATATTATAATTATGAAACAACCCTATTTCACCATCTATACATTCTATGGAAAATGAAATCACCGCGCATGCCTACGTATGGAATACCGTCTCCACGTCGTGGTGTAATCTATTTTCCACCACCACCTTACATGGATGAGTATAATGGTGTAAATAATGAATATATATGATTATGGTAAAGTGATATTGATTATTAAATAGTATAAATACACTCCAATACAATTCCATGATCATTGGAATGATATCATCACTCGTGCGTACGTACGGAATACCGTCTCCACTATGTGATGTGACTCGTTCTACATGATTTTCATTGCATAATGATTACATAAATGAATTGAGTTAATAAATATGATATATATTACACTAATACCATTCTGGAAATGAGGTATCTATAACCTAAAATGAAGAATAAGAGTTTATTCGACAAAACACGCATAAGAACAAAAAGTAATAAACACCCGAATAACAAGTAGCAATGAAATATTACTAATAATAAGCTAAGAATATGACCATATATGATATCATAACAATGATTATGATTCTATAATAAGTCAATGAAATTATTTAAATCATTATACATGAAGTTCGGACACTTGTGAAGGAAATCAAACCTAAGGTAAGGGAAATATCACAATCTCATTTTTATCTGAGATTGTTTATACATTGGAATTTACTGGGGTATATTTTATCATCCACATCCATGTTTCATCAATATGTAATATTATTTCCATCAACCTACATTTTTTAAATCCAATTTTACCCTTCGGTGAATTTTTAGTAAAATATATGAATGGAATCTTTTGTCGTTTTTCGTACGAAGTACTTTTTGACTTTTCCGACAAAAGTACGAGATGAATGTTGTTTTAACTTATACGGCATGAATGGATTTTTAAAACATTATTTCCAAGAATCTTCCTTCACAAGTTTTCACGTTTATTTTTAATCAAATTCTTTTAGTTTAGAATTTTAAGACATGTTAAGAAAGGAAAAGTGTTTTTGAAGTAGAAAGGATACTTTCCTCGAGAATGGAGTTCATGTGTTTTATCAAAATTATTTTCCATATAAGATAATAAAGGGTTCTATTTCTATCCCTTTTATTACATTGATTTTATTATGTTGTGATGAAATTATTTTCTTGAATTCCTTTATCTTATATTAATTGTTTTATGATGTCAATATGTTTAAGAATCCCATTTTTATTACATGGGTTATTCTATGATGTATGGTTTATGATTTTGTGGCACACATATGAATGGTATCATTATGAGATGGGTGGGACCTATATATCCCCCCAATACATTGGTTAAAGATTTTATATCTCATGAGATAGACATGGCTGGAATGGCAGGGTAAAGCGGTTCAGTGAAACAGGACTGAAACGAGGAATGAACTCGGTTCAGAAATGGACTTTGTCCACTTGGATAGTCTTGGAAATGAGTCTTGACAAATATGAAATGATTCTATATGATTATGTGTGTATTCCAAAAAGCTTCATGTTTTATGTTATGATTCATGTGATTATGTTTCACTACCAAGATTTATCCTATGTTATGAAATTATGATCTCTTTTGCAGGGTAAGATTTTCAAAATGTTATGTTCTTATGAATATGATGTGATTGATATTTATTTTATTTACCCTTACTGAGCATTTGAGCTCACCCTTTTGTATGTTTTCTATCCCCAGGTCAGAAAGAAGGTTATTATGTAAGATAGGCCAAAAGGGACTATAGATATGATGAAATAAATGGGAGACAGTGTAGACGCTTTATGAACTAGTTGTTTATGTTTCCCAGTTTCTAAAGACACTATACCTATACGGTCCATTCTTGGTTTTGTTATATGTTGTAATAAGTGTAATTCAATTTTGACGTACTAACAATGTATGTAATGTATGGGTTGTTATAACCTCCTTATAGAAAGAGGTCTCGGTCTTTTGGTAATACCAAGATCTTCTAGACATGGGGGGGAGAGGAGAGACTATGAATGTGTATTTGGTCATAATTTTGATATTCATCAAGGTTTATAAGTCTTAGGAGAATAAGGGATGAGAGGTCGTATTTATAGTGGAGGGGAGGGGTGATTTCCAATTATTTTATTATTTTTCTCAATTATAGTAATAATGTGAATTATTGTCACTATATATAGTAATAAGTTCATGTGATCTCAAACCATGTTTTCCTACATCATACATACATCATCTATGAATCCATAATTCATGTTTTTAGCATTTATCCTAAATTATTGTATATTACTATTCACCAAAAAGTCATGTATTTGAGAAAAATCTAAAAAATCCATCCTAATAATTTTTTAGTATGTATAATTCAAATTGAATAATATTTTATGAAAATATTTTTCTAAATATGATAAATTTAATTTTTAATTAAAATCATTATTTACTCAAAAATACAGTTTTTATGATTAAGAATAATTTTATAACATTATGAAAAATTTAATAAGGTCTCAATAAATTATAATAAAATCATAATACAACATAATATTTATTTATGAGTACATATTATGAAAATATATTTTGTTTTAAATAATTTAATTAATTATAACGTTGTAATTAAATATTTATGACTTATAAAAATAACAACACTTAATAAATTTTAAAATATTCATTTACTTATATTATGATATAACTATATCATACATCCATGTATAAGGTGCCTAAATTTTATTTTTTACTTTCGTGTTTGATTTTACTATTCATTATGCATATTTACTATTTATAAGGTTCATATTACTAGTTATTAGGATAACATTACTATTCAAAAGGGTGATATTACTATTCAAAAAAATTAATTTGATCATATTAGACTCTAAATATATTACAGGTCGTCGTTGTATATGTCTGTTATTTCTAATTTCAATTCACAGAAGTGGAAAAATTATATTTAATGCAAATCCCATAGGTGTGGTGATAAGGTGGGTAAAAAGAACGTTCAAAAGTCCAATATATTTTTATATCTAATATTATGGTAAAAATAATTCAAATGATCTCCATTAGATTAATATATGTATAATTTTTATAAAGCGACATTAACAATAAATTATAAAAATTAATTAAACTAAAAATGAATTTTAAGTACAAGGAATTATTTTTCATTATTCATCATGAAAATGAAACATCCTAGAAAATATTGAAAATTAACTCTAAATTAAATTTACATTCCAAATTAAAAAGTGATTTTTTTTAAAAAAAATATATATTTCATTTTAAATATTTTTCATTTAAGTGAAATTATTGTAAATGACATTTAATAGTAGTTATTAATATTAATATTATGAAGTTTAATGACTAGGTTACAACTATCTTGTCTATATAATTACATTAACTAATTATTGTTATGAAGAGTCTCAATATTGAATTAAATAAAATCCATATTATGTTTTTTTTTAATCCTAAAGGTGTTAAATTATCCCCCCCCCTTCAATAAATTTCTTCCTCGTAATTTGAAATTGATCTTTGGTAAAAAAGAGAGGTTATTTTATATTTTATAATTCATTTGTGGAAAAAACATCAGAAATAGGGATAAAAAAACAATCTCTTAACAGGATTGGAAGTGAAAATGAATTGTTCACCATAATATTTGGATTTTAAATAGATAAATATTAGTAGAAAGTGAAAACATATACAAGAAATAAAAATACAACAATCATTTTCTAAAGGAGAATAATAGAGTATATGGTCAATAGAAAATTAATCATCAAAAAACCATAGATACTGTGAATGGTTTAAAGTCAACTTATCAATTAGTAAAAAAGTTAATAGATAATTTTTTTGTTTCAAAATCCTTTTCTTATAGTAAATGGATTATATTAATATCAAGATATGTACATGGGAAATTAATCATAATTGATTATATTCCATGTCATAAGAATAATATCATCCTTTTTTGTTTTTTGATATATTTTTACATCATTTCATTATACTTAGAAATGAATTTTCAACATGAATTTTCCATGCAGGAAGAATTTGAATCAACTTCAATGGATCACAGATCCCACAAAAGTATAATTATATATTACTCTTGTCATTATACATTAACAAAATTAAAAATTGTGAGGGTAATATAAGATAATTCCCAAAAAATAATAATCATTTATGTGTCGAATATAAACATTAATCTAAAAAATATATAATTTAATCCTCAATGTTCATCATAGATCATTTATCCAATTACTATCATTCCTTAAAAATATTCTTGTACATGTCCCAAAAATTAAATGGATTTATTCATATAGTCTTCCAAATGACATCTGTAATCTTAATTGATTATACCAAAAATTTAATTGGACATATCACCCAGTCTATAATATATTATATCAACTTTTATTAATAACCTTGATCACCATAAGTCCATAATAAAATCATACTTTACTCCAAAATACAATTCAACATTTATTCATTAAAATATTCAATTTAACAAAATCTTATAGGATTTCGAAATTTACCAAATTTTTATGAAATAACCATAATAAATTACTTAGAGAATCTCTTTCCAATCCCATAGTTATCTATTTGATAAAATAAAAATTCACTGAAATGGAAATAACATTTATCCATTATATTATTTATTTAAAAAATATGGATAACTGGTAACTCACATAGGCTAGTGGTAGGTACTACACCCTTTTCATCGTTTGGTTGTGGGCTAAATCACTATGGCCTTGACATACATGATGGGTGGTCACCCGACCTTCATGTTTTCCTTTTTTAAATCCATATTGATATAACACAAAAAATAATTATGATGGATATTCATAAAATAAGGTCAGTTACTAAACATTATTTTTACTTGGATTTTCAATATGAACTCAATAATTAAATACATCAGACATTTATTTCCACATATTCACTTCTTTGGTCTAAAGGTTATCCTATATATTAGGGAATTTATTCAGGTAGTGTTCAGGTCCCTTACATTTAAGGAAAATAAGTATAAATGAATTCTTAAGATGAGTTATATTTCCTTTCATTGTAATCTACATTTTTCCTCATAATCTAGTTTCTTTATGTCCTTCATTCCTACACATAAATTATTTATCCATTACATTTAGACCCTTTATTTGGTGTCTCATTCCAAATTTATTTCATGATAGGAATCTAGCCTTCTTTTTTCAAAGGTCATTACCACTAGAGCACTCATCAAACTCTATTTTTCTCTTATTTGGTGGGATCAGAAGTTTGTTAAGGTACATATTGTGAAAAATATTTCCGGAAAAATGGTTATTCATGAACATGATATATTTAACTCCTATAAACATACCTTTATAGTTGTTCATCACCACTACCTTTTCCATCATGTTCATTGTTAACATGACTCCTCCGGGTACCAGTCATTGGCTAAAACCAGAAAGCATAGTGTGATTAACAATAAAAATAGTGAGAAAACATATAATAATTTATAGAATATCATTGCACCCTAAATTTAACCTGAAACACATTATGTTTTACATATGTGGTTGATGTCCATTATATATTCAAATCCTTAATAAGGGCTGGTAATAAAAATGTGAATTATCCAGAGAATATTTATAGGACCAAGCGGATGAGGAAAGTGTTTTTTATTCTAGTTTTTTCTTTTTTTGTGCTGGCATGTTCTGTGGAAAGTAAATCACTTCACTGTATTTTGTGGAAACAATTGTTTTGGGTATTTTTGGAAAAGAATCAGTTCCTTGTTTTCTGAAAATTGGACACATTTATTCAAGAATATTATTCTTAGGATGAGAATGAGAAGAAAAGAAAGTAACTTGGGTGAATGAAAAGTTATGATACTTCAATATGTAATTGTGATGATAGTTTTATGATATGTATTTCATATAAATAAATTATTATATTGAGAATAAGTGATGAAATTATGAATGAATAATGGGTGAGTGAAAGAGATGCTGAAAATAACAAATGAATCGTATTCATATTTATCATATCCATCCCAAAGTTAGAAAGAAGCGGTACCAATTGTTTTTTAAAATAATCATATCCGGATTGAATAAGTAGTACTGATTTTCTTTCAAAAAAAATCGTATCTAGATTGAAGAGGATGTGATAATTTTTTTTCAAAATAATCATATCCAGATTGAAGAGGCAGTGCTGATTATTTTTGAAAACAATTGTATGATGATTAAAGAGGTGGTACCGATTGAACAAGTCATACCGATAAGAAGAAAAAGAGACATTATCAATTGTCTTTAGAAAAAATTTGATACCTAGAGTAAGTAAAATATATGGGGTCCATTTTTAAGGAGGTGGTGCCGATTAATAGCGGTGTCGATGGAATAGGTGATATCGATTTAATATGTGGTGATGATGAAAGGTGATTCTGAGGAAAGGTGGTGTTGATGGAATATGGTGCCAATGAAAAGGGGGATGCCGATGGGAAGTGGTGCTGATAGAAGTGGTTCCATGGGAAGAGGTGATGCTGAAAGAAGAGGATACACCGATTGTTTTTTGAAAGTATCGTATTCAGTTATAAGAAAAGAAAAGAATTTATACTGATCAAGATGGAATCCTTATCAGAATATTTTGTATCATATCGGGTCATATAATCTTTATCATATTTTATTGTGTTGTTCCCAGTATAATCACAACTGGAAATGATCATATCATGAATGATCATAACCAGAATGATCATATTTAGAATGATCATAAAAAAAATTACTGTATTTTGGATGATCGTATTCAGACCATTTATGTTCAGAAAATATCCAGCTTCGGTTGAGATGAAATAAAAGAAGCATGAATGAATGTAAAGTAACAATACATTCCAATTGAAGTCAGACGATGCTAAACCTGATCCTCAATGAATTCAAATTCATAAAGGTAGTCATGATTCATGCAGTAGTTTTTGAATAAAGCATTATTTCCAAGAGGTTCAAGAGAGAAGAAAAAAGAAGAAGATTACTTAATGATTTGTCGAGGGGGATCTGAACACTCAAATATGTTATCTTGATTCAAATTGGTTCTGATAATCATGTTCAACAATCAGCATGTGGAATCAGACTCAGTTGGTCAGAACCATGTATTCATAATAATTTAAATCGGTCTCAGCAATTGAAATGGGAGTCTAAAGAAGAAGAAGAGGTAAAGATTGTGGATGTCTTGAGAAAAATCGAGAAGTATTGAAAAAGTATTAATTTATATGATATTTCACGTGAAATTCAAATGTGGGTGAATTTTTGTGTGTGGTAAACATTTTTGGATTCCTGGATAAAATCATTTTGGGTCCCCTATTAAAGGGAATCATGTACATTGAACTTTTGTTGAGGAATTCACTGTTCACTACAGAAGAGAGATAATCTCTTGGTTTCTAGTGAGATGAAGAGATCAATTATATTCAGTTTCAGAATTGTTTTGGGTGGTGTAAATTATTTCAAATTCTATTCATCTTGAAAATTGTATTTTGGTATAAAAGTGGTTATTATTATAATTTATTGCATTCTATCATATAATCAGACTCGAATTATTGTTTGGTAAGCATCAGACTTGGAAGAATCAGACATAGAAAAAACCAGACTCATTGTTTCGTAACAAATTCCAGTTAATTCCTACCTTTCATATGGGAATGGAATTAATGAATTTTATTTCAATTAAATAATTTTTTTTAATTTAAAAAGAAGCATAGGTAACATGAGTTATTACAAAATGATTTTATTAATTTATTGTGATAATAGGGTGCACAATCACTAGTGGGAGTTTTTTATATTTCTATATGATTTAAAGGATACATCCTATACATTTTAATCCAAGGATTGATTCAAACTGGACTGTATGGTATTGGGTCATTTCCAAACTATAACAAGGATGTAGATATTCTTTTTGAATAGCGATCGTTGTAAATATTTTTGTTCCTTTGGATGTGTGTTGATTTATTTTTCAACATGGAATTAAAATATTTAACAAGAGGTGAAGGTAGTTTCAGTTGAAAAGAATCATAAAAGAAAAATGGTATCACTGAATAACTACATCCCCCTCTTAGTGATACAATATTTCCACTGGGAACATTCAATTGCTATCAGATGCAGGTTCCCTTCACTACTCGTTATCGATAGATAATGTGAACTATCTGAACAGTAAAGTTATTCTGGTATTTGATGGAATTAACTATCATATATGGAAGGATAGAATGCTAATGTATCTTATGTCTATCGGTTATGATATTCTTGAAGGTGAAATAGTTTGGTTTCCTCCCATTTATAGTAGTGCTCCACATTCATTTGTTGATACGAAGTATCTTGAGAATGATGGAAGGGAAAAACTTTATATACTGTCATCAATTTATGAAAGTGAATTCTTGAGAGTGAAAGGTGTTTCTATAGGTAAAGGTATATTGGAGAAAATGGAAAACATATATAATGAAAATACAAAAGTGATGAAAGAAATGTTAAAAATTTGGAGATTGAAGTATAAAGATTTGAAGATGGGTGAGCATGAATCTTTTGAAGAATTATTTACATGGGTGAATGAAATTATGTGTACTATCTGATGTCCTTGTGAAAAGATGAAAGAATCTACAGTTTTTGAAAATATCTTGATAATCCTACTAGAAATTTTTTTTGAAAAAATTTATTTATTAGAAGACGGAGATCAAGAAACATTATCTATTGATGATTTACAAAGAACTCTAACCACCTTTTAAATGAGAAGAGTGAATTATATGAAGAGAAAAAAATGGTTAATAGAGAAATATCTTTTTGGGAAATGACGATAGAAAATTAAAAGAAGTTTGTTATGGAATATGATGTTGGTGATTCTAACTCTGAAAATGAGTTGTGTAAAAATATCAATGAAATCGTATCCTTTTTTTCTAACAATGTGAAAAGAGGTACAAGGAAATACAAAGTGAAACATCTCATGAAATTTATTTAATCTAGATGTATTGGTCCCTTTGTGGCTGATTTTCCTCAAATAAAGTAAGTATATGATATTCATATTGATGAAAGGAAGTTAAAAATATCATGGAAGAAAAACGGTGAAAAAAGAAATGAGAAGAGATTATTAAAATAAAAAAGAAGAAGTTTCTTCTCCAATGATGATGAAGACGAATAGATTGATGTTGAATCATAAAAATAATTTGATTGTGGTATGTAAAATACATTAGTTGAAATAGTAGATGATGAATAATAAAGAATTAATAGTTATGAAGAAGAAGAAACACATCTTGAAATGAATTTGAAGAATAATTGAATGAATTTTTGAGAAATATCAGAAGGCAGGAAAAGAAAAACAAAAATATGGAAGATGAATGCTCCAGCAACCAGAAATGATTTGATGGTGAGAAATAAAATTTGGTTAAATATATTATTTATTTGAAGAAGTATTTTTAAAATTAAAATAATTGTAATGTGCATTTAGATGTAAAGTTGAAGGAAAAAGAAGAAGAGTTGGAACTTGTCCAACAAAAACTCTTGGATATTGAAAATAAAACTTTGAGTTTCCCAAACAATATCACTAAAGTTGGTGAGTGTTATATTAATGAGAAACATTAGAAGGATCAAAAAAATTTACAATCAAAGGGTGATAAGAAGAATGAAACTGTGTCTGAATATAAGAAT
This sequence comes from Viscum album, assembly GCA_963277665.1. Classification (NCBI taxonomy): domain Eukaryota; kingdom Viridiplantae; phylum Streptophyta; class Magnoliopsida; order Santalales; family Viscaceae; genus Viscum; species Viscum album. Next base: position 743,608,054 of record OY728156.1, read on the forward strand.
GATTGGAATGTTATGTATGTGGTCAAAGTGAAGAATTCAGAAGTTACAAGACATCCTTTTTCCGAAAGGGTTTTATATAGATTTTGAAATTTTTTAAATACTTGTGATCCTACGAAGGCTGAATAGAGGAAGACAAATCCAATGGAAAGTGAAAAGAATATGGTTTATAAATTCTTTCACAATTATGGACAGTATAGGGGTTTTCCAGGAAAATACTCTTTCTATGGGTATTTCTGGTATTGTAGTTGAGTTGAGAAGATAACAAGTAAGTTTTGGTTAAATCAAAGGCATTACCATTATCCCATAGGTTATGAAATGAAGAGATTGGGGGAGTCTATATCATCAACGAAAGAAAATTAAGGAGGTTTTCTTGATGAAATATGAAAAAAATGAGGTGAATAATGAAAATAGTTTCCAACCCTTGGAAAATATTTGCGAAATATGTTTAAATACTAGATAGTAAGAAAAAGGATATAGTATTTTGTTTCCGGCTAAATAAATGATTTTTAGTTCTCAAAAGTTGAAGGTGATGAATGAAAATAATAGATAAAAGTTTCTTGTTGTTGAAACTGCATTAAAATCAATGAAAAGAGAATGAATCTGGAAACATAATAGTAGATGTTATTCTCACATGACATGAGACATGAAATTGTTGAATGATGTGAATGATTATAAAGAAGTCAAATTAGACTTCGTTTTAGAGAATAAGTAATGGCCTAAAAGGCATAGACATATGTGTCAGAGAAAAATGAGAAATTTACCTGTAAGAGACAGTGTTTGATACAATCCTATATTTCCAAAATAATATATAGATGTTTCACTATCTGCTAGAAAATAAAAATTAAAAATGTTGTTCAGAATAAAGTTGAAATTTGTTCAAAACAACCACAATAAATGATCCATTATCATATATATTGAATAATGCGGAATCAATCAACACATAGAGATAAGTACTTCATTACATTCATTGGTGATTTTTCTTAAATTACTTATTTTATGTACATGAAACACAAATCAGACAATCTGAAAATGTTTAAAAGTATCAGATGAAAAGACGATAAAGAATGTGAGTATTCTATGAAAAAGTTGAGAACTGATTTCAGTGGTGAAAATAGAAGGGAAATGTTTGAATACTATCTTAGGAAGCATGGAATTTTTAATGAGTATAGATCCCCATACACTCGCCAGCTAAATTGTGTATCTAAAAGAAAGAATAAAAGACATGTGGGAATAGAAGAACCATCTTACTTGAGCATGTCCTTTCTCATTAAATTTGGAGACAATCCATGAGTACTACTATTTATATAAAGAACCATTGTCTCTATATTCCATAATCAGGTATGAATCCCTATAAAAAAAATTTATGGAAAAATGAAATGTTTGAAGAACATTAGTGTTTTAAGGAGTCCTTTTATTCTATAAAAAATGTGGAAACTATTTTATGTTTGAACAGAATGGTGAGGATGGAATCTTTCATTGATATTCTACGGAAGGAAGTGGGAAAAATGCTTCAATAATGAAAAAAACAATTTTTTATTCTGTTGATGTAAATTGATTGATGTATCTAAGAAGGAGAAAAATTTTAATGAGGAAAATGATGTTAAGAACGTCGAATAAGATAATTTGGATAAGGATACAAATTTTTGTACGTATAATAATGTTGATGAATCAGACTCAGCAATTTCTGGTGATAAGGAAGATAGTTGAAAATATTATCCAAGGATAAGGAAACAAGTGGAATCATAGAACATAATTGGTGATCAACATCAGAAGGTCCAAAATATAAGAACAACCAATTCCTTTACACATAATTCATTGTATTAAAATGTGGATCCAAATAATGTGAAGGACGCATTAGTGCGTCCAGAATGGGTTCAAGCCAAGAATGAAGAATTAGATCTGATTGAAAAGAATAATACATGGGAACCTGTACCAAATCCTTAAAAAACACCATTGAAACAAAATGTGTTTTTTCAAAACATGATGATTAAAAAAGGTTATGTTATAAGAAACAAACAATTATTCGTTTGCATAGGGTATTTAGCGATTGAGGGTGTTGATTTTGATGAAGAATCATCTCTAGTGGAAATCCATGAAACAATTAGAATATTTCTCACTATTTATTAAAAAAGGTTATAATATATTTTAAATTGTTGTTAAATATGCATTCTTAAATGGTGATCTTGGAAAAAAGGTTTATATTGAACAACAATGTGCCTTTTTTATTTGAAAATATAAATGTTATGTGTGAAGATTGAAAAGGTCATAATATGGACTAAAACGTGATCTGGTGCCTTTTTTCTACTACCGATTCATTCATATTAGACTAATCTTGAAATATGTATTTGGTAATTGAAGTGGTTCCAACTATACCCTATTGTATGATATCATAAAATTTTACTTGGAGTATTGATCTGTAAAAATATGAATCAGAGGAATTGTACTTAGAAAATATTAGGCAAATTGTTTAATAAAAAATTATATCTGATTTTTACCTTACATCAGGGTAAGTAATTGATGAATTTTAATTTAGTTGAATATATTAGTTGAATTGAAAATACGATCTTGTAACCTGAGTTGTTATAAAACAATTCTATTACCTTATTATGCTAAGAGGGTGCACACGAACTTGTGGGAATTTTTCATAGTGTGGCATGAGTGAAAGGGTACATCCTACCAAATGTAATCCATGTATTGATATATATTGAATTGTAGGTTATTGGATCATGTCTAAACCATAACTAAGACATAACAATTCTTATTGAATAGTGGTCCTTATAAATCTTTATGTTCCTTAGGATGTGTGTTGATTTGTTTTTCATCAAAGAATTTAAATTTTTAACAAGAGATGAAGGTTTCATTAATTGAAAAGAGACATAAAAAATGGGCATCACTAATTCAATCCCTCCCCCACTCAGTGATACAATACTCTGACAGGGAAATTTCACATATCCAATGGGAGTGTCAAACTATGTGTGCTGTAAGGCCCATTTTCATGAACTAGGTTACTTCGAGACAAGCCTAGAACACCTTGTTGGAGTTGTTACTCCTAGGTTCTTATATTCCACAATGAAATCCACTTAAAGTATAAAAAACGTTATGAATATCTATGATGGCCCACATAATATTTACATTACCAAAATTCTAGTATTTTATACAAATCCTCAAATTCTATCTTTGGTTAATGTTCCCTAATGTATATTTTTAAATATAGTTTTCATGTTTTATTATAAACATACTCTGATACCTACTTTAAAATCCAGACCCCAGTAACCCAAATTTGGTACAATAATTTATTACAATGGCATATAAAAAAGGATGACACATCCCTTAGGACAGAATGTTTTATTAGCTTTGGGAAACAAGATACATACATAAGTTCAACATTAAAACATTAAATAAAATACATCATAGAGACTCTTTTAGAAGAAATCTTATTCTTATAGACTATCATTTTACTTCCATCATAAAATTCATCTTGAAATAATGGGAAAAACATAACAATAGGGTTAGCTTAGATGCATAATATGGAAAAGTACTATAGTGGATTCATAAATAATAATTCACAGCGAATAACTATAGATCACATTCCATTAGGATGTAATATTGAACAAAATATGGATGAAATAAAAACTTAATAAATAATACCATAATAAAACCTAACCATTGATATTATACTAGTCAATTAATCATATGGAGTATCAATTACTAGTTTATAATGGGTGATTTCATAATGCTGGACATCATAAACATATCACCAAGGCCTCATGCCAAGACAATACGTAAATGGGTAAAAACCGAACTAGTTTGTCTTGGGAGACCTACTAATTCACCAAGGGTCTATAAAGGGCCCCAAACGAGACTTACTAATTCCAATGTGTTTCTCATATGAATTTAGTGAGCAAAAACAAGATAAACATCCATATTAAAAAACCAGCACATAAAATGTGAATACTTTAACTATAACCCTTGAATGGTATCAATTTAGCACATCCATAGTTAAATGATAATAAAACCATCAAAAACATATGTTAGATGGAATAATAAGAGATAAACCTAAAATTAGTAAATGTTTCAATAATGGATGTTGATATAGAATAGGATACTTTTACATGAAACCACTGAATGTTTTTTCTGGAAATAATCATTAAACATTCTGAAGGGTATCACACCACTTTGAAATAATCAAATCATAATCCCCTAGAATAGAATAAGAATAAGGAGACTCATGTTATAATATATTTAAAATAGTATTATATAAACCACACATAATGGACAAGTTAGAAATAATACGTATATCTCACATAAGTAAATGTGACATGAGAAAACCACTTTTTTTATTAGATAAATGAGTCTTTTTTGAAAATCATCTATATTTTTCATAAAATTAGACTGTAAAAATTTATATCCTAGAAAAGTAAATCTATTCACATTGAAATTATTGGTGAGACATAAATGATGTCCCATTGATGTGAAATCATGTAAAAATATTTTTTAGGAAACATTAAAAATAAAACATTTTAGTGAATTTTACAGAAAATATCAAAGATATTTTAAACTGTAATGACATTTTTGTTTTCTTAAAAATATAAAAGATCCAAGATATTTATTAAATTTATAATTATTTATTTTATAAAAATAATTTCGTCTTAAAATAGTTTCTATAGGGAACTTGAAAATGGGATATAATTCAGGTAAATCCCTTGAAATAGGCTTGTTGATCAGGAAGAATTGCGAAGGGCACCTTTTTAAAACATTTATATCCCCATAAAAGAAACATGATATGATCAGGATATATGATTTTGGAACATATACAAAAATTTTACTATAAATATCAAAAATAAATAAACATTAAATTTGCTTAAAGACGGATAAATATTAACCCGAAGGAAAAAACGGGTGTTTCGGTAGAATCCCTTACAAGTTTGTAATCAATTGAATCATTTGATAAAAAATTAATAATCTTAAAATGACACATTTAATACCATAAAAATAAATATATACAAGATATGATACATAAATGGGATTTATACATTCACTATACATAATAAATTGTGTGGAATACGGAATATCTAACAAAAACAGAAGTGAGATGAGAAGACCCTTTACTTACGTATGAATGTGTTCCTCACTTGACCTTAATGTCCGGGATAATAAAAATAAAATATATTAATTAATTAATTTAGAACCTTTTATATATTTCATTATTAATTAGAGTTTTATTAGGTTCATTTATGACTCTATTAATGTGTTATAGAGTTTAATTTCATTGCTCATGAGCATTCAATCTATTGGTTATCATAGTCAGTTTTCTTCTTTATAAGTAATGAAGTTCATGTAAAATCGGTATAATTCTATATAACTAGATTTTTATGTTATTTGTGAACAAAAATATGTTTGATTAGTAATATTTTACATTTTTTTATATATGAGGATGAATTATTTGATAACATGATAATGACAATCAATTTACTTAATTTGTTTTTATGATTTTCCAATCATAATGAATTAGTTTTGTTATATTATTTAATGTCATGTATACATAATCGTTAAATTAAATTAAATAAGATATTTTACTTTTTTAATAATATTTTTTGACCACATATATTTTTCATGACTAGATTTGAATGATAAATAGAGGAAAGAAAGGTCATAATCTATGAAGTTTGTAAATCAACACCTCCCCGACGATGATATCATTTTTAAAATAAAATAGAGAGTGTAAAGAGATTAATAATGGATATTCCATTAACAATATATAATTATATTATATATATTATAATGTAGTTATCTTGATCATTTATACATAGCATTTGAGCATAGGATAATAAATGAAAATAAATTAAAATGAAATTAAAAGAAAAAGGAAGAGGATTTAACTCTTGAATTATCCTCCCATAGAACCTCCTTAGGGAGAGTAGTTTTGGTCTTTTGGTAAGACCAAGAGATCATGAAAATGGGGGAGATTCTATGTATGATTATTGGGGTATTATTTTGAAAAATATTAATGGGTTATAGTTATGAGAAAAAGAGGGGTGAGGGGTGGTATTTGTAGTGGAGGGGAGGAATGATTTCTCATTATTTTATTCATTATTTTATTATATTGATCAAGGTAAGAAATAATGTTGATTATTGTGAATTAATATATCAATAAGTTTATTTTATTTCTAACCAAGGGTTCATACATCATCCATGCATCATCTATGACTCAATAATTCATGTATTTAGCATTTGTTCTAAATTATCATATTTTACTATTCACCAAAAAAAATAAATTACTTTAGAAAAATGTGAAAAAATCACAAAATTTTTTTTCCAAAATTTAGAATTAAAAAAATGGACTTCATTTTATGAATTTAATTTTATAAATATGATAATTTTAGTTTTTAATTAAAATCATCATTTACTCGAAAAATACAGTTTAAATACTAAAACTGATTTTATCACTATGGAAAATTAAATATGTTCTGACTAAATTATACTAAAATCATTAAAAAATGATTATTTATTTATGAGTGCATTTAATGATTTTTTTATTTTAAATAATATAACTAATTACAAAATTGTTATTAAATATTTAGGACTTATAAAAATTCCAACCCTTACTTAATAATTTTAAAATTATTCTTTTATTTATACTATGGTATAATTATATCATGCATTAATTTATAAGGTTATTATATTTTATTTATACTTTCATGGTTGATGTTACTATTCTTTATTCTATTTTACTATTCATAAGGGTCATATTACTATTTATAAGGGTGACATTACTATTCTATAGAGTCTGATTACTATTCCCCAAAAAAATTAATTTAATCCTGACATTCTATAAATATATTAAGGATGAAAACCATGTGTATTAATTTTTAAAAAATTTATTCAAAGAATCAGATAAATTACATTTAATGATAATCCCACAAGTGTTGAGAGAAGGTGAGTAAAAAGAATGTTCAAAATTTCATTATGTTTTTATATATAAATTCAATGTAAAAATGATTCCAATGAACAACAAAGGATATATATATATATAATTGATGTATTGTGACATTATAAATAAATCATAATAATATTTTAGAATAAAAATTCATTTTTAACTAAAATTCATTACTTTTCACTATTTATCAATTAAAGGAATTATCTTAAGAAAGTTCAAAAAATTATCCCTTAATTAACTTCGACATTCAAAATACAAAAATGATGTTTATTTTAACAAAAATTATACAGTTCAAAATAAATATTTTTCATTCATGTAAACCCTTTATAAATAATATTTACTAGTTTTTATTAGTATTAACATTATTATGGTTAACAGCTTTGTAATAACTATCTAGTTTAAATAATTATATTAAGAAGTGTTGTTTCATAGAAAAATTTTGTTACATTCAATGCATTCTATATTAATTTTAAATTTATATCTTTGGGGTGTTACAAAACTATTTCCCCCTGATAATGAACTAAATTGGAGCCATGATAGGATAGCTTCAAAATATGTCCATAAAATGTCCTTTTCACAAGTTTATAGGTCTATTTGTAACTTTTTTTATGGTTTAGTGCATTGTTAAGATATTTTTTCTCTTAATCGTTGTAATTATTTTTAATAACATTCAACAATATATATTTTTCAAAAATTTAGTTAACATTATTTGATATTATAAATTATTATGATTCCAAATATGGAATACATTTTTCCATTTTGAAATAACATAATGAGATGAAATTATTTTAAATTCAATCGTATAGAAGGGATGACCAAGCAAGTTGTTATAGTTGAATATTGAAAATATTTCTATGTTTTTACATTCAATTTTGATTTAATGTTTATTAAAATGACTAAAAATGGATTAATTGACATAAAATTGGTCTAATTAAAATTTAAAACCTATAAAAAAATATAATTTATCCTTATAAATAAATTAAATGTAAACATTGTTTTGAATTAAAATTCTGTATTTTCAATTATTCATCAAAAAATGAAATTTCAATGGAAAATAACAAAAATTCACCATAACCTAATTTTTATGATTCACTATAAAAAATATTGTTTATTTTAAAATATTTTTTTTAAGATTTATAAAAAAAATATTTAAAATAGTTTTTCCATTAATAGGGGCAAATGTGGCTTTAGAAATAAATTGAATTTTATGTGAAATATCGGGTTTTCTCTTGTATTATGACTATTGAATCTATTGGATGAATGTAAAAAATATTTTATTTAATATGATATAATATATATATATATATATATATATATATTATTAATATAAATCACTAATTAAATTTATTTACTATGATAAAACATCATTAGCGGCATAAAAATAGTTTTCAATAAAAAATTTCCATTATAATGAATTGGCTCTTGTATTCATTTATAATTAATTTTTAAGGAATGATTTCATTTTATATTTATGTAATCCATAAATTTCTATGAGTAAGTTAATAATATTCATAACCTCTAAATTAACATATATATTACATTTTATTAAATGTAATAATATTTTTAATAATACAATGTGGTTCATTAAAACTCAGTCGAAAATATAAGGACGATTATTAAAGATAGTTTTTATCTCATATAGTGCATGTTAACTCATTATTTCTTGAATTCCAAGATATATAATGAATTTATTTAAAATTGTTATTATATTTTAATGTTTTGGTATATAATGATCCCTTATTCACTTTGTGTTGTGTGTCATAAATTATATTTAATTTTTTTTTAATTTTAGGGGTTATATTTTCCCCAAAATTAATTAAATTGTGTTTGCACAATTCAAAATCGAAGTTAGTAATAATTTTTTTATGTTTTTTATGTTTAAATACTAAATAATTAGAAGGGTTGTTAATATATCATCTATAAAAGGGAGAATAAAAGGTATAAATAACCCAGGTACTGACATATAACAATGTCTCTATGTAGGAGAACATTAGTGAAAATAGATATTTAGACTTGGGGGAAATGCATAAATGTTATAGGAAGTGGCTGAGGTCATCATTAAAAAACAATTGAATTATTAATAAAAATATGATGAGCTCAATTTTATAAATCTACAATGATTTAAATGACAATCAATTCAACAAAAATTAATGTATTATGAAAACATTCTAAGATTCTTTTCATAATGATGAGAAATTATTTTACTAAGAATATAATGAAATATTTTTACATGACTTATTTATATAAACTAAATTTTCTTTCTTTTTCTCTATGAGAAAGTTTCCATTAATCCCTTACTTCACCAAATGGATATCCAAAAATTAATACTTATTCTTGAAGTACTAAAATAAACTTTTAATGGGTTTAAGACCCATGAAAGAGTGAAAAGTATATCTATTTGTCTCTAACTATTTTACAAATATAATATGTCACTTATATTGATATCTATGTATAAAAATTGATACTAATAGTTCATGCTTAATATTTATTCCATTATTGTTCAAATATAAACAACAACATTTTTACAAGTTAATTGTGTAGGTCGGTGGTTTGAATTGAACCCTTTTCGTCCATCAGTTATGTGTTCAAGTCTTATAGACTTGACGAAATTGATGGGTGGCCATATAACATACATGCTTCCATTTTCAAATACCATATTAAGATTATTTAAAAAATAAATATTATGTAGATCCAATATATTCAGTAAATAAATAATATTTTAACCACTGTTCTCAATAGAAACTCAATAGATAAATACTTCATCCATTTATTTCAACATTTCTCCTTCCGTATTCTAGATTTTACCCATTAAAAGATTGAATTTGCTAAAACCAAAAACCAAAGAACGGACATGAAATATCATATTGAAAAAATTCATATAATCATTTTTGTGATGTCTAAATATTGACAAATTATTTTCAACCAAAGAAACCATAGGTTTAACCTAGGATATTCGTTCAAATAATTCATAGCAGTTTGTACAGAAAATAAATATCGTAAGAATATTCCATGGTAGTGCTAAACTAGGTGAACACTAAAGCAAATTTTCATATACAAGGTGGCGCTTGAGTTAGGCCTGAAACACATTGTTAAATTTTTCTCCCCTAGGTATATCTGGACTAAAAGCATGTCCACATGTAGTATCTAAAAAGGGACGTATTTCTAGGAAAATCCACACAATCACCATCGTACCGGAATTCCAGGATGTTCTTATATTCATTTCCTCAAATTCACCACAGGGTTATATTCTATAATATATGTTCACCTAAATCATGTACTCAATGTTACTAATAAAAATTATCAGATATGAACTATAGAGACTCTACCCTAGAAGCCCAGAGGTAGTGTCTACTACCATTACTTTAGAATAATAACATGGAATCAAATCCCATAGAAGAAAAGTGTTCAGTATTATTGGAAAACAACTAACATGTATGATTCTTGTATTCGAATTTAATAAACATGTTACAACACAACTATTTAATTTCTATTGATGATGATAACTCTATTCGTTCTATCATATTCTTGAATAACCTTCTTATTACACTTCAGGGAATCTAGGGGAATGGAAAACTAATAAGGGTGAGATCAAATGCTCAATAAGGGTAAATACATTAGAATAAATAATGAATCAATGGGAATAATTCATGCAGTAAGGTAATAACTATAGACACATTCCATGAAATCAATAAACCGAGGAGAATGTGTGTAAACAATATGGAAAGATAAATAAATACATATATAATAAATTTAAATTATTAGATAAGGAAAAATCAATATGGGAAGGTAATAAAATTAAAACACATGAAATTTAATGAATAAAATGAGAATGAAATGCATCAATATATTTTATCATGTGAAAATATCTTTAATAAGTAATACTGAATCAAAATTAACGTAATGTTTAATTATTGGATGTCATGTCTTAGGCACATGAAATCATCTTCATTCAAGAGTTATCCCCCAAACAGCTTAAAATTAATGGTATAAAACATTTTATTTTGTGTAAATAATTTGTCTCAGGAGAACCTATTGATACATCGAGGGGTTATATAATGTCTGGGCCCCACTCGTCATTTTATTTACAAATCATTCTTCATATCGAGTAATCAATTTAATTAATATAAAATATGCCTTATCAAATATATAAGTTGAATAAATAATAATTGTTAATCAATATTAACCCAGATAATCATACAACTAACCAAGTGATCACTAAACCTAAAAATGATATATAGTTTAGTATATAAAAATTTCCAAGAAAATTGATATGAATATTTCAGGGAAATTCAATTTTCATAGATTATAGGACATTGAATATTATAACGGGATGATAATATGAATGAAGTAAGTGAATATCAATACTATCATTGTCCAAATAGATAAAAAACCATCATGATGAAGAATAATTATGGAATCAATACAACATATCCCTTGTAGAGTAAGAATAAATGGTTTTGGTTATTGATGAATAGAAATATCATTATAATATATTTTAAAAATAGTCTTGATGAAAATATACATTCTAATTTAATTTTTTTGGAAGGAATTTTCATTGAAAATAACTTTTGGAAAATATTTCTATAAAAATTATCCTTTAAACATAAAATGTAACATTCAATGAAAAAATTTGAAGTAAATCCATACATGTCATACAAGGTAAAAAAGAACATTCATTTTTCATGGTAAAACTGTTAGAAAAATAGCATGGTCAAAAAGAAAATTGGGATTCCATTGAAAAAAATTTCAAATAAAAATTTCAAAAAATATATTTAATAAATAATTTATGAAATGTTAATTTTTTATTATTTTTTTAGAAAATTGGAATTTTAGAATAAAATGGGTTCTCATACTAAGGAGAGAAATTAAGTTAGGATTTCTTAAAAAAACTTTATAAATTTTTTTGAAAGAAATAGTTTAAATTGGTAATATTACTTGTAAAATATCATGAGTAACCAGAGGTTAAATAAATATAGGGTTTATTGAACAATTATCCAGTTATTTTATTTAGAAAAAAATTAAGTATAAATAATCAGGAAAAATGAGATTGTGAAGAAAACCCAGGAAAAAATAATAATGTTGAAGTGAAAATATATTGATAAATAGATTGTCTATGTAAATATAAATAAAAAATTCAAAAATAAAACCATAGATATAAAACATTTTTTACACACATGATCAAATAATATTAATGACAATGAGGAAGTAATATTACCCAATGATATGAAATTTGGTTATTAAATTCTTTTCCACAAGGTAATGATTTGATAAAATCTCCTTAAAATAAATAATACAAATTGGAACTCAAAATATTGTGAAGATAAAATAATTCAAGATATTATATATGAAAATAGCTAGTAGATACACGACACAAAATACCTAATTGGTGAATATGAAATTTATCTCTCATATGCAAAAAGTGAGATGAAAATACCTTAGCTTGTGTTTCTTTTTTGGTTGAAAATACTTTAATCTCGTGTTTATAGGTATAAATCATGTTATAAAATCATACAAGAACCATAAATTTATTCATTATATTATATATTATATTATTAAAATATCTTATTACGCATTTTTTTAATAATCATTCATTGTTTTTACTATTTATGGTGTTAATTGTCGAGTTTTTCGAGTATTTTTTAACATATTACTTGTTGTTCCTATTACACAGATCATTATTTAATCATATCCAAATATAAACCATTCTGTAATTATAATATATATAAATTATTTATTTATTTATAATAATCCATAACATTTGGAGAGAGGAAATTAAATGCACCATTCATGGAGATTGTAGGATATACGTATGCACGAACGCCACTTTCATTTCATTTTTTATTAATTTAATAAAAAGTAATATATATATATATATATATTATAACTCTAGTATTATTTTTATGTCATATATTTATTACATGTTTATTAATACTATTCTTTATATATTCCATGTTTTGTGTGAATGAATCACATCACATTGAGGAGGTAGTAGTCTACACTTCCCCAAATGATGTAATAATATTTACACATAATGACAAGAATAAGGGTATGTGTTATACAAAAATAATAGAATCATAATGAAATTATAAATATAATATATATATATAATATAAATAGATTCTCTATCATAATTCCCAACCATGGGAGTTTGTAAATGAAAATAAAACGACATTGTTTTTTGAGACGGTTATTCACCGTACACATAAATGGTATGATTGTTACCCATTTGATTGAAGTGTGTATAAGTGTAGGTTGAACCCTAAAAATATAAATATATTAGTATATTTTGGGTATTTGTGTTTATATAATCATCGAATAATAATATTTTAGGGGGTGGAGAATGAAAATAATGAAAATGTCATTAGGAAGGATGTTAATTCTTTTTTTTGGGTATGTCCTTTTGGATAGCATAAAAGGGCTTCATTGAATATATTTCTTCCCAAGGTGAGGCTTCTAATTTCTAGGGAGGTCTTTTGGAATGCTATTTGGACAGATATTGGTAATGAAAAAGTGGATTGAGATATATGAATAAGTTGAATGGGTGAGTTATTTTTTATAGTTGATGAGGAGTGATATTGTTGTAAATTTTTGAAAAAGGAATTCCAACCAGGTTTTTACAAGAAATGTGGCCCCAATAATGAACTAAATTCGTTAAAAGGAAGCATATTGTCTAAATATGTCTATAAAATTTATTTTTTACTAGTTTTGAGGTCATTGTTTCTATTATGTTTACGGTTTAGTCATTTATTTTGCTTCATTTTCTTATAATCATTAAAATTAATTTTAATTAATTTTAAAAATATTTATTTTTCAAAAAATAATTTGACCTTATTAGAAATTATAAATAACTATGATTCCAAATATTAAATTCTTTTTTTACAAAATTACAGTCACATAATAGAATAAAATTAATTTATAATAAATTTTACATACGGGATGACAAAGTGGGTTTTTAAAGTAAGATGTTTTAATGATTAATATGTTTTTAGATTAAATTAATATAAAAATTATATAATTAAAAATTGAATCCAATAAAAATATAATTTAACCTTATAAATAAATCGGTTGAAAAATAAATTTTGAATTAAAAATCATTATATTTCTCTATTCATCAGAAAATAAAAATTCACAGAAAATGCCAAAAAATAAACCAATTAAAAAATTGATATATCTCTTCCAAAAATATTTTTTTTATAAAATAAAATTTAATCAAAGTTCCAAAAAATTTATTTAATACAGTGTATCCTTTAATTGGGGGTAAATGTGCCTCTAGAAAAATATTGATTTTTGTACAAAATATTGAGTTTTTTTATCTTATGACTGTAGAATATATTGGATTAATGTCAAAAATATGTTATTTTATATATAATATATATTTTTTATTAATATAATTAACTAATTAATTTATTTTATTAAGATAAAATAACTTTATGAGTAAAAAAATTGATTTTTATTATAATATTCCCTTTAAATTCAATTGGTTATCATATTCAATTATAATTAATTAGAACTAATGAATTCATTTAATATTTTTGTAAACCATATATATTCATAATATAGTTAATACTATTGATAACCTCTAATTAAAGGATAGTTTATATCATATTATAAATAATAATATTTTTACTCATATATTATTCTTCGGTAAAACATGGTCTTGTGTGTAACGAAAGCTATCAAGGATAATATCTGTTACAACTAACACAAGCTGACTCATCATCATGTTAACTGAATGATATCTATTGAATTTATATAAAATAGGAATTATATTTTATAATATCAGGATATTGTATTCTATATTGTGTTTGGTATTGCATTCCATACACATTATCAAATACGAAGTTCTTATTTTTGTATTCCTAGGTATTACATTCGCCCCACCATAATTAAATCACATCTTATCAATTTAATAACTACCTTGGTAATAAATAGTTTTATATATCCTATTTTTAAATCCCACATTTTAGAAGGGTTATTAATACATCATCTAGAAAAGAGACAACGACAGGTAAAAAAGATCATGTGGACTAACATATTACTATGTCTCTATGTAGAATAAAATTAGTTGAAAATGGATATATGGACTTAGAGGAAAAGAATAAATATAATTGGGAGTGATTGAATTAGTCAATAAAAAATAGTATAATGATCAATGAAATGTTTAAGACATCAATTTCATTAATCTATGATGATTTAAAAGACCATTAGTTTAATAAAAATTACGGTATTTGGACAATTTTTTAAGATTATTTTCAAAATGATGAGAAATTATTTTACTACATAATAATTTAAGCAAATATACTTACTTTAAATATTTATATAAACCCAAATTTCATCAAATTTTTTCCTTCATAAATTTTTCATTTCCCCATTGCATCATGAAATGAACATCCAAAAATTAAAATTTCCGCTTGAAGCACTAAAATAATCTTTTAAAAGATTCTAAGGCCCATAAAAGAGAGAAAATTATAACTATTTTTCTTTAAATATTCTAAACATAAATAATGTTTCATATATTTATATCTAAACCTAAAAGTTTATACTAGTAGTTTGTCATTAATATTTTTTTTTCAACTAGAAAGAATGACATATTAACCCGGACATTTCTTATGTTAGTTATTTTGATTATGTACTTTTTTACTTCAGTCATGGTTTAAAGTATCTGGAAATTGTAGATGTAATGGTTTGCCACTAGCCACATACGTTTTCCTTTTCAGAAATAATATTAAAAAAAATTAGAAAATAAAAACGATATAAATACTTGAAATGTTATCATTAAATATCCAGTTAACTAAGGTGTTCATTGCATCCTCGATTCACAAATACTTCATCAATTTATTTCGATGTATGACTTTACTGGGTCAAGAGTTTCTCCTTTAAGAGAGGGAAATTCCTAAATCTAAAAACCATATTGTGAGCATCAATTATCATATTGTAGAAACCATATAATCATTTCTAGGATGTATAAATCTTGAAACATTGTTTTCAACCTAAGACACATAAAGTTTATCCTAGGATATTCATTGAAATAATTCATATTTATTTGTATAGAAAAAGAGTATTATCCATATAATATTCCCTAGGAGTGTCAAACTTGGTGTGAGGTGAGGATCATGTTTATGTCCTAGGTTACTATTTAGTTAGGCCTAATAAAACATGTTAGAGTTGTTTTCCCTAGGTATATCTATTTCTGAACCATATCCTCTTGTAGTACGCATAGAAATATGTATTTCTAAGAAAACCTACATAATCTCTATCATAGAAAAATTATAACATGTTATTCTATATTTTCCTCAATGTATAACTTAGGATTATGTTCTCTAATATATATTTTCCTAAATCTTGTTCCAAATGTTTCTACTAACCTTATCTAATAACAAATATAGAGAAATGGACTTATATCCCTAGAGACAATGTTTATTGCCATTATATTTTCTTGATTACATGGAATCAAATATCAAAGGAACAAATATTTTTGTATTCTTGGTAATCTAGATGAATATATAATTATATTATTACAAATTAATACACTAATTACGATATATTTTTTTCTTTCTATTAATCATAATAACTCTATTCCATTTATCATATCAATACATAAATTTCTCAATAATATTTTGAGAATCTAGGGGAATGGAAACATAATAAGGTTGATCTCACATACTAATTAAGGCTAAATATAGTAGAATAAATATTGAATGAATGAGAATAATTAATATGGTACGGTAATAACTAAAGACACAAACCATGAAATCAATAAATTGACAAGGAATTTTGTATAAACTATAGCATGGTAAATAACTGAAAACAAATTCCATTTAAATAATTAAATAATGAAGAATATATAAAAAAATTTAAGAAACAAAAAACAAAATCCATTTAAACTTTAAACTAGGAATTGAACTAAATCCATAGATTTTATCAAGTGAAAATATCATGCATAATAAAATTTAAATTAAAATGAAGGGAATGTTTAATTATTGGACATCATGTATCAGGCACATGGAAACCTCTACTATCAAAATCTATCCTCTAAAAAATTTAAAACTATAGGTAAAAACATTTGTAATTTTGGAAACTAATTTATCTCATGAGAACCAGTTGATGAATCGATGTGCTATATAAAATCTGGGCCCCACCCATCACTACTTGACTAAATTATTCTTCATATCGAGAAATAAATTTAATTGAAATAAGTTATTCATTACCAAACATCTGTATTGAATAGAGAATGAATATTTATAAATATTTAACCTGATAATAAAATAAATATCAATGTAAAAAAATATGTAAAAATGATATATAGTTTTGAAAATAAAATATCCATGAAAAATGATCAGAATATTCAGGGGAAATTCAATAATCAATGAACATAAAAAATTGACTTTTTCAATGGGACTAAAAAATATATTAATGAAGTAAATTTCAATAATATACAATGTAAAATTAATAAAAATATATTCATATGAAGAATAATGATGGTATTAGTACAACAAATCACATGTGCAGTGAAAATAAAGGGTTTTTGTCAGTGATTATTGAAAATATCCTGAAAATATATTTTAAAAAAATTCATGAGGAAAATATAATTTTTATTTTGAAAATAACATAGAAAATAATTTTCATTTATAATATCATTTAATTTTTTTTTTATAAAACGAATCCTTTTAAACATGATAATGAAGATTTAATGAAATTAAAGTAGGTAAATCTCTACATTCCATAAAAGGTTAAAAGAACATTCCTTTTCCTTGGTTAAAAGGTTAGAGAAATTACTTTTTTATAAAGAGATAATATGATTCTATATAATTTTTTTTAATATTAATAAAGGTAAGAATTCCATTAATAAATAATTTTTCAATAATTAATCTTTTCGAATGTTTTTTTATAACACTTAGTTTTTTTTAAGAAATGTGGTTCTCCGACAAAAGATAAAAATGTAGTTGAGTTTTTATAAAAAACATTCTAGATTTTTTATTAATAAATAGTTGAAAAATAGTAATATTACTTACAAAAGGTCATGAATAACCAATGGGGAGAGAATTAAATGGATTATTGAACAGTGACCCAATAATTTCCTCTAATGGGAATTCATGTATAAATATTCCTAAACGAAATAAGATTGTGATGTAACCCCATGAAAATTCTATAATTTTTAAGTGATAATCTATCGATAAAAATATAATGAGCATAAATCAACATAAAAAAGCTTAAATAAATACATATATAGTAAAAATATATTTCACATATAATATTATAATATTAGCAACAACATGGAAGTAATATAACCTAAATATATGAAATTTGGATATTAATTTCTTTCCCACTTGGTAATTCTTAATTCAAATAACCATAGAAAAAAAATTAAAAATAAATATACCATGAAGATAAAATAATTATTGATACGATATATTAAAATGGGTCATAGATACATGACAGAAAATAATTAAGTGGTGAATATGACATTTATATCATTGATATAAAAACTGAGATGAAAATCCCTTACATTGAGTTTCCTTTTTGGGTGAAAACCCATTAAAATAATTTATAATTGTATAAATCATTTTAATAAATTATATCATAACCATAAATATATTCATAATCTTATATCTATTCTTCATATAATATCTTATTATGGTTTGTTAATAATCATTTATTATTTTCAATATTTTGGGTGTTAATTGTCTAGTTTTTCAGTATGTTTTTGACTTTTTACTTTTTGTTCCTAATAATTAGATCATGATATCATCATAGATAGAATTTAAAACATAATTTGATTATAACTAATATTAATTATATATGAATTTATAGTCATATATAATATTTAAATATTGGAAATGAATTGTCCCGTTCATAGAGATGTAGGCCATAAACCCGCATGAACAATACATTCATTTTTATCATCTTAAAAGAGTGTAATGTAAATTCTATATATTTATATTATAATTAAAATTTAATATTTATGTAATATATTTAATATAGTTTTATTAAAACCATTATTTATATATTCCTTGAATAGTTTGAATGAATCACATTTCTTTGAGTAGGAGATAATCCAAAGTTCCACAAAGTATGTTATAGTATTAAAAGAAAATGAAAATCATAAGGGTTTGATTTGTTAAAAAATTTAAAAAGAATAAATACATTATAAATATCATATAAATAAAATATATATATATTTTATCATAATTACCTACCCTGAGAGGTGGTAAAGAAAAAAACGAACGACATCGTTTTGTGACATGGTACTTTAACATACACATAAATGGTAAGTTTTTCACCCATTATATGGATGTGTGTGTATGTGTAGGCCAACAACTAATAATAAAAATATATAAATTTAATTAGGGTAAAATTATTTTTATATAATCATTTAATAATAAGTGTTGATGGGGTGGATAATGAAAATAATGTAGAAGATCATGATGTAGGATGTTACCTATTCCTTTGGTAACTTCTTTTTGTTTTCACCAAAGAGCTTCATTAAAATGGTTTATGCACAAGTATAGGCCTATAGGACTTTTGTAGGGATGTTGAGGAGATATTTGGACATATTATGGTCATGAAAAATTCTCTTGATAGGTGTCAATAAGAGGGATGTGTGAGTTTCTTTTTATTGTGGAGGAGGAGTGGCTGTGTTGTAAACTGTTGAAAATGGAATTCCAACCTCATTTTTCCTATGAATGTGGATCCAATAATGAACAAAATTTGATAAAATTTAGGATAGGTTATATATATATATTCAATGTATTTTGGGCAAGTTTCTATGTCATGTTTTACCTTAAAATGATGGGTTGGTCCCTTGTTAAGCTAGTTTTTCTCATAATTGTTGTAATTAATTTTAACAACTTTAAATAATAATATTTTCCATTTTTTTTGAAATTATTATGAATTTTAAATTATGATTATTACAAAAATTAAATAAATTTTTTCAAATTTCAATCACATAAGTGGACGAAAATAATTTAAATTTAATCTCACAGAGGAGACAACTAAGCAGGTTATTAAAGTAAGATGTTCTTACGTTTTCTATTATTTTACATTAATTTTCAATTTTATATTCATTAAATTAAAATAAATTATATTAATTGAAATAAATTTTATATTAAAAAACATTAAAACCAAAAAAATTATACTTTTACCTTAGAATTAATTATGATGAAAATTTAGTTTTGAATTAAAATTCAGTTTTTTTACTAGTCATCAAAAAATGAAACTTCCCAGTAAAACAGAAAAAATTCACCCCAAACTAATATTTATGTTTTAAATTCTTTAATGAAGTTTATTTTTATATATAAAATTTATAAAAGTCCCTTAAATTTATTTGAAATAGGATCTTTATTAAATGGTGGTAGACATGCCTTTTGAAAATTATTTTTTTATGTGAAAGAGTGGGTTTTCAATTTTATCATGACTATAAAATCTACTGGATGAATGTAAAAAATATTTTACTTAATAAATATATGTATATATATATATATTTCATTAGTATAATTCCTAAATTTGTATAATTTATTAGGATGAAACAACATTGTGTGAATAAAAATATTTTTCTATGAGAACATTCCCTTTATATTCAATTGGTTCTTATTTTCATTTCTAATCAATTTATTACATAAGAATAAAATAAATATTTATTTAATCTATAGATTTTAATAATTTAGGTAATATTATTTATAAATATTAATTTATCAACTATTTTATATCTTATTATAAATAATAATATTTTTTATAATATATTATAGTTTGGTAAAACTCGATCTTGCACGTACTGTAGCATATCGAAGAAATACTTCTATCTGTGATATGAAAGCTAACATATCATTTAATAAATTTTAATAAAATGATTGTATTTATTTGAAATACTAATTATACCTTAATGCCTAAATATATTATATTCCCTTAAGCGCTTAGTGTTGTATGTCATGAATGATGTCAAATACAACGGTCTTAGTTTAGAATTTTGGGATGTTTCATTCTCCTAAGCTTAATTAAATTTCATTATTTCAATTTAAACACTATAGTGGTATTAATTTTTTTTGATATTTGTTGTTTTTAAATCCAAATTCATGAGAAGGGTTCGTAAAAAATCATCTAGAAAATAGAGAATGATAAGTATAATGTTCACATAGATGAACTTATAAATAGGGCCTTAAGTAGGATAACATTAGTAGAATGTAGAGATATAGACTTGGAGGAAAAGCATAAATATTATATGGAGTGATTCGGGATATCAATAAAATATATGTGAATGATCAATGGAAATTTGAGGACCTGAAATTCATAAATATATGAGGATTTAAAATAACATCGGTTCAAAAAAAAATTATGGTATAAAGAATTTTTTTTATATTCCTTTTCCAAATGATGAGAAATTATTTTATTGCCTAAATATATAGGAAAATATACTTACATGACAAATTAAAATAAATTTGTTTCATTATTTTATTATGCAATGATCAATTTCCAATTTTTCCATTACTTCAAGAAATGGATATACATAAATTAACAATGATTCACAAGGCACTAGAATACACTTTTAATATATCATTAAGCCAAAAATAGAGAAAAGTATAATTATTTTTCTCTAACTATTTTCCAAATTCAAAATTATTAATACAATTATCTCTAACCAAAAAATAATATTCATAGTTTTTAATTTATATTTTTTCTTTAAATTACTCAACTAAAAGAAATTAAATATTATGAAGCACAATACATAGGTATGTGGTTAGCATTAAACCATTATCATCTTTCAGTCATGGGTACATATCCCTTGGACTTTTCAGACTTGATGGGTTCTCACCAAGCATACAAGTTTTCCATTTCAAAAACCATATTAATATAATTTCCAAAAATAAATATGATATAAATCCTTGAAATATAATCTTTAAATATCCCATAAAAGAAGGTTTTTAATACAAACACAATATATAAATACTTCATCCATTTCTTTTCATATATTTCATTCCTTTGTCTAGAGTTTATTCTTCCGAAGAGGAAAAATATAAAAACCAAAAACCATAGTTTGTGCATCAATTATTGTATTATAAAAAAGAATATAATAATTTTTAAGATGTATTTATCTTGGAACATTCTTTATAATCTAACAAAAATTAGGTTAGACCTAGGTAATTCATTAAAATCCTTAACAGTGGATTGTATTGAAAATGAGATTCACCATAAGCATATATTCTGGGAGTGTAAAACGAGGTGTTGAGAAAGGAATTTTCAAGTGTAATAGGTTATTCTTGAGTAATGAACTGTGCACCTTGTTAGAGTTATTACCCCTAGGTACGTCTATTCCAGAACCACATCCACTTGTAGTATCCAGACTAGGATGTATTTTTAGGAAAACCCACATAATCTATTCCTTACCAAAATTCATGGTTGGTCTTATATATATATATATCCAAAATGTTTCCCATAATTTTATATTCTATAATATATGTTTTCCTAAATTTAGTTCCTAAGGTATCTAATAAATTTCATCAGATAACAACATTAGAGACCCAACCCTAAAAGCCAGAAGCCAGTGTTTACAACCATTATATTGGTATGATTAAAAGGAATCAATTCCTGAATGAGAAAAGAGTGTATTAGCCTAGGTAAAACAAATACATTCATTATTATTATTTTTATAAATGAATAAATTAATTACAAAAAAACCTTTCCTTTATTGATAGTAAAATTATTCTATATATCATGTCCTTAAATGAGATTCTCAGTATACTTCAGGGAATCTTGGTGAATGAAATCATAATAAGGGTAAGATGAAATGCTTTGTAAAGTTAAGTAAAACTGAATAAATAATGAATCAATGTGAATAATAAATATGGAAAGGTAATAAATAAATTCACATACCATGAAATATGATGACTGAGAAAGAAGTGTGAAAAAATCTGGCATGGTAAATAACTAAGTACACATTCCATTTAAAAAAATGGATATGTAAAAATCAATATGGAAAGTTGGGAAACTGAAAACACATTAAATATAATCAATAATGTGAGAATTAAATGAATCCATTGATTTTATCATGTGAATATATCAGGGATAATGAATACTGAATCAATGTGAAGGAAATGCTTAATTATTGGACATCACGTCTTAAGAACATGAAAACCTCAAATTTCATGATATGTACTCTAGAAAAATTAAAAATATAGGTAGAACCCTATTTAATTTACCCAAATAATTTTTCTCATGAGAAAAATTCAATTTATTAAGGATATATATAATGTATATTCCCAACATGTCACTACATGTTCAATTAATTCTTTATATCAAGTAATTAGTTCAATTAAAATAAAATATTCCTTATGAAATATCCGTATAGAATAATGAATACAAATTTATCAATATTTTCCCACAAATTCAAATAACTATCAATGTGATCACTATATTTATAAATGATATATGTTTTTGGAAATAAAAATAAACATGAAAAAAGATATGAATATTTAGGTGAAATTTCATTTGAAATGATTATAGGAAGTTGAATATTTTAGGGGACAGAAAAACGAATCAACAAAGTGAGTTTCAGTACTGTCCTTGGAATAATCAATCAAAAACTTTCCAAAGGACTAAAAATCTTGGTATCAATAAAAAATATCCCATGTGAAGTAATAATGAATGGGATTTATCATTGATGAAAAGAAATATTATACAAATATATTATTAAAATATTCTTGAGGAAAATATCCTTTTAATTTTAAAAATCATTTTGAAAATAATTTTCATTTGAAATCACTTTTGAAAACATTTTACATAAAAATTAACATTTTGATCATGCCAAATAAGGCTCTATTAAATTATGGAATGTATATATGTACATGTTGTACAAAGTAAAAATACAATGTATTTTTACAAATAAAAATGCTAAAAAAATGGATTCTTCATAAAAATACAAGAAAAATCCTTTGAAAACATATCTAAAATAAATAATATATAAAAATTTCCATCCAAAATTTATTTGGAAAGGTTGATTTTTTTTGTAAACCTTTTTATAAAAAAGGTTTTTTAGAAGAATATATGTTATCTGAATAAAGAGTGAAATGAAGATGGGTTTTTTTGAAAGAAATTTTTAATATAGTTTGAGTACAAATTATTTGAAAAAATAGTTCTAATCCATGGAAAATTTTATAAATAAATAATGGACAGAAAATTAACGTTTTTATTTAATAATTACACCAATATTTCATGTTATTCAAATCAAAGTATAAATAACCCCTAACAAAATGGGATTATGAAGTCTAAACATTAAAATACCAGAATAATGGTGTTATAATCAATCAATTAAAAGATTATGTTTCTAAATCCAAATAAAACAAGTGGACATAATAAAATAGATATTAAAAATTGATTACAAACAAAATCATAAATTTTTTTTCCACAATTAAGTAGTAATATAACCCAATGAAATGAAATTTGATTGTGAGATTCTTTTCCACTAGGTAATGATTAAATCAAATACACTTAGAAGAGATAATTAAAAATTAAACTCAAAATTAAATGAAGGTAAAATAATTCATAATATAATATATAAAAATTGGAAGTAGATACACAAGAAAATATATGTAAGTGAAGAATATGTCAATTATCTTAGAGATGTGAAAAGTGTGATGATAATCCTTAACCATCAATTTCCTTTTTGAGTTAATGTAATTTATCCTCCTATATCTTTGTTTATAGAATGTATCTAACTTATAAAATAACAATAATTATATTCATAAAATCATATATTATCTTCATACAAAATCTTATTACTCATTTGTGAATAATCATTCATTGTTTCAATATTTCGGGTGATAGGTTTCTAGTTTTTATTGTATGTCTTGACTTCTTACTTATTTTTCATTTTACATAAATCATGATTTCAACATCTAAAAAATTTAATTCATGATTTAATTTTTATATATATTTATTTTATATTTATATAGAATATTATATAATATTATTATATTGTAAATGAAATCCACCATTCCTGGAGATGGTAGGTTGTACGTACGCATGAACGTTACATTCATTAATTTTTTGTATTTAATGAATGAAACGTAAAATATATATATTCATATTATAATTCCAGAATAAAATTTATGTCATATATTTAATATTTTTTTTAATACCAATAATTATACATTTCATGGATAGCGTGGACGAATCATATCGCTTTGAGGAGGCATTAGTACGTGCTTCTAAAAACAATGTTATCATATTTACACAAAATAGAAATAATAAGGGCATGTGTTATATAAAAATTTAATAAGATTAAATAAATTAAAATTAATATATATATCATATATAATTAGATTTTACGTCATAATTTCAAACCATGGGAGGTGGTAAAGGAAAAATGAACAACACCATTTTGTTAGGCAGTAGTTCATTGTACACATAAACGGTATATCCGTTCCCCATTTGATGGATGTTTGTGTATGTGTAGGTAAGAACCATAAAATAAAGACATATTAGTATATTTAGGATACTATTTTGAAAATTTAAAAATTGAATAATAAGATTTTATGTGTTTTAGTTAGAAAATTAAGCAAAATATCTTGAGGAAGATGTTAACAATTTTTTGGGAATCTCTTTTTTCTTTTCACCAAAAAGATTAAATGGATGGATTTTTTCCCAAGGTGAGGCTTCATGTATGATATTAAGTATGATGAGGAGATATTTTTAATGATATATTTCATGAAAATGAGTCATAATATGTGTTAATAAGTGGGAGGTGTGAGATCCTTTTTTATAACTGAGGAGGAGTGTCATTCTTTTAAATATGTGATTAGAGACTTCCACCCACGTTTTCTTATGAAAGGTGCCTCCATTAAGAAATTAACATCCATAGAATTGGGTATATGTTAGAAATATTCATATTATATGGATTTTGGACACGTTTCTAGGCTATTTTGGAAATTAGGTTTAAGGTTTAGTCTATTGTTAAACTAGTTTTCTATTAAATACTGTAATTAATTATAATCGCTTTAAATAAATTTTTTTGTAAAAAAAAGTTGAACATATTTTTCATTATTAATTATTATTATTAAAAATATAGAATCAATTGTTCTTAATTCCAATCACATAAGTGGTTGAAACTAATTATTAATTTAATCCCATAGATGGGAAAACAAAGCGGATTTTTGATGTCAAATATAGATTAGTTTTTTTTGTTTTTAAATTCAATTTTAATGTGAAATTGACTATAATGTACTAAACTGGATTAATTAATATAAAATTGATCTAATTACACTTTAAAACGAATCATTTATTTATTTATCCAAATAAATAATTTATACGAAAAAGTTGTTTTTAACAAAAATTTAATATTTATTACTATTCATAAATAAATTAAACATTAATAAAACATAAAATATTATCCCTAACATAAATTTGTCGTTTATATTTTAAAAAATATTTTTATATTGACAAAAAAAATCTTTAAAAGTCCCAAAAAACTCGATTTAAAATTGGTTCTCCTTTAAAATGAGGTAATTGTGCATTTAGAAAAATGCTAATTTTTATGTCAAATATTGTGTTTTATATTGTCTTAGGACTATAGAATATATTTGATGAATGTGAAAAATATTTTATTTAATATAATATATATATATAGATTCCATTAATAATACTGACTAATTAATTTAATTTATTATGATAAAATAGCTTTTTGGGTATAAAATTGATCTTCTATAAAAACATTCCCTTAATATTACATTGATTCTTATATTCATTTATAACAAATTATTAACCAATTAATTACTTTTATATTTATTTAAACTATATATTTTCAAAAGATAGTTAATAATTTTCATTACAACTAATCCAATGGCTAGGTTATATCTTATTATAAATAATAATACTTTTAATAATATATTTTAGTTTGGTAAAATGTAGTCTTACAGGTAATAGATGATATCAAAGAAATTATTTGTTCCGTGTAATGAATGATAACACAAAATTTCATGAATTGAAAGTTATATTATATATTTATTGAATATAGTAATTACATTTTAATTTATTGGGATATATTTTTCTCTTACGCACTTGGTGTCTCGTGTCATACACACTATCGAATACAATGTTCTTATTTTAGATTTTTGGGGCTTTACATAAGGGGATATAGTGAATTTATATGATTTTTCCAGTGACGATGAAAACACTAAATAGAAAAAGACATCATGTAGGATATCCATAAGAGAATTAATCACTGGAAATAATATCATTGGGGAATGAGAATACCATGTTTAATAAAAAAGGATTTAAATAATTAAAAATTAATCATTGTTATATCAGGTTAAATTAAAATCATTTGAAGGAGTTTATTAGGATGAAATTTGAATCAAGGTTATGGTTGGGGATATTGAAAATTTTAAAAGAATAACTCTCATTAAATTTGTATACAACTGACCAAAGAAATGTTATCTGAACTAAATGGTTTCTTTGAATAAATCATATTGAATACATCAAGATGAAATGGAAAAAATAATGTCTAATGTGAATGGGGAATTATTAATTTGGGGTAATTGAAGTGGATGAAAAAATCGCACCAATGGATCAAACTAAAACTATATGATTTTTAGGTATGCTTATGTGAAAGGGTTTTATTGTTTATCAAATGAACATCAAATCAGTATTTTCAAATGAATTCGATGAATAAGTATTCTATATTGAGAAACATGTGATATTTATACTTCACAATTAGGAGAGTACAATGTGTTATTTAAAGAAATCATTATATGGGAGAAATAATCTCTATTATTTGGGTAATTACCATTGGTTTAGTATATAAAAAGTTAGCTTTTCATACAGGTCTAGTAGATCAAGACATCCTTATCGAAAATTATATAGGGAAAAATTTTTACACTTTTATTTATTAATTAAATCATAATTAGAGGCTTGAATGACACCAAATGATAATATTCTTCTAAACTAATGAGTTGTAAATTCAAGATTAAATAAAATGGGTAATTTTTAGTTTCCATGACTTTATGGTTATTCAAAGAGTAGATAGGAAAATTATTTCTTAAGCATAATATACCAAATAAGTTCATGAAATGTTTTTAAATGAGCGATTATAAATTTATAGTTAATTTAGTGAAGAATTAGATTTTTCTACAGAATATAATTAAGAAATGGAGGTTTATGTGACACTTATTATGAAAATTGTTTCTATTTTACTCTACTTGAAATCCATATTAATTGATATTGTGTTATAAATGCATTAAGATGCCTGTAATCAACATTGTCCAAAATAATTTCACATGAAGGATGTCAGATTAATTCTAAGATATATTAACCAAATAGTGTGTTTCGGGTTGCTACATTATAAATTTATAGTAAAAACATTTTCATTATACAGATGCATATTGGGAATGCATCCATGATGACCAAATAGCTATTTCTTAAGGTGTTTCATTTACTGGAAGCTCTTTCATTTCCTCACAATGTATACAAAAGAATGAATGTATATAATTAATAACTATAATTTAATGGTATATCACAATGACTCAAGCACATACCATGTTGATATCGATTCATAATCATGAATACATTGGTATTGGTATGTTTTAGCCTATTTTAATCACGTGCGACAACCAATGTTCATTTAATATTATAATAAAATCCTATTTAAAACTCAAATGAAATATATCTTCATATGAAATAGTATTTATTTAATGATATTAATGATAAACAGTATGTGAAATTATGTTATATACCTATAAAAAATCAAGTGGATTATATCATGGTCATGGTTATACCCATGGTGGATTTTGAATGATAGTGATTGTATCTTAATATCATTCTTTACCTGTCTCACAGGATGGTATTTCGATATGGATCCCCACTCCCTCGTGGGAATTTACTTTTATGAATTTGATGATCTCTATACTTGATTCAATTTTTGTATTTTAAACTCTATTTTATGAACTATCAAGGATGTTACCTTTGGCTTAATTTATAAATGGGGAGAATGAAATCATGTTTTTAGGTGGGTAAATTTTTGTATTTTCCATTTTTATAAAGGGGGAACTCCACTCTAGGTATATTATTTTATTTAATTTTTATGGGATAATTTTGGTTCATTTGTTTAAAATTAGGTGTTATCACAAGGATTCATTAATGTAAATGTCATTTCTCCCCACAAGCTGGTCTCACGTTATTTTAGAATTTGTGATTGATAAATAATAATTATTCTTATATAAGTAAACATAATATCTAAATGGTTTGAATGAAAAATATTTTTAGGAAATATATAATTTTTTCATTATTTAATTTTATATGAAATTTATAGTACTGGTTGTTTTGAAATTACTAACAAGCCCCTAGAGGGGGGGGGGGTTAAAAACCTTTGGTGTTATTGTCAGATTATATTTTTTGACACTCCCTTTACATGTAAATGTTTTATTTGTTTAGTTTTCCTTAAAAGATGATGTTGGTCACATGTTATATTCCGTAATTGATGATCTATGACATAATGGAAGGTTCCGTAAAGAAAAAACCTAAAGCTACATAAAGGTCAGGACATGGTGAAATTTTTATATGAGTTATGATTTTACTATAGGGAAGTGGACTACACCCTAATGTTATGAAACAAAAGTGTAATCATAAATCATATAAGGTGACTCAAAACTTAATTTATTTTAAGTAATAATAGTTCATTTATATACTCTATAGTGAAAGGATCCACTCTATAGAGGCACTTCATGATGATAACTTTGATGAAAATGCATGATGTATAAAGGTAACAAATAGGGTATCTAAATGTGAATTTCAAACTACATAAGGGTAATGTGAATAAAAAACATTTCATTCTAAAACAATGTCATAGTATATTCTATAGTGAAGAATTTATAGATGTAGTCCAAACTATAAAAATGAATTTCTACATAGAGGGTATGATTTAGGCCTATAATATTATATAATGAATTCAATGTCTACATGTGTCCATTACATATAAAATTATTTATTCCACATCTCGTTTCATGATAAATGTTGATGTGGGAAATTTATAGCTTGATTGATTAGGTGAGTTAATAGAAGCTATTCGTATGAGTTTTGTAGATCTGATCAATTATAGGTTCATGCACCACATAGAAGAAGTACACACCTAATTTTTTTACTGATCACACTTTTTATAAAATGTTTTAAAATGATACACCATAGTGAATTTATGAAAAAAATGATTGTTCTATAAAAATATTGGTCACACAAAAAAAATTTATTACATACAACCTAGAAATTTAAAATAGGGTATCATGGTCTAATAATTTAGGGAGTGTTTGTGACATAAATGGAAACTTTTAAACCCATTTATATATGGATGTCTCGTATATCTATCTTAGAATGAGATAGTCAGTTCATTTTATCATAATACTTGGGTAAATGGATATATCGTTCTTCTACAAAACTCTACATATTAGTTTAAGTGATTTTATGAAACATTTCCAATGAAATAATATTGGTTTGAGGAGGGGAAGAAACAAAGAGGTTTTCCAAAAAACAAGAAAGAAAAAGAAGTAAATTATATAATATCTTTTATAACTATAAATTTATCCAAAAACACAGTATATAATTACAATTTTAGGTCTATTTTAATACACATCTCTTATGTAGAATAAGGTTATCATGTAAGGAAAAGAAATCAAAAATATGCGAGGAGAGGCAGTGAGCCATAAAAATCATGTGACGACAATTAGTTTAGAGAGACTTACATATCATTCTATTGTGTAAAACAAATAGAAGTTGTGTGGTATAGGTTTTCAAGTGTATAAGATCATTTGAATGTGTTCTCTTTGGATTATTATATTTGGGAGAACTATGTAAAAACATATGTCTACTTTTATTGTGTTGATATATATAAAGAGTTAGGGAGGGAGTTAAATAAGTTTTCATATTATTTGGAGAATTTTATCATGATCGAGGAAATATAATGCTTTAAAACCTTAATACCAGGATTCAACCCCCTTTTTAGGGTATAATCCTTGTAAGGAACCTACAGAGTCAATGGTTATCAGATCGAGGCTTAGGATGGCTATTTTACAGAATGTCTATCTTAATAAAAATTGATTAGCTACTTCTCAAACATGTATAATATAATATATTAAGTGATGATGTCATCCTATGGAGTTCAATTTGGGAAGAAATATATTTCTATGAGTTTCACATGGATTGGGTCATAGATATATTTAGAGGTAGAAAAATATAGTACCCAGGTTTAAATGGATATTTTTGGTTGTAGAGTGGATTAATAGCATGGTATATAAATTATAACTTCCTAAGAGATCAAGTATTATTCATAATTTATTCCATGTATTTCATTTCTAATGTTACAACCAAACACTTCTCAAGTAATTAGTATTGATTTGGTAAACATGGGGCAAGACACAAAATTCAAGGAGGGACTAATTTTGATTGTGGATCGAAGAGTGAAGAGTATATATGGGATTAAACCCCATATGGTACTATTGTATTCAAAAAATGGTCATATCTTGTATGCGAATTGGGAAAAGTATTATGATATATGGATGTAGTTGTTGGAGAATTTTACCATTGCGGATTACTGAGCCTTGATAATGTAACTTGTTTTAATGAAGGATTCTCATTGTTCGCAATAGATTTTGGTTTGTGTTTTTTGTCATTAAATTATGGGTTGATCAAGGAGTTTGCAATTTGAGTGAACTTATAGTCAAATGTGACAACAATGTTGAAGGTGCTGTCATTTCCATGTGTTATTCCAAAAGTTTGGGCTCAAAATCAAGATGAAGAGGCAACTATCATGATAGGTGATTTTTGGGGATTAAAAAATCATTATAATGGTAAATACATGGTTTTCATAAAGAATTATTTTTTCAAAAGATGACATTATTGATGATGTGGAGCATAAAAAATAGGCATCGCGAATGGTGAAATTAGATAATGGGAATCATCAGGACTTTGAGAATCGTCAAGAGTATGTTGAATTTCACTAAATCTTCATGAGTGAGGGAGAACCGTGAACAATTTTTTTTAATTTCAAAAAAATACTCTAGAGGAATGGGGGGGGGGAAATTAGGGGTTGATCCTAGAAATATGAGGCTACTCGCAATTCATATGACAAAAAAAGTTTTGGACAAAAAGGATTAATTTCTCTGAATTGACAAAGTACAAGAGCTTCATGAATCAATTATTTAAATTGAGCATGAGAATCATTAATATAATAACATATAATTGACCAATTCTACGGTATCTGAGAAAAATATTTTCGTGATTATGAGGTATTCCATGATGAATTAGTGAGCTTTACAAATAGAGTTTGTTCCGCGAAGGAAGTTTTCGTCATGAAGGTAGTGAGCTTCATTAAGGAGCTTTACAGATGACAAGATTGATATTCATGTTTAAGTTAATAGTTCATTCAATTGAATGCAATCTATACATTTATAAAGTAATAGTCTCATGCTATTAAAAGAGAAATACTAAATTTCCATTTTACTGAAGTGTACTTAAAGTTCTTAAACTGAGTGGGACATCTTGCAAAGTAGTGAGATAAGTGGAGTCAATGGAAATTTTCTAAGGGCAGTGGTGTGTTATCCAGAAAATCATGAAAAGGTAGTCTTCCTAACATAGATTATATATGTGTGAACTACTATATTCCAGAACTAGTATTGATTTGTGTTTTTATGTATGTCGATACATTATTGGAGTATACTCCCTAGACTACCCCTTAGTGGTGATCCAAGTAAAATTATTCTGACATCTCTCTACATGTGAATGTTTAAATTATAGGACACTAAAATCATTTGGATTTAATATGATCCTACCAACATTGGAACAAGATATATCCAATTAAAAGAAAAGGATGACAACTAGATCACTGATCCCTTCTCATGGTGTTATGTTGTCCTATAGGTTGTATCATAGACAGGATGCTGGTGTAAAATAAATTCTCTTCTGTTGTCATGGATAATTCCATAAATGTTTGAGGAGTTACCCCATTTTATATAATAAACTTCTATAGTTTCAATAATATGATGATATATTATATAATATATCTTTTAATGGATGTAATTTTTTCTACAGGATAGGGGATTCAGGTTACTAATGCAATTGGACTGTCTTTGTCTAAAATAAATTACAAAATTCATGATGTGGATTCTAAAGTACACAATGACCTTACTATATCTTTATCTAATCAAATATATCTGATGTTGGTAAATTTTAATTTATCTATGTCTATGTAGAAAAAACTAAAAAATATATGTGGATGAGAGTATAATGTATAAGAGGTGAAACTACATGTTCTTTCACAATAGGTATAATGATATGAAGATTCATGACGATTAAAATGAAGATTCCCTTTTTAATCAAATTACTAATGTTTTTTGCTGTAGTTCGAGGAATTTGTGAAGAAATAATGAAATTGTAATCATGAAGAAAATATTATTGAGGCTTCAACTCCTCTATAATCCAAAAAGTGTTGGGAATTAAAAAAATGGATCCTTCTAAACATTCACCTGATGATATACTATGTCTTATGG
Source organism: Viscum album (assembly GCA_963277665.1). Classification (NCBI taxonomy): domain Eukaryota; kingdom Viridiplantae; phylum Streptophyta; class Magnoliopsida; order Santalales; family Viscaceae; genus Viscum; species Viscum album. Next base: position 743,641,507 of record OY728156.1, read on the forward strand.
TGGCTTATGAAGTGAGTGTCGAACCAATAAATGAAACAGTTAGAGTAATCAAGTAAATGATATTTAAATACATGGGAAAATGTGGTTTATTAATTTAGAGTTGATGTAGATAATGTGGAAGAAAAAATTATTTCCCTATTGGCCATGTAATTCCAGCTATTAAAAGGTAGACTTGATGGAAAGCTTCATTCGGCATGTTTTCATTGTGGTAGGGTTAGTAATATTACCTCCCGATTCTCAAGGAAGTTTGATGATGATAAAAGTGAAACTGGAAACAGGTATAATCCTCAGAAAAATATTACCCCAAAGGGAGAGCTCAGAGTAAGAATAAATTAATGAAAAATAGTTTTATTTGTAAAAAATAAAAATATGATAATGAATTTATCAAGGATGAAGAACCAGATATTAAATTTGGAACCTAGGTGTCCATGATGTATATAATTAAAAATTCAAAGCATTCAAAAGATGAAGAATAAGATAACCAGTTGACTGTTATTATTGATTCCAAAATGATACATTAAAAATCTATTGATGATATTGAAAACCAAATAAATAGAATGAAAAATATAAGAACCAATCAGGATGAGTAATCAGAGCATATTGATCGTCATGAAGTATTAATTGACTAACAGGAAGAATGAAAAAATAACATTAAAAAAATCATGAAAGCTCATAAAATTTAGTGTAATTTAAACCTATGATTGAAGAGAAGGAAATCATAATCAATGAACATAAATATACATTGGTGGTTAAAGATATGACAATTTAGTGGCTTGAATAATAAGTTTTTTACTCCATTAAGTAAACTAAAAATTTAATCAAATTCACATGAAACATAGAAGAAAATTAATTTTGTATGATTCTCAAATGTGGAGCTGTTAGAGAGTGGAAAATGTTGTTCTGAATGAGTAGATAAGGATTTTAATGCTTAAATATCTACATGCATGGAATAATGGGTATTTATTTGTGATTCTAAAACATCAAATTCAAGAAAAAATGAGCAAAAATAATGGGAAGTGGAAAGATGAATATATCAAAAAGTCACCTGATGTCTTATTAAAGAAAGCATGAAATTAAAAAGAAAAGATATTGAAATTTATCCTTGGTTATCCAGATGTGATCTCAAGTATAATAATTTTTCAAGATAAGGGAACATGATGATGAATGGAAGTGAGAAGACATTTCCACTTATAAAATCTCAATTATGTGGTTATTTGGGCCATACCATGTCATAATGTGAAGAGGCAAGGGAGTATTTGAATGGATAAGTGATGGAAAGTAAAAAATGAAGAATAAGGCAATATCATTCATCATATAAGGGAAATAATTATATGGATATTTTTTTCATTATTCTAACTATGGTCATAAATCTATTCATTGCAGGTAGAGAAAAGGAAGGAAAAATACTTATAGAACTCACATACAACTCAATACCTGCCACCCAAGAAGAGTTCTTCTTGGAAATTAGTATACTCCTGTAGAGGAACACTATGAGTATGATGAAGTCATGAATATGGAAGATATACTATAAAGTAAATATTTAGGCTCTACTCAATCAAGTCTACCATGATAGTAAAAAAAGAAAATTGAGAAATACATCTTTGCAAAAATAACTCACAACACAATATATAGTAGTAGTACATAGATTCTTGACAGAGGTTGATCATCCAAAATGATAGGAAATTCAAGTTTATTAAATAATGTTATGAAAAGAGTTTATCGAACAATATGATTTGTTAATGATGGTTCTTTAATGATTCAAGGAAGTGGAAGTATAGAACTAAATAATAATAAGCTTAAGAACACTGATGTTCTATATATTCATGGTTTGCGTTATAATCTACTGAGGGTGAGTTAATTATGTGACCCATGAAATATAGTTATATTTAATCAAAATGGGTGCAAAATCAAATTTAATGTAGGTATTTATCATATGAATGGAGATAAAACATATTAAAATTTATACCAAGTTGAACGAAAAGAGAAAATTTGATTCTTAATAGTTGAAGAAGAGAAAAACTTTTGGAATTTTAGGTTGGGTTTAATTAATAAAAAATTTATGTAAAAGATATCTAAAATGAAGACTGTGATCAATATCCCCAATATAAATCTAGAAAAACAAAATACCTGTGATTTTTTCATGTGTGGAATGATGGTCTATAGTTTATATCTTCCAATGAAGAAAAGGGAATAAATTCTTCTTCATCTAATCCACACAGACCATTGTGGTCCAACTAATGTGGTGAAAATATATTGATAGAGGAAAATATTATTTTTAATGATTATTATAATATAATATCTCATGTGATGATTATACATATGAAATATCTAGTTCTTGATTCCATGAAAATATATCATCAAATATATGAGGATGATACTGGACACACAATCAATGATCAACAATGTGAAAATGGAGGTGAATGAACATAAATTGAATTGAAAAATTACATATATACGAATGAAATAAATCATGTGATGGATGTAGTGAGATCCCCATTGAAAAATGCAGTTGTTGAAGGCTAAAATTGAAAAGAAAAAAGTAATACAAGAAATATGCTGATTGAGAGTCACATCTCTCATCATTACTGGAATAAGGATATTCAAGTAGTATTGTGCACTAATAATTGAATAGGTCTTTATATAGGAGTTACTAAGACTCCATATGAGTTGTGGAATGTAATTAAGACCTCTATGATGTATATTAATGTTTTCATAATTAAATTTTTTATATAAATCAAATACTATGATCACGTAAAGTATGGTGATAGATCAGAAGAGGGAATATTCTTTTGATATTCAATGAAGAGTAAGGAATAAAAATGTTTCAATAAAATTTATGGATGAATTTTTGAAAGTATTGATGTCATGATCATTGTTTATAGGACCAAAAATACCTTGAAGAGATAATATGATGAAATGATGATGATAAAGAAGAAAGTGGGACATAGAATAGATTCAAATGAATAAGTATAGGAAGGCGTGAAAAAATAGGGTTCAAAAAATGATGAAGACGCAGAAGAAGATTACAAAGTGGAAACCATGAATGAAGAAACTTCATCTGAACCTCACATGGAAAACAGAATAAAAAAATTTGATCAATCCTACATCATTATAGATTGAAATTCACCCACACAGACTAGAAGAATGGATAATTATACAAATTATGTCATCCTATTGATTTTTTAACCAACCTCATTTGAAGAATTTTCCAAGGATGGATCATGGGTTAAATACATGAATGATGAAAAATATTATATTCATAAGAAACAGACATGATATCCTGTTAAGAGACCAGAAACTTGCAATGTGAATGGAAAATGAGAATCTTTAAAAACAAATTCAATGAAAATGTAAATGTTATTAGAAACTAGAAATGTTTTGTGTGTAAAGAATATACACATATTGAAGTATTTTATGTTGAACAAAGTCTTTCTCTAGTATCAATACTCGAGTCCATCAATAAATTCTATTCAATGGAAATTAAAAGAGGATAAAAAATTTATTGTATGGGTGTAAAAACAACATTCTTAAATGGATTTATTAATTATGAAATTTGTATTGAAAATCTGGCAGTATTTCTAATTGGAAATGATGATTCAATGTTTTATGGTTAAATAAGTTCATTTATTGACTATATCAGGCACCAAATTCATGATATTATTTATTGAATGTTTATATAAAGAGTCTTTAATTAAAAAAATGAGGTGTTGATCATTAATCACTATGTAAATCATTCAAAGCAAGATTAAATTATGGATCTTGTGTATATGGATGATATTATATTTGGAAGAAGAAGGTGTGGATCAGTGGAAGAATTTTTTAATCACATGAAATAAAAACATGAAATGTATATGATTGGGGAAATCACATTCTTATTTGGGATGTAGGTTATTATGAATAAGGATTAGAATTTCATTTCTCCAGAAAAATATGCAAAAGAGTTTCTGAATAAATTCAATATTCAAGACTCCAAACTAATGATGGCTCTGATTTGGTTGGGGAAAAACATCGAAAGCATGATGATGTGACTTCTGTGGATCCCACCATTAACAGGAGAATCGTTGTAATATTGTTATACATGAATTCAACATGCATAGATATCATATTCTCAATATTCTTAGTGTATTTTTTTCAAAGTAATCTAAAGGAAGAGCATTTAGTAGTAATTAAATGAGTCAGGAGATATATTAAAGTTACTCTCAAATTTTAATTATACATTTTTTGTAAGAATATATAATGAATTGTTATCATTTTATGATTCCAACTAGGATAAATATGGTGTAGATTAAAATTTCATTAGTGGGGATTCATTTTTCATTTTAAATAAATGCATGGGATGGTTGAGAAAGAAATAAGAAATACATTCTCTAGGTATAGGTGAATTAGAGTATATATCTACTACAAAGGTTGGCACTTAGCTATAGTGGATGAAGAAACAACTCAACGATATTTGTGATGAGGTGAAAAAAATGGTGATTCACGGTGAAAAAAAATATCCCGAAAAATATAACAAATAATCTAGCTTATAACTCTCATACAAAACATATTGAGATTATATACCACTTTATCATGGAGATGGTTGAACAAGGTGTGATTAAAATAGATCATGTAAGAACAGATGACCAAGTGGCAGATATTCTGATCATCCATTTGAAACAAAATTTCCCAAGAATCATCAGTTGAACCTTGGTGTTCAGACACCTTCTAGTACATGGTACGGTTATAGTTGTTCCCCTCTCCCCATTTGAATTAACCTTATTAATCTATTTATAGAATCGATGTAGGTTTTTTAAGGAGATATGATATAGGGTTAGTTTGGTACTCTCTACATGTTTGAATATTAGATCTCTGGGTTTATTTCCAAAGGGATAGAAATGAGTAATTCAACTGATAGGATTTCTATTTTTTGGTTTGTGATAAACCATGCATTTATTCTTTTACACAGTGAGTATTTGGTGTTATGAGGAAACAATTCATATTCCTCAGAGCATATATTGAAAATATTAAAGAATTTAAAAAACATGAGATCCCAATTCATGGATCCCCTATTATTTTATACCCTAATATTTTGCCATACAATGTTAGGGTATTGGATGGTATGATTAACACATATCATGTTCATATAGATAATGGTTCTTTAATGAATTTTTTTATATATTTTTAGTAAAACAAGGGAATATTTTTTGTAACCATGGCTTCCCATTATTGGAAACAGTGTTTATTTTTTGTTTATTGTCAATCCATTCTAGTTTAATAAGGGAGTTTTCATGTAATGTGATATTATAGTACAAGATGACTGTATTGTTGAAGGTGGCATCATTTCCTAGTGTTTTCTAAATTTTGGGGATCAAAATCAGGAGGAAGAGTCAAGAATTATAAAAGGTGTTTTTTGGTATTTACACTTCATATATATGGTAAATTAATTTTTTCTGTAAACAATGGATTTTAAAAAGAATGAGATTCACAAAGATTTGGATCATCATAGACACGCATCATGAAGTGGTGAAATGAGTTTATAGTAATCTCCATGACTATGACAAGCATCACAAGCTTGTTGAATAACACTGATGATTTTCAAGTGAAGGATCTTTGGGAATGTGTATTTTGAGTTTCATGAACAATCCTCTAGAGGTGTGAGAGCATCATGAGAGGAAGAGCCTATATATATGAGGTTACCTACACTTCAAATGACATGAATTTTTCTTGAGGGACGGATAAATAACTTTTAAATGATGATGTTTAATAGTTTTTCAAAACACGTATTCAAAGTGATATTGCCCATCAAAAAAAAGATTCAATTAGTCTTGATCAATGCTTTGGTATCTGGGAAAAATGAGTTTCGTGATGAGGAGGTATACTATGATGACTCATTGAGCTTTAAAAAGGTAGTTTTTTCCATGAAGGATATTTGGCTTATAAAGGTAGGGATAATTTTGAAGAAGATTTACCAACAATAGTACTGAAAATACGGTTTAAGTGAATAGTTAATTAAATTGCGTCCACTCAGGACTTTGATTCATGAAATGTCTTATTCTATTCAATAAGAAACACATAAATTTTGATCAATTGATGTGTATTTTATGTCATTAAATAGAGTGATACTTCTCACATAGTAGTGATCTAGGGGGATTTGATTCAAGTGTTCCAATGGTGGATGTATGATATCCCTAAAATATTGTAAAAGATGTATTCCTGGAATATAGTTACTATGTATAAACATTCATATTCTAAAACTTGTAAATATTACTAGATTTAGGGACGACTAACACACTGTCGACACGTGTTTCTTAGACCATCCCTTAGTGGTGAACCGTGTAAAATTGTTTTGTTTTCGCTTGTCATATGAATATTAAAATTAATACACATTAACATAAGATATATATAATATGATCCTACCAATGTGGGTATAACACTCATCCCTTGAGAAGAAAAAGTTAACACCCTAATTCACCCCTCCCCTATCAGGGTATACTGGGGTCCTATATAACACATGGATGAGAATCTATATAGTGGTGAGTTTGTAACACCTAAAATTCTTATAAGGTAAAATTTCAATCTAAATTTTATCAAAAAACATTTATTTTGGATATTCATTAGTATGATATGTGTTTTATGGGGCTTCTGGGTTTGTTTTTAGGAGTTGGCCATTTTTCACTAACATCTATCCATGCTGATAGATATTATTTCATACCGTGTTGGGTGGAATTTGGTATTAGGTCAACTCATCAAGGGAGGAAATATCACCTAGAGTTCCACTAGGTTCTTGGTGGCCTAGGGATGGTTACCTACTATGGTATTTGGTACCTAATGAAGGTTATGCATGTACCTAGTACCCACTTGGTGGATTTTATTATTATTTAATTTAATTAATAATTATCTTCCAATATTTATCATATAAAATTATTTCTTTATATATTGGGGGGTACTGGAATACCCCTCCCCCATCTCGTTTCTCTTAGTTCATCTTTTACATTCCTTATACCTTCATGGTTTAGGATCAGATCATCATCATATATTTCACCTAAAGTCATCACATATAAGGCTATGCATAATTTTAAAATTGATCACAATGTTGATTTTTTTTATGAACCGACCCACCAAGGCCTTCCTGGTCAATAGACAGTCGAGAAATAACTACCACAAGACCACCTCTATAGGCTAGGAGATGGAGATTGGTGCTGAAAAAATAAATAAAATGGGAGGCCATTACCAATGTACATGCACACAAATACCCAACCATTTCCTTACAAACTTTTGGGGAATGAAGAAAAAATATAGTAACATCTAGAGTAAAATACATGCATGTAAAAACCTCTATGGAATAGATATGTGTATCAAAACAAAAACAAAAAAGTATATGGTAAAATTAATTCCCAACTAGTGAAACTATCACAACATGAAAATAATTCGAAAATTAAATGTTTATAGAGATAGGGTAAAAATCTCTGAGATCTAACCACTATACATAGTGAAATGCACACAGAAATCCCCTTTGATCTTATATAATTTTGATCGACTTATATGTTGTCCTCGTAATACATGACATGTATGGGAAACTTCCATATAGGGTTGACTATATACATACCTAGCAGGACTCCCTCAAAGATGAAGGGGTAGATATATGAGACACAATAGAAGAAGACATCTCAACCCAATGAAATACATAAACGGTACCCAAAAACAATGATATATATATATATATGCTCATAAAAGAACCTAGTACGAGAGAGAAAGGGGATCTCTATCTCGTATAAAAACCCAAGAAAATAGAATCACATCAATTCAAATGGTCCAACAATGATGCCCAACATATAAAGTGTTAGTCCATAGAATTAACAATGTGGAGGAACCACACCTTCGCATTGTATCTCACAGTCGATGGGAAACAATATTCAAGCAGATGAATTGTTCCCAAGTGGGTTTAGGGGTTTCACTCTGCTTATGGATGATTAATGTCCTACTTCTTCAGAGGGTACAACATAGAATGTTTAGGACCTATTCCCCCAGTATGAAAGGGGGTACAACTCCATAGGTAGAGGACTCACACACTAGTACAATAGGGGTACCAAATAATAGATAATGTTCTCATACCCTAGTATAATTGTAGTGTACCGCATATTACATACAGGAATAATGAACCAATCCCCAATGGGGGTAAAAATTAGTAGATATATGGAATTTTCCCTATCATTATATAAGGTACCACTATGTAGATAGAGAACTACACGATAGAACGATAAGAACACTAATCAGTACATATTGTACCCAGACCCGATTATGATAGGGGTTACCACATTTTATAAAGAGGAACCAAACCCAAGTAAGATATGGGTAACACTCAAAAGATTGAGGTCTTACACCCTCGTACATCATAGGGGTTCCAATATAATGATCATTTCCAATCACTCTCGTCATTTATCCTCTCCTAAAAAAGTGTCGCACTAGGAAAATATGACATCATATATTAAAAACCATGATAATGTACATTGTCAAATTCAATGAAAATACAAATTATGATATGATAAGAACCTTCCAAAATCTGAGTCAAAATAAGATGATAAAAGACATAGATGTTTCCTAACAAATAAAGTGCACAACGGGAAAGGGTTCCACAACATTTGGCCCTACTTTGGTACCTAACCATGACATAGGCATCACGTAGATCAGTGTTTATGTAGAAATTTATAATTTATTGGATACTAAATGACATGTATTAGTCTTCCTAGGCTGATCCATGCTCTCTTATCCATGCATGTGTCCTTCGATCTATGTCCTTGTACATTTTCCATGTGCCAGTACACATCGTGTGACCCACCCTACAAGTCATATATATCTACAAGAGATCATCGATGTGTACTCCCAGTACATGTTGGGTCTAAAAATTATCGGTCACGTGGATTTGGGCCCTCAACACTATGTCTGATATTTAAATCCATCTTGAAACCCAAGCCTCCTTAGAAAATAGACTACACTGTGTGTGTTCTTCAGACTACACTATGTGTAGTCGGGTATTTCACAGAAACACCAATTTTCTTCATATGTAATTGTTAAACCACCACAAAATCTTTTTCCAATTATAATCACATCAGATGTCCTAGATCTAAGGACTCTAATGGATATTCCATTACCGACCATTTATTTATGGGTTTTAGTGGCTAAAAATTGGGAATCTGAATAACTCATATGAGGATATAGTGCCTCACACCATCTTCTTTAGCATACTGACAGATCCTGGATCCTATACACATAGTAATCATCACCCATTTCATGAAATAGATCATTAAACAATAAAAAATTTCATTCATGATCCTTATTATCATAACCTCCATGAATCATGGTGTTCGATCACAGTCAAACCTATCTAGGCTTGTCTAACTACAACCTTGTTGGCCTGTGGTGAAGAATGTGAATAATGATAAGTGAAAATAACCATAATAATGGTGAAAACAAAATTTTCCATGTCTTCTCATCCAATGATTTTATGTTAGGAGAGCTAGGGTGGGATACATGAAATAAAAATATAATAAATTTACATAATGAATTATTTCAACACATAGGATCCTGTGAAGGAATGAAGATCACCAAAAATCATTAAATTTAAATTAATCATCACTAGATTAATTAAAAAATATGGATGTAGAAAAATATGTTCCCTACCATTGATATGGATCGATCATTAGTGAATAAATTTTTTACAGTGATGGGGATGATCCGCTGCGTTCCCTGCCCACCATTCCTCCTTGATCCAGTCTTCGATCGTTGCCCAATCTCAATCTGCTAAAGATTAAAGTATATGCTACTCCCAATTGTCATATGTATTATTTGGATAAATGTAGTTAATTTTTATAATGATGTAAAAATTGAGTATTTTATTTCATGTGTGTTTAAATAAAATAAATTATTTTAATTATTTTTTCTAATTAAATGAACTACCAACAAAAACCTCAAACAGATGTCTGGTGCTGACCACATTTTAATTATTATTCAAGAAATAAACATCATATTATATTTATTATATGATGGTCCATTTAGAATATATCCCATTCTTTGTGAAAACTATCCATTATTGATATAACGTATATTTAATATTTTTCGAAAATAATTATTGGATCACTAAGCCTAGGAATAACGCACTATATTGGTGAATCACTCGAAAAAAATTCAATGAAATATTTTAAAGTATTACATGGAAAAAAAGGGTATCTAATTTTTTTGATCAATCAATATTTTGTTCCATGAAATGAAAAATCTAAGAAAAATTCTTGGGATACTTATCCCCATATGGATCTCCTTCTCTTAGGCACTCTCTAGTAGGATCCTATTTTTCCATAGTACACGAGCTAAGGAAATTTTCCACACACACTATATCTTATCATGGTGATCCTAGATCTCTATATTGTTCTTCATGAATGTTTATATATCCTCAATTTCCAGAATTCCCCATTCAATAAATGCACGTGATGATGAAATCATCTCCTCAATTTTGACATATGGAATTCATCATGCACCAACCCCAATAACAGGGGCAAGGCTATGAGGTAATTAAACTCACCAACCATGTACTAGATCTCAAAAAAACTGATGAACATCATGTATGGATTTACTCCCTCGATGAATTACTATAATTCTCATCATGTTGAGACTCTTAGGAAAATGTGTTCTTAGTGCTCACACAATAAGGCCCAACATCATCAATTCACATAAGATATACATCTTCTCTGAGTTATACTCATGTTCTCATAGATCACATGGACTATCAATTTTTTCTCCAAAACTATCCCCATATCAATAATAGATACCTCAATGTTATTAGTCTAGAATAAAGAAAACATTTTAGGTATCTAGTATAGGGCCTAGAAAGGATCTATTCCATGAATAGAGTTATAGATATTATTATAAGAAAAATCCACCTAGTGTAAGTTATCCACCTACCCCTATCAAATGTCTAATATGAAATCCCTCAGCATATCCTCCATCTTGTAGATAGTGATCTCAGTATACCCATCCTTTGGGGGTGAAAGAATGTACTCATCCTCATCAGGGTCCCGAATTCCTCATGAAGGCCTCTCCACAATCGGGATGTGAACCCAGAATCAAAGTAAAAGAAAATTTTCAAGGGAACTCTAGGAAATCGAACGATCTCCCACACATTCAGCTACCCAAAACACTCCACCTAGCATTTTTACCTAATAAAAAGTAAGTATTCTGAATTCCAAAGTATTAAATATCACCCATTTGGCTCCTTGAATTCTCACTATCTGTGGAATCCCTTTCATGGAGTCCATAGATATGCCATTCAATTTCCACTTTTAAATGTTAGTAAGCTATAACAGACCTACCATAACATGGTTCACATCCTTCACCGACTTACTAGTGAGGCACATAGATACAAACTAAGAAATGTCCATCGTATTATAGCCCACAAAAACTAAGGCTTAAGGTATCAACACATATTCTCTACATTGGGATATACAACTGAAAGAGAAGTGTGAAATTCTAACATCACCATTATTGTAATCATGACCAAGACCACTACCTTTCCTGAAAAAAGGATGAAATGATTCCATCTTTTAAAAAATATATCTATTCAATCTCATGAGGATATCTAGTCATGTAAGACCATAAATTCGATTTATCTTGACTGGGATTCCCCCAAACATAAAGAAGTATAGGGTTCCAAAACAAAGACTGATGAAAATATACACCCACCTCCACAAATAGGTTTAGCAACATGGAATCCAACTTCTTAGATTCCACTTCTACTATGTGAGAATGAGACTCCATTCTAAGTAAAAATTCCACCATTTTTTCCTTCACATGAGTTTAGACAAGATCAGATTCTTTGTCCTTATGGAACTCTAACTAGACCCTCTAACTCATGTTTAGGTCCCTATAGAAGAAGAAATACTTTATACTCTCATGGACAAAGTAAAAAAAAAGAGATATTTCAGAAGATAGTCCCTATACATCCTCAAAGTGAAGAATACCACTACCAACCCCATGTCATTAGTTGCATCATTCTTCTCTTGGGGTCTCAACTCAATCAATTCATATGTGATCAGTACCTACCTTAATATCAACACATATCCCATCCCAGCTCTAGAGAAGTCACAATATACTACATAATCCACACGCACTCCCAGTGGCCTCAAAAAAGGAGAAATCATTTGCCTCAGCCACAACTCCTCAAATGTTGTCTGGAAATTCTCAGTCTAGGTAAATGACAGTACTAAAAAACTAGCATTTAACAGTACTATTATTTATCATCCCTAAAATAAAGCACTAATAAATGGAAAATATATCAATACTAAAGAAAAACGGATACATTTAACCATTTATTACCACATTTATTTTATCACTGATATAGGAAAACATTATCAATGCTTTATGATTAGGGGTCATAAAGGTTATTATTTATCAGTGCTTTATTTTTTTGCACTGATAAAGGGTATCCTTTATCAGTGCATTATTTTTAGTGCTTATAATGTGTGTCTTTTATCATCACTTGTGTTTTAGCATTGATAAAGGATACACTTATTTAGCGCTTTATTCTTAGAGTTGATAAATATTTGTATCATCAAAGCATTTTTAATGCTGATAAAATGAAATAATTAAATCAATAAAAAATAAAAAAAATGTTAATTATAAATTTTAATAATTAAATTATTTTTAAAAATGAATTGACTGATTATACATTATTAAATATTAAAACTTTTATAAAATCGATAATTATGTTAATTAATTTTATTTAATTGTATGTATTAAATATATATATATATATATTAATGTATATAAATATGAATAATATATTGAAAATTATTTATGTGTTTTAAATTAAATAGTCATATATTTATTGAATAATGTTATATGATTAGAAATTACTATTAATTAAAAATATTGAATAATTTAATAGTATTCAATATATAATTGAATGTCTTCAGATTTTCCCATTTAATATATATCAAATGTGTGTAATATTGATTTCACATATATGTAATTAATAAATTTTATATTCAATACATTCACAGAGAGAGAGAGAACTTATCCATTTTCTCAATATTGTTAATGTGTAACTATATTCTTAATTTATTAAATTTTACTCATTTTAAACATATATGAATGCACTCAAAAAAATATATTCATTAATAACGTTAAAAATATATTTGTAAAAAGTATTTATAAATAAATATATTTATAAATGTACAGTAAATATATTTATATAAATATATATTTATAATTATAAATAAATTATTATTATTAAAGTATTTATATAATTATAAATTAATAATTATATATATTTAAAGAATTATTAAATTAATAACATGCTTACTTAAATAATGCATATACTTACTGTATAAATATATATATATTAAATATATATGTATAATTATATAACCATATATAATGATATAAATATATTTTTTAAGTAATTCAAGAATTATAAATAAATAATTGTAAAATTATAATAGATATATTTTAAAAAGAATATATTTTCTATATTGATATTTATATATATTTATTAATTATTTATAAATTTTTACAAATTTTTTATTTATATTTATAAATATAAATCCTTTAAATGTGCTTTTTTAATACGCGATGATTAAACAATATTTATCAGCAATTTTTCTACGCTGATAAAGATAAGGATTTATCAGCACAAAATAAAGTGCAGATAAAATAATCATTTTTCAGCGCTCTAATTTTAGCACTAATAAAGATTGGTTTATCAGCACTTCTTTTTATGCATTTATAAAAGTATCCCGATCTATTTTAAAAACCCTAATTATTTCCGAACCCATCATGATATAGAGCATTCTGTGGAAGCCACCCACTACTGATGCTCCTCCTTAGCGAATCAAAGGTTGAATCACAATACTCAACAATCACTGAAAATCTCATCCGAAATTCAGAGAGGTTCTCCAATTTTCTTCAACATAACGAGGTAGGCCTTCGAATTTTCTTTGTTTATTTTTTGTTTCATTTTTATTTTCTTCTTCTATGATTTTTATGATATATTGTTTATGATACGTTGTTTACAAAATATTTAGTAAACCATGGTCTAGGGAAATTTTTTTGGTCTATTATGTTTTTTGAAAATTGTTGTATGATTAGTTCTTTATCCCAACTCATAAATTGGATACGGATGAGAAATAAGGTACGACTTTCTATTTTAATCACGTCTCTTGTTGTACTCTTGTACATAAAATTTTAGATATAGCAAGACATCTCATTCAATACAAGAAATTACTGTTCTTATATCACCAAATCAGATGGAGAGTTTAAAATATCATTCCATATCATACGAGCCACTGGTTGTTTTATTTTTTATAATTGTTCCAATGTTACCTATCTCTAATGATACTTCTCTTTTGTTATTCATGGTAGAGGATATATAAAGGGCACTTTTGTTGCGTGCACCCACAGCTGATCTTCAGTGTACATCTACGAGAATGTAAGGATCACAATTTCCATCAACATTGTTTTGCAGCATGAGGGCTTATTCTCTTCTTTTTATTTTTCCATCACTTTTCATCTTCTCATGTTTTTTATATAAATGCATTATTGGTTAAAGAAAATTTCACCTCGTGTTTCCTCTTTGCATTCATATTTAATAATTTTATGTGGTGTGGGGTGCAAAACTAACTCATGAACAATCTTTATCAACACAATTCACTACTTGTGATCATAATTTCAAAATTAATAGTATGTATTAAATTTTTTAATCTTTTGGACCACTTATTGAAACTTCTTTCTACCTAGTTATCTTTTCTAACTGTCCCATTAAATCTATTTCAAAAAGGAATATACTCTTCATTGAGTTTATAGTGGTAACCTATTTCTATTCTAGAAAAATATCACTTGAGACATCCTCAAGTGACATAGTTAACAAGGAAATAATTATTTTAATAATATCGATGACTTCATTTGTATAATTGGTTAAAATATATTTTAAATCACACATTAACTACACAATAGTGAATATATTCCATATAATTGAATGAAAACTAGAAAAATACCCCTAAAATCCATAATAAAATCATAGGTATTTTTTCTTCCTATATAGCTCATCTGATTGTCCTAACTTTTTATACAGGTCATCTTGAGTGTATTTAAAACATATCATATCTTTTAACTTTTATTGGGAACTTCAAAATCTCTATTTAAGAACCCAATAAGATAGATATGAACCAAAAATGGATTCACGCTTATCATTTGACAAATGTATATGAAGATGGAGTTAAAGAGTTCGTCATGTTTGAAAAAGTGCATTTAGAAGACCCTTTTAAAATCCTTGTTATGTGTTTATGTTGTTTTTATTCATGATAAATTTTTCAGGGAGAGTTGGAAGAACGTTTTATCTGTCATAGATTAGATCAAATCTATAAATTATGGAAAAAACATGGAAAAAAAACTGAATGTGGACCTCAATTGGGATGATAATCTGTTTTATGGATCATTTGATATGAATACCTTTGTAGATGTTGATAGAGATCACATGGTAGAAATGAAAATTGAAATTAAAAATTACCTTTGTTATTGACCAAAGTTGTTTGAGGAGTTAAATATCTATTCCAAGAAACCATTGTATATTATTTCTACTA
The DNA here is from genome assembly GCA_963277665.1 of Viscum album. Taxonomy (NCBI): domain Eukaryota; kingdom Viridiplantae; phylum Streptophyta; class Magnoliopsida; order Santalales; family Viscaceae; genus Viscum; species Viscum album. Next base: position 743,657,112 of record OY728156.1, read on the forward strand.
AATACACAACATAGTTATCTATATTGAAGTTATATAATTTGAATACTTGCAATAGATGGATTGGAACAATCTTTAGAGATTTACATGGTATTAGGAATGATATGCTCCCAGAAGAAAATGAACTACCATTATGAAATTATGATGATAAATTAATGTAATGCTCAATGGGATTGATCTCTAAAAAACAAATTCTTTTCCAATTTATTTCATATTGTTTTGCAAGGACCATGAATCAATCATGAAATGACCAAAATTTTGTGTAGATGGATATAATAAAAATTAATCATGTACTTCAAAATCTATATGGTACATTAATATCCTTCAATAGAATAAAATACTATATGGTTGTCATGAAACCACGAGACAATTAATATGGCATGAAGATATAATAATTAAATATGGTAAGCTATGTCATCCAGTAGATTTTTCATTAGTGGAAGAAAATTGGTTAGAAGATTCTTGAAATTGGGGATGAGCAGAGAAATATTCTCTTTTGTAATCTACAAAAGGAATAAATACTTTTGGTGTAAAAATTAGTACCCATAGTATATGGCCTGTCATGTAGGAAAATTATATATTTCCCCCATGGTAATGTATAAAGTGAAAATATATTATGTTGTCTCTAATTATATCTACACCAAACCAGCCCAGTAATGATATTGATGTCTATTTGTATCCATTGATCAAAGATCTAAAATTTATGTAGGATATATGTGATATAATGTATGATGCACATATAAGTGAATAATTAAAATTAAGGGAAATGTTATATGTAAGGATAAATGACTTCCCCTCTTATGGAAATTTATTAGGCAATAACATTAAAGGCATATTGGGGTGTCCAATTTGTGAAAAATAGACATACTCAGTTCGGTTGAAATATTCCTTAAATATTTTATTTTTAGGACATCATAATTTTTTACATCGATGACATAAATACCAATCATCGATGACAACATTCGATGGTAATATCAAACAAGGTAAAACACCGTCTATAGAAATGTGTGATCAAATATGAGAAATTTTAAAAAATATTGACACTATTTTTGGTAAACCATTTTAAAAAAAACCATAAAACAATATGGTTGAAATAATATATCAATTTTATTTGAACTATTGTATTGGAAATGTTTGTATATTAGAAATTTTCTTAATGTCTTGAATGTAAAAAAAATGTATTTTATAGTATTATTGGAAAGTTACTAAATTTTCATAGAAAAATGAAAGATGGAATCAAGGCTAGGTTGGACATGATTAAAATGGGGATACGGGAAGACATGGAACCAGTGAAGTGTAAAAGGCATAGTTTTATTCCTTGACCAGCTTACACTATATACAAACATGAAAAAATAGTAATTTTTATTTTTCATTATGATTATAAACATTCAATATGGGTATTCATAAAATATCAAGAATGTCATGTCAATGACTAATTTGAAGTTACATGATAAATAGTTAGAATAATATCATGTTTTATTATATGATTTAATTCATGTTTTTTTTCATTTCATTCTTCACCAAAATGCATGTCATACATTAACCAAACACTACTTCTTTTTCAAAGCCATATGCAATAAACTTGTAGACCTGATGATGTTTCCCATCATGAAGAAGGAGATTTCAATCATATTATGTGAGTTATAAATGGTCTTTTGGCCAACATTATATGATATAATGGTCCACCTAATGGTTCACGTGGTCAAAGAGGTTAAAATATGTGGTCCTATCTATTACAGATGGATGCACTATATTAAACGATATATGAAGATTTTGAAAGGGTATGTTAAGAATCAATCTCATCTAGAAGGATTTTTTTAACGACATATTGTTGAAAAAGATATTGAATTCTAAATAGATTACCTATAATATGTTGAAATCATCAGTCTCCAAAAGTCTCGTAAAAAAGAATGCCTTATAGGAGAAGTGATTTCTAGAAGAGATGTTGTTATAAATAACTTTATAGAGTAGGGGAAAACACATATTTAGATATTTCATAATAGTGAAGATGTTGATCTATACATATAGTGCCACAAATAAATTATTAGAGATTATAATACATCAAGAGCTAAAAGATATATATTAGATACAAATGATAAACAATTTAGTAGATGGTTCAGAGATCAAATTTATAAGGAGTTTTCTAAAAATACGAATTCACTTTTCGAATGATATCAATGGATAGCAAGAGGATTGAATCAATATATTATATCTTACAATAGGATTGTAATCAATGGTTATACGTTCTATACAAATGAACTCGATGAATTTAGCACGATGTAAAATAATGGTGTAACACTTATGGAAGAAGAGATGCACATATCTAGTTCTTAGGATAGAAATCGAATTTATGAAAATATGTCAGATTTTGTCATTATTGAACAGATATTTGAGTTGGATTATACAACATTTCAAGTGCTGATTTTCCATTGAAAATGGGTTGACAATATAAATGGTTTTAATGTTGATGAAATGGGATTTTTGAAGAAAAATTTCAATTTATAAGGGAAAAAGGACAAGCCATTCATAATTTCATGAAAAAAAGTTCAATTATTTTATGTCTCTGATCCAAGAAGTTAGAATTGGTCAATTTCAATGCTTGAAACTAAAAAAAATGTTGAGTAAAATGAAAATTCAATCAAGGATGCCCCTTTTATTGGGACATCAAAATCATTTCATGCTATTCCCAATATAGAAAATGTCTTGTACGTTAAATGGGACCACAAAGAGGGGATATAGATTCTCAAAAGAGGATAAAAATCCTTAAAACCTTAAAAATAAGAGAGTTCAATGAGAAGGTATGTTTTGTAATATATTATTTTTTACCTCATAATATTATATATTCTCTAATGAATTAACATAATCTAAACTAAATTTTTGAGTAAACACTAAGACAATTTATTCTGGACATGATGATTTTATTAATCCCTCGAAAGAACAATATATAAAAAGGAATCCCTTTCTAAATATGTAATGTTAATGTTATGATGTACATTATATATTTTACCACAAAATTATATAATGGATTATTGGATTCATTTTTATTATTCCCTACAGAGTTCGTTTATATTATTTCTATCATATTAATACTTTTCTTATATAGGTGGGTTCTTTTTCTCGAACAGGTGGTGCTTTTTTCGATAATAGAATGAGTCGGTTTAGGATTAAAATAAAAAATAACATTTATGTTTTTGAATGTATGTAATAATTTTTGTTTATATAATTGTATAATCCAATGATTGAAATGTCTATAATATAGTGTTTTATGGTATTTTTGTAATAAATTTAATTTCATATAAATTATTTATTGGGAATTATTTTTGTTGATATTATATGTGTTTTTCGTGATTCAGTGTGTTATAACAGCACACTGTAGTTTGTCCCTTTATCAACAATTATATGAGTGCTTATAAATGAATACTTTAGTAGTGCTAAATTAAAGTGCATATAAATGTGATCTTTATTTGCACATTTAAAAGAGCTGATAACAGAATCCTTTAGTAGTGTTAAACAAAAGTGTTGATAAATTAGATCTTTATCAGTGTTTTTAGAAGTACTAATTAATAAAACCTTTATTAGTTATTTTTAATTACTGATAAAATCCCTTGGGTTTTAACATCGCTCAAGTTATTAGTGCTTTGGTAGCACTATTAAAGGCCAGTTTTGTAGTAGTGTGACTACACATTCCATGCTAAGGTGCTCAAATGGGCTTCAATCTTGGATAATTCTTCAAAAAACCTTCTGTAGTACCCATACAAGCTAGGAAAACTCCACACCATTGAAAAATTCATGGGTTGATCCAAGTAAATAACTATATCAATCACCACCTAGTCCTCACATAATTCATTTTTCGAAATAACATTTCCTAGAATGTGAACCTCATGGATCTAGAAATGGAACTCCAAGAGTATTCCAAGTATTTGGTCTTCCCAATGAAATTATATGACCATTATCAAGTTCCCTACATTCTCATCCTTTGACGAAGAGTGGATAAGTATGTTGCCAATAACAATAACTACAAACCAATCCTAGTATGACTGTACGATATAGTTCATAAAAGTCATAATAAAAGTAAAATAGTTTTTCACACCGAAATGCATCAACAAAAACTCATAGTGTCCATAGAGTCATCAGAATAATAGAATTAGAATGTGATCCTCATGAACACTCATCTAGTTATAGTTAGACTAAGGGTCAATATTTTTTAACCATCTCATGCCTCATAATTTATCAAAGAGTTCATCAATCCTTGGAATGGGGAACCTGTACATTATCATGAGCAACTTCAAAAAACTATTATTAACAAAAATATGTAATCACCCATCTACCATTTTCAAAAACAAAACATGAACTACCTAGGGTGATGAATTGGATCTAATAAAACCATTCTATTTTAGGGCCTCCACTTTCAACAACAACTCACAAGGATTAGTACGGGCCAACCAATATGCCACAGAATATATCAGAATGGTCCTAGGGTAAAATTAAATTAAAATATCAATTTAAATTATTTGAGGTAGTCTCCGAATTTCCTTGGGGAATATGTCCATATAATCATCTATGACTGAAGGAATCCAAATACCCGTAGACCTCACCACACTAAGAGATAAAATTTATAACTGATGGGTGATGGGTTATAACATCATAATCATAAGACCGAAAATCTCTATCACATGATCTGTCTCTACCATAATATATACTCTCATATCATTTATCCAATGTAATCTAACTTTTTTGTGGGGATTGTAAATCTAGGATTGGACCATGGAAAACTATTCCATACCCAATATAACATCATAAGGTCTCATCATGATGACAAATATTTCCCATCAGAAACATTCTATTACATGAAAGAACTCACATTACTAATAGATAAAAAATTATGAAAAAATAATTCCTCATAGTAACCTCAAGAGAAAGATATTATGTTAATGTTTCAATTGAGAGCTCCAGTTCTCTCACCATGACTAATAAGTAGAAGAAATGACTCACACCTATGTCTATTAGTACTATAGAAATAGTTGAATAAAAATAAATCATAACTCTAATCATATCATGAGATTCTAGGAAATATTTCACCATATCTTGAAGCTTCCCATTTCCCTAACCACTAGTTCCTTATTCCTAATGAGCTCTACTAACTAGTTGTGGTGAAATTAGCTCAAACATATTTCACCACCCACAGATCCTCTTCCTTATGACCCACTTTATCCTCTTTATTCTCTTCCCCCCTATGGGTTTCCCTAGCCATGCCTAGGAGAACCATGATGATGGAACTTCATCTTCTTTCATGGTCCATTAACTATATATGTACCCTCCTCAGCATGTCAGTTTAAACAATCACTTTCCTTGTGAAATCTCCCATAAAATTCATAAGATCAACCCTCTCTATTATTCCTTGGTCTTCTACACCATCCTTATACTATATGACCACATGTCTAAGTTTGGTCTTGAGGAGGTCTCTTATGTTGAGACACTACTGAGTGGTGCCTACTAGATGATTATGATGACTCATCCCTATAACACCGACTTACAGCTCTATCTTTATGTATTTTATTATATTGGTAGATATCCATCACTAGTGCCCACTCTAACACTCTCGCATGTGAGTGAAGGAATAAGGGTAAAAAACTGGAATGGATGTCTTTAATGAGACCCTTCTCATATAATCATTCCTAGAAGTATCCATCCTAAATCATGATTAGTGGGTATCATGTATTTCAATGAACATCATGACATACTCAGAAACTATCACCCATATATTCTATATAACTATAATTACATGAATTCAGGCTAATTCTAATCATGAGTAGGTAATAAATCTCAAGGATTAGGTGTTGGAAGTCATAAAATGATAGTGATAAAAATCATTCATCTATGTGACTAATCATTACCTGCACCCATAAGTTCCATAGAAAAGGATGGATACTATGACAATTATCTAATCAATTAGGTTCTACAAATGTATGAAAACATATATCACAAACATAAAACAATCCACTATTATTTGTAGATCCTGCTCACTACAGAATCTTGGGATCCATTAATATAAAAATTCACATAGTGTGATAATCCTATGTACATCCTCACCCTACTCTATTGCTATAATCGATTGCTTGACAAGTGGGGGTGAGTTTACCTTGCCGCATAGAAGAATGGTATCACATGATAGAACCTAAAATTACCCTCATCACTTATTTAGTCATCATAGTGATCCTCAATTGGTTTCCAGATAGGTTATCTCTACAAAGGAATCCTAAAAATCTAATCAAGATATACTAGTTTCAGATGAACTCTTGTCTATGTGTATAGAATAAAGAAGTCAAAAGAATAAATCTGATATGATGCATATACCAAATATCAATTCAACAAATTTCATTGACATCCAAGTAAAACAGTAAGTATTCAGAGTCCCGTTAACTTATATGTCATCCATCAAACCAACTATGGGATCCCAATCCTAAAATACTCACTCAAGACACTTTGAATCTATCGAAAAAATTTCACAACACAAACTCATAATGGGAGTTGACTCGAATCCTTTTCCAATGGTTGAGCCACATTTCATACCAATCGTTCATGATCTGATCCACTACGGCTTTCCAAGCTAGTGGAAGGAAGATCCATAACTACCCCAAGCCTGCCTCAATAGGCATGGGTATGGTTACCAATACTAAGTGGAATAACTAAAATGGAAAGAATTTTCCTATTTACCATTATGCACACTCCCAACCATCTCTACGCATATGTTCATAGGGATAAATAGAAAAAACCCAAACATCTAGAGTAAAATACATTCATGTAACACCATTTAGGGAATAAAAAAGTGTGAGACATCATAATCTAAAATGTAAAGGGGGAAATAGAAACCCCACAATAAAATAGGAACCAACCTCCCAACAAACAGAAATGTAAATGATGGGAGATCCTAAGTCCACATATCCAAGATCTGACCAATGTTTCTGGTCAAATTCACTTATGTTTCCCCTAAGATCCTATGTAGTCACTAATAACATATCCTTGAACTACCTAAGAGAAGAAATATGGGAGAAAATTTCATTCATGTTTGATTATATACATTCCGTGTAGGATTCCATAATAGATAAGGATTGAGAAATAAGAGACATGATAGAAGAAGATTGATCAACCAATAGAAAAATAAAAATGGTACCCAACCAATATTAAATATGTATGCTCATAAAAGAGCCTAATATATGAGTGAAAGGGAATCACAATGACATTTCACAGACTATGAGTTGATCCCACAAATAGTTCCAAATGTTTTTCAATGATGCCTAGTATCTCATGTTTCGTTTTATATATGTAGTCGTCTGGAGGACCCACAAATCACCACTATATGACACATTCAAGGGAAAAAGTATCCAAGTAGTTGAATCATGCCCTAGTTCATCAAGGGGGTTCCAAATAGCATATAGAGGACCCACAACCTAATCAATTAGCAGGTACCACTATGTATATAAAGTAATTTCACACCTGTAAAATAATGGGGTACTAATGAGTAGGTACATGACCCATGACTTAAAAACATATTGGTCGTTCATTAGATTGTGGACCCATTCCTTATTGTGATGGAGGCACCCTTAAGTTTATAGAGGATCTGTTCTTTAGTCTATTATGAGGTAACACTCAGTATATAGTGGAACCACCCCTATTATGATAGGGGAACCACTCAGTAGTTAGTGGAACTACTCCCATGTCTTCCATGGGGTACCACTCGATATATGTGGATATTCACCCTAGTACAATAGGGGGAACCACTTAGTAGATAGAGAACCCACACCCAATTATGATAGGAGTACCACTCAGTAGTAAGAGTACACACACCCTAATATGATAGGTGTACCTCTCAGAAGATAAAGCACTTACACTCTAGTATGACGGGGGGAACAACTCAGTAGATTTAAAACCCTCGACATAGTTTGTTGGGGTTGGGGCATTCAACTCTTATGAGCATCTTCAATCATTGTAATCATCGAGTTTCACCTAAAGAATCATCACACAATGAACATCTTGAATCATATCTCAAAATCCACCAAGAAGGACACTATAGGATTCTACTTGAAAAAAACCCATGATAGGCTACTCATGGGGAAAATTCATGTCCAAATGAAGGATATAAGATAGGTAAATGTTTCCACAAAAATAACGTACATGACTTGCAAGGGGTGCACAAATGTGTGTCCAAACTCCTATACCTAGTTGAGTCTCCACTAACACATGACTCGCTATCCATGTATTAATACATGATGTGTCTCATCAATTCGAGTATGAGCTATGTTCCCATGGTAACTCCTGCTTACATCAGGTCGTATTAGGATACACTATCCATGTTCAAGTACATGACATGTTCCCCTCCCTATGTGGCATGATGTACTACGTGGGCTCCTGGGAATGTAATATATGTACAAACTGAGTCCGGAAACTAGGGGTCAAACAACATGTGGTCCCTTCACATGGCGTGTGTTTTTTTACTCCATTGCATAATTCTAGCAGCTATAGAAACCATACTACAAAATTTGTGTTCTTCAAACTATATGTCATGTAGTCAATTATTTCACAAAAACCCTAGTTTTCATCATGTGTCATCATCAAGAATCTTCCACCACTATTTTCATAGAGAATTGTGTCATCAGTCCAAGATTTAAGTCCTACCATGCCCATTCAATTGGTGTCCATTAATTTATGGGCACTGGTGGATGAAAATATGGAATATGAATAGCCCGTATGAGTCTATAACACCTCCATGTTTTTTCCTTCATCTGAAAATAAATTAAGCATCCCAGATCCATAGGTATAATCACCCAAATCCTATAATTTAGAATTAAATATCCAAAAATCACCATTCAGATCATCTATTTCCCATCCTCCATGAATATGGGGGCTTTGATCGTGCATGAAACCTACACGAAAATGTCGAACTATAACATTATAATCCCACAGTGATGAATGTGGAGAAATATAAGGGACATAACCATAACGAAGGTGGTAAGCAACATTTTCCTAGAGTTTTCAGCCAACTATTTTATGCGGGACAAAACGAAGGTTAGAAACATGTCAGAATAATATAATAAATTGATAGGATGATTCATTTTAATATATAGAATCATGTGAAGGATTCGAAAATTGAAATAATCAAATATGATAAATTAATATATGTTTTATTAATTCCAAATGTAATAAATACAAAAATTACAACACCAAACTTATTTAGTGATCGATCAATGGTGAATATTTCTTTCACTATCGATGAGGATGATCTTGTACATTCACTACAAGAAATTCCGCCTCAATCTGGTCATTGTTCGTTGTCTAATATCGATTCTACAATAACAAAAATCAATGATCCTCCCAATTCCCCCAGTTTTATATTGATAAACCTAGAGAATAATTATAATTACCTATAAATAGAGGATTTAAGGTCATGTGTGTTTAAATAAAATAAATTAATAAATTATTTATTCTTATTAAATGTTCCACCAATGATTTCCTTAACCAAATATCTTGTTGAAACCTATATTTGGTTTTGTCTAGGGTAAAACCCATTCCATATACTCAACTATGGTATCAAATTTAGAATTTTATAAAACTTTCAGGATATACCCCATTATTTCTAATAATATATGTGTCTGTGATATGAAATATATATAATATCTATATAAAATAAATATCAGCTCCTCGGGCCTTAGAATCACCCTTCATCTCATCACCTAGATCTGAGAACATTGATTGATATATATCAAAGGTATTCATGGAAAAATTATCTTATGTAAAATAATTTTAAACAAATCATAATCCATTAATTATATGGGTGGTTTTGTAGGTTCTATAATTTATTTAGTTTAATATTGAATCAATTAAGTATCACAAAAAAGTAGGGCACTATTATTCCCATGTAGGCTGTCCCATTATTTACCATATGTTTTAAAATAATTTAATGCATCATATGAAATGTCGAAAGTAACAAATTATTATGTATTCTCCAAATTTAGTTTAAACTGATTTCATTGAATCCATATACCTTGACTGAATCTCTAGAAGGATTTGAGTGTTATGATAGAGGTGTGCATTGGCCCTAACAGTTAGAAAAGGCCATTATTTATATAAATTTGTATTTGTAACCATGATTTTGGACTCAATAGGTGTTCCTATAACTGATAATCAACCCTAAAATCCATGTTTAGTTCCCTAGTGTGTTCCATGGTGGAGTTCGTTTGGAGAATGAGATGGGAAGGTGGTGAGTTAGCCTAGGAACATAACATTAACATGGGTTTGTGGATTAAGAGTATAATATATGGTTTTATTGAAAATTATAGAACCTGCCTATTTATAATTTTATGATAAATAATTTATTATGGTTTTGATTTTGTTTTTTTATTCCTTGTACACTTAGAGTAATGTTATTATGGTATCTCATCCCCCTTGATTGATTCAATGATGTATCATTTTCCATGAAATTGATGAATTGGTAGAACACTGAGAACATATGAATTTTAGGTTATTGGTATTTAGTAAACATGAGATTTTTTATTGGTGGAACATTATTATCATAAGAGTTCCAACCCTTTGGTGAATCATACACATGGGGACTTGTTTCTGTAGTATACCTTCCCCCTGTGATTTCATGAAAAATGATTTATCAACCACTAAGATATGAAATTTGTGGAACATATGCCATATAGAGTATAATATATATGGTGTATCATCAAAATATGGATGTTTACTCAGTTTTGCATTATCAACATCGAGACTTGGGATGGTGGCATGTTAACAATCTCGACAGTGATATCAATGGTGTATCATAGACATTGTTAGAATTTTATTGTGTTGTATATTTTCTCAATCTATGAAATGATGTTATATCGCCCACCTAAGAATTCATAATTGTTTTTGATTCCACGATAATGATCTTATATTCCTGGTTCAACAAGAGATGTCTCCTTCACCATGAACATTAGATTCTGGAGCTATAATTCACCTAGATGAGTTGTGATGGTGGATCTCCAGTCAAAAAATGTAGTTCATATAGTTATATTATTAAACTTTTTTGTTATATGAGGAATGATATATCTTTCAACCTCATGGTATTTTATTTCCAAGGGTATGAATTCCCATTCATGTGTGTGGAAAATTATATATATTCACACATGGTTTGTTGGGTGTAATCCATGCAGAATTGTGTTTGTTTATTCATTGTCATTATTTGTTATTTATTTCAATAATGAAACTATATTTGATGGACTATTGAGAGTGAATATTTATGGTGGCCTACTAAGATTCACTAACACCATACTCAAGAACCCTTGTACCATAGAATAAATCATGCTTCATGACAAATGTTACAGAAATGGCCCTATTTCAAAAATTGGATTTTTTGATGAAGTTTGGTTTGTGTTTAGAGAGATGTACATGCTAGGAATCATGAATAGATATTGATATTTTACATGATTTTGTTTTGTTTTGATCACATTATATATGATATTACCATGATAGATCCATATTTTATTTTTATTATTTATAAAATGTGAAAAATAATACAATTTCATATATATTGTTATTTGAATTTACTATTAACTAACATTTAGCTATGATAACTTTAATGTATAATGATATTTATTTTTTCTGATGACTATTTATATGATATTGGATCCTTTATATTTTGATGGAAATATATTCCTAAGGGATTTGTCACCACAAAATTTATATGGACCCTCACCACAGGTTCATATACTCTGGTCTATTGCAAGGTGTGTTTTATGTAATTGGAGACCTAGTTCAGTCACAAAAGAGGTGGTCCAGGTTGAGGATACTATAATGTTCTTGTAACAACCTACATTAATAGGTGGGTTGATTTTGAAAATTAATTTTTCCAAACATCATTTAATTTGGGGATTATGGAGTGTTGTATGTGATTGATGGGGATAAAGGTTTCATTTAATGTTGATGGGAAGGTTTTTGAGCCATTATTCACCATTGAATTATTCCCTTGTGTACTAGGTTGGATACTACTTGGTACCTAGTAGGCTCATCAATGAAGGTTGTAGTCCATGGGGAGCTACTAGATGCCCATTTACACTGGGGTGGGGACCCGTTGGGGTGTTGAGTACCTATGAAAGTATGGTGGGTACCTGAAACCCACTTAATGAGTTTTTTTAATATAACTTGTAAAAGTTTTAAAATGTTTTGATAAAATGAGTGTGTTCTATCATATCTTAAGGAGATGAAGTATACTAACTCCCCCAACTTTTCTTCATTGGTTCATCAATTCCAAACATTTGATCATCACTATTAGAGATCAGATCAGTGTCTTGTCTGTCATATGATATTATCACTTGTATGTCCATTGTTGATCTTCATTCTAATCTTTTTTTCTCCTATTGTTAAATTGAGCTGTAATTTTTTTTATCTTTATTATGATCTTTAATTTCATCCATTTTATGTAAAACCATTGTTGTTTCATCATAGAGAATGATCCAACTTTTATCACCCCTTATTTCATGTATGTAACCCATTCATTATATATTTTTAGTATGTATAGTATATGGAAACTATTTAGGAAGGTTTTTAGACCTTTTAGAATGTTTTAGGGGGTTTTATAAAGCTTAATGGTTTGATTATGGTTATTGTAAACCATTAAACTCTTACAAGAAGCCATTCATAGTGAGAAAAATGAAAATGGGATTCCGCACGATGACAGATAGTTTTTCCAAACCATCAGAATCCAAGGAGACGTCGTGCTAATCATGGTAGTGGGCTCTATCATGGTCAGAACATAGTTTGGAAGCCCTTATATAGATACATTTAGGTTTAAATCCATGAGTCAATATCTAGCACACAATTAGTGCATGGTTTTTCTTTACCATGTGACTAATTGTGAATGAGATAAAAGTGCTATCCTAAATTTGGGGATCTCAATATTTTTTCCCTCTAACACCCTCTCCCCCCCCAAATAGCACTAACATAGTATTTCCTCCAAATGGTTGTATAACATCTCCCCATCAATTTGGAATTGATTCAGATCTACTCCTACATGAGTTGAAGATGGATTCCTTGAGTTAGTTTTATTTCATGGTGTTTTTCCACAGTTTTCCATAGATCTACTACTCCTTATCACTCAATTTTCTATATCTACACCCTATGTGGGTATATCTAGGGTTTCACATGCCATATATATTTGGATTTCAACTTTTTGTTGACAGAGAAATATATATAATGTGGGTTCATGGATATTTATCCATGTTTTGTGACATTTTAATGACCTTTCTCATTTTTTCTAAAACAGATGAGGTTGTTGTCTTCACTCTAGAATCATCTTTCTATAAGTTATAGGATAATATTTAAATTTTTTAATTTCTTTATTTTATTTTGGTATTGTAGTGAAAATCATGGTATAAATTATATTTATTGATGATTTATTTTTTTTTGGTAAAATTGGGGAATCGTAGTAATTTTCCGTAAAAAGTTATTTGGTTTCATGATTTTAAATATTTTATTAAAATGGATATTTGGTATTTCTGAAATGGATTTTTGGAAAAAATAATTCAATAAAACGTGTTTTTTATTGAAGTGGTTTTCGAATGATTGTATTGGGATGGTTTTGGGCATACTTGTTGGTGTCTATTTATATTGCATTACAGAGATTGGTTGAAATATGAACTTGTATTGTGTTCCAAAGGTGTAATAGAACATGGGACATAATTATCCTGTGATGACATTATACATTGATGAGATACAACTCATGAGTATGAAACATTCATAACAATTCATGCAGGGTTGGTTGAGTGGATATGTGGAATCGAATGCATATGCCAAAAAGGGAATGTTAAAAGATTTAATGAATTTTTAATGTTTGTTCCTTGGAAAATAGGATATTATGGATCTTTTTTATATTTTGATGTAAAATATTATAGATTTTTTTTGCACAAATGTTTTATATAAATGTGGCTATCATGTTATATCTGAGTGGCATGAGTAGGGAAGTATTTGGAGAGAACCTACTGAGTTTCATTACTCACGCCTTCTTTGTTACATTTTCCTTTTTTCAAATATCATCTATCATGATATGTGCAATTTTATGGTATCACAGATATTTATTACTAATTCATGATACTCAGAGTTATTTAATGGCATTAGAGTTTGGAGCATGTGGAGCTTTGGAGTCATGTGGTTTAAATTAATTTTTTGTAGTTTGTCTTCTACTGTTTACTATGATGTTAGTTTTCTTCCACTATGGCACTATTTTGTTGGTTTGATATAATTTAAATTGTTGAGTTTTATTTCATTTAGTCATGCATCATATAGTATTTTATTTTATTATATTTTGTTTGTTGGTTGTTTTTTTTAAATGGAAAATCGTCCCCCATGTTTATTGAATCCCCTCAACATTTATTTCTTGCCTTTATCATCATAAGAATTTCACTTAAGGCTATGTAATGTCTCATCACCCTCTCAAGCCAATTATAAGGTGAGGTATGTTACAAGTTGTATATCCATGGTCATTTCAAATATCTTTCTCGAACAAGTTGTATTTGACTTTTATTCATTGTCAGTCTTGGAGTTGAAATTTATTCTTTTTTATTCCATGAATACAGATAAAATAAAGGAGTAGGATTGTTGGGACATTAAATATAGATCATAAAAAGGAATATATAATATTTTTTTTGATCAATAAGTTTCCATGGTTCTGGGTATATAAGTGTGTTGGAGACACTTATAGGATTTGGAATCTCATTATAATGGTTTTAGCTAATAATAAAAGCATAAAATGCATTAGAAAAAAATGAATTACCACTAGGAGTTAATATTTCATTTTTAGTAAGGAAATATGATTGGGTGATATGATTTTTTTGGAAAATGTTGATTTTTTTTTCAAATGAAATATTTTTAAATAAAGGATGCTTTTGATATTATAAAAATGTTTTCATTCTCAAAACAAAGATAGAATTTTTAATAAATGGTTGACATGGTAATGGTTGATTTTTAAATGAAATTTTGTGATATTTTATGTGATAGAATTTAAAATTAAACCCTTCAGTTGATTGAGAGGTTGACATATGTTGTTAGTTTTGGTTATAGAAAATGGCACCTCATAGGAATTATAGAAACCAACCGGAAGAAGCGGAAAATAATGTTGTATCACTTGAGGTGTAGGTGAAAAAATAATTGGTTCTATGTATCATCTAAGAACTTCATGTTGTTTACATATGGAACCAGATGGATAAGACAATAAAAGGATCATTTCTTCTAGATCCACAAGTAGAATCCACCCATCTTCTAGGGGGATTCTAAATGATAAAAATCACAAGAGTTACCAAACATGATGAATTATATATTGAATTTCATTGGTGCACCATCACAGATGAATGTCATGATGGTGATGTAAAAACTAGAGGCTACTTCATGAAAGTTATGGGAACTAGTGGTGTAGGATAATGTTTATTAAGTCCTTGATTGAGATGAATTTAAAAAAAATTGACAAATAATTCTATCCTCACACATTCATGATTTAGAGAATGACATACTTCTTTTACCTGAAACATGAAAATATTTATTTTCATTATTTCTTTTTATTCTCTTGATTTAATATGTTTAAAATAGGAGATAATCCCTTCTATGAAAAAACTACAAACCATTCTTTGTCAATGTGAATGTCTAGCCATTCTATGTATAACATGTTCTATAACTTTTTATGGATCAAAAATTATGTGGGACTTCTCAGTGATGTAGATGGATGTCTATGATGGAATCAAGGGTATGGATTGGACGACACCATTCAAGGATCAAATTGACTATTATAGAAGAATAGTTAGTTTTGAGATTAAGGATGGTGATCATCATCTATTTATTGGAGAAATGAGTGTAAAGGTGGGTGAAATGTGATTTTGGCACCAATTATTAGAACGATATCATATCAGATGGAATCATTGAGTTTGGAATCATTGGAATTGATCAAGAAGAGTAGTTTTACACAAGTTGTGGATCTGTTTTTTATGTGTTTTCTAAAACATAATATGGGATTCCACCAGTAAGGGAAGTAGAGTTTACGATTTATCTCTAATTGGGGACCAATCGTATCTCACCTCAATCTTGACAAATGGAACCAACATAATTAATAAAGCTGAAAGTGGAGTTGAAAGAGATTGATTGTAAGGGTTTCATCATCCTAGATTTTCACCATGGGTAGCACCAATCTCGTTCATGATGAAATTGTATTGAAATATATTGAAATATGTTTATTATCATAATTATAAAAATGTTACGATAATTAATAGTCATCCAGTAACATTCATTTTTTATATATTCAATCAGTTTTGGAGAGTTTGATGGTTCTCTTAAATTTACATGGTGGAATTAGGATATTACAAATTATAAGGTCGGAATGAGTATATCCCAAAGACATATTTCATTAAGAAGATATATCCATTATAAATATATGATAATGCCTTTCGGTCTTAAGGATACACCAATGATCTTTTTGGAATTGATGAATCATATATTTTAGTTATATCTATATTCTTTTGTTGTGGTGTTTTTGGATGACATATTGGTGTATTCAAAAATAGGGGATAATCATGAGGAAAAACGAGAGACAGTTTTGGGAATGTTGAGAGACTATCATCTATATTCAAATGATCAATATTGGATTTTTCCATACAATAAGTATTCTTTCATCAATATTTATTTTTTCAATGAGGTGTTTCAGTGGATCTAGAGAATATTGAATTTGTTATATCATTGAAATTGCCAAAGAATGCCTTTGAGATATGAGTTTTGTAGATCAAGAGAGTTGTTACAAATTTTTTGTTCATGAATTAATATGACTCAATGTTATTATTAATTCATTAATAAATATTGATGTTTCATTCTAGAGGACTTAATAATGTTAGAAATGTATTCAAGTATTGAAAGTCATCCTTACATTAACACCAGTATTATTTTTTCTAAAATATGAACATGGGGATGTGGTGTATTGGGATGCATTGGGATCTAGGTTGGGGTGTGTTATCATTCATGGATACTATGTTGTTTATTATAGTTCATGAAAGTTAATGTTTCATGAGACGAAATACCCAAAATATGATTTGGAGTTAACTTCAATCGGCCATGCTTTGAAGACATGGTGTCACTACATATTCAGTGATAAATTTACAGTTTTTACAGATTATAAAATTATAAACATAGTTTCTATCAAAGAGATAAAAATATATGTCAAAGAAGATTAATGGAGTATATCCAAATAATTTAATTGAACTTTATGTGTACAAAAGAAAAAGGTGATCTGGTGGATGACACATTATGTAGAAATTCATATGCTCAGTTGGAAAAAGAAGCTTTAGAATAATGGTAGATGTTGTCGTTCCTAGAACACATGCATGTTGAATGTGAATACTGACAATATTTAGTGGTTTTATTTATATTTTCTCATGTTCTTGATTTAGTAATGATGGTAAAGAAAGAAAAAAAGCTTGATGTAGAATGTGATGCAATAAGTTTAAAACCCAATGGTAGAGAGACCATTATGGGATGGAAATTGGATGTGAGATCAATTATTTGGTTTTGATATCAGAAGGATATAACTATGTCTAGTTTGGAAAAAAATATTCATGTTTACTACCATTTTATATGGGTTATACCTCCTTGAGTTTAGAGAATATATAATCTGTTGAATGTGTAGTTTTGGTTGGTTGGCATGGAATGAATATTGGATGACTTTGTTTCATGATTATAAACGTTCTAGAATGTTAATGTAAAACATTAGTGACCATATGGTTTTTCATAGTCCTTAAAAATTATAGTGTGGTAATGGGAGAAAATATCTATGGATTTTGGTATTGGTATCTCATGAACGGTTTAGAATACTGATGCCATATGAGTGATCATGGATTGACATACCAAGGTAGACCATTCCATACCTATTCATGAAACTCATACAGTGGAGGATCTATCCAAAATCAATATTTGAGAAGTGTTAAAGAGTCCCGGAATACCAATTTCGATCATATCTGATAGAGATCAGAGGTTTACTTCCCATTTCTAGATATCCTTACAGAATTCCATCGGGAAATAAACGACAATGAGTATGGTGTATTATCCTCAAAATTATTTCCAGTCTGAATAGATGATACAAATATTATAAGACATGATGTGGTCTTGTGTAATGGACTTTGGTGGCTCATGGGGGGAACACAAACTCTTGGTGGAACTCTTTTATAATGACATATAACATGCCTCAATATATATGTCTCCATTTGAAGAATTATATGGGTATCATTTTCATTATCTATAGTATTGGGAAGAAACTGATGGGACATAACACGTTGGGACATGAATTATCCATGATACAGTAGTAGAGATTTAGATGATCAGGAAATAGATGTAAAAATCATAGAGTCATCAGAAATCTAATGTAGAAAATCATCAATAGATTTTGTCTTTTATAGTGATTGATCATGGGTTCTTTAGGATCTCTCCAATTCTTCTATATCATCATTATAGTAATTATGGAAAATTATCTCTTAGATACATAAGCCCTTTTTAGATAATTGAATGGGTTGGTGATTTGGCATACTATTTGTAATTCCCACCATAGTTCAGTGTGGGATGTATTGTGTTCCATGTATCTCAGTTGAAAAGGTATCAGGCTGACCCTAACCATGTGATCAGATGGGATCACATTTACCTAGAGTCGGATGCTTCATTGGTAGATATTCTAGTCTAGATTTTTCATATACAATAGAATGTCTTACTTTAAAAGGCATCGGTTTAGTGTGGGTTTTGTGGAAACGGGGTCAGTTTTATGAAGATACATGGGATCATATGAAAAAAATGAAATAGAAATGTTCTTAAATCATTCAAAATAGTGGTGGGATTGTACTTCCTAAGGATTGAAATGATAATGGAGGGGAGCATTTATGACCCCCCGAATTCAAGTATGTAACCCTTTCTTTATATATTTTAAGTTTGTAAATTAAATGGTTTAATTAGGGGAAGGATTGGAAAAAATTTACAATGTCTGATTTCTTTTACAAAGGTTCATAGATTGAGCATGTTTTGGGTAAATCAAGAAACACTTATAATAAATTGTGCATAATGAGACAAATTATAGGGGAAGTTTCACAGGTCGCACATGATTTTTCCAAAATATCCAGTAGCCTAAAAGAAATCGTGTTACTTGAGATAGTGGGCTTGAAATGGTTTGTGCATGGTTTTGAAAATTTGAAAGAGGACCATGTGATGTTCACCCCTTTAAGAATTAACTTATGCGTTATTTTCTTAACTGTGTGAAGAATCATGAAAAAGATAAAAGTGAGATCCTTTAATTGTGGATCTCACTCATTTTCCCATATAACTCCATCATTTTCACCCCAAATATCCCTAAGTCCTTATTTCACTCTCTAAATGATTGGAAAACCCCTCCTTATAATATTGGAAGTGATATCAAGCCATCACTTAGTGCGTTGAAACAAGATTCTCTAGGTAAGTCATATATATTTTTAGTTTTTGGAGGATTCCTGTACTTCTCCCTTCGTATCTGTTTCTTAGATGTATTACTACCATGGGTTGATCTATAGTTAGAATTCCAAATATGTTTTGATTTTATGTTTTTTATAGGAAAATATAACTATAGTGGGTTAATGGTAATTTAACCATGTATTGTGATGTTTTCATGTTCGTTTATCATTTTCACCAAAACACTCGATGAAGATGGACTCACTCTCAACACCTCTTACTATAACTCATTGGATAAGTTTCAAATAGTTTTAATTTATATATTTTTATTGTGATATTGTTGAGAAAAGCATAGTAGAAGTCATATTTGGTGATGATTTATAGTTTTTGGTGATATTGTGGAGTCAATGTAATTTTTTTTCCAAAGTGCTTCAGTTTCATCATTGTAAAATTTTATTCTAAAATATGTTTTTGATTGATTTCTAAAATGGATTGTTCGAAAAATATTTTGATTAAAATGTTTTTTATTGATCTTGTTTTGGTATGAATGTATATGTATAGTTTTGGGAATACTTGGGGGTCTGTGTTCACATTTAATTACAAGGATTGGTTGACATATTACTTTATGCTTGGTAAAAGAGGTGTAATGGAACATGATAAATAAGTATCATGTGATGACCTAGTAGATCAATGAAAAACATCACATGAGTATGGAATTGTCGTAAAAATTCATTCATGTTTGGTTGGGTGGACATGAGGAATGAATTAGTTATTCCAAAAAGGGAATGTTAAATTATATGAAGAGTTTATTATTTTCTTTTCTTGGAAAACTCGTTACAATGGATCTTGATTAAATATTGATATAAACTATTTTAGAATTATATTTTTATATAAATTGATTTTCTATAAATGTGGATAACATGATCAATCATAGTGGTGTAAGTAGGGAATTCATTGGGGAAAGCCAACTGAGTTTCATTAATCACACCTGATTCAAAACTTTAATGATTTTGCATACATCATGAATCGATATATGGGATAAGATAAGGTATCTAACATCTTATATACAACTTTTTGATACTCAGAGTTATTTGGTGGAGTTGGAGCATGGAACATTTGGAGATTTGGGGTCATATGGTTGTATTTGAGTATTTATATTTTCTCTTACGCAGCATAGATTAGTGTTAGCTATCTCCAACAATGGAACTCTTCGATTGGTTATATATAAATAAAATAATATGTTGTATTTAATTTTATCATCCATCGTGTTTTGTTTCTTTTAGTTAAGGACTTTTTGTTGGTTGTTTGGTTTTAAAAAGTAAAATCGTCCCCATGTTTATTGAAGCCCTTCAGTGTTTTTTTCATCCTTTTCCATCTTGGGGATGTCACCTAAGGAAAATTAACATCTCACTGCCCTATAGAGCCAATGAGAAGTGGAGCATTGTTACAAAACATTCCCCAGATTGGTGTTCCCTTGATTTAATAGATGTTTAACATTTTTACATGAATTTTATGAAATTTAGAAAAAAATAGAATATTTTTATACCCTAAAATAAAATAAAATTGATTTACATAAATCTTTATAAAACTAGTAGAGCCTAGGATGGACATGATTTGCTGGGGGAGATGTGCCATGATAGTCATAGTAATCGATTACCATTATTCATGTGAATTGTTTTATGATATACTAAATTTGTACTAAATAGGGGTGTATATGAGAGGGAATCAACCTTAGAAACCTCTTTTGTTTTTTTCATAACAAGGTGGATTTTGATATGATACTGATCGAGTATTATGGTGGGTTAGACTAGAAAATGGAATTTTGACATGGGCTGATGGATTAAGAGAATAAACTTCACTATGTTTGAAAAATATAAATTAATTATACTGAATTTTAAGGATAAATAATTATTGATGATGTGTTTTTGTATGTGGGGGTGCCTCATACACCTAGTTCTATTTTTGGTGGTATCATATCCCCGTAGTATGATTAAATGATCAATAATTCAATGTGAGACTGATAAATTAGCAGAACATCACCTTGTTTGGAATTTTATGTGAGTGGTATATCTTTCACTTGAGGTTTTTTATTGATGGCGCATCATCTACATCTATGATCTTTTCTGATGTTGCATTATCTACTTCTGAGAATTTTTCAAGTTGTATATCAGCCACATAATATTTGATGTTTGTGGTGTATTGACCATTTGTTATGTGATATTGGTGGAACATTTACCACCTAGAAGATGTTATTTGGGGTATATCTTACACCCAATGAAGTCATCTTGATGATTAATTTTCCACACAAGGGTCTTAGAATGTATCATGTCATACTTCTTAAGATTAATATTTTCAGTGTATTTTCATCCAATTTTGGTAATAATGGTGGAATTTCATACACCATTTTTGGAAATGGTTTTATATAATCATCCAGGGGTTGGATAGTTATAGTGAATCATCTATCCTATATTCGTGATGACATATTCACCGAGTGATATATTTATTTTCCATTGATGTTAGAAATGTTATAGATCTTTTTGGTTGAGTTGTGATAGTGTTTAATCATTAACCAAAAATATTAGATGGTGATAGATCATTATAACAATTTATTATTTGAGGATTGATATATTTTTAATCTATAAATGTTATCAAACAAATGGTACACATTTTCATTCCCACAATAGCTGATGCAGGTATGATCACACATGGTGTGACTGGTGCCCACTATGTTGTGGCATGGTTATTTATTAATTCTCTTAGTTAACATTTAATATCATGAATGAAATTACATTTACAATAATTTTTAGGGACACAATTAGTGGTGATTTATTGAGTTGTACATACACATTAATTGGGATTCCATTTACCCCATAATATTCTATGTTTCATGATCCATGTAAGGGAAAGGGTTATTCTCTTATATATAGTTGACATGGTGAATCTATGTTGTAGTTAGAGGATATATATTGTCCAGTAATTATGACCAGTTATAAATTTATTTTACACTTTTATTTATTTTTATATGATATTGTATATGATCTTCCATAGGATATCTAAATTTGGTTGTTAGGACATTTATTACTTGTATAATAGTTCATTTTTATTTTTCATGATGTTCATATTTACTATTGGTTGGAATTTAGCTATGATACATGTTGTTTAACCATCTACTATGTGCCCACAACTGTTTCCCTTATATTTCATTGATTGTGTTTTGATAGTTATCTATACATGAGGGTATAGTCTCCCCACATATTAATATTAACACAATGTAGTAGTCGACAGTCTATGGAATACAGTGAGACTCTCTAAAGCTATGTAGTGTCCCTATTCAATCAAAATGGAAGTTATATAGGATAAATAAATTAAATATTTAAATTTAATTATAAATATAAAAATTATTATTTCCATATAAAACATATTATTAAAAATAATCACTTATAATTTTGTTGAGTTTCAAAAATTGAATTTCATTCTAATAATTATACATTCCTGTGTTATTAAATATAATATTTTATTTTTATGAAAATTTTCTATTCTAATATTGAAGTTACTAAAAAAATTGACATGTTAATTTTTCAATAGTTTTATTACTATTCTAAAAGTTATGTTTTTTAGAATTCTCATGTTTAACATTCAATGTTTAATATTACTTTATAATTTTTAAAAATTCATCTCATTTTCTTTATTATTTTTCATATAGTTTTCTATCAACGTAGATTCAATCCTTTATAATATTCCAACCATATATCTAATGAATATGGTTTTTAGTATTGATTACACACATTATAACTCTATGATACTGTGATGTAAATATAAAATTCTTGTTGTGTTATTTCATTATGTTTATTGTCTAAATGTAATATTTCTAATTTGATATATTTTATTTATTCCCACAACATAGTGTTATATATTTATGAATTAGGTATTTCTAGATTCTTATTACATGGATTAGTTGATTTATATTATACAATATTCCTAAGTATTACACGCGATTATAATCTGAAAGCACATTCTCTATATTAAAGTATGGTTTGTTATATTTTGACCCCATTTAGAAAATGAATCCTTAAAATTATAACTCATATCATCCCCCAAGAATATATGCAGGAATTTCTATTTCATTTCATCCTCAAGTTCCATTATTTCCACTTCCAAAATATTCCTTCACTAAATAATTTTATCATGTAAGGTTTTATTATTATGTATAAATTTATCTATAATATATAATATCTTCATAAACTACTCTTCATAGGAAAGGCATGATGTATTTTCACTACATCAAAATTCTATTCAAGTGGGGTGGATGGGTATGTACATCCGTAGGAGAGATATATTGAACACATCAAGCAGTTGATCTAGTTTTTGTGGATGTGAATGATGATAGTATGCTACTCATATTGAAAAAGGGATATAAAAATGGGAAAATACCCCTAATACTGAGAATTATATTCTTTCCCAACCTCATGAATCTCTTTTACATTTATATTCTAATGAGAACATAGTATCAAAATTCAAACTATAACAATCTTAAACGATTTTCTATATAACTCTTAAATCAAATCAGATAATCTTTAATATGATTATGAGTTGATCAAAACATATCAACCATTTTTTCACAAGTCATTACTATGTATCATAAATTAACACTATTTATACAAAATTATTAGAGTTATACAACTCTTATTATAATGTAAATCATATGGGGATATTTAAATAATTGATTAAAAGATACATTCATATCAGAACTTGACCGTGGGATGATTTTGATCCCATCCTCCATTGAAATCCATCAACTAGTCTTTGAACATGCCGTATGGTATTTGAATCTATTTTTTAATATTCAGAATCAATTTTTGGGAAAAATTAATTTTTAATTTCTATTCTAATTTCAAGGATTATTGACGAATCTGATTAAAATTAGTGGGGAACCATGGACCTAAATTTGATATGATTAATATTTGTTCTTTATACATCATCCCCACTTTCATTACATATATCATAGATTTTTTATCAATTGAGAGGTATTTTTAGATAGAAATGAATTTAAAAATCATTATGGGTAGATCCAATATAAACCGTATAGACTTTTTTATTTTAGATATCTTTAGATGACCCATTATGTTGTCCATATTGATGTTATATTATTTTAATTTTTTTATGTGTATTTTTTACATAATAAATTTATACTTATAAAATGATCCAATAATATTCTATCTTAACAAGAACTTCTATGGTTTCTTTGTAATCTTTCTGCTCATCACCATGAGTTATCACAATGATATTGGTGCATTTTGATTCTCCCAAGAGAGATAGAGAATTATGAGATATATGATTTTCACATATCTATTTTTTAACTCTCATGATTATGGAACACAAGAACATTATTATATACTTATCATCCTTTAATTAAAGTATCTTCCCATCCTTTGTGGAAATCATCTTTTTTTGTTCAAAAAATACTCTTTTTATGCCTCGATTTTCACTGAGATAAATGGTTGGGAAACCATATTGGAAAGGTAGGATTTCCTCCATACCTTAATGATTTCCCAAAAAATACTTTTCATAAGAATGATGATATTTTATTTCTCAATACTCATCACATATGAGATTTTATGGTCATTTCTATTAAGATAAATATCTATAAAAATTTTCATGATGGTAGTGTATTGAGAATTCACTCTCCTTGAGTAATGCTGACCATGTTTTTTTAATTCATGTTAATAACATTTTGTGTGAATCTATAATTTGACATATATATATTTTAGTATATATTTTAAAATTATCTTCATAGAGGAAGTGACTCCAAATATTTAATGAAAATATCAACAATGACATCTCCAGATCAATAGTTGGGTAGTTTTTCTCATGAATCAAAAAATATTTTGAGGCATATACTATACTTTTATAATTTTAAATAAGAATTAAACCCACAATTTATAATGAATTATTTTTAAAAATACTAAACCATTTTTTACATTATAAGAATGTGAAAATATATTTTCTGGTTATGAAATGAACCGACCTATATTAACCAGATATTTCACATGATCAAGCCCACCACTAACCCCGAGGATGGTTCCATATCCCAAAAGTCTAAAAAATTGTTATAAGTCATGGAAGATTATTCATGTGCATATTATTTCACTTGGTAATTATAAATAAAAATATATCTTCACCATGGATGTTTGGAATTACCACTCTCTACATTGGAGAATCATGGAGGAACCAAATAAGTAGTTTAATAATACAATAATCAAAACAAACCATAAATAACTAATCCCCACTCATGAAAAAATATATACAAAACCAATATTAAAAATAACCCCAAAACAAAATAAAGATAAAAATTAATACATTTAATATTTAAACATAGATGGAATGATAAACAGGGTGTGACAACATGGAACCAAACATCAATGTTGGAGAATAATTTAAAAAAATGTCCATAAACACACTTTTTCATGAATTTAGGGAATAAGTTTTAGTTATCAACTCTAATATAGAATAAATGAAACCAAAAACAAAACATTACATCCAATAATAACATTACTGAACCTGTAATATGATAAGCATGAGCACAAATTTTTGTTAGTTACTTACCCACATCCCATGCATGACCATTAAAGATAAATATATTCCCTCTTAGTTTAAAATAGTTGATATAATATAATTATTTTAATATTTAAATAAATATAATAATATACAAAAATATTTTTATCAATTATATTAAAAACAAAGGATGTGAAATTTTAAAAAAAATTCCTTAAAACGTATTAGTAAAATTTAATCTCTTTTTATGGGTATACATTATAGAAACACACTTTAAAATAACCAATATCATTTAGAACCTATTTAATTTCAAACTAAGGAAACCCATTTTTTATTTTAAAACAGAGACACCAAGAAAAATCAATATCATTCATTAGAATAATAACCATCGTAAATTGGAAACATAAAGTTGTCATAATTTCACTCCCAAAGAAATAATTAAACCACCATCATAATTATATAAACAAGAACTATTCATACTAGGAACACCTATACGATCAAGGGAAAAATAGAAATTTTAAAAAAAATACATCAAATGGACACACCTATTGATATTTAATCACCCTAACACTCGATATTGTCATATCTGGACTAACTGATGAGGAAAATCTTCAATGTCATTGAAAACCTTACTAAGGACCACTATCCACAGTGTTATCATCAACAAGTTCATCATTTCACCCAAAATATCCTATTTATACTCTTTATTTCCCATGATATATATAAATATGGAGATAAGATGGAATAGAGTTTAACAATTAAAAAAATAAATCAAAATATAAATACCAAGAAATAATCTTAAATCTACCTCGGTTATAAACTCCTTTTAGAAAAGAGACCCCTCTTCATTAATAATATCAATATAACAATCATATGTAATAATTAATTTAATATCTCCCAAATCTATAAGAACAACAACTAGTGGGGATCACAAAAAGAATCTATTTATATTATAAAAAAATTTCATAAGACTTTAATGGGAATTTTTGAATATCATTTATAAAACCATTTTAAGAACTCCACATTTAAAAATAAATCATATAACCCTCATTAAGTAACACACATAGTAAATAAACACAAAAAATTTAGGATGGTCCCACTCCACCCAATGTCTTGAATCCAACACTTAATATTGTGTAATATTCTTTGGAATAAAATGATATTCAAAACCCCCTTTTTATTGGAAAATCATTTTTTGAATGATTCTATAAGGAATTTAAAACATTTCAAGGGGATAATGATTAATATAAAACATGTTTTTAACATTGAAAACTAGGGAATACACCTTATACATTGTAGTAACCACATAAAAACCAAAATACATAAGAAAGGAACCTCATATACATTCTATATAAACAAAAAATAACTCAACACATGAATAATAAGGAAAAATAAATCCCTGTATTTATGTTTAAAATTTCCTTAATTGAGTAACCTAAATCAAACATTTCACTTCCATAATGTTTTACTCTTAACCACTGTATTAAGGAAATATGAACCCCTATAAGGCTATAAGGAACCATAAAACAATAATAAAACTGATTTAAATATTTATACAGACAAATCCCTAGGTCACCAAGACCATTATAGGTCTAGTAATGAGTGGATAAAGGGGGAAGTGAGGAATTGATGGAGTCAAAATAACTTTATATTTAATAATATGCATAAAATGTGAAAGGAATACTTCAAATAACACAAGGGGTGGGTTAGAATGTGAGATATTAAGATGCCAAGATTATGAGAGATCTAGTAAGAGGAAAATTGGAGGGCCAAAGGATTTAATTATATTGAGGTAAAAATAAAAATTTACAATTATTCATGTCTTGGAATGTCTATATGGTTTATTAATTTTGAACCAATTGTGAATCCATTACTATTCATGATAAGAGAAGAAATGTATCTTATCCATACAGTTCCCTAAATATCATGCCAATAGTGTATAAAGTACAAAAATACACAAGGTGTGCGCCATGGTTTGGACACCTAATTTTATTAATTGTGTTCGACCAATATGCTCACCTCCATGAAAAACGGTAGTATTTCAATATCCATTACTTATGGTTCACAATAATCATGTGATAACCATGTTCTATGTATAACTGACTCATATATGATAATTTCAATAGAAAATTATCTTAATTTAGGACAAGAATAAAAAAATAAATATGAATTAATTAATAATGATATCTAAGGATGGAATGTGAAAATTAACTTTATCGTAATTCTTTCCCCCCAAAATCCATAGTATAATACAATAATCATTGAAAATAAGAGGTTTAAATTCATCATGACTATTTCAATTATTAGAAACACGGAACACCAAGGAATCAACCAACACAAGGTTTATGATAGTAACCAGATGGATAGTAAAACAAAAATCAATTACATCTCCCAATTAACTACTAACCTCAATATGATATTTGAGTGTACCACATAACCTAAATTCTCTACATATAATAATCCATAAATAATATTGATCGAAGCACTAAAATTGCATCAAGAAAAAATAAATAAAAAACCATTCAAGGTAAGTGTCCAAGAAACTAAACACCTCATCCTAAAGATTTAAACCACTGTCTCTTATTGAAAATTTAAAATGTTTTGACAAAATTAACATCTATAGTGTATCCCTAAATTTTAATAATTTCACTACAATTTGTATTCTCTAAAACATCAAATCAATCTAAATTAACAAAATATAAAAATACTCCACACATGATGAGAATTATAAAAGGATAAAAATGTTAAGAGGGAATATCTAAAATTGTTGATGAACATCAAATTAGTATACCATCCATGGAAGGTCTTATACATTTCACCTTTATCAAAAGGTCAGGAAAGATATAAAAATCAATAATTTTTTTTAAATATGAGATAATAAAATATAATATTTGGTTAAAGATACCTCAAGAAAAACATGTATAAAAAAGAAAAAAATGGTATCTAGCCTTCAGTTGGGAGGCAGAATAATAGGGCCTCTCCCTAGGAACACCAGCTCATAGTGAACCCAACCGAAGAAATAACAAGAACTAAAGTAGAATCTATTTTGGGAGTAACACTCATTAAAATTACCCAAAAATCACCCAAAAATACAAATTCATAATCCCAGATAGTTGAAAACTCATCAAAAAAATAATATTAAATCAAAACCACTATGCACACAACCAAACAATGAGAAATAATAATTACTAATCAACTAATATTCTATAAGGAATAATGAAGTGGATATCTGAATAAATACACTAAATAAATTTTACCTATATTAATTGAATAGATATAAAATCTATATTAATTAACCATAATGGAGATAATCATAACCTAACGAAATTGAGTCAAAAAATGTTTTTTTTCAATAGTCCAATTTAATGAACCTCTATGAATCGAACATAAATGAAATATGAAATAATCATAAAGATCAACCATAGAGATTAGTGTTATAATATTCACTAATCCTTTCAAGGTTCATAAAATAATTAATAAAAAACAAGAATCTATATGTTTATGTTCCGTAAGAACAAATAAAATAAAATTAATTGTTTTAAACACCCATCATAAAATCATGTATAAACTGAAGACATATATCTCATTTTGTAAAAAAAACTAGCACTCTAAAAAATTTCCCATCACATTAAAAACCAAACAAAATATATTTTACAACTCACCCACAAGTTAATCTCCAACTTCCTCATAAAAATGTCTCAAATAACATATAAAAATTCAATTTATTTTGAAAATAATACAAAAATGAAATTATAAAAACAAAAAATATTTTTATGAAAATAGATGAATCAAAATCCTTTTATGGGAAAATCATTAAATATGGTTTTTAATATCGAGATATTAAAATTCATTTATATAAAACATTAACAAATATGAACCTTTGAGGGAGATCAAAATAATTTCATAATACCATTTAATGAATCATTAAAAACATTTTTACATATCATTTTTATCAAAAAAATATTTCATGAGTACACAAATCATTTAAAATTTACAAAATATTAAATTATTTATTTGGAACATTCAGAAATATGTTTTTAAAATTAATATTTAATTATTTTATAAAACTATCCCCAAAATAAAAAAAAAACTTCACACACCCTCTTCAAGTTGAAACCACTTCTACAATTAAAACAATTACATTTTATCCCTAAAAAATGATTAAACTCATTTATTCATTCTTAAAAAACAAAACCAAGTTGTTCATTTCGAAATTTATTATTAAATAATCCTAAAAAATTATAATCAATGAAAAAATTCCCACTTATTATTAGTTTGATATTAGAATATAATTGAATCAACTTAGTAAGTAAAAAAACAAAAATTAAAAAATATGGAATGATTGAAAGTACATATTGTTTAGCCTCATGGTCTGGAAAACTATTTATTAAACATGATATCCCTATTAGAATTGTCCTAGGCCAGGATTCATAGTATTCTCAAGGTTTTCTAAAAAAATTACAATAATTGTTGTCCCTTATGTTCTTCAAAATTTATACTCCCAAACATGTACTTTTTTTCAAAATAACCAATATATATTTAAAATAATACATAAATAATCAAATAAATTGTAAACATTCTTAAAATAATCTATAATGAAGCTCAAAGTTTTATGTTACACATCAGGAACTTCCATGGTAACTCAAATGCCATCTTATAAGATGGTGACCAAGCACCTACTTGTGACCAATCATATGAATTGTCAAAATTACAATATATTAATATAAGACTCCCCATATAAAACCCATTATTTTATAACATTTATAAAAAACTATTTTCGGATAACATGACATGTTTCCTAACCTTTCCCATCACAAATATAGGGGGATGTTCTTGGTCCCCAAGGGTTGGAAACCAAGGATAGAGCATAGATCATTATGTAAGTGGGAACTTATTTTCATGATAAAAATAAATAAAACTAGAGATTTCCCTTGAATGTTAAAATTTCCACTATGTATGTTGGGTAATCAATTAGTAATAATATATGTCTTTTTTATAATATGAAAATTCACACAAGGCATAATCAAACAAATAAAACTCAAAAATAAAAATTCGATAAAAAGCAAATACATACAAACATTAAAGTAATACTAGAAATTACAATATTTTAATTTAAAATAAAAATGGAATCCAAAAATGGTGTATAGACATGGAATGATACATCAAATATATAAAATTGAAAACACCTCATCCATGTGAAGTGAAGTGAATCATGTTTACTTACATCCTCCAATAAACCCAAAATAAAAACTGAAAACAATACTGTTCATTTTTGAAAATCCTATATTGGACCGATAATATTAAGGGAATAAGAAACAATTCCCCATATGCATCCCCCCCACACTCAATGCATTAAATTTGAAGGAAAGTATATTACTTGAATTTTTGAAATAAATATAAATATATATGCTTATCGCTTTTAAAAAAATCCAATAACATGATAAAATATTTGAAACTATTTTATTTAAATCCCCAGTGGTACAATTTTGAAAAAAAAACATTCCTATAAAATTTTCCTGAAAAATTAAGCACATGATATTGTTAAACATTTTAATTATAACTTTGAAATTCTAAATCATTTTCCAAAAATATTTTCATTTCTAACTATGGAATCATCTATATTATTTTAAAACCATGACACACATGAAAGTCTAGAAAAATCATAATTATAATAACGATTTAAAATGTTATTCCATATAGTTTCTTTGGTTGTTATGTTTTTATAAATTTATAAAAATACCATATTTATTTTAAGGTATAAACAAATTTAATTATTTCTATTTTTTTTATTGTTCATGTTTTTGGGTTACTGTGTAGTTTTGGATGGGTTTTGTGACATGGTTTTGGGGGTGAACAATGTCTTTTGACAAGATCAGGGGTGATTTATGTATATAAACATATAAAGTCCTCTTGCTTTAGTGTTTTAGATACATGGAGATTTTATGGAATGGTTTTTAAGAGATGGAGTTGGATTTTTGGGCCTACATGATAGGTTTTTTGGGAAATACACCTTAAGAGACTTCTTAAAGACTAGAAGTCCATCTAGGGTAATTTGGTGACCTCCTCCCCACAGGATTATTCATTGAACATTTTTGTTTATATTTTATCCAAGATGAATGTAATATATTTGTTTTTTGATGATTGCGGTGTCAAGATAGTTCAGAAAGTGATTTTGGGAGGAATGAGATGGGAATGAAGCTATTCGTGAGCTATAGTCATACATTCATGCAATAAAACAATGTGTGACACAATAAAATAAATTAAAGGACTATATGAGTGTTTACATAAAATTTTAAAAAATTAATCAATGATTAATACAATGATATTCCCCTATGTAGAATTTTTGGAATTTTAAATAGTTGGATTTCATGCAAAACCCATCATTTTTTCCTCAATTTCACCACACATTTTTATTGATTTTATATTCGAATGTATATTTTCAATAATTAAATGGATGATAAAAAATAATTTCATTCTGATTCATATCTCTTATTATGTCCATGCATCTCATTCCCTATAAATCTCTATTCTTTTCTACTTATTATATCATTTTTCATAATCACAATAATTGTGGTTTGGGATGATGCTTGGGGTTTTTAGTCATTAGGCTCAAATTGGGTTGTATTTTTTTAGGATTAAGCTATGATATACTTGATTTTGGTGGTATATAAATTTTACCCCATGTGTTATCCTGAATATTACTTCGTAAAATGTGAAGACTTGTTGTATTATCAGTTTTTCAACGGAGAATTAATTTATATAATCAAAATCAAGGAAATATTTCATTATGAGAACCTGTTTAAGTCATCTATGTAATATAATTGGATCTAATCCTAAGAGGATTACTTGAAATTGATATTATACATGAAATGTGATATAAATAGTTTTGAAACCAAAATAGTATAACTTCAAAAATATATGGAAAATAATTATTTTAAATTGGTGAATGGTAATAATTGAAAATAGAAAAAGGATTTTTTATTGATGGTGATAAATTAAGTTATTATTTAAATTTAAATAAGTATTTTTATTAATTTTTTTGGATGTAAATATATGATGAGTGATTTAATTTGTTTTTCACGGGTGTGGTTCTATGGTTAGTAATTTCCTTAGGAATATTATTTTAATGTTTTTAGAGGTATATTTTTTTCTAGGTGTGATTTTCTTTTCATGGTATGTGTATTTTTCTATATGTAATTTTTTTATAATATAGATATATTTTCTTAGGTATGATCTTTGATCTAGGATGGGTATATTTACCAAGGAATTATTTTTGTTTTGGGATGTCTTCATTTCCCTTGGTGTGACCTTTTTTTCATGAATGGGTATAATTATTCATTGATGCGGCTGGGGGGAACAAGACCATGTATGGGGCCCACATTAGTAAAATCTGTAGGTATTTATTACAATGACAAGAACCGAGCGGCGACACCAGGGGAAACTCCATGCAACACAAAGAGGAAGGTGTTTTTGAGACCGGGCCATCTGTGGTGATAGGAAGGAGTCCCCTGATTCCTATAAAACATCATTGTGGTGTGGGATGTATGTTCTAATATTTAAGGTAAAACTATAATTCTTCCTGTATTGATTTGGAATGTATTATTTATTGTGTTACCATTCAATTTTATATAAATGATGCATCTTATCTACCACTCATAGAAAACATTCCTTGGATATTCATCCTTGATACTTGATGTAGTTCTGCCACAACTCAACCATGCTTGTGGTAGCTATATTGACTACAAAATGCCATTACATTGGCCAGAAGATCTCAATAATGATCTCCCATCCCACTATCAATACCGTCGTCACCTCTTATATCCTTTGGACCCCATGAATATCCCCATGAGAATTTTCTTGAAGGCTCCTCCAACCATATATAAAGCCTAAGGAAGAGGAGGCACATCCCTTCCATTACACCAATTTATTGTCCATGTGGAACCGCTTCCATATACCCATACTTACTTCCATGTTTCAAAACCTCCATACACGGGCCATGAACACTGTGCACATAAGGAGAAATCCCCATCAAAGAAGAGTATCTTCATCAATGTTGTCGTAGTCAGATCCTTGGGAAATATTTGAATGTTGTAAAATGGGGAATTATAATATTTAAACTCCAAAAGACTCAGGGAGAAGTAATGGGGTCTCAATATCCTTACACTACCTATAAAAGGATGAGATTGGAATATTATTACTAGATTCAACACTGGTAGGAGAGAGAAAATCCAAGGGAGGGAATCCACTCTCATCTTCATGTTGCATCTCCAATTCTTCTCAGTTTCTTTCTTTATTTCTTTATTTTTTTGTTTTAGTTTCATATAAATTAAATTTTTATTTCATTTTTTTAATCAAAACACATGAATTTTTAGTTATTCTTCCACACAAGTGTTTGCATATTTTTTTCCACCTCATCCTATGATTCTTATAGTTATCATCATCATCTTCTTCAACTATTTTCATTATACATCCATTTTTTGTGTTCTTAATTTGATATTTTATTTTATTTTATTTTATCTCTCTTTAATCACAATTATTGTTATTTTATTCATTTTATTTTTATTTCTATCATCCACATTATTTAATTTTTTGTTCATTTTATTATATTTTATTTTATTCTCATCTCATCCATCATTCCATAAATATGATATCTTACCCTCAACAATGAGGAGCATACCCAGGTCATCGCCCAGGGGAGGGTAATTTATTCTTGAAATTTTCTTAAAGTTCATTTTATGTCTCTAGTATATATGAGTAGCAGGCATGGGTGAGGAGAATGTCCCTAGTGCATCGACTATCACCCATGACATGTAACTAAATATATTTATATTGATTTGTTAAATATATTTTTCTTATAAAAATTTTAAATCAATTCACTCAATGGAGTTGAGATAATCAATGGGGGATATTACATTAATAGAGTTGTGTCCTAGAAGATGGAACACACTCATCCAAGGTATTTCATAAACCTCGATTATAATATGTTGTGGAAATAAGAATTCTATGGAACTCAATAATTAAAAGTTTTATAAATAAATAGAATAATAATTCTTTATGAGATTTAATGTTTGTATTATCATACTAAATAAAAAAGGAGAATAATGATTGAACCCAAAACTAAAGCAGGAAACAATGTTATTTCTCCTTTAAGTCATACTGTTTATGTTATTGTGTTACATTATTTGAAATTACCATAAATCATGTAATTAATAATCATTGATAATATGTAAAAAAATGCCCAAAATATTATTACATTATACCATAAAATAATAAATAGATATTTTAGGTGAATTATATCAAGTAGTTGAAAAAACTAAGAATCTCCCCAGGTGTGATGATCGAGGCCGACCACTATGATGCACTTGGAAAACACTTTTTTCACATCATATGACCTTCATGCACAAAACCTTGCTCATTTTCATTAGATCCAATAATTCATTTTATTATCTTTTTCTAAATCACATTTATATATATTTACATTCACAAAAAAGACCATAAAAATATTCTTTTGTCGTGTTGTTTTTCATGTGACAATTTTTTTAATTCATGGAATAATTACTATTAGGTTAAAGAAATGGAATATGAAAATGTTGTAACACTCCAAGCTTCTACGGTACACTTCTATTTGAGTAATGCAATAGCGTGTGAAGTACACAACATCAAGTTCTAACACACCACAACCAATCAAACTAGCTATTATGAATAGTAATACCCACTTTTTGAAATTTATAAATTTTATTTTTCAAAATGGAATTCATTTTTGGATTCTGAATATCGAAATTTGTCTATGGTGAATTTTTTTGTATTTTTCTGAAAAACCTCATTTTTTGATGAATAGTGAAACCACTAAGTGGTCGTTAAAAAACTGAATTTTTCATAAAACATAATTTTACCACTTCTGTGAGTGGAATTTGAAAAATCCTAGAGACATGATTAATTTCAAGGAGTAAAATGTGGTTCAATGAGAAGAAAATAATTTTTGGTGAATAATAACTTTTTACTTTTATTACCACGGATAAAAGTAAATAGGGTAACTATGGGTAAAAATGATATTAATATTACCCTAAAAATGTCCTAATTCTATTGGAAAAGTTTATCTCGACCAAAAACAACCTTAGGAATAAAATATTATCATTTAGGTCCACTTGGATTAGATTACGACATTTATTATTATTTAATTCAAAGAAGAGTTAAAAGAGTTAAAATCAAAGTTTATTTACAAAAACATTTTTAATACAGGGTTATACATAAGGTAAATTCGATTTTAAATATTCATTAAAAAGATAAAAATATTTCCAACATAATTATATTTTATTTATAATTTTTAGACAAAAAATATTTTAATTTATTTATGACACAATGAGGATGAAGTAATTACCATAATAGTGAAAAATTAAAATAATTGATATTATAAATAACCAAATAAATATAATTTGAGACTTTTTATGAATTAAACTAATTTTCTAGGTCAATATGACATTTTAGGAATGATTTAATTAACTTTGTTCTAAGTAATCATTCTATAATTATTTTCACAAAACTCAATTTTCAAAATAGTGTCAAATTTGACATAAAAGTGTTTTTAAAACAAATAATTTATTATTAATTGATATTCAATTCCTAAAAATCTAAGGATCGGCCAAAAGACTTATATCATGATAAGTGTATCATTAGTGGACCACTTGGGGGTTTCTTGTTGTTATGTAGTATATTTCGTAACTATATAATATAAAAATACAAAGTGACATTGTAAGTGTCAAACTAATTAACTAAGAGTTAAAACTAAAAGATATGGTTAATATAAAGACCCAAACCTATCTAAATTATATTGGTTGAGTGGTTTTCGACCCATCCCCACCTTAAACGTTAAATAATCCACTTTTTATCCATTAGATACCATATATGAATTTATTATAAAATAATATTTCTAGTGTTTCCAAAGGTGCCCCTCCTCCCCCTTATAAAAGGACACCACTTCTAACTAATTCTTCACACCTTTAAAGCCATTTGGTTCGGCCAACCCCTGTCCAAATACTCTCTAAACATCCCTAAATACAAACTAGAGGCCTTAGTTTTATCAGAAATCCAACCTAGAGAGCCCTTTTGATCAAATCAAAAGGAAGAACCCGAAGAAGAGGTTATGTTTTCACCAGCATTTTTCAGGTTCCTTTCTTCTTCCAGTTCTTCTTTCTTTGTTATTACCATTCTAAAATAATAACTCCAGTATATTATATATACTTTTATGTTATTATAAACATGGTAAAACCATATTTCAGTATTATATCCATCCTTTTAATGACATGTCACCATACGTGTGTACGTACGACTTACCGTCTCCACGTTGTGGTGTAATTGTTATTCAAAACATTATTATTTCGATGGGTATAATAATGATGTGTAATTTAGGCAAATAATAAATATAACATGATAATGATTCTATATATATTATTTAACATCCAGTGAAATATTATTTTAATATCAAAAGAATGATATTTTCGCTCGTGCATACGTACGGACTACCGTCTCCACGAACGTGATGAGATTCATTCTCCATCGTATCCATTCAAGTATAATTCTCATTTGATGATTAATAATAGTATCTATGGACTTGATATCCTTCTGGATATGAATAAGATGCAACCTATCCATTGAAAAAACGGCTTACTTAACAAAACATATAAAACAAAAACGAGTAATTTAACACCTGAAACAATGATAATACTATTATATTATTAACAAATCAATGTTAAAAGATAATATATGATATCATATTAATGTATATGATTATTATATAATTTAATAAAACTTACTACACCATTATAAAGGAGGTTAACCTACCCTCAACCGAGGAAAAGTACATGGTAAGGGTTTATTTCGCAATCTCTTCATTATCCGAGGTTGTTTATACGCAATTATCTACGGTGACCTCTTTATCATCCACATCCATGTTTCATAAAAATGTATTTCAAAACATTATTAATATTTTATAGAATATGGGTTAAAGTCAGTTATACCCTTGTTTGACTTTTTATAATATGTTTATAAAGGAATCATTCTGTCGTTTTACAAACAAGGTGCTTTTTAACCTTTTCGACAGAATTAAGGTAAGAATATTTTTTTAACTTATACGGAGGGTTCGGCTATTTTCCGCCATTATAAAATCATTGAAGCTTCCCTTATAATCTTATAAGAAAATTTTCAAAGTAAATGTTTTATTTTATAATTATGTTCCTTTTAAATGATTTTATAAAATTGGATATTTCTCTAAATGAGTTTTACAAATCATTTTCATCAACGTCAAAATCCTTTAATGGATTTTAAACTTGTTTTGATGTTGATTTATCATGATAAAAATGTTCTATATTGTTTTGAAGGTTTTGTGAAATGTTTGACTATAGATGTGTTATTTTTATACCATTCATTATTTATGGGTAAAGTACTGACATTTTGTATTCTAGTTTTAATACGAATGTTTATGTTATGATTAGAACTTTTCATATGAGGAATGCATTAGACTTAGTAAGTGATGGGTAGAGCCCGCTATAGCTCCTCGATGCATCAGTAGGTCTAATGAGACAAACTATTGTCTTGGCACAAGGCCTTGGAAAAATCTTATTTGTAGTCTTGGGATGAGGCCATGGATATCTGGTTATGATAGTCTGGAATTATGCATTCCATCATTATGAAAGTGGTTATTGATATTGCATGTTATTATTCGATTAGTAGAATATCCACGTGAATAAGTAAATGGAATTATTTCATTTTATTTTTTCCATACTATGTTGAAGTTCAAGTTTAATAGTATTTTGTTTTAGTTATACATTGCCTTAAATGTTTATTCTTATTTATGTAAGTTTCCGCTATACTATAATCCTTAATGGGAATTTGAGATCACCCCTTTTCTATGTTTTATTTTTCCCAGGATGTGAAGAAGTAAATTATGAATGACCTGCAGGGATAGTATGAGGGGATAAGAGTGTGGACTATGGAGACTATGTTGTTTTAGTTTTCATTTTTATGATGTAATGTAAAACTTTATGAATATATCTAGTGTTTCCAAGGCTACTAAAGTAATCGGTCTTTCGAGATTTGATCTTTCTTGTGATCATGCCAATGTTATGTAATAATGAACCAACTATGGTTAACTGGGGTCCGGGCATTACAGTTGGTATCAGAGTAAGTTTAGTAAAGACCATGGAAGATAGATTTAGATAAACTCTGATTAGATCACATAGATTTAAGATGGACATTGAGGATTATTATAGAATAAATTCTTAGAATTTTGGTATTGTAGAGATTTTGTGAGTTTTCGGAGCAATACATCCATGTCTGGATACGAGCAGGTAGAGGTGGATCTGGTACAGAAGTACCTATGGGTAAAACTCAAAAACACCGCTTTGAGCTATACTCGAACGGGAACTGGTGCACGACAACGGGCCTTACTGCACTCTTGGTTACTATACTCCCGGGGGATATTCTTAGGATAACTCCCATTTTCATTACAAATCATTATGAAGGTTTTATGAGTAAATACTTACTCAAGGAACACATTTTTATGATTATGGATTATCTCCATAAATAGTTCAATTTATGTTAAGTGTTTTATAAGTATGAAATTATATATTTTGATTCATAAACTGATCTAGTTTATGTCATTGT
Source organism: Viscum album (assembly GCA_963277665.1). Taxonomy (NCBI): domain Eukaryota; kingdom Viridiplantae; phylum Streptophyta; class Magnoliopsida; order Santalales; family Viscaceae; genus Viscum; species Viscum album. The sequence goes on from OY728156.1 coordinate 743,696,787, forward strand.
TTAGAAATGGCACTTAGTTGAAGAAATGGAAATTGTATCAATACACACACTCCATATAGGGATTTCCCTCATGCTCAAGATAATTATAGTGGAGCTGGAGGTGCAACTGGTGCTGATCAACTAATCCCCACACTGGGACAACTCACTCAGGTTATGAATAATAACATTACCCATATGAAGCACCCTGATCCACAGCATGGAGTATCAATGTTAGATCGCTTCATGCGAAAAAAACCACCAACATTCAATGGGAGTACAAATCTATTAGTAGCTGAGCAATGGATAAATTCCCTAGAGAAAATATTTCAGGCTTGAGGAAGTAGTGAAAGGGAAACAGTTATCATGGCAGTTTACCGCCTCACTAGAGATGCTGATCTATGGTGTTCATTGATTCAAAACACGAAGGAAGATGATGAAGTATCAAATATTGAATGGAGGGAGTTCAAAGATCTATTTTTAGAAAAAATACTTTCCTCGTGACCGTCAAGTAGATATGGAAAGGCAATTTCTGAGTCTGAGATAAAATAAGGATGATAATGTCGCAATGTATGACGCTAACTTTACAAGGTTAGCAAGGTATGCTGGAGATTATATACATAACACAAGAAGTAATATTGATCATTTATTTGATGGGTTAATACCATTTCTTCATCAAGAATTAGTCTCACAATCCTTCTCATCATATGAAGACATTATCTCATGTGCTATCAAGACAGAAAAGGAATTCTCTAAGTCTTATGAATTTAAATCAAAACAAGAAAATAAGAGATCTGCAGATCAATCTGGGAATGTAAATAAGGGGAAGAAGGGAAAGGTTGAATATCCATCCTGTGGTAAATGTGGGAGGAAACACCCTGGTACTTTCTTGAAGGGAATGGGTGTCTGTTACAAGTGTGGTGAAAAAGGTCACCAAGCTCGTGATTGCAAAGGGAAGAAGGAAGCTACCAATGTTCAGTGCTACATTTGTAGGGATATGGGACATTATTCAATAGAATGTCCTAAGAGTCATGGGAACATACCTCAGAAAAGGCCAAGGGATCAAAGCCAAGTTTATGATATCACTACTGCTGAGTTAGAAGCTCCGAAAGACGTGGTGGCAGGTAATTTAATGGTTTCCTCAAGTTTAAAAAATCTATTATTTGATTCTGGATCATCGCATTTTTTCATATCTTCCCAGTTTTCTATGAAAATTAGATATCTCTAATTTGATTTAATAAGGGAGTTTTCCGTTAATACTCTTAAGGGATGTATCATTGCAACAAAGTTTTCTGAATCAGCTTCCATTAGAGCACATAAATGTTCTTTATCTGCTAATCTCATCGTCATACCTATGATTGTGTTCGATATAATCCTCAGTATGGACTAGCTTTCGGACCCTGATGTCATGATTTATTGTAAGAAGGAGGAGGTTACGATTTTTGATGATGATGATGATGATAAGGAACACCTTATCTTTAGAGCAGAATCGTCACCACCAAATTCTTATCTAGATCCACCCATAGTAGCTCAACTAAATTCAATTATTGGGGAGGAAGAGAATGAAATGACTATGGGCGAGGAAACAAATGGTCAAATAGAGGATGTACCTGTTGTGAAAGAATATGTAGATGTGTTTCTGGAAGATTTAACTGGACATCCTCTAGAATGAGAAGTTGAGTTTTCCATTGATTTAATTCATGGATCAAGGCCTATATCGAAGACCCCTTATAGAATGGCCACTATATAAATAGTTGAAATAAAGAAACAACTAGAGGAATTGAGTAATAAGGGATTTTTCACCCTATTGTTTCTCCATGAGGAGCCCCTGTTCTTTTTGTTAAAAATAATGATGGATCTATGAGGTTATGTATCGACTACAGGGAGATCAATGCTATATCAATAAAGAACAAGTATCCCCTAGATCACATTGATGATTTATTTGACCAACTACATGGAGGTCAAAACTTTTCAAAGATTGAACTTCGATCGGGATACCATCAGTTGTGTGTGAAGAAGGAAGACATTCCAAAGACAACATTTCGAACAAGGTACAAGCATTACAAGTTTACAGTAATGCCTTTTGGATTGACTAATGTACCCTATATTTTTATGGATCTAATGAATAGAGTTTTCAAGGAATATCTTGATTACTTTGTAGTGGTATTTATTGATGATATCTTGTTATACTCCAAAAGCTACAAAGATCATGAAAATCACTTGCACGTTATCCTGAAGACTCTGAGAAGACCTGAAATATTTGGGATGTTTAGCAACTGTGAATTTTGGATTTAGGAGATTTATTTTCTTGGCCATATTGTCTCTATAGATGGAATCTCTGTTGATCCTTCTTAGACCAAGGAAATCCAAGAATGGCCATCACCTATGAGTATAACTGAGGTACACAGTTTTATTGGTTTGTCATGTTATTATCGACATCTCGTCCATAATTTTTCTCTATTGGCTAACCCATTAACAAAACTCACACATAAAGGGGTTAAATTTGTTGGGACAAAAGAGTGTGAAGAATGTGTCAAGGAACTAAAGAGAAGATTAGTCAATGATCCTATATTGACTCTACCATCCGAGAATGATGGGTTCATTATTTATAGTCATCCATCGAAGAAAGGACTTGGTTTTGTCTTTATGCAGAATGATAGGGTTATTGCCTATGCATCACGAGAGTTGATAATTCATGAACAAAACTATCCTACTCATGATCTCGGGTTAGCAGATGTGATCTTTGCTTTGAAGATATGGAGGCACTACCTCTATGGTGAAAAATGTGAGATTTGTAATGATCACAAGAGTTTGAATTATATTTTGTCACAAAAAGAACTCAACATGATGAAAAGGATATGGGTTGAATTACTCAAGGACTATGATTGCACGATACACTACCACCTGGGGAATGCAAACAAGGTGGCAGATTCTTTGAGAAGAAAAGATCATGGAGTTCTGAACAATATGATAATTGAAAGTGAAAAAATTTTCATGGATCTAGTAAAGATGCACATGGGAATAATGAGGGAAGGTGAAACATTAATGATTTTTCAAATGGTTGCCAAACCATCTTTACTAGAAAGTATTAAGAGTTCTCAGACCGAGGATGATGAATTTCAAAAGAAGATTAAAGCTGTGAATGATGGGAGATTGAGAGACATTGTGTATGAAGATGGAATTTTGAAATTTGGGAAGAGAATTTGTGTTCCTGATATACCTGATCTAAAAAGGGAATTACTGGATGATTCTCATAGTTCAAATTTCTCTATACCCCATGGGAGCACCGAAATGTATAGAGATTTGAAGGAAAATTTTTGGTGGGACAACATGAAGAGGGAGATTGAAGATTTTTGTCAAGATGTATGGATTTTCAACAAGTGAAAGTTAGAAAGCAACATCCTAGAGGAGTCTTGCAACCTCTTCCCATACTAGATTGGAAATGGGACAATATTACGATGGTCTTGGTCATGGGGCTACCAAGGACTCCTAGAAGGACTGATACAATATGGTTCATTTTTTATCATCATACCAAGTCAGCACATTTGTTTCTATAAGGGACGATTTACCACTTAAATGAATAGAAAGACTATATAATAAGGAAGGTGTGAGACTTCATGGAGTACCCCTATCGATTGTTTCTGATAGTGATCCCCATTTTAGTTCAAGATTCTGGAAAAGTATTTAGAAAGCCTTGGATACTGAACTTCATTTGAGCACTGCCAACCACCCTCCAATAGATGGACAATCACAAAGAACTACTCAAACCTTAGAAGACATGTTGAGATCATTCTCACTTGACTATCAGGGTGTGTGGGATCAATATTTACATTTGGTAGAATTTTCATATAACAATAGCTTCAATTCGAGTATTCATATGAAACCATAAAAAGCGTTATACGGAAAGAGATGTCGCACACCAACCTGTTGGGATGACATTGGTGAATGAAAACTTATAGGCCCAGAACTGGTAGAGGAAATGATGGAAAAGGTGAAGGTAATTCAAAACCATATCAAAGCAGCTCAAAGTAGGCAGAAGAGATATACCAATAATCGAAGGAAGGATTTGGAATTTCAAGTCAATGATCATGTTTTTCTGAAGGTATATCCATGGAAGGGAGTCATACATTTTGGTAAGAAAGTTAAATTGAGTCCCATGTACATCAGACCTTTCGAAATTCTATAACAAATTGTGGATATAGCTTATCGTTTGGCAATGCCGCCAAATATCTCTAAAGTTCACGATGTGTTCCACATATCACTATTGAGGAAATACATGCTTGACACAACACATGTACTCATATATGAGGAATTAGAACTAGAACATGATCTGTCTTATTTCTAAGAGCCCGTCAAGATTCTTTATAAGAGAGAACAAGTACAGAGAAACCGGACGACTCGTCTGGTAAAATTCTTGTGGAGAAACCATAAGATGGAAGAGACAACGTGGGATCCCGAGAAACTTATGATGAAGAACCACCCGAGTCTTTTCATGCGGTAGTATTCTAGAAATTTCGAGGATGAAATTATTTGAAGGAGGGGAGAATGTAACACCTGAAGATTCTACGGTACGCTTCTCTTTGAATAATGCAATAGCGTGTGTTGTACACAACATCGAGGTCTAACACACCACAACCAATCAAACTAGCCGTTATGAATAGTAATAACCAGTTTTGGAAATTTATAAATTTTATTTATCAATATGGACTTCATTTTTTGGATTCATAACATTGAAATTACCCTAGGGTGATTTTTTGGTATTTTTCTGAAAAACATCATTTTTTGATGAATAGTGAAACCACTAAGTGGTAGTAAAAAAACTGATTTTTTCATAAAACATAATTTTACCGATTCTGTGAGTGGAATTTTGAAAATCCGAAAGACATAGTTAATTTCAAGGAATAAAATGTGGTTCAATGAGATGAAAATAATTTTGGGTGAATAGTAACTTTTTACTTTTATTTACCTCAGATAAAATTAAATAGGGTAATTAAGGGTAAAAATGTTATTAATAATACCATAAAACATGTCCTAATTCTATGGGACAAGTTTATCTCGACCAAAAACAACTTTAGGAATAAAATATTATCATTTAGGTCCACGTGGATTAGATTAGGATATTTATTATTATTTAATTCAAAGAAGAGTTAAAAGAGATAAAATCAATGTTTATTTACAAAAACATTTTTAGTATAGGTTTATACATAAGGTAAATTCAATTTTTAATATTAATTAGAAATATAAAAATATTTCCTACATAATGATATTTTATTTATAATTTTTAAGTAATAAATAATTTAATTTATTTATGACACAATGATGATGCAATAATTACCATAATAGTGAAATATTAAAATAATTGATATTATAAATACCCAAATAAATATAATTTGAGACTATTTATGAACTAAACTAATTTTCTAGGTTAATATAACATGTTATGAATGATTTAATTAAATTTTTTTGATGTAATCATTCTGTTATTATTTTCACAAAAATCAATTTTCCAAATAGTGTCAAAATTGACATAAAAGAGTTTTTAAAACAAATATTATATTATTAATTGATATTAAATTTATAAAAATCTAATGTTCGTCCAAGAGACTTATATCATGATAGGTGTATCATTAATGGATCACTTGTGGGTCTCTTGGAGGTATATAGTATGTTTATTAAATATATAATATAAAAATACAAAGTGACATGGTAAGTGTCAAACTAATAAACTAAGAGTTAAAACTAAACGATAAGGTTAATATAATGACCCAAACGTGTACAAATAATATTGGTTGAGTGGTTTTAGACCCATACCCACCTTAAACCTTTAATAATCAACTTTGGAGCCATTAGAAACCGAATATGAATTTATTATAAAATAATATTTCTAAATTTTCCAAAGGTGCCCCTACTCCCCCTTATAAAAGGACACCACTTCTAACCAATTCTTCGCACCTTTAAAGCCTTTTGGTTCAGACAACGCCTGACCAAATACAATCTCAACTACCCTCACTACAATCTAGAGGCATTAATTTGATCTGAATTCCAACCTAAGGATCCCTTTAGATCAAATCAAAATGAAGAACCCGAAGAAGAGGTAATGTTTTCACCACCCTTTTTCCAGTTCCTTTCTTCTTCCACTTTTTCTTTCATTGTTATTACCATTGAAAAATAATAACTCCAGTATATTATATATACGTTTATGTTATTATAAACATGGTACAACCATATTTCAGTATTATATCCATCCATTGAATGACATGTCACCATACGTGTGTACGTACGGCTTACCGTCTCCACGTCGTGGTGTAATTGCTATTCAAAACATTATGATTCGGATGGGTATAATAATGATGTGTAATTCATGTAAATAATAAATATAACATGATAATGATCATGTATATATGATATACCATCCAATTAAATATTATTTTAATATCAAAATAATGATATTGTTGCTCGTGCGTATGTACGGACTACCGTCTCCACAAACGCGATGAGATTCATTCTCCATCATATCTATTCAAGTATATTTCTAATTTGATGATTAATAATAGTATCTAAGGACTTGATATCATTATGGATGTAAATAATATACAACCTATCCATGAAAAAAATGACTTACGTAACAAAATATATAAAATAAAACGAGTAAGTTAACACCCAAAACAACGATAATACTAAGATATTATTAACAAATCAATGTTAAAAGATCATATATGATATCATAATAATGTATATGATTTTTGTATAAGTTAATAACAATTATTTCACCATTATACAGGAGGTTAACCTACACTCAACCATGTAAAAGTACAAGGTAAGGGTTTATTTCGCAATCTCCTAAATATCTGTGGTTGTTTATACATAATTATCTACTGGGACCTCTTTATCATCCACATCCATGTTTCATAAAAATGTATTTCAAAACATTATTACTATTTTATAGAATATGGGTTAAAGTCATTTATACCCTTGTTTGATTTTTTATAATAATTTTATAAAGTAATCTTTCTTTCTTTTTCCAAACAAAGTTCTTTTTAACCTTTTTGACAGAATTAAGGTAAGAATGTTTTTTTAACTTATATGGTGGGTGAGACTATTTTACGCTGTTATAAAATCTTCGAAGATTCCCTTACAAGCTTATAAGAAAATTTTCAAATTAAATGTTTTATTTTATAATTATGTGACTTTTAAATGTTTTCAAAAAAGGGATATTTCTCTCAAAGAGTTTTACAAATCATTTTCATCAATGTCAAAATACTTTAATGGATTTTAAACTTGTTTTGGAGTTGATTTGTCATGATACAAATCTTATATATCGTGTTGAAGGTTTTGTGATATGTTTGACTGTGGATGTGTTATTTTTATACCATTCATTATTTATGGGTAAAGTATTGACATTTCATATGCTAGTTTTAATACGAATGTTTATGTTATGATTTGACCTTTTCATATGAGGAATGCAATAGACTTAGTAAGTGATGGGTGGAGCCTGATATAGCTCCTCGATGCAGCGGTAGGTCTCATGAGACATACTAGTGTCTTGGAACAAAGCCTTGGCAAAATATTATTTGTAGTCTTGGTACGAGGCCTTGGCTATGTGGTTATGATAGTCTGGCATTTTGCATTCCATCATTATGAAAGTGGTTATTGATATTGAATATGATTATTCTATTAATATAATATCCATGTGAATAAGTAAATGGAATTATTTCATTTTATTTTTTCCATACTATGTTGAAGTTCAAGTTTAAAAGGCTTTTGTTTTAGTTATACATTGCCTTAAATGATTATTCTTATTTATGAAAGTTTCCTCTATATTGTATTCCTTACTGGGCATTTGAGCTGACCCCTTTTCTATGTTTTATTTTTCCTGGGATGTGAAGAATTAAATCATGAATGACTTGTAGGGATAGTATGAGGGGATAAGATTGTGGACTATGGAGACTATGTTGTTGTAGTTTTCATTTTTATGATGTAATGTAAAACATTATGAATATATCTAGTGTTTCCATGACTACTGAACTAATCTGTGTTTTGATATTTGATCTTTCTTGTGATCATGCCAATGTTATGTAATAATGCACCGACTCTGGGTAATTGGGGTTGGGGCATGAAAAATGTTGTAGAGGTGGATCTCCAATAAAATTTCAATGAAATCACTGACCTAGAAAAGATTATGATAAATGAACATAACACCATAATTTTCTTTCATAAATGGATGATATTCTTGATAAATTCAATGTTAATTATCAAAGGATAATTTTCAAGAAGTATGTTCTACTAGATTTGAGTACTTTTACTAAAGACATCAAAGAGGTTTAGGTACTTATTAATTTGAATCCACAACCCAAAAATATGAAGACACAAATACAAAATATACCGTGATGATCTTGAGTGGATTCATGATGAGGAAAACATTCATGCTGAGCTAACAACATCATATCAATAACAAATGGACTCCTTCAGGTATGTATATGAGAAACAAATTGACATACCATATCTCAAAAAATTATATTATCTAGTACCATTTCATTTCACTCTAACAATGGAAGAGGAGGAATCCACAAAAGTGATGTAATTTGAATAAAGGATGGAGGAGGTTTACTACTTAACTTCATCCATTATTACCCAACTTCAAGGGGAACTTACCACTAAGGTAGTGATTGAACAAAAAACATCTCAGGGAGATGATCGTTATTTGAACTCTTGATATGATATTATTCATTCATATATGAGTACCAATCCATATTTTTTATAATTTTAATACTTTTTAAATTAATTATATGACTTATAAGATGGTGAAGAAACATGAAATTCACCTATTGGGGAACATATGGGGATCCCTAATTCAAATTAAAATATATTTGATGATACCGTTTAGGAGATTCAAGTAGCTGATCATGGTGAAATGTAGATAGAGGCTGGTCACATTGAAGGGGATAAATTACATATTAAAAATTCAAATTCATACATTATTCAATTAAAAATTACTTATTTTTATCCCTTTGATCATTCAATTCATACAGCCTATTTGAATCAAACACTAGACAATGAAGAGGAGCTTTCACATCTTCCATCCAGGAAGGAGGATGATTCATACTTCATCCTACACCCACCATGAAAAATATACATAATTGTTAATGGGGGATCATGTATACCATACCCATGGACTATTCCACACCATGAAGAATGAATAACAAGATAGGAAAAGGCACATGTGTTGGTTCAAATAAAATAGGCTTAATTCAGAAATGGACTTTGGATAGCAACTAATACTTCCTTATATATGTGATAAAAATTCAAGGCCCACATAGGGGATCATACCGTGATTTACCATTAATTTTTTATTAGTATTTATATTTTATTAGTCTAGTATTCAATTCACTAACTGTTTTCTTTTTGTATTTTAAATGAAATGATCCAAGAGATCAATTGAGTATCTTTCGTTTATAGGTTCATAATTTCACAAGGAAACAACAAATAGTGGCATAAGAGGAAAAATATTCATGGGAAAGGGATTTCACTTTTAATTTTTATCTTTTAAAATCTCCAAAAAAAATTCTGTCAACATTTTTTGATCCTTAAAGTGGATGTTTAATACCCATACCTAAATTCATGATTTACTTGACTTATCTATGAGACATGAGTTTCTCATGAATCCTTTGATTCCATGTTTTATATTTCAACGCTAATGGGATTTAATGAATGAAAAATAGAATTGTATTATTTAATTAAATCATGGATAGAAAAATGAGGTCACATTATTTGGGACGATTAATTGATTCATGTAAATGAATCTTCCCTACCCCATTTTGTATGATTTGAATAAATGAAAATAATGTAAATTGTTATATTATTAATAATTATTCCTTTAATGATTTCCCAAAATTATATTCACATTCATGAGGGGACTTCTATACCAATTACATCCTATTTTATTCTTGAGAATATTTACTGAGTGATATTGGGATATGTCACCTACCAGAACATGAATTTGAAAATTTCAAATATTTTACTATGAGAAAACACATTTAAAATAATGGAGGCATGTTTTTAAAATACTTTATCAAATTTCCCACCTTTAAATCAATCTTTTGTATCCCATAGAGATCATGAATACCATTTTTAGTAATGATCTTGTTTTGATTTATTTATATCCTTACCTACCCTCCTCATCATATTTTTATATATTTTTGAAGTTGAAGAGTGGGGTTGAAGGGATTCATAGAAAAATGGATTATTTACAATGTAACGAAGAATTGTGGGGGTGATAAATTGTGGGGGTAAGAAACTTTACTGATTCATTCATCATACACTTAATTGTTTTCCCCTATTGAGAATGAAATATTTCTACAAAAAGAATAGAAAAATGTTAAAAAATGGGTTGTGATTTGGGAAAACCAAAAATACTCATTACTAGACCAATGTTCTTTTATAATATGTGGTTATTTGGTGGATGTGAGGTTAATTCTATTAAAAACATTTGATAAATAAAAAAATGAGAAGGTTGTTCGTAAAAATAAAATGTGTATAAAAGTCAAAAAATATTCATGAGAGTGCACTAATCATTCATTATTCTATATTTTGATGATAACATTTATTTTTAGTTCTAGTTAATGTAGGAGTTGTTACAATTTAAATGGTGTAATTTGATAACACATTTAAAATTAAATGTCATGATTTATACTTTAAGAGATAAACCTCCACTTGGAGACATAATTTTTCAATAATCAATTCCTTCTTACCTTAATACTCATATTCATTTAAAACATTAATGAAAATACTTCATGATTCAAGGTGTGTTTCTTCTTTTCAATGTTAACAATGTTGTTCTTTTATAAGATTATGTATAAAGATAATGCTTTAAGGATATGAGAATAATTCCACATGAATTATATCATGAGTGATGAGCGAAAATATTAAAAAGTGTATTAGATCACGTTTCTTCTTGTTTAGTAATAATAAATTAAGGAACGTGAATTAATTATAACAGAAGTTACATAATATTCAAATAGGGAAAAGTAAAATTATTGATATGATTATTTTTATAAAAAACAGAAATTGAAGTAATATTTTATGTGGATTTGGTAAATTTGATTTAACATTAATAATTATTAAATTATATTACATTGAAGATTAAATATTTATAACATTGGGGCCTTTAAAAATTCTTTTTGGAGATTTAATGGTTGAGGACATGCATGGTTTAGGTGTTTTAGTATTTAACATACATAAATTTCGTTCCTAATTTTAATAAATTTTTAATAAATTTTTAATGAGTTTGAAAATAAATTCCATTAAATTAAATTATTTTATTATAATAATAAAAAATTATGAATATAAAAGAATATTATTTTAAATTTAATTATATAATGATATTCAAAATATTAGAATTTAATTATGTAATCTGATCAAATTTAATTTTTATTTGAGACTCATTTGTAGGTGTTTACAAGAAAATAGTTAACATGTTGGACTTCCCTCAACCATGAAACTCTTTACATAGAAAAGTCTAGTGGGATAGTTTACCTGACCACCTAGGATATCTATCCAAGCCATGTTAGTCTATTGGATTTCTCATCACATGATAGAGCTGATTGAATAACCGGATGAAATAAACTCAAACGAGTTTGGTCCTGGAATTTGAAATATCCTTGAAAAAGGTATGTTATAAACTCCGATTAGAGGAGAATGTGGAATTGATATTTCCACGATATTCGAAGTTTCAAAAATTTCTAGATAAAATAAATAGTAATCCATCCTAAGATTTCATGTTCAGATTTTCAATCTAAAATAAAAAAATTGGAGAATAATGATTGAACCAAAAATGAACCCAAATGTATATTTTTTCACCCTTAACTCATCCTATTTAGAAATTCATGTTATTTTAGCTAAAATTCATATATTTTTTATATTTTATCATTTTATAAAAAAGGGAAAAAACCCAAAATAAATTGTCATTGATTTCATTAAATAATCCAAAAATAACTAGTTTAGATGAATTTGATCATATAGGTGCAAAAAATAGGAAAATCCTCAAATAGGATAACCCTGGTCAGCCACTATGCTATATTAAGAAAATAATTTTCATTTTTCATTCTTAATAACAACCAGACAATATATACATATGAATATAGTATGATTTTTTATGACTGTTGTACATCTATATTATTTAGTTTGTTATAGCTTAGGCTGTAAATATTTATTTGCACATTCCTAGTTCTCAGTTTACCTATTATTATGCATTTTAATGTGAATTATTTTATGTACATAGTTATTTTACTCTGTTCAGAGGGTATATTACCCAAACCATTTCATTATAGACACCCAATTCCACTCCTTTCACTTAAGTATATGATAGGGCATACCTAAGGCCCAATTAAAGAAAGGTGTATGAACTTTTTAGTGGCCTACAAACTGATGGTGGTTACAATGATGAATTTTATCCCTTTTTTAAAAAATATATATGTATATTTAATGTAGATATGAGATTGGGGATTGTGAAAACATGGTACGGAACCCATTCATGAGTCTGGAAAGACAACACATGGGTGGAATCAGTGTCTCCTTGGATGAGATTGATTTTCTTACATTTCACATTATTCATTGACCTTTATCAAGATGATGTAATCAGATGAATTTTTATATGATTTTTGATTTCTTTTATCATTGAATAAAAAGATAGAAATTTTTTCTTCTTACATAATGATAGGAACATTCGATTCACATGTTATTTTCTGGATTTTGTTTGGTTGTATACTCTGAATATTAAATGGTTAGATTATTTAAAGTGTGTGAAACAATTTATATGGTGTATTAACATATAATTGTATGGTTTAATCTTATATAGTTTATTTTAAATTAAATAATATCATATAATGTCTGTATTTTATTTTATTTTTTCACAGTGTCTGATAAATTAAATTCCAACTACTACATAGAAAAAATTTCTTCTATAAATTGTAATTGAAATTTCAAATAAATAATCCTAAATAGGTAAATTTTTTCACTTAAGTAAATGGTTAAAATTTTATTCTTTAAAAAAAATTTAAATTATAATATATATTCTACAAAAACTAATTCCAATAATGTTGTGTAATGTTCTTTCATTTATAAAAAAATCAAAAGTTATTTTAAATAACCATTGTTATGAAATTATAGATAAAATATACTGGAAAAGTGTGATATGGTGAATTAAATATATATATATATGATATAGAAATTATGTGTATATGTTTTTGAACCTATGTATTGTTTTTTGGGGCTATTGACAGTGCCAATGTTCTATAAATTATGTGATATAACATGTACAGTATAATAAGATGGTATGCCTACTATCTCTTTCCATGAATTGGGGTACTTATAATATAAAAAGAAATTTGTTTTGAGGAAGTTCATATTCATGCATGATGTGATATTGAGAATGGGTAGATGGGGATAGATACAGATCATGGATAATGAGAACTTTATAATGTGGGGTGTGTAAGATAACATGACTATGTACATTTTGTGACTTTTAATTAAAAGATATTATTGATTATTTTGATACGAACCCTTATGGGTTTATTCATGATATGAGAGTGACTATAGTAGACCGTAGTCAAACCTATAGGTGAAACTCTTATGTTTCAATTCATAATTGGAGTGATGAGACATGTTATCTACCACAATTTTTCATATACTGTGTATGAATATGATATATGAATCACCTAGGAATGGTTATTCTATCAAGTAGGTAATTATTGATATATTTTTTATGAGAACCCTATTTGGGGTGTGTTGTTCAATGAGATACATTGAGATGTTATTTTTTCCTTATCAAATTATTGGTCCTAGAACATTGGTTGAGTTGTAAGACGTTTTCCTTCTTCATTTTTGAAAATTATGTGATATCTAAGGGAAAATTATGATAGATGTTAACTAGGATCATGGATTACATTATTATGAGAATAATGGTCGGTTTATTATATCAATATTGACATATATAAGTGAAAAATTGATTATAATGGATATATATATTCCTTTTGAATTATGAAACTTGAAACCCAACAGAGATGTTATGAGTGATGTTTGAGTTTTGATGGGTAGTATATGTTATATGTACGGATATACTAGTTTCAGGGTGATCCTAGATTTATGTTTCATGAATTTTTTGATTATGGTTAAACACTTCATGATTAAATGAAATGCATTGAATTATGGGTAATCACATGGTCTTCATTAGCTTGAGTGAGATGCCCTTCACTCTTTAAAATCGAAGCATCGAGTGAGATTCTTTTAGCCTGGTGAGTTAAAATACGATTAGTAAGGTTAACTAGCTTATTAAGCATGAGATCCAAGGACATATGGGATATGAATAAAAATATTGTAGTTAGGTGGTGTAATAGATTGACACCATGAAGTACACTTTCTTCGAATACCTAGTTGTAAACATAAGATATTGAGAACAATTGAAAAATATTAAATGAATAATCCATTAACATGAAAAAATTTAGTGTATTTTGATTAACCTATATGGTAGGTGGATTTTTTGAAACCCATAATTATCCTTATAAAGGTAATATGGGTGGTTGAATTTTTAAATGGAATGTAAGTCATGTAGATGGGTGATTTTTGAGGAATCTGTAGGATAAAAAGTTTGAGTTCGGAATGTTACAGAAATCTTGAGATAAAGAAACAATAACAGATAGAAAATTTTTTGTGGTTATTTGAAATACCCCAAATTTTTATATATACTATTTGGGACATTTTTATTTAGTCCCCCCCAAAGTCCTTTTTGGGTTAAGACCACATTACTTTCCTATTTTTTTGGATGGGTCTTGTAATCCATAGTTTACAATGACTTCAAGGATTATAGTCATGGGTTATTGATGGGATATCGATTGGATCAATAAAAAATTATCTATTATATGATTATAGAAGGATATGAGATTCCTGGTTTGATAAAAAATATTGGAAGGGTGTAGACCCTTTAGGATGTGATTTTTTATTTTTAGAGTAATAATTTATAGGGGTATGACCAGGTCATGAATATCATATAAAAATAGATGTGTCGAGGTATGATCGATAAATATGAGGAGGTATATATAAAATATGATGAGTTGGCCTTAATTTTATGAGTTATTTAGTAATTTATAGATGATCATCTCAAGTGAGAGATGATTTGTGACATCATATGTAATGTTTGATCTATAGATTGATGGAACATGGGACTGGTGTAATGTTGAGGGGTTAATCCACTATGTATTATGGCTATATAATCAAGGTATATCCTCTACTATAGAAAGATAAGGATTGGTATGAGTATATGATTCTAGTGGGTCTATGTAGGACACATAGAATAACAAATGTTACTACATTATGATGGTTATTAAGGATATCGAACTCGAGTTAGAACCATGATGACTAGGTGTGTGGTTTATTTTAACTGATATAATTAGGATGTGGTTTTCTACATAGCCATGATGTTAGTAGATTCGTAATTAGTGATCATGTTAGAAACTTATTCAAGAAATATGAGTGGTGGTTGAAAATCACAATATTTGTATAATGATGTGATTAGGAAAGATCATGCTCGATAACCTGTAATAACGAAGTCCTATGAACATGATCACGCATGGACCATTTTATTTTGTGGGGATCATTTTTATTAGTTTTTTAACATAGGGAGTAACATGTTTATTTACCCAACCAATAGGTGGTTAGGGTTTTGTGTCATCTCATAGGTACAAGTAGCCGATTTTGACATAGAATGTGGAATGTATCTAGGTATGTGAATCAGTTATTTAGAGCTGATGGAATTAATATATTAGATATATTATGTTAACTTGATATGAGTTTTTTCCATGTTGTGAAACCATGTTTGATTATTGAAATCAGTTCAGGGACTGACCAGTTTTGTGAGACATCGGTTCTCTAGTGTAACATAATAATGAAAATATTGAATATGGACTTATGTTATAAGTATTATAGGAAGATATAGGTTGAAATTAAATGAGAATAAATATATGATAAATTTACTAGGATATACCAGTGAAAACAATCAGTGAGGTGTGGCGTCTGTATCATGGGAGTTCAAAAATTCCATCAATACTGGGGAATCATAGTTGGGATTGTTCAAATAATCAGTATTAACATGTAGGGTCTTGCGACGATTTTAAAAGTGAAAATGATATTATGCTACTATGGATTTTTATAGGGTTTCTAAGGAATCTATGAGGTAATGATGTGATATGGGGGGTTGTGCATCGACAGAAAAGTTTGGATCACCTAGTTTTTTGTTAGAGTCCTTAGTGGGTGATCTTAAAAATATATATGCTAAGAATGAGATATGGTCTGTTACCTGGGGGTGCTCAGGCCTTTTATATAGATTACAATGCTCATTTTGCAACATAATTGATGTAGGGTTTTTTTTTAAAGCATTAGCTTTGCAACTGTATTAAATCATTTCGTATCATCCACAGCCAGAGATATAGTCCAAGAAGAAAATACATAATTTTAGAGGACATGTAGGGGGAAATATTCCTTATTTTAGTTGTTATTAGAAGAAAAAATTGTATTAGTTACATTCACATTAGTTCATGATCAAGGTGATTGAAATTGTGGAGATTGAAATATGTCTCATTTAGGATACAATAGGGCTTGTCATTTTATCTTAGAGATAATGGAATCTACCTACTATTGGTTGATGTTATATGAAAACTTTTTTGTGGAGGTAATGAAATTCATCATGTGATACAAGTTTTGAATCCACTTCATCATCTGATTCAGGGTTTCAATTCATTTATTTTCATAATTACGTGTATGAATCCATTTCACCACATGATTCATGGGGTTATCCAGGTGAAAAAATGTAGCGTGGGTGTCTATTGGGAAATTAGTTCTTAAGGAAGAATGAGAAGAAGGTGTTGCGACTCCTTTTTATGAGTGGAACCCTATGTATGGGGTCATCAGTAAGTGGTTGATATTATTGATGAAGTGAGATGTTATGAGTGTTTAATTTTTTTTCTAATCATATTTTAAATTACCTATGTAGTAATGTAATTTTTTTGGTGTGATAATAGTGGTGGAATGACAATAACCAAGAGGATTCATGGGATACAAAATCCAACAACAGCAATGAGTGGCCATATTTTTTTGATTATAAACAACAAAAATGTTAAATAATATAGATTGAGTAGGAACTACTATATGGGGGGGGGGTTAGAAAACCCAGTGATTTCATCCAAGGTATGACCCCATTTAATTCTTCTGAACTGTGAGTATTTTTTCAAATTGTGAAGAATTAAGGGTTTAGGTGTAGCATGGGAAGGGTATTTTGACATGGTTTTATGGTGAACCGTGATTCATGACATATTTCTATGATGAATCATGCACAAAATCATGAAATGGTGAATATATATATAAATCTTTATAGTGTTGTATTCTAGTGTAAATTGTTAGAAAAGGGGTTTGAGACAAGGGGAAAAACATTTTGGAACAGAGGCCAGGTTTTTTGGGAGAGACTTGCCGTGAACCATCCCAAGGATGATAATTACTTATTGGGAGAGTTTGTAATCATCCTAAATTATTTATTCATGTCATGGTTTATATTTTAGATTATACATGTGTAACATTTTTCCTTTTTGACAGATGGTGGTGTGATTGTTTAGGAGCATGTTTGAGAGGAACATGTTGGACCTGCTACAGTTTGGTAGACAAATCATAGCCAAAATCTGGGGAGTGTTAGATCACACTTTTACCGCATAAAAATGTGTTTCAGGTTGCTAAATTATTCTAGGTTGTGATTCATGTATTTTAAATAGTATATTTCAGGGGGAACCAACCATCAAGGTAATTCCTTGAATGATGATCTAGCGAGGTGTGATATATTTAAGACAAGTGGTTGGGTCATCATTAATGGACTTCCTATGTAGAATGACATGAGATATATTTCAAAATATTGGATCGGTCTATGTGGCAGGGACTTGAGTAATGTCATTTTTAGATGTTATATGGTATATATCTCATATTCCTTATTTCATGAGTGTTCTTATGATAAGTGAAAAATCCTAGTGGGGGAGTGAATCCTGAGGCATGATGATGCAATGAGTTAGATGGCTATCATGCCTTCATTGAGTGAAGATTACTTGTGTAAATTATATAAAGGATTTAATAAAGAGACAAGGTAGAAAATGTGGATGGGGCCTTACCTTGAATGATTGTTATGGTCGACCGCATCATCTGTGAGAAGGCATGATGTGCTTGATAGATGAGGATCTTGTCAGAAGTGGATTGGGTCATGGTGGTTAACTGCCCAAAGTGAGAGCGTCGGTTCCTAAAGTGAAAGTAGATGTGCATGATGGACTATTCCTTTAGATAGAATGTAGTGCGTTGAGATTTATATGTATGGTTATTCCCAATTACTTTGGGTAGTATGTTGATTAGAAACACCCTACCTAAAGACATCAGATATAGGATGGGTATGATCCATAGTTGCATGAGGTGGAGATTGTATTATAGCAAGGTACCAAATTAGGTATGGTTGGGAATATTTTATTGGTTAGAAACTGTTGGGCTGATTAGAATTTGTACTTCACCGAGTGTCATGGTACTCTAGTTAGTTTCGGATAACCGAATGAGATTGTTTATATTTATTAATTTTTTACTCATTTATATAGACATATATAAAGGTTTATATTATGGTTTTCTCGGTAGACCCAACCTAATTATATTTTCATTTTCTACATGTTCACTCATGGGTGTGTGTAGAACATATGGTTTCCTTTATTACAAAAAACATGACATTCAGTGGGTCGGTCTGGGGAAACATGAGGGTATCAAAAGATTTGTAAGAGGCTTGAGATTATAGTAAGGGTACGATATATATTTTTTAACATTTTTTATTTATATTTGGAATAATCATAATGGGTGAATGATATATGTTTTTAATTAAAACATCATGTTTTGTAAAGATTTTTTTGGTTTTTTATGGTTATTGAATAATATTATTTCCAGGAAAAATTCTCCCCAATGCTTGTTTTAGTCCCTCACATATTTTCAGAAGCCTCTTGCATACAAGGTGGAATATTTGAGGCCATGTATCTCACTACCATGGGTGACAGTTCTAATTGGTGGTGTCATGAAGTTTTATAAGTGATTTATTTTTAGTATTTATGTAGATTTTAGATTGGTGGTCTTGGAATTCATTAAATCATGAGATGAAAATAAGAATTGTGCATTTGGGAAATATTTTATGATTGGAAATCCTAATTAATTTTAATATGGGATTGTTGTTTTCAATATTTCATTTGATATTTTTATGATTTATCCTATGTTGACATAATTCCATTTTGGATTTGTGATTTATGATTTTTGGATATAGGTTCATTTGCAAGTGGCTATGTATATGCATCAAGATTAGGTCTATATGACTCATATGATATATGTGTTATTTAAAGTGGTTGTTTCTTAATAAGTATTTTAGTTTTTTAAAGTGTAAAAAAGTAAGAAGGTGATTTACCATATATCATTTTGGTTGAATTAAACTTAGCTAGACCAAATTTCATTTATATAAAATTGAAGTTCATTTAAGTAATTTTTTCAGGAGGTTTTCTAGTGATTAAAATATAGTCCTTTCATAGTGGGATGTATAGAGACATATCTTGGGTGTGCATAGTAATTTTATTCCTTAGCAAGGACTCGATTATGGAATGATATTCCTTATAGGTGATCCAAGGATGGGCATGGGTTTCTAATGGGTTGTGGTGTACAATCAATAATGTTTCAACAATGACAATACAGTGCTTTCTCATATATATTATTATAGTTATTGTATATACTTGATCTAGGTAGTTATAGAATGTCATGTGAATTCCTTGGGCTTTTATATGTGAAATCCTTGAAGAATTTCTGGTAACATGGTTAAATGAAAGAAATAAAAAAAGATCATAGAATTGTGACTCTTTGTTTTTGATTTCATGTGTCATAGCGGGAGTTAGGAAAAACACCAATAGTTTTAGGAATGATAACCAGGTATTGGGTGATCATGTTATTATATAATACATGGGTGAGATGTCTCGAGCTATGGGGTGATCCAATCACAAAGTGGGCCATAGTCTATGGGTTATTAATTTTAGATTGGGTTATATTGTATTTTTATCATTTATGTATGATTCTAAGAAGTGATTAATTATATGTGAGGTTACATCCACTGCATTCGTGTTAGACAGAGTAGGATGGTGCACGATAACCCATGAGAGGTTTGTTAGGGATCACTCTACCTTGAGGATTAGAATGTCGGTTTGAAAAAAATTTCTTTTAAAAGTACATGATATCTTATGTAAATTGTGTGTTGATTATGCATGTTTCCTTTTTTGTTTTTTTATTCATGGAATGTGTTAGGTGAAAGATGTTTAAAATTTTTGCGGTTGTGGAAGTACCCAATATGTTTATTACTGGTAGTATTTTTGTGGTTCTAGTTTTGGGGTCACTCATGGAGTGTAGTGACCAGTTTTTTATATGACACATTTTAAGGAATGGAATCCCATATTTTAGGTTTAGAATTGGGGATTACCCCTTTGGAAAAGGGTGAAATTAATTATGTTTTTGGTACCATGGTACTGTTGACATTAATAGATTCTCCAGAATTAATTTTTATAAAGAGTGTTATTAGGACCTATTTTCATTGGTGCATAAGGAGAGGAGTACGGGAATACATATTCTACAGAGGAAACCATTAGTTATCAGTAGCTGGCGTGAATGATTCTCTGATGAGTTGGTACTGAGTGGGAGTTATTGTTTTGGATTTGTGCTTGGGTAAGAGTGATTCAGTCAGGCCCAATTATTATGATGGTTAATAGATGGATCATGGGATGCAGAATTTAGGTATTTTGTTCATAGAGCGATTATATTGATATTCCTATAGTGGGTATATTCATAACTACCACGATAGGTATGGGCTTTATGTCGAAATGGTTATTGTTATTTTCAAACTAGTCAGTGGATGGTTCATGAATCTTTGGGTACAAGTGCATATACGAATATGATTTCACCTTATTACTTGGTAAATACTAGATTTAGGATTTAGATGTGGTGATGGTTGGATTTAGTTTGTTATTATCATGCTCAGGGTGGACACTTTAGAATCCAAGAGTGAGTCAAATTAGAGGTGTGCTAGTGCCAAGGGTATGAGCATTATGGATGATATAGGTGGTTGGTGATCAAACCATGGAATTACATCAAGAGTTGGGATTGAATATTCGTGTAGGGATTGAACAATTCTTGGTATCCACCATGGAAAATTTCATTATGATACTGCAGTATATGTAACATGCTATGGTTTTTAAAAGGAAATTCATTTTTCAAAATCATAAAAGATATGTTATGTCATGCTTAAACAAACAACTATATATTATTATTTAAATTTTATAGTTATAAAATATCTGTTGAAATGTAATGAATGAAGGATATTTAATTAATTATGAAGATATACTGTAAACTTATTTCAAATAAATTCATTGGTTACCAATTAACTCGAAATGAATTTAAAGAAACCAATTTAATATAAATGATGTGTTTGTATTAGAAGCTTTTTTAGGGCCACAATATAAATTATATAAATAAATTAAATTAACAACTATTATTAAAATATAAGAATGAAATTTATATTATTTATATCTATGTTTTTTTAAATCATACAATAAGTTTGATATTCATAAGATAATAAATAAATTCAAATTATATTATAAAACAATATATTATTATTATTAAGTCAATAAGGTTTTCCTTATTAATTTTCCATTCTATTTTTGGAAAATCACAAACACCTTGTCCTTAAGAAAATATTTTTATATTCTATGATTTGCTTTTATATGGATCATTTCCTTCTATAAGTAAATTAATTCTTACCATATTTTCATTGTACATATTTTCACTAAGTATAAAATTCGGATTCATATTTGTAACCTTGGAATCTTATAAATAATTAGATATGAAGCATTCTGTTTTAGGATCCGAATTCTGGATGTGAACTGTAATGAAGTTCCACTCCCAATTATGGATATGAACTGTAATGAGGTTTCACTCTGAATTCTGGATGTGATCTTTAATGAAGTTCCACTCCGAATTCTAGATATGAACTATAATGAAGTTCTACTCTGAATTATGGATACGAACTCTAACGAAGTTCCATTCCAAATTATGGATACAAACTCTCATGAAGTTCGACTCCGAATTATGATTATGAACTTATCTAAGTTCTGGCTCTGAGTTCTTTGAATTCAGACTCTAAACACTTATGAATTATGACTCTGAATTCCTATAAACTCTGACTCCAATCATTGTATGTTCTGGTTCCGAATTTTTATGAAACCAGACTCCAAATTTCCATGAAGATCAGAGTCCATATTTCTACTAAATTCCGGTTCCGAATTCTTATAAAACAAAATCCGAATACCTCTTTTTTATAGACTCCAAATTCTATTTTGGTTTAATACTGAACTTTTATTTATCTTACATTACAAACTTTTTACTTACACTCCAATTTGTTATGTTTATTACAAAATGATGTCGTGATTTCAGTTGCACTTGTTTTGTTATAAAAATATGACGTCCATTCTGTTTCTAACAAACCATTGGTTTAGTGACACGTGTATAGGTCCCTACGAAATTTAAGGAAAATATGACTGTTGGATGATGGAGCCGACCGTTGGAGCTTCGCCTATAAATAGGAGCTCATGTGAAAAGAAGCTACAACTTTAACACATCATTGACTTCGGTGCTTACATGCTGTTGAAGTGATTTCTAGAGAGAGAGGCTCTTATCAACTCTCAAGCTTCGTGCAGAATGTTTGAATAGAATGTTCAAACACTGCCTTGTACAGACTAGCTTTGTTCGACTCCTAATGTTGGTGATTACATTCGAGGGCTTCCGGGTATAGGAAGGCAGATGCGCAGTCAACCATGAAGTTCGAGGGCTTCCTTGTTGAGGAAGATAGAGGTTCCAACTACCTTGAAGTTGAGGGCTTGCGGGGATAGCAAGACAGAGACTCTGATCTTCGTATCTAGGTACTACCCAGGTGTGGGTAAGACAAACTTCCTTGAAAGTATAAATCAAGGGACCTTTGTCCAATGTTGTTGGATACCTTTCTCTTTGTGTTAACATATTTATATCTTGTTACTTTTTTTGGTTACATGTTTTTTCCTCTGCATTTTGTATTTTAAGGAAAGTATAACCTTCATATATTTCATTACACTTGTACTCTGATTCATTTAGATTCAATATGCTTTAAGGTAGAATCTCATATTTTATTCTATCATTAAGTTTCAGTTTTTCGGAATCATATTTCCGGATTCATCTTTTCGGAATCATATATACGGAACCTGATTTTCTGAATCACTTTCCAGTTTTATTCAAGTGCATAAAATTAGAAGTTTATTACTTCATACCTTGTTCCAATTCTCCAATTGGTGTTAGAGGTGTTGTGAATTTTCTTATTTTATCTTTATTAAACATAGATCTTTCCTTGTTTAGAGAGATTTTTTAAGTGTACAATTCACCCCCTCTTGTATATTGAGCCTCTACATTGTTATTTCGATCCTAAAATTGGTATCAAAGGAGGTCAGTGAAATACTTATACTTACATATAAGTTTTTCCATGCACAACTTTTCATTGTTCTATATTTTTATTGCTTAGGTATTTTCTCCTTGAATCCAAACATTTGATTTTAAGAAGTTTGTGTGGAAAATATTTTTTCTTATAGATGGCAGGTATGAAAATTGGTTCCATAGACAACCTAAATCCTAGAAGAGCACCAATTTTTGATGGTAATAATTATGATTATTGGAGAGACCGCATGAATACTTTTTTAATCAACACTGGATTAGAAAATTTTGTTCTGATTACTGGATGTTTTCAAATTCCTGATAAGAAAGTTAGTACTTTCACAAACCAAGAGAATCATGATTATCAATTAATCTATAAGGTACACAAAACGTTACTATGTTCAATTACTTGGAATATATATAGCCAAATTTCTTCTTGTGAAGTAGCCAACTGTATCTGCAAGAAACTCGAAGTCACTCATATTGGTACATCTAAAGTCATTGAAACTAGGAGAGATATGCTTAGGACTGAGTATCATGGTTTCAATTTTCCTTATGGAGAACCCATATGCAAAGTGCAAAAAAGATTCATGACAATCCGGAACAGTTTACAATCTATGGGTGGGAAGGGATTAGATGATAATGCTCGTATTGATAAGATCATTGATATTATGATCAATGAGTGTGAATCCAAGAGAACTACTATTGATGAGAATAGGAAGGATTCATAGATTACTTTTGATGAATTATTTGAAACTCTTCTTCAACCTGAGACAAGGATGGAGAGAGATGCGGATGACATCAAAAAGAAAAATGGGAATGGTACTGTTGCTTTTACTGTAACGACCCAATCTTTTTGAGTAGTATATTAACTTACTCTTATTGATTTAATAATATGTTAATGGTTAATGCAGAAGGAGGAGTCGATGGCTTCATCCAGTAGACTCAACCCTTACGAAGCCCACTTATCAGAGCTTGGGAAGGAGGTAGCATTTGTGGGCTTCACTTTGGACCAAGCCCAAGACGAGCTCCAGCGTGTCAAGCTTGAACGAAAACGCTTGCAGGAGAAGTTCAAGTTAGTGGAGATTGCTACTAGGGCAATGTTATCTGAGCCTCCCTCAGATTCTCTCACCATAGCACACCTTACACTTAGGTCTTATGCCAGTGTTATAAGGGGCTATGTGATGAGACCCTAATTTCCTTGTGTAATCCTTTCGGATGAATAGTGTTTTTTAATTAAAAATTTAATTAAAAATAATTAGAAAATTATTTTTATAAAAAGGAATTTATTTTTGAACTCAGAGCATCGATATTATGTTAAGGTAATTTTTGGGGATTTTTCTGAAAAAAAATGAATTTTCGATGAATAGTGTTTTTATTTAAAAATTAAATTAAAAATATTTAGAAAAATATTTTTATAAAATGGATTTCATTTTTGAAATCAGAGCATTGATATTTGGTTAAGGTGAAATTTTGGGGTTATTCTGAGAAAGTTGAATTTTCAATGAATAGTAAAAATACCGTTTTAGGGTTTCGGTATGTTTAATGAAATCATAATGGTGTCATGATGATTTCATGAGATATTTTGAGGGTTGGCCGGCCAAGGGTGATTAATTATTGTTTTGGGGGCCCCATGTGGCCTAACTCCATGATAAATGCCAAGGGAGAGCACATGGGTTTGAGAAAAGCACATGTGAGGTGTCCTTTGGCCATTAATGCTTTGTCCCCTCACTTTCCCTATAAATAACCACCCTTTCCTCCTTTGGTTTTGACTCCCAACTCTTCCCCAACGAAGTTCTGGTCTTCTTACCTTCCAAGGAGTCCTCCCAAGTTGCCCCCAAGCCCTCAAGGTCCAATCCTTTGAGTTTCAAGAGTCACGTTTTAAGGTAAGGGATCCGACCCCTCTCTTTCTTTTCATGTAACCTCTTTTATGTCATTCCTTTTGTGCTCCATGTTTTTATGTGAGAGGATGTTCTTTTATATTCCTCTTACTTCCCTTTCATGTTTATATTATGAGAGATCCCCTCTTACTCTCATCTTTTCGTTTTATGAAAGTTTAAGTGACGTCGTTAGGCTGCCGAATGTTTAAGTGATTCTTTCACCCTTCTCATTTTTCAAGTTCGATTTTCATGTCAAATCATTCAAGTTCCTTTTTATTATGTTGGGGTATGATCTCTATATATATCATACTGATCTCTTATGATAATATGATGAGAGACCCTATTTGATTTGTTCAATTCATTTTTGTTGAAGTTTAAGTGACGTCGTTAGGCTGCCGAATTTTCATAAGAGAAATCAAATTTTTGTCCTCCTTCCATGTTTTTCATTTCAAATGGTATTTCCTTGAAATTGCATCACCATGTTTATATATCCTTCTTATTCTGTCCCTCTATTGTTTTATGGGTCAATTATGATTGTTCGACCCATGTTCCCTCTCTTTTCAAAGTTTTCTAAAACCTTGTAACATAGCCGTTATGCTGCAGAATTTTCGTCTCAAAATGCCTCTCTTTTCTCAAAATTATTTTATGTTATAAAGTGAATAATCAAAGCTCCTATTTCTAAAGGGGTATTCACATATATATAAAAAAATGTTCTATTTTAAATTCTGGGATTTACATACATGATACCCGCTTTCACTTTCCGTGGGTTTAAAGTAACATGAAGATCATGTCTTTAAAGCAGTTTTTAAAACGTTATGATTATGAAATGAAACCCATTTATTTTATGCTATATGGGTTATTTATGAAATGTTTGATGATGATATATGTGGATCACATGAAAATAAAGACAAATTTAAGGGTGCGCCCTGATAGCGCTCCAATGCATTGGGTAAATACTTAATCTCTAGAGATGACCATTTTAACGACGCCTTGGTGAATAACCTTGGTAATTTTTAACGACACCTTGGGGATGGACCTTGGTGAAACGAAACGATTGTCAATATTAAATGTTGTAGCCACATCATCAAGTTATGAAAAATGTTATTTTTATTATGATGTATCTCATGATATCTTTCTCATGCCTTAAAGTTCTTTTCATGTCCTTATTGAAGTATCTCAAGTTCACTTGTAAAATGTTTCTCTTGTTTCCCTTACTGGGCCTTCTGCTCACCCTTTCTTTTGATGTATGTCCCCAGGTAATGAGATGCATAATGAACATAGGATGAACTAAAGTAGAAGCCTTTCAAGTGTTTAAGAAGAATGTTTTATGTTTTTTTTATGTATTATGATCCTTGTTTCCAAGACACTAAACCTTAATGATCCTCAGTTTTGTGTAATGTAATGAAAGTTTATGTTATAGAAAGACGGGATTCTATAGTTGGTATCAAAGGATGGTTTAGTTATTTGTAGAAATTAGGATATAAAAACTTTAGGAAGAACCCTATAGAAAAGTTTAAATATAGGAAAACTTCCTGGTATTTTGGTAAGTATTGAGTAAGTGGTTTATCAAACAAATACATCTCTGTCTGGATACGAGCAGGTAGAGGCGGCTCTGGCACAGATGTACATAGGGGTAATACCCGAAAACACCGCTTTGAGCTAGACTCGAACGGGAACTGGTGCACGATAATGGGCCTTGCTGCACTCTTGGTTACGACACTCCCGGGGGATATGTTTGGTTAATCACAAGCTTTTTATGAATCATTATGAAGGAATTATAGAAAAGTGTAATTTTCTAAGAATTTAGTCTTAGTTAAAAGATTCATAAATGAAATATGTTTCTTACTAAGGTTTTATTCTTTTAGAAAATGGCGGGCAATAGGAGGAACCGTTCCGATGGTGACCGAAATGCACCATGTGCCGACGGCCCTCCGATGGAAGCCGGAATGGAAACATTCATGCGAATGATGAACCAACTGACTCAAGTTATGAGTAATAACTTGAATCAAGCTGAGAGGCCGACCTCACCACGAAGGGAACAACACTCTGTTGAGTCCTTCATGCGTCAACGACCGCCAACATTCAGTGGATCTACTGACCCATTGGTTGCGGAACAATGGATAAGCTCCATTGAAAAGATCTTTTCTGTACTTCATTGTTCGGAACAAGAAAAGGTCACCCTTGCTGTTTACCGCCTAGAGGGAGAAGCTGATCAGTGGTGGTCACTGATCAAATACACGAAGCCACGAGGAGAGATAGAAGCTATGGAGTGGGAAGAATTTCATGGAATCTTCCTTAACAAGTATTTCCCTCGTTCCATGAGAACGAGAATGGAGGAAGAGTTTCTCGAGCTGAAGCAGAAGGAGAACGAATCTGTCGGAAGCTACGAGATGAACTTCACAAGGCTTTCCCGTTATACCTCATGCTTTGTCATGGACCCTAATGGGAAGGTTGATAGATTCTTTGGCGGACTACGACCTCATCTGTGGAAGAATCTAGCCAACAGGGATTATGATAGCTATGAAGAAATAGTTCGAAGTGCTATGAAAGTCGAGCTGGAGTTTGGTGAGACACAGTGGTCTCATAAGACAAATGAAAAGAAGAGATCGTTGGAGCCCAGTTTAGGGAAGTCTTTTGATCAGGGAAGAGGTGGAAAGCAAATGCAACTTACCACATGCAATAAATGTGGGAAGAATCATCTGGGGAACTGCTTGAATGGAAGTGGCAAGTGCTACAAGTGTGGAAGAGGAGGCCATATTGCTCGGAATTGTCATAGTGAGGTGAAGCCTCAACTTCCCAACACTAACGACATAGGAAAGATGGTTCTGGCCCTACCCGAAGTCACATGCTTCAAGTGTGGACAGCTTGGGCACTTTGCTAACCAATGTCCCAATCCGAGGGCGGTGGAGGGGAATCACCACCAACCTCAGCAGAGGCCAAGAGATCAAGGTCGTGCTTTCGCTATCACAACAACTGAAGTTGAAGTTCCGAACGATGTGGTAGCAGGTACTCTTGTTGTCCTCTCAAAACTAGCAAGTGCTTTATTTGATTCTGGTTCTACGCATTCCTTTATTTCTTCCAAGTTTGCAAAGAATATAGAATCAATCCCCGAATTGCTTGAGGTAGAGTTGTCAGTCAAGACTCCAAGTGGGATTATCCATGCATCAACAGTGTTTAGAGACTCTAGTGTTTACTTTGGTGAGCACAATCTTATCGCAAATCTAGTAGTCATTCCCATGATGGAATTTGACATTATACTACGGATGGACTGGCTCTCAAAGTATAATGCTAAGATCAACTGCAGAAGTAAGGAAATCTCAGTAGTCTTGAATGAACGACCTACAGTTATCTTCCGAGGAGAGATATCCCGAACTGATCCCTATCTAGAAGCACCTCCTATAGCTTTCTTTATGGAGTTAATCGGTGATGAGGAAGAAGGGAAAGGGAGCATACAAATTGAAGATGTTCCGATTGTTCAGGAATACATGGATGTATTTCCTGAGGAGTTACCTGGACCTCCCCCAGAAAGAGAGGTAGAGTTCTCCATTGAACTCGTACCTGGGTCTCAACCGATATCAAAGACTCCGTATAGAATGGCAAATGTGGAGCTAGAAGAGTTAAAGAAACAACTCCAAGACTTGTTGGAGAAGGGGTTTATCCGACCGAGTGTGTCCCCTTGGGGAGCACCAGTTCTCTTTGTGAAGAAGAAGGATGGATCAATGCGGCTATGCATTGATTATAGAGAACTGAACGGGATCACAGTGAAGAACAGATATCCTCTTGCAAGAATTGATGATTTATTTGACCAACTTTGTGGGGCTCAATTCTTCTCTAAGATTGACCTTCGATCTGGTTATCATCAACTGAGGGTGAAGAAGGAAGATATTCCAAAGACTGCCTTCCGATCAAGATATGGGCATTATGAGTTTACTGTTATGCCCTTCGGCTTGACTAATTCTCCTGCTATTTTCATGGATTTGATGAATAGAGTCTTTAAGGACTACCTTGATAACTTTGTGGTAGTTTTTATTGATGATATTTTGATATATTCAAAAAGTCGTGAGGAGCATGATGATCATATGAGGGTTATTTTGAAAACTCTACGGAAGGAGAGGCTCTTTGGGATGTTCAGCAAGTGTGAGTTTTGGTTACAACAGGTGGCTTTCTTGGGGCACATTGTAACCAATGAAGGAATCTCGGTTGACCCTGCAAAGACAATGGTTGTGGAGGAGTGGCCTCAACCCACAACAGTAACTGAGATTCGTAGTTTCCTTGGTTTAGCGGGATATTATAGGAGGTTTGTGAAAAACTTTTCATGGCTTTCTAATCCACTAACCAAGTTGACTCGAAAAGGGGTTAAGTTTATCTGGACAAAGGAATGCGAGGAAAGTTTCCAAGAGCTGAAGAAGAGATTGGTTACTGCACCTGTGTTAACACTACCCTCTATCGGAGAAGGATTCGTTATTTTTAGCGATGCATCTCTGAAAGGGATTGGGTGCGTCCTCATGCAAAATGACAAGGTAATTGCTTATGCATCTCGACAGTTGAAGATTCATGATCAAAATTATCCTACGCATGATCTAGAGCTGGCGGCAGTTGTTTTTGCTCTAAAGATATGGAGGCACTATCTTTATGGGGAGAAATGTGATATATACACTGACCACCAAAGTCTAAAGTATATTTTCACTCAGAAAGAATTGAACATGAGACAAAGGAGATGGTTGGAGCTTATTAAATACTATGATTGTTCAATTAATTATCACCCAGGAAGAGCAAACAAAGTCGCGGATGCGTTAAGCAGGAAAGATCCTGTTGTTCTGGCAACAATGAGGATCCTGGGAGATCCCTTGATTAAAGATCTAGTAAAACTGGACATGGGAATTATAAGGAAAGGGACATCATCAACCCTATCCCAAATGATTTCTCAACCTTCATTGCTAGAGAATATCAAGAAGGCTCAAAAAGAAGATCCTTTGCTGCAGGAGAAGTTCGAGGCTGTAAAGGATGGGAAGTTCCCTGACTTCAATATTGATCAAGAAGGTGTATTGAAATTTCGTACAAGACTATGTGTTCCATCTATTACGGAGATAAAGAAAGAACTGATGGATGAAGCTCATAGCTCTACTTTCTCTATACATCCGGGAAGGACTAAGATGTATAGAGACCTTCGTGATCATTATTGGTGGGATAACATGAAGAGGGAGATTGCCGATTACACTACAAGGTGCCTGGTGTG
This sequence comes from Viscum album, assembly GCA_963277665.1. Taxonomy (NCBI): domain Eukaryota; kingdom Viridiplantae; phylum Streptophyta; class Magnoliopsida; order Santalales; family Viscaceae; genus Viscum; species Viscum album. The sequence goes on from OY728156.1 coordinate 743,727,465, forward strand.
TCAGCAAGTAAAGGCAGAAAGACAACTTCCTAAGGGGGTATTACAACCACTACCCATACCAGTATGGAAGTGGAATAATATCACTATGGACTTTGTAACTGGTCTCCCAAAAACATCCAAAGGAAACAATGCGATATGGGTTATTGTGGACCGTCTCACCAAGACAGCCCATTTTATCTCTATTCGGGAAGATTTCTCTCTAGATCAGCTTGCCAAGATATACGTGAAGGAAGTGGTAAGGCTGCATGGGGTACCACTATCCATCGTATCTGATCGTGACCCAAGATTCACATCAAAATTATGGAGAAGTCTTCAGCATGCTCTGAATACTGAATTGAATTTTAGTACGGCCTATCATCCTCAAACTGATGGCCAATCTGAAAGGACTATTCAGACACTCGAAGACATGTTGAGATTAGGCTCAATGGAATTTAAAGGTGGATGGGATCAACACCTCCCATTAGTGGAGTTCTCCTATAACAACAGCTTCCATTCGAGTATTCAGATGGCACCCTATGAAGCTCTATATGGAAAGCGGTGTAGAACTCCTACTTGTTGGGATGAAACTCGTGAGAGGAAGCTTCTTGGGCCTGATCTCGTGCAAGAGATGACAGAACAGGTTCATGCCATCCAACAACACATAAGGGCTGCTCAGAGTCGGCAGAAGAGCTATGCTGACAATCGTCGAAGAGACTTGGAGTTTGGGGTGGGTGACAAAGTCTTCCTTCGAATCTCTCCATGGAAGAGAGTCATGCGGTTTGGGAAGAAAGGGAAGCTCAGTCCTAGGTACATTGGCCCCTATGAAATCCTTGATCGCATAGGAGCAGTGGCCTATCGTCTAGAACTTCCACCGAACCTAGCTCAAGTTCATGATGTCTTCAATGTATCTCTCTTGAGGAAGTACATACCCGACCCTTCGCATGTACTGAACCCAGAGGTGGTACAACTTGAACATGACCTCTCTTATGAAGAGCAGCCAGTGGAGATCTTAGACCGTAGAGACAAGGTCCTACGAAACAAGACTACCCACCTTGTGAAAGTGTTGTGGAGGAATAAAAAATATGAAGAGGCGACTTGGGAGCCCGAGGAAACAATGAAGCAAAAGTACCCTCACCTTTTCGACTAGGCCTCAAGTGTAAATTTCGGGGACGAAATTTCTTAAGGGGGGAAGAATGTAACGACCCAATCTTTTTGAGTAGTATATTAACTTACTCTTATTGATTTAATAAGATGTTAATGGTTAATGAAGAAAGAGGAGTCGATGGCTTCATCCAGTAGACTCAACCCTTACGAAGCCCACTTATCAGAGCTTGGGAAGGAGGTAGCATCTGTGGGCTTCGCTTTGGACCAAGCCCAAGACGAGCTCCAGCGTGTCAAGCTTGAACGAAAACGCTTGCAGGAGAAGTTCAAGTTAGTGGAGATTGCTACTAGGGCAATGTTATCTGAGCCTCCCTCATATTCTCTCACCATAGCACACCTTACACTTAGGTCTTATGCCAGTGTTATAAGGGGCTATGTGATGAGACCCTAGTTTCCTTGTGTAATCCTTTCGGATGAATAGTGTTTTTTAATTAAAAATTTAATTAAAAATAATTAGAAAATTATTTTTATAAAAAGGACTTTATTTTTGAACTCAGAGCATCGATATTATGTTAAGGTAATTTTTGGGGATTTTTCTGAAAAAAAATGAATTTTCGATGAATAGTGTTTTTATTTAAAAATTAAATTAAAAATATTTAGAAAAATATTTTTATAAAATGGATTTCATTTTTGAAATCAGAGCATTGATATTTGGTTAAGGTGAAATTTTGGGGTTATTATGAGAAAGTTGAATTTTCAGTGAATAGTAAAAATACCGTTTTAGGGTTTCGGTATGTTTAATGAAATCATAATGGTGTCATGATGATGTCATGAGATCTTTTGAGGGTTGGCCGGCCAAGGGTGATGAATTATTGTTTTGGGGGCCCCATGTGGCCTAACTCACTGATAAATGCCAAGGGAGAGCACATGGGTTTGAGAAAAGCACATGTGAGGTGTCCTTTGGCCATTAATGCTTTGTCCCCTCACTTTCCCTATAAATAACCACCCTTTCCTCCTTTGGTTTTGACTCCCAACTCTTCCCCAACGAAGTTCTGGTCTTCTTACCTTCCAAGGATTCCTCCCATGTTTCCCCCAAGCCCTCAAGGTCCAATCCTTTGAGTTTCAAGAGTCACGTTTTAAGGTAAGGGATCCGACCCCTCTCTTTCTTTTCATGTAACCTCTTTTATGTCATTCCTTTTGTGCTCCATGTTTTTGTGTGAGAGGATGTTCTTTTATATTCCCCTTACTTCCCTTTCATGTTTATATGATGAGAGATCCCCTCTTACTCTCATCTTTTCGTTTTATGAAAGTTTAAGTGACGCCGTTAGGCTGCCGAATGTTTAAGTGATTCTTTCACCCTTCTCATTTTTCAAGTTCGATTTTCATGTCAAATCTTTCAAGTTCCTTTTTATTATGTTGGGGTATTATCTCTATATATATCATACTGATCTATTATGATAATATGATGAGAGACCCTATTTGATTTGTTCAATTCATTTTTGTTGAAGTTTAAGTGACGCCGTTAGGCTGCCGAATTTTCATAAGAGAAATCAAATTTTTGTCCTCCTTCCATGTTTTTCATTTCAAATGGTATTTCCTTGAAATTTCATCACCATGTCCATATATCCTTCTTATTCGGTCCCCCTATTGTTTTATGGGTCAATTATGATTGTTCGACCCATGTTCCCTCTCTTTTCAAAGTTTTCTAAAACCTTGTAACATAGCCGTTATGCTGCAAAATTTTCGTCTCAAAATGCCTCTCTTTTCTCAAAATTATTTTATGTTATAAAGTGAATACTCAAAGATCCTATTTCTAAAGAGGTATTCACATATATATAAAAAAATGTTCTATTTTAAATTCTGGGATTTACATACATGATACCCGCTTTCCCTTTCCGTGGGTTTAATGTAACGTGAAGATCATGTCTTTAAAGCAGTTTTTAAAACGTTATGATTATGAAATGAAACCCATTTATTTTATGCTATATGGGTTATTTATGAAATGTTTGATGATGATATATGTGTCTCACATGAAAATAAAGACAAATTTAAGGGTGCGCCCTGATAGCGCTCCAATGCATTGGGTAAAGACTTAATCTCTAGAGATGACCATTTTAACGACGCCTTGGTGAATAACCTTGGTAATTTTTAACGACACCTTGGGGATGGACCTTGGTGAAACGAAACGATTTTCAATATTAAATGTTGTAGCCACATCATCAAGTTATGAAAAATGTTATTTTTATTATGATGTATCTCATGATTTCTTTCTCATGCCTTAAAGTTCTTTTCATGTCCTTATTGAAGTATCTCAAGTTCACTTGTAAAATGTTTCTCTTGTTTCCCTTACTGGGCCTTCTGCTCACCCTTTCTTTTGATGTATGTCCCCAGGTTATGAGATGCATAATGAACATAGGATGAACTAATGGAGAAGCCTTTCAAGTGTTTAAGAAGAATTTTTTATGTTTTTTTTATGTATTATGATCCTTGTTTCCAAGACACTAAACCTTAACGATCCTCAGTTTTGTGTAATGTAATGAAAGTTTATGTTATAAAAAGACGGGATGCTATATTTACAACTACATCAAATCCCATGAAATCTAAGACTCCTCAGAGAGTTACTAGATCCAAATCTATGAAGGTTTTTATCCAATCTGAATCTAGTTAGAGTGAAGTCTCAGAGAATGAGTTTGAAAATCTTGCTCGAAGGAGGAACAAGATAGCGGGTGAGAGAAATTTACAATACAAGTATAAGAAAAAGAAAAGAAAAGATAAGAAAGATGGAGAAGTTACTTGTTATGAATGCAAGAGAGATGGATACATAAGATCTAATTGTCCTTTGCTCAAAAAGAAAGAGGGAAAAGAGAGGCATTCTGAAAGGAATATGAAGAAGTATTATAAAGCTAAATCTAAGAATGTTCTGAAAGCTAATGAAACCTGGTGTGCCCGTGGTGGTCACTGGGAAAATAATTTTTCTTAAAAAAAACCAATCTTTAGGTTTTCATAAGTCATATTTTTTTTAGAAGATCTGGGTACCCAATATTTTGTTATCTGAAAATCTAGGATCCAAACAAGTTTGGATTCCGAAAGTCTAATTTTTTTTCATATTTTCAAGAAGATAAAGGAAGTAAGAAGAGAAATACTTGGTACATGGATAGTGTATGTTCCCAGCATATGACTGGTAACAAAAACTATTTTTAAAATATTATCAAGACGAAAGGAGGGAAAGTTGCTTTCAGATAAATTGCTCACGGAGAAATTGTTGGTATAGGTAATATTGTTCTTCTTGGAAAAACATTGATTTCAAATGTTTTGTTTGTTAAGGGTCTTAAGAAAAACCACATTAGCATAATTCAGTTATGTGATGAAGGTTACCTTGTGAACATTAGGAATGATAAGTGCTTAGTAAAAAATTTCAAGGAAGAATTTATTATTTCTTCCAATAGGCAAGAGAATGTTTATACAGTAAACATATAAGACCTTAGGAGCCATAACTTACCTTGTCTAAGTGCAATTTAAGATCACTCTTGGTTATGGGAAAGATGACTAGGTCATTTTAACCTTAGAAACTTATGTAAACTCTCTACGATGAATCTTATTAAGGATCTACCAGAGCTTAGATTTGATTCTTCTAATGTTTTTGATCCTCTTCAATAAGTAAAGAAACAAAAATCTAGTTTTAAATTAGTTGGTGAAGTCTCAACAACTGATGCATTACAATTGGTGCACATAGATCTTTTTGTCCCAACACAAACTGGAAGCATCGGGGGAAAATACTATGTGTTTGTTCTAGTTGATGATTACACAAGATATACATGGGTCTATTTTCTAGCAATGATGTCAGGAGATTTTTCTTTATTCAAAAGTTTTAGAGCCCAATTTAAACACAAGAAAAACCTTCTATTGAAAACTATTCATAGTGATCATGGAGGAGAATTTCAAAATTCTGATTTTGAAACTTTTTATATTTGAAAAGGTATTACTCACAACTTTTTAGCACCCAGAACACCTCAACAAAATTGTGTTGTTGAGAGAATAAATATAATTCTTCAATAGATAACTAGAACCATGATGAGTGAGTACTCTGTAGCTAAATATTTTTTGCTTAAGATGTAAGAACTTCTTGTTATACTATAAATCATGTTTTGATTAAACCTTTTCTTAATAAAACTCCTTATGAGTTATGGAATGGTAGAAAACCTAGACTTTTCTACTTTATGGTTTTTGGTTTCAAGGTATTCATTCTGAATACCAAGGATAATTTACACAAATTTGCACCAAAATCTGAAGAAGGAATCTTCTTAGGCTACTCCATAGCTTCAAAGGCATATAGAGTTTTTAACAAAAACACTTGTACTGTTGAAGAAACAGTACATGAAAAATTTGATGAAACTAATCCTTTTGTTTTTAAACCACCTCAAACTACATATTCTGATGTGGTTTCAAAAAATTATTATCAACCTTTTTTATAAGACCTTCTGATAAGGAAAATGACCGAGAAAGAATTTCTAATACATTTACCCCAGAAGACATTCTACCCTATGTTGATGAACACGTTTTACAAAACCCTAACAAGTCGTTTCTTAAGAATCATCCTAGAGATAATATCACTGGTGATGTGAATCAAGATGTAAGGACTAGAAGTTCCTTATGAAATGAAGTAGAACATCTAGCATTTCTTTCCCAATTAGAATAAAAAAGAACTGATGAAGCTTTAAGTGATGATTATTGGATAAAAACCATGCAAGATGAACTAAATGAATTCAAAATGAATAATGTCTGGACCTTAGTTGAAAGACCTAAGGAAACTTCTATTATTGGAGTAAAATGGGTCTTCTAAAATAATTGTGATGAAAATGGAGTCATTGTTAGAAATAAAACTATACTAGTTGCTAAAGGCTATAATCAGAAAGAGGGAACAGACTATGAAGAAACATATGCTCCAGTAGCTAGACTTGAATGTATTCGTATTCTACATGCCTTTACAGCATTATTCAATTTTAAACATTTTCAAATGTATGTGAAATCTGGTTTTCATAACGGTTATGTTCAAGAGGATTTTTTTTTCAAACAGCCTCCTAGCATTAAAGACCCAAGACATCCTGATCATGTTTTTAGACTTACCAAAGCTTTGTATGTCCTTAAACAAGCCCCAAGATCTTGGTATGATAGAATTACATGATTTTTGCTTCAAAATAACTATGTTAAGGGAAATGCAGATTCAACACTTTTTGTAATGAAAGATAAGAAAAATGTTTTGATTGTTCAAATTTTTGTTGATGACATTATATTTGGTTCAACTCAGAAATCATTAACTGATTCTTTTTCAAATCTAATGAAATTTGAGTTTGAAATGAGTATGATGGGTGAGTTAACTTTTTTCCTTTGTTTTCAAATCTCTCAAAAACCATAAGGAACCTATATATCCCAACATAAGTATATTAAATATCTTCTTAAAAATTATGTATATGACCACACTAAAAATATTAGTATTCCAACTAGTACCTAAAACACAGTTGATATTGATGAAGCTGTGAAACCAGTGGATCAAACATCTTATAGAGGTATGATAGGAAGCTTACAATAATTGACAGCTAGTCATCCAGACATGAAATTTTCCGTATTCTAATGTTCTAGATATCAATCTAGTACAATGTCATCTCATTTAAAGGCATTGAAAATAATTTTTTGCTACGTAAAGGGAACCATGGATTTAGGACTCTTTTATACTTTTGGAAATGATTTTATCTTAAAGAGTTTTTTAGATGCTGACTTTAGTGGGTGTAGAATGGATAGAAAGTGTACATCATGAACTTGTCATTTCCTAGGAGATTCATTAGTTTCTTGGTCCTACAAGAAGCAACACTCAGTAGCAATCTCCACTGCTGAAGTAGAATATGTTGGAGCTGGAGGTTGTGGTGCTCAAGTGTTGTGGATGCAACACACACTCACAAACTATGGCATGAGTTTTACTAAGACTGAAATGTTTTGTGATAACACAAGTTCCATTTCCCTCAGTAAAAACCTTTCACATCACTCCTGTGAAAAGAACATAGATATTAGGCATCACATTATTTGGGATCACACACAAAAAGGAGATATCATTTTTTAGTTTATCGGAACGCAAGATCAACTTGCTGATATTTCAAAAAATATGTACCTTCTGATAGATTTGAATACATTAAACAGAATTTTGGTATGATAACTGTAAGGTAATATTCCTTCATTAACTTCTGGTTGAAACAATCTCTTTACAGTAATAAATTCCTTTTCATAGGGGGGTACATTTTCTTGTTAGCATAACCAAAAAATTTGTAGTCAGTTTTTCAAACTTTTGTAACTAAAAGTTTTCCATAATGAGTTTTTCAAAATTTTCATAATGGAAGTTTTCAGAACTAAATTCTTCAGAACATAATTTTTCTTAATGAAATTTTCATACTGGAACATTCGTAATAAAATTTTCGTACTAGAACTTTTATAATTAAAATTTCTTACTAGAACTTTTGTAATGAAAATTTCATACTAGAACTTTCGTAATGAGAATTTTTGTACTGGAACTTTCGTAATGAAATTTTTATACTGGAACTTTTCTAATGAAATTTTCATACTGGAAGTATTTTATTGAGAATTTTCGTACTTAGAATTTTTGTACCCATACTTTTTGTACTGGATTTTTGTACTCAAAGTCTTTTAAACTTTATGTTTTTTGTAGTATGTTTTTCAAAGTCGAATTTTCTTCAAGAATAATATCATCTATTATGAATAAACTTCCTGGCCAATCCAAAAGTTATGAGTTCCTTACTTAAGCTTTCATAATCATTTTTAGTTGCTGGTAGTTTCCCTTTCTTATAAAATTTATCAGATTCATTTCTTCTTAAATCTGATTTTTTTTAAAACCCTTAAAAGACCGGATTCAAGATTTCCTTGAGGGTATGTTTTCAACTGCCAGATCAGGGCAAAGAGTTTTTCAGCCATTAGATTGGTTTTGGAAGCTCAAAGGTCATATCCACAGCCTATATAAAGGGGACCCCCAGTGGTTGTCCCACATCATTTTCCAAGCTTTCGCCTGTTGAAGTTCTACCTCCCATTATAAAGCCCATTGGGAATCTTCTAGATCTCTTCATTCCGAATGTCTGTAGAAGCTACTTCTCAAGATATGTCAACTACCAAGTCAATCTCGAAATGGTTAGTTTACAGGGAGAGGTTAGTGTATCCAGATTTCTACAAGTACGATTCTATTATATCTAAGAATATCAGATTAAAAGGTTGGGAGGATGTTTTCTTGTCAAATCCAGTAAATTAAAATCTGGTTTATACAGATTTGTTTGTTGAGTTTTATGAGTCTCTTTCCTTCCATAAGGAAGATGGCAGAGAGAAGTTTTCATTCAAGTCATATGGGAAGACTTATATGCTTTCTTATGCCATGGCTGCAAGCTTGGTGGGTCTATCATACGAAGGGGAAGCTGAGTTTTTCTCACTTAAGCATCCATATGAGCAAGGAAGCTTCAACAAAGTGGAGGCATTGAAATGACTTAGACTTAAAGATGCCAAAATTGCTAAGATTGCTCATCTCTCTTCGAATAATCAGATTCTATAGCTTTGGGTACAAGGTTTTATCGTACCCAGAAGGGGTGATATGGATAATCTCAAGAAGAGTGATATATACATCTTATATTTTCTGATAAATCTATGGAAGTTGATTTTAATGAGGCATGTTTTGTTTACAATTAAGAATATTAAATAAGGGAATCTGAAAGCTCTGATTATAATGTACCCAGCCTTGTTCTCTAAGCTTATCATCAGGTATCTTGATTCATTCAAAATTGCTTGCACTTCCAAGCCAAGAAATTGCATGGTAATGCTGGTTAGTGATGATATATTGAAGAGGATGAATATGGGTTTTTCTGTTGAATCCGGAGAATTATACCCTTTATCTGAGGAAGAGGTTGTGGCAGGTTAGAAAGGTCAAAAAACTCTGGAACCATCTAAAACTGTAGGGAAGAAGAGAAAATTGAAGGAAGTGGTGGCTGAAGACAAGACTCAGAAAGCTATAGAAACCCAATCTGCACCACCCAAGCCGAAGAAACAAAAAGCCTACCTAGATGAATTGGTTTCCAAGTGGAGGCAAGGTAAATAAAAGAAAAAGGAAGGGGAACCACAATTTGGATTAGATCATGCTTACACTATGGCCTTAAAAGAGAATGCTTCTGATGAGTTAGAGAGACATGCAAAAAAAAGAAGATGATGAAGAAGATGTCAGAAGAAGAGAATGTTCAATATCTTTTGAAGGCAACATAGATTGCTTCTGAGCAGATTCTAGTTTGGGAAACGTTTCTTACAGAACCATTACCAGAGACTCCTGGTAAGAACTATTTCACTACGTAAAATCGAAAAGAGAAACAATTTGTTGAATGATTAGAATAAGTAGAAGTTCAGAGAGTAGAGGAAGAAGTATAGGAAGAAGAAGAAGTAGAATACAGAAGTGCGGATCTAGATGAACTAATTAAACAAGTTGAGGATTATCATGAAAAGGCTAAATATGAAAAACGTGTCACTCCGGGAACAAGAGTAGAGAAAGAAGGTAATAAAGATGATGATAAGGAAGAGGAAGAGAAAGAGTATAGATTGTCTGAGGAAGAGACCTATGAGAAGAATTCTCTTGAGGAAGGAGTAGAAAAGGAGAAAATATATGAAGACAAGATTGTTCAACTATCAGAAAGTGAAGAAGAATCTCCAGATGATCAACCCATTCCGAAAAATGATAAAGGTAAGCAAGTGCTCATGGATAAACCAACAAAAGATATCATCAGGAAGAAATAAGTTGTTGGTTCTTCTAGAAGGAAGTTGGTGCAGAATGAGGAATAAAAATCTCCAAGAAAAGTTTCTGATTCTGAATCATCAGCACATGGCCATAATTTTGTTGTCAATTCTTTAAAAAAGATGGTAGAAACCATTCCGATTTTTCCAACCATAGACTCAATGTGACAAATTCTTCAACATAGTATGAATTAAAAATCAGAAACCTTATCCATGGGGATGGATAAGTCTGTGAAGATTGAAGCTGATCATGGAAATTTCGTCATCAATTATGATGTTCATTGAAAATCGTGCAGAAAAATCACCCTTTGGGCAAAGAAGGTGGATGATGACTTGGTTGGGTTTGATAATTTTCAAAATGTGGTAAAATATGCTTTTGATAACGAGGATAAAACGATAAGGAATCTTCAGGGGAAGCTAATCCTTGAAAAAAATTCCTGGAATCAACAAGTGAAGGACTTTAATGATAAGGTTAACTCTCTTGCTCAAAATTTTAAAAGGGATAGAGATAACTGGATTGAGCTTCAAGAAAATATTTTAAAGCAATATGAGTTAGTGAATATGTAGAAAGAGTCCATGAAGGCTTGGGCAGAGGTGCTGAAAGATCAACAAGAAAGGATCACAGCCTTGGAGAAGCAAGCTGAGGAGGATCAAAAACATTTGAAGAAGATGAAAACCTTGTTGAAGAAGCTAATCCCAAAGGAAAAGCAAGACAAATATATTCAATCCAATCTTTTTTTGCATTTTTATTTCTTTGTATAAATTATTTCAACCCTAATGAAATTTTTGTTTGGTTGTATCTTGTGTTATTATGTAGTAATGTTTCAGGTACTTTATTTCTTTTCAATTCCCTTAAATTCTTTTTGAAAATCACAAAGGTGTAGAAGGAAATAGAATTACTCAAATGATGGATAAGGAAAAATATCTATGTCAAGAACTATCCCTAAGTAATGGAGAGATTATCTAAGGGTGATTACCTCATTAAAAAGTTTTTAATTTCAAATGATAATAAAAACTCCATTCCGGAAATTAAGAATACAATCCTTAGAGTTCCTAAGACTAAGGGGGAGTTAGTTGTATTCAATATCATCCATAAACAAAGTGAGATATTCTTTAATTACAAAGTCTAGAAATTTATTCAATGATTTTATATTATTTTTCATAAGGATGTTTGTTCATTCCAAAAAGGGGGTGATTATTGAGTCAATAAGGTTTTCCTTATGACTTTTCCATTCTTGTTTTGGAAATCACAAACACCTTATCCCTAATAAAATCTTTTGTTATTCTATGCTTTGCTTTTATAAGGAAAATTTCCTTCTCTAAGTAAGTTTATTCTTACCATATTTTCATTGTTCATATTTTGACTATGTATTATATTCATATTCATATTTTTAACATTGGAATCATATAAATACATAGATATGAAGCATTCTATTTTATGATCCGAATTTTGGATGTGAACTGTAATGAAGTTCCACTCTGTATTCTGGATATGAATAGTAATGGATTTCCACTCCGAATTCTGGATATGAACTATAATGATGTTCCACTCCGATTTCTGGATATGAACTCTAATGACGTTCCACTCTAAATTATGGATACAAACTCTAATGAAGTTCCATTCCGAATTTTGGATACAAACTCTCATGAAGTTCAACTCTGAATTTTGATTACAAACTTATCTATGTTCGGACTTCAAGTTCTCTGAATTCAAACTCCGAACACTTATAAGTTCTGTCTCTGAATTCCTATAAACTCTGACTCCGAACATTGTATGTTCTAGTTCTGAATTTTGATGAATCCATACTCCAAATTTCCCTAAAGACCAGACTATGGATTTCTACAGAATTCAGGTTCCGAATTCCTATAAAACAGAATCTGAATATCTTATTATTATATACTCTTAATTCTATTTTCGTTCAACACTAAACTTTTATTTCTCTTTCATTACAATTTTTTTTACTCACACTCTGATTTGTTAAGTTTATTATAAAATGATGTCGTGATTTCAGTTACACATGTTTTGTTATAAAACGATGTCTTCCATTCTGTTTCTAACTGACCATTGGTTTAGTGACACGTGTACAGGTCCCTCTGAAATATAAGGAAAATATGATCGTTGGAGGAGGGAGCCGACCATTGGAGCTTTTCTTATAAATAGGAGAACATTTGAAAAGAAGCTAAAACATTGACACAAATTTGACTTCGGTGCATACATGTTGTTGAAGTGATTTATAGAGAGAGATGCTCTTATCAATTCTCATGCTTCGTGCCGAAAGTTTGAATAGCTTGTTCAAACTTTTCTTTCTGCAGACTTTCTTCGTGCGACTCCGAATGTTGGTGATTATATTAGACGGCTTCTGGGGATATGAAGACAGAGGTGCCGACTACCTTGAAGTTCGAGGGCTTCCTTGTTGAGGAAGACAGAGGTTCCAACTACCTTGAAGTTGAGGGGTTGTAGGGATAGCAAGACATGGACTCCTGATATTCGTATAGAGGTCTTACCCGGGTGTGGGTAAGACATACTTTCATGAAAGTATAAACCAAGGGACCTTTATCCAATGCTGTTGGATACACTTGTATTTGGATTAAAAGATTTATATCTTATTAATTGTTTTGGTTACATGTTTTTTCGGCTGCATTTTGTATTGTAAGGAAAGTATAACATTCTTTTATTTACTTAAACTTGTACTCTGATTCATTTAGATTCTATACGCTTTATGATAGAATCTCATATTATAAACATTAATTAAGTTTCAATTTGCTGGAATCATATTTCCAAATTCATGTTTTCGGAATCATATTTCCGGAACCTATTTTTCTGAATCACATTCAAGTTTTAAGCAAGTGCATAGAACTAGAAGTTAATAATTTCGTACCTTATTCCAATTCTCCAATTGGTGTTAGAGATGTTGTAAATTTTCTTAGTTTAACTTTGTTAAACTTAGATATTTCCTTGTTTAAGGAGATTTTTAAAGTGTACAATTCACCCTCCCTCTTGTATATTGAGCATCTACATCATTATTTCGATCCTACAATTGGTATCAAAGGAGGTCACTGAAATAATTATACTCACATATATGTTTTTCCTTGCTCAACTTTTCATTGTTCTATATTTTCCTTACTTAGGAATTTTCTCCTTGAATCCGATCTTTTGTTATTAACAAGTTTGTGTGGAATGAAATTTTTCATATAGATGGCATGTATGAATATTGGTTCCATCAACAACATAAATCCTAAAAGACCACCAATTTTTGATGGTAATGATTATGAGTATTGGAGAGACCGCATGAAGACTTTTTTAATCAACACTGGAGTAGAATATTTTGTTATTATTACTGGAGGTTATCAAATTCCTGATAAGGAAGTTAGTACATTCCCAAACCACGAGAAGCATGATTATCAATTAAACTATAAGGTACACAACACTTTACAATGTTCAATAACTAGGAATAAATATAGCCACATTTCTTATTGTGAAGCACCCAACTATATCTGGAAGAAACTTGAAGTCAATCATTTTGGTTAATCTAAAGTCATTGGGACTAGGAGATCTATGCTGAGGACTGAGTATCATGGATTCAAGTTTTCTTATGAAGAACCCATATGAAAAGTGCAACAAAGATTCATGACAATAATGAACAGTTTACAATCCATTGGTGATAAAGTATTAGATGATAATTCTCTTGTTGATAAGATCATTGATATTATTTCCAATGAGTGGGAATCCAAGAGAACTGCTATTGATGAGAATTGGAAGGTTTCTCAGATTACTCTTGATGAATTATTTGGAACTCTTCTTCAACATGAGACAAGGATGAAGAGAGATGCTGACAACATCAAAAAGAATAATGGGAAAGGTACTGTTGCTTTTACTACTATATCAAATCACATGAAAGCTAAGACTCCATAGAGAGTAACTAGATCAAAATCTAAAAAGGTTCTTATCCAATCCGAATCTAGTGAGAGTGAAGTCTCCGAGAATGAGTTTACAAATCTTGTTCGAAGGATGAACAAGATAGCTGGTCAATGAAATTTCAAATACAAGTATAAGAAAAAGAAAAGGAATGATAGGAATGATGGAGAAGTTACTTGTTATAAATTCAAGAGAGTTGGACACATAAGATCTGATTGTTATTTTCTCAAAAAGAAAGAGGTAAAAGAGAGGCATTCTGAAAGGAATAAGAAGAAGTATTATAAAGCTAATGCTAAGAATGTTCTAAAATCTAATGACACCTGGAGTTCCAGTAGTGGTCACTAGGAAGATAATTTTTCTTTAAAAAAAACCCAATCTTTAGGTTTTGATAAGACATATTTTTCTAAGAAGATCTGGGTGCAAAATTTTTTGTTATCTGAAAATATCAGATACACATAAGTTTGGATTCCGAAAGTCTAATTCATTTATTATTTTCTGGAAGATAAAGGAAGTACCAACAACAATACTTGTTACATGGATAGTGGATGTTCCCAGCATATGACTGCTAAAAGAACTATTTTGAGAAGATTATCAAGACAAAATGAGGGAAAGTAGCTTTCAGAGATAATGCTCAGGGAGAAATTGTTGGTATAGTTAATATTGTTATTCTTGGTAAAACATTGATTTAAAACGTTTTGTTAGTTAAGGGACATAAGCACAACATCATTAGCATAAGTAAGTTATGTGATGAAGGTTACCTTGTGAAATTTAGGACTGATAAGTTCTTAGTACACAATTCCAAGGAAGAATTTATTCTTTCTTCCAATAGGCAAGAGAATGTTTACACACTAAACTTAGAAGACCTTAGGAGCCAAGACATACCTTGTCTAAGCGAAATGGATGATCATTCTTGGTTATGGAATAGAATACTAGGTCACCGTAACCTTAGAAACTTATGTAAAATCTTGATGAAGAAACTAGTTAAGGATCTACCGGAGCATATATTTGATTCTTCTAAAGATTGCGATCCTTGTCAATATGTCAAGCAACATAAATCTAGTTTTAAATTAGTAAGTGAAGACTCAACAACTGATGCATTACAGTTGGTGCACCTGGATCTTTTTGGCCCAACACAAACTGGAAGCATTGGGGGAAAATACTGTGTGTTAGTTATATTTGATGATTACACTAGATTTACATAGGTCTATTTTCTAGAAAAGAAGTCTGAAGCTTTTTCTTATTTGAAAACTTGCATAGCCCAAGCTAAAATTTAGAAAAACCTTCCATTAAAAACTATTCATAGTGATCATGGAGGAGAATTTAAAAATTCTTATTTTGAAACTTTTTGTAGTAGAAAAGATATTACTCACAACTTTTCAGCACCCAGAACACCTCAACCAAATGGTGTTGTTGAAAGAAGAAATAGATTTCCTCAAGAGACAACTAGAACCACGTTGAGTGAGTACTCTGTAGCTAAACATTTTTGGGCTGAATCTGTAAGTACATCTTGTTATACTATATATCGAGTTTTGATTAGACCTTTTCTTAATAAAACTCCTTATGAGTTATGGAATGGTAGAAAACCTAGACTTTCCTACTTTAAGGTTTTTGGTTTCAAGGTATTCATTATGAATACCAAAGATGATTTACACAAATTCACACCAAAATATGATGAAGGAATCTTCTTAGGCTACTCTACAAATTCTAAGGCAAATAGAGTTTTTAACAAAAACACTTGTACTGTTGACGAAATAGTAAATGTCAAATTTAATGAAACTGATACTTTTGTTTTTAAACCACCTGAACCTAAATATTCTGAGGTAGTTTCAAAAATTGATTATCAACCTTTGTTAGAAGATCCTTCTGATAAGGAAAATGTCCAAGAAAATATTTCTGAGACATTTACCCTAGAATACATTCTACCCTATGTTTATGAACAAGTTTTACAAAACCCAAAACATTAATTTTTTTAGAATCATCCTAGTGATAGTATCATTGGTGATGTGAATCAACCTGTAAGGACTATAAGTTCCATAAGAAAGGAAGTTGGACATCAAGCATTCCTTTCCTAAGTAGAACCAAAAAGCACTGATGAAGCTTTAGGTGATTATGATTGGATAAAATCCATGAAAGATTAACTAAATGAGTTCTAAAGGAATAATTTCTGAACCTTAGTTGAAAGACCTAAGGAAACTTCTTTTATTGGAGTGAAACAGGTCTTCATAAATAAGTGTGATGAAAATGGATTGATTGTTAGAAATAAAGCTATAATAGCTTCTAAAGGATATAAGCAGCAAGAGGGAATAGACTATGAAGAAACCTACGCTTCAGTAGCTAGACTTGAATCTATTCTTATTCTACTTGAATTTGCAGCATTCTTCAATTTTAAACTTTTTCAAATGGATGTTAAATGTTATTTTCTTAACGGTTATGTTCAAGAGGAAGTTTTTGTCGAACAAAATCCTGGATTTAAAGATAAAAAACATCCTGATCATGTTTTTAGACATACCAAAGAATTGTATGGCCTTAAACAATCCCCAAGAGCTTTGTATGATAGACTTACATGATTTTTTGCTTCAAAATAACTATGATAAGGAAAAATGCAGATCCAACCCTTTTTATAAAGAAATATAAGAAAAATGTTTTGATTGTTCAAATTTATGTTGATCACATTATATTTGGATCAAATCAGCAATCATCAACTGATTCTTTTGCAAATATAATGAAATCTGAGTATGAAATGAGTATGATGGGTGAGTTAACTTTTATTTTTTCAAATCTCTCAAAAACCAGAAGGAACCTATATATCCCAACATAAGTATATGAAAGATATTCTTAAAAAGTTTGGATATGACAACACTAAAAGTATTAGTATTCCCATTGGTACCTCAATCACACTTGATATTGATGAAGTCAGGAAACCGGTGGATCAAACATCTTATAGAGGTATGATAGGAAGCTTACTATACATGACAGCTAGTCATCTAGACTTGATGTTTTCAATATGATTATGTTCCAGATATCAATCTAATCCTAAGGAATCTCATTTAAAGGTGGTGAAAATAATTTTTTGCAACATAAAGGGAACCATGGATTTAGGACGCTTTTATACTTCTGGAAATGATTGTATCTTAAAGAGTTTTTCATATTCTGAACTTGGTGGGTGTAGAATGGATAGAAAGATTACATCTGGAACTTGTCATTTCCTATGAGATTAATTAGTTTCTTGGTCCTTCAAGAAGCAACACTCAGTAGCACTCTCCACTTCTGAAACAGAATATGTAGCGGCTGGAAATTGTTGTGCTCAAGTGTTGTGGATGCATCACACACTCACAGACTATGCCTTGAGTTTTACTAAGACTCAAATTTTGTGTGATAACACATGTTCCATTGCCCTTAGTAAAAATCCTGCACACCACTCCCATGAAAAGCACATAGAAATTAGGCATCACTTTCTTAGGGATCACACACAAAAAGGAGCTATCATTCTTCAGTTTATCAGAATGCAAGATCAACTTGCTGATATTTTCACAAAATCATTACCTTCTAATATATTTGAATACATTAAACAAAAGTTAGGAATTATAACCGTAAGGTAATCTTCCTTCATTAACTTCTTTTTGAAACAATCTCCGTACAGTAATAAACTTTTTTTCATAGGGGGAGTACATTTGCTTTTTACCATAATCAAAATTTTCATAGTCAGTTTTTTAAACTTTTGTAACTAAATTTTTTCCATAATGAGTTTTTCAAAATTTTCCTAATGGATGTTTTCGGAACTGAATTTTTCAGACCTTAATTTTGTGAAATGAAATTTTCGTACGACAACTTTCGTAATGAAATTTTTGTACTAGAACCTTCGTAATGAAATTTTCGTACTGGAACTTTCGTAATGAAATTTTCGTACTGGAACTTTCGTAATGAAATTTTCATACTAGAACATTCGTAATGTGAATTTTCATACTGAAACTTTTGTAATGAAAATTTCATACTGGAACTTTCATAAGGAAATTTTCGTACTAGAAATTTCTTAATGAGAATTTTCAAACTTATAATTTTCATACACATACATTTCGTACTGAAGTTTTGGTTCTCAAAGTCTTTTCATCTTTAAGTTTTTTATAGTATGTTTTTAGTAGACAAATTTTCTTCAAGAAGAATATCACCTATTACGAATATAATTCATGGCCAATCTCAAGGGTATGACTTCCTTACATAAGCTTTTGTAATTGTTTTTAGTTTCTGGTAGTTTCTCGTTCTTATAAAATTACTCATATTTGTTTCTTCTTAAATCTGAATTTTTTTTAAAACCTCAAAACATCAGATTCAAGATTTTCTTGAGGGTATGTTTTCAACCCTCAGGTCAGGGCAAAGAGTTTTTCAGCCATTAGATTGGTTTTGGAAGCTCAAAGGTCAGATCCATCGCCTATATAAAGGGGACCCCGGATGGTTTTCCCACATAATTTTCCAAGATTTCATGTGTTGATGTTCTGCCAGCCTTCTTAATGCCCGTTCTGAATCTTCCAGAATTCTTCATTCTGAATGTCTGTAGAAGATACTTCTTAGGATATGTCAACTACCAAGCCAATCAAAAAATGGTTTGTTTACAGGGAGGGGTTAGCGCATCCAAATTTCTATAAGTATGATTATCTTATATCTAATAATATTAGACTAAATGGATTGGAGGATGTTTTCTTGTCAATGCCAGCAAATCTGGATCCGGTTTATACAGATTTCCTTATTGAGTTTTATGAGTTTCTTTCCATCCTTAAGAAAGATGGCAGCGAGAAGTTTTCATTCAAGTATTATGGGAAGACTTATATGCTTTCATACGCCATGGACGAAAGCTTGGTGGGTCTATCATATGAAGGGGAAGCTGGGCTTTGCTCACATAAGATTCCAGATGAGCACGGATGCTTCAACAAAGTGAAGGCATTGAAATTCCATGGACATAAGGATGTCGAAACTGCTAAGATTTATCATCTCTCTTCACAAAATTGGATTCTATAACTGTGGGTACAAGGGTTTCTCATACCGATAATGGGTGATAAGGATAATCTCAAGAAGAGTGATATATTCATCTTAGATTTTCTGGTAAATATATGGAAGTTGAATTTGATGAGTAATGTTTTGATTACAATTAGGAATATTAAAGTAAGGAATCTAAAAGCTTAGATTATAATGTACCCAGCCCTGCTCTCTAAGATTATCATCAGGTGTCTTGATTCATTAAAAATTTCTTGTGCTTCCACACCATGAAATTACAAGGTAATGCTAGTTAGTGATGATACGTTGAAGATGATGAAGCTGGGTTTTTCTGTTGAATCCGGAGAATTCTGCCCTTTATCTGAGGAAGAGATTGAGGAAGCTCCGAGATATCAACAAACTCCAGAACTATCAAAAAAGGCAGGGAAGAAGTGAAAATTTAAAGAAGTGGTGGCTGAAGACAAGAATCAGAATGCTAAGGAAACCCAACATGCACCACTCAAGCCAAAGAAACAAAAAGCCTACCCAGATGAAGTGGTTGCCAAGTGGAGGCAAGATTAAGAAAACAGAAAGGAAGGGGAACCCCAATTTAGATTAGATCCTGCTGAGGCTAAGGGATTAAAAGAGAAAGTTTCTGATGAGTAAGAGAGGCAAGAAAAATAAAAGAAGATGATGATGAAGATGTCAGAAGTAGAGATTTTTCAATATCTTTTGAAAGAAACAAAGATTGCTTCTGTGCAGATTCTGGTTCTGGAAACGTTTCTTAGAGAACCATTACCAGAGACTCCTGGTAAGAACTATTTCACTATGGAAAAGCTAAAAGAGAAAGAAGTTGTTGAAAGAGAAGAAGAAGAAGAAGTTGAGAGATTAGAGGAAGAAGTACTGGAGGAAGAAGAAGTAGAAGAAGGACGTGCTGATCTAGATGAACTAATTAAACAAGTTGAGGATGATTAAGAAAAGGATGAATCAGGATAACTTGTCACTCTAGGAAAGGGAGTTGAGAAAGAAGGTAACAAAGATGATGATAAGTAAGAGGAAGAGAAATAGTATGAATTGTCTAAGGAAGTGACCTATGAGAATAATTTTCTTGAGGAAAGATAAGAAAAGGAGAAAATAGATGAAGAAAAGATTATTCAAAAATCAGAAATTGAAAAATAATCTCCATATGATCAACCCATTCTGAAAACTGAAAAAGGTAAGAAAGTTCTCATGGATACACAAACAAAAGATATCATCAGGAAGAAAGATGTTGGTGGTTCTTCTAGAAGGAAGCTGGTGCATAATGAAGAAGAAAAATCTCCAAGCAAAGTGTCTGATTCAGAATCGTCAGTACAGGGCCATGATTTTGTTGTCGAGTCTTTGAAAAAGTTAGTGGACACTATTCTGATTTTTCCCACCATTGACTCAAGGTGCCAAACTTTTCAACATAGTATGAATTATAAATCAGAATCCTTATCCATGGTGATGGATAAGTGTGTGAACATTAAAGTTGATCATATAAATTGTGTCATCAATTATGATGTTTATAGAAAATCATTCAGAAAAATCACCCTTTTGGAAAATATGGTGGATGATGACTTGTTGAGTTTTATAATTTTCAGAATGAGGTAAAAGATGCTTTTGATAACGAGGATGAAAATATAAGGAATATTTAGGAGAATCTAATCCTTGAGAAAAATTCTCTGAATCCACAAGTGAAGGACATGAATGATAAGGTTAAATCTCTTTCTCAAAATTTTAAAAGGGATAGAGATATCCGGATTGAGCTTCAATAAAAGCTTGTAATGAAAGATGAGTTAGTGATGATGCAGGAGGAGGCCACTATGGCTCAAGAAGAGGTGTTGATAGCTCAACAAGAAAGGATCATAGCCTTGGAGAAGCAAGATGAGGAGGATCAAAAAGATTTTAAGAAGTTGAAAACCATGTTGAAGAAGCTAATCCCGAAGGAAAAAAGAAGACAAATAGATTTAATATGATCTTTTGTTTCATTTTTATTTACTTTTAAAAATTATTTCAAACCGAATGAAATTTTTGGTTGGTTTTATCTTGTGTTATTATGTAGTAATGTTTCAGGTACTTTATTTCTTTTCCATTCCCAGAATTTCTTTTTGAAAATCACAAAGGGGGAGAAGGAAAAAGAATTACTCAAAAGATAGAGAAGTAAAAACTTATAAGTAAAGAACTATCCCTAAGTAAGGGGGAGTTTATCTAAGGGGGAGTTCCGCATTATGAAGTTTTTCATTTAAAATGATAATAAAAACTCCATTCTGAAAATTCAGAATACAATCCTTAGAGTTCGTAAGCCTTAGGGGGAGTTAGTTGTATTCACTATCATCCATAAACAAAGGGAGATAAGCTTTAATTTCAAATTCTAGAAATTTATTCTAAGCTTTTATATTATTTTTCATAATGATGTTTGTGCTTTCCAAAAAGGGGGCTATTGTTGAGTCAATAAGGTTTTCCTTATGACTTTTCAATTATTTTTTTGAAAATCACAAACACATTATCCTTAAGAAAATCTTTTGTTCTTCTATTCTTTGATTTTATAAGAATAATTTACTTCTCTAAGTAAATTTATTCTTGCCGTATTTTTATTGTTCATATTTTGACTATGTATAAAATTCGGATTCGTAGTTGTAACCTCAGAATCCTATAAATAATTAGATATGAAGCATTATGTTTTAGGATCCGAATTCTAGATGTAAACTGTAATAAAGTTCCACTCCGAATTCTGGATATGAACTGTAATGAAGTTCCACTATGAATTCTGGATATGAACCGTAATGAAGTCCCACTACGAATTCTAGATATGAACTATAATGAAGCTTCACTCCGAATTATCTATACAAACTTCCATAAAGTTCCATTCTGAATTATGGATACAAAATCTCATGAAGTTCAACTCTGAATTCTGATTACGAACTTATCTATGTTCTAACTTCGAGTTCTCTGAATTCAGACATTGAACTCTTGTGAGTTCTGACTCCGAATTCCTATAAACTCTGACTCCAAAATTTGTAAGTTCTGGTTCCAAATTTTGATGAAACCAGACTCCAAATTTCCCTAAAGATCATACTCCAGATTTCTACAGAATTATGGTTCTGAATTCCTATAAAATAGAATCTGAATATTCCTTTATTATATACTCTGAATACTATTTTGGTTAGAAACCGAACATTTATTTTTCTTATATTATGAACTTTTTACTTACACTCTGATTTTTTATGTTTATTATAAAATGTTGTAGTGATTTCAGTTATACATGTTTTGTTATAAAACGATGTCGTCCATTCTATTTCAAACTAACCATTGGTTTAGTGACACGTGTACAGGTCCCTCCGAAATTTAAGGAAAATATGACTGTTTGAGGAGGGAGCTGACTATTGGAGCTTCGCCTATAAATAGGAGCTCATTTGAAAAGAAGCTACAACTTTGACACAACTTTGACTTTGGTGATTACATGCTGTTGAAGAGATTCTTAGATAGAGAGGCTCTTATCAACTCGTAAGCTTCGTGCAGAAAGTTTGAACAATTTGTTCAAAATTTTACTTGTGCAGAATTGCTTTGTGCGACTCTGAATGTTGGTGATTTCATTCGAGGGCTTCTGGGGATAGGAAGACAAAGGTGCCGACTACCTTGAATTTCAAGGGCTTCCTAGATAAGGAAGACCGAGGTTCCAACTACCGTGAAGTTGAGGGCTTTTAGGGATAGCAAGACAGAGACTCTAATCTTCGTATCGAGGGCTTACCCGGGTGTGGGTAAGACAGACTTTCTTGAAAGTATAAATCAAAGGACCTTTATCCAAGGTTGTTGTATACCCTTCTCTTTGTGTTAAAATATTTATATCTCGTTACTTGTTTTGGTTACAAGTTTTTTCCGCTAAATTTTGTCTTGTAAGGAAAGTATAACCTTCTTATATTTCTTTACACTTGTACTCTGATTCATTTATATTCTATACGCTTTAAGGTAGAATCTCATATTATAAACGTTCACTAAGTATCAGTTTTCCAGAATCATATTTCTGGATTCATCTTTTCAGAATCATATTTTTGGAACCTGTATTTTGAATCACTTTTGAGTTTTAAGAAAGTGCCTAGAACTAGAAGTTTATAACATCATACCGTGTTCCAATTCTCCAATTGGTGTTAGAGGTGTTCTGAATTTACATAGTTTAACTTTGTTAAACATAGATCTTTCCCTGTTTAAGGAGATTTTGAAAGTGTACAATTCACCCCCCTCTTTTATATTGAGAATCTACATCGTTATTTCGATCCTACAATTCTAGAAGGTAATTTTTCTACCCTATAATGGCACACATTTATTAATACTTAATTTTTAAAATTGATTAATTTTAGTTTTAAAAAGAAACATAAGTTTATAAATAAGAATATGAATATTTTCAAAGGGTGAATTTTTTTGTTTTTTTTCACAAAAGTTTCAATTTCAGATGAATAATGAAAGATACTAAATTTTAATTGAAAATTTTCTTTTCGTATAAAAAATTTATAATGATACTTTATATTTTAAATGTGTTTTGAATTCACAATAGTTATATTATTGCTTTTTATATAATTACGGTCATTGTAAAACAATTATTGTCAAAAATAATATTAAAAAATTAAAAAAATGTGACCATTTTCACTTTAATGACCTGTTATCCCTTTTCCTCCAAGTGATTAATTTCAAATTAAATTTTTTGAAATAATAAAACTGAATTCGGTAAAATAGATTAAATATTTATAATAATAGTTTAAAAATTATTTATTAAATTATTTTTCATTTTTATGCATAAAAAAGATACCATGGTAAAAAAAGGAATTACTAAAATATAGGTAAAATAATGAAATAGGTTTAGGTTAAAAGGTAAAGGATTAAATAACCTAAAAACTAAATCATTTAATGCATGCTTGAGGTATTTATCGAACTTAATATCTTTAGAATAATTAATTCCATCAAATTCATCAATAATAATTACACTTAAATTTGTATGGCATTAAATAAAAAATAACCATTATTTAATCCCTTTAAACCATCCCTCCTTAAGTACAAATAATTCCCCTCACCACCCAATTTATTTTAAATATATTTTAATGACCAAAAATATATGGTAGTACCACTCAAATAAACTCTCACAAAGTGTATGTGATGATAATATTTCATGAACCTCATTCTTACATTGAGGTATGGATATTTCATTTTTAGTGTTTACTTAAGAAAAATGGTGTAAAAAGGTCAAGGGCATGCTTTAGGTCTATTACACGATGTGACAGGGAACTACATGCCATATTCATGTATGTAATAATCGTTTATGATAGGTTATATTCAATGTAATCCTAATACCCGAATATGCAATGATATTACTAGAAACTGAACGAAAACAGCGTGTAGTCTCAAGTACACGCTGTGTAACTTTTTTATTGTTCAAATTAGTAAGTAGCGACGTTTTTGAGAAAAATGATAGGGGGTCACCTGGGTTCACAAACAGTAGCGTTGAGGGCTATTTTTCTTCCCGATTTATCATCTAGACCCTGATTCCTTCTCCATCATTTGTGTTTGAACCCGATCCGTAAGATATCTATTCCTTTTGAGATGTTCTTATGGATTTTTTAATAATGAATTTATTTATGGTTGAGCCTTTATAGTCATTTTTTAGATGTACATCATACTACATTGAATTATAGGTTATGGTTGGGTGATTGTCGTACTAAATTGAGGTAGGTGGTCTGGTGCCTTCCACTAAATGTCGACTTTTTTATACATCATGTAGTGTTTTTATCCAATATTTAGGATGTATCCTTGAATGGAAGTTGACCCTTGATGTTTCCTAATGATGATTCATCCATGAATTTAAATTAATTTATTCTTGTTTGAGCTTTTTGGTTAGATTAAGGGCCATCATGTGGGTGTGTTTCCCTTCAATGACTGCTTATGGTCGTTTGGAGAAGGTTTCCAATGCGGCATGCCTTTCATTACCATATTGGGTTGTTAAGTATTAATTCTAGTTTTTATGTAATTTCAATTGTGAAACATGGTGATTGGTAGGATTAAGGGTTTGGGATTTGTGGTTTGCCCTTTTCCCCAAGAGACTCCAATTATCATATAAGCCTTGTGACTGTTTAATTCACTTGTTTCTTAATATGTGTGATTCCAACATGATTTTTTATTATGTTAACAAGGTAATAGTATAATTTACATTTGTTGTCTTTTATACTTAAATTTTTATATAGTAGGCTTGACCCAATTGATTTCTATGCCTGGAAGTAAGAATTTGTTATACCTATGGGTGAGGTTTTGTTATGCATATCGGAAAGGATTTGTAATGCCTATGGGTGAGGATTTGTTATGCCTGTGGGTGTGGTTTTTCTATTAATATTGGAAATATGTTGAATTTTTTATTGAATGGGGTGTCTTCGGATTTGTTTTCCAATCCAAAGCACATCTTGTATTTAGTGTTCTCTTTTTTTAGATAGCATTCAGAGGTATCTGTTTATCCCTCCTTATACACTGGATTGATGAGATTTATCCGGATCACAAGACATATATAATTCAATATAATTGAATGGTTGAAATGAACATAATGAATGGAAATAGAAAACATAAATTTTTGGATTATTTAATTTTGAGTACTTCCTAGTTTACTACATTTCCTTTTTGTACAATACCTTTTTCATATACTCACTGCCAGATGGGAATGGATATTTGGTGGGTGCCTATTGGGATTAATTTCTCACACCTAGTTTGGGTCAGGCCATTAGGATAAAAAAAATTACATTTTTACCAGTGTAGATAAGGGTAAGAACCATTCAACAGGTACTTGAGATGTTTTTTGGAGCCACAGAGCATGGGACTGAGCTGAGGCTTGCGATGCTTCTTAGTTATCAGTATTTTTTTTATTTTGGGTAATGTATTGCAGATTCCTATAGTGTACCTATTTTGGATGTTTTCTTAGAACATAAAATGCTACATCATATTTTATATGGAATGATGTTTGGTTATATATCATATTAGTCTTTTTCAATTTATTTCATATGTACATTTTTTTATACTTCTGATATTGTAATAAAATTTATTTTGATGTGTTACACTCTGCCAATAAGGGAATAGTTTCTCCACTATCACACCCAAGGACATTGATGCAAGTTAGCAACCTCTTATTGTATGGAAATATTATAATGGGATAGGAAGAAAATTGAGTTTTGTAATTAGTTGTGCCTAGGAGTAGCTACCCCATGTACACAGAAAATACAAATTACATCGAATTGAATTGTAATTATTTGATTTTGAGTTGTTAATGTATATTCGATTTCATAGTTGGGTGACAAACATATTTTTTGCGGTTATTATTTATATCATTATTATTCTATTTTTCTCAACCCAATGAGATGAGGGTATTCCATATCATGCAATATTTAAGAACCTTTTAGAAATCACATCCCATGCAATCTTTCTATGCCATTTAGAAAGAATTTATGATTGCATGCTCTTGTGATAGGTACTGTGATAGATATTCGAGCTTTTGTGACAGGATTATTGGTACATGTTATGGTTGAATTGGATTGACACTAATATTTAACCCCTAAGGTGAATGGAGCCTCTTGGATCAGAATGTTGGATTCACATTTCGTCCATGGGAAACAAATTGTATTGTTTATGCACTATACATGGATTTCATGCTTTTGTTTATGGGGTTTATATTCCCCCATGGATCATAATTTTTCACATTTTTGCTTTTGTTTTTCAAAAACATGAGCTCTAGTGAATTTTTTAAGGCATACTATCCAAAAACCCAGAAAACACGACATGTGGTCCTATGATCACATTCCATGTCTTCTTCTCATTAGTAAGAAAAGAAATTTTCCAAGTACACAAGGTGTACTCTGAGTACACCCCATGTTGTAGATGACTGGGTCTCCAACAATGTAATGGAAAGCCCAAGTTGTTGAGTTTTGATAAGAACACACCGTTTACATTATGTACACCCTATGTAGTTTTTCATAGGTAGACTTCTGTCGCTCCAAACATGTGAACGTACAAGGAAGGGAGGGAAGAATTGAGTACACACTGTGCGTCTTCATGATAGGTCTTGTACCTTGGACATATAGATGACTGTGGAAGGTGTAGTTACATGACCATGTAAGATATTAAGTGTGCACATAGTGTATAGTCCTTATACATCGTGTACCTGGGGTGTTTACATGCCTAGGCTGGTATAAGTACACAACCATGTAAGGGATTAAGTGTACATGTCGTGTATGATTCCTTCATGTTGTGTACTCCTCCTATATAACATTTAGAAACTTTAATTCTATTGTTTATTTCTTACTCTCAAGAAATGTGTATCTTGATCAATATGTTTGTACTTCGGTTTTCATTGATGAAATTTAGAGAGATATTCCCCCACGATGACAACCAGTAGTACGCTGGGATATTGGAAAAGATCATACCTTAGAGTTGGTAGGCCATGGGATATCAGTGGACCCTCTGAATGTTCTAGTTGCGGAACTAGATGTTATATGGGACACTGGGGAAGATGCACATTTCCTTGAAGGCTTTATGATGATTATATATACCTGTTAGAGAATACCTCAGTAGGCCACATCAATAGAAGAACCGACAATAGTATTTAGCAGAAACATCTACCAATGTTGTAAGGGGATGGAGGACCAAAATATTCAGAGTCATGGCTGGAGTCTATTCTTATGTTGTTTGATCGTCTTTAGATACCTCTTGAAATTATGTAAATCTTGAGACATACATGTTACATGATCCAATAAAGAGGTGGTGGGATGTTATCACACAGACAAAGCATCATTAGGATATGGCATGGGGATTTTTTCCGATTGGTTTCTATTAATAACATTTCCATGAGGTGATGAGGGTAGATATATCCAAAGATTTCATTCCTCTAGATCATGGAGCTATGTCAATGATGGACTACTATACTAGTTTCTCTAGGCTTTAGATATCCACACCTATTTTGATGGGTGACGAGACATCGAGGGCTATGTGAGTTGAGGATCGACTTACGTATGACATCAAATAAGAGGTGAAAATTTTCATGTTTCCTTCTGTATATGTCATTTTGAATAAGTAACTAATTACCGAGTGTAATATTATGGAATATGGTGGGGCGAACCATGGTGGTTCTACATCGAGATCTGTTACTATCTCAACCGTGAGGAACAAGAGGCATATAGATCTTTCTACCTGTGATATGACCAGTCATAATGTTTCTTCTGGAAGCTAGGAGAGGTTCTACCAGGGTTGTATAAATGGACATATGAGATAAAATTGTCCAATGGACCATGTCGAGTGACGAGATTTAGGTATGATGGCCTACCTACAATAATTCAGCAGGGCATTCCCATGAGCATTTAGTGCGTCAAGTTTCACACCGACTCCATGTTTAGAAGAAGTATCAGCATCTTCTCAGCAATTGAGAAATTGGATTACTCTAGGGAATTCAAGCTGAGGAAGTTGTCATGGTTATGGTAGCCTGATCCCAGGATCTCAGTGATAACAGGGTGGGTCAGCTCATGGGACCTAGGAAATTCCACAAAGATACTGTACAGGTCAGACGTATGCACTACGAATGAACCACAATGATCAAGATCTAGAAAATTCGACTATCAAGGGATTTATTCTAGTCTCCTCCATTTTATCTTCTTCAGTCTTTGATATAGGGGTTTCACATAGATTCTTATATGTTCCTCTTATAGAGAGCCTTGGGCTATGTGTTCTCTCTTCAAAAGGTGTTATAAAACTAGACACTCTCTTAGGGATGTGGACTGTAGGCGTGCATTAGTGTAAGGATACCCCCTTGAGGTAGTTTCATGTCACTTCATTTGGGATATCTATGTCATAAAAATGATAGCCTTTGATTTCATACTCATATTAAAATGGTTAGTCTCCTTTTATTCCATTTTTGACTACTATCATTGTAGGGTGATTGTTACATCATGAAAAGGCGGATCATTTCTATGTAAGTGAGAGTGGGATGTCAAGGCAAGCCAAGATGGACCCGAGAAAAGTGGGTTGACTGGGATGACCGAACATATTTCTAGTTTATATCTGGATGACTAGGGAACGCATCAGATAGATTTATCTCTAGTGGTTGATCAGTTCATTGATGTTTTCCTAGACAAATTTTTAGGTTTACTTCTTGTAAGAGAGGTAGATATCTCAACCAATATAGTACCAAGAGCTACACTAGTATCAATTAATCCTTATAGGATGGCTATGACGGAGTTGAAACATTCAATGGGTAGATAGAGGATTTTTTGGGAAAGGGGATTATTTGACCTAGTACTTCTCAGTGGAGTTCACCAGGCCTTTTTGTGAAGAAGGTGGAGGGTACCCTCGGGCTATGCGTGGACTATCGGTAACTGAACCAAGAGACAGTTAAAAACCAAATACCATTCCATTGTTATATGACATGTTTAAACATCTTTGAGGAGCTGGGGTGTTCTCAACAGTTTATTTGAGGTCTAGATATCACCAGGAACGTGTTCTATCATAAAAAATATATTGTACTCTATTTTTTTATAGGTATGGTCTATATGACTATTTTGTTATGTGGTGTAGTCTCAAGAACACACCGGTGTTACTTTTAGCACTAATGAACTTAGTGATCCATCCTTACTTGGATTATTTTGTGGTGTTTTTCATGGATGATATAACGGTGTATTAACATACCCAACACAAACATTCCACCTATATTGAGATTGTTTTTAGTAAAATGAGAGAGCATCAGTTATATGATAAGATCACACAATGACACTTTTGGATGGATTAGATTCACTTTTTGGGTCATGTCATCTAAGATACATGAGTATCGGTGGACCCATAGAAGGCGGGAGTGGTAGTTTAATGGGATTATCTCCAGACTATCTTCGAGGTGCATTGTTTTCTAGGGATTGTTTTTTGCTATAGGAATATCATACAAGACTTCTCAAGCTTAGCTGTGCCGATGTGGTCTTGAAAAAAAGGGTGTGAAGTACGTATGGTCCTATTATTTGTGGTAATGCCTTTCCAAAGATGAAAGGGAGATTAACGTCCACAACAATAATTATTTTTCTAGAGTCGGGGAGGAGTTATATTGTGTACTATGTTGCATCAGGTATCTGGCTAGGAGGACTTCTTTTGTAGGGGAAACGAGTCATTTCATATGGGTCTCAGTAGTTAAGGCAACATTAGAGTAACTATCTGAAGAATTATCTCGAGTTATCCATGGTTGTTCATGACATAAGCTATTAGAGACATTACATAGTAGGTGATCATTTTATGGTGTAAACAGACCAAAAATGTATCAAGTACATATTTACTTGGTGTGACATAAATCTGAGGCAATGAAGGTGGGTTGAATACCTTCTGTATTTTGAATTAAATCTTACCCAATTTCCTGTAAAATAAAATACATCAGCTGATGCACTGAGCAGGAGGACTTAAATACAAGCAGTGCAACATGCCAGTAGTGAGTGGCAGCTTATGGAATTATTATATGAGATGGACTTGGAAGTGCACGATCATCAGAGATAGACATTAATTTCGTTTTTAGATGTGACTTATACCCTTCTAGATAGAGTGAGGATGAGAAAAATATAATATTCTGAGGGTATAGTCTTGCAGTAGGGTTTAACAGTTGAGGATCAACCACCTGGTAGGATGATAGGTGATGATGAAATCTTATGTATCCATGGACATGTCAGGGTTCCATAGGACATATGTGAGGAGTTGATGTAGGAGTATCATGATAAATCTTGGTCAGTGCATCCCAGAGTTACCTAGATGTACTGTGATATGAACCATCAGTATTGGTGACCAGGTATGAAGAGAGAGATGGTCAGCTTTATTACAATGTGATCCACCTATCATCAAGTGAAGGTGGAACATTAGTGGCCAGCTGGACATTTACAGTAGTTAATTATTTCAAATTTGATTGAGATGATATATTAATGGATTTCATGATTCTTTTAAAGAGGTCCCCCAGAGGTAATAATGTAGTGTCGGTGGTGGTTGATGTACCTACAATGGTCTATCACTTATTTATGATCAAGGAGACCATATGTGTTTATGAGCTTGGAAGGATTTATATTCTTGATGTGGTACGACATAATGGGGTCCCCCGTTCAGTCATTTTAGAGAGGTACTCCCAATTTAAAAATTATTTCTGGATGAGTTTTTAGAGGGTATTGGTTACATAGATACTTCTAAGAACAAAATACCAACCTCAGACTAATGGATAATCAGAGAGTATGATACATGTGTTGGAAGACATGCTGCAAGCATGAATTTTGGGCATTGGCGATCATGGGAGAAGGTTATTTCCATTGCTGAATTTTTTTACAATAATAGTTTCCAAGTAACTATAAAAATGGAACCTTATGAGGTTTTTTACGGTTGGCCATGCCGATTACCCATGTGTTGGCTCGAGGTGTATGAGGCATTTATACTGGGACCACATATTTTATGGAAGACTTCTGAGCTGGTATAGTTGATTCCGAAGCGGTTGAAAATTGTGCAGTCTCATTAATAATCTTATGTCAATATCCATGGATGACCTCTAGAGTTCAAAGTCAGGGGTCGAGTTTCCTTTAGTATCACATTCATGTTGGAACATAAGAGAATCCGGAGACAGTGTAAGCATTCATTGATATACATTGTTCTGTTTTATATTTTGGGGAGGGTCAGGTTGGTTGACTATCAAATGCAATTACCTTATTGGTTCAGGTCTATTCATGATGTATTCCATGATTCTCAGTTACGATGTCACTTTTCAGACCCCTCTCCACCTTTCTGCCTGAGTAAGTGGAGTGGTAATAAGACACATCCTTTGAAGAGTATCACATTCATATTGAAGATCAAAGCATAGAATATCTCCATGGTCAGTCTAACCCTTTGGTACTAGTGCTATGTCTGCATGGACAAGTGAAAGAAGTGACTTAAGAGAGGGAGACTGAAGTACAATAATAGTGGTTGAGGTTGTTGTCAGATATATCATCATCATCCTTGGAAGGTAAATTCGGGGAGGAATTTCTTTAAGGGTGGAAATGTGTAAGAACCATGTTATTCTGTTGAGGTTTGGATCATTCCTTTTTTGTCTATATTTAAGAAATTGGGGTGAATGATGTCAAGGGATAGAATCAGGAATGTTAAATGATGTGACTGGGAACTACACATCCTGTACGTATAGGTAAAAACTGTGTATGTTAGGATACACACCATGTAATCTTGTTACACGTCCATGTAATGGTCTCTACATAAACAGTACAGACATTGCATGTAGTTTCCAGAACATGTCATGTACTTGTTTTATTGATCAGATCAAAAAATAACTTCATTTTTGTTAAAACAGACAAGGGATCGTCCATGTTTGCGAACAGTAGTGGCGATGGAATTTTCTCCCGATTGATCATATCGACCCAATTACTTTTCCATCGGTTGTGTGTGATCCGTACTGTTATGCAATTGATTTCAACTTTATCTGTTCTTCGTGTTTGTTTTCTCTCGATGATGTTTTTAAGTTTTATCATTTATCATCAATTTGTATATCTATGTTGTTCTAGCTTGAAATGGGGGTTAAATCTGGACGAGGAGAGTCGAACTATGAAGTGGTAAGTGATCTTGTTCATTTTACTAAATGTAAAGTTTTTTATTTGTCTCGTAGTTCCATTCTCCCATGCTTTGGGTGTTTCCTTGCATGGAAATTGACCCTTTTTTAGCCTAATGATGATTAGGTCATGAATTAAATTAATTTAAGCATTTTTGAGCATGTTGGTTTGATTAAAGGCCACCATGTGGGTGGTTTTCCCTCAAATGATCACTTATGGTTGTTTGGCCATGTTTTCCTGTAAGGCATGCCATTCATAACCTTATTGAGTTTTTAATTATGAATTATAGTTCTTATGGAATTGATATTTTGATAAATGGTTATTTATTTGATTAAGGGTCTCAGATTAGGCATTTTCCATTTTCCCCATGGGATTCCAATTATCGTATAAGCATTGTGATTGTTTAATTAACTTGTTTCTTTATTTTTATGATACCCACAAAAGTTTCCATTATATTAACCATGTAATATTGTAACTTATATGTGTTACCTTTTATGATGCAATACTGATATACTAGGCTCAATCCTGTTGAAGGCTATGCCTGCGGGCGAGAATTTTTTATGCCAGTGGGTGAGGATTTGTTTTTTCTACAGACAAGGATTTGTTTTTTCGGGTGGGCTATGATTAATTATGCCTGCGAGTGGGGTTTTTCTATGTGGGAAATATATTGAATTGAATATTGAAATTGAATGACTTAGGATGCGTCTACCATAAAAAATCACAAACACAGATTCAATATTCACTATATTTATTTAGATAGCCTTCTAAGGTACCTGTTGAGAATTCTTTATACGAGGGATTGATGGGATTATGACAAATCTAGATACATATATTATTCAATGTGATTGAATGGTTGAATTAAACATAATAAATATAAATGGAAAACATTACTTGTATGAATATTTACATTTGAGTACTTCTTAGTTTACAACTTTTACTTTTTGTACACCACCTATTGAATATACTCAATGACAGATGGGAAAAAATATTTGGTGGTTTCCTACTAGGATTTATTTCTCACACCATGTTTGGGTTATTCCATTAGACCCAAACAGAATATATTATTATTAATGTTGATAATGGAAAGAATTCTTCTACAAGTACTTGAGATACTATTTTGGGGTCGGAGAGCATGGGACTGAGCCGAGGCTTGTGATGATTCATATATTTCATTGTTTCTATTTTTTTTACATTTTGGGACATATATTGTGGATTTCTATAGAGTACCTATTTTTCCAGATTTCTTAGAACAAAACATTATGCGTCATCTATTGTATGGAATTGTCTTTTATTATTTATCTTTTCAGTATTACATTGGTTATTTAAGATGTATGTTGTTTAAAACATTCTATATTGTTCAATTATTAATTATAATGTGTTACACTTTTCCAATGAGGGCATATTTTCCCCACTATGACAACCTAGGACCTCACTGCTTGTTAGTAGCATCTGGAATTTGGGAAAATAAGCTTGAGGTGATGTGGCCAACTAGGTATGGGAAACCATTTGAGTTCTATCAAGATCCAAGATGGTATAAATATCACCAAAATACCAATTATATCTTCCTCATGTTTTCCTTTGAGGTGGTGATATTCATGTGGTAATTTTCTTTGAGCACCATTCTTAATTTCATTTATTATTCTGCTTTATACTCACCTCTTTAATCCATCATGGAATGATAACTCTATAATCATGATTATATTTGAATTTAATGTTTATAATGGATTATATTTAAACTATCCTTTTTATTACCTTCCCTTGTTTAACGAAACAAAATTGTTGTCAAAATTATTCTGGTTAATCTCCTCCTTGAATAATGATTTTGTTCATTTTCCGTTAACACATTAATTGATTATCATAAAATTTGTTATTATGAATATATTTTTTTTGAAGTATATTCATACTTAATTAATGTCCTGGATCTAATATACAGAAAATATGTTAAATAAAAATAAAATAGTTTTTGATTATTGGAAAACCACCAAAAATAAACTAAACATTATCTTTTACATTTTTTCAAATGAATCATACACTTTTTTGAATGAAAAATGAAAAAATTGACCACATAAAATTATGTAAGTGAATTAATACCATTTAAAATAACTTATTATGTTTTATTTCCTTTTTTCATTAAAATCCGTAAATATACACAACACGACTGATCATTAAACCATGAAACAAATGCACAAAAAACATTGAAAACAATGAAATATTATTAATGTATGAGTTGTAAGATGTTATAAAAGTATCATATATCAATTTAAAAAATTACATTGGTTTTTTAATTAATTAATAGCATTCTTTAAACCATAATAAAGTATGTTAAATCATGCATCACAAAAGGGAAGTGTGAAGTAAGATATTCTCATCTCACATTTACTTCTATGTGATTTCCACCTTATATACAAATAATTTGTTGTGTGTGGTGTATATACTACAATTAGAAATATCCTATCATTAATATCAATGTTATTAAATATTTGAATTGATAATTATTACATTTATAAAGAATACTATTCAACTTTTAACAATGTAGTAAGGGTTTTATTGTCTCACATTTAGTTCAATTACATATATGCCTTATTCACAAATTAGTTCCCCAGTGCGGTAAATGTATACTTAAATTTTATATATAAAAAAAATAATATCATATATTCATGTTATTCAATGTTTCATTTGATAATTCTTATTTTCATGGGGTATACGATTAAACTAATTACAAGTTGTAAGGGAATTCTTAACTGAATTTTCATTCATTGGGTTGAAATTCTATATCATTGATTATGTCATGCTAAGGTTGTGTGTGAAATGGATTTTTATTTTATTATGTTTTATAACCACTTTTTTAATGTAGTTTTATAGTTAATACACATAATCCCTTCATTTGATTAATGATATAATGTATATATGGGACATTGTCTCAATATCACTTTTTGAGGAACATTTTAATATTATGCACCTACTTTATTTTTAGGGTGTATATAAAACTCCATTTTTTCATTTATGATTATAATGAATTTAAAATGTAATTTATATTAATTATACATATTTCTTGTACCATGGATATTATTATTTATTAATTCATATGCCATTTTATATATGGTGTTTACCTTTTATGTTATTTTATTAACTGGAGAAAAAATGTTAAATTTGAATCTTTCACTAAATATTGATAATTTTTTATAATACATATTGATTCTGAAAATAAAAAAATTATTTGATATATAATGAAATCTTTAGAAATTATAAAATGGGTGGGGATTTGATTATAGAAAATACCTTCGATACATCATTAGTCTCACGAGATAAATAAGTTGGCCAAATTAAATGGGTTTTACCCATAATTATTATCCTATATTGTAAATGGTCTTGACGGTAATGGTATTACATTATTTAGAAACATAAAGTCCAATAATTAAGAATTTTATTAAGAATTATGTTATTTTTATCCATGATATTATCCATGGATTCATATTACGCAAAATTCATGGATTAAATGACATGTGTGTTCAGTTATTTTACATTAACGTATTTATTATTAATTATTGATTCAAGTTAGATTTCATTGTAAATAACTATTAATGAGAATTTTATCTCACCCCTTTATTATGTTTATTTTTTCCTTGGTTTAAATGATGTATATTTATGATTCATGTGTTGGGTTACACTGATGGTTATAGTGTTCTAAAATAAAATAACTTCCATATTTTATACTTAAACAATAATTTTAATTTCAAATATGTATCTAGTTTACTAAGACAACTAAAATATTAATTCCTATTGGATGAGATTAAATGTATCTTATTCTAATGCAATAATGTAAATAATTATCAATAGGATACTTGGTACAGGGTCGTTATTGATGGTATCAAAGTATGTTTAGTATAAACCTTGTGAATTAGATTTGGGAAAACAAATATTAGGAAACATAGCCCCTTGTATGAATTTTAGGGTAATTCTAAATAGATGATGACATCATATAAAATTTTATAATAACCATTTATAACCTTGGTTAATCCTATGGAATCAATTTTTGAGAAGAAGGTTTCATGATATAGACAATATTTGAATAATATTACATTATTATTTTATATCTCACTTGGATTATATTTATTTTATATTTATACATTGAGTTTGGGTTTCATTCAATATTGTGAACTCGAAGGAACATATATGAATTCATAGATATATAAAATGTGTTGATGCAGTTTTTCAACATTTTAGTTATGTATAGAATAATATGATTTTTTTTTCAGGGTTGTGTTCATTAACATATGAGTTAAGACACCATCATGGGTTTATAAGTTCAATATTGATCATAATTTTAAATTCTTAAACAACCTTTTTTTGTTTAGGTGATGGATTTTGAGATGGTTAGTAATAGTTTTTTTGAGAATGGATTTAAAAGGGTTATCTATTTCGGTATAAAGGATTTTAAGCTTTAATTATTATGGGGTTTATTAGGGTAATTGTTATTTATTATAACATGTCAAAACTCATTTCATTTTTTAATGATGTATATTCATATAGAATAAAGATCATTCATCATGATTAATGAGAAATAATCTCACACAACATTATTATATATACGAGATGATTTAATTATCACTATTATATAAAAATATTGTTCGAATGACATTGAAATTTTTTTGAATATCGTAATCACTTGAATGAAACTATTTGATCTATAAAATAAATTTTTATTTACCAAAAATTTCAATGTATCACGGGGTTTATTTTATATGATTTCAAAATCACAATACCTATCAAAATAGAAATGGGAAATACAACCAAGTATTTGACTATTTATTTTAGGGAGATATTTACTTTATTAAAGAAGATAAATAAGATATCAATTGAATAAATGAATACATTTATGTCTAGATTTATGGTATAAATTATTTTTTTATAAGTATGAAACTTAGTTTAGTTTTTATAGATTAATGATATATATATATATATATATATATATATATATTTGTAGAGGGATTAAAAAAATGATTAATTAATGGATTATATAATATGTTAGGTGAAGGGTGTTTTTATCATAGGAATTATGATACATCATAAATATCATATGATTCATGAAAAATCTATGTTATATTCAATAGTTTATGTTGTTTAAAATTTTTGAAAACAGATGAAATTTGGTGTGGTAAAAAGGTGATAATTTTTGGATGAAATTTGTAATGTTTTTATAAGTGTTTTAGGTACATGAAATCCTTATGTATAACATCTGAAAAAAGGTTATTTTAGGAATATTGACTTTACTATTTGTAGAAAAATGAATTAATGTAACGATAGGATTTAGGGTTTATATGATCTTTATATTTAGGCTCATTTGGTGGTATTATATTTTTTATAATGAAAAATTAAATATATGAGATAAAAATTGATGTTAAAACAATTTTTATTGTTGAATATATGTAGGTTATTTATGGAATTGTTTAAAGGATTATATTAATATGGCTTTAGAAAAATGATAACTTATAGGCCTGGTGACAACACTTCATGTCTATAATGTTTTTGAGACAAGAAGCCACAACCAAAGGGTAAAAAGGTTGAATCACGTACCACTTCCTACATGATTTCTTAAATAGTATGAATTTTTATTTATTTATTTGATATCATATAGATAAAAATGGGACCAAAAATTAAGTTTTTGATATGTGATATGTGTTATTTCATAACAGTCTCCAAATTAGGGGAACCCAATATGATTAATGTAAGAATAATAGTATTTGAAGAATAATGGTTGAATTGTATTTTGGAGAAAAATACGAGTCTGTGGTGGAAATTCTTTAATGGATAAATCTCTTCATTTCATTTAAGTATATCCAAATATTCTTTACTCAAGGAAGTATAAAATATTCCTTAATCTTGGAAATTTAATTTATATTAAGAATGTGATTCCTTTAAATTTATTACCATTAAATAAATGGAATTTTAATCCATATTTTTTTTAGATTATGATGTTAATATTTCACATGGCCATATTTTGTATCGCTCTCCATAAAAAATTAATTGTTATATTTCTTTTTCCGAAGCATTCTTTCACATTCCACTAATGTTCTTCTATATGGAATCATAGTTATCCAGTGACCATCTATTTTTTCCTTTCCCTCTTATAAGAGAATGTTTTATTAACACTTTTATGATGTGGTATTTCCTCAAGGGTTTATAATAATTTCAGCTCTATGATTCCCAACCATGTGTTTAAATTCATTAGATTTAGTTTTTTTGAATGAGGGTAGAATGTAACAACCCTATATTTTTTAGAAGTAAATACTATGTTTAAAATCATACCCTATACACCACATAAAGATTAAAAACGAAAATAAATATTATTAATTAAATTTGATAGTTACCACCATGATGTTAGAATGATAGAAATGAATGATCTTAACTATGTTATGAAAATTTTATTTACACACGTTTATCAAATTAATTCATTGGTTTCCAATTGATTAAAAATAAAACAAATATATTGAATATAAATGATGTGTTTTTATTAAAAAACTATTTTAGGGCCATAATTGAATTTTATCATTATAAATTATTTTAATTAATATTAGTGATATATATTAATAAAATTTATTTGGTTTGTATCCAATAATTTTTTTTTAAAATTCATCTAATTTTTTTTATTTATTTAACATAATAATTAAACCAATTTTTATCCAAAAAGCTACATATCTCTTAAAGGGAATTTTCTACATTTTAATGGAACAAATATTTCTAAAAAATTAAAATATTTAAAAGCATATTTAAAAAAATAAACATTTTTTTTGAAATATAAATATAAAAATTATCATATGGTTAATGTTTGGTATTTTTGTGAGACATTTTATTAGGAATTATGAAAAAATTAATTTTAATTGAAAAGTTAATATTCATCTAAGTAATTTATAAAAATAAATAACTTTATAAATATGTTTTAAAGTAACAATAGTTTAAGAATAAATCTATTCATACAATTTGGGACATTGGAATCAATTTCAGAAGACATCATATCTTATAAGGTATGATCACTATGAACCTATAGTGATTCCCTTTAGATTTACTGATTTATCCACTTTTTTTTTAATTTTATTAATAGAGTCTTTAGGGGAAACCTCGACAAATTTTTTGCAGTGTTTAACTAAGATATTATCATTAAATCCATGTGCAAGGAGGAATTTGAAGAGAATATAAGGACTGTACTGGTGAAATTAAATGAAAGAGAAACATTATACTCTTTTCATAAAGTGTGAATTTGGGATGCAAAAAGTCACATTAATAGGGAATGTGATCTCATTTGAGGTAATTTATGTGGACCACTCAATGATTAAATTAATTGAGGAATTAACCAGACCCACTAGTT
Source organism: Viscum album (assembly GCA_963277665.1). Lineage (NCBI taxonomy): Eukaryota > Viridiplantae > Streptophyta > Magnoliopsida > Santalales > Viscaceae > Viscum > Viscum album. The sequence continues at coordinate 743,767,237 of OY728156.1, forward strand.
TCATTGAGGTCCATTGTTTTCATGGATTATTAGGGTAGTACAACCATTTTATGATAAATTTATGAAGATTTTCTATCCCTATAACTATGTTAAGACGAAATAGGGTAAATTATGTTAGGAAAAAAGATTTATAGAAAATTTTTAATGATCTTATGAAAAGGACAATCATTTCCCTTGTACTCATACATCCAAAAAAAATGGGAAGGAATTTTTATATACATTGATGATTTGAAGAAATGATTGGGATTTTTACTCCTGTAGAATGACAACATGATTTACTATACATCATAAAAATTAATGATACATAAGAAAATCTATATGACAGATTATTTGGAGCTAGCAGTGATGATATTTTCCATTATTAGTTGGATGAAATACCTATATGTTGAGAAGTGTGAAATTTATATATATCACAAGGGTCTATGGTATATCACAACATAGGATGATGTCAACATGAATCCAATAATATGGTTATAGATAACCAAGGGCTATTTCTATTCTATTCACTACCATCTGAGAAATGAGAAAATGGTAGTTGATGCTCTTAGTAGAAAATAAATTAATAGTCTATCCATGAATAAGATTAATAAATAACATATCTTCAAGGATATGTAATGGATAGATTTGAAAATAATAATTGTAATGAATATATCCTATAGATCCCAAAAAATTTCCCAACCACCTATGCAAGAGAACATCATGGTGGGAAAAAGTATAGATTTTGAACTTCGACAGACGATGGATGTAATAAATGTAGAAAATCTATATGACATCCACATCAATGATGATGGTACGAGTTGACATGTAACTAGATATTATGTTCCTTCATCACCTGAGATAAAAAATGATCTATTAGAAAATTTACCTAGATTATATTTTTCATCAATCAAATAAGTACCAATATGTGTTAGGATCATAGAGACGATATCTGGTGGAGAAACATGATGAATTAGACTGTGTGTTATATCACAAGTGTCCTGGAATGTCATAGAAATCAGGAAGAGTAGATGATGTCCAAGGGGATGTTTCAACCATTTCTTATACCCAATTGGAAATGGGAGAATTTCATTACGGACATTTTCACTGGTCTCCTAGCGACATCGAAGTGTAACAATGTGATATGGGTTGTCGTGGATTGACTCACCATGATTTCCCACTTCATCACCATTAGATAAGACTTATCATTGGAACAACGGGACAATATATAGATTAAGGACATGGTGAGGTTACATGGGCTTCCAATTTTGATCAACTCTAATCCCAATTAGAGGCTAACATCTAAATTCTGGATAATCCTTCAATATACATTCAATTATGTATTAAATTTCAGTATGACCTATCACCCCAAAACGGATGGCCTATCTAAAAGGACTATTCAGGCTCGGGTACATTTTAAGAGCCTACTTGATAGAAATTAAATGAATATGGGATCAATATGTTCTATTAGTTTACTTTTTTACAAATATTATTCCCACTAAAGTAGTCAAATGGATCCATATGAATAACTATAAGGTAAAATATTTATAATTCTATCTTGTTGGAATCATTTTTTTGAACAAAAGGTAAGTAGATATAATCTTGTCTAGGATATTATGGAGAATATTAAAGCCATCCAATACCATAAAAAAGACTATTATATTTAGAAAAATATCCTTACTTATAACCATCAAATTGAATTAATGTTTGATATTAGAGAAAAAGTGTTCCTCAGAATATCACCATTGAAGAGAGTCATGTTTTCTGGAAAGAAGGGGGTGTTTATTCCCAAGTTTATTATCCCCTTTTAGATCATTGATAAAATAATAGTAGTGGCCTATCAACATGCACTTCCATCAAGTATTCTTCAACTTCATGATTGGTTCCACACATATCTTTTGAAGGAGTGCATTCCTGATATCTAAAATGAACTGAATCCATATGTTATACAATTTTAGAATGACCTCTCATATGAGTATCCTCAAGTAAATATCTTGGACTGCAGGGAACATTTATTATACAACAAGACAAATCACGGTGTTAATGTTTTCTATATGAACAATAAATATAAAGACCCTAATAGTGAAATAGATGAAATAATGAAATAGAAGTATCCTCACATATTCTCCAATGGGAAAAAGTTGAAATTTTGGGTAATTTTTTTAAATGGTGGAAGAATTTAATAACCTAGACTTTTAAAATGATATTTTTTCCTAAATAAACTTGTGTTATATTATATATGTATAATACACATTGAGAACATAGAGAGACTAAAAAAATTAAGTCTTCTATGTAAAATATTATATTATTCAATGAGTAATCCCATTATAACTCCAATTATTTCATGAAGGAATAATAGAAATTAGAATAACTACAACAAGAAAATTTGCATAACCCAAATCATCTAGAATCATACCTCCCACGAAAATAACTATTGAAAAGAAATATAAAATTATAGATAAAATAAAAATTATTGAAAATTGAAATATATATACCTAAGAAGAATTTAGGAGATTAATTAATGAAGGAATAAGTAAGTATTTATAGGTGGTAATGTGTCTATTGGAATAGTAACCACACTATTTGAATAATAACCTTACCATTGGGAATACTGACTTAGACATTGGAATACAAATTTGACCACAAAATAATACACATTAAAATAAATATTAATTATCATAATTAATTTATGACAATTTAGATACTATAATTCCAAATAATATATCAAGATTAAAAAAACTCTATGAAAACATATTCATATATTTATAAACACAATTTTAAAGGATTTCATAAAAATCATAATTTTATATATTACAATTTAAAATTACCTATGATAGAAATTTATTTTGATAAAATGAATACCAATTTATAAATTAAAATATCTATATTTTAAAAGGTTTGTTTTTTTATATTTATTTAAAATTCATAAAATTTTAATTCAATAGTAATAAAATAGTTTTCACATAACCATTGTATCTTATATTAAAACATTCAGGGTGTAATAATGAACTCATAATTTAGAGATCCTGATAATCAAAAAAATTATATTATTTTTTATAAATTATTTGTTAAAATTCAAAAAAATTAATTTACAAACCTAAAAATCATTTTGCAAAACCAAAATTCAAAATTGATTCTTTAAAATAATAAATAATCATTTTCTCCAATTCCATTTTAATAAAAAAAATAAATTCAAATGATATAGTGGTATAAAGTATTATTAACATTATATTATATCTTTATATATTTTATATTGTAAAAAATTCATAATGACATGTTTTAACATTGATATAATATTTTATTCAAAATTTTAATCAATAAATACCCTCTCCTCACATATAAATTACTCCTCACTATTTCTTTGGAAAACCACCCCCTCACATTAAGTTTAAAAATATTAACCCAAATCTACTATCTCATGCCCATTATAATACCTATGCACGTTTTGGAGTAAAAAGATTCCAAAAATCAAAGTATTTTTATTCTCTTATAGAAGAAGCTACATAGTGGAAAGAGTAAGTTTCAATAAACTCTTCTCCCTTTTTCTTAATATCATTATTTTTTCTCAATTACCACAAATTAAAACTTATAAAATTAATTGGGAAATATTTTAACATTATATTAATTATTAAAAGCTAATATTTGTATCATATTTATGGATTATAATAATTTATAACTTCTCTTTCTCACTCTTTGGAAAATGTCTCGTTGACTATCGGTTAACCACCAACGAGGTAATTTAAAATCCTTATGTTATCAACAATTATATAGTTCGTTAAAATGAATTATTTATGGTATATTAATGTATAAATATATATTTTAGTCTTATTTAGTTAATTTCACTAATTCATAAATTAACTTGAACAAAAATAGCAACATAAAATCAAAACTCAACATTGAGTGAATGTATTATATCAAAACAATTCAAGGTTAACAAAGGGTGTTATAAAATAGAATCAAATAATTACAATGGTTATATAGTAAAAAATTGGAAATAATTCACTTCTGGAACTATGTTTTTATAATCATATGATTATTATTTAAGAGGCAGAAATGTGAAAACATAATTTTGGATTTCCAACAAGGTGATTCTGAAACCCAACTCCTTTTCTTTGGGTTCTCCCACTTTAACAATATTGTATGTTTGAATATTGAAATATATTCATAACTATCCATTCACTATTCTTCCATTTTCATTATAGGATATACCAATTAGATCATTGATTATTTATCCTAATAAAATGGTTTTTAAAAATTATATTTCATTCAAAAACACATATTTGACTCCTTTAAAGTTGTTTCTTCATCTCTCAAGAATGACGATGTTCATACCAAATATGTTTTTTCTTATTCATTAGGGGAAACACAATGTTTTTAATGGATGTATTATTTATCAAATCCTCATGAAACACATTCATTTAGATTAGTTATTTTGTTAATATAATCGTTATATGTTCAGTGCAGCATGGATGAAGATGTCCATATTACGATGTGATGGGTGGGACCATAATTAAATAACACTAAAATTTATTGGTTAATATGATTTATATCATGATTTAATGCGTATTATGAATGAACATGATGCTATATTTGTTCACAACGATGATATTATGATTTTTCACATATGTTATGAATGAAATTGATGCAAGCTTTGCTTACCACTATTTTTTTTTACCACTATTACATGATGTTTCATATATATTAATTTCCACATTTAATGGCCTCTTCCAAATATCTTCATCCTAATTATGTTGATGATCCCATTATTTTTACCCGATTATGGTAATTTTTATCCCCAGTATACTATTGATTCAAATATATTATTTCAGCTATGTTACCCTTACCCTTATTTGGAGTTTAGCTCACCACATTCATTGATGTATACCCACTGGTGACTAAATATTCTAAGAAGAATGTGATATTTTAGAAGGATAAATAATTACTTAAATAAATGTTTTTATTATGTAAAAGTTATATATAGTCATAACTTTTCCATGATACTAGACTTTTTGACCCCTGAATGTATAGCTATTTTTTCATTAAAATGATATAATTTTATTATTATAAAAAGTAGGGACAATATAGTTTAGGTTAATTTTCTTAAACATGGATTTGTTTTGAACATCACCACCCATTATTTTAGGAATTTCATTAGGAAAATATTTTCATCATCTATAACATTTTTTTTGGTCTAGTATATCTTAGTTCCAACCATTTTATAAAAAAGAAAACGATTAAAAACACACGTAAATAAAACATTGATTGATAATTTATTCATGTGACCAAATAAATGCTAATATTTTAATATATGATTATGAAAATATTGATCTAGAATTTATTTTTCATACCTATTCCAAAATTTTAAAAAAACCCATTGGTCATATGGAAACTATAGTGACCCACATATTTTTTACATGATGATTTTATCATTTTTAGAAAAAAGATGTTGAATATTTCTAATTAAAAATTTTAGATGTATATTATTTTTGGATTTTTTTCAAAAAACAGGAATAAATTTTAAAAATTTCACACTATTTAAATCCATCTTAATATTAAATATTTTATTCTTGATTTTTATTGTACATTTAACCTAAAAATTAAGTTTATCGAACGAAGGTTGATGGAAAATCATAGTAAATAGAGGAATAATATAAAAGAACCTTAAAAATAAATCAATTTCAGTAGAAATGTCAGAATATTCATCAAAATAATATCATATTCATAGGATAATAATCTAAAGAATAATGAAATAGTTTTTGGAATACATGTAATGTGGAAAAATCTTTATAACTAAGCATAAAAGTCATTATCGACAACGACCATATATATAACGTGAAATATAATTTAATAATTTTCAAACATAACATATATGAACAAAGATAATATAATTTCGTTAAATAGATTGAATAATCTTATGGGAAATAATAATTTAACTAAAAATAAGATATCTGTATCATTTGGTCCCTCTCATTAAATTAAAATATTATTACCATCATACAATCCCCAATGTAAGGAAACAAATATGAATCATAAACATGAACTAAAACCATGAGAAAATAATGGGTTCCATATTGGTTTCATAAGGAATATATCAATGAATATTTAAATGAATTTCTATAAAATAATTAGTGATGAAAATATTTTTGAGGTTTAAGTGGATAATTAATAAATAATAAAATTATATATCATAGAGAGTTTAATAGTACACATAATCAGAATTGAATATGGATTTTCAAGAAAAAGATGAATAAAAATAATAAAGAACTAATCCAAATGATTTAATGACATTAATATCTCATAAAGTATAAAATGAATGAATATAAAATTTAATTTATAATTTATTTGAGGGGAATCATAATAAAAATCATATGATGAAAAGAAAAATAATTAAAAGAGTCGGGTTTAAAAATACTCATACATGGGGTCCCATTTTATAATGTCACATTTTCACCCATATTTAAATACATCATGTTTCAAGAAGGGTGTAATATTCATTTATGTAATTTTTGATCAATAATAATTATTAAAATTTATTTCGCATCATTTTTGTTAAAGATGAATTTCTTCAAGGACATGTTTCATTGAATTGTCTTATTTTGTTTCAGTTTCATAGTTTTGATCATTATTATTTATCCTTGAGTAAAATTATAATTAGAAGAATACATATTAATGAATTTTAATATTTCTACATTTTTAATAATTTATAATAACAATCCATGAAAGTGGTAATAAGTAAAAAAATTTATAATGTCAATGTAGTTAGATAAAACTAACCATTTATAGGGTGTGTCAAAGAGAGTGGAAGAAAGTATAAAGAAATATAATAAAATAACTATAATATTTTTACAAAATAATAATAAACATAACATAATTTTATTGATATACTATATTTATTTTAGGATTATTTATTTATATATAGACTGAATAATATAAGAATAAATTATGAATAATGAAAGGTTAATGGAGAAAAATTTATCTCTTTCGTGATGTTTTATTCTTTTCTAATGCTATAATGTCATGGTGTCTTGGAGTGTTATTAAAATAAATTTTCACTAGGGTTATAAGAAGACACAAGGGATGATAACTTTTAATATACTAAGAAATAAAAATAATTTGGGAAATTGTTTACCATGGGGAGGGATATGAGGTATTTATACATGGTGAGAGGGGTATTATTGGTAGAAACAAGGTATAAAATATTAATTCTTAAGTTAAACATCCCACCGTGAAATTTCTTGAAATTATGATTTATATTTTGTTAAACTTATATGGTTTATGAACTTTAAACCCTTCCATTTGATATGTTTTTTAGTTTATATAAAAGAAAAAGAGAAATGAATAATAGTTTTTAATGTAATATTTTTTATTTAGACAACATAAATGCATTTTTAGGTCTACAAATAAATTTTACTATTTTTAAATGATCATTACATGTTATTAAATCTATTTTGGTTTGATATAAGCAACTTATAAATTAGTAAGTCCTTATTACAACACTATGATTCCATAAAACATGAATTATTTTAACTTTTTTAATTTATTTGTATTCACCATTTTTTTGAAAATTTTCAAAAAAACATCTTTTTTAAATAGTCAACATGTTAATTCCAACAATTAATTTTATTTTATAAAAATATTTTTCTAAATTATTTAATACTAATATTAAATTCATAATAAAAATTTATTTTTTCAAAAAAACCAAAAAATTAAAATAAATACTTATAATTATTTTTTGTTTCCTAATTTTTATTCTATATAATGTAATAATATTTAATTAGATTTATTAGTTTATATATTATTTCCAGCTAACTATACAATTATATGGGATAATTTTCTATTACAAAGGTCATGTTTACTATTCCAAAGATCGTAGTTCTTTTATAATTTTTATTAATACATATATTTACTTGATTTTCCTTTAAATATTTTCCTATCAATGTTCAATCCATCCTTTATAATATTAACATCATACCTGTAATGAATTTGTTTTAATTTATCACTATTTCTTATGGAAAATATAATTTAAGTTGACTACAATGTTCCATAACATTGAATTCTTTTTGTGTTGAATTTTTGTGCTTAATTTACTGATGAATTACTTTGAATTTCATAGAGTTTATTTATTCTCCATCTCTAATGTTTCATACCTATGAAATATAGTATTTGATCATTTGTTTTGTTACATGTGTCACATGTTTTATAATATAATATATTCATAAATATATCTGAAAAATGTATTCATAAAAATAATTTAATATCTAAAATCATTTCTAATTATATTTTATATGTATGCTACGAGGCAAAGTGTATGGGGGTATACCCAATGGACAATTATAATTTTCCAAAATTATTGAATTTTAAAATTGATGTTACGTTTGATAAATTAAATTACATGTTAAACCAAATGTTAAAAAAACTAAAAATATTTTAATAACATTATTAATAAATATAAAATAAATAGAAATATGTCAAAAAATTATGAATTATTACCTTTTAATGATAGAAATTTTTTTGTGTATTGTTATTTGAAATGGCTATCTTTAAAAGTGCAACTCCTTACATTTTATATTTTTATTTTAAAAATTAAAATTTTGGAATTTGAGTTTGGTTAAATAAACAAAATTATTTTTATTAAATATATATATATTCACATAGTATGAAAATTCTACCTTTTTTTGAAAAGGTTGATTTATAGTCGAATAATACCATTTTTATGAAAATTATGACTTTCTCAATTTTATCATTATGTATTCCAGAATAAGAAGAATAAAAAAGAATTTATGAAATGAAATATGTATTTAAGGAATAAAATTATTCTTTTGGGAATTAATTTTAACATAGAAAAAATGTGTCCAATATTTTCACAATTAAATTAAAATGTTCTTTTAATAAAAATAATATATTATTTCATTTCATCGAATCCATAATTTTGATAGTGAAATTAGGTTTGAATTTATTTCAAAGCCACATAAAATTTAAATTTTTTTTATAAATAAATGTTTTCAATTTAAATTTTTAACTTTTATATTGCTACCTAATACATTATTTTATATCATAAAACTAATTTTATCAAACAAAACTATTTTTATGCTATTGTGTGCGTTAATTTTAAAATTAAAATTTCAAACAAGTATGAATTTGATATGAAAATTTTATTTATAAATTTTAAACTAGATGGTTAAATTTTTTTATAATAATATCAATGTCAATTTTATATATTAAAATTAATAATTAAGTTTAGAAATTAGTTACCTCGATAAAATGTAAATATAGTAAAAAGTCCCTTACTAAGGGAGAAGGAAATAACATGCTATAAACATGTTTTCAAATTCAATTCTTAAGTTTCATTAAAAAAATCACAATCATTCCTCATTTTCCAATTTTTTATGGCCTTGACCCATTAATAGTAAAATAACTTTACTGAAATTAAATGTGTATATTGAAAAATATATTTCTCTTTACTAATAAAATGTGATCACTTCCCCTAATTTTCCAATAATTCCTAATTAATATTCCAAAAAACTATTCCTCATATCCCCTCCAATAACCCTCTATAACATTAATATTCTTTTTGTCACCATTATTTTTTTAATGCTATCTTTTGCATGGATTTTTCTTAGAGAAACCTCAAGCATCCAACATGAGTATTACTTCCTCTTAGATATTTTTTACTCTAATCCTTTATATAATTATCAATGAATATTTATATAATGATATTTGTATCACGATTAAACTAAAATTTAATTATATTAATTTAAAAAACATTATTTAATCCCTTCTATCCCGCATAAAAACAATGATAATATCGATGGTGTGTATATCCAGACTACTGCCTCCATAACATGATGATGTTACTTTTTTATATCCATCCCTCATAGTTTGTAAAAATGATTTATTTTTGGAATTATAATGTTTTATATATAAAATTTTTAACACTTTAATTAATATTTATAATCTTTTTTATTATTATCATATATTAATTTATAAATGAGATCATTAATTGTTCATACTTGTGTACTACTGCCTCCACAAAAAAATAGATTTTTTGGCATTGCCACAAATATTTGATGGTTCTAATAATTGAATTTATAATTATATATGATTATTAATAAATATTAAATATTATTATATGTTTGACTTTATTATTATCTAATGACATTTCCATACTCATGAAAACATTGTAAAACATTACGGTATTGGTGGGTTTTACCACCTATGTGAATGCTGTTATAATTTTTATGTCATAAAATATTATGAGATGAATGATAATGGTGATATCCTGTAATAATAATTAATTTAATATTTTAAAATGATTCTTTAGTGTTGTAATTAAAGTATATATATATATTAATATAGAAAATTTTTATCATTAATAATATAGAAACTATGTTTTCTTATTTCCAATTTTCACAAATTATACTCATGTTTTTAACATTATGAAAATAATATTTTAGAAAAAAAAGGGATTTTTTTAAATATATATTTAATAATTAAAGAAATTATGAACTTGAAACCGCCTAGTAAGAATAAAATATGTTATAACGATATTTGAATGGGACAAAGTAAAAGAATGTTCTAAATTTCATTAGTGTAAATAACTATAAATATGAATATAATTTTGTACTAAAGGTCTATAAATATAGTTAATAATCTGTCTGAAATTTGAATATGTTTGTGAAATCAGTAATTAATTTAATTATGTTCATTATTGTTAGAGCCCCAAACAATCTTGTTTAACCCATTAAGTGTTCTTAAATCATTTGGTTCTCATAGGATACCTAGAGTTCATTTGGAGGTGTTAGGATACCAAACCATATAAGGAAGTAGAATTCAACACATGTAACATATTCATGTCATGAGTTTTTAGTTCACATTTTTGGGAAAGGGACTGATTGAAATCCATTCAAATTAACTTCTTGAAATCGCCTATGTGGTTAAATCTAAAATGTGGATGAAGTAGTGATATGGAGACTTTGATATATGGATAGATCATTTACGTGTAAGGATTCAGTAATTGAATCAAATACACTAAAGTATAATCTACATGGATGTATTTTCTATGTTGATAGGATACATGAGTGATCAACTACATAAAAATGCTACAAGAGATATCAACCACATAAAGCATCTACGTGACTAAATCATCTACATTTATAGCTCAGATGATTGATCAGAAATGTGAGCAATCAACTACATGAGAAAGCAGCTATGTGAGTGATAGGCTATGTGAATCGACAATGTGAAAATGACTATATTGGGAATTTGTCTATGTGGGGAATTCAGCTATGTGAAATTTCCCACCTGGAGTATTCCACCAGTTTTAGGAAAATTTAAATATAGGTCTATTTGTTGGGAGAATCATGGGAAATCAAAGGAAATTCATCAAATATAACATTATCCTTGATTTCTTTGATCATTAGGGATATAAAAAATTCTCCCTGCATAAATTTTAAAAGGGATATTCAACAGTTGTAATTTAATCTTTTGTGATCCTTAAAATCTAATCATCATGTATTTTTTGACTTTAAAATGGATATATTTTCCTTTTTTATTCTATATTTTACTTATCTAAATAATATAAATTATATAAAACTTCCTATTGAGTCTTGTAATACCTCTTCAGGTGAATTGATTTTTCTAACAATGATCCAACCTTGTGCACACCAAATATTTTTGGTGCAATGAGTCATGAAAAGCTTCTTCTTCCAGGTAAGGGATTTATTGATTCTATTATTTAGTTATATGAAAGTGTAATTTTGGATTTTTTTTATCCTCTTTGGTGGAAATGTATATAACTTAATAAAAATTTAATTGGATTCACAAAGCATTGGAAAACAATCGCATGTTTATGTTGTTACTTTATACTCTGAATACATTTTATATATTTTTTTATTATATAATGTTTTATTTATAAAATGGTTTCGGTAATGTTTTGGTTTGATATGTATTATATTATTTTTTTTATATTATAATGTTAAAAAAGTTAAATCCATAATTTATTGATACTTAATAATCAATTGAATAAAGAAGAATGTTTAAAGAATCTTTTTTTTGTAATTTTATCAAAATAAAATTGATGATATGTGCATGCTTAATTAAATATTGTATTCACTATGGTAATTTAATTTTATAATTAATGTGAATCAATTTTAATATTTTAGAAGAAAATAATTAAAGTCATGTCAATAAATTGTAATTAAGAAATGTTTTTTTGAAACTGGAAGTTATACTTGGATGCATGTATAGATTAATTATTTAATTAATTTAGTATATTATTATAGATAGATGCCTTAGGAATCTGATAGTTGGACCTATGAATAATTAAATTGTTAATTCTATAAGTAATAATAATTGGTTGTTTGATGTAGTCAATTTCTGGGGCCCGATTTTCCCTTCTGCTTGAGATGGTTGAGTTCCCTATGTTGGGAGAAGTGAGAGATGGTTTAAAAAAGAAGTATGGATGCCTTATTTTAGGGCTTATATTTCCCTATTTACTATGATTATTTTCATTCTTTCTTATTATTTTTATGTATGTGATGTTGTGATATGAACCTAGGATGGATGATCCTAGTATTGATGATTTGATATCGGTTGTGATGCTCAGATAATGTTGTTGCATTTGACACATATGATAAAAATATGAATTGGGGTATACTTGTTGTTATTCGGGATGGAACCTGAGATGATGGAATGGGTTGAAGATGGGCTTACATTTTTTATGTCATAAATTTATATTCATTCATGAAATGTATCTCTTTAATGGATGATGAAATATTTTTGTTTTTTTTAATCCATTAAATTCACAAATACTTGATGGAACTGGATGTGTATGGTTTCACTTGTCTTCCATGTGTTATTTTGTATGGATTTACTCGAGTGACTAGAATTATATAAATTAATAACTTTTAATAAATTCATAACCCATGGTTTGCTAATGATGTAATTAAAATTCTGGAAATATGTTAATGGTAGGAAATCATAGAATCGGTTTGGATTTTTCTGAGAGGGCATGGTACTTACTTTGATGAAAAATGTAATGTAATTCAGAATAATGTTATGGAATAATTAATGGATAATCAATTAGTAAAATTATATTATTTTCTGGTGAAATAAATTAATAAATATAATGTATCTATTTAAATTATTTTTTTCTTATAGGATATCAAATCATGATAGTGGGTGCCAAAATTCCAAGTGAAGTTAGCTGCAAACGAGTCTAAGAGTAAGTTATACCCATAGTGTTATTGTGAGATATATTATATCATTCATACATTGTGATTTTATATGCTACCTCAATCATATTGGTTAGGGATACTGACACCCAGTGGACTCTAGTAGGCTGTTTTCCCTAACATATTTATGGTAGTATAGATGGCTAACTAACCCTCTCACCCTACTCTCTTTTCTTAGAGATTATATATGATGATATGCATGGTGGTAAGTTTCCCATATATGTTTTTAGTGGTATGTGATGTATTTATGTTATTTAAAACACATGTACCTCAAGATATTGTTTCCAAGGGAATATTATATGTATGATGTGTATAGGTTGTGATGGCTTGTGGTTCCTTACTCAATGTTTTTGGTGTGGTTGATTGAGGTATAATACTTGATGTATGATAGAAATCATATAAGAAATCCTGGATCCTAAAAATTACTTAGTTACTATATATTTTTATTTTATATAGTATTATATGATTATATAATGCACGACGTCCCTATTGTGATACCTTTCCCAAGTGAATGGGGATTGGCTTGTTTTGTAGAGAGTTGGATTATGATGTGTGGCATTCAAGAAGATATGATAAATAGTGTTGTATAGGGACTGTTGTATGGTAAATTTTTAATTATTATATTATATTCTCACCTCTTTGTTATAATTTTTGAGATTTAGTTATTGTGAGGATGAGTATACTAGTTTTGGTGATGAGTTTTTTCACTATAGATCACTCTGATTTTCAATGATTTCATTATATTTTTCACTATAAGATTCAGGGAGGATCCAATTTGTTATATTAATTTTCAAACAAAATTTTTTTATAAAAAATCAATCTAGACAAATTATTTTTTATATTATGATGAATAGAATGAGCTCGTGGTTTTTTAGGATTTATTCGGGCAATGTGTTTATTGTCGTCGTTACCTTTTTATTACTTGGGGTTTTCCATTAAACTATAATAAAATTGTATAAAAATGTATATACCCAAATGGTTTTATTTATATATATATATAATATTTTAATTAGTTTTTATATCTTATATATATCTTATTCATGTTATTTTATAGGCTATTTCCTCACATCTATATTCTTATTATACACATGATGCTAGTTTCCAACCCGGGGCCTATTGGAGGTGTGACTCAAGTACTCAACTTCTTTCTTCCCTCATTTCAATACCAGGAAGGGTAATGTTTAGGTGGATGGGTTCATTGAAGAATGATATAAAAGAATCATGTTTGTGTGATAATATGTTGATTAGAGTTAGGAACATGTTAGGTTGCATCGGTTAGTAGGGAAATAGTGGCACATATGTTTAGTATATGGTAATAACATATGATTCTAGCTAAGTAATGTGTATTAAGTGACGCCATTGATCTAATTAATGGAACATTCAATTTACTTAGGAAACTAAATGAAGTCATATTGATTGGATGGGTGAGACCTAGGAAGGAATCTTCTGTCTTTATTCTATGTGTATCCTTTTAAAATTGGTAACCCTTGAAATAGGTTAAAAGGCTAACAAGATAACAATTAATTAATTAATTAGTATAATTTATTTCATATTCTCTTTTTATTATTCTAATAATTTATTCTATTGTAGGTATTCCTCCAGGACAATTTCCTCATTAGTTTCACACATAAGTTGTTCAACAATATTTTATAGTATATTTTCATAGAGTGGAGGTTGATGATAATGACACATATGGGAGTAAAATCTAAGAGATTTAGTTCCAAAGTCTATAGGAGTACAGGGTCCCTATTTCAGACTCAATAATAGAGGACTAGATGGAGGAGGTTAAGATATATTTCATTTTGATCACTTCTCAGAAGGATTACTGGGTTTTATTGGTAGTGATGATCCTACATAGAGAAGTGATGAATTAGAGGTTCTTATTCCTCAGGGATCAAGAGTAGTTGGCAATCTCATGGTAGATGTTTCGAGATGAGCCTTGAGTAGAGTATCTTTCTTCAACTTTAATGGTTTCCAATCAGTAAGAGATAATTACCCTTATACATGAGAGTTTTATCATGTGATAGTTTGGGATCCATTTTAAGACCCATTTCAATATGATTCCGATCAATTTCAAATTGTTGATTCTAGGATGAGGTATTTTGAGGAGTTTTTTCATCATGAAATATAGCTCGAGGTCACCCCATTCATGATAATGACATATCTTGAGGTGACAGTGAGAGAAGATATTACTGAGAGGATACATGCTAGAATTGGATCTTCATGAAGGGAGTATTTCGGATTCCTCACAAAGTAGAGATATATCGTGGGGTTCATAGATTCCATGATAGTAGAGAATTCAGTTTGCCAAGTGTATGTACCAACAATAATCATCTCGTTTCCCTTGAGGTAGTAGCTATGAACACCATTAAATGGGATTAGATGCATGTTTTTCTTTTGGAGGAACAGGTCAGCAGTGGTGAGAGTGTATTACCATTTGTAGAAATCAATATGCACCAATATTTCAATTCATGGTTCCTCCATCGAGACAGTTTCATCTATGGATATAGTAGGATGATGTTTTTTTAGATATTCGTAGATAGAAGAAAGGCCAATCATTGTAATATCTCAACATGATCCCCATACATAGATATTAGATCATGGACACAAAGGTGGTTGATATTATGGTCAACATGTCCATGGGGAAGGTTTTGGTCAGCTTCATGATACAACATTTACAGCTCAGGGAGAGCTATACATCTTTTGAAGTAACCATTTCTTGTTTTCTATATGGATACATGATTTGTTTGATTTTGGAGATACACACTCCTTTATATAACATACCCCCATCAATTATTAGGTGCATGAGATGTAGAGGATTCATGTTCCATTGTAATTGACTATTCTAGTTGGAATTTGAGCTGACTTATATGAGTTCTATAGGTACATTGAGATAATTATGTGGAAGAAACACTATTGGGAAGATTTCATCTATTTGTGAATATAGTTATATGACATCATCCTAAGCTTGGATTGGTTATATTTAATGAATTCTATCATGGATTGATTTAGAATTAATGTTGTGTTCTATGATACATATTAAGATAATGTTGTGTTTGTTGGAGAGAGAGACCCTCAGTTTTTATGGAGGAATATTCTATCCTTCCCTTACATGATAGTGAAGATGATGTGAAGTTCCTCAAAATTTCACCAATCGGGGTTTCTAAGGGTCGTGGAATATAATCCTTATGTATTTCTAGAGGTGTATTTAGTATTTCCCCTTCAATGAGAGATCAATTTTGGGATGGAGCTATAGTCATGTGTTCTTCCTATCTCGATGTCTCATTATAGGATGGTTTTTGTAAGATGAAAAAACTATGAGTACAACTCGATGATCTATTGAATCAATGTATTTTTTGGCTGAGTGTGTCACATTATCATGTATAGGTAGTGATTTTAAATAGACTATATGGTATTTTCTGTCTTTATATTTATTATCATTGCATGAACCATGTGATAGTGTAGAACCACTATCCTCTTCTACGGATTAATGATTTATTTGATCAACTAAAGGGAGAATGTTTTTTCGTGAAGATAAATATGTGAGAAAGATATCATTAGATGTGGGTTATGGATGAGGATATTCAGAATACTTCTTTAAGTAGACTTCATGGGAATTAATATTTTTTATGTCATTCAATTTGATAACTGATCCAGCTGTATTCATGGGGTTGATGAATTTAGTGTGTACAGAGTTCTTGGAAATGTTCATGGTGGGTTTCTTCAATGAAATCTTTATGTACTCCATGTATAAGGGGGAGTGTGCAGATCATCTGAGTTCCATTTTGAGATTTATTCACCATGAGAAGCTATTTCAGGATTTTTAAAGTGTGATTTCAGGGCTAGTAAAGTCTATTTAATGGGGCATGATAGGTTCCAGTAGTGAGTTTTTGTGGATATTTTAAGGATAAAGGAAGATTTTTCTTTGGAATCCCCAGAGACAGTGGATGAGGTGTAGACTTTCCTTAGTATAGGAAGTTATTATATGGGATTCATAGTTTATTTCTCTCAGGTTGAGACTAATTTGAAATCCTTAACCAAGATAGATTATCCATTCATATAGAATGACCAATGTCGAGTAGAATTTATGTATCTGAAGGAGATGTAGGTCAGAGCTCCAGTTATTTTCTTTTCAAGTTGAAGGAGTCTAGTTGTAGGTTTTTTATGAAGTAAGGAATCATTTAATTTGTTGTTTTCTAATTCATAAAAGGTTAATTGTTTCTTACGGGACGTATCAATTATGTCCCACTGAGCATAAATATTTTATCTTTGATCTAGAGTTGGTATAAGTTATTTTTTCTTTGATGTTATGGAAATATTACATCACAAGTGAGCATTTTATGGGTTTTTCCACGTATAAGAGTATGAGGATGTATTCTTCTAATGTGAATTAAAAACAATTATAAAAAGGTGGATCATATTTTTAATTAATTAAGACTGATATTTTTTATACTCCATGAAAGGGTAATTTTGTAGCTATTGCACTAACCAGGGAGTCACATAGTGATGTCGTTTATGAATCTAGGGATTCCATAGGGGTAATGGAAGAACACTAAATAGTGCATCAAGATATGAGAGAGGATAAAGGGTGATAATTCATTTTTCTTGTGATAGTTCAGTTGTATTTTTTTAGTAGGTGGAGGAGTCCCGGTTGGGGTATTATGAGCAGGAGGACTGGAGTGGTGAAGTTGTTTTCAGAAATTCCCCTATTTGTTTGTTTAAAGATGGACATCCCTGGGTGTTGATACATAGAAGGATTTTTCCCTTCACAAATGCATGAGATGGTTCTCCATGATTTCTATATCTTTCCATTGGCAGTTAATCCCATCATGAGAAAGATGTATTGAGACTTGAGTGCTTATTTTTGGTGGCCTAGTTTGAATCATGCAGTTGTAGAGTTTGTTTCTCAGTTTTTCGTGTGACAGAAGCTGAAGGCTAAGCACCGTGTTCTGGGTGTTTTGTTCCAGATGTTAGATATTACCTAGATGTAAAGGGAGGAAATATCAATGGACATTATTTCCATTTAATATAGTTATTTGGGAGGCTTTGATTATATATCTGTGTGATAGTGTATCATTTGAAAAAATCATCCCACTTTATAGTGAGTAGGGAGTCGAACCTGGTGGTGGTTTTGTGGATGATGTTTCAGGAGGAGGATGTGTTACTCCACAGTGTTCAAAAGATAATAGTATACAATAGAGATCCACATTTCACCTATACGATGTGGAGATGACACCAGTATGGTATTGGATCTCATTTATACCATAGAACATCATTTCATCTTTATATGGATGGATAGAGAGAGTAGACTATCCAAAATCTTGAAGAAATGTTTAATTATTTTGTCATGGATTTTACAGGTTTGTGGTTGAGGTACCTTCTCTCATACATGTATTATGACAATAATTGTTCTCACTCAAACATTGGTATGGTGACACTTGATGCTTTATATAGGTGACCATTCGATTCCTTTTTATGTTGGATTGGGGTTAGAGAGGCATCGATTCTTAAAGAGTAACTGGTATAGAATACAACAAATGTTTTTTATATAATTCGTGAATATATTAAGGAAGTGATGTATCAATACAAATCCTATTATGATCATAGACGGATTCCTCTTCAGTTTGATAATTCATATCCCATGTTGCTAGAGGTCTCTACTCATTGTTTATATTGATGGTTTGTGTAAGAACCAAGTTTTTCTATGAGGTGTGGATATTTTTACTTTTTTATAATAATTTATTTTACATAATATGGATTTCCATTGAGTTTAAAGTTGTTTCTAGTGTATATAGGGATTTTTTGGTGCTTAGAATCCCAACTAATGAAGAATTTAACTAGGTTTCACGGTTCTTACAAACCATGCAAGACAATCCACATAGTTTCTCCCAGCCATTCGTGGGAGGCGGTTAGATGGTCTTGTAGGGAACACATCTTGACCTATCCATTTTCCCAAGCCATATTACCTTGAAACATGTTTGTATTTATTTTCAGAGATGAATTCCATTATTGGTGCACAGTTTCTAAAACCGTGCAACCGAACCATTTGAGAACCCTTCTTAGATAGTAATTTGAGAATGGATAGCACATGGTTTGACCAGATTTGTGGCCAAACTATGCGACCATTATTTTCTTAAATGTGGCTATTTTCCAATAAATATTTTTTCCACTCAGTCATATTTCTTATTTCTCTCTCCTAGAAGACAGAGGATCCATTTCTCTCCTTGAAGATTATATCCTCCACCATTGATAGGTTTTGATATTGATTCATCATATGTGCTCACATTCAAGATCTAATAATATTTTCAGATAGAGATATGTATGTTCTCAAATCATTAGGCTTGTTTTTTGGTTCTTCATCATAACAACCACTCTGTTTTGGTGTGAGATCGTACTCCCTGTTTTCAAGTCATTGATTTCTTCTTCAGTTTTCAGCTGATCCATTCCAAAAAAATGTATGAAATTGGATGAGTTGAGCGTTATAAGCTTCCAGTAGGTGGTTTATTACTTTCACCTCAACTATCAATGAATTATAATTAGTGATCATTTTTGATTTTCCGGTTTTATCAGGAGTTTTCTATCTAACTCATATTCTATGCTTATAATCATCATAATTAAACTATAAAGGATTTTTAATATTTTTTCTTCATGATGTTAGAGGATGGAACCTAAAATCCATTCAACCCATGTAGGGTGTGATCACTTTTAGGAATTTAGTGTTATGTTATGTCATTCTATGACAATGTTTAGGGATTTTATCAAATGAACCTTCTAAGGTAAGTGTTATTATATTATAAATGCATCCAAATTTCCTAAATTGTTAGCACATGTATATTTTACACATAAACCATATAAGGTAAGTGTTCCATGTAATTAATAAAAAATTAAAATGTTAAATGGGATGTATATTTATATATATCACTTTTCATAGTAATTTATAATTGGATTTCATATGTTTCCATGTCCTTATCCCATCTTGTCCTGATTATGAATGGTAAAATCATGAACCTGGTAATCCAATATGGAATTAAAGTACTAAAAGGTTTCATATTCTTGATAAACCTAATAACACTAATCAAAGGAAATGGAATAAACCGGTTATCTTATAAATATGCTTGAGTATCAAATGAAAAATTAAATACTGATATACATAAGGTGCCTATTAGATGTGGAAATATTCATATTTATAAGTGTGGTTAAACCTAAGACAACCATGGATTCCTGTGGGAATGCCTCGAGCCCCCATAGGGCTCCACTCTGATTCTTGGAGATGGCATACAAGGGAGATATCCACCTTGGAACATGATCCTTTTCTACTAGTGAATTATGGTAATAACCTAGTTGGATCCCCTCATGATATTCTAGATAGTTTTGTTCCCTGTATAACCACCTTACATCCAGCTTGACTTCTTCAAACCTGTGGCTCCATGAATTCACCCCATTGGGAAAACACATGATTTTCTTCTACTTATCAAGGAATAGAGCCTTGGATAAGGTTACAATCTATAACCATGGGATTCCTTAGACAATTCCCCTTGTATTACACTCAGAACCCTTAGCTAAACTGTATGTTATTTCGGAATTGGTTCAACCCTTGCAGCCACAGTTTCCATAGTTATTTCCATGGATCCTATTTCATTATCATCATCATTATAGGATCTCATCTTATACCATGGATCCATTACTATAATTACCATGAAATATATAAATATATATTTACATTGTTTCTACACCTAATGTGAATTATCTAAATATACCAAAAATAAATGAATTAGTTAAAAGATAACACATTTAAAGACATTAACAATTAAGGCTGAAGAGTGAATGAGTTATTTATTTTGAATTGATTTACATTATATATTCCTACACACCATTGTGATTTATTTATTCACAAACTTGATTGTGGATACATTTTTGGAGATCGGATACTATGATTACCTCATATCCTTTCTAATAAATGATTGGAATTCGTCCAGATTATTTGTATTTAGGTGTCGATAATGGGAAGAATCCTACTTTGTAATCATAATATAACTGTCTTGGTTTTGGATGATGTTTGGTAGAATATGGTCGAGAAAGTGCTTTTGATGATGTATAATTTATGATTTTTTGTCCTTTTTCATATCATTTATTTCCTACTACTTTGTATCAATGTTTTATTACATGATATAGGTCTGATATAAATTATCATCATTATATATATGATACAGTTTCATGTTTCTAGTTATTATATTCATCCTTTATTTTTATATCTATTTTCTTTACATATTCATTAAAATAATTCTTTCACTATTTCATCTATTATAGTATATTTGATATTTTCAAATCCAATGTGAGGGAATAACATCCTCATAAACACCCCATAGGACCTGGAAGCTATTTAGTAGCCTTGTTAATAATAGTAGAATTCATGAGGCAATGTGGAGAACTAGGATTGTGGAATGTTTGAGTTGCACCAGCATCTAGGAGGTCAGAAATTGGTATCATAGAAGTTTTTGTTTTAATTTTTCTTATTCTTTGGGAATCCTAAACCAGAGATTTGGAACATGTTTGAAAATTTTTATAATCCTTTTTTGGGAGTAGCTGACTTATCTTTGGTGTAAAAACTAGGTTTCATTGGAATTGGAAAGTGAAGTTCAATAATTATTTTATGAAAGTGGTTATACTTCTATCGTATGTTGGAAAACATGATATGTGGTAATTATTATTATTATTATTATTATTATTATCCAATATTTCATTTTTATACATGTCCCAATAAGATGAGTGAAAGGATGTATCAATCATGCATCATTATAATCACCTATAATTCACATTCCATGCATATACCATCCCATATATGTGCATTTAACTTCTTGAATTTCATTTGTTATCTGTGATTTTTGAGTGAGTCGTGGTTTTTATATATATTCTTATGTTTATGACATGTTTCGTAGGGTATTAATTTGGTTATTTATTGTTTCATAGTTAATCTAAACAGTATTTTCCTATATAGGTTTATGGTGTCTTTTAAAATAGCTATTTTCTACTCATGATAGCTATATACATATAGATACATGTGCTAATAATTGGATGTGATCGAGTGATTTACAGTTTCAATTCTGGAGATTTATGGGTCCTCATGGGTTTGAATGGTTAATTAACCCATTCAATCAATCACATATCACATATTACATTATGAGTCTGAATGTAGTAGCAGTTAAATTAAAATTCAATGGGTATCTATTTTAGTGACATTGTGTATGAGACTTTATTCACTTGGGATGGGGATTCATTTTATCAATCCATAATATATGTAAATAATAAAATGAAACATAATATAAATATTGACTTCTAAAATGAAATGGATTCTAGTAAATGAAGAAGCAAGGTATAGTTCACCCTTAACCTACTTGAACCCTTGTAAATTAAACCTAAAAATTACCAATACCATGGCCTTATAAAGGGATATATCTTGTAGTATACCTTTAGTAGTGACCAATTTTCTTATGTTATGCTTCTTCTAAAATATCAATCTATAACTAAATCTGTTACGATGTTGGGGCTTGGAATTTGTTGAGCAATGCCACCATTACGTCCTCGAGTAATGCAATAGGAGGGATGGGATGAACATGCTCAAGATATAGTGGTCCCAAAGCCACTAGTGTTACCTCTATGATTTTCACTTGGGGAAGCACCAATTATAACCAAAATGAGCACTGAATCTTATCTTCGAGATGATTTAATAAGTCTAATGCAGTCCATGTAGGGTGCTTCATGAAATGAACCTACTATGGATGACCTACATCATGAGTTCCTATAGATTTATCCACCCATCGTTTTGGTTGATATAAGTCCTTAGTATGTGTATTAGTAGATACAGGACACCTTATATATTAATGAGAATCTATATATGCATCTAGATATGAGGGTGAATATTTCTACCTATATCCTACATAATTTGGACAAGCATTTGAGGGATGTGATTACCAAACCTAGTCATCATCAGGGCATGGTATGAATGGATTTACAAACTACCTTATATGATTAATTTTTTCTTTAAATGATGAGATGTAACCGAGCCAGAGAGTATATTCACCTGAAGAAGTGTTCTATATATTTTTTGAACTATTCTGTATTTATTACTGAGTTATAGAGTATTACACAGCTTCATATCAGTGTTTGGAAATTTATTTATAGATTCTATAATGATGGGATTAAGTATTCCTTCCAAACTCAGGTACATAACTTTTTTCATCCTACCGATTTTCCTTTTTTTAATTATGATTTTATCAATGAACGCAACTCAAGGGAATGTGATGATTCTTGGAATAATGGCTCATTGTTTTGGTAGGGTAGTGGATTTTCTGGTAGTATAAAGTGTATCCTATAGGCTTCTCATCGGAGAAGTGGAATCCAAATTAACCATACTGGAATCTCTAATATATTCCATCATTTTGAATGGAAGGTAATCTGATGCCTCAGTCTGATAGAGAACCTAGAGAGTGTCTTTGTTTTATACATATGAGAAATATTTAGATATTTAGTTAGAACTTCCTATAAAATTCCCATGGAAGAGGATCGACACTACCTCCACCTTCAGGGGTTGGATATTTTTCATTGATTCAGGTGGGGTGTTGGAGTGGCACCAGAAGGAAAACCCATGGAGGATGTCATGAAAATAGTAGGCAGAATTATGATTATTAGTGTCATTTAAGAATACCTATTTTGGGTAGTCTAGTTGAATCATAGCACATTGGATGAGGCTAGAAGAATGATTTAATGATGATACCCAAGTATCAGATTAAAGGTAAATCTATAATTTGAGGTACTATTATAGTATCCTCTTCTATTATATTTTATTTGTTTGATTAAGGTTCTTCAAACTCCTATACCTACTTATCGACCATGGAATGTATCAACCTATAAATTTAGTACTATTATGCGGTGATGACTATGGACTCTCCATTTAGAGTACGTTCAGAGGGAATATGCCAATGGTGATATTTTCCAATGAGGTTGGAAGTTATCCCTTCTTATGTGACCTCTTCATACATGAGATGATAAACTTCATTTTAATTCTCATGATTGATGAATTAGTTCCTTATCATGCCTATATAGACTATTATAACTGAAGGATGTCATATACATCACTTGAGGGAATAAATTATCTACACCGAGAGCGAGGAACATGGAAATAGTTCTTAACCAATGGTCATTTAGATCAAATTTCAATTTTATTTTATAATATAATTTAATTGAATAAAATTAATATTTAGGAAGAAATACAAGAAGGGAACATTTTCAATTTTAAGGTAAAGGAAAAAATACAATCCTTAATCTTTCTTGGAATAGTCTTATAATTAAGTTTATGAAGTAGTGAAAGAGTCTCCAATTGGTATTTATCAAACCAATTAGATCGAGACAAGATAAAACTATCACATGGTCTATTTATAGATTATAACCTAGGAACAATATGCATTGCTACTTTGTAGAATGATTCATTGGATAATGGTTATTGTACTTCGAAATTCCAATTAGTCTGGGTTTGTTCAAAAGTACTTCCCATTGTCAATGTTGTGAAATATAATGTGATGAATTTTTGTTTTTAGCCTATGTACATATCCTATGATTATAAAAGATTTATTTATGGATTTGGAATGATTAATTTCTCCCACAATCTCATCCTCTAACCCTTTTTGGATTATCCACACATGACATAATTTAATAAAAGTATGGATATAAATTTTATTCTTGAAATAACAATTAAATAATTAAAAACATGGAAATCTAAAATTAAAACATTGAAAAATCCATAAAAATCTAATCTCAAACTAAAGAAAAATAGATAATTATGTTGTGGATGTATGTTTTAGAGTTTTAATGATTAAATAATGATATTTTCATTAGACTATAATTCATTAAACATCACTTTAATGAATAAATAATGAAAAAACTAACCTATCTATGAAGAAATCCTGGTCCCAATTCTTTGGTATCCCCCCGATAGTTGATCCTCTTGATGCCTAGAATGGAATGTGTTTCCTCCTGAAATAATCCCCTGTATGAAATCAAGTATGTTACCAAAGAGAGTTTTTGGTTCAACGGAATTGTTAAATGGCTATCTAGGTCACCGTGGATAAAAAAACCCATCAATGATACACCGGAAATCAGATTCTATTTTCTATGTCTGACACAAACAAGTTAAGAATTGTTTATATGATGTATAATGTCCATGACTTAAATATTTCAGGACCTTGGACATTATGTGAAGAAATCTCTGGAATGATATAGTAAATTTCATAGATTGTATTATTTCCTGTTGTTTAATGAGGGCATGATCTATAAATTGTGTTTCAAACTCTCGAATCTATCTTCACTTAATTTATTCAGTTATGTTCCTATATAATATCTTGGGTTTCAATATTCAATGTCAAAATTTTCAAATTCTTGTTTTCTCACCACACCCCTTCTCAACTCGGCATCAAGATCCTTTATATTCTCCAATTTTCTCATTTTACCTTGTAATCCTACGAATACCATTATAACCAAATAATAACCAAAATATTAATATCATTCATGAATTTAAAATTTAATTAATTAATATTCTAGGAATAATAAAATAAAAACCAATAAATATATAGACAAAACTACAATAATAAACACCAGATAGAATTTCTTCCCATAGAATACCATTTTAGGGACGTCTTTGCAAAATAATTTTCAGGATTTTCTATCGAGAGAGTTATATTTCATGATAGATCTAGTTCTAGGATTATATCTTGTTTTAATTACCCCATATATGATCACACTTACTATTCTCTAGGAGCTCAAGTGAATGGTATAGTACATAAAGTTAATGGTTTTATCTGACCCATCACATCTTCCTGGGGTTCACCAATGATTTTTTCCAAGAAGTTAGGAGGGAAGCTTTGTTTATTCATGGATTACCGACAGTTAAAACACCATATAGTTATGAACTGGGCTCCATTACATCAAATAGATTATCTATTTTATTATCTCTAAAAATATAGGTTATTCTTAATGATCGACCGAATATCGTGAAATCATCTATTGTGAGTCAGACCTTTAGATATACCACATATACTTTTTTGTAGTCCCTATAGTTTATATGAGTATATTATTCTTCCATTAGGTATTATAAATTCACCAACTATTTTTATATCTTAAATGAATTGGGTTTCCACCCCTCTCTTGATTCCTTTTTCAATGATATTTGTGGATGACATCCTAGTGTATTCACATTCTGATAGAAGCCATTATAGACATCATCAAATAATTTTTATACACTATGAGAGCATCATATTTATGAAAAATATTTATAAGTTCCACTTATGGATTTTAATATTTTACTTCCTTGGTCAAATCATCTAAAAAATTTGGAGTATTAGTTGACCTAGAGAAGGCGAGTGTTATGGTTTCCAGGGATACTTACATGAACATTTATGTAAAGTTGAGTTTCTTGGGATGTGATGAATATAAGTGTCATTTCAAACCAAAAATATCATTAATGTTTAAACATATTACACATTTAACTAATAAGGATGTGATGTTCCTATGATCACAAGAATGTGATAAGGAATTTCAGTAGTTTAGTGGAATAATTACCTCGGAACTAGTTCTGAATCTTCCATAAATGGAAGTGGATATATATTTTTTATGTTGCATCTGACATTAGGATAGGTGCACTACTAATTTTGGAGTCTGATTCACTGCATATGGATCTCTAAAGTTGATGCCTCATGAGAGAAATTAAAAGAAACATGACCTTTAGATTGTAGCAATTGTTCACTCGTTACCCTATCAGAGACACTATCTAATGGGAGATATCCTTATTTTGTATAAGGACCACAAGATCCTCAAATATATCTTTTCATAGCGTGAAATGAATCTCAATACTAAATATAGGTGAAACCTATTTATTCATTTGATGTTGAGCTTCTAAATACACCTAGATAAGGAATATTGGTGACTGATATGCTAATCTAAAAAACCCATGTATTTTCATATAGGAATCCAGTGATGAATGTAATTTTATTTCCCTCTTCTTCAACCTGCATATGTGATTAATGATAGTCATGATCTGTCTTACCTCTCATCCTTGAAAATTACCTCTTATTTTCTTGATATAATAAAGAGAATGTAGTTTGTAGATATCCTAGGCTTGGTTCATTGGAAGAATATTTATAGGGAGTACCTACTTCCGAATAGTCCTATTGAGGGAGATGAAATCCCACGTATTTATGGGCATGAATGGGTTCTGACAGAACTGTTGGAGGAAATTATATTAGAGTCACATTCCTCTTAGTGGTCAGTTCATCCAGGAATATCCAATATGTATCATGAGATATGAAGATGGTATTTGTGGACTTGGATGAAACGTCAGATAAGAGGTTTTATTACTAGGCCTTTCACCCACCATCAAATAAATCCAAGTAACGAGTAACCTATTTTTATTATAAAACAACTTCTAGTTCCATAAAAAAATGAGAAGATTTTGTTATATATTTTTTAGTCATCTTACAGAGGTTCCCTCAAGTTAGCGATGTGGTAGGGGTAGTGATGTATTGATTGGTTAAAGTATCCCCCCCTTTTCCCACATGATAGAATTTTTATATTGATGATCTATGAATACTATATGTCTTTCATATCATATAGATATGTGGGGTCCCTCAAACTGACATTTCAAAGAAGGAAACTTGTATCACATCGATGTTCGAGAAGGTATTTTAGGGATTTATGTGTATATAGGTTCTTATGAGAACAAATGTTTACCCATATACTGATGGACAATTAGAACAGATGATACAGGTGTTAGAGTACATGCTGTGAGCATGTATAATTGATTTAATTGGTTCTAGGGAAAATTATAAACTTATCATTCTATTTTCATACTATAGTGAATATTATATGATGATGGTTCATTATAATTACATGTATGAGAGGACATGTCATTTACCTCGGTGCTTGTTCATGGTAGGAAAGGAAACTCTAATATATCATCACAGCATTAAAGAGACTTTAGAGAAAGATTAGCTGATCAAAAATAGAATGTCTAATACTCATTCTTGATTGAAATCTTATGTCAATCACCACATATTTCCTCTAGAATTCACGGACAAGGATCTTGTTTTTTTTGTGGTATCACCCTACCTTAGGCATAGATGTATACAAAGTAAAGGGAAAAAATAACTATTATTTGATGGGCTATTTGAGATTATCGAGATTTAGTCAATATGCAATTTGTTTATACTATATCATAGGTTTCATTCCATTCATGACTTATTTTATATTTTACAGCTTCCCCATTATCTTTTTTTCCATCTCATATTTTTGATCCTATGGAGGTTGAGTTTGATGTTTATGCCTTGTCTGATTAGTATCGTGCATGCATAATAGACTAAACAAAAAAGGATCTTTATGTCCTTTTTCCCATTAGTATGGTTGATATTAATGAATGAACATTTACATTACATGGATTGTGAGCGAGAGGCTGATGTACATGGTCAGTGGCTGGAGATGTTTTGGGATAGTGTTTCACCTCCCTTGTAATATGAACCAAGGATGAGTTCCTTGAAGGGGGGTTAATATAAGAACCCAGTTATCCTATGAGGTGTAGTCCCTTTTATTTTAGTATAATTATTTTTTTACTAATATCAATTCTAAAGGGGTTCATGGTTGTTTTAGGGGGCCAAAAGCTTGTTTGAGCATGGAACCCCATCCAATGGAAGAAGTACTAGATTTCATGATTTGTAGAAAGCATTGGATACAGTCTGCATGGTTTCTCTTAACTGTGAGGGGAATTTCATAAGACCGTGTAGGGAACATAGTTTTCCCAAATTATGGGCCAAGTGTCCCATGCCCATGAAAATTTTCTGTACTTTTTGGCAGATATAAATTTCAATGATTGTGCATGGTTTTCTCAAATTGTGTTGTAAACATTCCTAGAGAGTGATACAAGCCCAGTTGGCTGATAGTTTAGCCAATTATGAAACAAAACAGTATGACCCAATAATTATGGGGAAAATGACAATTTTACGTTAAATGTATTTTTAACTCAACCCTATTTCTCATTTCAATGTTCTAGTGGACAGGGGAACAATTTCTCTCTCAAATGAGCCCCTCCTCCCCTCCTAATATATCTTGATCCTAATATGTGGTCCATGCATGGATTTTAGATCTTATTATCATGTTGGATACCCATTGGTATATTATCAAATCTTTATCCTTGTTTAATTGTTATTATTCCTATTGGATGCTCTATTTTTGTGTGATCTTGTATGCCCAATTTTTATAGTGGTGATCAATTCTTCAGTTTTCTTTTAATCCAAGCATAACAAAATGGGGATTCTAGATGAGGAGAGTTCTATAGGCTCATGGTAGGTGGTCAATGACTCTTCACTCATGTGTATATTTTTAATGAACCATCATCATTGTGATCACACCGGTTTCATGAGGATTTTTCTATTTAACACATATGAAATTATTATAATAATCATGCTCATATTATAGAGAATTGTTCATAATTTTTCTTCATTTAAATAGAGGTTGGAAAATAAATTCCTTTAAACCCATGTAGGGTTTTCTCTATTTTATTCCTTTTGTGTTTTTATGACTATTTGTGAAACTGTTCGAGTGTTCTATCATGTGATCCTTATAAGGTAAGTGTTCTTATATAGTCTACAGAGCCTAACTTTATAAATTTATAGCATATGTATAGTTTCAAATTGACCCTTCTAAGTTAGTTGTTCTAATTAATTAAAAAAATTATAAAATGTTAAATGGGATGTATATTTTTAGATGTCACATGGCCAAGTTAATTATAGATGAAATTAATTTGGTTTCATGTCCTTAGACAACCATTTCATTCTTATGAAATATAATTGCATGGACCTAAAAATTGAATCTAGAATTAAGATAATAATTTTTGTTATATATTTGATATACCATATCAGACTAATGAAAGGTAATGGAGTGAAATAATTGAATAATAAAAAAAATGAGTATTAAATAGAAAAATTAAATAATGATATAAGTATAAGGTGACTATTTGATATGGACCTTTTCATATTTATAAGAGTGGTTGGATGTGATCCATCCATGGATTCTTGAAGGAATACCGTGGGCACTTACATAATGTTATTACAATTCAAGGAACTAGATTCCACAAACAATAACCCACCCTGGAACACGATCCTTATCCACTAGAGGATTCCTGACATGATGTAGTAGGATACCTTCACTATCTTCCAAATATTAGGATTCCATGGATACACTCCTTCGATCCATTTTAATATTTTTATATATGGGGTTCCAGGGATTCACCATATTAGTCCCAATCATTATTTTACTGTTCTTACCTTATATGAGATCCTGGTACTTGGTTAGAATTTATTACAATGGAATTTCCTAGGTGATGTCACATTGATTACACTCATACCCCTTAGAGATATTTCTTGTTATTACGGTGTTGACTCGACCCATGGGGTAACAGATTCCTTACTTATTACATTGGATCTTATTTTATTATTATCAGAATTATAGGATCCCTTATTATACCATAGATCCTCTGTTATTATTACCATGATATATATATATGTACACATAATTTTAGTGTTATTACACATCGTCTGACTTATCTATATAAAATGAACTTAAATGAATCATTTAAATGATATCTTGTTCAAAGAAATTACCAGCTGATGAATAAGTAGGTAGGAGTTATTCATTTGGAATTTATTTACATTTAGTTATACCTAAATACAATTTTAGATTATAATTCATAGACTAGATAGTATAGACACCATGGGTTGTGAAATTAGAATATTTATCTCACATCCTATCTCGATCTCTATTGGTAAGAGTCCCTATTTGGACACCTGGTTATTATTATTTTTCTCTTATATGGAGTTTATTATTAGATGGTCAATCAAGTGATCATGATTATAGATAGAATTAACTTCTTTTTTGTCATTGTATTATGATATCTACTGGATTTTTTGGGTCTTTCGTGTCGTTGGCTTCTGTTGGAGTCATGTCAAATCAGATAAATCTCTCCCCACAGGAGAGTATAATATAATATGTTTTTCATTTTTGAAACTCCATATTTTTATTCGTAATAACTCTCATATCATTAATTATGGTGATATCGATGTTGATGATGACTCAACCATCATGGATGGGCCTGTAAAGACCCCAGACTACTAGGAGATGTTATTTAATTAGAATTCTATTCAATTCGACTTTGTCTTGTGAAAGAATGTAGGTGTGGAGGTGGGTCTATGGTAATGTGAGTCATATTTGTATAGTTCATACCCATATCATTTTAATGTTTTAATTCTCTGTTGATACATTTTTTATCTTGTGGATGCTGGCTTTTTAAGTTTATGAGATAGTTCATTCTTATTTTTTGTTGGCAACCTTGCCATAGTTTGAAAGTTATCTCCCAAAGGATATTGTTTTGGAAGTGTTTATTATTTTTTCTGCAGGTTTAAACATATTTACTCTAATAAGGTAGTTGATATCTTATGATGGAGAGACCATTGAGAGGTATCTTGTATGGTGTCTATTCAAATGACCCCTCTTCATTTTTCATTATTGAGGATGATAATTTTTTGACATGTATCTAATGTAAGACACTAGATCCATCTAGTATAACCCTTTTTGTGGTTCTGAATCCCATGGTTTTGGATAGAGGCATAGAGTAGTTCTAGAGGGTTTTAATTCTAAAAGATAAAATCAAGAATAATTCATGACTTGTATGGGTTTTGTGTCATGAGTGTACAGTTCATGATTTGGGTGAGCACCTGATTAATGTCTAGTCAAATCCACAATGTGAAATTTTCTACATCGATAAATTGGCTACGAGGATAAATTGAAGAAATTGAAACATTGGATACATTGAAATATCAGCTACCTTGAAGGATCATGTATGTGTATCAGCTTTATGTTAGGGTCATCTATGTAGATTTATTGACTACATGGTTCGACTACATGAGAAATCGACAATTTGAGAAATCAGTAACTTGAATTTTCTACATGAGTTACCGACTATATGAATCAACTAAAGGATAGATCAAATACACGGATATACTATGTGGACCATCTAGTTAAGTTATAAGATATATTATTGATCGACTATATGATTAATCAATAACATTATTGATTGAGAATGATATTTAGCTACATGAAAAAACGTAAATTGGGATTTTGTGTACATGGGGCATTCAGTTATGTGGAATCATCAACATGGAGTTTTATTTAGTTTCTTGAAATCAACCATGCAGGTATTTAAACAAAGTAATGAAATAAATCCATTGATCCAAGATACTTATATCCCTTTTTTCTATTATGTTGACTGTTAAATGAATATATTTTCCATAAATATAGCATGAATTCCTTATCTTGAGAAAAATAATATAGAACCCTTACCATATAGTCATAAAACCCTTAGACTAGTGTCTCATGATCTCCAATGATGATCCCATCATAGGCATGACCCTTGGTTTTTGGGCAGCATGTTGAATATTGATTATTCTTCATAGTAGTGGATTCATTACCTCTACAATTTATTTGGGATTAATCCTAAATTTTGAATGGTTTATCCCCTTGGGTGGTAATTTTACTTTCCTAATTAATATTGAAATATATTAATAAATAATTTCTTTGAGATGACATGTTAATGTTGTTGATTTATATTGTGAAAAAAGTTTTCTTCTTATTTCTCTAGACAGTATGCTACATATACTATGTTTGTTTACTAGTTTTTTTAATATGTATTATCGTGTTGTTCTTCGTGTAAAATGGTAAATAATATAAATCTTGAATTAATCGATAATTAATTGGTGGTATAATATATAATAATGTTTATATGAATCCAGTATTTATTGTGATTTAATGATAATCATATTGAAGAAATATTCATGCATAATTGAATATGGTGTTCCATCATTTGATGGAATTTTATATTGAATGTGAAGAATGTTAATTATTTTTTATGAAAATAATTAATGGAATGATTGTGATTTGTAATTCCCAAATTTTTTTGGATACATGATTGTATACATGGAATCATGTTTAAATTAATTGTTCAATTAATTTTTTTATTGTTATAGCTTGATTCCATAGGCTTCCCTTAGTTGGCCATTGTGAATAAAGAATTTGTTAATTCAAGAAATAATAATATTAGGTTATTTCGTAAAGGCAATTACTAGGGTCTGAGTTGATCATCTTCTTAAGAAGGTTGGGTTCCTTTTGTTAGGAGTTGTGATAGCTCATTTATGTGTGATGGATGGATGTATTGTTTTAGGGATTAGGTTTCCCTATTTACTATTATTGTTATCTTTCAAAAATTGTATATTCTCAATATTTTATCTTGTAATATAATCTTCGGATTGCTGAGCCTAGGATGGAAGATGTGATATGGGATAGGGAGGAAAAAATGATGTAGAAATGAGATGACTCCATAATGGTGAGATAAAATGAGATATACACGTAGTTGTCAAGGTTTGAACCAAATATAATGGAATGGGTTGAAGTTATCCTTACCCATTAATATGATAATGTTGAATTATTGATTGGAAATAATATATTTAATTATTTATGGATCTATTTCTTATTCAATCTACAATCATTTACCTAAAGTTTGAGGTAGATGGATGTTGTTGGATTCACGTTTCTTCGTAGAATTTTTTATGACGGGTTTCCTAGAGTTCTAGTTATTATATATTTTAAATATATTTATTAATTTTAAAAACCATGGAGTAGGTAATTATATAATTAAAATGATCGAAATATTTTTCTCATGAGACACTGTGGAATTGGTTTGAATTATGTTAGGAAGGAATAAAATTTACTCTGATGATTAATGAAACGTAATTCAAAATAATTTTTTGGGATAATAATTGAATAATTATTTACTTAACATAATTTTATTTGTTTTATGAAATAAAATTATGAATTTAATGTATCTCTTTATATATTTTTTCTTATAAGATATCTACTCTTTATAGTGGAGGCTCGGAGTATGAGTGACGTTAGTTACAGTTAAGTCTAATAATTGGTTATGTCTATTATGTGGTTATGATAACAATAATGTCTTCCATATCCAATGATTTTATACACAACAACACCAATGTCAGTTTTCACGATTGATACCCAGTGGAATTAGTAATAGGTTTTCCCCAATATATCAGGGTGGATTCATATCTAACTACCCCTCGAGCCTCTCTCTGTTATCATGGTAGTAATATGTGTTGGTATGTATGGAAGTTAGGTTCCCATATTTGTTTATAGAGGGATAAGATGTTTTTTTGTTATTTCGAACACATGTATCTCCATATATAATATCCAATGGATGATTATATGTCTGACATGTATAAGTTGGGATGGCTTGAGATTCCATAGATGGTGAATGGACTATGATGACTTTAGTTATCATACCCGATGTATGATACACATCATAAGGGTTGTGGTGGATCCCAAACACTACCTGGATACTATATATGGGGATGCTATAAGGGATGATGTAATGAATGAGGTGCATGTTGTGATGCCTTTCCCATGTGTCTATGGGATGAGTTATTTTAGAGACAAATAGCTCAGGATGTATGATGTTGGGTAAGAAGAAAAAACCAATTGGTAATAAGGAGTGGGGTATCCTTGATGTTTTATTATTATATTATATGATCTATTTTATGTGATACTTAGTGAGAGTTAGATAGGTGAGGCTGGGGACTTATTATTCCCATTTCTGTGAGTAGTTTGTTTCACTATTGTTCATTGTACTTTAGTATTTGTTCTTTAACATTTTCACAATAGGATTTTGGGAGGTTCTGACTAATTATACTGTTATTCTCACCCAATGTTTTTACAATCAAAGTTTATGTTTAGTTATACTTGGTTGGAGATCAAACTAGATATTACAAGATCTTGGATTTTCTGGAGTTGTTATAGATTTGTGGTCACTTTTGTATTTACCTTTTTAGTACTTGTAGTATTCCTTTTAGTTTTTATAGTACTTTATGACTTGTTTATATATACTTCATGTTTTCTTATATATTCAAGAAGATTTTTATTGGGTAATTAGCCTCATAAATATCTTCCACCTATTCTTTTAGAGGGTAATTCCTCCCATCATTATTCTTAGTATACCCCTGTGCTAGTCTCCAACCCAAAACCTACTGGAGGAGGGACACAGGAATTGACCATACACATTCCCTCATTTCTGGAACATTAGGGGTACTCTTTGGGGGAAGAGGGTCATGAAAATTAAACATAAGGTTAAAGAATGTTCAATATAAAAGAAACTGAATGTAGGGTTTTGAGAACCCAAAAACATTCATTGAGTTCTACATAAATTTATTCAAAAATATTGTTAAAATTTGGTTTTTAACATCCCTATGGTGATATTGTGAGACAATTTCCCTTTCAATTCAGGGGAATATTTTTTTATATCCACGTATTTTACCATGATGGTTTAAAATATAATGTGTGACATTTTAAATACAAATTCCAATGTTTTTGAATGAACCATTCATTTCTATGACCATACTTTCCTTTAAGAATATTTTTTGCTTTTATTTCAAAATATATTATATTTTATATCTTTTGGCACTCATATTTTTCATTAAAACTTCTAAAAATTATGTTTTATTAATTCTTAAAATGTTATGGGTCTTAATAAAACTATATGTTGGGATGGAAATTTATTTTAATATTAAGAACATATATTTTCCTCTAATCACGTTTTATTTTACAAGAATATTAATATATCAAGATTATTTATTTCTAAAAATAAATTTTCAATTATTTCGTTGATACATTATGAAAAATATTTTAGAAATATTTTTAAACTCTATCTTAAAAAACTTTTAAGGGTTTTTCAAAAATACATTTTTAATGTTTTTAATATAATTTATTTATAATCTCTAAATTATTTACCATAAATAGTGTTGTGAATCATTATTCACCTTTTATATTATCTGATAATTTATTTCATTTGGGTGAACATGGTTTGGTATCATTCAGTTCAATTTTTTTATTTTATTTTATGAGATACCATTTCATTATTTTAGGGATCCCATTTTTTCGATCGATTGTTTTATGTTAAAATGTTTGTTTTTAATTTTTACACAAATGTATGGATTATGAGATGAGAAAGAACTGTATCTACCTCAAATGTATTGCATAATGAATTATATCTTATGAGATAAAATTTGTATGTGATCATGTTAAAGAGTAGTTGGGTTCACAAATGGTGAGTGTGATGATTGTTAACAACACTCACTAGATTATGTGTGAAAAGGTTGGTGGGTAACCATGTTATAAAATAAAATAATAATAATTTTTATGTATGTGGATCTTTCATTTTTGTGATCCATTTTATATGATTAATGTAAAATGTTTTTTTCATGGTAGAAGTCTGATCATTTGATATGACATTCATATCTTTTAGGATTATGGTTAACAATTAATGAGTTATGTTTTTTTATTCATATTATTATTATTATTCATGTTTTCTCATGTGTTAATGAATAACCGCTATGGATTTCAATATGTTGTCCCTTACTAAGTGTATGTGATCACCCTTTATTATATTTTCCCTTACCATTATTTTCCGTTTATTATGTCTCATATAATGTCTAAGAAGGGGTTTTGTTAATTGGTAAATGTTCAAAATATATAAAATAATTCTTTTTATGTTTCTAGTATATTAGAAACATATTTATTAGGTTCTTTGGTTGGGAGTCCATTTTTTATGTGTCTTAATTTACCCA
Source organism: Viscum album (assembly GCA_963277665.1). NCBI lineage: Eukaryota > Viridiplantae > Streptophyta > Magnoliopsida > Santalales > Viscaceae > Viscum > Viscum album. The sequence goes on from OY728156.1 coordinate 743,804,222, forward strand.
TTACATAAATTTATTATTTAGGTATTCTTAACATGGGTGGATCTATTTATTAGTAAGTAATGGATAATTTTTTTAGATTATGATGACAAAACATAATTGAAAATCTAAAGTAATTGTATAAGATTGCATCATGATGTTTTGCTAATGTATTGGTGATATCATTTCCCTATAAAATGTATCCTATTTTAGATATTTTCACATGGATGAAGGATCTAACACAATTTTACCTAATTGAAGTAATCATGAATAAATCATATTGGGTATTAACTCAATTGTTACCAGGTTCATGATAATGAGTCCTAATTTTGCACATAAATATACACTCTCGGTTTTTATTCTTTGGTTAAATCGCATTATCTATAATGAGTAATTATAAGGGATTTAGTAATTATATTAAATAGAATTATTATGAAAAAACTAGTACACAAATAACCATGAATAACATAGATTTAACATTTGAGAGTTGTTACAGAAAAATATACACATTATTTTACAGTGATTTCTTCTTTTATCATACTTTTCTACATTATACATAAACAAATTTTAGTACATCATAAATTAAATTTCCTCAATCATGGATATCGAAAGAAAAAAATTAAATGAACTAATGACATATGTAATAAAAAACGTGGTGATTTCCTAAATGATATAGGAAATGGAGTTCAAAATATCATGGAAATACTCACCCAAATATCATATGATCGGAATAATGACATGAATAATGTAAATATACAAAATGCACCAAAAAATTGTAATGTATATCTATTAAATAATTTATTATTCAATTCCAACCATACATCAATGGGCCTTAAAACCCAATGTTTTCCGAATAATAGATTGATGTGAAGGAAAATGCATTTTCTTTCATTCAATGCATAGTGCATAAGAAGGCCATTCTAACAATATATCAAACAAAATTTATGGTTGAAAAATGGTGGAATTTCATTAATAATGAAATGAAAATGGTTTAATTTGACACTCTAGAGTGAGAGTATTTCAAGGAGTTATCATCATTAAATATTTCCCATAGACACTTCATAATAATATGGATGGAGAGTTCATAGAATGGAAAAACAGGAAGATGATTCTTTTGGATATTATGTGGAAAACATCATTAATCATTATGGGTGTCACTCAAAGTATCTCTATTGACCTAAAAAAAGATCAAATGATTATTCCTTGGCATAAAACCATGTATTCATAAGACATTTGATATAGAATAATTTGGTATATATGTGGAATTTTTTCAATGTTTTCTTTAGAATTAAATGGAATATGGAGACCCATCTAATTAATGATAATGGAAAATAAGATGGAATATGAAAGAATCTATAATGAAAATTGTAATATGAGTAATAATGTCCTACTACCAAGATGTACAACATGCCATAAGAAACACCTGGGTAATTTTCCAAGATGTTCTAGAAAGTGTTACACATGTAGTAAAGTAGGACACCTACATCAAGGCTGCCTAAGTAATGGAAGTAGGCCTTATAACACCACTGAGGGGATGTAGGCCCCATATAATGATCCATCATACCTTGAATTTTTCTTGTTATATAAGTATGGAAATTATGTGAATCAGTTCAATAAATCGATAGAAAATTAAAGGAATGTGTTGTAGCCACATCCTAAAAAAAGGGTTCAATGAAGGGTATATGAAATCACCAATGTAGAGCTATATAAAAATAATGAAGTAATGAAAGGTACACTCTTTATAAGATCTAGAACCCTGAATGATTTATTTTATTTTTTTCTTCTCATTCTTTCATTTATAATATGATTCTTATGAATTTAGATTAACTACCTAAAACATTGAAATTCGAGAAATTTATTAAAACACCTTGTGGAATGCTGAAGGAAACTATGGTTTTCAACTCTTCTCTAATAATGATTTATGGGGATATAATTCTTGTAAACCAGGTACTCCATATTATAGTATAATTTTAAATAATTCTATATATAGTGTGGTTTTACATATATAAATATCATATCAATTTTCAATAAATGGAAATATATATTCATAACACCAATAATCTAGATTTCACATATCAATGCATGTATGAGGTTTTACCTTCTGGAAAATAAAATTATATAATATTGGTCATAACATCTAGAAACATGGTACTCAATGTTCAAGTGATCATGGATGATTTGGATGATGAAAAACCACTATTTTATTAGAATATAATGATTTAGTTATTGATAAATTTCATGGTGTTCACTCAGAACATGGGGTTGAGGTCTCAATAGAAATTATCCATTGATCATTTCCTATTTGAAAGAAACCCAATTGAATGTATTTAATTGAATTTGATGAATTGAATATGATGTTTCAATAGAATATTGATAAGGGTTTTATACACCATAGTGCTACACCATGGGATACTCTATCTTTTTAATGAATAATAATGGATTAAAGAATCGTTTCATTGATTGTCATGAGCTCAAAAAAAATCATGAGAAAAATAATTATCCACTTCCATGTATTGATGGAATGTTTAATCAACTTAGAGGAGATTGACTATTCCATAATATTTACATATGATTATGATATCATAAACTATGTGTTAAAACAGTGGATATTAAAAATATTTCATTTTAAATAGTTTATGAAAAATATGACTCTACAATTATGATGTTTTTATTTTTCAAATCTCCAACAATATTCATAGATCTAATAAAAAGGTACATTATAGATTTCCTAGATCTATCTGTGGATGTATTTATAGATGACATTATTATATATTCTAAATATCACATTAGACCAAAAATATCACATATGGACTATATAAATGAGGCTGACTGATGATTGGCTGTATTCCAACGTCATAAAATGTAAAATTTGGATATAAAAACTATTAATCATGGGTTATGTCATCCCTAGAGAGGGAATATCTCTAGATCTAATAAAGATTGTTGTTATTGATTAACAGACCATGATTTCCACAATAACATAAATACATAATTGTCATAGGTTAGATGGATTAAACCTCAGATTTTTTTGAAATTTAATATCGTTATAATAGCCATTAACTAGGTTAACATGAAAAGGATTCATATTCCTATGGATTAAATAATTTGAGGAAATATTCAAGGATACTATGGGAAGATTGGTCACTACACCAATGCTTAATTTATCTAGTAGTGGTGAATGGTTTTTTATATATAGCGATGTATCATTAAAAGGGCCGATATGTGTCAACATGAAATATTATATGGGAATTGTTTATGATTAATACAAATAAAATTCACATGAGAAACATTAATCGATGCATGATTTGGTATTTGATATGATCTTTTCATTGAAAATTTGGTGGTATTACTGTTATAGTTACTATTTTTATAAATGAGATTATCAAAAGAGATTAAAATATATATTAACATAGAAAGAGTTAATCTTGAGATAATGGATATGGTTAAATAAAATAAAATAAAATCACATCTCCATACATTACATCCATATAAATTCAAAAAAAGTGGATGATTCCCTATGTATATAAATCATGATACATTAACCAATATGAGGATTGAATAAGACCTTACAATCATGGATATCTAAAATAGGAGTCTAGTATTGATAAGGTAAGGGAACGAATCATACATTATAGAAGTTTCTGCTCAACCTTATATTCATGTAATGATTACAGAATTCCAGAAGGATGATGTAGAGATTTTAATGAAGGAAGGTAATATTTTAGATATAAACATTGATAAATAATGGAGTTATATAGTTTTGAAGTTAGATATTTATCCCATATATACTAGAAATAAATATGGACCTTTTCAATTATGCACACACCTCATCCTTCACAGCCCATTTTGGATGAACAATGATATATAAGGATTTTAAGTAAAACATCTTTTAGGATAACATTAAGAGGAAAATAAAGTAGTATATATCATGATTCTTGGTATGTTAGTAGGTTAATGAATTTTTATTTAATCCTAGATTTATTATATAACCACTACCCATAACTTTTTTCAAATTAGAAAACATCACTATGTATTTTATAATATGACTCCTCGAGATTTCAAAATTTCACAATATCATATGGGGTGTAGTAGATCATCTAATAATGTTATCTTATTTCATTTCTATCATATCATATTTCACGCTGGATCATCTTCAAAATATATACTTTAAATATGTAGTTATTATTTATGGACTACCCCACTCAATTTTATCTGATTGAGAATCAAGTTTTACGTCGAGACTCTAAAATATATTTCAGTACATTTTCCGGATTTAGTGGAATTTTAGTACCAATTATCACCATCAAGTTGATAGTTAACCTGAGGGAACCATTCTAACACCATAGGATATGTTGGGATATTTTTCAATATATTTCCAAGGATGTTGGGATGAACATATTCTTGTAAAAGATTTATGATATTACAATATTTTTTATTATAGAATCTAAATGGATCTATATGAGGCTCTGTATGGAAATAGATACATGATTATAACATGATATGTTGGGGATTTGGAATGATAGGTTATATGGTCGAAACATGTCGATAAAATTATGGAGAAGGTCCGAACAATAAAGCACCATATGAAAATGAAAAAAATCATTACAAGAGATATGCCGATAATTATTGAACAGTTTTTGAGTTTGGAATTTATGATAATGAGTTCTTGGAAATATCTCCTTTGAAATGGGTTATGATATTTTGGAACAAATCCATAGATTCATCTATCCCTTTGAGATCATTGATAGTATCAAGGTTCTATATAAACTCTTAGCTTTTTGTCCTTATTATTCCAGAGTGCATGATGTCTTTAAAGCTTCATTTTTTAGTAAAAACATACCAAATCCATCTAAAGGTCCTAAACCCAAAATATAAGAAATTAGAACATGACCTCTCCTATGAATAACAACCCAGTGAGATCCTTGACCAAAGAGACAATGTTAAATATAATAAGACCATCAATATAATCAATATTCAATGGTGGGACCCTAAAATTGATGATGCTATGATGGAAAGTAACGATGTAACTTGGGAAAATTTCCCTCAATTTGTTATCACTATAATTAAATTTCGAGGATGAAACTCTCTCACGTGGGTAGAATTTAACAACCCAAAAGTCTATACATTTAAAAATTGTGGTTATGTTAAATACCTTGTATTACACTCTATAACCAATATAAAATGAAAATAACATATAAGTAGAAAATTATAAATAAATCATTTATAATATCTATAATGGAAAACAATTAAATACTATTACCATTATGAGATAAAAAATTATTATGTTTCATTATATAAAAGGTTTTCATTAAAAGAAATGTTCCTTATATTTTATTGTTTTTGTTTAAAAGATAAATTTTTAAATCATTTAGGTTGAATATGATTAATTTATTTTTAATTTATACAAACCAAAATTTTCATATTATGATATTTTAAAATTTTTCATAAAAGGATGATTGTAGTAGTAAAATACATTTTTTTGAAAATTATGATTATTGTTATTTTAGCATTAATTAAAAATGACCTAGAAAACAAAAAACCTGTCAAATAATTTAATAAGTATTTAAGGATTAAAATTACTGATATAAAAATATTATTTGAAATTTTGAAACCTATTTAAAATATTTTTAGAGAAAAATAAAATTTTAATTTAATAATGAAAGGTAATTTTAGTATATTATTTGAATTGGTAATTTTTAGGTGAAATTACATGATTGATAGATATGAAATAATAATAAATTTTTTTTCATTATAATAAATAAATTTATATAGTTTAATTCAACAACCATAATAATTTTTTCTAACCCATAATTTTTACTCTTAAAGTAATGTCTTCTCTAAAGAATGTTTTTACACCATTATGTGTCTATTTTAAAATTAATATTTTACGATGATAAAACTTTTATATGATAAAATAAATTTTAAATTCAAAATAATATGGATTATATAAATTAATAAGTTTAATTTTATTTTTTGTCATTAAAATTTTTTACAAAGCATAAAATTTTGTTACCCTAGAGAAAATAAAAATGTTAATAAGTCGAACAAAGTGGAAAAGTTGAAAACATTTCAAAAAAATGTCTCAAAATGGGTTGTTCGTCTATGGATAAAAAATATACACTTCCTTCATTTAAACTTTTTTAATCTCTAGATCATTTAATAGTGAAATAACAATATTGAAATTCAATGATCATGTTAAAAACTATCCTCATATTCAAAAATAAAAGGGAATCAATTACAGCCCATCAAGTTACACTATTTACATATAATTTACACCTAAAATTGTTCTAATTTTTTACTACTATAAATATCTTCCATCTCTCTAATATTATGGTCACCTTTAGTTTTCATTATGATTTTATTTCCAATGATTTTTCCAAGAGAAAACTGATACTACCAATGTGAGTATTAATTCCTCTTAGTCTTTATTTTAATCATATCATTCTTACTTATCTCTATACATATTAATATAATGAAATAAATTTATTTAGTATTATTATATATCATTGTATTAAATTTATAATAATTATCAAATCCATTCTATAAAATATGAAAAACAAAAAATAGCATCGATCATATGTACATGAGGACTACCTCTTCCAGAAGCGATGTTGTCCGTGTTCCATAACTACCTATTGTGGATAGTAAGAAGGATATTTTTGATGAATTATAATGTTTAATATGTAAAATTATTAACTATAGAATAAAAAATCATCTTATCCTATATTTATATCCATTCATTTTGAAATGGGATCTTTAATCGTACGTTCATGTAGACTACCACCTCAACGCACAACAAATTTCATTTATCAACACCTCCCACATTGGATAGTTATACTAACATATTTCATGATGATATATTATAATTTTTATAGGTTTATGATTTAAAAAATATTATATTTTCATTATCATAGGGAATTCGATTACTAATGAAAACATTTGAAAAGGTTACAGTTTGGGTTAGTTTTACCGCCTTTGTATATGATGTTATAATGTTTATGTCATAAAAAATATGAGGAAACATAAAATGGTGATATTATACAATAATAATGAATTTATTATGTATTAATTAGTTTTAATGGGTTTTATAAGTATTTTTAATATACATTAATATAAAACCTTTTGATCCTTAAGCATGACGAAACTAGTTTAACATGTTTCCCTTTCTAATGAACTTTTTATTTCAATTCAAATAATGAAAATAATTATTTATTATTTATTATAAATAATGGTTATTATAAAATTAATAATAATGTAATTATAAACTCTAAACCACTAGTGATAATTGACATTATTTCAATGATATTTTAATGAAACTAATAAATTAACGTTCTAACATTCATTGTTGGAAATAAATATACCTATGAAATATGTTTATAATAATGTATTATAATTTAAGTTAATAAGGGGTAAATTTATTTAATAAGGTCTTCAGTTATGTACTTATGTTTGTTATGTTCATTATATAGGATGTCTGAACAAGGTTGAGTTAGATGAAACTCAAGGTATATGTTTTGAAAACTCAATTACCTTTCATTTAGTTTCGCACTACATTAATGAATATTATCATTAAATGTTGTTTCCAATCATCCATATGATTATATTATGAAATAATACCATTTTTTACAATTAATTGTGTTTTATAATTATCTTCCAGTGTTATTATATATATATAATTTGATTTTACAAAGAATAATTATCGTATTTTCTAATCAATCCTTCTTTTTCCAATTAATATTTCCCACTCCCACCAAAGTGTCAATACTATTTATAAATAAAATGTTTTATCTCTTTTGAACCTCATATTTAACTCAGAAATAGTTTAAATATATATTTTATTTATTATAAAAATTATATTTATTTCAATAAAAGAATAATTGGGGTTATAAAAGGATTTTAATTTCAAGAAATTATATTTTCTTAGGGCCCACATTTTGTTATGAAAAAAATTCTTATTTACAGATTATTTATTTCAAAAAATTATTATTTAAACATAATTTTTAATCTTTATGAAAAATATTTTATCAATTATATTTTTCGTTGTGTTACAAATAATATACATGGGTTTTAATGATATACTTTTCAAAATGTTTTTCTTCCAATTTCTTCTTTATCTTATAAATATTTACCTTGAATCAAGAGACCTTTCTAGGTTCACCAAGTAGATTCTATTATAATTTATTTTATTTGGGTAAATAGGCTTTGTTGTCATTAAATTATTTGTTTCTATTTATTTTGTGAGATATTTTTTTTAAAATGTTATTTTTCATTATTTCTATGGTTTTTTTAATATGATGACAATTTTTCATATGGAATACAAATGTGTATATTATAAGGTTTGTGGAACTAATATATCCCAAAAATTAAATTTTTAATTGATTATATCTCAATGGATATAAATGTTTTGTAAATAAGCTTGTGAGTTTCTATGTTAAAAAAGGGTGAGTGTAATGCTTGCTATGTCAAATAAAGATTTAATTTATGAACTAGTTTGTGGGTAGCCAGGGTAAAAATGAAAAGAAATAATAGTTTTTTATAAGAACATATTGTTTTTCATTTTTCATGGATTCTTATTTGAGTTTCATGTATAATTCATTCTTTCTATGGTAAATGTTTGATCATTTGATATGATATATCTATCATTCAAGATTATAGTTAACACTTAATGACTAATACTGATTTAATATTATTATTAAAATTATTCATGTTTTATATCATATTTATGATCTAATTGATGTAAACATTGATTTGTTGTGCCTTACTGGATATTTGATATCACCCCATCATTTGTTATCCGGTACCTATGACTTTAGGATGATTATGTCATAAGGAATGTCAATGATGGGGTTTAGTTTATATAGAAATGTTCATAGCCTGTAATATAAAAGTTTTAATATTTATTCTATCCAAGAAAAAAAACATTTAGGTATTTGGGTTTTGAATCTATTATTTATGTATTAATTTAAACCTGGTTATAAAACATCATTTCTTTATGGGAAATCTAAATTAAAAAAGAATTCGAATTTTGAAATTAGTGGCTAAGATGTTTTGTGAGAAAAGATTTAGAATCAAATTTTAAATCTCAAATAACCTCAAATGATGTTTTTTGACATAACTGTGGACTTGAGAGTCATCATTGGGGATCAGAGGATCCCTGGAAGGGGCTAGATGTATACTACTACCAAAGCTATAGTTTTCACACTAACTAGCCATCAGGGGTATTATGGAATCAACATGATCCTTATTCACCCATTAGGGTTTTGAAGGAATATTTTCATATAGTGACACAGGATTTAAATACATTGATATTACATTAGTTTTTATGAATGTTCATCACATAAAATAATACATACCTGAGGACCATAATAGTTTAGTGTCTTTGAGAACATGACACAAAATCTTCTTACTTGGTGAAATATATTCAATATGTCCCACACCAATATTCCCCTTTAATAAATCTACATAAAACCATTATTCATATTATGGGGAATAGAATCATAAGAAGGGGTGATATACAATTAATATTATGGTAAATAAAGGTAATACGTAAGGATCAGATGAATACAAGGGTACAGGAACATGATCACCACATTTGAATATTATACCCAATAGATCAAATATCCGAAACATGATACATGGCATAAATATTAAATATTTATTAGATATTAATCATAAGATAATAAAGAACAAAAATAATGGTATTATATAATAGTGATAATATATATTGTTGAAAACATAAAAAAATGTAATATATTTCCATATAAGTGAAGGTACATTTCCAAAAACATACCAGGGAACTTCATATAGACTACACCTAATGGGCAGGGTACACCACCAAGACTAGAAGTAGGCCTTCCCTTGTATGGATTCATGTTTCCCAATATTCCCAAAGTGGATTGGGATTCCAAATTTTCTAATAATGGAAAAGGATTCCCTATCTTCCATTGTGGATCAATACCTTCTAATTGATTCCTATAAATATCTCATTGGATATAAATATATACCAATGATTTTGAGGGAGATATAGGACTAAAAAATCTATTAATAAAATCATACAAGTGTGTACCCAAAAATAATAAACAATCATATCATAACCCATGAAATGAAATTGGTGTCATAAAAATTTAATCATATCTTAACCTACGAATAAAGGAATGTTTCAATATCATTTCATCAATGTCTAACCCGTCAAAAGAAACATATTTTATAATAATATAATCCATCAAATGATGGGGTTCAAAAATCATATAACCCGTGAAAGAGAAACCAATTTCCAAAAAACCAAACCTTAAAAACATAAACAATTTAGATATGTAATATTAATGGTGTCCTTAGATAATATCCCAAGTAAATCCTAAACTATATCAATGTATTTCATCTTATATGAAGAAGTATTTTTAATATTAAATGGTAACATAACTTTTTAAAACATATAATATTTTAAAATCCATTTCATTGAAGCCACATTGAAAAATTATAAAGGAATCATTGAAAAAACATTTCGTGAGGTAAATATCACTACAGATTAAAAAAACACTTTAAAACATAAAGCATTTTGAAAATGTTTGTCTTTGAAAATATATTTGAAAACAAATAATGGAATCCTAAAAACATCATGAACACGTTTTCCCTCAAAAACGTATAAAATAAGATTGAAATAATTTTAAAACTAATTTGGAATGAAATATTATAGGGAATAATTATTATTTGAAAGTATATTTGAAATATTTTAAAAGTTTCTTTTAAAATAATTTAAAAATCTTCTTGAACATAAACCATTTTTGAATACTTCTTCTTTTTAAATATTTTTGAAAAATTATAGAAGAAGCATGATAAATATATTTGAAACCTTTATCCATGATAAATTTTAAAAGAAGAAAGAAAAAATTTTAAACAATTTTTTAAAATAATTTTATTTTAAAATAGCTTTGAAAAACTTTAATGGATGATTTGAATATTATTTAAAGCTCTTCTTAAAACCAATACATTTTAGAAAACTTATTTCAATAAAAAACCCATTTAAAAATGTAGAATATACATATTATTATGAAAAATATTTATATCAAAAATAAAAAATTATGTAAAAAAGAAACGTAAAATTCATAAAATTATGGTCAAGATGGTAGATAAATCCCTAAATGCCAAAAATTCATTTTGGCACCATAAAAAGTATAAAAAGGTTCCTTGAATGGAATGACAAGAAGATTTATTTTTAAAAAAATATAAAATGGTAAAACATGGGTAAAAATTAATTTTATATTTCATAATATAATAGTATAACATTTTTAGAATATATGGTCTTCAAATAACATAGATTTCTGACCAAAAGGAGAAATAAAATATGATTCTATAAAAAAAATTCATAATTATCTTAAGAACCAAAGTGTGGTGAAATTGTAACATTACATGGATATAACATGAATAAAAAATGATTAATAATATTCATTGGATTTATTTAGATATGGTTCATAATATTTCTTTAATTGAATCATAATCATAAACAATCTTGATAAACAATGAAATTATAGCAAAAAACAGTTACAACTTAGGTAAATTTGAATCATAATATAATCGAAAGAATAAAATTAAATAAATATTAAAATATCATTAAAATAAGTAGATTAATTATATAACATGTTAATGTTTGTAGATACACCTGATAGAAAAATATAGGTGAACAACTGGGTATTTTTTACAATGATGGAAAATTGAGACAAAATTACATTACCCATTTGGTAACATTTGAAACAGAAACCCCATGAACGAAATTTCATCAGATGGATATGTAAATAACCATAAATTAAAATATAAGAATCATATAATAAATTTTTATTCATTATATAGATGACATATAATAAAATTGAGGTGAACATGGATTTTTTCTCATAGAAAATAAAAGTGAGATGAGAAAACTTATACCATAAGTTTTGAATTTATTTGGAAACCTGGAAAACAAATTTATAATAAATACATGTTGATTATAAATTAATAATAGAACCATATTATTTTATATCATACCACATATACTTTTATTCTTACATTAAATTTCCTATTAATTAATAATTCCATGGTAACGCTACATTTCAGGTAATATCCACGTCATTTTTTAATATGTTTTGACTAGTTATTATATATCATCTTACATTGGATAGGATTTATGTATTTAAATAATGTAAAAAATTATTTATATGATTTAAATATTTGGTATTTATATATTTATAATAATCTATAAAATATAGGTATATGAAATAGAATACACTATTTATAGAGATGGTAGGTTTTATGTACACAAGAACATTTTTTATGTTTTCTTCTCATAATAAATTAAAGAAATAAATTGAAATATATGAATAAAAATATATATAATAATTAAATTATATTAATTATTTCACATAAATAATTTAATTCTACTAATCCCAGTTATAATACATTCGACTTAAAGAATGAATGAATCAAATCACTCTGAGGAGGCGGTAGTCCACATATCCACAAATGAAGTTAACATATTTATAAAAAATTAAAAAATTAATGAATGTTTTATATAATAAATCCAGAAGAATAAATACATCATAAAAATCCTATATATAATATAAAAACCTTGTGATAATAATAATTCATATCCATGATAGGTGGTATAGGAAAAATGAACAACATCATTTGGGGAGGTGGTAGTTCACATAACACAAGAATGATATAATCACTTCCACTGCTGGAAAATGGACCTATCCCCATGGTTTTGGGAAAAAAATGTGGGGATAGGTACCATTATACCCACTAGTTTTTAAAACTATGGAAAAAGGAAACTTTTCAGGACCTATACCCATAGTTTTGGAAAACCGGGGGTATATGACCCCATATACCCACGGTTTTCCAAAACCCTGGGTATAGGTCCTGAAAAGTTTCCTATGACCACAGTTTTCAAAAACCGTGGAAATAGGGGTTCCAATCCCCACGGTTTTCCCCAAAACCATGGGGAATAGTCTGGGTTACAATACATATACCCACAGTTATGAAAAATCATGGGTATAGGTTTCTTGTTTGTGCGCGAGTAATTTTTTTCCCTGTGGGAAGGAAATTTTTTTGGAGGGATTCTTATACCCACGGTTCTTCCCTCTATACACAGAGTTTATATAAATATATATAACTATATATATATATATATACAGATAGGTTATGTTAGGGAAGGGGTAAGATGCGGTATTTTTAGTGAAGAGGTAGTAGGATCGAAACCCGCCGCCCGCATTCTTTTAGAATTTGTACCCATGGTTTTAAAACCATAGGTAAAAGACTCTAACAGCGTGAAAATTGTGTATGATGCTTTGACACGGTGGAAGAATAGCTATACCCAGGGTTTTGGAAAACCGTGGGTATAGGATGGAGACCTATACCGACACCACCATTGACCACGGTTCCCAAAACCGTGGGTATAGGCTATACCCACGGTTTTAGGGGCTATACCCATGGTTTTGAACCATGGGTATTGGCCGTTTTTCTAATAGTGTACCAATTAGATGGATGTGTCGGTAATTTGAGGCTTAACCCAAAGAATTAAAATATATAAGTGTATTTTTGATACTAATTTTATTATATGATCATGTAATAATATGATTACATGGGATCTATAATGAAAATAAAAAAATTGATCTTGAGGAAGTATATTACATCTTCTTTTGGTGACTTCCCTTAGCATGCACCGAAGGGAATCCTTGGATAGAATTTTAACCAAAGGGAGGAATATATGATGAAGTGAGGGACATTTGGATATAATTTAATTATATTTATATTGATGAAAAGGGCTTGAGACATGTGAATAAATGGGAGGGGTGAGTCCCTTTTTATAGTAGAGGAGTGTGTTATTCTTGTAATTTTTTTAAAAGAGAATTCCACCCAAGTTCGTCCTTGGAAAATTGGATCAAATAATGAAACAAATTTTAGAAATGGGATTATAGTGTCAAAATATGTAAATATAATTGAATTTGGGAAATTTTATAGGTCATTTATTCCTTTACTATAATGATTAATCCATTTGTATGTTAATTTTTTTTCTTAATCGCTGTAATTAATTTTAACTAATTTCACTAAAAAAAATTTCAAAATACTAACATGAAATTATTTAACATTATATATTGTTTTGATTAAAAATATTTAATCAATTTTTACAAATTTTAAACTCATAAGTGGAAGAATTTAATTCAAATTTAGTCCCAAAGACGGGACGACAAAGAAGGGTTTTGATGTAAATATTTTGAAAACATAGGTATGTATTATATCCAATTTTAATATAATATGGATTCAAATAAATAACATGGGTTTGTTTATTTATAATTTAAATTTAAATCTATTTAAACCAAAATTTATGGGTATACATAAACTAGATGACAAAGAAGTTTCATCTAAAATTTCAATGTTTTTCACTATTCATTAAAAATAAAACTTCTCAAAAAGATAAAAAAATTTCCCAAAAGTAAATTTTGATATTATACATGAAAAATAAATTTTATTATGTGAAATATAAATTTTAAATGTGTTAAATTTTTTATTTAAAATGGATTCTCCATTAAAAGAAGGTAAAATTAGTTTTTAGAAAAATAAATCTTTTTGTTTATAAAATTGTATTTTAACTTATCTTATACATATTAAATATATTAACTGAGTAGAAAGAATACTGATTGAATATATAATATATAAATTTTATTTTAAACATTATCATAATTTTTTTGTGTGATTTATTGAAATAATTTTGTATTTACCCAAATAAATAGTTTTATAAGAAAACTGATTTCTTTATTTAAAAATAGTTAATACATTCACTTATAAAAATTGATGTCAAAATGATTAATTTTATATAAAATTTGAAATAATGTTTTAAAATTTTTGTTAATCTTATATATAACATCCATCCCTACTTCTATGTGGTATCTATTGTAATATTTTAAAAAATATTATTATTATCTTGTATTTGGGTAAAACTCAACCTTCTGTGTAACACAAGATACCTAAGAGGCTCATAATTGTGTTTAATCTAAGACAAAAAAAGTGTTAAATACTATGTACACTAATATAAACGATTCATATAACACAATATTGACAAATTATTACATATACTGCAACCACACATTGTGATTTTGTATAAAAAAAATGGTATTTGGTGTTGTGTGATGTGAAATATAACACAATATTAAATTAATTTCAAATAAAATAATTCAAAAAATATATTGGTGTTACATTATACCCCACTTAAAATGAATTTCACCCTTTAAATTCATATTCTATATCAATGGTTTAGTACTTTACAGTTCCTTTCTTAGAAACATGCATCGTAAAAATGAATACAAAAACATCCTTTAAATAAGGAATGTTAAAAAAAATAATGGTTATCCAAAGTAACCCATATTAGGGCTTCCACATTGGAGAACATATTTGGGATGTGAAAACATTTTCTTATTATGGAAATTTAACTATAATGTTCTGATGTAGAGTGATAGAGAACATGGATAAGAGAAAGTTAACAATTACAAAGCCATAAATTTTTTATGATCTAAGGGGTCATTTGATTCATTGAAAATGAAGGTTATAGGGTAATATTATTGGATTCATGATCCTTTTCACTAAAGATAAATAATTTCATGAATCTATATACAGACATGATTTCCAGACAACCTTACCATTTTCTTATTCCTAGATCAACTTCTATTTCAACTCATATTCCAAGAAATTATGTTGAGTTTTTCATTCCTGAAGCATTAAAAAATCATGAGATAAATAAATAGAAATAAAAGTTTTTTCCATGTGTATTTATCATAAAAAAATTCTTATCAAAACTTATCAAATATTCAAAAATCCGTATATGTGGAGATAATATATTATCACAAACCATTACATAAAGGGTAAAACATATAAACCATCTAAAAGATATTAGTGAAAAACTATAAAAATAAGGTCTCTAAATTTCATAGAAATTGGGAAGCATTGATCCCCCATATATCATAAATATAACCCAGTATTCTCATACCAAACATGTGAATACCTTCATCGTTTATACCCATAAAACATAGAAATAACCGTAATTACCAAAATACCATATTGAAAACATGCCTGATTCATTATTCTAATGTTTATTGGATGGATTTATTAAACAAAAAAATGTTGAATAATTCGTCAATGATAGTATAAACAACTTCACAAAAAAACCTTAACTTGTTCTAAGGTAATAAGTACCATCTCATTTACTTTTTCATATGAAAAATATATTTTTCCAAACCACTTTATCTTAATATAGAGAACATATTATGTGTTATATTTCACTCAATCATGCATTTTCCATGGACATCAACATTCCATTAAAACACTTTTCTAGTCCATCAGATCAATTTAACATATAAATTTAAATCAATATTGCAAAGACATAAACTAAAAAGTCATTATATATTTATTCATTCATATAACATAATTATAAAATCCAAATACATAAAAATAGGTATTAATCTGTCTTTATCATTAAAACATAAGAAGGATATCTCAACCAATAACTTAATACCTAGATTATTTTACATTTAATTTATAGTCTCATCATATTCATCAATATAACCATTGTACATATCAAATTTTGTTTATCTTTAGAATATTTCCACTCTGGGTATTGATTTGAATAATTACCATTCATTCCACACTTACATCATTTAACCATTGATGATGTCTTTGGGTGTCCAATATTCCCATCCATTACATTGAACAAACCCTTCATTTTTCCTTTAAATTTATTTTCATTGTGTAATTATTTTCCACAGATATTAAATCATATTGTTCCTATATTTCATAAACTTAGGTGATTATTTCGAATTTGTTGATATAATTCAAACGGAATATTCTCTAATCCATGGTCTCCAAAACCTAAACTCTCAAATATCTCTTTTATTATATTCCATGGTAATTGTGAGATTGGTTTAATGTATACATTGTTAATCATGATCCTCGATAACTGATTAGGAATGAACACAAAATCCTTAACTCTGGTGATCATTCCATTTGAATTCTCTTTAGAAAATTCTCTATCAAATTTAATTGTAATCCAAGTCATTATGGTTCATTCCATTGATTAATACCAGAATTTATTGTTTGGGAATCACTTATCATATCCGAAAAACCACATAATAAGGAAATAAATTACATTTAGGATGTATAAATTATCACAAAAAATTATTTAATCAATGAAACCTTAGTTATATCAAATTTTATTCATATCAATCCTCAAATTAAATCCTTTATGATTATACATAAATACATTATGAATTTCCAAATATTATCCCCAGGGAATGACAAACGAGATGTGCAGAAAGGCCTGTTGTCATTCACCAGTTCTAGATCATGTTTAGCTTAATAAAGTGTTTTTGGATTACCCCTATAAACATTTTTGCTAGATAGAAATCTATATTTAGTATCTAGACTAGGATCTATTACTACGAAAACAATCTCTATAGCCATTAAAAAAATTCTAGTACTCTTTTATAAACATGAACTCATCCTTATACTTATCCATAGAGACATCCCTAGACATTTCATTAAAAATATATCTTGGGATCTCATTACTGTTTTCTCATCATAGATTCTAAAGGTTGACTAAACCATTCTCATTATATCAGATATTGAGAAATAGGATTAAATACACTGATATTATATCAATTTTATAAATATTCCACACAATAAAAAAGTGCATTCATGAAGATTCTAACCATTTAGTGTCATTCAAATCTTGGAACATTATCTTATAACATTGTAAAATTTATTCATTGTTTCATAAAAATATCTTCCCCTTACATAATTATACTTAAAACCTTTATTCATAACCTTAGCAGAAGAAACATATTATATAACTGAGCTTGAATGACCTGTAATGGAAAATAATGGAAATTTATAAGCATAAAATTTACTCAATGGTGTGAGAACATGGGCATAACAATTGAAGATCATACCCTATGTATAAAATATCAAAAACATGATATATTTCATAATGATTGGAAATTCATATCACTTGAATCAGAAGATAATATTTAACATGAACCTTGTAAGTATGTCATGTTATAAGACATATACTTTGTGGAAAACATATAAACTGATAATATCATTGCATATAATTAAAGGCTTGTTTTAAAAAACATGGTAGGGAATATCTTGGAGACTACACCTAGTGGGTAGGACACACCATCATCCATAGTCGTAGTCCTTTCCTGGTAAGGGATCATGTTTCCCCATATTCTCATTGTCATTCAAGTTTCCCTATCTTCCCATATTGGAATAGTTTTCACCTTTTCCATTGTGGACCAAGCCTATCGACATCATTCCCATCATTATCTCATGAGATATAAATCATTACCCAATTCATTAAAGTCTCATATATATCCCATCCATCTCCCAATGATATCATACATACATGTGACAGACAATAATAAACAATCATATCATAACCCATGAAATGAAATGGGTGTCCTAAACATGTAATCAAATCATAACCTCTCGAAGAAGACAGGTTTCAAAATCATTTAATCATATCATAACCCATTAAAATATGTTGGTTTCATAAGAGTATAACTTAGGAAAATAATTAGGTTTATTAATCTTAAAACTCATGAAAATAGGTGGGTTTTGTATGCATATATCTCGTGAAAGACAAAATCGCTTCATCAAAATTTTTCCATCAAAACATAAACCATCCAAATAACTAATATGAATGGTGTCCTTTGATCATATACCTAGTAAAGTGTAAACTATAATCCATGATGTCATCTTAAATGGAGAAATATTTTAAAATATCACTTGGAAGATCAGTTTTTAAAATATATAACATTTTAATAATCCTTTGTTAAATTAAATTGATATGATATAAAAGAATAACAGAAAATCAGTTAAAAACATTTAATGAAGGAAATAGCTTTTCTGGTCCGAAAAAATTGCAATTAAAACATAATGAATTTGAAAGAAATTTTTCTTCTAATGTATCCTTAAAAAATATAATGAAGGCTTGAAAACATCAAATAAACATTTTTACTTTAAAAATAAATTAATAATGTAGAAAAAAATTTAAAACACTTTTTAAACTGAAATCATTTTTGAAAACCTTTTTCATTGAAAATACATTTTTAAAACCTAGAAAAGATGGTTTTAGATTGTCTAAAATTATTCTCCATCATAAAATTTTTTGAAAACCATTTTATTTTATAATATATTTTAAAACATATAAAGGAATAATTAAAATATGTTGAATAAAGATTTCCATGAAAACATAAAATATAATATTGAAAACATTTTATAAAAATTTTATTCAAAAAAATTCTAAAACATCTTTCTTTAAAATTTTCATTGAAAACCATAAAGTAATATTTTAAAATCATTTAAAACTTCCAATCCACATAAAATATTTTTGAAATAATTTTTATTTGAAAAAAATATTAATAAAAATGTATATTTATATGAATAGGGAAAAAATTTCATAAAATGATTAATCTTTTATCCTTCCATGGAAGAAACAAAGAATGATGGTTATAACGGAAAATAAATCTGTATATGCCAAAAAATTTCTTTTACGATGTAAAATTTTAGAAAAATTCCCCAATCAAAGAACAAAAATAATATTTTTTTCAAACATTTTATTTAAAATTTTAAACCATGGGTATAAATTTCAATAATATTTCATTAAAGAATAGTACTACATTATAGAAAACCTTTTTATAAAGCATGGTTTTGAAATATCAAAAATTTCAAACCGAAAAGTGAAATAATGTGGATTTTAATGAAAAAATTTTCTTAATTAATTTTAGTACCAAATAGTTGATAAATTGTATCATTACTTGAATATAACATGAATAATAGAAGGGTAAGAATATTTTTTATATTTTTTGACAGATGGATTGTAATATATCATTAATGGAAGCATAGTCATGAACAATATCAATAAATGATGATATTGTAGAAATCAACCCTTTCCACTTTGGTAAAATTAAATCATTAAACTATTCAAGAATAAAATTAAATGAAGCCTAAAATATATTTAAATTAAGTAGAATCATCATAATACTTTTCATGTTAATAATATACACCTCATAGAAAAATATATGTGCAAAATAATGCATGTGTCTCAAAGTTGGCATATTGAGAAAAAAATACTTCACCAATTTGGTACCATTTGAAATAGATACACTATAAAAGAATGAATAAAAATTTATAACCCATAAATTTATTTATATGGATCATACAATACATCTATTTTATGTATACATAGAAAATATATGAAATTTGAGTTGAAAATGGCTTGTTTCTTGTAAAAAATAAAATTGATTTGAGAAAACCCTAACCATAACTCTTGAAATTATTCATACAAGTTAAAACCTTAGGTTAAAAAAATATTACTTTATTATATATATATATAACAAAAAAATATTAAGACATATAACACTATATATGATTTTACTATGACTTTATATTACCCATTTATTAACATTTCCATGTTAATGTTATGTTCCAGGTAATATCCACATTCTTTTTAAAATATGTTTTGACGTGTTATTATAGATCCTCATACATAGATAATGATTTAATTATTTAAATAAATTAAAAAATAATTATATATAATAAATATTAATTATATAAATATATTTTATACTCTATAAGAGATAGTTATATGATATAAAATACATAGTTCATGGAGATGGTAGGCTATACATACACATGAACGTTGTTTCCATTTTTTAAAATGTTTATAGAAAGAATAAAATTGAGATATATGTATATATATATATCGACTCATTAAAGTTGAATTATCATGTAATATATATCATATAATTTTACTAAACCCGTCCATAATACATTACATTTATATTGTGAATGAATCACATCGCTTTGAGGAGGCGGTAGTCCACTAGTCCAAAATTGATGTTATGATATTTACAGAAATAGAAAGCAAGAAGTTATGTATTATATAGTAACTCAAGAAAAATAATTAAATCATAAATATCATATTTATGATATATAAATTTAGGGTACTTCATAATTCCCAACCATTATAAGTGGTGACGAAAAAACGAACAACCTCATTCTGTTAGACAGTAATTCACCATACACAAGAAGTGTGTGTTCGTTACCGATTAAATGGAAGTGTGTGTTAGTTTAGGTAGAACCCTTAAAATAAAAAAATATGATTATATTTAGAGTAATTATTTTATTATTTTGGCATTGAAAAAGAATATTTGACTGGGTTTTGAATGGAAATAAAACAAAGGAGCTTGGGGAAGGACGTTACCTCTTCTTCGGGTAACTCCTCTTGGATTGCACTATAACAACCTAATGTTTATCAATGGAAAATTCCATTCTTATATTTATGTCATAAAATAACATGAAAAAACAAAACTACTAAGTGATAAGTGACCGTTAATCATATGTTTGTCACTCCTATGTTTGGAATTTTGAAAATCTGACATACACGGCTGTGTTCAAGATGATTTTGGGAGTCTAATGAAACAAAAATAATTTTAGTGAATAGTAAAGTACACTTATAAATATTAACATTCCCTTATGAATTTTAATATGACCCTTATTAATATTAAATCATTCAACATAACAGTAAAATTACTTATAAATAATAAAATAAAATTTAGACATCTTAGAAAGTGACAAATTGACCTTAGTAAACGTTTTGGTATTATGTAAGTCATAAAAAATTAATTATAATTAATTAATTAATTTAAAAGAATATTTATTTTCCTAAAATTTATTAATTATTTATTTAATCAATTTCTTATAGTACTTAGATAATTTTATTAGACCCTACGTAATTTTTGAAAGCACTATAAAATCCGTTTTTATCTTAAAAACAATTTTTTTATGTAAATAAAGATTTAAATTAAATATTAAATTAATAATATTTAGAAAATTATTTTTGAAAAATGGAATTCATTTTTGGATTCTAAACATTGAATAATGGTAGCAGTAAATTTTTGGGATTTTTCTGAGATACTTGAATTTTTGATGAATAGTGAGATACCATAATTTACAAAATAAGCTAAATAAGCTAATTATAGGGTCATGTGTGAGGTTATGCGGATGTAAGACAACTTGGTTCAGGATTAAATTATAAAATTTATATTCTTTTTCGTTCAAGACTCACTATTCCATGAATTATGGGAAATTAATAAACTAATGTGTTGTATATTAAAGAAACCCATATCCCCTCCACTATAAAAGCCACCCTTTACACCCTCATTTCCTCACACCTATCAAGCTCCAGGCCTTCTCTAAACTCTGCCCAAACATCTTTCCTATCCCCTACCCCAAGTACAAGATCGGATGGTCTCATCAAAATACCAATCTTTGGATCTTACAGAGGTTCTTAAGAGAAGGATTCAAGATGTAAATTCCCTCCCTCTTCTCCTATAATTTCCTTTCAAGTTCAAGATCATTTCATGATCTCTCTCCACCTATCATCATCTAATTTGTATTGTAACTCTAGTATTATACATATAATGTAATTATAATTCTAAGGGGATATTATATCATCCAACCCCCTTTCCCTCTTCTTTTTTTACTAAAGAGAACGTTGTTCGTAGGGTGTTAATTTATCACCTCCAAGAACGACATGCTTTCTTCTTCCATTTATACCTTCGGATCTGGTCATGAAACCATTTTTATGGATGACCCAAAATATTTTATGTGTATTATGTTCTATTTAATGTTCTTGAAATAACATATGGACATATTACCAAGTGATAAGTTAAAACAAGTTTGTTGTGATCCAAAAACCGCCAAAATTGACCCAAATAACCATAATTTAATTCTTATTTAATGATCCATACACATGGATCTAATATAATTCATGGTAAAATCATTCAATATATTGTAATATCATTAATTAAATGTAATATAATTTCTGGATGTTTACTCATGTTCTACCCAAACTTCGATTTAAGAATACAAGTGAACCAACCAAGAAAAACCATAAAAACGAACATCCCCAAGCAATGTTTTTAAACTCTATAAGTCATCCAAAGGAAAATAATATAACATAATGAAACCAGAATGAACCCTATTAATTTACACATAGTTATGGATTTCTAATTAATGAATATAATGTCATTATACATGAAATTAAAGAGAATTAAGCATTCAGGTACAAGTTTAGGGGAAATTCTCGATCCCAACTTTCATCCTTCGGGTTCTACCTCTTTAACTCCATTTTTTATATGGTCACTACTTAAAGATAATTTTTTCATCATTGTCTTTACATTTCTAGGATATACAATTTTCTAATGAAGATTATTTCAATCCAAATGTTTTCCAAAAGAACTCTACTTTTAAGAACTGATCTTTTACCTCTCATTCAAGGTTGATGGTTCTTGTATTAAGTATGTTGTTCCCTCTTTATTTTGGGAACCCAAAGAATATGAATGTGTTATTATGAGATGAAACCCATTCCTTTACATGGGTTATTTATGTACATGTTTTTTTATGTTCTGTGTGTAATACATGATAAATGATAATGTTTTGATGTGACAGGTGCACCCGGAATTATATAGCGCAATATGAATGTTTCAAAGTGACGGGTGCGCCCAGAATTATATAGCGCTCCAATGCATTGGGTAATGTGATGAATCTCACGAGTAAATGTGAAATTATGTGTGAAAAATATTCTATATTGGTTCACAAGTATGTGTGGTAGTTGACCACTAAGACATGATGTTTCATTTTTATGCATTTCCACATTTCAAGTATTTTATTAATGCTCCTCTCATGTTCATGATCATTTGCCTATGTTATGATTATGCTCACCCCATGATATATTGTTCTATCTATCATCTGTCTGGGCTTCTAGTTCACCCCTTTTGATGTATATCCTTAGGAGGATACATGTACTAAGTAGAGGACAAGTGCCAATAAGAATCTAGAGAAGAAGGAATTAAATAAATGTTTTTTCTTGATGTTGTATTTGTTATGTGTGGTCCTAGTTTGTAAAAGACAATAAGCCTTTGGATCCTTTATGTGTAATACTATTTTGTTTTTTATCTTTTAAATGATGTAATAGTAATGTAAGAATTTTCTTGTCTCTATAGTTGGTATCAGAGGAAAGGTTTAGTTAATTTGGGAATTAGGATTACTGAACCTGAGAGAAAACCTCTAGTATGAGACTAAGTAAAAATATGCACACAATAATATTTACCTAGGAATCCCATATGTTATTTTTTTGGTATAATTGTTTAAATGAATAAGTTATTCATGACTTTTTTACTTATGTTTTGTTCTAACCTTTTCTATAATAGAAAATGGTGGGAACTAAGAGACATCAGGCCAACAACACATGTGAGGGACAATGCAACGATTTATCGAACGAAATCCCCAATGATTTCGGAGGTGGAGTTCAAAACATCATGGTGATGCTCACCCAATTATATCAGGTTATGAATAATAACCATAATAATGGGGAACTTCCTCCTTCACCAAATAGGGAGCAACTGGCTATTTAACGTTTTATGCGGCAACGGCCACCGAGGTTTTGCGGATCCTCTGATCCACTTTTTGCGGAACAGTGGGTCAACTCCATGGAGAAGATCTTTTTTGTGCTTCACTGTTCTGAGATGGAGAATGTGTCTCTAGACGTTTATCATCTATATGGCGAAGCCGGTCAATGGTAGGATTTGATTAAGAACACTAATCAAGGGAGGAAATTGAAGAGATGGAATGGGAAGACTTTAAGATAATGTTTCGTAACAAGTATTTCCCAAGAACTATTCGCACGAAGATAGAGAGAGAATTAATAGAGCTCAAGAAAAAATAAGGAGAATTTTTCAAAACCTATGAAGAAAATTTCACAAGGCTTGAAAGGTATGCTTTGGGTTTTTTTATCAACTATGATAGAAAAATTTATAAATTCCTTAGTGGATTAAAACCACACCATCGAAAGGCTCTTGCAATTTGAGACTTTGGGAGTTATGAAGAAGTAGTTCGGTGTGCTCTCATAGTGGGGATGGAGTTTATAGAATGGTCCCATGGCTATGGGGATAAGAAATGAAAGATGAAGTTTCAAGTTGGTGGATCTAGTGACAAAGGTAGGAAGAAAAATCAACAACCCACATGCAAAAAATGTAGGAAGTTGCACCATGGGAACTGTCTCAAAGGGATGGGGAAATGCTTCAAGTGTGGGATTGAAGGACACTATGCTCAAGAGTGTCAAAAAGAAACGAGAAGGAAGGATAATGTAGCCGATGAAAGGAGAGAACTACTAATGGATCAATTCTACAACTGTAAAGAGCTAGGGCACTATGCAAACTAGTGCACTAAACCTTGAGTTCTCAAGCGTAATCAGCTTCAGTAGCCAAAAAAGCCAACGGAACAAGGGAAGGCCTATTCCATCACTACTGTTGAGGTGGAGCATGATAATGAGGTTGTACAAGGTACACTTCCTATTCACTTAAGAATGGAAAAAAGGACTTATTTGATTATGGTTATACACATTCCTTTATATCTTTCAAGTTTTCTAGAACTATATAATCGAAGCCCCGAAACCTTTAAGTAGTGATATCTATAAAAACACCAAGTGGTGTAATCATTTCAACCCAAGTGTTTTACTCTTATCCTACTGGCGTATGTGGGAAGATTCTTCTAGAAAATCTCGTATTGCTTCCCTTGGTAGAATTAGATGCTATAATGGGAATGGATTGTCTGTCGTTATATGGAGCACATATCAACTGTCAGGAAAAGGAAATATCTTTTTATATTCTGAACCATCCCATGCTACTCTACAAATGCATGGAATATCATGAATATCCATTGAAAAATCCTTCAATAGTGTGGGTGTTGATTCCCTATGAATAAGCATACCTCGCCCAAATGGTTGAGTCGAAGGAAAGTTCCAACCTTGAGGAAATTCCCAACCTGAAGGAACACGATGATTTATTTCCCAAAGAGTTACCCGGAATTCCCCCGGATCATGAGGTAGAGTTCTCAATTGAACTCATACCTGAAGCTACTCCTATCTCGAAGTTCCCCTATACGATGGCTCCTATCGAACTGGAGGATTTAAAGAAGTATCTTAAAGAGCATCTGGACAAAGGGTTCATATGCCCTAGTGCATCCCCTTGGGGTGAACCAGTGCTCTTTGTGAAGGAGAAGGATGGAACAATATGGATGTGTATTGATAATCTAGAACTCAACAAGATCACCGTAAAGAACAAGTATCCTCTCCCAAGGATTGATGACTAGTTCTATCAGTTAAGAGGATCTCAATACTTCTCAAAGGTGGATCATAATTTTGGATATCATCAGGTAAAGGTGAAGAAGGAATATATTCAGAAGACTAACTTCATTACAAGGTATGGGCACTATGAGTTTTTGGTGATGCGCTTATAACATACTAATGCCCCTGTAATCTTCATAGATTTGATGAATATAGTCTTTAGACATTACCTCGACAAATTTTTGGTAGTGTTTATCGATGATATTCGCATATAATCCAAGAGAAAAGAGGAACAATAAGTATATCTATGACTTGTGATGGTAACATTGAGAATGGAGAAGTTTTATGCCATGTCCAGCAAGTGTGACTTTTGGAGGAATCGAGTCATGTTCTTGGGACATGTGATAACAAGTGAGGGAATTTCTGTGGATCCATTAAAGACAAAGGTGATTGAGGAATGTCCAATGCCCTCTAGTGTCACAGAAATATGTAGTTTTCTTGGAATAGCTGGGTACTACAAACGTTTTCTGATAAAATTCTCATGACTGTCAAGCCCACTAACTAAGTTAACAAGGAAAGGGGTAAAGTGTCTCTGGATGGAAGAATGTGAGGGAAGCATCAAGGAGCTAAAGAGAAGGCTGATCACTGCACCTGTACTCACACTACCAAAAAGTGGAGAAATATTTGTGATATACAGTGATACTTCAATGAAAGGATTGGGTTGTTTACTCATGAAAAATGATAATGTGACGGCCTACGCCTCACGACAGTTGAAGATCTACGAACAGAACTTCCCAACACATGATTTAGAGCTGGCAGCCATTATTTATGCCTTTAAAATATGGAGCCACTACCTTTATGGCATGAAGTGTGACATATATTCTGACCACAAGAGCCTAAAGTATATATTCACACAAAAGGAGCTCAACATGCGTCAAATGAGATGGTTAGAGCTAATCAAGGATTTCGATTTCTCTATTCACTATCATCCTGGAATGGTGAACAAGGTAGATGATGCTCTAAGCAGAAAAGAACCCTGCTACTCTATCAATTTTATGGATTGAGAAAGAACCAATCTTCTTGGATATGAAAAAGATGGATTTGGAAAAAAATAATGTTAGGGTATACATCCTACCTTTCACAAATGATTGCGCAACCATCTATCTTGTAGAAGATTAAGGAAGCACAAAGGGATGATGTGGAGATACAAAAGAGGGTGGACGCAGTAATGGAAGGGAATCTGCAAAAGTTCCATATCGATGATGATGGTGTGATTCAGTTTGGAATGCATCTTTGTGTGCCTTAATCACCCGGCATAAATAAAAATCTTTTGGATAATTCACATAGCTCAACATTAGCTATCCATCCTGGGAGTACCAAGATATACCATGATCTCCGACAACACTTCTGGTGGGATATCATGATGAAGGAGATTGCGGAATATATATCAAGGTGCTAGGTATGTATGCAAGTTAAAGCTAACCGACAAAATTCCAACGGTATGATGCAGCCATTGCCTATACCCATGTGGAAATGGGAAAATGTTACGATGGACTTTGTCACGAGTCTCTTGAAGATGTCAAAGGGAAATAATGCGATATGTGCTGTGGTTGACCGACTCACCAAGACTTCCCATTTTATTTCTATTCAGGAAGATATCTCGCTTGATCAACATGCAAAGATATATGTGAAGGATGTGGTGAGACAGCATAGTGTTCCACTCTCAATTGTCTCTGACCGTGATCCAAGGTTCACATCTAAATTCTGAAGGAGCCTTCAACATGCTTTGAGTACTGAATTAAATTTCAGCATGACCAATCACCCCCAAACTGATGGCCAGTCTGAAAGGACTATTCAAACACTTGAAGATATGCTAAGAGCATGCTCTTTTGAATTCAAAGGTGGATGAGATCTTCATCTCCCATTGGTTGAGTTCTCATACGACAATAGCTTCCACTCGAGTATTCAGATAGACCCATATGAAGCTCTTTATGGGAAGCGGTGTAGAACTCCAACCTGTTGGGATGAAGATGGAGAATGAAAGCTACTTAGGCCCGATCTTGTTCAAGAGATGACAGAGAAGGTTCAAGTCATCTAGAAACATATCAAATATGCTCAAAGTCGGCAAAGGAGCTATTCTTACAACCGTCGAAGGGACTTGGTGTTCGAAGTTGGGGATAAAGTCTTCCTTCAAATATCTCCATTGAAGAGAGTCATGTGATTCTAGAAGATAGGGAAGCTAAGCCCGAGGTATATTGGCCCCTTTGAGATCCTTGACCACATAGGATCCTTGGCCTGTCATCTTTCACTTCCACCAAATATGGCTCAAGTTCATGATGTGTTTCATGTATCACTACTGAGGAATTATATACCAGACCCCTCACATGTACTAAACTCATAGGTGGTGCAGCTGGAAGATGATCTCTCCTATGAGGAGCAACCCATAAGGATTCTGGATCAGAGAGATAAGGTTCTACACAGCAAGACAACCCATCATTTCAAAGTGTTTTGGAGGAACCATAAGTTTGAGGAAGCAACTTGGGAACCAGAAGAGGCATTGAAGGAGAAGTACCCTCACCTGTTTCTGTAAAGTGAAATTTCGGGGCCGAAATTCCTTAATGGGGGAATAATGTAACAACCCAATGTTTTTCAATGGAAAATTTCCTTCTTATATTTATCTCATAAAATAACATGAAAAAACAAAACTACTAAGTGATAAGTGACCGTTAATCATAAGTTTTTCTCTTATATGTTTGGAATTTTGAAAATCCGACATACACGGTTGTGTTCAATATGATTTTTGGAGTCTAATGAAACAAAAACAATTTTTTGTAAATAGTAACACACCCTTAAGAATAGTGACATACCCTTATGAATAGTAATAAGACCCTTATAATATTAAATCATCCATAATAAGAGTAACATTACCTATGAATAATAAAATAAAATTTTGACCTCTTAGAAAGTGACAAATTGACCTTAGTAAACATTTTGGTATTTTGTAAGTCATAAATAATTAATTATAATTAATTAATTAATTTAAAAGAATATTTATTTCCCTAATATGTATTCATTAATTATTGAATCAATGTCTTATAGTTTTTATATAATTTTATATGGCACTACCAAATTTTTTAAAGCACTATAAAATCAGTTTTCATCAAAAAAAACTGTTGTTTTCAGTAAATTATGATTTGATTTAAATATTAAATTAATAATATTTAGAAAATGTTTTTTTTAAAATGGATTTCTTTTTTGGATTCTACACATCGAAAAATGGTTGGGGTAATTTTTTTGGATTTTTCTAAGATACTTGATTTTTTGATGAATAGTGGGATACCGTAATTTACAAAATAAGCTAAATAAGCTAATTATAGGGTCATGTGTGGTGTTATGATGATATAATACCACATGGTTCGGGATTAAATTATAAAATTAATATTCTTGGTCGTTCAAGACTCACTATTCCTTGTCTTAGGGAAAATTATTAAACTAATAAATTTTATAATAAAGAAACCCCTCTCCCCTCCACTATAAAAGCCACCCTTCACACCATCATTTCCTCACACCTATCAAGCTCCAATACATCACTAAACTCTGCTCAAACACCTTCCCTATCCCCTACAACACGTCCAAGATCTTCTGGTCTCATCAAAAGACCATGCTTTGGCCCTTAAAGAGGTCTCAAGAGAAGGATTCAAGAGGTAAATTCCCTCCCTCTTCTCCTTTAATTTCCTTTTTAATGTTCAAGTTCATTTCTTGATCTCTCCCCACCTATCTTCATACAATTTGTATTGTAACTCCACTATTATCCATATAATTTAATTACAATTATAAGGGGATATTATATCATCCACCCCTCTTTCTTCTTCCTTTTATTTTATTAAAGAGAACGTTTTTCATAGGATGTTTATTTATCACCTTCAAGAACGACATGATTTCTTCTTCCATTTCTACCTTCGGATCTGGTCATGAAACATTTTTTTATGGTTGAACCAGAATATTTTATGTGTATTATACTCTATTTAATGTTCTGAAAACATCATTTGGACATATTACTAAAGTGATATGTTAAAACACGTTTGTTGTGATCCAAAAACCGCCCAAATTGACCCAAATAACCATCATTTAATTTTTATCTAATGATTCATCCACATGGATCTAATATAACTCATTGTAAAATCATTCAAGCTCATGTAATATCATTAATTAAATGTAATATCATTTCTGTATGTTTACTCATGTTCTACCCAAACATCAATTTAAGAATACAAGTGAACCACCCAAGAAAAACCATAAAATCAAACATCCCCGAGCAATGTTTTTAACCTCTATAAGTCATCCAAAAAAACATAATATGAAATAATGAAACCAGAATGAACCCTATTAATTTACTCATGGTTCTGGATGTCTAATTAATGAACATAATGTCATTATACAGGACATTAAAGTGAAGGAAGCATTCGGGCACAAGGTAAGGGGAAATTCACGAACCCAACTTTCATCCTTCGGGTTCTACCTCTTTCACTCCATTTTTGATATGGTCACTCCTTAAAGATAATTTTTTCCTCATTTTCTTTCCTTTTCTGGGATATAAATACTTATAATGAAGTTTATGTCAATCCAAATGTTTTCCAAAAGAACTCTTCTTTTAAGAACTGAACTTTTACCTCTCATTCATGGTTGATTGTTCTTTTATCTAGTATGTTGTTCCCTCTTTCTTTTAGGAACCCAAAGATTATGAATGTGTTATCATGAGATTAAATACTTTAAATTACATGGTTTGTTTATGTACATGTTTTTATATTTTCATTTTGGAATTCATGATAAATGATAATGTTTTGATGTGACGGGTGCACCTGAAATTATATAGCGCAATATGAATGTTTCAAAGTGACGGGTGCACCCAGAATTATACAGCGCTCTCATGCATTGGGTAAAGTGATGAATATCATGATTAAATGTGAAATTATGTGTGAAAAATATTCTAGCTTGGTTCACAATTATGTGTGGTAGTTAACCACTAAGACATGATGTTTCATTTTTATGCATTGCCACATTTCAAGTCTTTTATTTATGCTCCTCTCATGTTCATGATCTTTTTCCTATGTTATGATTATTCTCACCCCATGATATATTGTTCTATATATTCTCTGTCTGGGCTTCTAGCTCGCCCCTTTTGATGTATCTCCTTAGGTGGATACATGTACTAAGGAGAGGACAGGTGCCAATAAGAAGCCAGAGAAGAAGGAATTAAATAAATGTTTATGCTTGATGTTTTTATTGTTATGTGTGGTCCTAGTTTTCCCAAGACACTAAGTATTTGGATCCTCTACCTGTAATACTATTATGTTGTTTATCTTTAAAATGATGTAATAGTAATGTAAGAATGGTCGGGTCCTTATATGCACCCAAGGGCTTTCATGGTCGGATTTATTCCAAATGGGAGGGTTTTTGGATTAAGGGACTTATTTTTATTATTTTATTTGAGGTTTGGAGATAAAAGGGGCCTAATAAGAGTTAATAAATTGGAAGAATGAGTGCCTTTTTATTGTGGAGTAGGAGTTACATTTTTGTACATTTTTCAAAATGGAATTCGACCCATTGTTTTCATATGAAATGTGGCTCAAAAAATAAAAACAATAACTAATAGTTAGTATATGGTATAAATACGGATTTGAAATGGATTTGGGGAAATTTTATAGGTTATTTTTTCATTAAGTGTAGGGTTTAGTCCTTTCTTAAACTATTTTTCCTTAATCACTCTAATTGATTTTAATTACATTCGATAATATTTTTTGTAAAACATAATGTCGAACATATTTGAAATAATAAATTAGACGGATTAAAAATAATGAATTCATTTTTCCAAATTTAAAACATATAAATGGTATAAATTTATTCGAATTTAATCCCGCATATGGGATGAAAAATTAGGTTTTTAGTAAAAATGTTCAAAAGTTGGGTTAGTTTTTTTATTGAATTTCAAAGTGAAATTAATTACAATGACTTAAATTGGATTATATTTTTTATTATAGATCTAATTAATATTTAAATCCAATTATATACATAATTTTACTGTAAACATAAATAAGATCAAAATGCGGTTTTGAATTAAAAATATGTGTTACTTCACTATTCATAAAAAATGAAACTTCCCATTAAAATACTAAAAATTCACCCCAAATAAATTTTGATATTCTTATTCAAAAAATGATGTTTATTTTATCAAATAAAAATTTATGAAGGTGTTAATATTTATATTTAAAACAGGTTCTCTATTAAAAGGTGGTATAATTTTCTTTTTCTAATATAAATCCATTAATTCATAAAATTGGATTTATTCTTCTCCAATATATATAAAATATATTGGATAAGAATAAAAAATATTTATTATATAAAAAATATGTAAATTTAATTGAAAAAATTACAAAAAAGTGGTTGTTAGTTATTTAGATAAAATACTTTTTATATAGAAAAAATATTTCATTTGAATGGAAATTTATTAATTTTAAAATAGTTATAAGATTACATTCTACAAATTTATAACCAATGAATTCATATTTTATAAAAGTGTAAATAATATTTTCAAAAGTTATTTAATCTTATTCATAACTTCCATTCCAATGTCTAGGTGGTAGCTGTAATAATATTTTAAAAATAATATTAATATTATATTGGAGTTTGGTAAAACTCATCATTGCATGTAACACAAAATTTCTAAGAGACTCTGAAATTTGTGCAATACAAGAAAAAATGGTGTTTCATATACCGTTATCTAATCAATTTGTTTCTTGTATAGCATTATTGACTTGGTGTGGCATATAATATAATCCACACCATGTTCTTTCGTATAAAAAAAGAAATATTAAGTGTTGCGTGAAATGTAAAATATTAAAATATTAAATTAATTTTAAATTAATAATTCACAAATTATACTTGTGTTACATACCACCATTCACTCGTTTTGGATTGTGGATATTGGGGAAAACCCTCGTATTTTCATCTCATCCACCCTTGTTTTGGGGTTCCCTGTAGTGGTGTTTTCATTACTATTTATTGTACATTATCCCCTACGAAAACCATTATTATTCTTCTCGTATTTTCCTTTCTAATTTTTTTCCTTAATTGGGGACTTAATATTGATTACATAAAATCATGGTGGAATTGGTTGATCATCAAGAAGATTTTTTTCGATTTCATAAAATATATCCCATGATGATGTATTATCATTATTGGTGATCATTTGGTCAATTTTTTGGTGTAAAGAGGTCAACTGGTGAGATTATAAGTACTTATGCATATTTTAAAAAAATTAATTTTATGTTTGATATTATAAATAGTTAAATACATAATTAAAATTTGATTATAATTAATGAAATTTTTAATTTGGTTTGGAGATTGGTTCTTTGGTTCTTTGGATGACGGTCGTATGGTATTGGAGAATCATTGTATGAGTTTTTGAGCTTTTTTTAAGAATAATATTCACCTTAGAATAAGGTAGTATGTCCTTATGAATATTCCCTTAAGTAATATATATTTTATTCAATGGGTGTGGCATGTTCTATCCAACCATATTGGGAAGAGGAACTCGTTATATTTTTTAATTTATTTAAAAATAAATAAATACTTGGAATTAATTTCACAAGGTGTCGTGGGACCTAATAAACCCTTGTATATCATTTGGAAATCTTGGCTACCAATGAATAAGAATAGAAATTTATCCTTATGACTCATGATTCTAGGAAAAGTGGGTGGACATTAGAGATACCTTATGGCCTTAATATTCATTAATATGGTTGTAGCGTGACAGTTCCACCCCTTCTAGGACATTACTACATATATGTTAAGACCTTGAAGAGACTGGAGAATAGGTGTGGTGTTCGAGAATACCTTCGGTTCTGAGAAAGGGAATTTACATGATCTGTCTCCCTATAGTTACCTACTGGGAAGGAAATAAAGACCTTGATGAGGCCTAAGGGGACCCTAATAGGATCCCCTTTGAACTACATCCTTAATGAGAAGGTGGACTGGGGAATTGGTAGAGATGATATCAATTGTCGCCTTAGAACCTGTAGCACTGATTTTATCTCAATGGGTAGTGGAAATATGTGGGGGGGGGGAGGTTATTGAATTGGCCAAAAACATAACTTATATTTCTAACTTAACTTGTTTACTATTTATGCATAATTTGATTCTTATATGTGATACATAGGACCCCACATATTGGCTTGAAGATATGTGATAATGACTTTGGGGATACATAGTGACACTTACCAGTTTGAAATTTTAGAGACTTATGTGATACTGGGGTGATATGAAGGATAAGATAACATTAATGTGGATGCATAAATTTTCTTCCAAGGATATAGTAGTTGAGCTATGTAACAATTCCTACGATTCTATGATTCAACCTCAGGTCATCATGGGACTCCATATATTCTACTAATCAATAAGTTTCATAATATGACTTTGACCCAAACATTCATTCATAGGGGGTTATTTATGATATATTTTATTATGGCATGATCAATTTCATATCCCGAGGATCTCTCCACTTGAGCCTATTGATGTTACACATTCTGGATGTGGATTCCTAGGATGATTGGGGTTTATGCAGTGAGCATAGTGATGTTGAGGACGTCCTTAGGGTATGTGAATACATAGGATGTCAGGCATTATATTTGGCGATCATAATATATGGGAGTTCATAGAGATTCCTATGGTACATATGATTGGGATGCTATTCCCTTTATGATTACATGTTTTTATATCTACCAAATATTCTCCTACATGGAAATTATATCATTTTTAAAAGAATAATCACTACAATACACAGACACATGCTTGAGGACTGTAATAGTTTAGTACCTTGAGAAACATAGAACTATATCTTCTTAATTCATGGATGGTATTAAATTCCATCTATAACGATCTTCCACATTAGTGATCTTTAGAAAAACCCACATAATACTACTCTTCCAAACATGTGGAAAGGAAACATAAGAAAGGGTGAGATTTGAAGGACTACATGGGAATGGAAGTGAGATATTAATGAATAAATTAGAATTAATTGAGCATAAGTGTATGAGAACATGATCTTATAATATTAAAATAATAACATGTAAATAAAATATAATAATCATGAGACATGAAATAAATATTAGAAATTATTAATAAAGAAATCATAAGGAAATCAAATAACATTATTTGTGGGAATATAATAGTGGAAGAAGACATAAATATTAGAAAAAGACATAATCATAGAAAATCATATATCATGGATTCCAACAAATACATTCATAACATGTTAGGACTGTGATAACCATCCTTGTATATGCACCCAGATTAGGCTAACCACCCATGAACCCAATTTTTTGGTCTTGGGATAACCACATTTGTACCATCCTTTTGGGGATTTTTCTAAGTAACCATTTATTCTATGTGCTCATAAGTAATTTATCATTAGCCATTACATTGTAGGGATATATAGGTCCCACCGATCACATAATTAATATCATACATATGTGTGAATCTAGATCATAAAACATTCATTATATCAGAACCCATGAAAATATTTTGTTATTATAAAAATTTCTTCACGACCTATGGAAAAGCAGAATGTTTCATAATTAACTAAATTGTATCCTAAAATATGAAAAAGAAACGAGTTTGTAATCCATTAATATTTTCTTCATACAATAAACCATAAAAAATGACTGAGTTTCATATAAATATTTTCCTCATTACATAATCTATTTATAAAAAGGATTATAATAGTTTACATAGATCAAATACCTAATAAAATATATGTAACATAGAAGGATGCCATCTTATATGGATAATGATTTTGAATTATAACATATAATATTTTATGAGGAAAATATCATACCCACATTCAAAACCCTTTTTTAAAACATAATACATTTCCAAAATCCTTTTCTTTGATAATAAGAATTACATGTCTACTTAATCCAATTCATGAGGAAAATATCCTTCATACAAGAATTTTTTTGGTAAATAAAAAAAATTTCTAATACTTTTGTATTGAAGTTATCCTTGAAAATATGTAAGGGAATATTTAAATCATTAAGTGGTCATGATGGAATGAAATAATATCCATGTATTGAATGTTAAGAAAAATATTCCATTCATGTTATTAGGAAAAGAATCGAGGTCACTTATTAATAAATGAATAGAATATTCCATTCAAAAAAAATTCTATATTTCAAACATGAGTAAATAAATAACTTTGATAAATTTTTTAAAAAATATTTTTAAATCAATTTTATAAGACATGGTTTGGAATGTATAAAGGGTTTTCGACCGAAGAGAGAAATAAATATGCTTTTTCATAAAAAATTATTTTGAAACTATTGAGTGGAAAAAGAAAAGAAAGTTAATGAAAACCATATTTTGTAATAAAATAATGAAAGGAGAATAAAATTAATGTTTTTATTGATATATGGGTCAAAATATATTTTCATAAAATATACAATCATATTCAATCTCAACAAATTATGAGTTTGTAACATGAAATATTTACCACTTTCACTACTGGAAATCCAGCATTTCCCAACGGTTTAGAACCGTTGGGAAAAGGCTGCAGAACCGTTGGTATATGTTATACCAACGGTTCTGCAAACTGTGGGGAAGTAAGCCGTTGGGAAGGGATTTTCCCAACGGTTTACATAGAACCGTTGGGATAGGTTAGAAAAAATCAACCTATCCCAACGGTTCTGCCAACCCGTTGGGAAAGGCCTTTCCCAACAGTTTGGTCCGTTGGGAAAGGTTTTTACCAACGGTTCTATGAACCATTGGTAAAAACAACCATACAACAGGATATCCCAACGGTTTCAAACCATTGGGATAGGGTGTTTTTACCAACGATTCCTTGAACCGTTGGTAAAAACAGCTACATAGATCCTATGCCAACGGCTTTCAAACCGTTGGCATAGGCTTTGCTGTGCAAATTGCACAGCAGCCTGCAATTTGCACAGCAGGTCTGGTTTTTGGGCATTCACCCTCAGTTTCAATTTAATTTTCAATCCAATTGTGCCCTCGTTTTCAATTCATTTTTCAATCCAATTATTGTACCTGTAACACATATAATGCATACATATAGAGAACAAACCAATAGATACAAATAATGAAAACCAACCAACCAACACATATAATGAATCCTGAATATATACACATCCATAATTAAAGTAGAATTCATAAAATAATTATAAACATTCAAAATTCATTTAGAACTCATTTTAAAATTTAGATGACAATCATATGTGGAATCCGGAATTCAAATCATAATTTGATTGGTTTTTCATATACCATATATTTTTAATAGAAATTATATGCATTTTAAACAAAATACATACATCTGGAATGATACCGGTCACACCGTGCCTCGGATTGAGGCGAGGTTAACTCGTACACGTCACAAATGACTCATTGATAATTTTCCTAAAGTATCAACATATTCCGAAATTGTTTGGTCGGTTTTCCGTATGTCAGTTGTTGTTTTCACTTAAAAAGAAGTGTTTTTTAAATAAAAGAGAGACACTTTGAATGGTGTCGGCCACACCGCGCCTCGTATTGAGGCGGGGTTAACTCGTACACATCACAAATGACCCATGGATTGTTGTGCTAAAATATAAACACAATCAGAATGTGTTTGGTTGGTTTTCTGTATGAATTTAAAATGTAGTCCATTTTAAAGAAAAGAGATACACTTAGAGTGGTATCATCCAAACCGCGGCTCGGATTGAGGCGTGGTTGACTCGTACACGTAACAGATGACCCATGAATCGTTTTCCTAAATTTTCAACAGACTCTGAATGCGTTTGGTCAGTTTTTCATATGTCAGTTGTTTATTTCACTTATAATCTTGTCCATTTTAAACATAAGAGACACAGTCAGAGTGGTACCGGCCACACCACGTCTCGGATTTAGACGGGGATGACTCTTACACGTCACATATGACCCATGGATTGTTGGGATAAATTATCAACAGATTCGGAATGCGTTTGGTCGGTTTTCCGTATGTCAGTTGATGCTTTTCACTTAAAATGACGTCGTTTTGAAACAAAAGATGGACACTTTGAGTGGTGCCGGCCACACCACGTCTTCGGATTGAGCTGAAACCACTGTGCAACATTCTAATTATTATTCGTGACGTGTACGCGCAGACGGCACGTCAATCGGACGTGCGGTTTGCGCGGTACGACTCAATATTCGTGTTTTAAGTGATGCGCACGCTTCGTCAACGTGCGTGAGGGGGGTCCAAATGGGCATAAAAAAGTCGGAATGGTGTGAAATCAGACGACAAATACGGGAGAGTGATTTATGAAGTGGTCGAGCAGACGGCACGTCAATCGGACGTGCCGTGTGCCCGCGGTGACCGACAACGCAGTTCTTGTGTCATAAACGGCCAAAACGGGCGTCCAACGGTCAAATTCATAGCGGACGACCTCATATTAAACTTAAACCACCGTGCAACATCCTAATTATTATTCGTGACATGTACGCGCAGATGGCACGTCAATCGGACGTGCGGTTTGCATGGTACGACTCAATATTCGTATTTTAAGTGATGCGCGTGCTTCGTAAACGCTCCTGAGGGGGGTTCAAATGGGCCGAACGAAGTCAGAATGTCCTGAAATCAGACGACAAATACGGGTGAGTGATTTCTGAAGTGGTCGAGCAGACGACACGTCAATTGGACATGCCATGTGCCCGCGGTGACCGATAACGCAGTTCTGGTGTCATAAACGGCCAAAACGAGCGTCAAACAGTCAAATTCATAGCGGACAACCTCAGATTGAGCTGAAACCACCGTGAAACATTCTAATTATTATTTGTGATGTGTACGCGTAGACGACACATCAATCGGATGTGCGGTTTGCGCGGTACGGCTCAGTATTCGTGTTTTAAGTGATGCGCGCGCTTCGTAAACGAGCGTGAGGGTGGTCCAAACGGTCTAAACGAAGTCGTAATGGCCTGAAATCAAACGACAAATATGGGTGAGTGATTTATAAAGTGGTCGAGCAGACGACACGTCAATCGGACGTGCCGTGTGCCCACGGTGATCGACAACGCAGTTCTGGTGTCATAAACGGCCAAAACGGGCGTCCAACGGTCAAATTCATAGCGGACGACCTCAGATTGACCTGAAACCACCGTGAAACATTCTAATTATTATTCGTGACATGAATGCGCAGACGGAACGTCAATCGGACGTGCGGTTTGCGCGGTATGACTCATCATTCGTGTTTTAAGTGATGTGTGCGCTTCGTAAACGCGCGTGAGGGTGGTCCAAATGGGCCGAACGATTTCGGAATGGCCTGAAATCAGACGACAAATACGGGTGAGTGATTTATGAAGTGTTAGAGTAGACGGCACGTCAATCGGACGTGTCGTGTGCCCGCGGTGACCGACAACGCAGTTCTGGTGTCATAAACGGCCAAAACGGGCGTCCAACGGTCAAATTCATAGAGGACGACCTCGGATTGACCTGAAACCACTGTGCAACATTCTAATTATTATTCGTGATGTGTAAGTGTAGATAGCACATCAATCAGACGTGCGGTTTGCGTGGTATGGCTCAATATTCGTAATTTAAGTGATGTGCGCGCTTCGTAAACGCGTGTAAGGGTGGTCCAAACGGGCCGAACGATTTCAGAATGGCCTGAAATCAGACGACAAATACGGTTGAGTGATTTATGAAGTGGTCGAGCAGACGGCATATCAATCGGACGTGCCGTGTGCCCGCGGTGACTGACAACACAGTTCTGGTGTCATAAACGGCCAAAACGGGCGTCAAACGGTCAAATTCATAGAAGACGTCCTTGGAGTGACCTGAAACCACCGTGAAACATTCTAATTATTATTCTTGATGTGTACGCGTAGAAGGCATGTCAATCGGACGAGCGGTTTGCGCGGTACGGCTCAATATTCATGTTTTAAGTGATGCGCGCGCTTCGTAAACGCGCGTGAGGGTGGTCCAAACGGGCCGAACGATTTCGGAATGGCCTGAAATCAGACGAAAAAAACGGGTGAGTGATTTATGAAGTGGTCGAGGAGACGGCATGTCAATCGGGCGTGCTGTGTGCTCGCGGTGACCGACAAAACAGTTCTGGTGTCATAAACGGCCAAAACGGGCGTCAAACGGTCAAATTCATAGCGGACGACCTCAGATTGACCTGAAACCACCGTGCAACATTATAATTATTATTCGTGATGTGTACGCGCAGACGTCATGCCAATCAGACGTGCGGTTTGCGCGGTACGGCTCAATATTCGTGTTTTAAGTGATGCGTGCGCTTCGTAAACGCGCGTGAGGGGGGTCCAAACGGGCCGAACGAAGTTGGAATGGCCTGAAATCAGATGACAAATACGGGAAAGTTATTTCTGAAGTGGTTGAGTAGACGGAACATCAATCGGACGTGCCGTGTGCCCGCGGTGACCGACAACGCAGTTCTGCTGTCAAAAATGGCCAAACCGGGCGTCCAACGGTCAAATTCATAGCGGACGACCACAGATTGAGCTGAAACCACCGTGCAACATTATAATTATTATTCGTGACGTGTACGCACAGACGGCACGTTAATCGGATGTGCGGTTTGCACGGTACGACTCAATATTCGTATTTTAAGTGATGCGCGCGCTTCGTAAACGCGCGTGAGGGGGGTCCAAATGGTCCGAATGAAGTTTTAATGACCTGAAATCAGACGAAAAATATGGGTGAGTTATTTCTGAAGTGGTCGAGCAGACGGCACGTCAATTGGACATGTCATGTGCCCGCGGTGACCGAAAATGCAGTTCTGGTGTCATAAACGGCCAAAACGGGCGTCCAACGGTCAAATTCATAGCGGACGACCTCATATTGAGCTGAAACCACCGTGCAACATTATAATTATTATTCGTGATGTGTACGCGTAGACGACACGTCAATCGGTTGTGCGGTTTGTGCGGTACGGCTCAATATTCGTATTTTAAGTGATGCACTCGCTTCGTAAACGCACATGAGGGGGGTCCAAACGGGCCGAACGAAGTTGGAATGACCTCAAATTAGACGAAAAATATAGGTGAGTGATTTATGAAGTGGTTGAGTACAGGGCACGTCAATCGGACGTGCCGTGTGCCCGCGGTGACCGACAACGCAGTTCTGGTGTCATAAACGGCCAAAACGGGCGTCCAACGGTCAAATTCATAGCGGACGACCTCCGATTGACATGAAACCACCGTGCAACATTCTAATTATTATTCGTGACATGTACGCGCAGACGGAACGTCAATCGGACGTGTGGTTTGCGTGGTACAGCTCAATATTCGTATTTTATGTGATGCGCGCGCTTCGTAAACGCGCGTAAGGGTGGTGCAAATGGGCCGAACGATTTCAGAATGACCTAAAATCAGACGACAAATACGGGTGAGTGATTTATGAAGTGGTCGGGCAGACGGCACGTCAATCGGACGTGCCGTGTGCCCGCAGTGACCGACAACGCAGTTCTGGTGTCACAAACGGCCAAAACGGGCGTCCAACGGTCAAATTCATAGAGGACGACCTCGGATTGACCTGAAACCACTTTGCAACATTCTAATTATTATTCTTGACGTGTACGCGCAGACGGAACGCCAATCAAACGTGCGGTTTGCGCGGTACGGCTCAATATTTGTATTTTAAGTGATGCACGCGCTTCGTAAACGCGCGTGAGGGAGGTCGAAATGGGCCGAATGATTTCAGAATGCCTTGAAATTAGACGAAAAATACGGGTGAGTGATTTATGAAGTGGTCGAGCAGACGTCACGTCAATCGGACGTGCCGTGTGCCCGCGGTGACCGACAACGCAGTTCTGGTGTCATAAACGGCCAAAACGGGCATCAAACGGTCAAATTCATAGAGGACGACCTCGGATTGACCTGAAACCACCGTGAAAAATTCCAATTATTATTCGTGATGTGCACGTGCAGACGGAACGTCAATCAGACATGCGGTTTGCGCGGTACAACTCAATATTCATGTTTTAAGTGATGCGTGCGCTTTGTAAACGCGCGTGAGGGTGGTCCAAACGGGCCAAACGACTTCAGAATGGCCTAAAGTAAGAGAAAAAATACGGGTGAGTGATTTATGAAGTTTTCGTGCAGACGGCACGTCAATCAGACGTGTCGTGTGCCCGCGGTGACCGACAACGCAGTTCTGGTGTCACAAACGGCCAAAACGGGCGTCAAACGGTCAAATTCATAACGGACGACCTCAGATTGACCTGAAACCACCGTGAAACATTCTAATTACTATTCTTGACGTGTACGCGCAGACGGAATGCCAATCAGACGTGCGGTTTGCGGGGTACGACTCAATATTCGTGTTTTAAGTGATGCGTGCGCTTCGTAAACGCGCGCGAGGGGGGTCCAAACGGGCCGAACAAAGTCGGAATGGCCTGAAATCCGACAAAAAATACGGGACAGTTATTTCTGAAGTGGTCGAGTAGACGGCACATCAATTGGACATGTCGTGTGCCCGCGGTGACCGACAACGCAGTTCTGGTGTCATAAACGGCCAAAACGGGCGTCCAACGGTCAAATTCATAGCGGACGACCTCGGATTGACCTGAAACCACCGTTAAAAATTCTAATTATTATTCGTGACGTGTACGCGCAGACGGAACGCCAATCGGACGTGCGGTTTGCGCGGTACGGCTCAATATTCGTATTTTAAGTGATGCACACGCTTCGTAAACGCGCGTGAGGGGGGTCCAAACGGGCTGAACGAAGTCGGAATGCCCTGAAATCAGACGACAAATACGAGTGAG
The DNA here is from genome assembly GCA_963277665.1 of Viscum album. Lineage (NCBI taxonomy): Eukaryota > Viridiplantae > Streptophyta > Magnoliopsida > Santalales > Viscaceae > Viscum > Viscum album. Next base: position 743,847,221 of record OY728156.1, read on the forward strand.
TGATTTATGAAGTAGTTGAGTGGACGGAACGTCAATCGGACGTGCCGTGTGCCCGCGGTGACCGACAACGCAGTTCTGCTGTCAAAAACGGCCAAAACGGGCGTCAAACGGTCAAATTCATAGCGGACGACCTCGGCCACACCGCGCCTCGGATTGAGGTGGCATTGACTCGTACACGTCACATATGATCCATGGATTGTTCTCCTAAAGTTTCAACAGAAACCGAATGCGTTTGGTCGTTTTTCCGTATGTACTAAAAATACTGCCCATTTTAAACAAAAGAAAGTCACTTAGAGTGGTGCTGACCACACCGCATCTCGTATTTAGGCGGGGTTGACTCGTACACGTCTCAAATGACCCGTGGATCGTTGTCTTAAAGTATCAACGCAATCCGAATGCGTTTGGACAGTTTTCCGTATGCCAGTTGATGTTTTCACTTAAAATGATGCCCTTTTGAAACAAAACACATACACTATGAGTTGTTCCGACCACACCGCGCCTCAGATTGAGGCGGGGTTGATTCATACACGTCACATATGACCCATGGATCTTTTTCCTAAAGCATCAACACATTTCGAATGCATTTGGTCAGTTTTTCGTATGTCACTTTTTGTTTTCACTTAAAATCTTATGGAAATTCAAATAGAATATTTTTATATCATATTTAGTATGGATTAGATTTTAGTTGATCGTGCTATGAAACATTTCAGAGCTAATGAAATTAAGGAAGGTGGAGGGGCTGTCCAGGGGGCTGTCTGGGGGGGCTGTCCGGTGGGTGTCCAGGGGGCTGTCCGGGGACCAAGGAGGAGGGTGGGGGGGCTGTGCGGGGTCTGTCCGGGGGGTGTTTGGGGGTTGTTCAGGGGGTTGTCCGGGGTTGTTCAGGGGGCTGTCTGGGGGTTGTTCAGGGGGTTGTTCAGGGGTTGTTCAGGGGTTGTTCAGGGGTTGTTCAGGGGGTTGTCCGGGGTTGTTCAGGGGGCTGTCCGGGGGGTGTTTGGGGGGTTGTCTGGGGTCCAATGGGGAGGGTGGGGGGGGGGTTGTCCGGGGGGCTGTCCGGGGGGCTATCTGGGGTCCAGGGTGGAGGGTTGGGGGCTGTACGAGGGGCTGTCCAGGGGGCTGTCCGCGGGGGCTGTCCGGGGGGCTGTCCGGTGGGTGTCCGTGGGGCTATCCGAGAACCAAGGAGGTGGGTGGGGGGCTGTGCGGGGTCTGTCCGGGGGGTGTTTGGGGGTTGTTCAGGGGGTTGTCCGGGGTTGTTCAGGGGGCTGTCCGGGGGTTGTTCAGGGGGTTGTTCAGGGGTTGTTCAGGGGTTGTTCAGGGGTTGTTCAGGGGGTTTTCCGGGGTTGTTCAGGGGGATGTCCGGGGGGTGTTTGGGGGGTTGTCCAGGGTCCAAGGGGGAGGGTGGGGGGGTTGCCCGGGTGGCTGTCCGGGGGGCTATCCGGGGTCCAGGGTGGAGGGTTGGGGGCTGTACGGGGGGCTGTCTAGGGGGCAGTCAGCGGGGCTGTCTGGGGGGTGTTTGGAGGTGTTCGGGGTCCAAGGGGGAGGGGGGGTTGTCCACGGTCCAAGAATGAAGGGGGTTGTCCAGGGAGTTCTCAAACACACAACCACTAAAAGACAACAACATCCATAAAAACAGACAATATATAAAAATAACTCAACTCCAATACTATACTACGAGTCTAGATAAAACCAACAACTAGAATAGATTAAACATCAAATCTCAGTAATATAAGTCAAAAACTGTAACAGATCAATATGTCCCACATCAGCATCACCATCACCATCATCATCATCATCATCACCCTCGTCATCGTCCTCCTCATCGTCCTCACCCTCCACAGCACCTTCCTCCTCACCTTCGCCCTCATCCTCGCCCTCCTCATCTCCCTCCTCGTCTGCATCAGACTCATCGCCATCATCATCTTCAAGCTGGACATCGGCCTGACCACCATTGGAACTGCCACATGGTGCACCATATATAGAATGTATCGACGACATGTATTCATAAATCGCTTGGCTAGCCTCTGCTAGAAGTGTTGGACTTAGAACTTCAATAAATTTCATAAATGCACTGTTTTCCCTAGCAGACTGTTCTGCCGTCTCTGTGGCCCTTTTCTCAGCCTGTTCTGCCTGTGCCCTAACTTACTGCAGCTCGGTGGCACTACAACTCGTACCTGAGGCAGGACAATACCTTGTTGGGGATATCCTAGGTCGGCATCGTACTCTGCCAGAATGATCCTCTCCCAACACCTAATGTAAGTGATCAGATGGCCCAAAATTGTCTGCTTCTTGGGCATCGAGGGCCTCTAAAGCATCCTGTTACAAATATAAATATATTATTAAGTTACTAAATAGATATTAAAATATAAAATCAACATATTAAAACTTACAATCTGTTGTTGAGTCGCTTCGTTGACAGTACTTCCATCCTTTTTTCGTCTACTCGAGCAAAACAGTTTTGCTCGAGGCACACGTCATTCAATATTTTGTACTTGCCTCTACAATGACATTGAAAACAAAAGTTAAATAAAAACTTTAGAAAATGATTAAATAATTGAGGAAACAAAAGAAAATGTAAGTCGTAAAGAAAACATATAAAAAATTGTCATACCTGCTGCCTCTCATGATCCGGCATCGTCGTGCGTCCTAGTGTATGGAGGTATTTTTTTGCATCAATGTTTTTTTTATTTTTTCCAGATGATTCCTAAATAAAATTCGATAATGAAAAGGATAATATTAATGCAAAACTTGAAAGTTATTATTTAAATACCTCAAATGAAATTCATACATTAAACTGGGTACTCGTCCAATGAGTAATCATCTGATGATACTGCTCTATAGGACAATCATCCACGACTGGTACCGCCTCTAACTCAGTGACAACTCTAGCACGCCAGCCAATATACAGCTCATGCTTGTAGGTACTCCAAAGCTTGCCTAAATCCTTTAGACGTTCCAGTCATGCACCCTCACCATCAGGAAAATTAAATCAAAGCTGAAATCAAAATATTAATTCATATAAATACAAAAATAATTCATGGCATTAAATACAACAGATTTTTTTACCCATATCTCTGCCAAAGCTCTATCTTTGACCTCATGTGGAAAATGTCTCCACGACAGCGGGCTGACGGGAATGATGTCGGAGTATTTGGCAAGCGTCACCAGAAAACACCGACATTGCTGCCCTGTTTTCTCAACCATCTGATTGTCTTCATTATATTCCACCATAACCTGTGTGCGATGGTTCCACACCGAATGCATGCGTGTATGGCCCCGCCCCGCCTCCTGTCAGTAGATGTATCTGTCATGAATGAAAAAAAAATATTTTATCAAAACATGTTATAATGAAAATAAATATTGCTATAAAACTTTGTTAGGGTTTTATAAATATACCTGCGCTAGTCTGATCAATGAGTGGTGTCGGATCCACAGAACCTGATGGAACACCCTCTGGTGGAACAGGAGTCGAAGACGATGGAATATAAAAGCTCGGAGAGACAGATGTAGAAGGAAAAGAAGATGGAACAGCTGTATGACCTGATGCTGACGGGGGAGAGGGAATCATCATGGGATGTGAAAATGATGGGACAGAAGATGCAGAAGGTAGCGAAAACATGGGAGGCCTAAATACCCAGTGTGTCCCTAATGACACACCGGGATCAGAATGTGGGAAGGCTAAAATGTCAGTGGGAGGGGCAGGGTCTAGTCGGGCATGCGCAGCTCTACGTCCACCTCTGGTACGAACCCTCCTCGTACCATCGGCCTAAGTACTAGGACCAGTACTAGGCTCCTCGTCGAATAACTGTCGACGTAATGGTGGATCCTACAAAAAGGTTTACAAAAAAAATTAATCACATGACATTATATATTCTGTAAATATATATATATATATATATATATATATATATTTGAAATAAAGTACTCACTGTAGGCACTAATGGTGGAATGCCCATCTCCTCCATCCGACGATTGTTCTCCGCCATTTTTTTTCTTCATCTCTCTTCAATTGGCTGCATTTCCTGCATTTGAAAACAAATATGTAATTAATTAGAAAAAGAAAATTAATGTGTAAACCAAAAAACTAAATATATGACGGAATGAGGGGATTCATTGGTAATTTAGCTATCAATTGTTTTAGAAGAGCTTGAATGAATTTAATAAAACATACAAGTTGTAATGTTCACCAAGTTAGAAATATTGTTTGATTTGGTTTGAATACAGTTCAATTACAAATTAGAAAATGCAATTCAAATAAAACAGCAACCAATAAACACTGAAAATTCACATAACGGTCAAGTCGGCTAAAACATATTTGTGATCAATACTAAATAAATATGAATATTACCAACCTTAACAACCCAACTCGAGGTAAACCAAAATAATTGAGAACATGGATGAATGATTCTATATATTTCCAACCACAACTTCAAGTTCACAATCAACTCTGACAATTGAGCTATTGGAGTCATCAAAAGAAATAAATGGATTGGTTCTAATGAGAATAGGGACAGTGTCAATTCCATCATCAGCATCATAAAAAATATGTCTTGGAATTACATTAACTATGACACCAAATTTAGGTTGAAGTTGATCTTTGACATAAAAAACTTGTTTAGCCATTGATGCCAACACATATGGTTCTTCGGTAGCAAGAGTGCAGGTCATATTAATTACTCGAAATCCACAATCATCAATAAATGCGCCATGTATTATCATCGAATCAAACCAATGAGATTTCATCATTGTGACTCGTCCATGAGAGTAATAATCCAATATTATTATTTTCTCAATGACTCTATAATAACCCACATTTTCATGTAGTGGTCTACTATATGATGCACTGGCATAACAATCTATTGTGGAAGTAACCATAATACCATAATGTTGTGTTCTCATGTTTTTGGCTCGTTCAGTGACAATAAATCTGTACCCATTAATAACAATTGATTTACAGTCACGAACCACGGTATTAGGACCAAAAGTCAATGCTCTTATTTCATCAGAGACAGAGTCAGCAGACAAACTCAATACCTGCAATATAAATGACAGTTAAACTTAAGTAAATATTGAAATAATTAATTTAAACAGTAATATTTTTACCTTCAATTTTAACCAAGAAGAAAACTCTTTTCTATGAAAAGTCTCTCTCCTTATCAAAGATAAAGAACGATGCTTCCTATTTATCATTGTTTTATGTTCCCTATAGATAAAAAATATGAATAGTTTATCAGATATATATGTAAGATATACATATTCAATTTTGTTACCTAATATAGTCATCGAACAAATCACAGTTGAACAAAACTGTGCGATGTGCCATCTCCCACTCTTCATGGCTTAATGTCTTCAATGTATATGATCCAGGAATTCCTCCTGTTTGAGGAAGTGATGGAAAACTGGGTTCAATTTTCTCATATTGTTCTTCTTCATTTCTCATTGGTCTGTTCATTCTTGTAGTAAGATCAGACAAATACATTGAACAGAAATCCATACATTCTTGAGCTAAGTAACCATTCACGATAGAACCTTCGGGATGATTCTTGTTTCGAACATATGAATTTAATGTGAACATATTTCTTTCAGTTGGATACATCCAACGAAAAGAAACAGGTCCTCCGAGAAGTATTTCAGTTGGAATATGGACAGTCAGATGCATCATGCATTTGAAAAATGATGGGGGAAATATTTTCTCCAACTCACACAAAATTAATGGGGCATCTGTCAACATTTTTTGCAAGAAATACTTGGACAACTTCTTAGCACAAATATCTCTAAAAAAATGGCACAACCGAATAACACCAACCCTTACATTATTGGACAAAAGTTGACGGATTGCTATTGGAAGAAACTCATGCGATAGAACGTGATAATCACGAGTCTTCAAAGATTTTAGCTTCAACTCTCTTATGTTGACCCGTTTAGATATGTTGCTTGAATAGCCATCAAGAACTCTAATAGTCTCTAATACTTCCAAAAATTGTTTTTTTCAGTAGGTGTCATCACATAAGAAGCACATGGAACTTTCCATTTATTTTCACTGATACGCACAAGATGCAATTTTGGTCTGATGCCCCAATCCACCAAGTCACGTCGAGATCGTAAATCGTATTTTGTCTTCCCCTTGACATTTAGAAGAACCGAAAGCAACATTTCACATATATTCTTTTCAATATGCATTACGTCTAAGAAATGACGTAGCAAATTGGTTGACCAATAAGGAAAATCAAAAATGATACTCTTCTTCCTCCAATTGTAACAGGTTTCTGTGGAAACATTCTTTCTCTTTACAGATTTCATTTGACCCTTCCCGAACAAAAAACTGAAATCTTTCAATTCATTAAGCACATCAGTTCCAGATATACGCTGAGGTGGATCATCGGTCTCTATAGTATTATCAAATCTTTGACGATTCATTATATATGGATGATCATTTGGAAAAAATCGTCAATGTCCAATAAAACTGAAACAACAACGATGTTTCAGTCTTCTGGATCGTGTATTCTTCATACAAACTGGACATGACAGTTTTCTCTTCGTGCTCCATCCAGACATCATTACATTAGCTGGAAAATCATTGATCATCCACATAAGCGCAACACGAATCTGAAATATGTCTTTCGAACATGCCTCGTATGTGCGCACACCCACATCCCAAACAAGTTTCAACTCTTTTATTAAAGGTTGAATGTGTCACGACCCGCCCTCGGGGTCCGTGCCATGACTACCCCAAGCCCGCCTTCCATAGGCCAGGGGCTGGCGACTAGCACCAAGGCGTAAATCCCGGTAACAAAAGGGAAGGCATTGCCTTTGAAAAGTAACAAACACCACAGAGTAAGCAAGCGGAAAGTAAACACTAAACAAAGCAGAGTACAACTGAAAGTGCGGAAAAGTAAATGGGCCAGAATACAAACCCAAACTAAAAGTAAAGTACAACTCGAAAGGGAAAACAACAACTGAAAAGTAAAAGCCGCTACACCGAGCTGTCCACTGGGAAATCCCACTGAAGGGTGGGTAGAGATAGCTCCTCTGCTCATGGGTCCCGCCGTCCGCTCCGTGCACGTCCCGCCCAGTGGTCCCACTCCGGGTACCGTCCCGCTCTGCAAGCCTCAGCTAAGGTCAACGCTGTCCGTCGTCTGCAACCAACACAACGTAGTGCGGGAAAAGCCCGTGCAGGGGTGAGTATAAGCTACTCAGTAGGGACCCCGAGACACCCTGAAGGTCTCTCAAAATCCACAAAGGATAAACCACGAAGAAAAGTACAATCACAAAAGTAACAACCCGACACTGCTTAGGTATATGCCCATACATATACCTAAGTCATCAATTCAAATACGCTCAACCTCCGAGCCCAAGTACAACTCAGTCCACACAGGATAGTAAATGTATTCCACACAGGAAAGCAAAACGTAATCCACACAGGATTGCTCAACACAATCCACACAGGAAAGCAATAGGATTCAGCTCACACAGGTATACTTCTTCAAGGACGATAAAGATGATCACTGATCATCTAAGTCGTCGGACCCACGAAGGATCGATAGGTAACTAACCCCCCGCAATGACCCACACAGGATCGGGCCCACACAGGACCTGTAGGCGCTGGCTCACACAGAACCGCTGAGCGCAAGGACCCACACAGGATCGGGCCCACACAGGACCTATAGCACTGATCCACGTAGGATCGCTGAGGTGCTGAAGTCGTCGTCGTCGAATCCACATAGGATCTCTATACTGTCGTCGTCGCAGTCACAGTAGCAGTAGTAGTCGTAGCAGTAGAACAGTGGCAGCCAGCACTAGGGTTCCCGCACATAGCAAGCTCGTTCGGAGGGTCTGCTCCACGAGCCGAGAGGCTGATACATCAACTGTCACGAAGACCAGAGTTTATGTATCCAAAAGTTCCGTATCGTCAACAGGAACTCAACGCAACAGACGGCGCGTCGATCGGACACCCGGTCTGAGAGTTTTGGCATTTTCGTCTCCGGGGCCCGGTTGGTTTTTAAGGCAAAACCAACCCGACCGTACTCCACCTGCGTCCAAACCTCGGGCGGAGTATTCCAAAAGATCCGTCTCACTAAGAGGAACACAACGCGACTGACGGCGCGTCAATCGGACGTTCGAAGCTCAAGATATGAGCGTTTCCGCTCCGAAGGCCCCGTTGGTTTCGTGAACGAACCAACCCGGCCGAACTCAAAGTAAACCGAAACCTTGAGTGCGATATACCGAAACAACCGTCTCGATCCAAGGATCGCGTTGCCGCAGACGGTTCGTCATTCGGAGGTCCGAGGCACAAGATATGGGCCAAAAACCGATTCTGGTTCGAAACGGGGGGTCCGGGTCCGGGCCGACCCGGCCCGACCCCCCCCCCCCCCCCCCCGGGGCGGCGCGGCGGCGCGGGGAGCCGCGGCGGCTGGCGCCGCACATGGTCGGCACGCGGGGGGAAAGCCCCCGCTGATTGGGAAGCGGCGCGGCCTTTGTGCCGCGCCATTTCCAGATAACGGCCCCGCACTAGGGCGCCGGCTGGAAACAAACCGGGGGGCCGACTGCCCCCCTCTCTTCAAAGAACCGCCCCCCTCATAAAGAGGGGGGGTTTTGTGTGTTGGCCGGGGGAATTAATTCCCCCGGTTTAATGGTATCCGGACGGCCAGCTGGCCGGCCGGTTTTCTCTAACGGGACCGGAAATTCCGGTCCCCCCTTCGGCTTCCGACGCCGGCGGCCCGGCCGCCGGTCTTCTCTTCCGCCGCGGCCCGGAACCGGCCGCGGTCTCCTCGTTCCGCCGCGGCCCGGAACCGGCCGCGGGAGTTCGTCGTCCGGCGCGGTGCTACGCCACCGCGCCCCTTCGCCGTGCCTTGATTCCTTTCAACGCGGCGCGACGGCGTCGCGTTCTTGAAGATTCTTCCTCGGCATGGCGCGACGGCGCCAGCGTAAAATAATTGCACGATTATCCGCGTGTGCGACGGCCCCACGCCACTTTGCTTCCACCCGCAAGAATAAACAAGAACGATGGAGGGGGGTTCGGCCGTGTTCGTGCGGTCCGGCCCCCTCACGTTAAAATAATAACGCAACTTTAAAAATAATTCAAAGCCACTCATTAGACTTGCTAAATTCACGATCAAGAATAAAATAATTAAACAAAAAGAAAACAACAACCCCTACCTCGAGTATAAGGTTCGAAGATTTGTCTACGTTCCGCGGAAGACGACGTCGCGGAGGTCGGGCGTCGCGGTCGTCGTTCGTCAAATCCGTTGACGAAGGGATGCGTCTGATGCGATACGTCGTTGGCGAAACTTCTCAAGTCGACGAAGGAAAACTGAGGAGGAAGCGGTGTCTCCCTTTCTTTGACGTGGAGAGAAGATAGAACGGCGTGTCGGTGTTCTTCGCGTTCTTCAAGGAGGAAGATGAAGTTCTTCAAAGTGTAGAACTCTTCTTCTCTCAAATCTCCACACAACACAGCAACTCCCAAAATAAAATAAGCTACACCTTATTTTATTTTCACTTTGCCAACTTTTCAAAATTCAAAAGTTGAATTCAACACATTAATTAAAATCTAGAGTTGTCAAAAAATTAAATGAAGAGTTAAGTTGGCAAGAATTAAAGTAGGGGAGTGTCACATAATTTAAGAGGGGGTTTAGAGGGGTTAGGGAATTTGAAAATGTGGGGGCTCGTGTGGGACCCACCTCACTCATAACCACATATGGGAAGTTGGGTGGTTGTGGGCCCCACCAACAACTTCCCATGAGAGAGTCTAACCACCACTAATAAAATAAAATTCACACACAATTTTATTTTACTTATCTTTTAATCCCCAAAACTAACTTTCAACCCGCAACAAACGCAACTTCCGAAAAGGTCTCAATTAGCGAATTTCGGCGCTGCGATTTCATCGGTGCCCTCGGATTTCAATTCCGAGCACCGGATCAAAAGTTAGGAAAACCCGCTCGTTCGTTCACTGAACGTACCCGAGCCAAACTTCGGAAATTGATTCCGGGCACTCCGGGCCTCGGAATCAGGTGCCGTCTGAAACCGCGCTCTTGTAAAATTCTAAAGAAAATTAAGAAAAAATGTCCCTTGAATTTTACGGGTCTTTACATTACTCCCACCTCAGGTCTTTACGTCCCCGTAAAGATACATCAAAAACTAGGGAAACAAATGAGGGTACTGAGCACGCATCTGAGCCTCCCGCTCCCATGTGCTCTCCTGGAGATTCCCGTGCTGCCTTCTGATGTGCACAAGAGGAATCGATCGCCCATGCAGGACCCACTCCTGTCGATCCTCTATCTCCACCGGGACCTCGGCAAAAGTTGCCCCATCGTCAACGTCAAGCTCCCCATGATCAATGATGTGCGTCGGGTCATGCATGTATCTCCTCAACTGGGATACGTGGAAGACGTCGTGCACCCGGTGCAACTGAGGTGGTAGAGCTAGGCGATAAGCCACCTCACCAATCCTGCTGAGAATCTGGAAGGGTCCGATGAAGCGCGGAGATAACTTACCGCCTCGTCCAAATCTCTGAATACCACATCGAGGTGAGACCCGCAAGAAGACGTGGTCGCCATCCTCGAACCCCAGTGGCCTCCGCCTCCTGTCAGCATATGACTTCTGCCGGCTCTGAGCTGTCCTCATCCGCTCCTGGATGACCTGGACCTTCTCTGTCGTGGCCTGGACCATCTCCGGTCCCACGAGTGCTGACTCCCCAGGGTCTGTCCAGCACAAAGGAGATCTACATGGTCGGCCGTACAACGCCTCGTACGGTGCCATCCCGATGGTGGAGTGGTAGCTGTTGTTGTACGAAAACTCCACCAAGGGTAGGTGGTCCTCCCAGCAACGACCAAAGTCGAGGACACATGCGCGGAGCATGTCCTCGAGTGTCTGAATGGTCCTCTCCGTCTGACCATCCGTCTGAGGGTGAAAAGTGGTGCTAAGACGTAGCTGCGTCCCGAACGCCTCCTGTAACCCCTTCCAAAGCCGGGAAGTAAAGCGGGCATCTCGATCGGATATGATAGATGATGGCACGTCGTGGAGCCGCACAATCTCCTGAACGTAGAGACGTCCCATGATCTCTACTGAGCCCTGCTCTCTGATGGGTAAGAAGTGTGCCGACTTGGTGAGTCGGTCAACAATCACCCAGATGGAGTCGTGACCTCTGGAAGTGCGTGGAAGTCCAGTCACGAAGTCCATAGATATGCCGTCCCACTTCCACTCCGGAACCTCCAAGGGCTGTACCAAGCCTGCTGGTACCTGATGCTCTACCTTTACCTGCTGACAGGTGAGGCATCGAGAAACGAACTCTGCTACTGCCTTCTTCATGCCCGGCCACCAGTGCTGTCGTCTGAGGTCCTGGTACATCTTCGCCACCCCAGGATGTACCGCCAAAGGAGAAGTGTGAAACTCTCTCAGCACTTCCTCTCGCAAAGAAACTGGAACCATGGTACGTCCTCTGAAAAGGATGTCGTGCTCTGCTCCAAGGGAGAAACCATCAGGTGCCTGTCCCGAGGATATATGTGCACGCCGTGTCTCACAGTCAGCGTCCTCACGATGTGCCTCTCTGACCCGCTGCAGTAGTGGAGGAGTGACTGTGAGAGACTGAAGAAAGGTTGCTCCATCTCTATCCACGAAGGATATCTGCAAAGAGGCTAGCTGCTCCGTCGCCTCCTCAAGTAGCTGAATGCCCGCCCTCCTGCTGAGGGCATCAGCTACTATGTTCCCCTTCCCAGGAGTATAGACTATCTCAAAGTCATAGTCCTGGAGGAACTCGAGCCATCGCCGCTGTCTCAGGTTCAGGTCCTTCTGCGAGAAGATATACCTGAGACTCTGATGATCGGAAAAGACTGTAAAGCGCTCGCCCATCAGATAGTGTCGCCATGTCTTCAGAGCGAAGACCACTGCTGCTAACTCCAGGTCATGGGTAGCGTAGTTCTGCTCATGCGGCCTCAACTGACGTGATCCATAGGCGATCACGGCCCGCTCCTGCATCAGAACACATCCGAGTCCGGTCCCTGATGCATCGCAGTAGACTACGTACCCTACTCCCTCCTCAGGCAACCTCAAGATAGGTGCGCTAGTCAATCTCTGTCTCAGCTCCTGGAAGCTCTGCTGACATCTGTCTGACCACACGAAGGGTTTCCCCTTCTTAGTCAAAGCTGTGAGTGATGCCGCAACTCTAGAGAAGTCTGGCACGAATCTCCGATAGTATCCAGCTAGTCCCAAGAAACTCCGAACCTCAGTCACGCTCCTGGGTGGCTCCCAAGCTAACACAGCCTCAATCTTCGCGGGATCCACTGCAACTCCCGCCTCAGAGATAACGTGTCCCAAAAAGTGGACCTCACGTATCCATAACTGGCACTTCGAGAGCTTACCATAAAGCTGGTGCTCTCGGAGTGTGTCAAGAACAACTCGCAAGTGATAGGCGTGCTCCTCCTCTGTCGTAGTGTAAATCAGAATGTCGTCGATGAAGACCACGACAAACCGATCGAGGTATGGCTGAAAGATCCTGTTCATGAGAGCCATGAACACTGCTGGGGAATTGGTTACACCGAAAGGCATAACCAAGAACTCATAGTGTCCATACCGACATCTGAATGCCATCTTCTGCACATCCTCGTCTCTGACTCTGAGCTGATGATAGCCTGACCTGAGGTCTATCTTCGAGAACCGCCGTGCTCCCTTGAGCTGATCAAAGAGGTCATCAATCCTCGGTAGCGGATACTTGTTCCTCACTGTCACCTGGTTCAGGCGACGATAGTCAACACAAAGTCGCAAGCTCCCGTCCGCCTTCTTGGCGAACAATATCGGGGAAGCCCAGGGTGAAACACTGGGTCGGATGAACCCCTTGCCCTGCAAGTCCTCCAACTGCACCCATAGCTCCCGAAGCTCGGCGGGGTCCATCCGATATGCTGGAGTGGATATCGGGGTTGTCCCGGGGTACAAGTCAATATAAAAGTCTACCTCTCTGCGAGGAGGTAGCCCTGGGACGTCGTTGGAAAAAACGTCCGTAAACTGATCCACCACTGCAGGAAAACCAGGACTCTGCACGTCAACTTCTCCAAGGATGAGGCTAGCCAACTGATGAGTGATGGGCTGTCCTCTCCTCCGCGGATGTCCATCCTGTGCTGCTAACGCTCCCTCCTCGCCGGTGAAGGTGAAACTGCTCCCGTCGGTGCGTACACATCGCACCTTGCGCCTAAAACAGTCAATCTGTGCATGGACCGTAGATAGCCAATCCATGCCCAAGATGACGTCGTAAGGCCTCGACGCTGCTACAAGAAGATCCCAGCCGAAGCTCTCGCCTCCTAGAGTAAGCTCACACTGCCGGCACCAGTGCGTAATCGTCGAGTCTGCTCCCGTAGGAGTCTCTAGCCGTAAGGATCGAGCCAACGGCTCTGTCGGAATCTCCGAGCCCCGAACAAGGACAGCGGCTATGAAAGAGTGACTCGCTCCTGTGTCTATAAGAACTGAAGCAAGGGTGGAATAGACACAGATAGTACCTCGAATCATCTCGGGTGCGCCGTGGTCGTAGGCCTCTGCTACCTGGAGCTGTGCCTGTCGCTGCCAGCCAGCTCCCTGTGGTCGGGGTGGACCTCCTGGTGGTGGTGGTGGTAGAGCCTCAAAGCGTCGGCCACCACCGGCTGCTCGTCCAGCTCCTCTGCCTCGTCCGCCTCCTCCCTGCGGACCACCACGGTCGACCCTCTGACTATGCCTCGGTGGTCCCTCAACCGTCTGCTGCTCCTCGGCACGGCGGGTCGGGCAGTCACGAGCCATGTGGCCATGCCCGCCGCACGAGTAGAACTGTCTGCCTCTCTTAAGACTGGCTCCGCGCTGTGTGCCCCGCACTGCTGAGCCAGTGTCCTGAGGTCGTCTGCCCGAAGGTCTGGTCTGTCTGGACCCCTGAGTCATCCGTTGACTGCCTGCTGCAGATGACTCTGCCATGTGCCGCCCTGCGGTGGGTCGCTGTGCTGGTGTAGACTCAGCAAGGAAGCTCTCGATCAGAAGGGCCCGCTCCAGTACTCCTGTCTGAGTCGGTATGCTGAGGGAGATCAGCGATGCCCTGATCTCGTGTCTCAAACCCTGCTCGAAGGTCCGGGCCTGGAAGAATGGGTCTCGTACCATGTCGGTCGAGTAGTGCGAGAGATCGGTAAATCTCGCCGAGTACTGAGCGACTGTCATGCTGCCCTGTCGTAGCTGTAGAAGCTCCTGGATACGCATCGCACGAAGGGTGGCTGGGACGAACTCCGAGCGGAAGAGGCTCTCAAAGTCCGTCCAAAGTAGAGATGCCTCATCGTGGACCTAGAGCATCAAGCTCCACCATCGTCCTGCTGCTGCGTGTAGTAGGCTCGCACCGAGGATCACCATGAGGTCTGATGGTGTCCTCACTAGCCTAAACACTCGAACCACTGCCTCCAGCCAGTCCTCTGCTGCCTGGGGATCCGTCTCCCCGCGAAACCTGGGCGGTCGCTGGCGCTGAAACTCATGCAGTGCGCTGAGGCGACGTGCATCGTCAGCGGCTGCTACTGGAAGCATCGGGGGCTCGGCGGGTAAAGCTACCACCGGTGCCACTACTGGCAAAGGGCCCTACACCGAGGCCTCGTCGCTCGGTGGGCTGTCGTCTCGCTCGACTCTCGGAACCCTAGCTGGCTGTCGTCGTGGGGCCATCCTGAAAAGGAAACAGGTGCGCCATGGTTAGAACAGTATACCTGGTGAGCTGATATAAGTAATCACAAAGAAAACTTTGAAACACACACGCAAACAATGTTTTCGTGCATTAAGTCGGAAATCAGAAGTCAGGGTCCTGGTGTACGGATACATCGGCCGCCGCACCAACACTGGACTCCCTGGACTGATAACCACACTCAATACGCTAAACATTATTGCTTCCAATAGAAAAGATCAGAGTTCGCGGTAGAACCAAACTCCTCTGATACCAATTTGTCACGACCCGCCCTCGGGGTCCGTGTCGTGACTACCCCAAGCCCGCCTTCCATAGGCCAGGGGCTGGCGACTAGCACCAAGGCGTAAATCCCGGTAAAAAGGGAAGGCATTGCCTTTGAAAAGTAACAAACACCACAGAGTAAGCAAGCGGAAAGTAAACACTAAACAAAGCAGAGTACAACTGAAAGTGCGGAAAAGTAAATGGGCCAGAATACAAACCCAAACTAAAAGTAAAGTACAACTCGAAAGGGAAAACAACAACTGAAAAGTAAAAGCCGCTACACCGAGCTGTCCACTGGAAATCCCACCTGAAGGGTGGGTACAGATAGCTCCTCTGCTCCACGGGTCCCGCCGTCCGCTCCGTGCACGTCCCGCCCAGTGGTCCACCTCCGGGTACCGTCCCGCTCTGCAAGCCTCAGCTAAGGTCAACGCTGTCCGTCGTCTGCAACCAACATAACGTAGTGTGGGCAAAGCCCGTGCAGGGGTGAGTATAAGCTACTCAGTAGGGACCCCGAGACCCCTGAAGGTCTCTCAAATCCAAAAAGGATAAACCACGAAGAAAATTACAATCACGAAGTAACAACCGACACTGCTTAGGTATATGCCCATACATATACCTAAGTCATCAATTCAAATACGCTCCATCCTCCGAGCCCAAGTACAACTCAGTCCACACAGGATAATAAACGTATTCCACACAGGAAAGCAAAACGTAATCCACACAGGATTGCTCAACACAATCCACACAGGAAAGCAATAGGATTCAGCTCACACAGGTATACTTCTTCAAGGACGATAAAGATGATCACTGATCTATCTAAGTCGTCAGACCCACGAAGGATCGATAGGTAACTAACCCCCGCAATGACCCACACAGGATCGGGCCCACACAGGACCTGTAGGCGCTGGCTCACACAGAACCGCTGAGCGCAAGGACCCACACAGGATCGGGCCCACACAGGACCTGTAGCACTGATCCACGTAGGATCGCTAAGTGCTGAAGTCGTCGTCGTCGAATCCACACAGGATCTCTGTACTGTCGTCGTCGCAGTCACAGTAGCAGTAGTAGTCGTAGCAGTAGAACAGTCGCAGCCAGCACTAGGGTTCCCGCATATAGCAAGCTCGTTCGGAGGGTCTGCTCCACGAGCCGAGAGGCTGATACATCAACTGTCACGAAGACCAGAGTTGATGTATCCAAAAGTTCCGTATCGTCAACATGAACTCAACGCAACAGACGACGCGTCGATCGGACACCCGGTCTGAGAGTTATTGGCATTTGCGTCTCCGGGGCCCGGTTGGTTTTTAAGAAAAAACCCACCCGACCGTACTCCACCTGCGTCCAAACCTCAGGCGGAGTATGCCAAAAGATCCATCTCACTAAGAGGAACACAACGCGACTGACGGCGCGTCAATCGGACGTTCGAAGCTCAAGAGATGAGCGTTTCCGCTCCGAAGGCCCGGTTGGTTTCGTGAACGAACCAACCCGGCCGAACTCAAACTAAACCGAAACCTTGAGTGCGATATACCGAAACGACCGTATCGATCCAAGGATCGCGTTGCCGCAGACGGTTCATCATTCGGAGGTCCGAGGCTCAAGATATGGGCCAAAAACCGATTCTGGTTCGAAACGGGGGGGTCCGGGTCCGGGCCGACCCGGCCCGACCCCCCCCCCCCCCCCCCGGGGCGGCCCGGCGGCGCGGTGGCGCGGCGGCGCGGGGAGCCGCGGCGGCTGGCGCCGCACATGGTCAGCACGCGGGGGGCAAGCCCCCGCTGATTGGGAAGCGGCGCGGCCTTTGTGCCACGCCATTTGCAGATAACGGCCCCCGCACGTGGGGGCCGGCTGGAAACAAACCGGGGGGCCGGCTGCCCCCCTCTCTTCAAAGAACCGCCCCCCTCATAAAGAGGGGGGTTTTGTGTGTTGGCCGGGGGAATTAATTCCCCCGGTTTAAGGGTATCCGGCCGGCCAGCTGGCCGGCCGGTTTTCTCTAACGGGACCGGAAGTTCTGGTCCCCCCTTCGGCTTCCGACGCCGGCGGCCCGCACGCCGGTCTTCTCTTCCGCCGCGGCCCAGAACCGGCCGCGGTCTCCTCGTTCCGCCGCGGCCCGGAACCGGCCGCGGTGTTCGTCGTCCGGCGCGGTGCGACGGCACCGCGCCCCTTCGCCGTGCCTTGATTCCTTTCAACGCGGCGCGACGGCGTCGCATTCTTGAAGATTCTTCCTCGGCGTGGCGCGACGGCGCCGCGTAAAATAATTGCACGATTATCCGCGTGGTGCGACGGCACCACGCCACTTTGCTTCCACCCGCAAGAATAAACAAGAACAATGGAGGGGGGTTCGGCTGTGTTCGTGCGGTCCGGCCCCCTCACGTTAAAATAATAACGCAACTTTAAAAATAATTCAAAGCCACTCGTTAGACTTGCTAAATTCACGATCAAGAATAAAATAATTAAACCAAAAAGAAAACAACAACCCCTACCTCGGGTATAAGGTTTGAAGATTTGTCTACGTTCCGCGGAAGACGACGTCGCGGAGGTCGGGCGTCGCGATCGTCGTTCGTCAAATCCGTTGACGAAGGGATGCGTCCGATGCGATACGTCGTTGGCGAAACTTCTCAAGTCGACGAAGGAAAACCGAGGAGGAAGCGGTGTCTCCCTTTCTTTGACGTGGAGAGAAGATAGAACGGCGTGTCGGTGATCTTCGCGTTCTTCAAGGAGGAAGATGAAGTTCTTCAAAGTGTAGAACTCTTCTTCTCTCAAATCTCCACACAACACAGCAACTCCCAAAATAAAATAAGCTACACCTTATTTTATTTTCACTTTGCCAACTTTTCAAAATTCAAAAGTTGAATTCAACACATTAATTAAAATCTAGAGTTGTCAAAAAATTAAATGAAGAGTTAAGTTGGCAAGAATTAAAGTAGGGGAGTGTCACATAATTTAAGAGGGGGTTTAGAGGGGTTAGGGAATTTGAAAAGGTGGGGGCTCGTGTGGGACCCACCTCCCTCATAACCACACATGGGAAGTTGGGTGGTTGTGGGCCCCACCAACAACTTCCCATGAGAGAGTCTAACCACCACGAATAAAATAAAATTCACACACAATTTTATTTTACTTATCTTTTAATCCCCAAAACTAACTTTCAACCCGCAACAAACGCAACTTCCGAAAAGGTCTCAATTAGCGAATTTCGGCACTGCGAGTTCATCGGTGCCCTCGGATTTCAATTCCGAGCACCGGATCAAAAGTTAGGAAAACCCTCTCGTTCATTCACTGAACGTACCCGATCCAAACTTCGGAAATTGATTCCGGGCACTCCGGGCCTCGGAATCAGGTGCCATCTGAAACTGCGCTCTTGTAAAATTCTAAAGAAAATTAAGAAAAAATTTCCCTTGAATTTTACGGGTCTTTACAGAATGTATACATCAATATCAATGCCGAGATCAGAAGGACCAGATATGAGTATACTCATGAAAGTGAAAGATTTTTTCATACACAACCATGGGGGAAGATTATAAATGTGTATAAAAACTGGCCATGTGCTGTGCGAAGTAAGAATCTGCCCAAACGGATTAAAACCGTCGCATGATAGACCCAGCCTCACATTACGCACGTCAGCTGCAAAATCAGGATGTCGAGCAACAAATCTCTGCCATGCAAATCCATCTGCAGGATGAACCAACTCATCATTAGTCTTCTTTCTCTCGGAATCATGCCATTTCATTTTTATTGATATGTCATCAGACATAAAAAGATTCTGGAGTCTGGGGATCAATGGAAAGTGCCACATTACTTTCTGTGGAACACGTGATGGTGTTCCATCAGATTTTGACTTCCAGAGGGATGTGCCACATTTTATACATTCATTTCGTTCAGCGGTTTATTCCCAGAATAAACTGCAATCTTTCGGGAAAGCATGAATTTTTTGTCAGGAAAATCCAAGTTCTTCAACTAACTTCCATGCCATATAGTGGTTTGAGGGAATATCTGCATCATCAAGAAGTAAATCCTTCAAGAGGGTATGAATTTAATCGATTGCTGTATTAGAAATCCCATACATAGTTTTTCCATGAAACAATCGGATTAAAAATTCCAGCTTTTTCATTTTATCGCATTGTCGATATACTGGAGTCGGGGCAGCATCATTCAATTTTTTCACCCTATCAATATCATCATTTTCACTAGATGCATCAGTTGTCCTCATATCGACGTCTTCTTGAGTCGAAATCCTTTCTTTTTCATGATGACGAATAAACGGAATCCGATCATCTAACAAATTCTCCATTCCAGTCCTTTGATTTCGATCATCACCAATTTGAGATTTCATTTTCTCCCCATTGTGATACCACAAAAATTAGTTTTCTTGAAAACCATTTTTGGTTATGTGGTAGCTGACTTATTCACGACTCAACCAAGGTCTACTAACACAATTGGAACATGGGCAGTGTATGCGACCACTATCTGAAGCATTGTGAAATGAAAAATCTATAAAGCTCTCCAAATTGTTTTGAAAATCACTTGAGATACGATTGGTTTCATACATCCATCATCTGTCCATTCTGTAAAAAAATTCATATAAGTCATTTTGTCATAAACAATTCAATAGGATTGAACTTTAATAGAAAATACATTTAAGTAAATGATAAAGGAAGAAAATAATCATGGTATCAACTACACATGTGAAAAAAACATACTAATGTGTTATTGAAAAAATGTAAAACCAACAAGAACTTAATGTGTTATCACATCAGAGCATGCCTCATCCCATAACCATATTAGTAGGGTATCCTCATATGCAATTTACCTTTTTGAATTAATATGCACTTCCTCACCAGGTACCTGAGTAGATTTCATAGATATAATCATCTCACATCCTGTAAGGCTTCCATTATGTTTGATCTGCAGAATAATTTTAGTGACAGTGAATCATGCATGGGATCTTCCCATGATCACTATAGATTATGAGAAGGAATTATGATTGGTCACGTGAAGAACATCAAACACATATTTTAGATAATTTGAAACATAATATAATAAAATAATGTATAAATATATGGAATTTGGGATAAAAGGTGGGTTGTCCACGGGGGTTGATGATGTTCGGATGGGGGGTTAGCGAGAGCACGGCCACCCCCTGTGGCCAGCCCACCCACCCCCTGGACAGCCTACCCACCTCTCCTTGACAGCCCATCCACCCCCATGTACAGCCCGTCCACCCTTGTGAATAGCCCGCCCACCCCCGTACCCCCTGGACACCCCGTACCCCCCTGGGATAGCCCCGCCCACCCTCCCAAACAGCCCACACCCCCTCCACTGCAACCCCACCACCACCACCTAGACATACCAACCCCCCTGGACACCCCACACACCCCTCCCCCACCAAGACACCCCACCAAGACCCCCAGGACAGCCCACACCCCCTGGACAGCCCCGCCCACCCCCGTTGACAGCCTTTCCCACCCTCGTGGACAGCCCCGCCCACCCCCGTGGACAACCCACCCACCCCCATGGACACCCCCTACACCCTAGACAGCCCAACCACCCCCGTGGACAGCACACCCACCCCCTCGACACCCCTTCTGCCTATGGACAGCCCCCCACCCCCTTGGATAGCCCGCCCACCCCCCTGGACACCCCTACCCCTTGTGGCCAGCCCACCCACCCCCCCTGGACAGCCCTCCCACCCCTCCTTGACAGCCCGACCACCCCCGTGGACAGCCCGTCCACCCTTGTGGATGGCCCGCCCACCCCCGTACCCCCCTGGACACCCTGTACCCCCCCCCCCCCCCCCCGGGATAGCCCCGTCCACCCTCCCGAACAGCCCACACCCCCTCCCCTGCAACCCCACCACCACCACCTAGACATACCAACCCCCCTGGACACCCCACACACCCCTCCCCCACCAGGACACCCCACCCAGACCCACAGGACAGCCCACACCCCCTGGACAGCCCCGCCCACCCCCGTGGACAGCCTTTCCCACCCCCGTGGACAACCCCGCCCACCCCCGTGGACAACCCACCCACCCCCGTGGACGCCCCCTACCCCCTAGACAGCCCAACCACCCCTGTGAACAGCCCAACCACCCCCCTCGACACCCCTTCTCCCTATGGACAGCCCCCCACCCCCTTTGATAGCCCGCCCACCCCCTGGACACCCCTACCCCCTGTGGCCAGCCCACCCACCCCCCCTGGACAGCCCGCCCACCCCTCCTTGACAGCCCGACCACCCCCGTGGACAGCCCGTCCACCCTTGTGGACAACCCGCCCACCCTCGTACCCCCTTGGACACCCCGTACCCCCTGGATAGCCCCGCCCACCCTCCCAAACAGCCCACACCCCCTCCCCTTCAACCCCACCACCACCACCTAGACATACCACCCCCCAGGACACCCCACACACCCCTCCCCCACCATGATACCCCACCCAGACCCCCATGACAGCCCACACCCCCTCGATAGCCCCGCCCACCCCCGTGGACAACCTTTCCCACCCCCGTGAACACCCCCGCCCACCCCCGTGGACAACCCACCCACCCCCGTGGACACCCCCTACCCCCACAATCCATTATCCAAAACATATCAAATTGGTTTGAACACAATCCATAATTCCCACAATCCATTATTCAAAACATGTAAACCTTCACGATAGCCTCCCCAACTCTGATTTACATGTTTTGAACACTCTCCTTCCAAACATAGAATACAAAAACATTAAATAAGTCTTCACAAACACAAACAATATCCTATTTAGATATTAATTTCAATAATCAATTAAACCACCAACACCTGGAAAAAATATATACAGTAAAACAAATACAACAATATGGTTGAGATCAAATTTTACCTATTCGTATGGGGGTTTACCTGTTGGGATGGGGGGTGCTGGTGTTCGGATTCGCGAGATTAGTGGAGTCGGATGGGGTTCGCGAGAGCAGCAGAGCGAATAGATTAGGGCTCTGTCTGAATGGGGAGAGAAGATCCCGATCTGGAATTTGGGGGAAACCTTTCCAACTATTTATAAAAACCGTTGGCAAAGCCACACATTTCCCAACGGTTCCAGTGAACCGGTGGGAAATGTGTGAGTTTAGCACCCCTTTCCCAACGGTTCCAGTGAACCGTTGGGAAAGGTGTGAGTTTTCCCAACGGTTCCAGTGAACCGTTGGGAAAGGGTCCACAGAAATTCCCTTTGCCAATGGTTTTGTTAAACCGTTGACAAAGGCTCACTATACCAACAGTTTAAGTAAACCGTTGGTATACTACCGTTGGGAAAAGCCTAAATTCGAGTAGTGTTTTAAAACATTGAATCACAATCCCCATAAATAAGTATCGATAAATGAAACATAAAATAGAATCATTATAAATATATTAATCATATTACATGTCAAATAGTTAGTATATACACCTCTTAAAGGAATATATCCATATAACATATCATATGTCTTAATGAAATAAAATTGATACAAAAATCCCTTACTAGTTTAGTACTATTTTGAACTTTAATCCCCCAAAAATAAAAATATGAAGTGAGAATTTAAATATAATTAAAATAATTGTATTAATGATATGAAATTCACTAGGGTCAATATATACACCACACAAAATAAATTAATTGTTAAATTTCATATATCTCTCTGAAATAAAAGAGCGACTAAAAATTCATTACCTTTAGTCTCGACTTCCTTCACACACATTCAAACACCATGAATAATAAATATATTTTTATTATATATATTTTAAAAAACATAACTATATATATATCATATGATATATTAATTATTTACAACCATTTATTTCCTATTTATAAATAATTCATTATTAAAGTAATATTTTAGGTAATAACTACATTGTTTTTCATCAATGTTTTGTATTTTTTATTTTTGTTCCTCTAACCATGATAATTGTTCCATAATATATATTATAATAATAATTTAATATTTATTATATTTATAAATAAATCATATTTTTAATTTGAATCATGAGTGTTGGTTTTTATAAATGAAGTATGTTATGATCATGCAGATGGTATGTCGTACTTACACATAGTTAACATTTCCATTATTCAGTGATAATTATGAAAATAGGTATGTAAAATATTATCTTCAAAAAATTATAACAATATCATAAATACAATATTATTTATTTAAATACCTTTATAAAATTCATCCATGTTTTTGGGTGAATAAAATAGATTCATATCGTTTCAAGAAGGTGGAAGTCCACACATACATGAATGACATTATCATCTTACAGTGAGTTAAAATATAAGAAGAAAACTTTTATATTAAAATTTTAGAATGATAAATATGTAATTTGAAAAATAATTAATTCAATTATTTAACAGTTATATATTCCTATTATATTACATGTTAAGAATTAGTGAAAATGAATCCTACCACTTCATGAGGTAGTCGTCCATACATACCTGAACGACATTATCATATTTCAATAAGTGAAAAGTTATAACATAAAATGATATTTTTTATTTTCAGAATTATAATTATATAGTGAATATAAGAAAAATTACATATATGTAATATATATTAATATTTATTATCTTCCTTGTAATGGGTTAGTTAAAACGAATCACATCGCTTCGTGAGGTGGTAGTCCTCCATACACACAAACAACATTATTGTACCCCCTACAGAATGGAAAGAGAAATTTGTTAAATATAATATAAATACTCACAATTTATAATTATTTTATAAATATTATATATAAAATTTATTTCCTCCATCATACCCAACCATGAGAGGTGTTAATGGAAAAAAAGAATGTCCTCTGTTCCTGAGGTCATAGTTCTTCATAGACACAAATGATGATTTCAAAACGAATTTTATGGAAGTGGAGATGGTCTTAGGTCATTAAAATAAGATAAAAATAATATTACATGTAATATTATAATTTTATTATATACAAGTGGTTCAATAATAATTTATGGTGGTGTAGGAATAAAGAAAATAATTATTCTCATTGAAGAACATTACATGTTCTTTGGGTATCCTCCTTGGGTTTTCAACCCAATCCTTCCTAGGTTAGATTTATGAATAAAATAATTAATCATTGATGAGATGATATAGTTTTATTAGTGTTTTTTGGAGTTATTTTTAAAATCAAAAGTGCTTGAAGGTGCTAATATGAGAGCAGATCAGGTGGCCTTTTATAAGTAAGGGGGTGGAGGACTTGTATTTTTATCAATGAAAAAGTTATATATGCGTTTTTTCCTTCCAAAAGGATAGAAAATTTATTAATATAGATTATTACAAATTACAGGGTCAGATAATATACTATAGACTAGTATTTATGTAATTTAAACACTTATATTCTTAGTTTAACCCCATCGTAAACACATTTTTACTTTAAACATAGTAATTAGTTTTTACTGTTTTCACTATTCAAATAGGTAAAAAATTTAGTTTAACATATTAGATTATAAAAATTATTATAATTAGAAATATGAAACCCTTTTTTTATATTCAATTCATAGAAAAGGAAAATTGTGATTTAAAAATTACACCGTAGATGCCAAGAGAAGGAGAGTTTTCCAAGAGAATATTTTCAAAAGTTTACGATGCTTTTATATCCTATATCAATATGAAATTTACTCAAATTACTCATTTTAGAAGTATAGATATATTATTAAAATAATTTTACATTAATTTTTTTAAAAATTTAATTTATCTTTATAAATAATTAAGATTAAAATGATGTTTCTAATTAAAATTATGTGTTTTCACTATTCATAAACAATTAATATTTTTAGAAAATTATAAACAATTATCCCAAATATAATTCTATATAATTATTTAAAAAATGAAGTTTATTTTTTCATATAAATTTTTAAATTGTGGAATTTTTTTTTAAAATAACTTTTCCAAAAAGGTGAGAAAAAATCATATAAAAATTAATGTTTAATGAATATTATTTGATTTAGTCTTATATCTTGTCTAAAAAACAAATAAGTATAATTTTTAATACTATATAGAATATATATAATATTTAAATTTTATTAAAATCATTCGACAAATATGGTTTTTTTAACTTGTTTATGTGAAACAAATTTTTTGGAAAAAATATAGTTTCCTAAAAAACAATTTCCCTTATTTTATTTTGTTAAATAAATGGTCCATAAATTATTCATTTTATATACATGTGTAAACCATATATTTTCATGATTTAGTTAATCCAATTAATTCATCCCACTTCAATGGCTAGGTTATAGCAATCTTATTAAATAAAAACATTTAAATAACATGTCACATTTATCTTAAACACAATGTTATGTATAATGCAAGAAAAACTTTTTGTTACAAGTAACACAAGCTAAACATATAGTTACAAGTTTGAAATAAATTCAAAAATATTAAATTCCTTTGAATAAAATATATTTTGAAATATATTTTGGTGTCACATTATACCCCTATTTAAATTCATTATTCCATTAAAATCATTCGCTATCACCCAATGTTTAACATTTAATAATTCCTTCATAAAAACCCATATAATACAAATAAAAAAATTACCTTAAAAAGGGAATATTTGAAAAAGTATTGTTCCCTAAAGTAACTTATAACTAGGATTAGTGATGATAAAACATAGGTGGGAAGTGAATTTTCGAACATGGAATACAAATAACAAATAATTATATAGAATAATATAGGTTGTTGATTATAAGAAAGTGTGTGATCAAAATAAGGTTATTGACCAAAAAATGAAAAAACAAATAGGCACTAAAAGCGTCATTTATATCATATAAATGATGATAATAGGATAAAATTTTATTTAAATATCCTTTGTTTAATGTTAAACAATATTCATTATAAGATATACTGGATTTCAATATGTTTTATAAGAAAACTATCACCCTTTGGTTGAGCCTTTACTAATTTCTACATCATACCATAATCCAAGAAATGAAAGGTGGATTTATTATACTTGATGCACTAACAGATCATAAGATCCCTAAATAGAATTATATTTTATTCAATCTATCTTTATTTATCATCACAACAATGTGGTTAGAACATTTTATCCAATATGTATAAATCTTTATATGGGGAAGGAATACATTAATATATATAACCTCATCAAATTTCCATCTTATAGCATTTCATAAATTTTTATATTATACCCCTTCCAAAATTAAAAATTTATTTTCAAGTTCACTAACTTTATAAAAACAAACTTAAAACTAATCCCCCTAATATCATAAAGTGTCCCTTGATTGCCCCATTACAAATATGCTAATTATTTAGTCAAATATTTTTTTACTCATTATAATAAGGAAAATTACCATAAAACCAATAGGAAAACATACACGCTTCCAAATATCTTGAATAAAACCACATATAATTAAATATATTTTAGAAGTAAAAGAATTATTCAATATTTATAAATTATAGTATAAAGAATTTTTTTTTAAAAAAATATCCTTATTCAGTTTCAAGGTCCTCAATAATTTCAAATTTATGATATTCACATCAATAATATCATTCTTAAAAATAAACACAATTTTCTAAAAATTAATAACATATTAAGGGTTATCTTCCTTTAATATATATATAGTTAAATTAAATAACATTTCAAGACTAGAAGTACCAATAAAAATATTTATTCTAATCCATAACAAACAAATAATAATTAATTGTCCTTACATAATGATTTTTTTGAATTCCAATACCTAAACACATAAATCATTAAAATTTATTCATACACCATTAACCAAGACTAATATTATTATTCTTTAAACATCCCTCCATTCATATCAATTATGTAGTCCCCTAGTCATCTAACATATAACCATTACTTACAGAAACTTTTCTATTCTCTTAATGATATTTCTCTTTATGAAACAGATTATCATGATTCCCATACCATTAAAATTATAAATATTTCACACTTGATCATACTTTATAGAGTCTATTATTCTTATACACTGAATTAACCAACCTTGTCATTTATCTTTTTCAATTACATTCTTTTTGTATTTTTCCAAACCCAAAGCATCTTCAAACCACTATAACACTTTCCCTTGAGTA
The DNA here is from genome assembly GCA_963277665.1 of Viscum album. Classification (NCBI taxonomy): domain Eukaryota; kingdom Viridiplantae; phylum Streptophyta; class Magnoliopsida; order Santalales; family Viscaceae; genus Viscum; species Viscum album. The sequence goes on from OY728156.1 coordinate 743,874,174, forward strand.
CTTTTTCATATGATATAGAAATATAGGAAGATGAATTTTATTTATTCATGGGTCCCCCTACCAGAACATCAGAGAACACTATCATCCTCTTGAAAAGTGCATCTAAGAGTTCATTAAGGTAAACATTGTTAATCATAAATCCTAATAAACAATTTTCCTTAATCGAAAAATATATTAATATAGAAAAAATCCTATTTAGATATTCATCAAAAAATTGTCTATCACATTCCATGTTAACCAATTTCCTTCTGGATCCCTCCATTTTCAAAGAAAACAATATGTGAGTAATAATGTTTCTTTTGAGAAACCACATTATCATTGAAAAAAACTTATTGGATGTCAAAATAAAGACACATTCATTTTAATATATTACTACTTATGTTTATCATAGTATATTAATAGTCATAAACTATTTAGACACTTAATTATGGATCTTAAATAGTTTGTCAATTTCTAAAGCATGTCCCTGAGGAGTGTCAAACCAGGTGTGCATTAGAGACTATTTTTATGTACTAGTTGACATCTGAGCCCATGTTAGTGTTATATTTTATGATTCATTACCCAATGATACCTCCATTCCAGAGCCATATCCATATTTAATATCATAAAATTGATGTAATTTCCTCTAAATGCATTTTTCAATCCTTTAATTAAATTTTAAGACATTTTTCTTATGCGTTGACTCATTATTAGACATATCCTTAGACACTTTCTTTGAAATAATGTTATAAATATATATAGGGATCTAACTAAATTTTTATCATCTTAATTTCTAATGTTTAACTGAAAATTTCCCCTACTATCAACTATATCTACCCATGATTCTCATACATGGTTATTACATGTTTCTATCTGAATATTCATTAAATTACACAATCACATTATTGAGGATCATAATATTTTAGTGTGTCTGAAAACATGGAACACAATATTTTTATTTCATGGAATATATTTAATTTATCTCACATAAATATCCCTATTTATTACTCTTCACAATCATACCTGACTTAAAACCTTTTATCATAACTTTTTGAAGGGGAACATATGAAGGGCAGATCTTAGATTATCAATAAGGGAAAAATGTGAGATTTTAATGAACATTTATTCCTGAAATTAAAATAAGGTTATGAAAACATGATATTAATATTTGAAAACTATAACTTGTATATCAAATATCATAATCTTGATATATAGTATAATAATTGGCATTTCATAAGACATGAATCATAAATAAATCATAGAACATTATACATGAGAGAAAAAGATTTTAATAAGACATAAATAAGTAGAAAAGACAAAATCATATACCAAATAATGTCAAGGATATTGAAAAAGGATTCCATAATATGTTAGGAATTTGATAACCACACTTATACCTTCTTTGGGAATGAGATAACCACCTGTATACCCTATTTTCTGGCATGGACTAACCACCCATGTACCCTCTTTTTGGACTTGGGATAACCCCATGTTTAAACTCAAAGATCGTAATATATTTATCCTAATCCATTTTATTTGAGCGAGATATATGTCTTATTCATCACAATATAGAAATAATACATATGTGTCACATAAGAACAAAAAACATTCATCATATGGGAACCCCTAAAAAGAAATGGGTTTTATAAATATTTCATCATATTCTATGGAATTGAAAATAGTTTCATAAAAATTTCATCATATATTAACCCATGGAAAAGAGACAAATTTCATAATCTATTAATCATTTCGTTGTATCATAAATTTTTGATATAGAATTGGTTTCACAGAAATATTTTCATCAAAACATAAACCGTTAAAATAATGGGTATCAATTAATTCATTAAAGAACATCCCTAATACTATATATGTAATGTCAAATTATTTCATATTATATGGAAAAATATTTTGAAATATCAATAGGAAGCTCTCATGATGAAATTTTCTTTACACTTGAAAAAAAAATTTACAAACAAAAAATCTATTAAAAATCTATTTCATTGATAATAAACAGTAATGATCAATTTTGAATAATTAATGAAGAAAATTTAATTTATACTTGGGAAGAAATTTTTTAAAAATATAAAATATATTTAAAATTATTTTAGTTTTAAAATAAATAAACTTTTAATAGAATCTTGAAATCATTAATAACACATGATATTGGTATATACAACTTATTTTATGTACTTTAAAAAAAATTCATTCATTTTTTCTGCAAAATAAAAATCTTTATTTCATGGAAATTATCATACAGATCCCATTCAAAAAAATATAAAAAATTAAATAATGAAATAAAATTACATTAATAAACCATTTGTGTAATATTAAAAAACAACTTTTTAAGACGTTTAAAAAACATGGATTTGGAAGATAATGAGATTTTAGTCATAGTGAGAAATAAATATGATATTTAATTAAAACATTATTTTGAATCTATTGAGTAAATAAAGAGAAGAAATGAAGGTTAAACTTGTATTCTCATAACATAAATAGTGGATAAAAAAATTATGATTTTATTTATAGATTTATCATAATAATTTATCATCATAAAAATAATCATATGGAATCCCGATAAACAATGAGATTATAGTATGAACATTTTAGCACATTGGTAACATTGAATAATAATATCCATGAAGTAATATCATTAAATAAAGCTTAAAATATCATTAGTATAAATAAATTAATGATATTAAATTTAAAAGGGAACGAATATACACTTCATTAAATAATATAGGTTTATAACATAACATATATCTCAAATAATAATAATTGAGATAAAAATCCCTTACAGAATTAAATAATCTATTGAATATCAATCGCCGGTAATGAATAACATGAAATGAGACATTAAATATAATTAAAGGAAGGATAATAATTATATAAAAATTAAAATAGTTTTTATATACCCCATATAAAAGAAATGGGTGGTAAATTCTCAAATGTCTCCCATAAATAAAGAGACACCAGGAAACACTTACCTAAAGTGTTGAATTCTGTTGTACACAATTAAAAATCTTGAATAATAAATATAACTTTATTATAAATATTATACTTAACCTTTATTATATACATATCTATAAATTAAATATTGTGACCCTTTTAACTGCCATTAATTAACAATTACTTGTTAAAATCACATTTAGGGTAATAACTACTTTTTTTTGTATGTTTTCATTTTTTATTTTCAGTCATCTAGAACATGATCATGGTTCCATAATCTCAAGAATAATAATAATAACAAAATTATTATATTGATACATCAATTATACTTTTAAGACCAATAATGAATAATGTTTTTCATAAATTAAGTATGATATAGTCATGGAGAAAGTGGGACATACATGCACATGAATAATGTATCCACTGATCAATGATTAGTACGGAATGTATTTAAGTAATATATTCAACATAAATAATGATAATAATATCATATATACCATAATATTTATTTATATATAATTATAAAAATAATCCATGTGTTTTGGTGATGAAAATAGTGTCACATCGCTTTGTAAAGTTTGCAGTCTACACACACACAAATGATATTATCAATCTTTTAGTTAGTCAAAAGGAAAGAAAGAAATTATATATTATAATATCAGAATTTAAAATATATCATTAATATCATAATTATTTATTTTATATGACATATATTTATCCTAATTTTGTTTCTTGTGATGTGTTAGTGAAAACGAATTACACTACTTCACGAGGTGGTAGTCCACATTCATACAAACAACATTATCAGCATTCAGTGAGTGAAAAGGTAAGATCAAAAATGAAATATTATATTTAAAAAATGATAAATATTTCATTAATATCATAATTATGAAATTTATATTTCATATATTTATCCACATTATCTTCCATATAAAGTATTTTTGAAAATATATTAGATCGCTTCACGAGTTAGTAGTCCCCCATACACACTATCAACATTATTGTATCCCTTATAAAATGGAAATATTAAATTTTAAATTTTTTGTATGAATATATAGGTATAATTATATTATAAATATAACATATATACTTTGTATCATTCATTATACACAATCATGTGAAGTGGTAATGGAAAAACAAATGACATCAGATCGTGCAATTGTGGTCTTCCATACACGTGAATGATGTATTCATAACCCATTTTATGGATGTGTATGTTTCTTTATGTCATCATCATAAAACAATGTTAATGTATTGAATAAAATTATTTTATCATATTATTATTGTTTAATAAAAATTGAATGAGGCATTGGAATAAATAAAACAAAAACACTCATTGAAGAACGATACATCTTCTTCGAGCATGCTCATTAGGTTTACAAAAAGATACATCCAAGGAATGATTTATTCCCATAAAATTATTATAGTTTTCTAGTTGTAATTATGGGATGTTATTGGGTTAGGATCATGATGAACAATTGGAATTCATGGTGTGAATAAGATAGGATATGGTGTGGCCTATTATAGGTGATATGACTGGAAAACTTTTAATTGTTTGAATGAAAAAGCTACATCCATTTTATTCCCATTCCAAAAGGATCTAAAATGTATAATTCTCCATAATTACGAACCATTGGGAAAAAATATGGTTATAAAATCTATTTTATGCATGTTTTGGGTCATTTTAACCATTATCTTTTTAGTTTAACACCCATTTAAATGAATTTTTACATTAGTCATGATAACTAATTTTTATTATTTTTACTATTCATATGAGTAAAAAAGTTTACTTTAAATTTTTATATAATATAATTCACACTTACTATAAATATGGAATAAATTTTTCTAAATTTAATTCACATAAATATAAAATTTGAATTTAAAATTAAACACATATATGCAATGACAAAGAATGTTTTCAAAGAGAAAATGGTCCAAAGTTGATGATGCCTTTACAAAAAATTTCAAAATAAAATTGACTCAAATGACATAAAATGAGTTAATAGATATATTAGTTATTAAATTTTAGTAAATAATCACGTACATGGAAAAACAACATGCTATAAGAATAAGGATTCATTGGAGGGGTTTAATCTTATAAAACTAAGCATATAACTTTTATTCTTGTATTAATATTTATTTATGTGTTTTATAGGTTAGTATAAAAAATATCCATATACTTAATCAACATAAAAGTTATAAATAAAAAGGCATTAAAAGGTTTCAAGAAATTATTAGAACATTGTAACATTATTCCACAACTGATTCATCTCCCCCCTCTTGGGTGTGGTTGTATAGTTCACTAGGACACTATAAATGGTATCAAAGAATGGTTTTAAATGAATGAATATTTATGGAACTTCCACCACTAAAATAAAAATTAAAAGGTTACCTATAAGAAATTATAATAAATTTTATATGTTTTTTAAATTTATATAAACACAATTCATATATTAAATGTTTTATGAAGATCCCAAAATTATAAATTTATATAAAATCTATTCCAGAAAAAATTTAAATATTTTCTAGACAGTATTTAAAATGGGTATAAGAGGGTGTTGAGGAATAAAATGAAGTGAAAAATAATATATGAGGAAAAATCACTCGATTATTTTAGTTATTTCTACAATATTTTATCAAAATCATGAATTTAAATCCTCTTGGAAAGATTGATCATGTTTTGAAGAGTTGATTTTAAGGAGTCACTCAGGGAATTTTGTTTTGAAATTAAGTATCACATAAAAAATATACATGAATAAAATGTTTTGTATATTTTCTCATAAAATATTTGATATATTGATAAAATTCATAGCTATAAGAAATGATTGATGTATTGAAATAAGAATTAACAATGAAAATTTGTTCCTACAACACACTCACTATGATTGATAAATCCATGGACATATATATCTTCCTATGAAATGAATGGATTTTTTAACTGATAAATAAGTTCATATAGATAAATGTGGGAATGATTTTTTTATACATTTGACAAGGAGGTGTTATTTGTATTAAAGAGACATGATAATTTCTGCATCAATTTTAAATTTACCCATATGGTATAAAAAGATAAGAGAGTTAAAGAAAAGAGTAATAGTCTTATTGAGGAATGAATATTACTAATGAAAATATCAAAAGATTAAGGATGAATAATAATAAATAATTACTTCAGTTATTTTGAAGTTAATACACTCAGTTTGAAGTGTTTCGAGCTAGAAATGAAACTCAAAAAAGTTGATTGTAAAAAAGTTGGGTCTTCCCAAATAGTTGAGAAGGTGTGTTCAACCATAAAAACTATAGAGTTGTTAAATATCTCAAAGGACACTAATTATTGTAAAAAAATATAACCATATATTATTTAGATAATTCTACACCCTAGGCTCTTTGAAAAAGGTATCCCACAATCATAAAAAACATGCTTGTTATAAAACCTTTTTGTCAATAGGAAGTGTAAGATAAAATAATTTTTTTAAAAAAATATGGAAGGATATAAATTCTGAAAGATAAAAAAATAAATCAATTGTGGAGGTGATCATTCCTCAAAAACAATTTCCCACAAAAGGATCCAAAATTATTTGGGTTCTAACAAAAAAAATAGAAGACATGTCTTGATAGAAATAAACATAAATCTAAAAAAACATTTCACATTAGATGATATTGGGGTTATTAGAGGTTTAGGTATGAGACCATTATTTTATGGAATAGTATTTTAGTACGAACAATCCATATAATCCCTAGACTAAGGAGAAGAAAATAATAATAAATGAGACGACATAAAAAATGAAAAAGCCAACATAATTGAAGAAGAATCTATACCCAAGGAATAGATTGGATATAATTGCAAACATATGATATTTGTACAACAGAAGTTAAAATTTTTAGGGTGAATGTTTCTAAAATCATTCTAGATACCATCCAATTACTACTGAAAATATATAGATATAGTAGGATGAGAAGCTAGTAAATAAACAAGAAAATGTAAGCCTTAGGTTCTAATTTTTTTATAGATAGTTCACCCAAGAAGAAACAATAGAAGTATTTTAATAATTTTAAAAAATATAAAATATAGTATTCTATCATGGAAAGAGTGTCCATAAAAAGAAAAATTACAATATATCTATGAATCTTAAAACATATTGGAGAAATGTAGAATCAATAGAGAGTGACTCAATTAATAAAATATATAGTAAAATTAAAATTGTTTTTGAAACTCCAATTTAAGATGTTGAGAATATTCCCAAGAAGGGAGATTTAGAAGTTGATAATGAAGTGTGTGTATTATTAATTAAGTTTGGTCATGGTGATATCACATATATGACATGTATTCCTAAACCAGAAAGATGATAATATCCAAATAGAAAATAGAAGTGATATATTTTTTGAAAAACATTCCATAAAAAGAATGTCCACCCAAAAAAGAAAGAAGCTGATTCAGACAAATAATATAAAAATCATATGTATTGAACATTTTAGAGAGGAAAAAATATTATAAGAAGTTGAAAATTATAAAACATCTCTTATTTTGCAAATAGAAAAGTTATTCCCAACTATAAAGGTGGTTGAAATTTGAATGAATTCCATAGAACACAATGGTTAAAAAATATGGAAGGTAAAATAGGATACAATCATGAATAGGTATAACTATTTCATTTCTATACTAAATGGATTTTTTGCTGAAATATATGTCTCAACCATATTTTCAAAACTAACGAGTTTTTTGAATATCCACCTTTTTTTAAATTCTTTTTGAATGTTTTTTAATGAAGAGAATTGAATTTCATGAAGGATTGATATTATACCTTGAGGGGGAGACTTTAAAATGTGTATAGTTGATATAGATTTATAAAATATTTTGGAATCTAGAAATCGGAAAAACCCATAAAATATGCAGGGGAGTTATGATTTCAATATCTTATCACTGTTTGTAACATGCATAAATTATTTTTTCTAATGGGGAGTGATTACCTAACCAAATATGAAGACATTTGACCTAAATTCTAATTAAGTTTGAGTATAATTTAGTGTTGGATGATATAAATTATGAAAATCTGTATATATAACCCCAAAAAGGTGAAAAATAAAACATGGTATCACATATGATGAGAATATGGACAATAATATTGTTTAAATTGATAATTTCATTATTCATAGGGTTAGCCTATATGGACATAGTTTTTTTAGTTGATTGATATTTGATAAGAAAAATATTGTTCCTGTTTATTTAAAATGGTTATTTTTTATTACATATTTCTTTTTATGACTTGAATTAGTAAATAGAGATCCTTGGTGGGTTCCTTCATTCATGTGAAAATAAATTAAATATATTAAAATAGGATAGAAAGCACATTTATATAAGATTATTTTATCAAATTTATAAGAGGTGGTTGGGAAAACCCTCATTAATATTCATGTGGTAAATAATGGGAGAAGTTATTCTTTAAATCATGCCATTAGTATCATAAAAAGAGATACGAATTTGGATAATAACATTTCCTTTCAACAAAGTGGTATCACATATTATAGGGGGATAAGAAACTAAAATAAAGAAAGATATTATATAAAAAGAGGTAGAGTATCAACCTATATTCATTTATTGTCAATTCGGAGTAAGAATATTACATTTTACAATATAGATTAATATAATTTATTTGGAATTGGGATAGATAAAAAACACAAAGGGGAAGATTATTGTTCCTAAATGTGTTTAGTTGTATTTTATTTCCAATTAGGGTTGTCAGTTAATCCTATTAAAGGGTTTATTAAAACATGATATATTGGTTATATAATATAGCATCCAATCATGGATGGATTTTGAGCTACATGACCTACTTTAATTTTTTTCATTAAAGAGGTGGAGAACATGCATCCATGGAATAGTCAACAAGAATGGTTCCATGGGAAAACTACATATGATGATTTTTGTAATTATCTACATTTATGTGAAATGTTATATAGGTGTAGAAGTATTCTATACAACATGAACTTGAAGGGAAGATGAATGATTAACTAGATTCCAGGACTTTTGCCAGACATCGTGCATAATATATGAAACCAATTTAATTAATGGTTTCATGTAGTTGTGAATGTTATTTTATGCTGTATAAATAACCTAAAGAGTAAAAAATAATGTTCGTTTTTGATATTAATGTCTTAACACAATAAAAATTTTAGGCCCATGTGATTATACATGGAAAAATATTTATTTTAGAAAGGCTACACAAGAGATGGGAAAATATTTACTTATATACATTTATATGAGTGTTATATATCTTGAAACACCTTTTAAATGTACATGATGGAATTTGGAATATGTTTAATAATTCTAATAATTAAATAAAAAAGGTAAAAGATGATTTTATGGGATTGAATAAGTCGTAGAGTCATTGGAAATTATTTTTAATCTATTTAAAAAAATATGGATTTTTAGTACACTAAAACTGGCTATGTATTAATTATAATACTATTCCAACTTGATCCTAGGACATCACTTTGATCATAAGTATTCAGTTGTTGAATTTAATTCTTTTAAGATATTATAAGACTTTGATTTCAATCATATAACTATTCTGTGAAAAAAAATAATTGTAATACTTCATCATATGTCATCCATTCCCATCATGTAACATTGGAGTTTTCTAAATGTTGCAAATGGATTGATTTTTTGTACTAGGTATATAGTGTAATTTATTTTCTTAATAACTCATCTTTTTTTCTTATATCTTCCTAGTAATTTTATAGGATATATGATTTTTAGGGGAAAATTTATTAATGGATTAGATTAAAATTATTTTGGAGAAAAATGAAAGGTAATGATATTTCATCATAAACATTGGTTAAAATAAGCCATTTAATTCATCTGTGTAACACGTCAATACTTAACCAAAATTATGATTGTCTTCTACAAAAAAAGATTTTATTTTATAGATTCACTCAAATGATTAACAATATATTTTTATTTGAGTATTGTGTTATTACAATGATTAAAACATAACAAATGATTAGAATAATGTGCGATTCAAACACGAAGAACCATATATGTTAATCTTCATCCCTAGAAAGGTATGTTCAAATAAGAATGATGAAGTATGTTTATAGAATTTATTAATTATAGTAATTGTGAAATTTGATGATACAGAAGATATTCTCAAGCCTTTAAAATTAGTTAATCCTTTCCGATCCAAGATATTACATTTAAACGAATTAGGTTTTATGGGTTCATAGTTGCATTAATATGTGATTCTGAAAAGAGAAAACTAAATTCAAAATTTTTCATGAATAATTATAGTTTTATTTATATATAATCTTGATTTATACTTCAAGGAATATGTCACTTTTAATGTTATATTTTTATGAAAATGAATTAGAGTAAAAGGTGAGTTTTGAGAAGCATTGTGTTGTAAGTTGATTTCTAGAAAACAAATATATTATATTTATATTTTTAGATACATTTTAAGAATATATGTGTGGTTCATATAGTTTATGATTTTTAGATGATAAATATATGATTTGAAAAATAAAAAAAAATACTTTTATTTATCCATGTTTGAAAAATAGGGATTATTCATTGAGGGGATTCATGGAATACTCATTAAATTTTTATAATAGTGCATAAGAACTCTTGGTAACATGAAATAGGTTTTCTATTATGATTATTTTGGTATAAGAAAAATATTTCCTTCTTATAAGATGATTTATTATATTTTATAATTAAATAACACATTAAAAGAGTTTCTTATTCTTGTAAGAAGTGATGATATTGACGAGAGTAGAGACATATAACATGTGAAACTATACAAAAATTATGGTATACCCGCTATTTTATCTGTTCATATTGGTGGAGGATTTAAAAGATGTAATTACATTCATTAAGAATGAGAAGAATATGTAATAATACAATTGACGCAGTAGTGGTGAAGAGATATACACTTTAACCAAGCCATTAAAAATTTATGGGTCTAAAATATGGTGAAAACCAATTGGTGGTGATATAATGTATATGAGAAGTTGAGGCTAAGGATGTGTTCATTTTATGATCATCACACCTAATCTTATAGAATATAGAGAATAAATATGAACATTGAATATACCGAACTATTGGGAATAGTATTATTTTTTTAATGTCCCTTTCATTGAAAGAAAATTAAGAATGAAGTGAAAAACTATTTCTGCAATGAACTAGAATTTGTCTAGAATTTGGGGCCAAAATATTTTTTCATTGATTGAGGAAATTTTAGAATATAATGTATAATTGAGTTAAAGAATAAGATATGAAATTATTAGAGAATAAACACCCAATGTATATAAAAGATCATATTTAAGAAGAAGAAGCTAAAAATTAACTCATTTGATGAATGTATAAATATCTATTGAAGAAAACCAATTCCACTTCTGTAATATAATGGAATTTCACCAATGAAATTTGGTGATTGAACTTATGTAATATAGTGAAAATGGATGATTCCTATCTAGCACTCCATGTATATTAATTATTTACTTTTAATGTAGAATTGATGACATGGACATGCCATGTAAGGGAAAGAGTAGGATTCATTGGAGGATCCAAAGCAAATAAAAATGCATGTTCCAAATTAATTATAATATCTTCATTGAATTAGTTGTTTACAAAGTCTAAATATAACAACATCTATCATCATTAACCATTATCAGAGTATGAAATCCTAATGGATTATGAATTCTAAAATAGAGTTTTATGATTTCATAAAATTGCTACACACCTTATTCACCCCCCCCCCCTTCAAGTATGTCTTCACAATCCATTAGGACAATAAAATTTTAATAGTCATGTTTAGATTCTTTCAGAATACTCATTTTCAAATAAAATTGTATATATTAACATGAGGATATACAAAAACATGGACTTGGTAGTAGTACATGGAATCCATTTTATAATTCATAACATCTTCCAATTTTAAAACATCAGAGTTTTTTATTGCATCTTTATATTTGAGAGCTCTATTATCATCAATAAATAACATTTTAAATTACCTTGTGTTAACAAAAATATATTTCATTGGTTCTTACAAAACTATTTTCACCATATATATTAATTTTTTTCTTTGGAGAAACTCCTTCAATATGGTCCAATAGAATGTCTTCATATTTTATCATTTTTGTATCTCGAACCTTGAATTCATCAATTTCTATCTTTCACCCACTATCTCTTTTGAATATATTATCACTATTATGGAAATTGATGTGTATACAAATTATTTCATTTTAATTTTAGGGTTATTATATATAATATACCATTATTTCATTAGTATATCATATAAAGATATACTTGGTTCCATGAAATGAACTTTTTTTCCTTGATGTATCAAAAATAAATGAATCAAATCCAATAACTTGAAAATTTGGTTACAATTATTTCCTCCCAAATGATAATTCATATTGGATTATGTTTATAACATTATTTTTAACTTGGAATAGTTTTTATGAAGTTGAATTTAATGTGTATCCTTGAAAAGATAATTGATGACATCAATTAATCATCATTGATCTCATTATCTCCCACAAATTGTGGTACCTACTTTCATTAACCCTTTTCCAATATACATCACGAGGAAAAGTGAATTGAGATAGTATCGAAAAATATGTAAGATAAATATTGACCATTTTGTAAAGATATTCGCCACATAATTCTAACTAGAATATCAATATCATTTTATAAATAAGAATATCTAATAAATTCTAATATTCTTGATATTTATCAAGGGATTAAGACTTATAACTGATATAGAAAACATGTATATATATATATATAAATTCATCCATAAATTTTAGGATGTAATAGTGTCCATCTATTGTATCTATTAGAAAAATTCCAAACAAATTTGTATGAGATAATAATAAATTCACTAAAGGCCATTCACCTTTTCCATTCAATGTGTATTTATTTAATTATCAATACAAATAATAATGAAATATATACAAAGATATTAAGTCAAAACAATCGAAATATCCTTATTGATTAAATTTCGTAAAATAAATATCGTTTACATGAAAAATACTATGAATCCACAACATGGAGTGATATTAGTGATTCGAATATAACTCATTAATGATTTCCAACACTTTATTTTTTTTTTATTCTAGAACATAATGACTATTATTCAAATGTAAAATCCCATAATGTATTAAATGTATATAAAAGTACAAACTCTCATTATTTATCATGCTATTAAATCCATCCATGTCCAAACCTGACCAAAATATTATATATATTTTTTATTTTGGGGAATTAATAAAAATACATTAACATAAGAATAAAAATAAATAGCCACCTGAGATTGTATTCTCTTATATATTTTACAGAAAATATTACTCCATTGGGAGCTCGAAGATCCACAACAACTATATAAATCTATCATTATATAAATTATTTTTGTAGTTGAATAAAAAAATTATATCCATTAGGTATATTTAGTACCTAGTTTATAGAAATTGAGATATAATACCCAATAACAAACACTCATGAAGATTCCCCTTCCATATTCATTGAGTCACAATTCTTCTTACTTTAATGATTCTTGGAAGAGGAAAATAAACATACATCATACTCATTATCTCTTATGTGTGGATTTTTCTTCTAGGAAGGGTGGTGTTAAGGTTACATAAAAATTTATTTATTTATGGAGAATTTTTCCAGGCTATTTATCTTATTCACCATAAATAGATAAGGTTTTTCATGATTCGTATCATTGTCTACCCGTTGAATTGGGATTGAAGATATATAATAGAGTCTCATTTATATTGTTCATGATGAAAATAAAATTAAAACATAAGAATATTTTTGTAAGGGAGGTGAGTTTGAGTTCAGTTTATAATCCCTTTGGTATCTTCAAAACTAAATATTTCCAAATGCACTATGTGTAACATATAGACTCCAGTAAACCACGACCAGTGGATAATTTATTACATTGGGGAAAATTCACAAACCATTGGATATCTCGTTTAGTAGTCTATAGAGACAATATATATAATTGAACATTAAATATAATTGAACACTTATGATACATCATATAATAAAATGAAAATATTATGTTTTCTCAATGAACATTATTACATATCATGTTATCATCCTATAGATTTCCATAATAAATTGTAAAAAAATAAAAGGGTGATCTCAGATGATCAGAAATGGGTTCTGTGTAGTATAATCAATTGAAAAAAATGATGGAATAAATTTTACCTTAAGAATAAATAAATTCTAAAATATATTATACATCCATGTGTTACATAAAAAAAATATATTAATGGATAAGAATACCCGATCTCAGAATAATGGAAGGAATAATGTTTAACATCATAAATATACCATCAATGACTCAATCCAAGACATGATACAAAAATGGTTATTAGTTATAAGAAATACCCAAAGAGTTTGTCTCATGATATGAACATATCAATAGGGGGAAAATATAATTCATAGACATACCCACCACATTATAGGTCCAATAATTCAATAAATTAATGAGAATGTATAAAACAAAACATATCATATTATTCCCAAAGAAACATCATACATATTTATGTCTCGTAAATCAATAATTTCTCAGATATAAATAACAAATATATAGAATATCAATAATTCCTTATTCTAAAGAACAGTATGTCTATCTAGGATAATTTATATAAATCAACCTAAAAACATTTGGATATTCACAATGTAATGGAAGGAACCCTTATCAAAGGAATGATAAAAATACAATAATGATGATTAATTTCATGTTTTTGGGAAATCAATAGGATATAATCCTTCAAATATAATTCATTAATATAATCTTAATTGGCATAGTCATATACCTCAATGGTTTCAAACTATCTGTGTAATCAGGATCTCTTATCACACACCGAGCAGAGATCAGGTTAATACCTAACATACCTTTTTCAGGGTTATTACCCCATAGAACATTAGACATAGAGTTCCAAAACATTCTTTTATCTATAATGGGATTCAAATTCTATAAGGCCACCTCCTTTTTATGTTACCCAAAATTTAAAATGTTTTTGGGATAAAATAGTGTTTGAGCATTATAATGGATTATGAATTTTGTATCATGAGAAGAAATAGTGATATCAAATTTATAATATAATAATTAATTTATAACAATGAATCTTAATGATAGAATTATAATTTATTGTGGATTTGTTATTATCATATGGAGTGTAATTCACACATTAATAATATAATATTGAATTTATAATAATGAATTATAGTAATATATATCAATAAAATGAAAAGGAAATGTATGGATTGAAAAATTAATGGCCAAGAAATGGTTATGTACTCCAACGATAACAACTTCCATAAAGCTAAACAGACACACATTATAACAATAAAAACTCATTGTAAAGTGTCTTGAGATGTTAAGTAAATGGAAATTTGTTCACAATGGATTTGGATTATATATAAGTGGGAGAATGGGAGAGTATTTATACTTGAGAAGGGGGGGATATAAATAAGGTATTGATAATTCTGTTATATAATCCAACAAAATTTAGGTGGAATTTATTCCATTGATATAATATTGATTAATGTAAAAAATATATATGGTTATTTTAAAAGTAAATTTATCCAAATTAAAATGTGACCTCCCATCCACTACGAAAAAATATAATGATTCCAAAATAGTTTTTTCTAGTATTAAAAGTAATTTTGGTCCAAATTTCCAAAAATTTGATTATAAAATAAAAATTGTATATTAAAATTCAATATTTTTCTCATTAAATACATTTATTTCTCAAAAAAATGTTTCATAAATTTTTAAGCCATCCTTAAATTATAATGATTCCCTAAAATATGTTGTACTCATTAAATCAATTATTTTTATAATTCCCCAAATAATAATATTATTCATAAAAATATAAAAAAAAATTACCATTGGATAATTTTAGTATGTTGATCCCTAGTTGGAATTTTTTTATGAAAATAATTCTATACCAATGTTAAATTTAATTTTAAGAAACTATTTTTGTATGTAAAAACTACACATTTGGTGGTTAAATTAATTAAATATTCTTCTATTAAAGTTTTTTTCTAAGACAATCAGGTTTAATTAAAATTAATTGGATAATATATATTTTTATTAATTATTTATTATATTATCATAAAGAAATCAATTTTTTCGAAACATGGACAAATAATACATACATTACCAAAGTTGAATCTCATGCCTTAGATTCACCTCCCATTAAATTATTTCATCCCCAAAATTTTGGGTGTAAACCAAAACTGTAGTAATAGTGGGTAATTGTTTCTTATATCATATTCAAGATACAATGTTCATTCCTCTAACATTCATTTCCTCAAAAAAATCACTAGTCATTTTATATGATTCTATAACATTTCACTATAGTTTCAAGGATTAATATATGATCTTAATTATAGGAAAAGTCAGGATTGAGAAATATTTATTTGGTTGATGTTTGTTTTTTAGAGATATAATTGACATCCTTATAATTGAGACATGAAATTAATAATGATATTTAGAGATGTTGGGTTGTATGTCCAACCGATAATCCACAACTCAAATTATATCCAAAATTAGAAAATTCTAAAATTTAACAGAAACATATATTTCCCTTCATAAAAAACCTTATAACTCCTTTCTATATGATTCATTAAAGAAGAAATGATCTCTTAAATTTAATAATTTGTAATTTCTATGAATATCTATTTATATTTAAGACTTATATAAGTTCTTCGGATATGATTCGAGATAGATCACAACATCTCAGTTGATTCTGTTGGAGTCTGTGTTACAAAACCGACTATTTTATCTTTAGATCACATATATAATAAAAGATTTTAAAATTAATAAAATATTCTTATTAAATGTTTTTAATTCATTCATGAACATGATATAATATTTTCGTAGAATATTTTTTTGTACTGATAAGGCCAAAGTAGTTCCCCCGATATGATTAGAACCATGAAATTCCATGATTATATTATTAAATATTGATCTATGGTTGGGTAACATTATATTATGGGGTAAATAAAATATTTATTTTATGGTGTGATTACTCATAAGTGTATGATAATTCATCTCATGAAGTTCATACATGGCAATATTTAAGATAAGTGATTATGGGAACTGACATACTAATATGAATTCTGTATGTTTTGGTGTCATCACGTTTTCATATCTCTGAGTTTTTGTAATAGTCATTAGAATAAAATAAAATTTTTAGTGCATGTTATGACTTATTAAATTTTATATATTTCATAATCCTTGATGACACAATTCAGGCAGATGTTTGACATGTTGGGTGTGTCATGATTGACATGTTATTATTTGATAGGTTAAGTGTAACACCCCAGGTAAATAAATAGTATGACATTTTCATATTTATCCATATCTGTGAATAAAATATTAATATTACTTTAAAGGGGACGCTATGCATGATGGCGTACCCAATACGCAACAATGAGTTTCTTGGGAATCTTGCATTGCACTCTAATAATAAAATAATATAATTTTAAATGGTAGTTAACGCCTAGCCGTTGTAATGGTGGGAATGAACAGAACTAACTAAAAAATTATTATATATGTTTTTCAAATATTTTTACTATCTACAATAATTGTTATAGGATTGAAAATGTGAATGAATCCAATTTTAAGCGTAAATATTCCAATATTTTTTAAAAGGTCGATTAACCGCCTTTTAATGGAGAACCACTTTTAAATCCACTTTTGGAAAATTTTAGAAGCTCTATTTTTCAAAATAAACAGATTATTTATGATTGGGAAATTTAAATTTACCTTGGGTTAATTTTTGGTATTTTTCTGACAATGTTCATTTTTCAATGAATAGTGAAAAATACTGCATTTTACTTCAAAACTGCTTTTTCAAATAACTTAATTATATGGTTATATTACCTTTTTAATTTGTTTTAAATTGTAATAATAATATATTTGTACCATGTAATTCAATGATGGTCATTGGGATTAATTTCATTTTGGAATTAGGCATAAACAAGTGCCAAACGTTTCATAAATACTATTTCTAAAAAACCCGTTATTTGTTTTGACAACGGGAAGTTTTTTTTAAATTAATTATTGCAATTTATGTGTTTGTAATTTGGTAAAATGGATTAAATATTTGGAATCAGAAGGTCCAAATTATGTAATTAAGTCTCTTTTGTTTTTGGACATTATGAATAGTAACGACGGTAATTATCTTTAATTATCTTGATTAATGAGTAATCGGGTAGTTAAAGATAATAAAATAATATCATAATATAAAAAAGGACCACAAAATGTGTCCTAAGGCTACTGGTTTTCTCATGTCCGACCATGGGATGCCTTGTGACAATCTTGGGGGCCCCATAAAATCACTTTTCTGAGAAAGTGACTTTTTATCTTTTTATTTTTAAAGAATGTTAAATGTAACAAAGAATGTATCACCTAAGTAAAATATTTTTAGTTTTGTCTACATAAATGATCATTTTGACTATAAATATTCATTAGAAATCTAAAAATATTTAATACATCATAGTATTTTTTTATAATTTTTAGACATTAAATAAATTAAATTATTTATGACATCATGATGATGCAGCGATGACCTCATTATTTAACGATTTAAATAAAATCGAAAGATAATGTAAAATATATCACCTACACATGTCCAAAACCTATTTTATGGGTGTATTTATAACCCTTATCACCTTATCCTCGAATCAAATCAATGCGGGACCATTAAAATCCGAAACTCATTTGAAAATAAAGTTACATTTTATACCTTTCCAAGATTGCCCCTCCTCTCCTCTTAAAAAAGGCCCCCACCCCTACCTCCTTACCCACACTTCCAAATACTTTTGCTCGGCCAACCCTTGCCCATTTGGTCTCTCCACATCCCTATATAACTCCTTGAAGCCTCACTTTGGGCATAAGTCTTTCCAAGGAAGCCTTTTAGCTCAAACCAAAGGGAGTTACCCGATTTTAAGGTAATGTCTTCACTTGAGTCCTTTTGTTTTATTTTGCTTCTCCAACCCCCTAAACTATTTTTATTCATTTATTTTGTAAAAAATCCAGTATCTTAAATATACTAGGATGTTGTTATTAGAATTATTCGAGCTACACTTACACACACCTTCATCTAATGGTTAAAGAACATATTGTTTCTATGGTTGGCAAATTTCTGCCTCAAGAAACGATGATTGTTCAATATTCTTTTAACACCTTTAAAGGTGGCCATTATGATGTCACTTTATTTTATATATGATATATATGGTATTTATGTTTACTCTATGCTTCTTTATTTTATATTCAAACCATACCTTTATTCTTTTCATGTTGTGTAAATGCGATAATTTCATATGAGGAAGTGTGGACTACCGCCCCTCAAGTGATGTGACCCGTACATGCAATACATGGAATGTATAAAGAATGAAATTAATGAACATATGTGACCTATATAACATATATATTATAATGTAATTATAATATATATATATATATATATCATTTATTTTTAATTCCATTAATATGAAAAAGAATAAAAATGAAAGTAGCGTCCATGCGTACGTACGGCCTACCGTCTCAATGAACGGTGCTTTTTGTTTTTTATCTCAAAATGATATGGAATAGTATAAAATTAATATTTACTGGAGATATATGATATATATGATATATAAATCATGATTATAACCCTGGATATAATGGATACATGAACAACTTGTAATTATAAAGAGCATATTTTGACTCAAGTACCAATGATCGTTTAAATGACCGTTATTAACTAAAATAATTAAATGGTGTTAATGAAATG
This sequence comes from Viscum album, assembly GCA_963277665.1. Lineage (NCBI taxonomy): Eukaryota > Viridiplantae > Streptophyta > Magnoliopsida > Santalales > Viscaceae > Viscum > Viscum album. The sequence continues at coordinate 743,893,899 of OY728156.1, forward strand.
GTAATAAGTTATATAAAAGGAATAATTCACTTGAAAAAGGTTCTTAAGTAAGTATAAATTAACTCAAGTTTATTATTCAAGAGATTAAAGAACGATCGAGTCAATTCGGACCCGAGGTAAGGGATCCTACCCCTCTCTTTCTTTTTAAGTACACTCTTTTATGTCATTCCTTTTAAGCTCATATTTATTGTGATTGGGATCTTATTTTATATTACTCTTACTGTAATTTTTATGTTAATATTATTAGATACCCTATTTTCTCTCATCAATCCATTTTGGAAGTTTTAAGTGGCGTCGTTAGGCTACCGAGTTTTCATAAGGGATTGTTCATCTCACTTTTATTCCCGTGAAATTTATGCTACATTTTCCACAATTTACTTTGAGTGGTGTATTTACTGCACATTATTATACAATTTGTGTAGTATAATTTCATTTATTGGTATTCACATCTTCATTTTATGACCCTTCTTCCATGGGGTGTACGTTTCGAAAGTTACCCAACTCGGTAAGGGGACCTTTCACCCTCCACTCTTTAAAAGACTTCTTTTGTTATATCTTTTAATTCACATACTATTATGTTGGGATATGATATTTTATATCCTTATTGATTTAAATTTTATGTCCAAATGATGAGATGACCTTTTTATCTCTCATCAAATCATTTTATGAATTTTGAAGTGATGCCGTTAGGCTGTCGAATTTTACCAAGGGAACTTTTTAACCCAATTTCGATTTCTTTGGGTTCAACATGTAGTTATTGAATATGTCATCTTTTGAATATGTGTGAATGAACTTTTATTGTTTTACACTTAATATCCACTTATATTGGGTGTATTTATATTTGTCACACATAATTTTGAGATTGAATTATCCTTAATTTAAGGATACCTTTTTTATAAGGGAATTCATCACATTTGACATTTCTATTGAGTCTTCTTTGTTGTTATGCACCAATTCACTCTTATATAGTGTATATAATGTCATTTGGAATATTATATCATGAATCAATTTATTCTCATGATATTATAAGGTTCTAATTAAATGTTATTCCTCAATTATTGTATTCGTGTGTCTCTAATTTTGGTAGAACCCCTTTAACCAAAATATCGCTTTAAATGTTTTAATTATTTGTTCTTATTAATATACATGTTTTCAAAGTGGTTTTAAGGATTTATTTATATGGATATTAATGGTTTACAATTTTAAAAGTTTCAAGGTGGTATGGGACACTTCGATTCAAAAATCTCTTTATTAAATGTTTTAAATGGTTTTGGAAATGGTTTCTTTTTTATTGGATTCATTATTTCAATATACTAAAATGTTATATTGTGATCGAAATGTGGAAATGTTATGTTTCCTTTATTCATGTTTTATGTTATACGTTTATGTTATGGTTCATGGGAATTTTTATGAAAACGGGTGGTTCCGTGATAAACTAAGGGCGGGTGAGCCCAATATAGCTCTCCAATGCATTGGGTAACACGAAGGAGTGAAACTTTAAGGTTTCTCCAAAGAGATTTAGGGAATGTTCTATGGTGGGTATTCCAAACGCAACTAAGAGGGTTACTCCCTATGTCAAAATGTTATGAATTCCTCATGTTACCTTTATGTCTTATGATTTCTATGATTTATTCATGATTTGATGAGGTATGTTAAAGTGCCTATGTTTTATGGGAAAAGTATGATATCATTCTTATGTATGTATGAACTCATGTTTCCTTTCCATATTTTTAAACCCTTAATGAGATTTTTATGATCATCCCAAGTTTTTTTGAAATGTTTTTCATAGGTCAAGGGAAAGGTACATGATATGATGATAGTGTCAAGGAAGTGTCAAGAATGAATCCATGCTTTATTTTTTTTAAATATGTTTCCGTTGATGGGAAAAAATGAATAATATCTTTTATGTAACCACTTTGTTTGAATGTGGAATGTAATGCAAGTTTTATGATATAATTCTCTAAAACTCTAAACCTGAAAAGATCCTCAATGTGTAATCTTGTAATAACTCATGATTAAATAAGGTTTAAGGCTGGGGCCTTATAGTTGGTATCAATGGTCGGTTTAGACAAATTTAGGGATTATGAGTTTTTAATAGACACATAATTAGTCCATATATCTATTATTTCAGTTAAATCCTTGTTTTATAACTGTTTTTCCGGTCAAGTAAAGTCGGTTACGAATGGAAGGAGAAGGATCTCAAACGACATTCCAATCTCTTCCTGATGACATGCTTGCAATAATTATTGCAAAGTCATGTTCGGATGACTGTGAAAATTTTTCTAACATACAACTCACTTGCAAGTAGTTTTTTGAGATATCAAAAACCTCAACTATACCTCGTTATCATCATGGATCATGGGTTGTTTTTAAACAAATACTATTTTAACAATATTCTCATATTTTCAAGAAGGTAAATATTATCAAGGTATTTTCAAATATTTTACCTTATCACAAGAATTTGAAGCATATTATTATTTTAAAAATGGTTCTAAGGAAGGAGACCCTTGCACAACCTATTTATATTTGATTTTATAATATAGTATCTCAGCACATACTTATGGTATTTTAAAAGGACCAAAAATAGAAAGTTTCAACTCAAATTCTATCCGACTGTTTTATAGAAATCATGTTTTATCAGATGTTTTGGAATTATATGTCATACATTATTATTTTCCAAAATTGTTTTTCTGTGAACACCCATATGACCCATGTCGTACAAGGTGTATTTGGATGGAGGAAGCAAATTATTTTGAAGGATCTCTAAATCATTGTTGTAATTCATGGGACTTCTACCTACGTGAGCAAGATGACGATGAAACCGAGTGGATGCCATGATCAAGGTATGATGTTATTCATTTTGGGAATCATTTTATTTTATCTTATGGTGGTGAAATAAGACTTCAAGAATTAAGATGTTGAGATCATAACGAATTTGGATGAAAATTAGAGGTATATGGAAAGTATTGAGGTTAAAAAATGTTAGGGTTATTTTTGGAGTTTTATAAAAATGACAACATGCAGACCGTGTGACAACCCGTCGCGGCGGACAAAGCTGTGGGAATTGAACCCACAACCAAAGTGAAATGGTATTTATCGCCTACCACGAGACTACGTGAAGTCCCTTGTTAATTTGACTGATTATTTTTAGTCAGATGATTTTATGAATTATGAGTAAGTTGATTTTGGGTTATCTATGGAAATTTATTAACCTATCATGGAGGATATGTGATTAGGTTAATTACTATTCAATACGAGACTTTAAGAGAAAATGATGTTGTTTGGAGATAAATGTTATGATTTAACTTGGAAGACTATGTGACTAAATCCTTCAAATATTTGGGTTTCAATCTTAGTTTGGTTTACTTTGAATAATTTTTTGGAAAAATTGTTTATCGAATGGTCCTCGTTGAACTTTGGGTTTTGTTGTACAAATTTTGGAGATTAAGAATAGTTTTTCATTTTATAAAGGGTTATCCTTTTCTGGATTATCTGATCTTGTACTAATCTTTTTGGTTTTGGTTTTGGTTAAAGTCTAAAGACATGGGAATTATATAGTTCTCTTTGGTGGATTCGGTGATTCTCTAGAAGTTGATTATAGTACTCTTAATGTGAACAAGTCTTCCTAAATACTCGTCTTTTGGAGAAAATATGAGTTTGTGTAAGGAATCTAATAAAAGTTGAAAGTCAACATGATAAGTGATTATGTTTCCTTATGAATAAATTCCTCAATAAAAAGTAACTTAAAACAAAAATGTTTTCTATTAACTTTTCCTACAGGGGAATCAAATACCGTTTAACCCATCACAAGTTTGTGATTCTCTTATGGTTAACTTTCTCCTAGACTTGTTTACTATCACTCTCCATCAGAACATGACCCTTTGTTTTTTCCTCCATGTCTATATTTTCATACTTGGAATCCTAGTATGGGTTAACTCGGGTGACCTTTGTACTTATCTTTCTTTATTTTAAAGTGATTGTTTTACCGACTCTTGTTCCGATGTGGGACGTTCAAGGATGTTTCCAAGCTCAATTTTAAAATTGTGAGGACGCAATTCCCAAAAGGGGGGAAGGATGTAACACCCCAGGTAAATAAAGAGTATGACATTTTCATATTTATCCATATTTTTGAATAAAATATTAATATTACTTTAAAGGGGACGCTATGCACGATGTCATACCCAATACGCAACAATTAGTTTCTTAGGGAATCTTGCATTGCACTCTAATAATAAAATAATATTATTTTAAATGGTAGTTATCACCTATCCGTTGTAATGGCGGGAATGAACAGAACTAACTAAAAAATGATTATATATGTTTGTAAAATATTTTTAATCCAAACAATAAATGTCATAGGATTAAAAATGTGAATGAATCCAATTTTAAGCGTAAACATTCCAATATTTTTTAGAAGGTCGATTAACCGCCTTTTAATGGAGAACCTCTTTTAAATCAACTTTTTGACAATTTTATAAGCTCTATTTTTCAAAATAAACATATTATTTATGATTGGGACATTGAAATTTACCTTGGGTTAATTTTTGGTATTTTTTTGACAATGTTCATTTTTCAATGAATAGTGAAAAATACTGCATTTTACATCAAAACTGCCTTTTCATATAATTTAATGATATAGTTATATTAACTTTTTTATTTGTTTTAATGTGTAATTAGAATATATTTTTACCATGTAATTCAATTATGGTCATTGGGATTAATTTCATTTTGGAATTAGGCATAAACAAGTGCTAATCTTTTCATAAATACTCTTTCTAAAAAACCCGCTATTTTTTTCACAACGGGAAGTTTTTTTGAAATTAATTATTGAAATTTATGTGTTTTAAATTTGGTAAAATGGATTAAATATTTGGAATCAGAAGGTCCAAATTATGTAATTAATAATCTTTTGTTTTTGAACATTATGAATAGTAACGACGGTAATTATCTTTAATTATCTTGATTAATGAGTAATCGGGTAGTTAAAGATAATAAGAAAATATCATAATATAAATAAAGGACCACAAAATGTGTTCTAAGGATACTGGTTGTCTCATGTCCGACCATGGGATGCCTTGTGCCAAATTTGGGGGCCCCATGGATTCACTTTTGTGAGAAAGTGACATTTTATCTTTTTCTTTTTAAAGAATGTTAAATGTAACAAAGAATGTATCACCTAAGTAAAATTTTTTTAATTTTGTCTTCATAAATGATATTTTGGGCTATAAATATTCATTATAAATCTAAAAATATTTCATACATCATAGTTTTTTTTTATAATTTTTAGATATTAAATAAATTAAATTATTTATGACATCATGATGATGCAACGATGGCCTCATTATTTAACGATTTAAATAAAATGGAAAGATAATGTAAAATCTAAGACCTACACATTTCCAAAACCTATTTTATGGGTGGATTTCGAACCCTTATCACCTTATCCTCAAAACAAATCAATGTGGGACTATTAAAATCTGAAACTCATTTGAAAATAAAGTTACATTTTATACCTTTCCAATAGCGCCCCTCCTCTCCTCTTATAAAAGGCCCCCACCCCTACCTCCTTACCCACACGTCCAAAGCCTTTGGATCGGCCAACCCCTACCCATTTGTCTCTCCAAATCCCTATATAACTCTTTGAAGCCTCACTTTGGGTAGAAGTCTTCCCAAGGAATCCTTTTAGCTCAAACTAAAGGAAGTTACCCGATTTTAAGGTAATGTCTTCACATGAGTCCTTTTGTTTTATTTTGCTTCTCCAACCCCCTAAACACTTTTTATTCATTTTTTTTGTAACAAATACAGTATCATAAATATACTAGTATGTTTTTAAAGAATTATTCGAGCTACACTTACACACACCTTCGTCTAATGGTTAAAGAACATACTGTTTCTGTGGTTGGCGAATGTCTGCCTCACGAAACGATGATTGTTCAATATTCTTTTAACACCTTTAAATGTGGCCATTATGATGTCACTGTATTTTATATATGATATATATGGTATTTATGTTTAAAATATGCTTCTGTATTTTATATTTAAACCATACCTTTATTCTTTTCATGTTGTGTAAATGCGATAATTTCATATGAGGAAGTGTGGACTACCGCCCCCTCAAGTGATGTGACTCGTACATGCAATACATGGAATGTATAAAGAATGAAATTAATGATCATATGTGACCTATATAAAATATATATTATACTGTAATTATAATATATATATATATATATATCATTTATTTTTAATTTCATTAATATGAAATAGAAAAAAATGAAAGTAGCGTTCATGCGTACGTACGACCTACCGTCTCCATGAACGGTGCTTTTCATTTTTTATCTCCAAATTATATGGAATAGTATAAAATGAATATTTACTGTATATATATGATATATAAATCATGATTATAACTCTGGATATAATGGATACATGAAAAACTTGTAATTATAAAGGACATATTTTGACTCAAGTACCAATGATCGTTTAAACGACCCTTATTAACTAATATAATTACATAGTGTTCATGACATGGTAATAAGTGATATAAAAGAAATAATTAACTTGAAAAAGGTTCTTAAGGAAGTAGAAATTTACTCAAGTTTATAATTCAGGAGATTATAGAACGATCGAGTCAAGTCAGTCCCGAGGTAACGGATCCTACCCCTCTCTTTCTTTTTATGTACACTCTTTTATGTCATTCCTTTTAAGCTCGTATTTCATGTGATTGGGATGTTCTTTTATATTACTCTTACTGTAAGTTTTATTTTGATATTAGGAGAGACCCTATTTTCTCTCATCAATCCATTTTAGAAGTTTTAAGTGGCGTCGTTATGCTGTCGAGTTTTCATAAGGGATTTTTCATCTCACTTTTATTCCCGTGAGATTTATGCTACATTTACCACAATTTCCATTGAGTGGTGAATGTACTACCCATTATTATACACATTTTGTAGTATAATTTCATTTATGGGTATTCACATCTTCATTGTATGACCCTTATTCCATGGGGTGTACGTTTCGAAATTTACCCAACTCGGTAAGGGGACCTTTCACCCTGCTCTTTAAAAAAGACTTCTTTTGTTATGTCTTTTAATTCACATACTATTATGTTGGGATATGTTATTTTATATCCTTATTGATGTATATTTTATGTCCGAGTGATGAGATGCCCTTTTTATCTCTCATCAACTCATTTTATGAATTTTTAAGTGATGCCGTTAGTATAAGGCCCCAGCCTTAAAACTTACTTAATATTGAGTTATTACAAGATTACACATTGAGGATCTTTTCAGGTTTAGAGTTTTAGAGAATTAGATCATGAAACTTGCATTACATTCCACATTTAAACAAAGTGGTTACATAAAAGTCAGCATTCATTCTTCCCATCAACGGGAACATATTTAAAATATAACACGTATTCTCTCTTAACACATCCTTGACTCTAACGTCTTATCATGTACCTTTCCTCTTGACCTGAAAAACATTTCAGAAACTTGGGATGAGCATAAAAAGCTCAGTAAGAGTTATAAAAATATGGAAAGGAAACATGAGTTCATATATACATAAGAATGAAATCATACTTTACCCATAAAACAAAGGCACTTTAACATACCTCATCAAACCATGAATAAATCATAGAAATCATAAGACATAAAGGTAACTTGAGGCATTCATAACATTCTTATGTAGGGAGTAACCCTCTTGGTTACGTTTGGAATACCCATCACAGTATATTCCCTAAATCTCTTCGGAGAAACCTTAACGTTTCACTCCTTCGCGTTACCCAATGCATTGGAGAGCTATAACGGGCTCACCCGCCCTTAGTTTATCACGGAACCACCCGTTTTCATAACAATGCCCAAGAACCATAACATAAATGTGTCACATAAAACATCCATAAAGGAAACATAACATTTTCACATTTCAATCACAATATAACATTTTAGTATATTGAAATATTGAATCCATTCAAAAAGAAACCATTTCCAAAACCATTTAAAACATTTAAAAAAGAGATTTTTGAATCAAAGTGTCCCATACCACCTTGAAGCTTTTAAAATTTTAAACCATTAATATCCATATAAATAAATCCTTAAAACCACTTTGAAAACATGGATATTAATAAGAATGAATAATTAAAACATTTAAAACGATATTTTGGTTAAAGGGGTTTTACCAAAATTAGAGACACTTGAATACAATAATTGAGGAATAACATTTAGTCAAAACTTTGTAATATCATGGGAATAAAGGAATCCATGATATAATATTCCAAAGGACAGTATATACACCATATAAGAGTGAATTGGTGCATAACAACAATGAAGTCTCAATAGGGATGTAAAATGTGATGAAATCCCTTATAAAGAAGGTATCCTTAAATTAAGGACAAATCAATCTCAAAAATATGTGTGAAGAATATAAATACACCCAATATAAGTGGATATTAAGTGTAAAACAATAAAAGGTCATTCACACATATTGAATGGATGACATATTCAATGACTACATGTTGAACCCAAAGAAATCGAAATTGGGTTAAGAAGTTCCCTTGACAGCCTAACGGCGTCACATCAAAATGAGTTGATGAGAGATAAAAAGAGTATCTCATCACTTGGACACAAAATTTACATCATTAAGGATATATGAGAACATATCCCAATGTAACAATATGTGAATTAAAAGACCCAATAAAAGAAGTCTTTTAAAAAGAGGAGGGTGAAAGGTTCCCTTACCGACTTGGGTATCTTTCAAAACATACACCCCATGAAAGAGGGACAATAGATCATTGATGTAAATACTCATAAACGAAAGTATTTTACACAAAGTGTAGAATAATGGGCAGTACATACACCACTCAATGGAATTTGTGGCAAAAGTAGCGTAAATCTCACGAGAATAAAAGTGAGATGAAAAATCCCTTACGAGAACTCGGCAGCCTAACGGCGCCACATAAAACTTCCAAAATGGATTGATGAGAGAGAATAGGGTCTCTCATCACATGAACATAAAAATTACAGTAGGATTAATATAAAATAACATCCCAATCATCAGAAAGATGAGCTTAAAAGAAATGACATAAAAGAGTGTACTTAAAGAGAAAGAGAGTTGCAGGATCCCTTACCTCGGGTCCGACTTGACTCGATCATTCTTTAATCTCCTGAATAATAAACTTGAGTTAATTTCTAATTCCTTAAGAACCCTTTTCAAGTTCATTATTACTTTTATACCACTTATTACCTTGTCATAAACATTATGTAATCATTTAAGTTAATAATATTTGTTTTGCCGATATTTGGTTCTTAAGTCGAAAGTGGTCTTCTTACAATTACATGTTGTTCGTGTGGCCAAATGTTTATTATATCCAGAATTGTATTCATTATGTAGATATCATATATTTCATATATATCCAGTACATGCATGCATTTATAACATTACATAATCATTTAGAGGTAAGAAATGAAATGCACCGTTCATGGAGACGGTAAGCCGTACGTACGCATGAACGCTACTTTCATTTCTATTTCGTATTTTATAGAATGGAATAATAATGATATAAAGGTATATTATAATTCCAGTATAATATCATATATAATATCATATTTCCATCCTTTATACATCCCACATATGGTATTTAACGAATCAAATCACTTTGAGGGGGCGGTAGTCCGCACTTCCTTAAATGAAGATATCGTGTATACCCATAATGGAAGCCACAAAGGTAAGACAAAAATGAAAAATACAGAAGCATAAATAAAACATAAACATATTATATATCATATATAAAAATAGTGACATCATAATGGCCACCTTTGAAGGTGTTAAATGAGTATTGAACAATCATCGTTTCGGGAGGCAGAATTTCACCGTCCACGGAAACCGTATGTTCTTTAACCATTTGATGTAGTTGTGTGAGAGTGTAGCTAAAATAAATCTTGTAACAACATACTAGTATATTTAAGATACTGGTGTTGTTACAAAAGAAGTAAATAAAAAGAGATTATAGGTTTGGAGAAGCAAAATAAAACAAATGAACAAGAGAGAATGAGTTACCTTTAAAAGTGTAATCTCCTTTTGATTTGAGCCTAAAGGCTTCCTTTGAAAGGATTATGCCCAAAGGGGATCCTCTAGGATGAGGAGAGGGATGTTGAGAGAGTAAATGGGCAGGGGTTGGCCGAGCCAAAGGCTTGAGGGGTGTGGGAAAAGAGGTAGAGGTGGGGGCCTTTTATAAGAGGAGAGGATGGGCACTTTTGGAAAGCAATGAAATATTACATTATTTGAAAATGCTTTTCGGTTCTAAAGGGTTCCACATTGATAGAATTCGTGGATAAGGTGATAAGTCATCGAAATCCACTCATCCAATTGGTTTTGTCCATGTGTATATTGTAGATTTTTCATTATCTTTCCATTTTAATTAAATTGTCAAATAATGATGTCATCGCTGCATCATTATTATGTCATAAATAATTTAATTTCTTTAATGTCTAAAAATTATAAAAAAAAATACTATGATATAGGAAATCTTTTTAGCTTTCCAATGACTATTTATAATCAAAATTTGGACTTGTATAACCCCACTTAAAAATTGTTTTAGTAAAACATACTATGTTAGTGTCATTTTCACTTTAACATTAAATAAAAAGTATTTTATGTTATTTCCCAACAAAAGTGGATCCATGGGGTCCCCAAGTTAGGCCATGGCTTGTCTTGGTCGGCCATGACACAACCAATAGGGTTGTGACATGTGTCTAGGTCATTTAATTTTTTTAAAGTATTATTTATACCTTAAACTACACTAATTATCACTAATCGCGATTAAAAACTTAATAAGTTACTATTCACCAAAAAATTATTATAATCTCATTGAACCACATTTTACTTCTTAATGACAACCATGTATGTCGGATTTTCAAAATTCAATACACATTAGTGGTAAACTTTCATTTAACTGAAAAATCAGTTTGCTTGATTATCACTTAGTGGTTTCACTATTCATCAAAAATTGAAGTTTTTCAGAAAATTACCAAAAATTCACCCTAAGCTATATTTGATATTCTGAATTCAAAAATGAAGTCCGTTTTACAAAATTCAAAACATATTAGTCACATTAATTAATTTAATAATTAATTCCCGCTGTCAGAGCAAATAGCGTGTTTTTATAAAACAATAAGTATCAAAAGATTGACACCAGTTTAAGTCCGATTTCAAAGTGAAATTAATTACAACCACCACTATTGGATTAAATGGTAAAAATATTTCCTAATTTCACTTTAAAACCAATTCAAAAGATAATCTAATCATATAAATAAATTAGATTAAAAAGTGGTTTTGAATTAAAATACAACATTTTACACTATTCCTTAAAAAATGAACTTTATCGGAAAGATACCAAAAATTTACACAAAGTAAATTTTGATGTCCCGATTCTTAATAAGAGTTTTATTTGGTCCAAAAGAATGTTTAATAGTGAACAAAACTATATTTAATGATGGTTCAACATCAAAAGGTGATAAGTGAACCTTTAGTGAAAACTAGGGCATATACGCCTAAAATTGAATTCTTTCCGTATTTTAAGCCTCTATTCTTTATTGGATAAATGTAAAAACAATTAAAAACATATGAAATCATATTTTAGTTATTTCTATCCATTCCCGCCAATACAACGGCTACATGTTAACTACCATTTAAAATAATATTATTTTATTATTAGAGTGCAACGTAAGATTCCCAAGAAACTCGTTGTTGCGTGTTGGGTACGCCATCGAGCATAGCGTCCCCTTTAAAGTCATTTAAATATTTTATTCACAAATATGGATAAATATGAAATGTCATATTCTTTATTTACCTGGGATGTTACATCCTTCCCCCCTTTTGGGAATTGCGTCCTCGCAATTTTAAAATTGCGCTTGGAAACATCCTTGAAAGTCCCACATCGGAACAAAAGTCGGTAAAACAAACACTTTAAAATAAAGAAAGATAAGTACAAAGGTCACTCGAGTTAACCCATACTAGGATTCCAAGTATGAAAATATGGACATGGAGGAGAAAACATAGGGTCACGTTCTTATGGAGAGTGATAGAAAACATGTTTAGGAGAAAGTTAACAATGAGAAAATCACAAACTTGTGATGGGTTAAACGGTATTCGATTCCCCAGTAGGAAAAGTTAATATACAACATTTTTGTTTTAAGTTACTTTTTATTGAGGAATTTATTCATAAGGAAACATAATCACTTATCATATTGACTTTCAACTTTTATTATATTCCTTTCACAAACTCATATTTTCTCCAAAAGACGAGTATTTAGGAAGACTTGTTCACATTAAGAGTACTATAATCAACTTCTAGAGAATCACCTAATCCACAAAAGAGAACTATGTACATCCTATGTCTTTAGGCTTAAACCAGAGCCAAAACCAAAAAGTTTAGTACAAGATCAGATAATCCAGAAAAGAATAACCCCTTATAAAAAGAAAATCTATTCTTAATCTCCAAAATTTGTCCAACAAAACCCAAAGTTCAACGAGGACCATCCGATAAACAATTTGTCCATAAAATTCTTCAAAGTAAACCTAATATAATATTGAAACCCAAATATTTGAAGGATTTAGTCACACAGTCTTCCATGTTAAATCGTAACATTTATCTCCAAACAACATTAGTTGCTCCTAAAGTCTAGTATTGAAAAGTAATTAACCTAATCACATATCCTCCATGATAGGTTAATCATTTTTATAAATAACCCAAAATCAACTTACTCTTAATTCATAAAATCATATAACCAAAAATAATCAGTCAAACTAACCAGGGACTTCACGTAGTCCAGTGGTAGGCGATAAATACCAGTCGCACTTTGGTTGTGAGTTCGATTCCCGCAGCTTTGTCCGACGCGACGGGATGTCACACGGTCTGCGTGTTGTCCTTTTTCCAAAACTATATAATTCTCAAAACATTCCCCAAAATGAGATAAAATCTTCAAAAATATTCATAACATATTTTAACCTCAAGTTTATCTCATTCCTTTCCTTTTCCATCATATCATAGAGTAACCCATAATTACCTAAAAAGTAAGGATCATATAAACCCTAATGGTTACCTTAATAATTATTACCTGAATTTCCACATCGAGTTGGCCATCTCGTAAATGATGCATTAGAGAACTCACGAAGGTTGAAGTGATTGATCATGGATCCTTGATAGTTGGTTTAGAACAACTATGAGATTCCTCATTGAATCCCCTATCTCATCTAGTATCATAATCAGAGAACCACCACAGTTTCCTTCAAACCCATTGTCACTTTGGTGCCTGCTAGATCCATCCATTCACTAAAAACATAAATGTCAGTGTGAGTATATCAACAAAAACATCATGTACTAATGAGGAAGGTAGACTCTAAGATATACTTACTCATTCACATTATCTAAAATTAGGACTCTTTCTGAAATTCTAACCATTATGGTAATGTCACTTATGCTTAAAGAATACCCTAACCTCTAAAGTTATCTAAACCGACCTTTGATACCAACTATAAGGCCCCAGCCTTAAAACTTACTTAATCTTGAGTTATTACAAGATTACACATTGAGGATCTTTTCAGGTTTAGAGTTTTAGAGAATTAGATCATGAAACTTGCATTACATTCCACATTTAAACAAAGTGGTTACATAAAAGTCAGCATTCATTCTTCCCATCAACGGGAACATATTTAAAATATAACACGTATTCTCTCTTAACACATCCTTGACTCTAACGTCTTATCATGTACCTTTCCTCTTGACCTGAAAAACATTTCAGAAACTTGGGATGAGCATAAAAAGCTCAGTAAGAGTTATAAAAATATGGAAAGGAAACATGAGTTCATATATACATAAGAATGAAATCATACTTTACCCATAAAACAAAGGCACTTTAACATACCTCATCAAACCATGAATAAATCATAGAAATCATAAGACATAAAGGTAACTTGAGGCATTCATAACATTCTTATGTAGGGAGTAACCCTCTTGGTTACGTTTGGAATACCCATCACAGTATATTCCCTAAATCTCTTCGGAGAAACCTTAACGTTTCACTCCTTCGCGTTACCCAATGCATTGGAGAGCTATAACGGGCTCACCCGCCCTTAGTTTATCACGGAACCACCCGTTTTCATAACAATGCCCAAGAACCATAACATAAATGTGTCACATAAAACATCCATAAAGGAAACATAACATTTTCACATTTCAATCACAATATAACATTTTAGTATATTGAAATATTGAATCCATTCAAAAAGAAACCATTTCCAAAACCATTTAAAACATTTAAAAAAGAGATTTTTGAATCAAAGTGTCCCATACCACCTTGAAGCTTTTAAAATTTTAAACCATTAATATCCATATAAATAAATCCTTAAAACCACTTTGAAAACATGGATATTAATAAGAATGAATAATTAAAACATTTAAAACGATATTTTGGTTAAAGGGGTTTTACCAAAATTAGAGACACTTGAATACAATAATTGAGGAATAACATTTAGTCAAAACTTTGTAATATCATGGGAATAAAGGAATCCATGATATAATATTCCAAAGGACAGTATATACACCATATAAGAGTGAATTGGTGCATAACAACAATGAAGTCTCAATAGGGATGTAAAATGTGATGAAATCCCTTATAAAGAAGGTATCCTTAAATTAAGGACAAATCAATCTCAAAAATATGTGTGAAGAATATAAATACACCCAATATAAGTGGATATTAAGTGTAAAACAATAAAAGGTCATTCACACATATTGAATGGATGACATATTCAATGACTACATGTTGAACCCAAAGAAATCGAAATTGGGTTAAGAAGTTCCCTTGACAGCCTAACGGCGTCACATCAAAATGAGTTGATGAGAGATAAAAAGAGTATCTCATCACTTGGACACAAAATTTACATCATTAAGGATATATGAGAACATATCCCAATGTAACAATATGTGAATTAAAAGACCCAATAAAAGAAGTCTTTTAAAAAGAGGAGGGTGAAAGGTTCCCTTACCGACTTGGGTATCTTTCAAAACATACACCCCATGAAAGAGGGACAATAGATCATTGATGTAAATACTCATAAACGAAAGTATTTTACACAAAGTGTAGAATAATGGGCAGTACATACACCACTCAATGGAATTTGTGGCAAAAGTAGCGTAAATCTCACGAGAATAAAAGTGAGATGAAAAATCCCTTACGAGAACTCGGCAGCCTAACGGCGCCACATAAAACTTCCAAAATGGATTGATGAGAGAGAATAGGGTCTCTCATCACATGAACATAAAAATTACAGTAGGATTAATATAAAATAACATCCCAATCATCAGAAAGATGAGCTTAAAAGAAATGACATAAAAGAGTGTACTTAAAGAGAAAGAGAGTTGCAGGATCCCTTACCTCGGGTCCGACTTGACTCGATCATTCTTTAATCTCCTGAATAATAAACTTGAGTTAATTTCTAATTCCTTAAGAACCCTTTTCAAGTTCATTATTACTTTTATACCACTTATTACCTTGTCATAAACATTATGTAATCATTTAAGTTAATAATATTTGTTTTGCCGATATTTGGTTCTTAAGTCGAAAGTGGTCTTCTTACAATTACATGTTGTTCGTGTGGCCAAATGTTTATTATATCCAGAATTGTATTCATTATGTAGATATCATATATTTCATATATATCCAGTACATGCATGCATTTATAACATTACATAATCATTTAGAGGTAAGAAATGAAATGCACCGTTCATGGAGACGGTAAGCCGTACGTACGCATGAACGCTACTTTCATTTCTATTTCGTATTTTATAGAATGGAATAATAATGATATAAAGGTATATTATAATTCCAGTATAATATCATATATAATATCATATTTCCATCCTTTATACATCCCACATATGGTATTTAACGAATCAAATCACTTTGAGGGGGCGGTAGTCCGCACTTCCTTAAATGAAGATATCGTGTATACCCATAATGGAAGCCACAAAGGTAAGACAAAAATGAAAAATACAGAAGCATAAATAAAACATAAACATATTATATATCATATATAAAAATAGTGACATCATAATGGCCACCTTTGAAGGTGTTAAATGAGTATTGAACAATCATCGTTTCGGGAGGCAGAATTTCACCGTCCACGGAAACCGTATGTTCTTTAACCATTTGATGTAGTTGTGTGAGAGTGTAGCTAAAATAAATCTTGTAACAACATACTAGTATATTGAAGATACTGGTGTTGTTACAAAAGAAGTAAATAAAAAGAGATTATAGGTTTGGAGAAGCAAAATAAAACAAATGAACAAGAGAGAATGAGTTACCTTTAAAAGTGTAATCTCCTTTTGATTTGAGCCTAAAGGCTTCCTTTGAAAGGATTCTGCCCAAAGGGGATCCTCTAGGATGAGGAGAGGGATGTTGAGAGAGTAAATGGGCAGGGGTTGGCCGAGCCAAAGGCTTGAGGGGTGTGGGAAAAGAGGTAGAGGTGGGGGCCTTTTATAAGAGGAGAGGAGGGGCACTTTTGGAAAGCAATGAAATATTACATTATTTGAAAATGCTTTTCGGTTCTAAAGGGTTCCACATTGATAGAATTCGTGGATAAGGTGATAAGGCATCGAAATCCACTCATCCAATTGGTTTTGTCCATGTTTATATTGTAGATTTTTCATTATCTTTCCATTTTAATTAAATTGTCAAATAATGATGTCATCGCTGCATCATTATTATGTCATAAATAATTTAATTTCTTTAATGTCTAAAAATTATAAAAAAAAATACTATGATATAGGAAATATTTTTAGATTTCCAATGACTATTTATAATCAAAATTTGGACTTGTATAACCCCACTTAAAAATTGTTTTAGTAAAACATACTATGTTAGTGTCATTTTCACTTTAACATTAAATAAAAAGTATTTTATGTTATTTCCCAACAAAAGTGGATCCATGGGGTCCCCAAGTTAGGCCATGGCTTGTCTTGGTCGGCCATGACACAACCAATAGGGTTGTGACATGTGTCTAGGTCATTTAATTTTTTTAAAGTATTATTTATACCTTAAACTACACTAATTATCACTAATCGCGATTAAAAACTTAATAAGTTACTATTCACCAAAAAATTATTATAATCTCATTGAACCACATTTTACTTCTTAATGACAACCATGTATGTCGGATTTTCAAAATTCAATACACATTAGTGGTAAACTTTCATTTAACTGAAAAATCAGTTTGCTTGATTATCACTTAGTGGTTTCACTATTCATCAAAAATTGAAGTTTTTCAGAAAATTACCAAAAATTCACCCTAAGCTATATTTGATATTCTGAATTCAAAAATGAAGTCCGTTTTACAAAATTCAAAACATATTAGTCACATTAATTAATTTAATAATTAATTCCCGCTGTCAGAGCAAATAGCGTGTTTTTATAAAACAATAAGTATCAAAAGATTGACACCAGTTTAAGTCCGATTTCAAAGTGAAATTAATTCCAACCACCACTATTGGATTAAATGGTAAAAATATTTCCTAATTTCACTTTAAAACCAATTCAAAAGATAATCTAATCATATAAATAAATTAGATTAAAAAGTGGTTTTGAATTAAAATACAACATTTTACACTATTCCTTAAAAAATGAACTTTATCGGAAAGATACCAAAAATTTACACAAAGTAAATTTTGATGTCCCGATTCTTAATAAGAGTTTTATTTGGTCCAAAAGAATGTTTAAGAGTGAACAAAACTATATTTAATGATGGTTCAACATCAAAAGGTGATAAGTGAACCTTTAGTGAAAACTAGGGCATATACGCCTAAAATTGAATTCTTTCCGTATTTTAAGCCTCTATTCTTTATTGGATAAATGTAAAAACAATTAAAAACATATGAAATCATATTTTAGTTATTTCTATCCATTCCCGCCAATACAACGGCTACATGTTAACTACCATTTAAAATAATATTATTTTATTATTAGAGTGCAACGTAAGATTCCCAAGAAACTCGTTGTTGCGTGTTGGGTACGCCATCGAGCATAGCGTCCCCTTTAAAGTCATTTAAATATTTTATTCACAAATATGGATAAATATGAAATGTCATATTCTTTATTTACCTGGGATGTTACAGTTAGGCTGTCGAATTTTACCAAGGGATCATTTTAACCCAATTTCGATTTCTTTGGATTCAACATGTAGTTATTGTATATGTCATCTTTTGAATATGCATGAATGAACTTTTATTGTTTTACCCTTAATATCCACTTATATTGGGTGTATTTATATTTTTCACACATAATTTTGAGATTGAATTATCCTAAATTTAAGGATACCTTCTTTATATGGGAATTCATTAAATTTGACATTTCTATTGAGACTTATTTGTTGTTATGAACCAATTAACTGTTATATGGTTTATATACTATCCTTTGGAATATTATATCATGAATCCATTTATTCTCATGATATTATAACGTTCTGACTAAATGTTATTCCTCAATTATTGTATTCAAGTGTCTCTAATTTTGGTAGAACCCCTTTAACCATAATATCGATTTAAATGTTTTAATTATTTGTTCTTATTAATATCCATGATTTCAAAGTGGTTTTAAGGATTTATTTATATGGATATTAATGGTTTAAAATTTTAAAAGCTTCATGGTGGTATGGGACACTTTGATTCAAAAATCTCTTTATTAAATGTTTTAAATGGTTTTGGAAATGGTTTCTTTTTGAATGGATTCATTATTTCAATATTCTAAAATGTTATATTGTGATCAAAATGTGAAAATGTTATGTTTCTATTATGCATGTTCTATGTGATACGTTTATGTTATGGTTCATGGGCATTGTTATGAAAACGGGTGGTTCCGTGATAAACTAAGGGCGGGTGAGCCCGATATAGCTCTCCAATGCATTGGGTAACGCAAAGGAGTGAAACGTTAAGGTTTCTCCGAAGAGATTTAGGGAATATACTGTGGTGGGTATTCCAAACATAACCAAGAGGGTTACTCCCTATGTAAGAATGTTATGAATGCCTCAAGTTACCTTTATGTCTTATTATCTCTATGATTTATTCATGATTTTATGAGGTATGTTAATGTGCCTATATTTTATGGGGAAAGTATGATTTCATCATTATATATGTATGAACTCATGTTTCCTTTCCATATTTTTAAACCCTTACTGAGATTTTTATGGTCATCCAATGTTTTTTTGAAATGTTTTTTACAGGTCAAGGGAAAGGTACAAGATATGATGATAGTGTCAAGGAAGTGTCAAGAAGCTTTATTTTTTTAAATATGTTTCCGTTGATGGGAAAAAAATAAATACTATCTTTTATGTAACCACTTTGTTTGAATGTGGAATGTAATGCAAGTTTTATGATCTAATTCTCTAAAACTCTAAACCTGAAAAGATCCTCAATGTGTAATCTTGTAATAACTCAAGATTAATTAAGTTTTAAGGGTGGTGCCTTATATTAAGAAAGGATTGGAAACTTCCATCATTACAGGTGTTAATTTATAGGGAATTTGATTGGAATAGAACTATTACCATAAATTTTATGGTCATTTTGTAAAGATATTTTTATTTTGGATTCTCAACGAAATACATATCAAGCATTTTTTTTGATGAAAAATAAGTAAAATCTATTTGAATAGATATTGAAAAAAATGTATTATATTACACAATGAGTGTTCATATGTGGTTCTAAACATTGAGAAATTAATTTCACTATCTTGATTTCATTGACCCGTTACAAGATAGAAATCATAGAAATTAGTCAAGCCCACCTTATTCCATGAAGAATCAATCCTAGAGGGACACACCCTATTTGTCTATTCATCCTGACTATTTGATTGGAATTTAATTAATGGAATAAATATTATACTAAAAACCAAGGAATAATTTTTATAATGTATTATTGATCAAAAATTATTTAAATAATTTTTAATAAATATTTTTTCCATGATTCAGAATAAAATATTAATTTATGAATAAAATATTTAATTAAATAATTACTATAATATTCATTAAATTTTGAGAAGGATGAACATATCATGAATTTGTCCAGTGATAAATACTTTTTTAAAACCCCATAGAATACTATTTATCATTGTGATAGTTACCACAATCTATAAATTAATAATACTATTTATATTAATTTTCCATGGGGTCAAGAAGCATTATTTTGATATATAAGGGCTGGAGTGCAGTTAAATACAATTTTACCCTTATCTCTACTTCAATAAATATATGGTTATGTCTATTGTGTCTGGATAATTGAATGAATTATAATTTAGAATCAAGGAACAGAAAAAAAATCCCTTTCAAATTCTTCAACCTCTCATCTTATCAACAATAAGAAGATATGATTTAATCCAAAATGATATTGAAGCGGTACAGAAAAAAAAATATTGATCTACCCTCTATAACTAGACGATAAATTGGTTAAATTCAGTGATTAAATGAGAATGTTTAGATCACTATAAGAGGGATTATACACTAAGATCCTCTTTATGAAATGAGTGTAATCCGAAAGGGGTATTAGATGATCATCATCATCATTGAATAAAGTTATTAAGTTGAGGTATCCTTTCTACATATCAAAATTAAATTAATTATAAATTTAACTTGAAAATTTCCTCTTTATGTTTTAGGATATCTTTTGTTCATATTTGGGGAAAAATATTCACAGGCATGATGTTTAACTCTCTTAAATTTTATTTGACGATCCATCAAATCAACATGGATACACTTCTACCATTGTACTACTATTTTTTACAAAAACATTATTTTTTATTAATGGATAAATGCTTTATATTTATAATTATTTATTTTATTGTTGTAATTTATGTTCAATATATGTTATATATTTCATTTCATGAATATTCATTTTCTAATCGTGTTTTACTTACCAGGATTTCAATATTTTAATTATCATTGTTTAGGGATTTATATTTTTAATGTACTAATCATAGATAAATAATGTTATAAGATACCATTGGGATGTACTGAGTATTATGGATGATGATCTTGGGTTACATAGAATGTAGTTTTATTAAACACTATGTACCAAAATGAATTTCACCTGGAGATGTTGTGGGATTCATGGAACGTCATGAAGTAGCGACACATGATGGGCTTATGGGACCTTGTGTGTAGATCGGGAAATTATAGCACGTGATTTTTGAGATTACACAGCATGTATATGGAATACACATCATGTCATCTATACTATTAGTAGTGAAATTCACATAAATTTTTTTTTCAAATATATTATTATCTATATTATAGAACTAACACCCTACAACATTAATGGGATAACCTATGTGTACCCATAATAAATTACATGTAGTTTAATATTTCCTACATCCTAAAAACACATTTATTCTTTTGTTGAGTTATATCAACACAAATGTAGGGGAACACAAATTTTGTAGATGACATACATGTCATGCGGTCCTGGGTCTGAAAACACACCATGTCCTTTGGTGGGTTGTGTAGGAAAACAGATAATGGGATACATAACATGTATCTAGCTATCACACATCATATAGTCAAGATGAGGTGCACATCAAAGCCTAGTGAGTTTACCTCATGTACATCGAAAATGTGTCAAATGATGTGAATCTTGATGTTTTATTCCATTTTTTCTCCCAGTAATGGATTAAGTTAAATTACATTAAATAAATTATTATATATTTAAGAAATGATTCATTAAATAGAAGATAATGTGTTTGGAAATATAATAACAGTTTTAAAAAATTTAAAATGCTCAATTTATTTATAGTAATTATCTATAATAATGCTTCATGTCATTTATTTTGCATCAGTTCATTTATGATTTGTATCTCTAATAGAATTTAGAAGTTTATTAAGATAAGTTTGATTTAATTAAGTTATTAATTATTTAGTTAATCCAAGTGTGTTTATCTTAATAACAATTCATAAATAGAAATAAAGGTTAGATTATATACTTTTGTGCATTTGTTACTTCAGAATGGATGTTCTTGATATTAAACAATATCTGTGTATGTGTTGGATTTATTTATCAAAACAAATTTCATGGGTTTTTAATTATTAATTATTAAATCAATGTTGATGGTCTTCAAGTCATCCATCAATCATTTATTATGCATGACCTTCATGAATATTTTCATTTATGTAATTCCCCTAAACAAATCCTTTGTTTATCCTCACCTATATGTGCGTAATAAATATATGTAAGAAAATTACTATCCTATGTTGTTTGGAGGTGGTTCATGAAGGAACCAATATGTTACCAACCTAGGTAAAGAACACGTGGACATGTGGTATGTTTTTACTCATAATAAGACTATAACAATGAGTTTCCCTATGTAAGATGCTGATTTATTATATTTTCACTAAAAACGTTATATAATATTAGGATTGTATCATTAAATTATTTACATATTTAAGAATTATTTATTATTTATCTTGTGGATGCAAAAACATGATCACATACATAAAAGAAATAATATTTAATGATCGAATTAAAATTAATGGGTTATGTGTAATTACTTTATCGAAATCATGGTCAACCGCTAAATTAAAATCCACTTAATAATAAAAATACATGTAAATGATAAAACAAAAAATATTTACCCATAATAAAAAATCCATCATGTAAATATTATTCCATTAAGACTTCCATTTATTAAATAATGGTGAACTCATAGTTAATTTTTTTGTTCAGCCAATATCAGGGGATATTTTAATTTTTAGGATATCTTAATTAAGAATTTGTGTACACATAACTTAATCTATACAAGGTATAACAACCTATGTCTACCCAAAAAAAATTGAGAGTCATGTATAGGGGAAATCTGAGTAAGGGTTTCAAGATTTTGTAATACACTAAATTGATCAATGAGACGTAAGACCATAGTTGGAAAGTCATCGAACCCAAATAGTTTATTGTAAATTTCATGGAATATATCATGATTATGAGAATGGAAATATGGACCTATTCCACTAGAATGTCATAAAAACTATATATTTTGAGTTTAGTGGTGAGGAATATTGAGACCTCATAAAATTTTGGGAGGATTATTATAATTAATTTAATTATGTCTCTCATAAATCAAAGTCATTTAATTTACTAATAATCTTGAATTTTAAAATTTTAAAATGATGAAAAATTTTCCATCCAAATTTTCCCTATTATCAATATTGGAGAAGTACTATCTTCCAACATGAAATAAATTATAAGAATATTTCAAATTATTTTGGGTTGTGTATCATCATAAATAGAAAAATTACATGTTAGAATCCTCACTTCCATATCCTCTTATTAATTAGGCATGTGATTAAGAGTAAAATATCTATGAAAAACACTAGAACAATGCAGTCAATGATCAATGATTAATTCATCAATCTATATTTAGTGAAATCAGTATGTCTTATAAAGACATGTAATCTAATAGCATGCACAAGAACCCTCATGGTCTTTACCATGGTAGATAAATACAAGAATTGTTTTTGATATCCAAGGTTCTATTTAAGAGTAATCTAGGATATGGTGTGTTATATGGACGTTAAGTTGTCAAAATAATTGGATACTGTGAGATCATACTGGTTAATGGGTTTAAAATTCCAGAATAAATACATAGTGATCTCATTCTAGAATCACTCTGTTGGATATTATATATTTTTTATAAAAATAGTATAAAAACATGGATAATTCTATCCCAGATATACTGACACTTATTCTCAAATTTAACAATATGATGAATCATGAAAACCCTTATGTCTTTATAGTGAACAAAATTAATGGTCAGGAAAAGATCTCAATGACCAAAGCCTCTTTAAAATTCCCTTCCATGACAGTAAAGATAAAGATATAAGAATGAGAAAATTATTTTTTATTTTTCCATTTAGAAATAAGGGACACTAGAAGATAAATTGCACCCATGAAAAGAATCAAGGGGATACATCATGCATTTTTTATCAAGTGAAATAATTATATTTCAAAATAATTATTTTTAGATATAGAATTTTGTGATACCATATTTAATAAAATCTAGGAAGAATATAGATTCATAAATATTTTGTAACACTCCAATACTCCATAGTACACTTCCTTCTTAAATAATTCAACAGTGTGTGATTTATACAACACCGAGTTCAAGGACACCACGACCTACCAAACTAGCCATTAAAAAAGATCTTATGAAAATTATTAACCAAATTTTAATTTTATTTGGGACATATAATTTTTACATTCATCTTTAGTTTTTCTTAGATATAATATAAGGATAAATTTAATTTTTCAAATAAAAGAAGTATTTTTTTAAAAAGGCTAGTTTTCTAAAATTAATGGTGAACCACTTTTAAATACATTATTTGACACTTTTATATATATTAAACTTTATGAAATTAAATTCTTCTTTATAATTGGTACATAAAAATTTAGTTTGGATAATTAATTTTTACTTTTCTGATAACTTTCATATTTTGATGAATATTGAAATATACTAAATTTTAATTAAAGACAACATTTTTAAATGAAATAATTTATTGTGATAAATTATAAATTTCAGTGGTTTTAAAGTGTAAGTATATTATATTTTTATCATTTAATATAATTTTGTTCATTGGATGTAATTTCAAATTTATATTGGATATAAAAACATGTCCATCTATTGATAGTTTTTACATCTAAAACACCCACTATTATTTTGACAATAGAAATTAATTTTAAATTAATTACTGCCAATTTTTTGTTTTGAATATGGAAAACTGGATTCTATATTTGGAACCAGAAGTTACAAACTTTGCAAATAGGTACCTTTTATTTTTTGACAGTATGAATAGTCCCTTCAGTAATTATTTTTATTTACCAATGTTAAAGGGTAAATAAGGTAAGTAAATGTAAACAAATCAAATTAATATAATATAAAAATACAATAAAACATGTCCTAAACAAATTTTATGAGATATATTTAACTAATATAATCCTTAGGATGAAAGTTTGAAATTTTGGGACAACATGGTTGTGATAATGACATGTTATAAGAATTAATTTAATGTAAAGATAATTATAATAGAAACATATATCTTTTACTAAATTAATTTTAATATAGGGTTATATAACTAATATCTAGGACTATAAATAGAAATTATAAATATAAAAAGATTTTTTACATCATCGTATTTTATTTTCAATGTTTATTCATAAAATAGATAAATTTAATAATGACACAATGATGTTGGAGTGGATGCTTCATTAATAAAAGATTGAAATAAAAGGTATTATAAATTATAAAATAAATGTAATTTAGTTTTCATGATATCATACAAGAATTTTTTGGTAGATATTCTCATGTTAACTTTATATTAATTCCTTTTTTTAATGAATCGGGTTGTTATGAATTTGTAAAAAGTCAAGTATGAATAGTGTCCAAAATTGACATAATTCATAACATAAAACATAAAATAGTTTATTAAATGATATTTAATTATTAAAAATATGATATTCATCCAAATGGATCATAAATGTCCAAATATTTCATAAATGACTTTTTTGTTGGTCGTTTGACATGATATGATAATTAAATTAGGTTATAATTTGTGAATGACTTGATATCACGGTAAGATCAAAAAGGGTAAAATAAGGGTTAATCCAAAAAGAAAAGGGAAGAATACTAAAAACATATCTAAAAATTATTTAATTATTGGTATTCGAACTGAAATCATCTTATATTAGAATTAAATGAGCTTTTGAAAAATTTTAATCGAAGTTGAATGTATGATAAATTAATATTTCTAGCCATTCCTAATGTTCCCTCCTCCCTCTTATAAAACGGCACCATCTCTACTCACTTATTCACACCTACAAATACCTTTGGATCGGTCAAACCCTACCCAAATCTCATCCCAAAATCCCTCAATAAATCCAAGAGGAAAATAGTTGAGCATAAATCCATCTTTAGTAGTCCTTTTGTGCAAATCAGAAGGAGACACCCAAAGAATATGTTATTGTTTTATCCCATCATTCAAAATTCATTTCTTCTTCTACTTACTCTTACTGAGTTGTTACCATACTAAAATAATAAATCATTCTTATTATATATTCAGAGATGTACTTAATATATGGGACAACTATATTCCTCATTTTACCCATCTTAAATAAAACAATACCACCATGCATGTGTTCGTACGGCTTACCATCTCCACAACATGATGCAATTTTTTTTCATGTACACATTATTTCAATTGGTATAAAGATGAATATTATGTATATAAATAATAAATTACAAATTATATTTATTCTATGAAATCCATATTCCATTCAATTCCATACCATTTAATCATTAATGAAACGATATCGTCGGTCGTGAGTACGTACGACCAACCATCCCCATGACGCGATAAGATTCATTTTCCACATAAACCATCCAATAATGGTTATAAAAAATATATTATTCATAATTAAAGAAATATGAAATAATAATGCTAATGGTATTATATTTATACATATACATATATTTCATTAACTTGCTTCCATACGATACAAAAATGGAAACATCCTTCATGCGTATATACGTCCTACCACTTACATGAGCGGTGTATTCCATTTCATATATCTATATATTATATGTTTTTACATTTATGATAATTAAACGATATTTCACATTATACAATCAATTAAATCATGATCAAAGTAATATGATTAAGAATAACAAGTCAAAACATGTATGATAAACAAAGTGATTATTACCAGAAATGATACATTACCTTGGAATTGTTAAAAAACAAATAATATAAAGTAATAAAAAATAATATTTGATATCATAAATATTATATTTTTGATATTAGTTAATTAAATATTCAAACACATTATACAAATGTTTCTGACACGTAAGGAGAGCATCAAACCTAAGGTAAGGGTCAATTCCTCAATATCATTTTTATATGAGATTATTTATGTGTAAGTATCTACGGGGAAATATTTATTATGCATGTCCATTTTTCATATACAAAATTTAAAAGGAATATTTTAGGGTTTTAGGGATGGAAATATTTCACTAGATCATTGTTTTAAATGTTTAATGATTTATTTTTCTAAAGCTGTTTAATTAATGTCCATGCTTGAAAATTGATTTTAAAGATTTATTTATAGGGACATGATTGTTTTAAAATGATAATTACATTAAAAAGTATCAATTTTTTGTGAAACAGTTTGATTCAATAATCCTTTAAAAATAATTTTTTTATAAACACTCTGACTTTTAAATGATTTCATGAAAAAGGGATATTTCTCTCAAATAGTTTTCCTGGTCATTTTCAACTATGTCATCAACCTTTACTGAATATTTTTTTGATTGAGATTAAATTATTATAATAAAATATTCCATATTGTATTGAATGAGTTATGATAAGATTAACATTGGAAGTGCTGTTATTATACCATTATTTGATTATGGTTAAAGTATTATCATTTTGTATGCTAGTTTTAATATTAACGTTTAGGTTATGGTTCACCCTTTTCATATGAAGAATGCATTAGACTTAGTAAGTGTCATGTGGGTCCTGGTACAGTCCCTCGATCCATAGGTATGTCTCATGATACAAACTAGTATATTGGCACAAGGCCTTGATAGCATATTTGTGTATTATCTTGGCATAATTCGTTGAAATTGTGGTTATTATGTCCTACATTATTCATTCCCTCGTTATGAGTTTGTTATTACTTATGACTATTCGACATGTAGAATATACATGTGCATGTTTATATTGTAATGTTTTACATATATTAACCATATTATGTTCATGTTTTATGTTTATATGGCTGATTTTTTTATTATACATATTTCCTTAAAATATTATAGCTTCCACTGAATTATTTACCCTTAATGAGCATATGTGCTCACCCCTTTCTTATATTTTATTTTCCCAGGATTTCAGGAAGTGTATTGTGATTGATATACATGGTTAATCTAGAGTAATAATGGAATTATCAAAGGAATGTTTATTCTATGTAATTTGTTAGAAATTGTAATTTAACATTTATTTATGTAATTTATATTCCAAGACTACTGACTTGATCGGTCCCTCATGACTTGATTCCTTGTAATCATGCTAATATATTAAAATAATGCACCAGCTCCAGGTTTTTGGGGTCGAGATTTTAGATTTGGCCTCAGAGGAAGTTTAGAAACAACCATGGAAATATATTTAGAAAACGTAGAATAAGATTCATAACCATAATATAGACTTTGAGGAAATGTATAGAAGAAAATCATAGAATTTTGGAAATGTATGGAGTACATGGATATTCAAAGTAGTACATATCTGCCAAAATATTACTTGTAGACGTGGTTCTGGAACAGATGTACCTTGGTGGTTAAACCCTGACATAGTGTTCTGGGATTGACTCGGGGTAACATGGTACACTACAATAGGCCTTACTGCACACCATGTTTGACACCCCCAGGGTATATGCTTTAGATATTTCGAATTTTCTTTAAAACCCATTATATTGGATTTATGAGTAAATATGTCCTCAAATAAACCATATTTCTGATTATAGATTTTATATGCATAATTTTTTTTTGAATTTATGTTATGAATTTTACTGGTTTGGAATTATGCATTATGATTAATTACATATTCTAGTGTATTCCATTGTACACAATGGTTTATAGTGGAAAAAATGGAAGTAGTATCAATGCACGTATTCCACGTAGGTATTTCACTCCAATGCAAGATAATGATAGTGGATATGGAGGCACAACTGGTACTGATCATTTAATAACGATACTAGGACAGCTGACTGAGGTTATAAATAATAACTTTACCCTTATAGAGCATCCTAATCCACAATGCAGAGGATCCATGTTAGACCGCTTCATTAGACAACAACCACCATCATTAAATGGGACTAAATTTCCTTTTGTAGCGGAGAAGTGGATAAGTTCTATTGAGAAAATATTGCTTACGTTAGGGATTAATGAGAAGGAAAATATTGTTATGGTAGTATATCATCTTTTATAAGATTCATATCAATTGAGGTTATTGATTCAAAGAAAAAGGATTATGAATAATTAGGAAATATGTAATTAATGGAGTTTAAATAACTTTTCTTAGATAAATAATTTCCTCGAGAACAATGAGTGGATATGAAAATAAATTTGAGTCTTAGACAAAAGAATATGAGAATGTTGCAATGTATGTGGGTAATATCTCAGAGTTATCAAGCCATGATGGAGACTACATACATTACCCAAGATGTATTAATTATCGACAATTTGATGGGTTAAAACTTTTCCTCCAATGGGAATCGGTCTGACAATATTTCACATCATACGAAGATCTTTCCTCATGTGCTATCAAGACACAAAAGCATTTTTTATGTCTTAAGACATTAATTTAAATCAAGAGATGAAGATTAGAGTGTATTTAGAGGCATATAAAGGTAAAAAGGGAAAGAATGATTCTTCCTTATGTGATAATTGTCGGAAGAAACACCCTGGTAGTAGCCTAACCGGAATGGGAGTTTGTTGCACTTATAGGAAAAAGGTCACCATGCTCATGATTGTAAGGGAAAGAAATAATTTAGGAAATGTTATAATTGTAATGATATTGGACACTATGAAAACAACTTTCTAAAGTGTCATGTAAATATTTCATAGAGTAAGAAAATGGATCATGGCCAATCTTCTGTTGTTACTACAGTTAAAGTGGAATAATTATGGTATATGTTTTGTTATTCAAGAATTATATACCAGTTATAAGAGTAATGTGATATATATAATGATTGTAATAATGTAATTTTTTTCATTATGTTTCTAATATAATTAATCTAATCAAACATTCATTATGTGACAATAAGAGAATAATTAGTTTGTTTTGGGGAATTTGATGTTAAAATTGATTTTTGGAAATTTGGAGGCCTTTTTAATAGAGATTTATAAGAAGTATTTTGGATAACATTAAAGGTTGGAATGGATTAAGATGAACTTTGGTTAGTATTTTTTAAGGTTTAAAAATTTTATAAGAATATTTTTTGAATATTATAACACTATAGTTTTTTAAAAGGGACAACCTATAGGTTGGGTGATAAATCGTCGCGTCAGAAAAGACTACGAGAATCGAACCCACAAATGAAGTGTAGCGAGGCTTTATCACCTACTATTGGCCTATAAAAAGCCCATTAATATTAAAACTTAGTTTTTTTCTTATAAATGGTATATGTTTATATTTGAAACCAAATTAAATTGATATTAATAATATATTCTTTGAGTTTTAATTTTTTATGATAAAGATGAGTTTGTGGTAGAAATTAGTTAAAAGATGAAACTCTACACATCAATTAATTATGCTCTACATCTATGAAGTAAATTAATACTACAAAAATGTTTCCCTAGTATCTTCTTTTGTGACGAATCAAATTATCCCTTAGATCATAACAAATTTATGGTTTTTATATTATTAAAATTATCTTAATTAGATTCTATATCAATCTCGATCCAAACATGTGGTTAGTTTTTTATTCCATATCCATGTTTTCTTACGTGGGAACCTAGTATGTGTTATCTCTAGTAACCTTCATAATTACCGTTCTTTATTTAATAATAGAAGACACCATAATACATTTTTTAAAGTGGGATTTAAACTAAGATATTTTGAATTATAAGCCCCTAGTTTTAAATACCAATTTTCAATTGAGATGACACAATTTATTGGAGGAGTGGATAATGTAACAACCCAATCATCCATAATACAATTCCTTTTTAAATAATTCAATAGTGTGTGATGTACTAAATGTAGAGTTCAAGTGCACCATTACCTATAAAACTAGCCTTTTAAAAAGTGGTTATGAATAGTATTCACCACATTTTGAATATTAAATATCCTATATAGTTTTAACATTAATATTTCATGTCACATAGACACAATATAAATACAAATTCAATTTTTCTCATAAGAGAATTATTTTTCCAAAAAATGAATTCTTTCCGCCTGTAATGATGAAACCTTTTTAAATCCAATATTAGAAACTTTTATATATTCAATTTGAAGAAATTAATTTTTTCAGTAAGAAGCGTTACAGAAAAATTATGTTTGGAAACTTTTTTGAACTTTTTTGATAACTTTCATATTTTTACGAATAGTGAAAAATACTATATTTTAAAAAAAAAATCTTTTTGATCTAAATATCTTATAGAGTTAAATTATAAATTTTATTGGTTTTAAATTATAGTTAAATGATATTTTTATCATGTAATATAATTTAGGTCATTGGATGTAATTTCAAACATCAATTTAGTATAAAAACATGTCAATCTGTTGATAGATTTTACTTCTTAAAAAATCACTCTCTAGTTTTAACCAAGAGAATTAATTTTAAATTATTTTTTCTATTTATTTGTTTTGAATTTAGAAAAATGGATTCCATATTTTGAATCAGAAGGTCCAAGTTTTTTAAATAGCTACCTTTTATTTTTTTACATTATGAATAGTAACTTCAGTAATTATTTTTATTTACCATAATTAAATGGTAAATCATATTAATAAGGGTAAAAATAATATTATAATAGTATAAAACTACCTTAACACGTGTCCTAATACTATTCGATGAGATATATTCTACCATGATAATCCTTTGGCTGAATGTTTAGCATTTGGGGACCACTTAGTTGTGAAAATGACATGTTATAAGAATTAATTTAAAGAAATGATAATTATAACATAAAAATATATCTTTTACTAAATTAATATTAATATAGGATTATATAATAGATATATATTACTATTAATATTCATTAGATATATAAAACTATTTCCAACAACTAGGTATTTTATTTGTAATTTTTAGACATAACATAAATAAATTTAATTATAACTCAATGATGATGCAGTGATTGCTTCATTAATAAAGGATTCAAATAAATGATATTATAAATGTGAAAATAAATTTAATTTAGTTATCATGATGACATAATAGAATTTTTTGGATGATATTGACATATTATTTTTCTATTATTTCTTTTGGTTTGAAGGAATCAGGGTGTGATGAATTTTTAGAAATTAAAGTGTGAATAATGTCTAAAATTGACATAACTCATAACCTAAAAAATAAAATAGTTTATTAAATATTTTTAAATTCATAAAAAATTATGATTCAGAAAAATGGTTAATAATAGTCCAAATATGTCATAAATTACTATTTTTTGGGTGTTTTACATGATATGGTAATTACATTGACCCACAATATGTAAATAACATGATATCACTATAAGAATAAAAAGGGTAAAATAATGGTTAAACCCAAATGAAAAGGATAAACAATATTAAACATCAGTCTAAAACTATTGGATGATGGGTATTTGAACCAAATTCATCTTATATTCGAATTATATGAGTTTTGGTCTATTGTTAGTCTCAATTTAATGTATAATAAATTAATATTTCATGACATTCCTAAAGTACCACTCCTTACTCTTATAAAAGGGCACCAACTCTAACCACGTATTCACACATCCAATGCCATTTGTCTCGGACAAAAGCTACCCAAATCTGCTCTCAAATACCCTCATTTCATCTTAGAGGAAGACCATTGGGTGGAAATCCCACATAATGAGTCCTTTTGTGAAAATCAAAAGGAGACACCTGGAGAAGAGGTAATCGTTCTATCTCTTCTTTTAAAGTTCATTTATTCTTTTATTTCCTATTACTAATTTATTACCATAATAAATTAATAACTACATAATATGCTATATTCTTGGATTTTTTTAATATCATGGTACAACCGTATTCCTCTTTTCACCAATCCTATGAAAAAATACCAACATTCATGCATATGTACATTTTATCGTCTCCACACCATGGTATATATAGTGTTTCATGTAAACTTTATTTATATGGGTATAAAGATGAATATAATGGATGTAAATAATAAATGTAGCACTATATTTCTTCTGTAAAATTCATATTTCATGAAATTCCATACAATTTAATCATTAAATGAAGGATATTGTCTCTCGTGCATATATACGGCCAAACGTCTCCACGACGCGATGAGATTCATTCACAACTTTATCCATCCAAGAATGATTATAAATAAATATTATTCATAATTATGAAATATTTGACCTAATAATTCCACTAGGATGATATATATATATATACAC
Organism: Viscum album; assembly: GCA_963277665.1. Classification (NCBI taxonomy): domain Eukaryota; kingdom Viridiplantae; phylum Streptophyta; class Magnoliopsida; order Santalales; family Viscaceae; genus Viscum; species Viscum album. Next base: position 743,927,096 of record OY728156.1, read on the forward strand.
ATATACATATATTCCATTCACTTACTTCTATACGATACAAAAATGGAAACAACGTTCATGCATACGTACGACCTACCATCTCCAAGAAAAGTGTATTCAATTTAATATATCTATTTATGTTATATATTTATATTTATGATCTACAAATCATATTATGTATTATGGATGTAATTAAATCATTATCATTGAAATATGATCTAGAATAACAAATCAAAACACGTATAATAAACCAAGCGATTATTACCTGAAAAGTTACATTAACTTGGAATTGATAACAAATGGGTAATATAATGTCTAAAAAACATATATGATATCATAAGTACTATTTTACTGATATAAGTTAATAATATGTTCAAACAGATTATATAAGAGTTTTGGACATGTACGTGTAGTATCAGACCTATGGTAAGGATTAATTCCTCAATATCATTATTATCTGAGATTTTTTATGTGTATGTATTTACTGGGACATATTTATCATCAATGTCCATGTATAATAATAATGTATTCAAAAGTAATATTTTATGGTTTTATGGATGGAACTCTTTAAGTAGATCTTATTTTTAAATGTTTTAATGAGTTATTTTTTTAAATCATTTTTATTAATGTCTATTCTTTCAAAATGATTTTAAAGATTTATTTTTATTGGCATGATTAATTTAAAATATTAATTCCATTCAAAAGTTTCATAGTCATATGGGAAAATTTTATTCAAATATCTCTTTCAAAAAAATTCCTTTTAAAATGTTTGACATTTAAATGATTTCATGAAAAGGCGATATTTCTCTCAAAGAGATTTACAGATCATTTCAAACTATGTCGACATCCTTTACCAGATATTATTAAAGATTGAGGTTGAATTATTATAATAAAATCATTCATATTGTCTTGAATGATTTATGATAAGCTTAATTATGGATTTGTTATTTTTATACCATTCATGGTTTATGGTTAAAGTATTAACATATCTTATTTTATTTTTAATACGAATGTTTATGTTATGTTTCGCCCTTTTCCTATGAGGAATGCATTGTACTTTCTTTATGACAGGTGGGGCCCTCTATAGCCCCTTTATGCCTCAGTGTGTATAATTAGACACACTAGTGTCTTGTCATAAGTCCTTGATAGAATATCTATGAATTTTCTTGGAACAAGGCCTTGATGTAGTAGTCATTATGTTAGACATTTTGCATTCCCTCATTATAAAATTAGTTATTACATGTGATTATATGACTAGTAGAATATCCATATGCATGATTATATGGTAATATTTGTCTTATATTTATGATATTATGTTCATGTTTTATGTTTAAATGGTTTCTATTTTTGTTATACATCTTTCCATAAAAGGTTATAACATCGTCTGAATTATTTACCCTTACGGATCATATGAGCTCACCCCATTCTTATGTTTTATTTTCAAAAGATTCCAAGAAGTGTGTTATGATTGATATGCAGGGTTGAGCTAGGGGAATAACATAATTCTAAAAGGATTATTTTTGTTATGTTTTATGTTATAAACAGTAACGTAATGTTAATTTATGTTATTTATTTTGCAAGACTGCTAAACTGATCAGTCCATCGAGACTTGATTCCTTATAAAAATGCATATTTATTAAAATAATGCACTGGCTCCATGCTTCTAGGTTTGGGTTGTTACATTTTTACAATGGTGTGGTATTTATATGAGATTACAATACATCCAAACATACTATCATGGTTATTGGGAACTACACATCACATTGCTGATGAAAAAGATCATTGTTTTGAAGGTTTGTTATTATATATCATCCTTTAAAAGAAAATTGTTTATATATTCAAGTTTCATATGGATGGATTTATCTTCTTGTTTGGGAATAAATATTGATTCTTTTATAAAGATAAAATTTTTATGGTAAGTCATATCTAAATAATAATCTTTATTTTAATGAATAATGGATCCAAGTAGTGAAAATTGATAATGTAATTGTATCACATGAATCAATCTATAACTAACCATGGAATCACAAGCATTTTCCTTTAAGTGAAAATTGATTTACTAAATTTCACTAATATGGATATTTATATTCTTCTGAAGTAAAACTATATGGTTATGTCACATGTGTATACATTAAAAAATGACCAAATCCCTATTTAGTAAAAAAGATTAAAGTTCCATGAAAATTCAAGAATTAGTTCAAACCAATGTTTTTGGACCATTTAAAATTTAACCAAGTGTATGGTACTCATAGAAAATAAATTTTAATGATGTTTTAAGTTGATAAAGATATTCCATCTTTTTTAGGTATAAGTTATATTCCTTTATAAATACATAGAATACAAGAATAATGTTGAGATCCATCTTGGTACTATGAATAATAAAATCTACTTAGAATATGGTGAATAATTTATTCATCAAGACTATATTGATTTTTTACATGATTTTGGGACTCTATCTCAACTCACTCCCCCTTATAAACCTAAATGGAATTGTGAATGAAAATGGATGATCCATACCTTGTTAGACACTTTGAAAACAAGGATGATTCATGTGACTCTTGCATTATCATTTTGGGTGTATGAAATATAGAAAATGGTATAAATACCAAACTACCTTCCATATAAATTGTAATATGGTATTCCATACCAATTTTGGAGTTAATGGGAACCAATGTTGTCATAAATGAATGTGTGGTAATGTGAATCATTTATTATGGACTTTTCAGTTTTAATATTGGGATCTATATAACAACGTTAAATAGTACTTTATGATTAACTTACCTTGTAAATGGTGAGTTATAGATGATGTAAAATAAGTTTTATAGCGTATATATTTATGCATCTACTGTTAAATAGAAATTTTCATATATTATTTTTTTTAAATGTTCTAAAAGTTCCACGGATATAATGAGAAACTAAAGATATAATGAAATTAATATTAATCAATTTTTTTTGAGGTCTAGATACATTATACTAACATGAAACATTACATTTAATATTATAATGTGTTGGGAAATCATAATAATTGAGGATTATTTTTATGAAGTTTCAACTTATTGATCTATATTAGATGAGATAGTTACGAAAAACCTACTGATAGGAACACCATAAGTTTTAGGTGTCATTGGTTGTTTCTATCTATGAGTATGTGTATTGGTATCCTTACTTAAGATCATTATCAATATGTTTAATTTTATTTTGTAAATTTATGCAAGGAAAAAACATGAAATTTATATTTTGGAGAGGTATCGTTGGTTAGGTGTGTCTTTGGTGGTATGACATTTGTTAAATTGTTGAGATATAATTTTTCACTTCCATGTAAAGAAAGGGATATCTTTAACCTAGTTTATTAATAATTTTGTACCTATATAAATCCTCATCCATGGTAGTAAAAGGTAATTATTTTTAGTTAGATCAATAAATATTAAATCGTGGAAGGATAATGATATAAAAGTGAATTATTCTTTATGAGTATCATGATACAAATATATTATATTACACAGTGTGTGTTTATAAGAATGGTTTTCAGTTAAATAACTTATCCTTATGTCTTTAGGATCCTTGTTGGGTAGATTGAAACTAATCTGGGTCTTTGAATAGTATTCACTACTATCAATATAAAATCCTAGATGGTTACACACAATATCATATTCTAGAGTATGACCTATTTTGGTGAATAAGAATATTGGACATGGTGGGACCACCATGTGGTCCTAGAGTTATCCAATCAATGATCAACAATAAATAAATTTATTAATATTTAACTATAGAATAATTAGGTTGAATTTATTTATTAATAGTATTCAACTGGAATTTAGTGTATTCATGGAAACTATTATATGAATGAATATTATTATAATATTTAAGGTTTGTATTTTTTTTTGAATTAAGAGTTGAGTTAATGTATCAGGTTTATCATGTAATATATTTATTATATATTGAAATTTAGTAATAAATATATAAATAAAATTATGGCATGTTTCTAGAATTATAACATGTAATATATTTCTTTTTTATTGGGGATTTGATATATGGGGGATGAGGAACCATTTTCTTGGTATTTGAGAATCTACTATATTAGAAAAGGGTAATCCCATTACTATTTACTATTCATTCATTTGAAATTGAGAGATTCTCTTTGCACAGACATCCAAGATATAAAAAGTATCTCTTCAAGTGATTACCCCAAAAACTCCTTCGACTGATCATGGATTTGTGATCGAGGTGATCTTCCTTATGTTAACAGATTTGTCAAATCATTGTAATAGAACATTGAATTTGATGAATGAAGATTTTTTAGACTGTTGATGTTTGTATGGATTCTCTAGATGGGTTTGAGCTTGGATCCATAAATAATTGGTCACCAGTATTAGGATGTTGTTGAGAATGATTCTATTCAAATGAGGTAACCATTATGTTTTAGTTTTGTTTTTATTACATTCATTAAAGATTTCCTAACCTCTTAAAGGGTTTATATTTCTTTTGAAACAACATAGCTTTATCTCTCCGGTGATGAAATCATTAAAATCCCCTTCCAAAAAAGTTTCGGTATACATCCGAGTACCATAAATTTTTTAAAAAGGTTTCATTGAATTTTTTTTGAGATAATAAAATTATAAAATATTAAAATGTAAAGAGGCAAATTTATTTTATTTCAAAAAAAACCACGTGTCAATCCAATATCTGATGGCCATGTTTTGTACATATGAAATTTTGGATACATATCATTCAATGTTTTCTGGGTATTAAAACATCCATAATATATATATATATATCCTTGTTTTTAATTTTGGTGGAATTTTATGGAATATTTGGATAAACAACAAAATTTAGTCCATGATCAGATCAGATTCCAATCAATTGAATATTACTTATTGGAAGATATTTTTCCAAAACTATTATGGAATCAATCAATCAAAAAAACATATAATACTATTAAAAAAATGTCTGAATAATTTTAATGGGGTGTCTAGACTAATTTCTATGGATATAAAATATATATATTTAAAATATTAGGGTGGGTGATTATTGAAAACCCAGAAATAAAAAAAATAATTTGTCCTATTGATTAGGAATTTTGATTGAGTTTGTAAAAGGGATGTTCTGTGGTGGGGATGATATAATTTTTTAAAAAATAATTTTTTCCCCATTTGATATCTTATGAATCTTGGTTAAAAAAGTATACCTATTGGTGGATCCCCTACCTTCATCATCCTAGGTAGTGCATAAAGTCGTCACCTCCCACCGATATAGACTTCAATCCTTGGATTTTGTACCATTACGACTCGACCCTCCTTATCACTTCTTATATTGAAATACCTATCCAAAACTATCCACCATCCCAATAAGCATCGCAACCTCCTCCAATATTTTTCAGATTCCAGCACCATTCCCAAAAACACCATGTCTATCCCATACCGTTGTCGTTCTCCATCGTTTTCTACCCCAACCACTACCCCAAATCCAAGTCAATATGTATTCCATCATTAAGTGGACCCATGTCAATGAAACCCCCAATGTAATTACCTATACACAACTAACATTTTTGTCCAACCCCCGCCCCCTCCCACAACTGGATCATATCCCACTCGTTACATCCATTATGACTAGGTCAACCTGTGACCCCCTTCTCTTTTCACCACTCACTGATGTCTCCCCAAAAATATTGGCCAGAACTAAAATATTCGATGAGACCCTATACCCCAATCAGGATATTTCTATCCATCAATGGGTATTCCTCACTTATATCGGTCTATGGGTGGGACATTCTTACTCAGAATGGGCCAAGGTGGCTCATCCTGACTCAGTACATTCCTGGAGAAGTTCAGCCTCACTCAAAATGGGTTTCGGTTTGGTTTGTGATGCCAATTTTTTTTTGATATGTTCAAAAATAATATTGTTATTTTTTATTTAAAAAATAATAAATTATAATATTATGAAAATTATTTTTTTTATAACAAATAAATTAAATGATTAACTTATTTTTTTGGTTAAAAAATGAAAATTAATTGTGGGAACTATGTAAATTAATTTATTTTAATTTTAATTATTATTTTAATTATTTAAATTATATTGAGCTTAAAGTTAATTTATTTTAATTTTATAATCCTTTTTATTTAACAATATACATCTCTTGAGTATTGACCGATCGTTTATGTCTATTTTATTTATTTAATTATTTATTACCATCATATAATTTTTGTCATAATTAATGTATTTTATGAATGTCTATACATCTACATTCATTGTTCAATATGTAAAAGAGAATGTGCATCCAATTTTATAGGTATATATATTTCACTTTTCGAAACCCCCTCACACATGTGTGATTATATTATTAATTTATTAAATTATAATGTAAAACAACGACCATGAAAAGATGTGGTTGTATACCAAAAAATAAATGAAAACATTGGACCATGATTAGTTTCATTATGAGTTATGATCCCACTCATATGTGACAACCTTACATTATTTTTGAATCATCATGTTTAAATAGATTAACCAAGATTAAATAATCATGACCAGTCCGGTAAATTATTTAATTTATAGATTGTTTGTTATTTTATTGATAATATATTTTTTGGAAAATAAAAACCAATAGAAAAATGTATAAATATGTTGTGAATTTATCTTATTAAATCATGATCAATTGTGACAGTGATAACATTTAATGAACAAGTTTATTAGAAAATGAATAGTTTTTTTAAAAATCTTTTAAACCCCTCAGATAAATTTTGTAATGTGAATGCCTTCAATCAATCTAATTTGAAATAAATCAAGTGTACGAGGGGATCTTCTCTAAAAGTTTAGGGTTCCTCCTACTACCAGGGAGTTATCCTGAAAGAGATGGGTTGAAATAACTTATTTTGGATGAAAAGAAGTTTCCAAAGATTAATTATTTATAATTTAGACTCATGTATTTAGTAAATCATGTGTATGATTTTAAAAGTTAAGACATCACACAATTGATAAAGGAGAGAAGAGTTAATGTAGTTTCCAAGTCAAACAACTACATTGTGCTCTTCGATTTGTGTTATAACCTTATATTTTAGACTATAAGGATAGGTTTTAAGTATTATTTCCAATATAATATTATATTGATAGATTATTATCAATCTTATAGTGAGAGAAACCAGATATTGATAAAATAGTGGGAGACATTCAATAATTTAAATTAATCGAATATTTGTAATCTGTAATCAAAATCAAAGAAACAATATTTTGTATTTTTTTATAAATTGGAACATAATACCAAAAATACATTTAAATTAATTATAAAAAGTTAATTTCTTTACTAGCATTAATTTCTATAGATTTGTACAGGCACTGGCACTATATAATAAGTCATTGTAAATTCAATTTTATTTAGTCCCTAATACCTATTGAGCTACCTAAATTTAGAGTGTGAAAAAAATTATTACAAGAGACTAATGTATAATAAATATGATTGTTATTTCATAATTATATCATCAACATATTAGGTGAGTTGTGGATACAAAATTAGGAAATGCATTGATTTCACATGTAGACTCATGTCGAATAATCCTTTGAGGATAAATTGAAGCTATATTTGAATGTGTTCTTATTAAATTGGTTATGTGTTACTTTAGAGATGTATAATTATCATTCAATACGTATCTTTTTACCATATTTTACACCCATTTATTATAATTTAATTTGGTATTAAAAAATTACTAGCATGGATAACAACTTTTTATTTCCTTCTAGATAAGAATCACAGTGAAAATAAGAACATAAAGAAAGTATTACTTCTTATGGTGAGGAAGTTGAAAATATAGTGGAAAATCCAATGAAATGTGTAATTCCAAAATAACCTACATAATTTCCTTCAAAGGTTATTTGTTTATTATCATACATGAGGTGATTTTCTTCACATGTCATGAAATTAGTCGATTAAAGTTCAAAATTCTACAAACTAAATCAAAGAAGAAAATGGTATCTTCTTCTTCAGTCTCAATTTTATGTATTTTTTTGTAATAATTTTGGGTTATTTAAAAAAATATAACTAATGAGTTTGTGTATTTTAATACAATAACAATCTTTGTACAGAAAAATTACATGAAGTAAGTTGAATTATCCAACATTTTAAGAATGTGTGATTCCTACGGTAGTAGAGAGAAATAATATACTTATCATTGTTGAGATTAATGGATCTAGTTGAGCATTCGTCAAGTATTACCAAAAAATTAATATTTTATTTAGAGTGTACATAGTGAGATATTATTCGATTATTTGAATGAGTGTATTTTGTGGTGTTTAATACTCAAACAATAGTTTTGTAATATTGAAGCATTAGCAATACCCGATGAATATAAAATTTAAGACTTATAAACTAAGAATTAGAAATATATTAATTTTTCACGGAAAAATAAAAGTGGACATCATGATTATATACATAGTATGTTATTTGTACTCAGTGAAGCTAAACTCATTAGGTATTATTTATGTATATATCTATTTATTTTGGACAACAAATCCTCTAGATGAAAAATAAATCCAAAGAACTTTTAGAATTCATTTTGTTAGAGATCATGACCTACTCTGAGATAAATCTAGTGGTAAATATACATCATACCATTAATTTTTGTTTTTTAAGGAATTTAAAAGTACAGTACATAATGTGTATAGTTAGAAGATATGGGTAGATTTTCCCCATTTTTTTATAATATATCATTCAATCATTCATTGTTCATAATAATGTTTTGTGGAGTAATACACAAATGCACATTACATTTTACAAATCAAATCAATGATGTTAAAAAAAGGATTGATGATGATTCATACATATAGAACATGATTAATAAAATGTATCATTGAGCAATTCCTAAACTCACAATTCACTATACACATTAATGTTATTCTATAAGTAAAGGGATCATAAATGTTGATACTCATATTCATTGAAAAAACATTTATTATTTTCAAGACATTATTTGAAAATATCATTGTAATTCCCTATACATATTCCAAATATAATGAAAAAAAATCATTTGGGTTATATTATGATATAATTCCATTATTCCATAAGAGATCATGTTTAGATGCAAAGATTTTGTTGTGAATATAAAAAAACTTATATCAAGAGAGATACAATGTGCATCTTACGTAGTTATCCTAAATTAATATAAGGATATTAATTTTATCCATCATATTAAACTATGATATTCAAGTTCTGGATTATATTTCTATAAAAGGGTGTATTTTACATTTTTCAGATAGTGGTAGAAATATGAAATTATGTTAAACCAATTCCAGAGATGCACAAATAGTTGACAAAAGAACAAATTCTTCTAGAGCATGTGAAAAACGGAATGTTCTAGAGACACAAAATGCATAGAATGGTTAAAACCATTATAACAGTTAGGTATTCATAAAATCAATGGATATATTATTCTTTGAGAATAATGATTCCTACAATAATATATTATCTTAAAATTAGATACGATTGAGACGAACAATTAAAAATAAATAATGGATTCCATGTATCTAAGTGAATAAGATTATTATTTTGAATACTTCGGTGGGAATTCATGTGAGATTTTACATGGGTGGTACTAGAATGGTAACAATAAGGCTCGATTATTAAGACCAAGACATTATGCCAAATTCCATTATAATTTTACTTATCATACAAACATTCTAGGATCATTTTTTGGAGACTTGGATGTCAAGTACTCCAGTTGAAAAGGGTGTTTATGAGATGCAATAAGAAAGGGATGGAGAAACCATAAAATTCCAATAAGGCATTAAGTTTACATAAATCCAATTTTTGACTGATGTAAGAAAAAAAGATCATTGAGTATTTATTTAGAATGAATAGACACTATGTGTCTATAATAGGATATTGGTGCTTCCTTGGTTTTCTATGTCAAATATGTTTTCTATCAAATGGAAAACATTTATCGGTCCTATAACTATTTAAGACCAAGATAAAAGTATCCCCAAAGATATTGGAATAAATATTTAACTTATATTCTAAGTAATAGGATCTATTGAGGTATATCAATCAATTTTTAAAACCTACTCAATAGTACACACACTAACATAGTATTGAAAAATACAGGTTGTAACAATTCGTGAGAAAATTATTTCTAGTTTAACATGGCATAAATCTCTCCATGAAGACAAGAATATGAATAATTGGAGATTAAATTGGTGATTTTAATTCCATAATTTCTGGAAATGGATCAATCACATATGCCATACTATGTTGAATATATGATATTTAAAACATATACATTATGGTAAGAAAATATCATTTAAATACTGAAGAAATGATAGGGAATTAGTAATAACTTTCTAATAGTTCTTGAATAATTACAAAGGATGTATACATGGTATGTTGAGAGGAATTTATTATAGTTAAATGTTGAAAATGGTAGTCTTTATATAGGTAAATATTATCTAATATCACATTTCAACTAAGGTAATGAGAAAGAAAATATCATTCAATATAGTGGTATCTATGTCATAAAATGCTGAGTTCGTTATGGATTATGAGGTAGTTAAAGAAGCAGTGTAAAATACACAATTATTTGTTCTAGTTCATGGAATTTCACATAAATACTACTGTTATTTCAAAATTTATATTTTGATATTATACTACTATTATTATCCAAAAATTCATGTTATAAAAGTGTAATAGATGAATACACTCAAGGATATCATCTCTAGAGATTTATTAACTAATAAGGGGAGGTCACAAATATTAGAATTTTTATGTAGTGGATATGTGGAAGACCAATGACGAATGCCCGTACTTAGAAAAATATTATCTTATAATGTGACAGATCAAATGGATGGTTATGAATAGGAATCTAATGAAAGTGGGAGTGTTTTAATAGAGAATTTCCTACACTCAAGATGAATTTGATTACCTTACCACGTATTTAGTGAGTGATGCATGATTTACACTTACCGCTATTCTGTTTATATTAATGAATCCACTATTTAAATGGTAATATCCTTATATTATTTTTCAATTTAAATGGTATATTATTTTCTATAGATATAATGACAAACATGAGATACAATGACGTTAATGGTAATCAAAATTCCAATGGTCTAGAAAAATCAACATGACTGAACAATGTTTATGTCTGACTATCATACGTTAGGGGATCATAAGCATTGATACTTATTCTCAGGAATTTCCCAATTAGTGATCTCTTGTGTGTGAGATCAGGAGGAAAATAACACCAATAGAAACACAATATGTTTCATGTGTTATTGGTTTTTCATATTTATTAACATGTGTATTGTTCTCTTGAAATGAAAACATTATGGATGTGCACAATTTGATCAGGTACATTAATGCATGGAAAAAAATAAGACATTAATGACATGGTGATATAAGTGTTGTTGTAAGATTATTTGACAGAATGGAATTTGTTTAATGGTCAGTATAGAAATATTCTCATCTAAGTAGAGTAGGTGATATCTCAAGACTACATGATCATGATGGTAGAACCTTCATTAATCCTTGGGTAGGGTTGTTTAATGTAATTATGTCTATTTAGATAACTAAATAATAAAGGTAGGAAGGATAATGGAAAAATTATACATCCTTGTTTTTAAGATATCTTGAGAGAATGATATTTAATTACATAATTAAATTTTGTAAGAGTTTGATTCATTTCAATGACTTTTACTTATCTCCTTTAGGGATTTAATGGGTCCCTAGACTCCCCTCTTGGACTATGAATAATATTAAATACAATCGAGATAATGTCCTATAGGGTCACACACAATAGTGTATTCTAGATTCTCCAAAATTCTATTGAGTAGAAATATTGGACATGGTGGGAAACACCATGAGGTCCACGAGTTCTCCATGTAATAATTACCAATTTGTGAATTCATTATTTTTTACGTATAAAATAATAGGATGGAATTTTTTATTAATATAACTTTAAACGTATTTAATGAATACATAGAAAAAAATTATTTGAATGAATTTAATTTTAATATTCATGGTTCACTTAATATATGCGGGAATTGAAATCCCATATAATGACTTGAGTTTAACATGAAATACATTTATTATACATTACAGGTATGTTATAAAATTATAAATGTAATTATGATGAAATTAGTTGGCCATAACATGTCATTAATTGATTATTTAGTGGGAATTCGATGTTGGGTGGGTAAGGAACCATTTTCTATGTATTTGATCATCCACTATATAATATTAGGAGAAACACTTTTCTAATGAGTATTCATTCATTCGAAATTGGGAGAGTCTCTCTCCTACTCAAACCTTGATAGAGAAAAACTCACATCGAGTGATTGATTAAATAAATAATTTGCGGGTTTAAAAGGATTTGATCAAGGTGATCATTGTGATGCAAAATGATTCGTCAAAGCTCCATGATAACACCCAAAATTTAATGAATAGTGATCTGGAAGATTATTGTAGTATCTTTGTAATATATAGAGTGGTTTGAGCTGGTATCCTTAATGAAATGGTGTCCAATGATGATGTAAATTTGAGTGTTATATTATTCGAACGAGGTAAAAATTGGATTTAATTTTTGTTCATATTAAATTCATGTGATATCCTGGTCCTCATATCGTGGCTTGGATCACTGGAGATGGAATTTATTTCCTATTATTTTGATGAAACATTTTAAATCCATGACCCATAAAATTCTTCTATGTTCATCTATAAAATCATCAAGTAAAAATGTATTCACAGTGAGGCACCAAGTGTATCATTATAGGAGATTTCATGGAAATTAGTGGATACCACCTATAAAATACTTCTGATAAAAAGATTTTGGATGATAGAAATTCCACATTCCTTGAGAAGGGACATATCTATAAAGAAGATGGTGGGATAGAGATAAAATTTGATACATTCCAAGAACTAGATAAATAATAGATAGAATAAGGTAAAATAAAAAAAACCCACATAAAATAAGAAGTTCCAAAGACACTAGTACTATATCGGTGTATAAGATATGTTAAAAAACCATAATGATATAATTTTCTAGTCCCTTAGGATGGTAAATCATTATTAGTTCATAATAATGATCTTATAACATATAAGGACTCATTAAGTGTCATAAATGTCTCCAATTGTCTAAAGACATGAATTTTGAAATGGATACCATGTACCAGAGATATGTTTAGATATTGGAGGATACTCCAATGGATGTATATGCCATTATATCTAAATGGTTATTTAATAAAAACTGAACATTGATGGAAAAGTCAAGAAATATAAAGAATACATTATAAAAAAGTGGTTCAAATAGATACAAGGCATAGAATCAGGTGAAACCTTTTAAATAGCTTAAATGATAATATTCTTTAAAATTATACTTGTCAATTTGGATTTATGTGAATATTATATTTAAAAAAAGGATGTCAAAACAGCCTTTCATAATGGGAACCTTTATGAATATCTGTATATGGAACATCCTAAGGGTTTTTGGCTCCAATGGTTTCCAAAAAGGCATGAAAGTATAAAACAAATTTTAATAAATTAAGAATGAATCTAGGTCATGTAACATTCAATTTTATGAAGCCATAATAGATATTGGTTTCATAAAGTGCCAATGTGATCGATGTGATTATAACCAGTTTAGTAGGAGTAGTTATTTTTCCTAGTCGTATATGTTGATGATATATTACTTATTGAAAATGAAATATCAGTCTTATAGTATGTAAAATCATATTTTAATAAAGGTTTATTTTGTATTGGAATAGGTGAAGAAATATATACTAGTGGGATTACGATACAACATGATAGATCACAGAAGCTACTCATCATAATTCAAGGATAATGTATTGAAACCATACTGGAGAGATTCAGTATGGAATAATGAAATAGGGGATTGGTTCTGTAGAGACCCGTATCTTGACGTACATTGACATTACATTACTTTTTCGGAATACTTAGTACCTTACAAAAACACACACACAAGGACCGTAATAGTTTAGTGTCTTTGGAAACTCGGACTATAATCTTCTAATCATGGTGAAAGATCTTAAAAATCTCCCATAAAGATCTTCTTTTTTTAACCTAAAACCTTTCTTTATATCCTGGGGAAAAGAAAACATAAAAGGGTGAGCTCAAATGCTCAGTAAGGGTAAACAAAAAAAATATCAATCACATCATATTCATAAGAACATAACATTTTGGAAATCTTAAACTGCAAAAGAGAGCATAATTTCATAATCATGGGATAAATCATGGCAGTGAAAAAGTAATCCCAATAATCATAACTTAAAACATGAAACTTTGTGGCAAACACACATAATCATAGAGAATCATTTCTTGTTAGTCAAGACTAATTTCCAAGACTATCTTAGTGGACAAAGTCCCTTTCTGAATCGAGTAACCCTCGTTTCAGTCCTGTTTCACTGAACCGGTATAACCTACCATTTCAGCCATGTCTATCTCATGAGATATAAAATCTTTACCCAATGCATTGGAGGGAGATATAGGTCCCACCCATCTTATAATGAATTCTTTCTTATGTGTGCCACATAATCATAAAACATACATCATCGCATAACACATGTAACAAAAATGGGATTCTTGAAACATCATGACATCATAAATCAATTCATATAAGATAAAGGAATTCATAAACATAATTCCATCACAACATAGTCAAATCAATGTAAAAATATGGATAGAAACAGAACCCTTTATTATCTTAGATGGAAAATAATTTTGATAAAACACTTGAATTGAATTCTTGAGGAAAATATCCTTTCTTCTTCAAAATCAATTTCTTTTCACAAAACATCATGCAATTTTAAAAGAAAGAGATTTTATTGAAAATAGTCATGAAATCTTTTAGAGGAAGCTTCATGAAAATAAGGCTTTATAAAATAGTAGAAATCCGTTCGTGCCGTATAAGTTAAAAAAAAACATTCTTCGTACTTTTGTCGGAAAAGTCAAAAAGTACCACGTACGAAAAACGACAAAAGATTCCTTTCATATCTTTTATAAAAAACTTACCGAAGGGTAAAATTGGATATAAACTATTGTAGAAGGATGGAAATAATATTACATATTGATGAAACATGGATGTGGATGATAAAATACACCCCAGTAAATACTTACGAATAAACAATCTCGGATAAAAATGAGATTGTGATATTTCCCTTACCTTAGGTCCGATTTGCTTTGTACGTGTCCGAAACTCCTCTTCTTTGAAGCGCCTTTTGGAGACCTCCTCTCAGGGAACTAAAATTGGTCTTTGAGGAAGACCAGAACCTCTAGGATGTTTCTAGGGAAGTGGAGAAGAGATTTTGGCAGGGGTTGGCCGAGCTTGAGTGCTCAAATTGGTGTGGGGAGGAGGGGGAGGAGGTGCCCTTTTATAAGGGAGGAGAGGGGCACCTTAGGAATATCTCAAAATATTATTTTATATTAAAGTAAAACACGGTTTATAATGGTTCCAAAGGGTCTTATTTCGAAGCTAAAGTGGGGATGGGTCGAAATCCTATCAACCAATAGGATTTAGACAAGTTTAGGTTCTTATTTTAACCTTATCAATTAGATTTAACTCTAAGTTAAATAATTTAACTTTTACCGTGTCTTTTTGTTTTCTTTCACTATATGGTTAATACACTTACTATAACATGCCAAACGAACCCCAAATTGTTTATTATTAATATATATATCCTTATCTAAGTCATTTGGCCGAACCTTAGATTTTTAGGAATAAAATAACAATTAATAATATAATATTTGATTTAAAAACTATTTTGTGTCAATTTGGACACTATTTGATATATGATTTTTGTGAAAGTCATAACATAATTATATGTTCGAACCAAGTTGATTAAATCAACACTAATATATCATAGTAACCTAGAAAATTAGTGGAATTCATAAAAAGTCTCAAATTACATTTATTTTGGTGTTTATAACATCAATTATGTCAATATTTCATTAATAAGATAATTAATGCATCATCATTGTGTCATAAATAAATTAAATTATTTAATGTCTAAAAATTACAAATAAAATACCCTTATGTAGGAAATCTTTTTATCTTTCTAATGAATATTTATAGTCGAATTTATCTTATGTATAACCCCATATTAAAAATGATTTACTTATTAAACTTTGATTTTAACTATTTTAACCCTTCTTTAAATAAATTAATAATAAATGTTCTAATCTAATCCAAGTGGGCCTAAATGGTCATATTTTATTCCTAAGTTTGTTTTTGGTCGAATTACACTTGTCCAATAGAATTAGGACATGTGTTAGGGTAATATTGATATCATATTTACCCTTAGTTACCCTATTTACTATTAACCGCGGTAAAAATAGGAAAAAGTTACTATTCACCAAAAAATTATTTTCATCTCATTGAACCACATTTTAGTCCTTGATATTAACCGTGTCTCTCGGATTTTTGAAATTTCATTCACAGAAGCGGTAAAATTATGTTTTATGCAAAATTCAGTTTTTAACCTACCACTTAGTAGTTTCACTATTCATCAAAAATTGATGTTTTTGAGAACAATGCCAAAATTTCATCCTAAGCTATATTTCATATTCCGAATTCAAAAATGAAGTCTATTTTACCAAATTCATAACATAAAAGTTGCATTAATTAATTTTGTAATTAAATCCCGCTGTTAAAACAAATAGCGTGTTTTTATGAAACAATATCTATCAAAAGATTGACACTTGTTTATGTCTAGTTTAAATGTGAAATTACATCCAATGACCAACATTGTATTAAATTGTAAAAATATAATCTAAATATACTTTAAAACCACTCAAATTAATTATTTATCACTATTAATTATTTCGATTAAAAAATTTGTTTTTAATTATAATTTAGTAATTTTCACTATTCATCAGAATATGAAAGTTATCCGAAAAGTACCAAAATTTCACCTTAGGCTAAATTCGATACTCCGAATCCAAAAATGAAGTCCATTTTGAGAGCTAAAATTTCTAAAATTTAAAAAGTGGTTATTACTATTCATAACGGCTAGTTTTAATAATATTTTAATAGCAAATCATTGTTTCGTAAAACTCAGTATTACGTACCACACACGCTATCGAGGAAGGTTGCGATTGCATGTAATGAAAGGCAAGTCAAGGATGCATGTTGTGCATGCTCCTTTTGGTGTAGTGTACAACATAAGACATTAGTGAAATAAAAAAGAATATTTTTCATAAAATCTCGGGCTGTTACATTCTACCCCCCTTAAAATGAATTTCGCCCTCGAAATTCGTCGGGGTTATAAATGGTTTACTATTAGAATGTTTCTTTAATAGAAACCCACATCGTAAAAAGGAATACCAAAACTTGGATTTAAAAACTAAAGTATGAAATGTAATGATTACCCAAATAAACTAATCACTGGGTTTCCACATAGGTGAAAATATGGATATGGAAGAGAAATCTAACCATCATGTTCTGATGGAGAGTGGTAGAGAACGTGGCTATGGAAAAGCCAGTAATCACAAATCCATAAATTTGTGACAATCTAAGGTACCATCTGATTCATCAGGTATAAGAGAACTAGGACAACATTTTTGGTTTTCAAGATCATTTCCCTAAAGTTAAAGAATTTGAATTAGAATAAATACTTACTTTATTTTGGTACAATCTCACTGTTGTTCGTGCCTTTAACAATTTCCACTTCATCTCTTAAATAAATGAAGTTGAATTTGTTATTCGTGAAGTGTTAGCAGATCATGTGATAGAATGACGGGACATTCCATCTGTCTCAAAAGGTTAGCAAAATTTATATAATAAGTTGATCTATAGTGGGATTAATCATATATGGTTCCTAAAATGGGCTTATACTTCATATATCATACTGCTTAATATAATAACACTAGTTTCTACTAAACAGGGACTTCTTGTAGGTCAGTGGTAGGCGATAAAGGCCAGTCGCACTTCGGTTGTGGGTTCGATTCCTACAGCCTTGTCCGAAGCGATGGGCTATCGCCCGTCCTGCAGGTTGTCCTTTTTCTAAAACTACGTTACTATAACATCCCATCAATAATATCGAAAATCTTCTATCCTTAAACAATACTAACTTATGTCCAACATAATCCAGTCTAATCTTTAGGCTTATACATAATACTGCAGTCCACTCTCATAATATAGTGACAATGATTACCAGAGATTTAATACTGTCGTTGATCCCCACATATCATAAGATATGTCTTGTTGGTCACATTCCAAACATTCAAAGTCCTTAATCATGTATTCTCTTGAATAACTTAGTGAAAACATGAATGCAGTTAAAAGTTAACACTTTCCACATACTAAAATCCTTAAAATTCTATATACTCAAACCATGATATCACTTAGTCCTTATATCAATCATGAGCTCATGAATACTGTCAAACATTTCATTTTCTCCTTATCCCTTCATTATGCGCATATCATCTTCTTTCCAAAATATTTGAATCACTTTTCATGGTTACCGGTACCTTAAAATTATTGAAAACCACAATAATACAAAAATATTCTAATACACAATAAAAGTACCTCAACAACATTATTCTTGAATACCAATACATAAACACTTCAATCCATCCTCTTAAATTATTTTCCTGGAATAAGTCCTTCCTTGATTTAGAAGTAACTTTTTAGGTCAGGGCATTGAGTTGGGTAATGCCCATGTTCTCCACAAATAATACATTGAACTCCATAACAGTCTGTCACTCTATGACCCTTTTCTCCACACAAATAACATCGGTCCCTCCATTTGAGGTATTCCTCAAGGTTCTTCTTCCCTTCTTTAGAAATCTCAATCTTCTTTTCTTTCTGCTCCTCAACATGCGAACATGCATAATAGTCTATCTTCCTCTTCTTTGATGAATTAGGCATACCACTAAATTTCACCTTGTTAATCATATATCGCGATGATTGATTCGGCATAATCACAACATCTTTCTCTCTAGGCATTACACAATTTTGTTGCTCATAGTCACCAATTTGTCCATTGGATTCAATGTTAACTGAATTCCTTTTGGTTCCCTCCATTAACTAAAACACAAAAATAATTTTGTGAGAATCAAAAATCATGCTAGAGAAAACAACATAGTAAAGGGAATGTATCCTCAATACCTAACTTCTTAGGTTTATTCTAATATCGTTACCATAGTTCTAGGAATATATCCTATATGTATACTTATCCTTAGGGACATCCCTAGACATAACTTAGAAATAACTCTAGGGATCTCACTAACGTTTTCGCATCCTAGTTTCCAAAGGTTGACTAAACCTTTCCTCTGATACCAACTGTAGAGACCCGTATCTTGACGTAAATTGACATTACATTACTTTTGCGGAATACTTAGTACCTTACAAAAACACACACACAAGGACCGCAATAGTTTAGTGTCTTTGGAAACTCGGACTATAATCTTCTAATCGTGGTGAAAGATCTTCAAAATCTCCCATAAAGATCTTCTTTTTTTTAAACCTAAAACCTTTCTTTATATCCTGGGGAAAAGAAAACATAAAAGGGTGAGCTCAAATGCTCAGTAAGGGTAAACAAAAAAAATATCAATCACATCATATTCATAAGAACATAACATTTTGGAAATCATAACCTGCAAAAGAGAGCATAATTTCATAATCATGGGATAAATCATGGCAGTGAAAAAGTAATCCCAATAATCATAACTTAAAACATGAAACTTTGTGGCAAACACACATAATCATAGAGAATCATTTCTTGTTAGTCAAGACTAATTTCCAAGACTATCTTAGTGGACAAAGTCCCTTTCTGAATCGAGTAACCCTCGTTTCAGTCCTGTTTCACTGAACCGGTATAACCTACCATTTCAGCCATGTCTATCTCATGAGATATAAAATCTTTACCCAATGCATTGGAGGGAGATATAGGTCCCACCCATCTTATAATGAATCCTTTCTTATGTGTGCCACATAATCATAAAACATACATCATCGCATAACACATGTAACAAAAATGGGATTCTTGAAACATCATGACATCATAAATCAATTCATATAAGATAAAGGAATTCATAAACATAATTCCATCACAACATAGTCAAATCAATGTAAAAATATGGATAGAAACAGAACCCTTTATTATCTTAGATGGAATGTAATTTTGATAAAACACTTGAATTGAATTCTTGAGGAAAATATCCTTTCTTCTTCAAAATCAATTTCTTTTCACAAAACATCATGCAATTTTAAAAGAAAGAGATTTTATTGAAAATAGTCATGAAATCTTTTAGAGGAAGCTTCATGAAAATAAGGCTTTATAAAATAGTAGAAATCCGTTCGTGCCGTATAAGTTAAAAAAAACATTCTTCGTTCTTTTGTCGGAAAAGTCAAAAAGTACCTCGTACGAAAAACGACAAAAGATTCCTTTCATATCTTTTACAAAAAACTTACCGAAGGGTAAAATTGGATATAAACTATTGTAGAAGGATGGAAATAATATTACATATTGATGAAACATGGATGTGGATGATAAAATAAACCCCAGTAAATACTTACGAATAAACAATCTCGGATAAAAATGAGATTGTGATATTTCCCTTACCTTAGGTCCGATTTGCTTTGTACGTGTCCGAAGCTCCTCTTCTTTGATGCGCCTTTTGGAGACCTCCACTTAGGGAACTAAAATTGGTCTTTGAGGAAGACGAGAACCTCTAGGATGTTGCTAGGGAAGTGGAGAAGAGATTTTGGCAGGGGTTGGCCGAGCTTGAGTGCTCAAATTGGTGTGAGGAGGAGGGGGAGGAGGTGCCCTTTTATAAGGGAGGAGAGGGGCACCTTAGGAATATCTCAAAATATTATATTATATTAAAGTAAAAATCGGTTTATAATGGTTCCAAAGGGTCTTATTTCGAAGATAAAGTGGGGATGGGTCTAAATCCTATCACCCAATAGGATTTAGACAAGTTTAGGTTCTTATTTTAACCTTATCAATTAGATTTAACTCTAAGTTAAATAATTTAACTTTTACCGTGTCTTTTTGTTTTCTTTCACTATATGGTTAATACACTTACTATAACATGCTAAACGAACCCCAAATTGTTTATTATTAATATATATATCCTTATCTAAGTCATTTGGCCGAACCGTAGATTTTTAGGAATAAAATAACAATTAATAATATAATATTTGATTTAAAAACTATTTTGTGTCAATTTTGACACTATTTGATATATGATTTTTTTGAAAGTCATAACATAATTATATGTTCGAACCAAGTTGATTAAATCAACACTAATATATCATAGTAACCTAGAAAATTAGTGGAATTCATAAAAAGTCTCAAATTACATTTATTTTGGTGTTTATAACATCAATTATGTCAATATTTCATTAATAAGATAATTACTGCTTCATCATTGTGTCATAAATAAATTAAATTATTTAATGTCTAAAAATTACAAATAAAATACCCTTATGTAAGAAATCGTTTTAGCTTTCTAATGAATATTTATAGTCGAATTTAGCTTATGTATAACCCCATATTAAAAATTATTTACTTATTAAACTTTGATTTTAACTATTTTAACCCTTCTTTAAATAAATTAATAATAAATGTCCTAATCTAATCCAAGTGGGCCTAAATGGTCATATTTTATTCCTATGTTTGTTTTTGGTCGAATTACACTTGTCCAATAGAATTAGGACATGTGTTAAGGTAATATTGATATCATATTTACCCTTAGTTACCCTATTTACTATTAACCGCGGTAAAAATAGTAAAAAGTGACTATTCACCAAAAAATTATTTTCATCTCATTGAACCAAATTTTAGTCCTTGATATTAACCGTGTCTCTCGGATTTTTGAAATTCCATTCACAGAAGTGGTAAAATTATGTTTTATGCAAAATTCAGTTTTTAACCTACCACTTAGTAGTTTCACTATTCATAAAAAATTGATGTTTTTCAGAACAATGCCAAAATTTCATCCTAAGATATATTTCATATTCCGAATTCAAAAATGAAGTCTATTTTACCAAATTCATAACATAAAAGTTGCATTAATTAATTTTGTAATTAAATCCCGCTGTTAAAACAAATAGCGTGTTTTTAAGAAACAATATCTATTAAAAGATTGACACTTGTTTATGTCTAGTTTAAATGTGAAATTACATCCAATGAACAACATTGTATTAAATTGTAAAAATATATTCTAAATATACTTTAAAACCACTCAAATTAATGATTTATCACTATTAATTATTTTGATTAAAAAAGTTGTTTTTAATTATAATTTAGTAATTTTCACTATTCATCAGAATATGAAAGTTATCCGAAAAGTACCAAAATTTCACCTTAGGCTAAATTCGATACTCCGAATCCAAAAATGAAGTCCATTTTGAGAGCTAAAATTTCTAAAATTTAAAAAGTGGTTATTACTATTCATAACGGCTAGTTTTAATAATATTTTAATAGCATATCATTGTTTCGTAAAACTCAGTATTACGTACCACACACGCTATCGAGGAAGGTTGCGATTGCGTGTAATGCAAGGAAAGTCAAGGATGCGTGTTGTGCAAGCTCCTTTTGGTGTAGTGTACAACACAAGACATTAGTGAAATAAAAAAGAATATTTTTCATAAAATCTCGGGCTGTTACAGGTTCCAATGTCACATGGAATTAATATTTTTTGGAAAATATTTTATCTAATTATTGAGGAATAAAATGGGTAGAAAAATATTATATATGAATATGTGATTGTGTCATTCATGTTGATTAATAGATGTATTAGTCTTGATGTCACCCATGTGTTATGTATGGTAGAATGAATCATCCTGAACTAGGTGACCACCATTGGATGATTTTCAATAAAATACATAAGTACATAAGGTGTATTGAAGATATGAACCTAATCTATAGGAGAGGTGATGAAATAGTCATTAGAGGACATGTATATGCATGTTTCAAAATAGATCATGGTTATATGAAATCACAAAGGCAATACAAATTCATTCTAAATAAAGGTTCTATGAACTATAAGTGTTGGAAGAAAGATGTGGTCATATATTTTATAGAAGTGAATGAGAATATTGTGTCTTATAGAGATACTAAATAAGTGTTTTATATACATAACATCGTCTATGATATTGATGTGGTACATAGAAGTAAATATCATATCACATTCTATTGTGGTAATACTACAAAGATGACACTTGCAAAAATTTATGGTCAAATCATCAATCGAAACATATAATTTGGAAGTATCATATTTTGATGAGTTTTTCATTGATAGGTGAAGTTGAAATTAGAAGAATATCCATATAATATATCATGGTATACCCCTTGAATAAAGCATTAAATCAATAAAAACATGATCACAATGTGAGGTATAGGGGACTTAATGTTTTAGGTAGTTGAATCTAGTCCATGTAGTAGTTTGGTTCATTATATGTTATATAAAAATTTTTTGTACATTATATTACTAATATATTTAATGATTTTAATATTAATAAAATATTAGTTTTATTTATTTTTCATTATTTTACATGAACCTGATGCAATAATTCCGTAGAGTATCTTTCTCATTCCAATCATCATTGTAGTTACCTGCTATGGTGGGGTCCTTAATATTCCATGAATATATTATATTTGTTGTTGGATAACATTATATAGTAGGGAATATAGTATGAAAACTCATATTAGTGAGTAATCATAAGAGGATGAGACTTCATCTCATAAAGTTCTCACATGGTAGTAATAATGATGGTAGATTATATGAACAAACCCGCCAATATTAATTCCACATGCTTTGGTGACATCATATATTCCTTTTCGTGAGCATGTGTAATGGTACATAGAAATAAATATTATTATTAATTCATGTCATGAATCATGGACTACAATTTATTTTATAAACATTGACAATATTGTTTTTGGTGATGTTTGATATATTGGATGTTTCACGAGTGAAACACCGTTAATGGATATGTCAATGTTGGAGATCTCCCTTACATATTTATTAATGTTGGGACCTCTCCCATTTGAATACTAGTAAAAATTCACCTCAAATTTCATGTTTATGGTGTAATGAAATGTCCATATTAGATATTCAATGAAATACATATCTTGTATGTTGGTTGATAACATAAATGAACAAACTACTTGATGATATATTGAGTCAAAGCAATTATATTAAACAATGAGTACCTGTTTATGGTTATTGACATTGGGAAATTATGTTAGTTCACTTTGGTTCCTTGAATTACATATAGACACAAATTTTTTACATGTGGAAATCCCTCCTATTTCTGATGAAAAGGAATCCAAGAGGGTCCTAGAAAATGTGTTTTTTTATTTCAATTACACTATATTTGAATTTTATTAATGGAATAAATGTTATACTCTTTAATTATTAATAGTTGTATTAATTTTTTATTATTCTAAAATAATTTAATAAATATTATTTAAATATATAGTCTCAAAATTTTTAATAAGGTATTTTTTAAGAATAAGATGTTAAATATAATATATATTTAGGTATTCATTAAATGGTGAGAAGTATGAAAAACCATGATCATTTATAGTGATAAATATTTATTTATAAGATTTTCAAATAGTGTATATCATTATCCATTTAGTTTAAGCCATAATATAGTAAAAATAATATTATTATTATAATTACATGGAATCAATAATGGACTATTATGTTGTATAAGGGATGACTAATAAATAAAAAGATATTTTTACCATAACCCTATATCTATAAATATATTGTAATGTATATTTTGTTCGGTTAATTGAAAAAATGGGAAATGATAATTTACACAAAAAATATAATCCCCCACATAAATTATTTCTTCTCAAATCATCTTAATAAAGAGAAGATATCCTATATTCACGAAGGCTATGTAAGTGATCAATATGAAAAACAAAATATTATCAATCCACTTCTCTAGCATGCAGTGATCAATCATTTTCATTTAGAGATCAAAGGAGAAACTGTATATCACTTCTAGAGGGATAAACACATGGATACAACCTACATAATGAAGATAATATGAAAATGTTTTTGGAAAATTTATATCATCATTGAAGAAGTTAATACGATGAGGTGGGATTACTTTATATCTAAATTAAATTAATTATAAATGTTACTTGATCTCTAGGTTCTGGTTTTCTTAAATCAACATTATTTGGAAAATTACATTGTTGATGATGTTTACGTATTGTAAAAATTAGTGAACGATCCTATAGACGCAGAAAAAGTCCGTTGTTCCCAAACGAAGCTCCGGATGCAGAAAGCGAAGTGATATTTGGAGTCAGAGGCACGTTATGGAGGGCCCGAAGGACTTGCGCGAAATTTCAGAGGCTCGCGCGCAAAGTTGAGTCGCGGCGCGCAATCCTCCCGGGATGCGCGCAATGCGCTGGGCCGGCGCGCTATTTTGCGCGCCCGCGGCCTGCGCGGCGCCTTTGCGCGCTGGGTCCTGATTCCATGCCCGCGAAGCGAATTGCGCGCCCGAGACCGGATTCTGCGCCCGGGGTTGCCTATAAATATAAGGCGACCCCCGACGTTTTGAAGGTTGCCGGAATCCGAAGCGTCGCTCGTTCGCGCAATCCAACCCCTTCCGCACGCAATGCCGATCTTCAGGTAACCTCCTTTCTTTTGCGCAATAGAGCCTTGGGGTCCGCCTTCGCGCGCAATCCCCTTGGCTCATTTCCTTTGAATAAATTTCAACCCGAAGGCCTTTGCGCGCAAAAGAAGCCTCTTGCACGCAATTGCCCCCCGGGTGCGCGCAATCCAGCCCGATTGCGCGCACCCCCATTTTCAAAGTGGCCATTCGTTAGAGAATGAGCCGTTTCCCCCGCGCGCTACCCGAAGCCCGGTGCGCGCAATCCCAATCATCCGCGCGCGAAGCGCTGGCCCAATTGCGCGCCAGCCCGCCATTTTGCGCGCAGACCCGCGGTTTTGCGCGCAAAGCTCCTCTTTTGCGCGCAATCCGCCAGGGTCGCCCCCCTTGACCCCCTGAGGGTACCCGCCTGCGTGGCGCCCGATGGTCTTCATCCCGGGTGCCCGCACCGTGCGTTGTCTTCCCGTGCGGCCCTCCAGGCTCGCGCGAAGTGACACGGGCCTATCAGCAGCTTCTACGTCCTGCACGACGTTAAACTGTACCTCGTCCGAGCTACAAGACGTTAAACTGTTCAGCATACGTCCAAGCTGCACGACGCTAAACTGCCTAGCCTTCATCGTCCGAGCTACAAGACGTTAAACTGTTCAGCATACGTCCAAGCTGCACGACCCTAAACTGCCTAGCCTTCATCGTCTGCGCTGCAAGACGTTAAACTGCCAAGTGTTTCGTCCTCAACACACGACGTTAAACTGTGCTTCGTCCGGCAAGACGTTAAACCGTCCGCTTCGTCCTCAACACACGACGTTAAACTGTGCTTCGTCCGGCAAGACGTTAAACCGTCCGCTTCGTCCTCAACACACGACGTTAAACTGTACTTCGTCTAGCAAGACGCTAAACCATCCGCATCATCTGATCCCGTGCTCTGCACGCAGGGTCTCCCCCGGTTTGGATGTGGCCCCCACCCGCTCGTCTCTGCAGGGATGTCGGGATTGTCCCGCTTTTGGGACGATTTAATGGGAGTGGCTTTTCCCTACGGGGGCAGGGTATCACAAACCCCTAGTTTCTCGTGGGAGGCTGCACATGTGTATCTCCATTGCGCCCCCCCACTGCCGAAGCCAGTAGAGGGTGTGACTGGGATCGAGGTGTCTTCTGCTTTCGGTCCAAGTCCCTTCCAACTGAGTTTTGCCGCATCCGGGCTGCCTCAAGTGCGTAAGTCCTGACAGAATGAACTACGTGGACTTTGATCCCTGTCTTCTAAACAGGGTACATAGGAAGCCTTCTTGAGGTCCAAGCCCGCCACCTGGTCGTCCCGGTCGTATTTACGTCGGTTCGTCCATCAGTGGACCCCTCCAGGGTTCACGCTTGCGTCGATTCACCTATGAATCCGCCCCTGTGGGAGACTGCCCGTGTGTATCTCCATGGTGCCTCCCCACAGCCCCCCTTTTCCATTTCTCCTTTTATCATCCCGCATGACGTGAAACTGTGATCCACCCGGCCGTTCCATCCCCCTCTGTGCGAGGTGGTTCGGTTCAATCCTCCGCCCGGCGGCCTCGATCTCTTCGTGAGTCGGCTTGCCGACGTCCAGCATGACGTTAAACTGTATACCCGAACTACGTTGACTTTGATCCGTGCTAACGCGCGGTACGTAGGAAGCCC
This sequence comes from Viscum album, assembly GCA_963277665.1. Classification (NCBI taxonomy): domain Eukaryota; kingdom Viridiplantae; phylum Streptophyta; class Magnoliopsida; order Santalales; family Viscaceae; genus Viscum; species Viscum album. The sequence goes on from OY728156.1 coordinate 743,954,308, forward strand.
CTACGGGGTCCAATCTCTTCACTCCATCATCCATCCTGATCCTTACCCGGGCCGCCACATCCCGGTGGGGTCATGCCACTTCACTCCACTCCATGGTACTTGGGAAGCCGCCCATGTGCTGGCCCCAGCGTCGGAGGTTCCCCGCAAGGGGTTCTGTCATCTGATCCACTTTTCGTGTTGATCGGTCCGATGCCGTCCCCGCTGGACGTTAAACTCGCGGCATACCCCGTGTTAAACATGGGAAGCTGAGGAAAACCTCAGGTGACACAGTTCCCCGCACCCAGTACGGGATGCCTCAGGCCATCATGCCTTCGAGAAGCCCTATTAGGGACGGAAGACAGACGTTCAGAGCCGTAGTGTTACGACACGCCCCCAGCACCCAGAGCCACCCGGCCTTCTCACTGCAGGTTGCTGCCCCGCCCAGACTCCTTGGAGCGTCCGGGCGGAAGCAGCGTAATTAACCGGTGTCCATGAAGATATGGCGCCGGGAACGAGATTCACGAGCATGTCTTAAGTCTATGAGGGAGACCCGGATTAGGCGACGAGTTCCGAGGAGACGTCCAAGGAAGGAGGAGCCGACATCCCATCATCCCGGTTTCGATCAAGGAGCAGACGCCCCTGAATAAGGGACGAATGCCGCCCGCCCTTGGAAAGCGGGACTGCGGGACCACAAGCCGCGCGCCCATCCCCTCGGGTTGACGGGTGCACGCGCGAACGCGTCCTGGCGGAACAGCGTAACCCGACGCACATCCGCACCGAAACAGAAAAATGGTGAACCCGACGTGAATCTCTTCTCCTCGATACGAAGACCGATGGCTTTCAGAGGTGTTGGAAGACCGGCATGTTTCCCGGCCAAGCATTCAGTCTTACCCGCCAGGGGCTGGGGAAGTGAAATCGGGCACTCCGTCTCGCAACGTCGAGGGCCTGGGTTCCCCCCACGGAAGGCGTCGTGGCGCTAATGGTTGGTTGTCGATTCCTTTTTCCTGTCAGTGTTAATGGGTTTTTCTCCCTGCTTTCAGAAATCAGGTCGCCCGATCCAGTGCCCGATCGCCACCCGCCCACTGGCGCAGAGATAGGGGAAACACCGACGCGGCTACTCCGCGCGGTCCTGCCCGTTCCACAGTCGTCCCAGCAGCCGCAATTGCGGGACGACCACGCCCTCTCTCCCCCTCGGAGGTCATCCAGAGAAGGGTGATCAACACCCTGGTGCGGAGATACGAGGAAGAGGGAGTCATCCCCACTAGGGAAATGGCTCGCCTAGACCTTGAGGAGGCTGCGCCTCGCCACCACCGCCGCCCCCGAGGGCCGCGCAGGGAGGCACCGCTGCCTACCTCAACGTCCAATCGCTTTGGGAGTTTATCCCCGGAGCGCTCTGACAGTTCCCTTCCCTATGCGGATGAGGTGGAAGATGCCCGGGATCACCCTATCCGGGATTCGCTCCAGGGATCTACGGTAAGGACTCCCGCCAGGCCACGGCGACACCGCCGCCAGGCCTCTCCAGTCGAAGAGCGGGCTCCCCACCTGCCCGCGCCGCTCATCCCGACTCGTCTGTCTCGACGCCAACGTCGGGCACGAGCGGAAGAGGATGCCCACCTTGGGGCTCTAGCAACAGCGGCCGCATTGGCCCAAGCCACTGCTGGCTCCAGTCGCCAGGCCTCTGCGCATCCTGAGCAGGGGAACTCCTATGCCCGACCTGGATCGAGGCCCCGACCGCCCCAAAGGCAGGTTGGGTCGACTCTCCCGGTTGCTGGCACTGGCAGTAGCCACCGCGGACCACCTCGCGGTAGCGCTATTCACCGGCAGGATCTACTCTGTGTGGCCGATCCAGGAGGCATGGGACATCCCACCTTCCGATCCCGGCCCGGGGGCCTGCCCGGAATCATCTCTCCCCACGTCCCCTTTGATATCTGTCCCGGTGCCCCTCGCACCTTGGTTCCCAGTCCTCTTGGCCCCAGCACCAGTGCGGCCGGAGGACGCCAGGACAGAGATCAGCCCTGCCCCGAAGAACCACCCAGGGGCAGGAAGGCAAGGCGTCGACGCCGAGGGAAGAATGTTACGGAATTCCGGACAGAGATCCGACCGGTTTGCTTCTCAGACTCAGAGGCGGAGTACGATTCGGCGACAGAGCCCCTTCCCCAATCCCACCAGTCAAGGGCAGGGGTAGGAATGCGGCACGTCAGCCTCGTGCTCCCCGAGAGCGAGATCGATGTGATCCCCGCTTCTCTCCGAAGGTATATCCGGAGTAACGAGGGCCTGGTAGACCCCCAAGGATCAAGCTTGCGGTTGGTACCGGCCCCTCCGGAAGTGCCTTCCGTCTCGATCGGAGAAGCCAGAGACTTTTTCTGGGGACCGACGGTCGAACCACGATTTGGTGCGCCCTCGGCGAGCACCGATGCTACGGCAGGATGTTCGCTCGCCGGCCCGTCCTATCGTGATGTGGTAGCCAGGGCACCGCCACCCTCAAAGGGCGGCCCGGGATATGGAGGCCAATCGGCCTGCTCGCCGTATTCACCGCCGGCCAGCCCGTCCGCCCGGCGGCCCGCCTCGGCACCACTACCAGTTCCCCGTCCGTTCCCAGCCATGGAAGAGGACCAAGGAGATCTGGGTCCCGAGTTTGAGTCGTGGAGCTTCTGGACCGTCCTTGGAGAGGGCCACTTCCCTGAGAAGTTTTGGCCAGTCGCAGGACCGGGCTTTGATGCACCCGAATCGCTCACCCCGGATGAGTTCGAATGCTTCCGCCGAACTCTCCGGGAGACTCGCTCCTGTCTTCGCCGCCTACAAATGCCATACCCCGGGAGTCAATCGCACCTGGAGGATATTGGTGAGCAGTTCCGTCAAATTGACCTGGCCATGCTCCCCGCGGTTCGGTACCCCGGGTCATTTGAGCACCACGAGGCCCTCCAACAACGATGCGTTGAGTGTTTTCAAGTACTCCGCAAAGTTATCGAGGAAGCCACTCCCCACGTGTATATCCGTTGATGGGGGCAGTACGCTGCCCTACGCTTCAGTGTGATTCGCCGACAGCCCGATTCGCTGGGTGGCCCTGAGGGTATATCCCCAGGGACAGAAACAGTCAATATGGCTGACCTGTCGAAAGAGGGGAACGACTTGGAACTTCTCGACGGGGGCTTCCCCCCCGATGACAAGCCGTCGTCAGGTCCATCGGTGAGAGTTACTCGTCATCAGAGGAACCTCCTGGGGCTCCCCGCACCCACTGAAGCACTGACGTTGAGCCGAAACGTCAGCAAAGGAAAAGAGCACAGCGAGGCTATAAGGCCCGCCGACCCATCTGCCTCCATGCAGAGGGCAGAGGAGGATCACGAGAAGGCTACGCTACGTCAGCAGCTCGCCGAACAGAAGAAGCTGGTTGACCAGCTCCTCGCCGAGCGCACTGCAGAACGGCGGCCTGACTACGGTGATCCCAGGCCAGGACCGCAGGGACCGGAACAACTGCTCCTCGATGAGACTCTCCCGGGCAACCGTGATTACGCCGTGTTCGCTGACAGGAGAGAGACCATTGCCTATGGCAAGAGGGCGTGGTATGTTTCGCCACACCCTCCCGAGCGGCGTGACTACCTGAGAGATCCCGCTCGGATTCCTCCCGCTGCCCCTAGGGCCGCTCCGCCCGCCATCCCACGAGCTGCCGAGTTCGACGACCCGGTCGACGACCCGATTGAAGGGCCATGCAATGCGCTCGTGGTTAGAGATCCTCGCCAGGACTGGAACCCATGTCCGGATGATCCGATGGCGGCACTCATTGCCCGCTTGGAAGCCTTGGAGACTCGGCAGGTGGCGATCCCACCGGACGGCAAGCCCTACCCAGCATGGGTGGATGACATGCTGGCGCCTCCGGGATTCGGGAATCCCACTTTCGCCCCCTTCAACGGAACTGGAGATCCGCCACAGCATTTAGCCCACTTCAACTCAAGGTGCAGGCCTATGTTGGGGACTCCGGCGCAGCAGGAGGCCCCCTTCAACGTATTCCCTTGACATGCCATTGACTCAGGAGCAGTTGCTGACAATGTGCGTCGGGAACGTCAAGACCGAGCTGGTCCCTTCCCTGATCACTCAGAATTACCCCGGAGGGTTCAGGGACTTCTCAGACAAAGCTCAACGTCTTGAGGAAGCCCTGCAACAGGCCAGCCAGGCACACCCGCTGCCTCCAATGATTCCTGCAAGGAGAGTCAGCAGGGCTGAGCCCGCTGCTGTCGCCCAGATAGAGGCCCCCAGGCCATTGGAGCTGCTGCCGGCGAGGCCAGCTCCACAGCCTCACAGGAATCCGCCTCCACGGGCTCAGTTCCCGGCCCAGCAGCGGCAGCCTCAGAACCGGCCGGCCCCTCCGCGTAATGTACCGCCGCAACCCAGGCGAGATAATCAGGGTCCACCTCCTCGGCCGGCCCCTCCAGCCCCTCGTCAAGACCACCCTCCCAGGGGCCCGCGACACCTGACTTACTCATTCCACGAGGATCAGGTCCCCGGTTATTTCCGGAGCGCCCTGGAGCAGAGGATTGTGCGATTGCCTGAGTGTTGGAGGCCAGAGGAGGCACATCTTACGAATAACCCCCGCTACTGCCCCTACCATCGGGCCCTGGGGCACACCATCCAGCGGTGCTATGTGTTTAAGGATTGGCTCCAAGACCAGATTAACAACAATGTAATCAGGTTGGGCCCAGCTCCAGCACAAGTGACGGGCGTATTCGTGGGATCAGATGACGATAGTGGCAACGAGGACGAATGGCAGCTGGTCTCCAACCGCGAATCCCAGAAGTACAATAACTGGATGGCCCGCAAGACGACCATTCGCGCCCATGGAATCATCCGTGCGCGCTTGAATCAGCCTGAGCCCCCAGAACCTGCGGGTGCTGCTTCGGCATCGTCGTCCCAGCCTGCCTCTTCCAAGAGGAGCAAACGGCGGCAGCGCAAGAAGGAAGAGCGCGCCCCGCCGGTTCCGCCACTATCCCGCACTCTCGGCGATTTCATGCCCCCGGAGATGGGGGTCCCTCCTCGGATCCGCCCGGTGATGGATGATTCGTCCGATGACGGTATTGGGTACGCTTAGGTTAATACCGTCGAGCTGGTAAATCCCTTTTCGGTTCACGACGGTGAAGAACACCAGGTGGACCTCCCTAGTGTCCCCAGTCGTCGCTACCGTCGGAAGAACCGCAGCAACAGGAGTCGCCGGGGCACAGCCGTTGGTACCTCCAGCCAGGCCGTGCACGCCACTGAGACTAGGCAGCAGGCTCAAAACCGAGCTCAGCGCGCGCAGCCCCCCCATCCGGGGATGACGGATTCGCCTCCGCCACTGTTTGTGGTATGGGACCAGGCAGAACCGCCTCAGCCACGTCGCGACCAGCTCCGCCCTGCCACGAGTCCATCCCGGCCTCCTGACTCCAGTACGGTAACCATTTCCCGGACTGCGACCAGTGAACAGCGAGATGCGCCAAGTACCAGTCGGCCGCCGATCCAACCGGCAAGGCCCGTCATGCCACCAACCGCAGAGCAACCTCCTGCAACCAGGGGCTCGCGCTTGGCCAAAAAGTATGATGTCCTGAAGCACTTGGCCGACATCCCAGCAAGGCTCTCCATCCTTAAGGCTCTGCGCATGTCATCTGAGATGCGCGAGGCACTCGCTGAAGCCCTGAAAAGCCCCCTCCAGTTTGAGACAGAGGTTGCGGCTGCAGAGGCCTTCCACGCCGAAACGATCGAGGACGCCGAATGTCAGGCAGTTATCTCGTTCTCCGGTAAGGATGAAGACCCTCCTATACATGGACATATCCGTCCGCTGTATGTCACTGGCCAGTTCAATGGCCTTGAAGTCCGGCGTTGTCTTGTCGACACGGAGTCCGGGATTAACCTGATTCCAACTCAGACGCTCCGGAGATTGGGGTTGTCTGAGGATGACTTGATTCCCTCCGACCTCAGGATCCAGGGGTACGACCGCACCGAGCAAACCCCGGTCGGCAAGATACGTTTGAAGACCCAGTTCGGTGACTTGGTTGCCAACACCGAATTCATGGTAGTCTCTCAGGACACTGCGTATAACGCATTGATGGGCAGGCCATGGCTTCACCTTCAGGCGGTGGTTCCCTCGTCATACCACCAATGCCTCAAATACTCCCTTAATGGTCGAGTAGGCGTGCTTCAAGGAGATGCCTCTCCTTTTGCCTCATGTGAAGCCCGCTATCTGGACGCGGACTATTACAAGAGCAAGGATAAGCAGATCCTGGCAGGTGAGGTTGAGCCTGTCGCTGTTGCAAGCGTTCCCTGGGCAAGTCTGGATGACGCTTACGTCCTCCCGATTCACCGGTTGGACGTCGCCATGGTCTTGACGGTCCGCGAGTCTCCTGATGAGATGGACGCGACCGCCCGCGCCAGCACCAGTGGCCCAGCAGGATCTGGTAGCCCCAATGCAGTTTCCAACGCAGTCTCTCTCGTGGACGATCCCTCCCCGAGCGGAGACGATATGGAAGACGCACCCCCAGCCTTTGAGGAGGGCGTCCCTGCCACGGTCGATGAGTTAATACAGGTGAACCTTGGAACCGAGGCCGATCCAAGACCCACATTGGTTAGTGCCGCCATACACTCTGAGGAGCGGCAGCAGTACGCGGACTTTCTCAGGCAGCACCGTGATGTGTTCGCTTGGGGCTATGACGAGATGCCGGGGCTAGATCCTCAGGTAGCCGTCCACCGCCTTGGTCTCCCGGCGAACCATCGCGGGTTCAAGCAGCCTCCCAGGAAGATGCACCCATCCCACGGTGCCATGGTTGAGGCCGAAGTTGACAAGCTTATCAAAGCCAACTTCGTGAGGGAAGTTCAGTACCCCAAATGGCTGGCCAACATTGTGCCGGTCAGGAAGAAGAACGGGCAGATTAGAGTCTGCATCGACTTCCGCGATCTCAACCGCCACTGTCCGAAGGATGATTTTCCCCTTCCAGTGACAGAGCTGTTGATTGATGCCACGGCAGGGTTCCAAGCCCTCTCCTTCATGGATGGATACTCTGGTTACAACCAAATTCGGATGGCCCCTGAGGATGAGGAGTTCACTGCCTTCAGGGCCCCCCAAGGTACCTTTTGCTACCGGGTCATGCCCTTCGGCCTGAAGAATGCAGGTGCCACCTATCAACGGGCGATGCACCGCATATTCAAGCCAATCCTCGGCACACTGGTGGAATGCTACGTCGACGGCTTGGTTGTCAAATCGCGCCAGCGTCAGGACCATCTCAAAGATCTTGAGAAAGTGTTCAGCTTCCTCCGGTCTCGCTGCCTGAAGATGAACCCGTTGAAGTGTGCCTTTGGGGTCACCTTCGGAAAGTTCCTTGGATTTGTGGTAAGATACCGGGGTATTGAGATCGACCCAGAGAAAATCAGGGCGATTAGCCAGATGCCTCCCCCAGGTACCGTCCGGGAACTGCAAGGGTTCCAAGGCCACTTAGCCTATATACGCCGATTCATCGCGAATCTGGCCGGCAAGTGTAAGCCCTTTTCTCGGCTCATGAAGAAAGGTGCCACCTATGTATGGGATAAAGAGTGTCAGACCGCTTTCGAGGAAATCAAGAAGTACCTGCTTCAACCTCCGGTCCTGATGCCGCCCGTATCCGGAAAGCCGCTGGTCCTTTATGTGACCGCCCTGGAACGGTCCCTGGGTGCCCTTCTTGCCCAGAAGAACAACGAGGGAACAGAGAATAGCCTCTATTACCTCAGTCGCATGCTCCTCGATGCGGAAGTTAGGTATTCCCCCATCGAGAAGAGCTACCTGGCGCTCGTATTTGCCGTACAGAAATTACGGCACTACTTGCAGCACCATGAGGTACAGTTGGTTTCTCGGGTAGACCCGTTGAAATATATCCTGAGCCGGCCTATGTTGACTAGCCACCTAGCGCGGTGGGCTGTGATTCTCCAGCAGTTCGACATCAGGTTTGTGTCTCAGAAGGCCATCAAAGGGCAAGCATTGGCAGACTTTCTGGCAGCTCACCCGACCTCCGCGGATCAGCCGCTGGATCTAGGCTTTCCTGATGAGGCCATTCTCTCGGTTGATCGAGCTGATCCATGCTGGCAGATGCACTTTGACGGTGCATCCCGGAGCCCCACCGGTAGAAGACTCGATAATCCTAAGCTCAACAGAGTGGGCTTGGGCATCGTCTTCATTACCCCGGAGCGAGCCGTGCTGCCATACTCTTTCCTGTTGTCAGAGGGTTGTACCAACAATGAGGCGGAATACCATGCCCTCATCACCGGCCTCGAGTTGGCTCTCGAGATCGACGTGCCCCGTCTGTGCGTGAAAGGGGACTCCGAGCTGGTCGTTAAGCAGATCAATGGAGACTACGTTGTCAGGAAGCCGGAACTTGTGCCATTGTTGGAGTGCACCCTCCTTCTGATGGCCCGGTTCCCTTCTCGGCCGGAAATTGTCCATGTTCCCCGGTCGCAGAACGGTCGAGCAGATGCTTTGGCCAGCCTCGCTGCGTCACTTGCGGAGCCTGAACAGGACAACCTGATCGTCCGCGTGACGCGCCGCAGGCTCATCGCTCCCGTTATCCCGGAAGAATATCGCGGCCCGTTGGTAAGTAACCTCACCACGGTTGCCCCTATACCCGGAGCCCCGAGTACCCCAGATGTGACAGTCGGATCAGCCCCTGATTGGAGGACGCCTTTGGTTGAGTAACTCCAACATGGCATTCTTCCATCGGATCGGGCCGAGCGCGAGAGAGTTCGACGCCGCGCATCGCAGTTCGTCCTCCAGAGCAGTCCCGGCCTGGAGAAGATCCTCTACAAACGCGGATTTGATGGTGTTCTCCTCCGTTGCCTTCAGGGAGTTGAGATCCCACGAGTCATGCAAGAGGTTCATGCTGGTTCATGTGGCGCCCACCAGACTGGGCCGAAGCTGTCCCACCAGATTCGGAGGTTGGGATACTTCTGGCCCTCTATGATCCATGACGGCATCGAGTATGCCAGGAGGTGCCATGCGTGCCAGGTTCATGCGAACTTTGTGCATCGGCCGCCGGAGCCTCTCCATACCACAAGGTATTCCTGGCCCTTTGCAGTCTGGGGACTGGACGTTGTGGGACCTTACCCGCCGGCGACAGCTCGCCAGTGCCGGTTCATTCTGACCGCCATGGACTTCTTCTCCAAATGGGCAGAAGCGATTCCGCTCAGAGAGGTCAAATCCTGTTCGATCGCTGACTTCGTGACCTCCAACATCATCTATCGATTTGGAGTGCCTCACGCTATCCTCACGGATAACGGAACCAATATCCGAGCAGCCGAGTTGAAGAAGTTGTACGCCAAGTATAACATTCGCTCGAACCATACATCTCGCTATCATGCGCAGGCGAATGGACAGATCGAGGCGTTCAACAAAACCATCTCTAACATTCTGCAAAAGATGGTTGGTCAGAACAAGAAGAGTTGGCCGGACAAGCTCCCCAACGCCCTCTGGGCTTATCGGACGACGACTCGCAATTCCACCCAGATGACCCCTTATTCCCTGGTGTATGGAGCTGAGGCCGTCCTGCCCATCGAGATCCAGTTGCCGTCCTTGCGCACTGCGGTCTACGACCAGCAAGCGCCGGACAGAGTTGCTGAAGCCCGTCTAGTCGAGTTGGAAGCACTGGATGAGAATAGACTTCGCGCTTTGCACAACTTGGAGAGGCATCAAAGCAGAATGGCTCGAGCTTTCAATAAGAAGGTTCGCCTCCGCTCCTTCCTGCAGGGTGATCTAGTGCTAGCCCTAAGAGCGCCGATGATCCCCGGCAGGAAGCCGCCCAAGTTGGAGCCCAAGTGGGAGGGACCTTTTGTTGTCCACAAGGTCTATCCCAATGTCGCGTACTCCCTAGCGACTATGGATGGTGAGCGTGTCACTCCTCCCACCAACGCTAGGTTCCTCAAGCAATACTTTGTCTGAGTGTGCCCACGTCCTGCACGACGTTAAACTGCATTCGTCCAGGCTACAAGACGTTAAACTGTTCAGCATTCGTCCGCGCTGCAAGACGTTAAACTGCCAAGTGCCACGTCCTGCACGACGTTAAACTGCATTCGTCCAGGCTACAAGACGTTAAACTGTTCAGCATTCGTCCGCGCTGCAAGACGTTAAACTGCCAAGTGCTACGTCCTGCACGACGTTAAACTGCATTCGTCCAGGCTACAAGACGTTAAACTGTTCAGCATTCATCCGCGCTGCAAGACGTTAAACTGCCAGAGCCGAAAGCGGCAAACATCAGCCACATCTGGCGAAGGACGCCAGGGTTCGTCTCCTCCCGGACAGCAGTGAATACCCTCTTCGGCATCCGTTGAAGGCACCCGAACTGCATGGCGAACCGGGTCGGCACGTAAGGCTCGCAGATCACCTTCCCGTCGATCCGAGCCACGAGCACCCCGCCCCGCATGTTCAGGAAGTATTCATGCTGCTCCAGCGGACCCTGCCCATTGTCGATCATCTGGCCGACGGGAGTGCGGAACGGACTGAAGTTGAAGTTGGCATGATTGCCAATCCGGATTCGCACGCCCTCCTCACTTAGGGTCATCGGAGCGACCCCCGCGATGTTCAGCAGGGAGGGTCGCAGGCCGTTGCCCGGAGGAATGATGGCGTTCGGAAACGTGTACCCACCGAGGTGAGCAGCCACCCAGCCGTGGAAGAACTGAAAGGGCCCACAGATCCTTCGTGGCGACCCCCCTTGTGAGATGCGTCCCAGGATGGCATACAGCCTCGCCAACACTGGGACCCCGAGGTTGTATCTCTTGTTGGCGGCCATAGCGCCCGCCATCGCCAGTGTCGCCGGGCGAATGCCCATTCTCGCGTCCCGCACTGGCAGGAGCCACCCACTCAGAAAGGCGGCCAGGAACGCCATGTACCGGACATTTGGGTCCCGGGCCTCGATGACACGGTACCCCCATGAGCGGTAGTCGCCCGTCTCCAGGACCCTCCAGTACGACCCGTTCCGGCTCCTCTGAGCTGCGGTCGGGCACCGCTTCCCCCTACCTGGCATCTTGACCGCTGGGTCATGTTCGAAGAACTGGCCGAACCACTCCTTGTAGGCTATGTCCTTCTGGAAGTCCTTGATCCCAAGCCGCTGCGTAGACAGGTCAAGGAGATGCCATGTCAGGATGGGAGTCCGTGACCTGTCTTCCCAGATGTTCATCGGGGGCAGGGACTCATCATATTGGTAGCCCTCCAGCGGGATACCTCCAATGCAGTGGATGTCCCAGAGACCGATGCCGACCTCAACATGGTGAAGATGGAAGGTGTTGGTATCCGGAGACCATCGGGTGAACAGCTCCGGCCTGAGCTCGGACTGCTGGTAGAAGTGGAACTGCGATGTCCACACCGCCTCGAACAGGCCGATGTACCGCAGCTCCTCTGCGAAGTGATCACAAGTGTGGCGTACCCAGAACGCCTAGGCCCACTCACTGGTGAAATTGCCCCCAGACCGCAAGTCTCAGTCCTTCAGTCAGCCCTTGGTGTCGTCAGTGACACTCTGGCGGTATGTGCTCGAGTAGAGGGCTGGAGAATTCTCCGCAGTAGGCTCACCCTCGTCAATGGTCCGCGTCCTCGGGTTCAGGACGTAGACATCCAAGTGCCTGGTTTCCCTGGCAGGATGCCCATTGTTGGTGATGTTATAGCGGTGAAGCTCGTCCTCCCGGGTCACCCAGGTCCGCGGCGCATCAATCTCGAACCCTGGCACCGGAACCTCATCGAGGATGCCGAAGTTCCAGAGCGGCAGGTTGTCCGACAGTGGATATGTCTTCTGGGCCGGCGTTAGTAAGTCGAACAAGGATTGATTGTTGGAAACAATCTCCTTGGCTCCGTAAACCTCCTCGTTCGTCGCCATCTCAGCCCTGCGAGTGGCGGCATCCCCCTCATTTCCTCTGTGCGCGGCCATCTCAGAAGTTTCGGGAGTCGTGCGGGTTAAGGGATGAAGCGTGCGGGATCGGACGAGGCTGGTAGAGAAGTTTGAATGGTGGCGCGCAATCCAATTGGATGGCGCGCAATTGGGAAGAATGTCGCACAAAGTTCCGGGTTTTCGCGCAATGACAGGCGAATTCCGGACGGTTTTGCGCGCCGATCGGGCGAATTTCGCGCCGGAAAAGGCAATTTCGCGCACGAGAGCGTTGGAGCCTATCGCGCGGAAGGCCTGAGTACGGAACGCTGGACCCAGGGCCCCTATTTATAGGCGAGGCCGGGGTCCGCGCTGCGCGGAAAGCGCTTTGCGCGACCGCAGCGGCGACTTTCGCGCCCGGCGCCCCTTTCTGCGCGCCTAAGTCCCGCGCCGCCCAGGACTTCGGCATTCCGGCGTCTCCCTCGGAACCCGATCGTTGCGACCTCTCACCGACCAGATTCCGAGGGGGGGCTTTTGTAGACGCCGGAAAAGTCCGTTGTTCCCAAACGAAGCTCCGGATGCGGAAAGCGAAGTGATATTTGGAGTCAGAGGCACGTTCCGGAGGGCCCGGAGGACTTGCGCGAAATTTCAGAGGCTCGCGCGCAAAGTTGATTCGCGGCGCGCAATCCTCTCGGGATGCGCGCAATGCGCTGGGCCGGCGCGCTATTTTGCACGCCCGCGGCCTGCGCGGCGCCTTTGCGCGCTGGGTCCTGATTCCGCGCCCGCGAAGCGAATTGCGCGCCCGAGACCGGATTCCGCGCCCGGGGTTGCCTATAAATATAAGGCGACCCCCGACGTTTTGAAGGTTGCCGGAATCCGAAGCGTCGCTCGTTCGCGCAATCCAACCCCTTCCGCGCGCAATGCCGATCTTCAGGTAACCTCCTTTCTTTCGCGCAATAGAGCCTTGGGGTCCGCCTTCGCGCGCAATCCCCTTGGCTCATTTCCTTTGAATAAATTTCAACCCGAAGGCCTTTGCGCGCAAAAGAAGCCTCTTGCGCGCAATTGCCCCCGGGTGCGCGCAATCCAGCCCGATTGCGCGCACCCCCATTTTCAAGGTGGCCATTCGTTAGAGAATGAGCCGTTGCCCCCGCGCGCTACCCGAAGCCCGGTGCGCGCAATCCCAATCATCCGCGCGCGAAGCGCTGGCCCAATTGCGCGCCAGCCCGCCATTTTGCGCGCCGACCCGCGGTTTTGCGCGCAAAGCTCCTCTTTTGCGCGCAATCCGCCAGGGTCGCCCCCCATTGACCCCCTGAGGGTACCCGCCTGCGTGGCGCCCGATGGTCTTCATCCCGGGTGCCCGCACCGTGCGTTGTCTTCCCGTGCGGCCCTCCAGGCTCGCGCGAAGTGACACGGGCCTATCAGCAGCTTCTACGTCCTGCACGACGTTAAACTGTACCGCGTCCGAGCTACAAGACGTTAAACTGTTCAGCATACGTCCAAGCTGCACGACGCTAAACTGCCTAGCCTTCATCGTCCGAGCTACAAGACGTTAAACTGTTCAGCATACGTCCAAGCTGCACGACGCTAAACTGCCTAGCCTTCATCGTCCGCGCTGCAAGACGTTAAACTGCCAAGTGTTTCGTCCTCAACACACGACGTTAAACTGTGCTTCGTCCGGCAAGACGTTAAACCGTCCGCTTCGTCCTCAACACACGACGTTAAACTGTGCTTCGTCCGGCAAGACGTTAAACCGTCCGCTTCGTCCTCAACACACGACGTTAAACTGTACTTTGTCTGGAAAGACGCTAAACCGTCCGCATCATCCGATCCCGTGCTCTGCACGCAGGGTCTCCCCCGGTTTGGATGTGGCCCCCACCCGCTCGTCTCTGCAGGGATGTCGGGATTGTCCCGCTTTTGGGACGATTTAATGGGAGTGGATTTTCCCTACGGGGGCAGGGTATCACAAACCCCTAGTTTCTCGTGGGAGGCTGCACATGTGTATCTCCATTGCGCCCCCCCACTGCCGAAGCTAGTAGAGGGTGTGACTGGGATCGAGGTGTCTTCTGCTTTCGGTCCAAGTCCCTTCCAACTGAGTTTTGCCGCATCCGGGCTGCCTCAAGTTTGTAAGTCCTGACAGAATGAACTACGTGGACTTTGATCCCTGTCTTATAAACAGGGTACGTAGGAAGCCTTCTTGAGGTCCAAGACCGCCACCTGGTTTTCCCGGTCGTATTTACGTCGGTTCGTCCATCAGTGGACCCCTCCAGGGTTCACGCTTGTGTCGATTCACCTATGAATCCGCCCCTGTGGGAGACTGCCCGTGTGTATCTCCACGGTGCCTCCCCACAGCCCCCCTTTTCCATTTCTCCTTTTATCGTCCCGCATGACGTGAAACTGTGATCCACCCGGCCGTTCCATCCCCCTCTGTGCGAGGTGGTTCGGTTCAATCCTCCGCCTGGCGGCCTCGATCTCTTCGTGAGTCGGCTTGCCGACGTCCAGCATGACGTTAAACTGTATACCCGAACTACGTTGACTTTGATCCGTGCTAACGCGCGGTACGTAGGAAGCCCCTACGGGGTCCAAGCTCTTCACTCCATCATCCATCCTGATCTTTACCCGGGCCGCCACATCCCGGTGGGGTCATGCCACTTCACTCCACTCCACGTTACTTGGGAAGCCGCCCATGTGCTGGCCCCAGCGTCGGAGGTTCCCCGCAAGGGGTTCTGTCATCTGATCCACTTTTCGTGTTGATCGGTCCGATGCCGTCCCCGCTGGACGTTAAACTCGTGGCATACCCCGTGTTAAACATGGGAAGCTGAGGAAAACCTCAGGTGACACAGTTCCCCGCACCCAGTACGGGATGCCTCAGGCCATCATGCCTTCGAGAAGCCCTATTAGGGACGGAAGACAGACGTGCAGAGCCACAGTGTTACGACACGCCCCCAGCACCCAGAGCCACCCGGCCTTCTCACTACAGGTTGCTGCCCTACCCAGACTCCTTGGAGCGTCCGGGAGGAAGCAGCGTAATTAACCGGTGTCCATGAAGATATGGCGCCGGGAACGAGATTCACGAGCATGTCTTAAGTCTATGAGGGAGACCCGGATTAGGCGACGAGTTCCGAGGAGACGTCCAAGGAAGGAGGAGCCGACATCCCATCATCCCGGTTTCGATCAAGGAGCAGACGCCCCTGAATAAGGGACGAATGCCGCCCGCCCTTGGAAAGCGGGACTGCGGGACCACAAGCCGCGCGCCCATCCCCTCGGGTTGACGGGTGCACGCGCGAACGCGTCCTGGCGGAACAGCGTAACCCGACGCACATCCGCACCGAAACAGATCCATCAAATTTAAAAAACCTTTTTTGTTTTTCTACCACTAATGTGCTTCCACTATGTAGGGAACCTTCAGTTTCCTCATCAAATTTTGGGCCCAATTGACTCTTTTCCCTAATTTCATCCTACTAGGTTAGAGTATGAAACTTTTTCCCATACAAGGCCTCATAATATATCATTTTTAAACTCTATTGGATTTTATTGTGGTATCTAAATTCCACTAGAGGTTGGTATTTGTCAAGAATTTCTTGGAATTCATGTGAGCATGACCACAACACATTGTCAAATTTTTTTATGGATCTTTCTCAAGGACCATATTTTTTATAATGGTAAATAGTTCCCAGGTGTATATTAGTGTTCAATACATTTTAATGTCTTCTCTAAAATATATAAATTAAATGAAGAACATGATAAGATAAATTTTAAAATGTTAAAACTAGTAGTCTCACAACCTCATTCATATGGAACTATGCTAGAATTTCAAAGGGCATATCCTCCTATATATTTTAAAATGTGATAACATTTTCTAGAAATACAGAATAACCCTTATAGAATAATGTTTCCTAATAGAATTAGGTTGTATAATAACATAGTAAATTGTGTTAATGACTCACTTAAACAATGGAATAATTACATGTTTTCCCACACCCTTCAGGGTTTTCTCTTATCCTTCACTTATTAGCATACCAAGAATCATGAGACATAGATAGAAATTTCAGGTTTCATGATTCCACACAAGTAGTGCTCACTTGGATGAAATTATTCAACATCCCATATTTTGTGTCTTTAATCTTCTTTTATAAACCATTTTCATTTTGTTGATACTTATTTATGTTATCTTGTAATGATAGTTGGTAAATTACTTGGAAATGTAATGATGTTTAATCTTACATAATAAATTATATATCCGACATTAATAAATCAATTAATTTTGTATCCTTGTGTATCCTCATCATATATAAGACTCCATGATCCTTCTCACTCAATAAATCTACAACATTTTTTACCTTTCCATATGGTAATTTATTATAGATTTATAGTCATTTAGTAGTTCCAGTCATCTTCTCTATCTCATTTTGATATCTTCCAAAAATAAATATATAATTAAAAACATTAATTAGTATATGTGTCCCATCATTCTTCATTAAAATAGTTCCTCATTAATTCCTATATAAATATTATGGTATCCAAATCAATATCATTAGTTGGAAAGTTTTTCACATGAATGTACAATTCCATTAATGTATAATAAATACACGATCATTTAATATAAGGACATGCCACAATCCCTTCTTCAATGCACCATTATATAAAAAAATCCTCCCTTTATATGTAGTATGTTTAATAGTGGTTCATTGATCAATATATTATTTAGTTCCTCAAAACATTCTTTATATTCGATGGACTATGTGAATTTTACCCCTTTATTGGTCAGTATGGTTTAACAAAGCAGTTAATTTGGAAATTTTTCCAATTAATCACTTATAGTAACCAGCTAAACCAATGAAAGTATGTATATATTTTATATTCATTAGGGTATTCAATTATTTAATCTTTATTTATATTTATATAAAGCCTTTGTTCTATCCATGAAAAAAATCCATGAAAAGAATGTTGTAGAATTCTAAATTCACTATTGCTAAATTTATTATAGAGATCCTTGTCACATAGAGTGTGAAGGATGATTCTTCTATTGTATTCACTATCTTCCTGGAACATATATTGTATCAATATTTAATCAATAAAAAATCAATATAATATGTTAATACTATACTCATTAGATCCATAAACACATATGGTGGATTTGTTAACACAAATTGGGTTATATGTAATTTATAATGGTCATACCATGTCTGAAAATCTGTATTTAGTATATCATCCTTCATGAATTTAATTTAATTATAAAAAAACAAAATCAATATTTATGATGTATTGTGATTTTTTATAATAATCAAATAGTTCACTAATAATAGGTAAAATATACATTTTGATTATAGTAATGACATTGATTTCTCTTTAATCAATGTACAATACCAGCCACCCATAATCCCTCTTCAAAAAAATAATGGTCTACCGAACCTGAAAAACTATGAAATACAAACCCCTTATAATGTTTTTAATTGTTTATTTAATTTCACTAACCCCACTAGATCCATTATATTTGGAGGCTATAATATTGTCTACACATTTGTGATATATTCAATAGGAAATTCAACTTAATAATTAGGTTGATATCTATGTAATTCATTAGGGAAAATATAAATATAATCCTTCACAATTGATACATAATCTTTTATAATGATATTATATTCATTATTTAATTAATTATCTGTAATAAATTCATTAATATTACACCCTATAGGTGGGTTCGAAGAAGATTCAAGATGTAAATTTCCCCATATTAAAAGGGATTATTTTCTATATTCAGTGATTTTTATCTCATTTCAATGATAATAAATTATTTTATTATACTTATATAACCTATACATAATAAATCATATGTAAAATAAAACCATTTGTATTAAAGAACAGTTTCTAGTTAATGAAACTCCATGAAATTTAATAGAGACATAGAAATATAATCCAATATCTATAAGATTTGCATAAGGAGTTTTAATTGAGAACTAACCCCTAGTGCATAAGAGAAAGATTAAATGATACTAGGTAACATGAAAGATATAAGTGAATGTATGGATATAATATCAAATATTGAATTAGATAACATTGATTTTATGAACTATGAACATTAAACAATATCATTTGGAACTTCAACAAAAGCTATTGTGATAGTGAGGTATTAACCTCTCTCACATTTACTCTTTGTGGGAATATTCCATTGTCACATATGGATATGAATTAAGTAATGTCCCTTATACTTACAATTGAATCTATAGAAATATTTACGGGTTTTTATCCGTTGAACTGATGTTCTTGATGTACCATATCTACACACTTATAACAAAATGATATTCCATTAATCAATCCTGATGATATTTCATTCCACATTTACATCTTGTAGTAAATTTTACACTTCCTTTATGAAAAATTTCTAAATTCATTTCAACATGGTGCTCATTTACCCTCTTATTCAAATTCTTATATTTGAAATAAAATAAAATGGATTAGTCCTTCTCATTATTTATGTCACTAGTCATTGTATTTTCATATAATTTTTTTTGAGGGATTAATTAACTTTTAAGGAATGGATTCAAACAATAATATAGATGATCAATCTAGATTTATATAATATGTACATGGTCTACTTCTTGTATTAATAAAATTTTAATGTTATCTAGATACAGAATAATAAATTTATCTGCACATGAGCCTCAGCCTAGTTGGTGAGATATCCTTAAGTGAATACATAAGACCCAGGTTCAAAACCAGGTAGGGCCATATTTTCAGGTACTGTAGTAGTACTGTAGCAGTAATGTAGCAGGTATTGTGGCTGTACTGTAGTGGTACTGTAGCATAACTGTACACTGTGCGGGAACTATAGCATAACTGTACACTGTATAGGTACTTTAGCAGAACTATACACATTGCGGGTACTGTTGCATGCACTATAGTAGGTACTGTTTGGTAATGTAGCAGTTGGAACTATTCACCTTGGGCCATCGGTTTGGGCGTGGAGTCCTCAAGGCTTTTGGGCCACCCAGGACCTCAGGTCAGTAGGGCTTTCAGGCCACCTCAAGGACTTCGGGCCACAAGCAGTTGCCCCAGATACACTACAAAAAAGGAGCATCCCCAAAAGAGGATTCAGAGCAGGTGCGCTCACCAGAGCAGAGCCAAATGGATTTTTCAGACTGAGAGGGTATGGATATGCCATTGGGACCAGCCTATGCTTGCACATGAATCCTAGCTAGATGAAAATGCAAAGGTGGAGAGCTACTATCATGACGCAGATTCTTGGGATATGCAGTTCCTTGTAGATAGTCTGGTTGATTTCCCTAAGTCCTTTTGGTCATGTAATCTTTTAAGCCTATGGGCCTTGTAATCTCGGAGCCTACGGGCCTTGTAAGGGTTCCCCTCATCCCTTGAAAGGGGGGTTTTCAAAAATCAATAAAAATGAAGGCCTTCAGGCCATTCTGAGAAATAATAAATTTATCATACCTTTATCATCAATTCAATAATTTCATTTCTATTTCAGCTCATTTCTCACGAGGAATATACTTCTTAGTATATATAAATATAAAAGTCATTCATTCAATTTTTAAAATATCCTCTTATATACCTGTGTTATGAATCAAATATGCACATTAATAATTACACCATTTTAGATGGTATAAACCAAAATAATATAAATTTTTTTTTGATACAAATAATCATAATACCTTATCTTGGGAGCTAAAATATTATTCATTGACTAATGGATTCATGGTTTCATTGATGGTTTGAGGGTTATTCCTTATAAAGGGGTCCAATATTGGTAAAAAATATTTTGGAGCAATAGCATCTTCTATATAGAAAAATTGTACTAGACACAACCTAATTAAACATCCCAATTATAGTTTTAATCATATCTACTCAAACACCATTATCATTGACATGATATAAGGGAAATTATCTACATTTATAATAGCCATTTACATGGTTTCAATTCCTTTCATTAGGTACAATATATTATAATTTCTATATTATTAATTAGTAAATGAATAAAACTTTGAATTATTGATCATAGGATACAATTCATATAAATTTAACATAAATTATTTTCATGAAATCATAAAATATTTATACTATATCTTATGATGTTTTTATGGGGTAATGTACTCTGAATCATTTATTCTAAATCATGTTTTCAGGTTTTCTACTAAACAAGCCTCAAAAAAAAATTATCACCCCAACACCCACAATTAGAAGAATATAATAAATATTTTACATTACTAAAATATATATAGATCATTGGATATTCTATTCTAGAAGTATCAGGAATCTAGATACATCATTGAACATTCGATGAATTTAAAATTGATGATAAATCATATATGGGACATGGAAAATTTATTATTTGTCCTTAAAAATACATATTCCACATGTATTAATCCAATTTTTTCCAAATGAATTTGTAATACATATAAACGGGTGAGGTAAAATGTACAATATGTAGTTGAGTGTAGAATAAAGCCCTATTCATATGTTTGGAATCCATAATATTCAAAGAATAAATAAAATCCATAAAAAATAATTAACCCATGTACTATATTTTAGGGAATAAATGCAAGTATAGGAATAAATAATGTCATAGTTATGGCATTTATAATTTAAAAAATTATAAAAATACTATCATGATATCATACAAAGATATAAAATATAAATGGGTGATTGGTTTACTAAATACCGAACTGGTTTTTCTCCTAATACCAACTGATGCATTGAGGGGCTATATAATTTCAGGCCTCGCTCATCAAAAGGTATGTCTAGTGAATCTATCATGTGAAATTTATAAATAAAACATAAATTTCAAATTTATACATAAGGAATTTATACATAGTTGTTGCTAAAAATCTATATTATTATATATAGGAATAATTTATATAAATAATATCAATACTTCCCCCATTCAATATAAAAATATGAGTATTGAGGTGAATATCACACAATCAACATTAAAAAATGGAATATTAATAATGTAATTGAAATTAATCTTATAAATGTTCTCTAAATAATGTATAAGTGATTAATAAATTGATGTCATGAGGATATAAATAAGAATTAACCAATAAATAAGGTTCATAAAAAGTATGTTAATTATCGAAAGCATATCACATTGGAATGTCAGACCTAGTGTGATGTTATTATTTATTATTATCCACTGAGAAAATATTCAATTATCCCTCTCCCAAATGTTTTCTTTTTTAATATCATTAGGTGCATGAGATCCAAATCATTCATCCACTTATTATCATAGAGAAATGGATGACATTACTTGAAAACTACAACAAATTTACTTTACCAAAAATTTCAGTTGTTTTATTGATATGGGGTGTATGAGAAATATAAATAATTGTGAATATATTTTTATGGGAGGGAATTCTGACCTATAATTAATAATTAATAAGTAATTTTCAATAATTAATTATAATTACATTTTTTATTTAAGAGAAATAAAATTGTAGGATTTCAAAAATAATTGAAGAGAAGGGGTTACAAACCATTACCTTTATGTGATTCTTAAATAATCCTTGAAAAACCATTGAACATTAGAAACTATTTTGAATGACTCTTTAGAGGGTAAATGAGAGATAATTTTTTCTAAAATTATTTGGAGTGGATACGAATGAGAGAATGTGGGGGTATTTATACTTGAAGTGGAAGTATTTCTATGTAAAATAATTGATTATTGTTTTATTCGAGCCATCTACTTTTGGATGGAATTAATTCAATATAAATATTTTATATTATTATTAAACAATTGACTTAATTTTAAATTTTAATCCACCCAAAATTGAATGGATCCTTCCAACATGATTTTTAAAATAAATGTTATCCAAAATAGTTTTTACTTGGATAAAAGGTAATTTAGGTAAAAAAATGACAAATATCATTTTCTAAATTGAACATTAAATTTTCATATAATTTATTTTACACAAATAAATATATGTCAAAAAATGTTTTATAATATTTTATATCATTCTTACACCATAATGATATCATAAAAGTTTTATTCCTAAGATCTATAATTTTACAGTTCTCCCAAACAATCAAGTTCTTAAGAGAAATTTAAAAATTTATTCTTGGTATTTATATTATATTATGATCCCAAATTCGATGTCTTTATCATAATATAATTCCCAATCTATGTTAAATTTTATTATTAAATAATATAATTGTGTATGTTAAAACAACACATTTTAAGGATAAAATGAAAAAAAATGTTATTATAATAAGTATATTTTTTAATTCAATTACATATGTGGGTAATCAAAATTAGTTTACCAATATATATTTAATTTAATAAAATTTATATTAATATAAAATAATTTTATTTATTTTATTTCAAACTTTATTAATTAATGATTACATTTCCTTTTTTGAATCTCATGTCTTACACAATGTTTCCAATCATCATTACTACATGGGGTCCAGCTTGTGAACCATATCTATGCTTTCATATAATTCATATCCTAAATATTGAATAGTTATATTGTTAATATTTCTCTAGATAAATATCATAGTAATGAGGAATCAAGGTGTATAAATCCTAATCTTCATGATGTTTCGAGTGATCACTTTTATAGATGATAACATGAGGTGTTGAAAATAAAATATAACATCCGTGAGTTTCTAGATGAACTATTCATTCTCCTCAGTCACCACTATAAAGTGTAATGTATGAACTAAGGACTCCAATCTATGTAAATTCTAAAATTTGGAAAGTACAGTGCCCTATTTCATGTACTAATCTCGGAATTCATCACAAGTTAAGAGATATTAATTTTCCAAGATAAATCAAAGGTATATTTTCATGGCTGAAGGACATTCTATTTTATACAAGAAATAAAATAATATTTTAGTACATTTTCTTGATCATCAGTTGTGACATAAAAATTTTATTTTATTATTGAAACATTATTTTATAAATAATCATATATTTCACAATTATATTCATAATATCCAATATTATTGATATTCCAGTTGAAGGATTTCATAATATCCTTCAAATAACCTTGAAGTGGGATTGATAAAATTATTTGAAGTTCTTAATGTAGGTGTTTTTTCAATCCAGATTAACTCAAAGGTCCTTGGAATTTATAGTGGAATCCTTGTTCTAGAATTCATAATAAACTATTTTTCTTAAAACTCTCCTTTAAATTACTACATGTCTTGTATGGGAAACTATAGTTATTTCTAACATCGTTATGCCATCTCAAGAAATTCATTATAACTCTCCAATGAATGAAATAATCATGATAAGGGGACAAGAAGTTTTTATATATATTATTTAATTCTTATTCATGTGGAGGAAGGAGATTTGTGAGTTAATATTTTACTTTAGGGATTTTATTTTATGTATGAATAGATATTATTTATTTTATTATCCACATGATTTTTAATATTATGTATTATTTAAATAAATTATTAATCATGTGTGATAAAATAATTTATAAAAAAATAATATGGTTGATATTTAAATAAAATATTATTTAATGTATAATAATCAAATAAATAAGAATACTATAAATAATTTACAATGAATTGATTAGTAAAATAAAAATGTTATATCATCATGATATTTTTTCAACAAATTGTTTTTCGAGTGGATGGTAAACCAATGATAACCATTTGTGTAAAATCGATAAGATAATACCAAGATCGAGTTATATATGTCCTCCATTAACCTTTTTACTTCCATGGTGGTTGTCACTTTTCATTAGGTCTTGAAAACAATCATATTGTCCGCAAATCTATCCATTATAAATTCTTACTCATTCACAAGTGATGTGAACCAGGGGTTTGGGGTTATATAAAATAATATTTTACATGTAGTATCATATAATATAAAGAAGGATGGGTTGATTTATACATAAAAATATTTAATAATATAATAAATTTATAAAACAACTCAATAAATTGATAATAAAATTAAATAGATATCCAACACACACATAGTTTAATCATTCTAAATGTTATTAATAATATTTAATGACTATACATTATAGATGTTAGTATTTGTTTCCAATCAGTCTTTATGATGATAAATTTCTCAAATTAATGAATTTATTAACCAAATTATATAATAATTGTTTATCTTAATATATTTTACAAATAGTCTTTAAGATTTATGTCTACTATAATTTTAGATAAATTAAATAATTTATATTGTTTATTTTAAACTATAATTTATGCAATGTGTACTGATTGGGTACTTGGAATGTTCCCTTCAAGGTTAGATTGAATTTAGGGTAAATTTTACTATATATAGAACACGTTATAGAGGAAACACAATATGTATCCTTATATATATGATTAAACTTATTTAAAGTGTATAATAATTTCACAACATTTATTGTCACTTAAAATATCAGGAGAATAATTCTCTGTACGGTCCTTTTTGTGTATTTTATAGTTACATAACATGTATGCTTACATGAATTGTTCCAACATTCAAAAAATATTCTTCTAATGATAAATTCATTTAGTCTGCCCAATGTGTATGACCACATGACAGCTAATGAATTAATGTGGAATGTATCATTGCTGATTCATGATAATT
This sequence comes from Viscum album, assembly GCA_963277665.1. NCBI lineage: Eukaryota > Viridiplantae > Streptophyta > Magnoliopsida > Santalales > Viscaceae > Viscum > Viscum album. The sequence goes on from OY728156.1 coordinate 743,978,665, forward strand.
GTATTGTGAGTATGAAACCACATTGGTTGGGTATTTATAAAATCATTCTGAAAATAATTATTAAATCATTCAATTCCACATGGATTGTAAAAAATAACTTTCGTTGTACCTAATGAGAAAAAACCTATTTAAATTTCAAGTGTATCTAGCTACAGATTGAATAAATAATTTTTTAATTTTTTTTGATTGACATGGAAAATGACATGGCACGCTCGTCACGATGTGTTCCTCGCATGAATTTGCTCGATTTACATACTGTTTAAAACATTCCCCACATTATTTAATCATTTTTCAACATTCACTACATGCCTACGGAATCGGCATGTATATTGTGTGGGATATCATGTGTTATAGTACTTTTAAACCCCACTACATGGCCCATAATTTATGTGATTCCATGTCACTCAACAAATAATCAATACATGGAATATAATAATCTCCTAAAAATTGACAAGATGACTTTTGTGATTCACATGGGGTTAAAACCAAATGGTATTACCGGATATGTGAACGAGTTACACTCCACGTACTCTATAACAAATGGTGTCCTACCTAGAATCATATTCACTGTGTGAGACAAAACCACACACTAAAACCGAAGGACATTTTCTGATTTTTATGCCCCATCCTTTTTTGGTTGAAAAAACATACATGATGTGGAGTCAAAAGTCTTCTTTTGACTTCTATATCATGTTTTGGAAATCACAAATGCATTCTATCATATTATGGAATTTACAATTGTCTTCTATTTTGTTTATCGTATCATACAATGATGATCGTACTATCCATATCATATCGTACGATACTAATCGAACTGATCGTATTGATCATGCTGATCGTACTGATCATGCTGATTGTACTGACCATATCGTATCATACAATACTGATCATACTGACCATATCGTATCGTACAATACTTCTCGTACTCACCATGCAAATCGTACAATGCTGATCATACTAAATATGAAAATTGTATTGATTCTGTTACTCATAATTTTTGTTGCATTCCTGTTTCAATACTTAGTCAAAAACACTTATTTCATATGAATTGAACTCATGTTTTTCATGTCTATATATCTTATGTCCTAACAAAACGATGTCGTTGAGTTAGTTACAAACTAATCAAAACGATGTCGTGATTTCTATTTGAATATGACCGTTGGAGGTAATGTGACTGTTGGAACCCGAGGCCTATAAATAGGAGGTCATTTGAAGCTGAGATAACAACAATTGATGAAGAAATGAATGAAGAGACTCCGTGAACTACAAAGTTTCTAGAGAGAGCCACTGTGACTTCTCTCATCTGCCTTGTGCGTCCGATCATCATATCGAGGGCTTTCAAGTGATTGAAAGATAGAGGTGCCGATTACCTATAAAATCGAGGGCTTCTGGGGATAGGCAGACAGACGTACCGATCATCGTATCGAGGGATGCCGGGGATAGGCAGACAGACGTGCCGATCATCGTATCGAGGGCTCACCAAGGTGTTGGTGAGACAGACCTTTTTTCCTAGGTGAAAGGATAACCCTTCTCTTTGGGTTAAAATAATTGTAATACTTTTACATTTCCGCTGTTACTTGTATTAGAAAAGAATTTGTATTGTTTCCTTTCTTCTTTACATTTTCAATTATAATTGTTTCAATTATAATCATTCTATTACATATTGTATTAATTGATTCTATACGCTTTAAGGTAGAATCATTCATCTTTATATTAGTCTGATTATTGTGTTCATCTTGAATACAATTGATTTAAATTACATTAGTATTACAATACATAATACATTTTTACATTCAATAGAATTGTGGGTGTTTGTATTTGTATTAGTTTAAGATCATTTAAACTAATCTCTTAAGTTTCTAAAACTCAAAGGTTTTTAAACCTAAAATTCACCCCCTCTTGTATTGTTCCATCTAATAGATATACATATCTATATATTCGATCCAACAATTGGTATCAAATGAGGTTTTCCACTGATTTGTATTACTAGCATTATTTATTTCATATTATCATCTTGAATACTTACTACACTAACGTGTGGAGTGGAAAAGTTTTTGTTGTATTAGATGGTAGGAATGAATATTGGGCCAATAGACAATCTGAATCCTTCTAGACCACCAATCTTTGATGGGAATGATTATGAGTATTGGAGAGATCGTATGAAGACTTTTGTTATCAATACTGGTGTAGACAATTTTATTATGCTTACTAGAGGTTACAAAATTCCTAACACAGAAGTTAATACTTTCACCAACCAGGAGAAACAAGAATATCAACTAAATTACAAGGTACGCAATACTTTATTATGCTCTATGACCAGGAATATATATAGTCAGATATCTTCATGTGAAGAAGCCAACTGTATTTGGAAGAAATTAGAAGTTACTCATTTTGGTACATCCAAGGTTATAGAAACAAGGAGAGCAATGCTTCGAGCAGAGTATCATGGATTTGTTTTTCCTTATGGAGAGCCTATATGTAAAGTACAACAAAGTTTTATGACAATTGTCAACAGCCTACAATCTATGGGTGAAAAAGGTCTTGATGATGAAGTCCTTGTTGATAAGATTATAGATATAATTCCAAATGAATGGGAGTCAAAGTACATCTATTGATGAAAATAGAAAAGTTTCCCAGATTACTCTTGATGAACTCTTTGGAACTCTTCTACAGTATGAAACAAGAATGAAGAGAGATGTTGATTTCAACAAGAAGAAGAATGGGAATGGAAGTGTAGCCTTTGCATCTAAAGATAAAACACCTGAAAGTCTTACAAGGTCGAAATCCAAGAATGTTTTCATATCTGATTCAAGTGGTTGTAATCTTTCGGATAATGATTTATCCAATCTTGCTTGAAGGATGAACACGATCATGGGAAAGAAAGACTTTCAATACAGATTCAAAAAGAAGGATAGGAAGGATAAAAAAGATTCAGAGGTAACTTGTTATGAATGTAAGAAAGCAGGACATATAAGGCCTGATTGTCCTTTACTGAAGAGAAAAGATAGAAAGAAGAAACACTCTGAAAGAAACAAGAAAAGGTTTTATAAGACAAAGAAAGTCTTGAAAGCAAATGATACGTGGAGTGCAAGTGGTAGTGATTCCTCGGATGATTCTTAAAAATATGAGACATCAGGACAAAGGAATATCGGACTCTTAGCCAGATTACCTATTGAAGATCATTGTCTCATGGCTAAGGTACATAATGCTGAAGCTATTACAAATGTCTCTTTGAATGAAAATTGTACTGATAATAGATATTATGAATCTTCAAGTGATGAATCCTCATCATCAGAAGATGATACATTACCTTATTTTGAATAGGTCTTTAGATTTGCTAAATTACTTGAAAATGAAAATTCTAAACTCAAAAAGAGATTTGAAAAATCAAATTCTAGAATTTCAATCTTGACTAAAGAAGTATCAGATCTTTCTAAAGATCTTGATGTGAAAACTTCTTATTTTGAAAGTATTTTAAAAACCCTTGAGAAAGTTAAATCTGATAAGGATAGACTTTCTAAGGATCTTGAAACTGTAATTTCAAAGAAAAATAATTTAGAGTCTAACTCTAGTTCAAATTCAAATGTTTTGGAAATCAAGAATTTGGTTTTAAAACTAAAGTCAGAGATTTTATCTTTGAAGAAATGTTTGACAATCTTTACTCATGGTAAAGAAAACTTTGATAGGATTTATTCTCAAATTAGACCTTTGAGAAATCGATCTGGTCTTGGTTATACTTATTCCAAACCTGTTATTAACAATAACTATTTTTTTCCTCAAAAAACCATTTTCTGTTCTAAGTGTCAATGTGGTGGACACTGGAGAAGATATTGTTCTCTTAACAAAACTCAATCTTTAGGATTTCATAATGCTCATTTTGCAAAACAAATGTGGATTCCTAAAATTATTTTATCTAACCCTTATGGATCCAAACATGTTTGGATTCCAAAAAAATAATTGTTTCTTTTATAGGAAATTGAAAAGTGTACCAATAAGAATATTTGGTACATGGATAGTGGTTGTTCTCGACACATGACTGGAAATAAAGATCTCTTTGAAAAGGTTATCAAAACAAAAGGTGGAAAAGTTACCTTCGGAGATAATGCTCAATGAATGATTGTTGGTATAGGTAATATTGTTTTTCTTGGAAAAGTTCTTATCTCAAATGTTTTGTTTGTTAAAGGTCTTAGGCATAATCTCATCAGCATAGGTCAATTATGTGATGAAGGTTACCTTGTGAATTTTAGAAATGATAAGTGTCTTGTTCACAATTCCATGGATGAGTTCATTCTATCTGCCCATAGGCAAGAGAATGTTTACACTATTAACCTAGAAGACCTTAAGAACCAAAACTTACCTTGCTTAAGTGCAATAGAAGACCAATTGTGGCTTTGGAATAGGAGACTAGGACACTGTAATCTGAGAAACCTTAGTAAACATTCAAAGAAACAACTTGTAAAAGGACTACCGGATCATAGATATGATTCTTCAAAAGTCTGTGATCCTTGTCAATTTGGCAAGCAACATAAAACTAGCATTAAATCAGTTAATGAAGTTTCATCTTCTAGTGCATTACAGTTTGTACATATGGATCTTTTTGGTCCTTCACAATCTGGAAGCATTGGAGGCAAATACTATGTATTTGTTTTAGTTGATGACTTTACTAGATTTACATGGGTCTACTTTCTCACAAAGAAATCTGAAGCCTTTTCCAATTTCAAAACTTTTACAGCCCAAGTTAAAAATGAGAACAACCTACCATTGATAACTATTCATAGTGATCATGGTGGTGAATTTCAAAATTCATATTTTGAAACTTTTTGTAGTAAGAATGTTATTACTCACAATTTCTCAGCTCCAAAAACTCCTTAGAAAAATGGTGTTGTTGAAAGAAGAAATCGTATTCTTCAGGAAATGACTCGAACCATGATGAGTGAATACTCAATTGCTAAGCATTTTTGGGATGAAGCTGATAGTACTGCCTGTTATACTATAAATCGTGTTTTAACTAGACCATTTCTTAATAAAACCCCTTATGAGTTATGGACTGGCAGAAAACCAAAAGTTTCATACTTCAAGGTTTTTAGATGCAAAGTATTCATCCTAAATACAAAAGATAATCTACATAAATTCGCACCAAAATCTGATGAAGGAATCTTTCTAGGCTATTCAACAACTTCTAAGGCATATAGGGTTTTCAATAAAAACACTTGTACTGTTGAGGAACCAGTACATGTAAAATTTGATGAAACTAATCCTTTTATTTTCAACCAACCCAATCCTACATCCTCGGATGTGTTTTCTAAAAATGTTTATCAATATTTATTAGAAGATCATTCTGAAAAGGAAAATGTTTAAGAAAGTTTTCCTGAAACATTTACCACAGAAGATTTTCAATCATACGTTGATGAACAAGTTTTACAAAACCCAAATCAATTGTTTCTTATGAATCATCCCAGTGATAACATCATTGGTGATGTAAATCAACCTGTAAGGACCAGAAATTCCTTAAGAAATGAAATAGAAAATATTTCTTTTCTTTCCAAATTTGAACCTAAAATTCCATGAGAGGCCTTAGGTGATGATGATTGGATCAAAGCAATGCAAGATGAACTAAATGAATTTGAAAGGAATCAAGTCTGGACTTTAGTTGAATGACCTAAAGAGACAACTGTAATTGGTGTAAAATGGGTCTTCAGAAACAAATGTGATGAAAATGGAATCATTGTGAGAAATAAAGCAAGACTTGTTGCTAAAGGCTATAATCAACAAGAGGGAATAGACTATGAAGAAACATTTGCTCCTGTATCTAGACTTGAATCTATTCGTATTTTATTAGCCTTCGCAGCATTTTTCAATTTCAAACTATTTCAAATGGATGTCAAATGTGCTTTTCTAAATGGTTTTGTTCAAGAAGTAGTTTTTTTCGAACAACCTCCTGGTTTTCAAGACTCAAAACATCATGATCATGTTTTTAAACTTACCAAGGCTCTATACGATCTTAAACAAGCCCCTAGAACATGGTATGATAGACTTACATGATTTCTTTTACAAAACAATTATACAAAAGGTACAGCAGATCCAACTCTTTTTATCAAAATGGAAAACAAAAATCTTTTGATTGTCCAAATCAATGTTGATGACATTATATTTGGATCAACTCAGAAATCTTTAACTGATTCTTTTGCAAACTTAATGAAATATAAGTTTGAAATGAGTATGATGGGTGAGTTAACATTCTTTTTAGGTTTTCAAATTTCTCAAAAACCAGAAGAAACTTATATATCTCAGCATAAGTATATAAAATATTTACTCAAAAAGTATGGATTTGACAAAACTAAAAGTATTAGTACTCCAATTGGTACCTCAAATACACTTGATCTTGATGAAACTGGGAAACCAGTAGATCAAACAATCTTTAGAGGTATGATAGGGAGTTTGCTATACTTGACAGCTAGTCAACCCGACTTGATGTTTTCTGTATGCTTATGTGAAAGATATCAATATAATCCAAAAGAGTCTCATTTAAAAGCCGTAAATAGAATCTTTTGGTATTTAAAAGACACTATGGATTTAGGTCTTTTCTACTCTTCTGGAAATGATTTTGTTTTAAAACGTTTTTCAGATGCTGACTTTGGTGGTTGTAGAATGGATAGAAAAAGTACATCTGTAACATGTCATTTCTTAGGAGATTCCTTGTTTTCTTGGTCTTGCAAGAAACAACACTCATTAGCACTCTCTACTGCTGAAGCTGAATATGTAGCAGCTGGAAGTTGTTGTGCTCAAGTATTGTGGATGCAACACACACTCACTGACTATGGTTTGAGTTTCTCCAAAACTCAAATTCTTTGTGATAATACAAGTGCCATAGCTCTTAGTAGGAACCCAGCACATCACTCACATGCAAAACACATAGATGCTAGGCATCACTTTCTTAGGGATCACACACAAAAAGGAGATATTGTTTTACAATTCATCGGAACGCAAGAACAACTTGCAGACATTTTTACAAACCCTTTACCTTCCGATAGATTTGAATATATAAAACAGAAGCTAGGAATGATTACATTAAAATAATCATTCATATCTACTTCCTGTTTTACATCTCTCCTAATAGTAAGAAACTCCTCGTCAAAAGGGGGAGAACATTTCTTTCTATTTTTCTCATTTTATTTCATTTTATCTTATGTTTTTTTCTTGCTATGTCATTTCTATTTATCGGATTGACAGTTATAGTTTTCTGTTTATCGGATTGACAATTTTAGTTTTTTGTTTATCGTTTTGACAGTTTTAGTTTTCTGTTTATTTTATTGATAATTTTTAGTTTTCTGTTTATCGTATTGACAATTTTAGTTTTCTGTTTATCGTATTGACAATTTTAGTTTTCTGTTTATCGTACTGTCTGATGATGGTAATGGTTTTCTTTTCCATCATATCGCCCGATGATGGTAATCAAATTCTTTTCCATCGTATCAATTAATCATGGTATTGAATCGATCGATGATGGTATTGAAATTCTTTTCCATCGTATCAATCAATCTTGATATTGAATCGACCGATAATAATATTGAATTTTTTTCCATCGTATCAATAAATCTTGATATTGAATCGACCGATGATAGTATTGAATTTGTTTTCCATCGTATCAATCAATCTTGGTATTGAATCGACCGATGATAGTATTGAATTTGTTTTCCATTGGCATGTCGTTTAATAATTCTATTTTATTTTATTTCGTACGTTTGTTTTTTATTTTTATTTCTATCAAAACCAAAAATTTCCTTACATTCTCCGACAGGTATTTTTTTCATTTTTTTTAAATTTTTTTTGTTTTAATCCTATCCATTGATCTGGTTTTCTCTAATCTTGATCGTAGAAGACCAACTGTCACTCTTTTTCGACCGTAGAAGATCAACAGTTACCCCTTTATCGCCTATAAATAGACCCCTCCCTTCCCCAAACCCACATTGGTTATTCAGGATTTGAGGCGAAGCTCTGCTCCACCAGCTATAAATCATCGTACGACCTTCCCATTAACATAACCTTTATGTCTCAATCCTCTTCTAACACTCCCGCCAAAATGTCTTCAATGACTTTTACAAAGAAAGACTTTAACAGAGAAAGGATAGTATCTCGGGACTTTTTCATTATGTAAGATTCTACAATCAGGAGGATCATTTTGTTTCAAGGGTGGGAACATCTGTGTGTTGAAAAGACTGATTCTCGAGATCCGGTTCTTTTTGATGAAGTTTGTCAATTTTACAAAACCATTTATTTCGACAAAGACATGACTATAAACTTTGCTGTGTACGATAGAAAATTGTCTATGTTTGTGAAACAAGCGTCACATTTTCTTAATGTTTCTGTAGAAGGGGATTCTTTCTGTCCATAGCACAAACTACCAGAGGAAGTTTGTATGTTTAATAGAGAAAGTGCTGAAAAGACTTTGTTTGTTATTAATGAGGAAAAGAGAAAAGTGTCTCATCTTTCTCCGGACAATCGTTTTGTCACTTTATGGATGCAAGGTTTTCTTATCCCAAGGAAAGGGGATAGAGAAACTCTGAAAGTTTCTGATATTTTCATGCTTGACTATCTTGTGAATATGAGAAACGTGAATCTCATGGTTTATGTTTTTGAAACCATTAAGAATGTCAAGACAAGAGGGATTAAGTCCCAAATGATTATGTATCTAGTTATCCTTACGAAGTTAATTTTCGAGAGTATGAAGTTTTGTAACATTCCTTTGAAAGGAAACCCCATAGATCTGAAGCCTTCTTGGATTAGCAAAAGTATGATGAAAATGTTGAATGTTTGTTTTGATCAAAATTCAAAAATTTTTGTCAGAGATGTAGAAGCTGAATTGGCTCAGAATCAATCGGCACCTATTCCAGCCAAAGACATTCAATCTACCGTAGTTACACAAAAATCTAATCCGCAAACCAGTTCAAAGCCCATGAAGAAGCCGAGGTATAGTAAGGAGGTTGTAGAAAAATGGAGAAAGAATAAGGAACAGATAAAGGAAGGTGATCCGAAGTTCGATCGTGATCCTGCTGAGGCTTTTGAGGAAAGAGTAAGGGTAGAAGAAACTCTTCAGGCTAAAAAGAAGAAGAATATTCTTTTGAAAAGAAAGGCTCAGGACTTCGATGTCTCTAAAGTCATGAAGGCATTAGAGCAAGATAGTTCTCAACTAACAGAAGAAGTGCACCAAGAGCCCATCGTACAGAGTCTCCCTAAGGAAGCAAAACAAAAACAAGTGATGGATGAAATAGAAGAAGTGGAAGAAGGAGACTTTCTTTTAGAATTTCTTCAAAGTTCAACGAAGAGTAGAGAGTAATTGGTTCAAAAGCTGAGTGAAGGTATTCAACAAACTCCTCATGCCGATCAAGCACGATCTCCGGACAGAATGTCATCTCAAGAAAAGCAAGGTGCTCAATCCTCTCACTCTGATAAAGTTGTTTCCATTAGTGACAAAGTGGAAGAAGAAAGAAAGCAGAAAGAAAAAGAAAAAGGGAAACAACCAGTTATTGACTCAAGCCGATCGTATGAACTAGCATCGTACGATGAAGATACTGATTCAGAGCATACAATCTCTCTCAAGAAGATTGATTACATTGTTCATGTTTTGAGAAGGGTCGAGAAGACCATTCCTTATTTCCCGAGGCTGGAAGGGAAGATTGATTTTATTACTGACAATCAAAAGAAGAAGTTTGGCTCTGTAAAAGAATTAAGGAAGAAAGTTTTGTCAGTTGTAGCCGATTTGAAAGTTCATTCAGAAAGCTCGGTTGCTCAGAAGAATGCATGCAATAAGATGACCCAGTGGTTGTACAAAACAGAGAGCTCAATCAATGATCATGAAATAGCTATTGAAGATATAAGAAGGTTATCAAATGAGCTTGCAATTTCTTTCAATAAGCTTGACAGAGAAACGGTTGAAAGGTTGAATCTTTTGTCTTCTCAAAGAGCCGATGTTCCTTTAGTGAATGACTTGCAAGATATAATGAATGCCTTCTAATCTGAATTCTCGAAGGTTTCATCTTTCAAAGATGAAATGGTTTTGTTGAAGAATCAAAATTCTGTGTTATCCAAAGATAACAAGAATTTGCAAAACAGAATTGATACCCATGAAGAAGTAATCAGCGTCCAGGAGGAGACTATCAGAAATCAAGATCAGATTTTTTCAGACCAACAAGAGCTTCTCAGAAATCAGGGTGAATCAATTTCTGAAGACAAGAAGGAGATCAAAAAGATGAAAGCTGTTCTTCATGAGCTTATAAAAAAGGAGAAGGAAAGAGAAAACAAATGATTGTTGTATTTGTGTTCTTTTGGACTTGTATTTTTTTTGAAATGACATTTATGATCCTTTTCTTTTATCCATTGTCTTGTGTTTTTTTTTCTAACTCCTTCACACAATTCAAGATTACCTCTTTTTTTTTAAATCACAAAGGGGTAGAATGTTTACAAAGGGGAGAATGTTTTATAAAGGGGGAGAATGCTTTACAACACTCTTAAGGAAAATCTACGAATACAATCCTTAGGAAAGTCCATACCTAAGGGAGAGTTAGTTGTATTCAATTTCTTATTCAGAAGAGTTTTCAATAACTCAGGGGGAGATAAGTATTTCTTGTTACATTTACTTTGTGTATTGTGCTTTCCAAAAAGGGGGAGATTATTGAGTCAAAAGTCTTCTTTTGACTTCTATATCATGTTTTGGAAATCACAAATGCATTCAATCATATTATAGAATTTACAATTGTCTTCTATTTTGTTTATCGTATCGTACAATACTGATCGTACTCACCATGCAAATCGTACAATTCTGATCATACTAAATATGAAAATTGTTTTTATTCTATTACTCATAACTTTTTTTACATTCCTGTTTCAATACTTAGTCAAAAACACTTATTGTATATGAATTGTACTCATGTTTTTCATGTCTATATATCTTATGTCCTAACAAAACAATGTCGTTGAGTTAGTTACAAACTAATCAAAACGATGTCGTGCTTTCTGTTTCAATATGACCGTTGGAGGTAATGTGACCGTTGGAACCCGAGGCCTATAAATAGGAGGTCATTTGAAGCTGAGATAACAACGATTGATGGAGAAATGAATGAAGAGACATCGTGAAATATAAAGTTTCTAGAGAGAGACACTGTGACTTATCTCATCTTCCTTGTGCGTCCGATCATCGTATCGAGGGTTTTCAAGTGATTGAATGACCGAGGTGCCGATTACCTATAAAATCAAGGGCTGCCGGGGATAGGCAGACAGACGTGCCGATCATCGTATCGAGGGATGTTGGGGATAGGCAGACAGACGTGCTGATCATCGTATCGAGGGCTCACCAAGGTGTTGGTGAGACAGACCTTTTTTCCTAGGTGAAAGGATAACCCTTCTTTTTGGGTTAAAAGAATTGTAATACTTTTACATTTCCTCTGTTACTTGTATTAGAAAGGAATTTGTATTGTTTCCTTTCTTCTTTACATTTTCAATTGTAATTGTTTCAATTACAATCATTCTATTACATATTGTATTAATTGATTCTATACGCTATAAGGTAGAATCATTCATCTTTATATTACTCTGATTATTGTGTTAATCTTGAATACAATTGTTTTACATTACATTAGTATTACAATACATCATACCTTTTTACATTCAATACAATTGTGGGTGTTTTTATTTGTATTAGTTTAATATCATTTAAACTAATCTCTTAAGTTGCTAAAACTCAAAGGTTTTTAAACCCACAATTCACCCCCCTCTTGTATTGTTCCATCTAATAGACATACTTATCTATATATTCGATCCAACACATGAAGTGTAATTTTTGTTAAAATCCATGAAATCTTGTATTGCAGAATTTATCGTTGGAACCTATGGATATGATCTTTGAGAATCCTTCATATTTTTATTGACTATTCCTTATTCTATTAATTCAAATGAACACATTATCTTCAATTTTGGTTATAATGAATAACACACTAGAAATGAAATATTTCTAAATAACATAAATTTGATTACAAGTAATAATGAGGAATTGTAAATTATAATATAATCTATCTAATACAACATGAATGTTATATAACATAATTAAAGTGGTTAGGTTGGTAGCCAATAGCATTTTTCATCATTTAAAATAGATACAATATGGTGAATATGATGAAGTGGACCCTAAATCATCATAGGGATGATCTTTTCATATGTAATTTTTAATTAATTTTTTAATAAATTAACTCAAATTGACAATAATTTTTTTCATTGAACATTTTAGTAGAGGACATCATTGTATTTTAATTATGGTGGAGAATCCAAACTAGGATAACTCTATCTGTATCATAAATTTCTCCATGATTCATGGAGAATCACCAAAAGTATTTTGTGTTCTATCATGAAGGAACCTATAAACTTAAATCATTACCATTGATCAGAGTAAGAAATATCTCAGACATGATAATATTTTCTATTATTTTATCCAATTCATTGGAGATATGAAGAGTATCCACTACTATTTTAGAGATCATTATTATGAATAAAACATTAGGTATTTTAGTTAATTATCTTATGGTAGTTGATTATGGACCACAATTAGTCACCCCTAAAAGTGATAAAAAAACATGTTAAATACATTACGAAAAAATAGTAAATTATAAAAATCCTTTTATATAATTTTTTATTCCATATAAACCCCAAATCAAATAATAATAATAATAATAATAATAATATTTCCTATCCGCATTCACTACACTTGTAGATTAATATATCATTTACATTAAGCCTTGTTATCCAACCCCTCAATCATCCAGATAATTTATCGAACCTTGAATAAAAAATATTTAAACAAATAAATATTTTTATGTGATTATTTGAATGAATTAATATATATTATATTAATATGTTGTGTATAAAAATTTATTTTAATATTTTAGAGACTAAATAAATTTTTATTTTTTAACTTGAGAATAATAAACATGAGATAAATTTTCAATATCTTCAATCACATATAAAATAAATATATATTTAATATCAAAATAATATATATTCTGAAATTGAATAAATAGTTATTGAAATTATTAGATAAATCTAACATGAGTGATTGTTATTCTAAAAGGTCATAATAGCATTTATTTTGAATATTGAGTTCATATAGAAGTTAACTATGATTCAGGATACAGTTTGTGCGGTACCTTCTAGGCCCCGTTCTCAATATAACTTTTTGAACATTCCTAAATTACAAGATAAGTGTCAAAAAAATTCAAGTTACCCATATAGAATAATTTCATTGTATAAATGAAAACGACCTCATGTGAATACTTGTTATGTAATATAATCATTTTATCTTGAGATCTCACCAATTTTGTTTCATATTTTGTGTCATGAACCAATATGATTGATGTACATTTCATTGAATCTATGAAACTATCAATTAGATGAACTTCCATAAAATATTATTTAATCAAAAAAATTATCTTAAATTGAAGGGACAAAGATACGAGCATTCATTTACTAAGTTGAGAAAAATAATTTCATAACTTAATTAATTAATGTCATATCACTTATTACTCTACTAATTCATTCTATCCCACCATGAGTATACAACTTCACATTTTTATTCCTAACATTAATGTACACAATTCATGATATAATGTAACAATAATATCAATTATAAGGACCAATATACACAATTTTATATAGGAATATACAACGATAAATATAATAGGCTGAATTATTTTTTGTAGGACTATCATCATAACAACCTCTCATGAACATTATCATGTGTGAACATAATGAGAAAAATTTTGAACTTGTTTTGATCATCCATCACCTGATAGTAGGAATTACCATTATGTGGATGTTATCCTAATCATAAGACATATTTTTAAAAATGTTACCCTTGATTGTATTGGTTCTCATTATAGTAATGAACAACTATAACATTTTTATGGGAAAAAAAACTAATAAAATTATCCCATTAATGTTACACAAAATAAAAATAATTATGTGATATGAAATAAAAAATGGAAATATTTCATTATTTGAATGGAATAATTCAGTTGTTTGGAGAGCACCGACTCAAATTTTACAATATAAAGAATGCAATTAGAGTTGTTGTATTATTTATTTTGGTGATATATTTTATTTTAGTAAAGGATAGTTAATCATAACCTCATATTATAAAAGAATAATGATCAATGGTTACTGATGCTTGCGTATGTTGATGACATAATTTTTAGAAGTTCCAATGAAAATTTAATGTAATCAGTTTGTTTAATTCATGATGTATGAGTTCAAAATGTATATAAGTAATTGTATGTTTTTTGTATATGAACATAGCTCTCACTGTGGGTCACCCCCAAGCCTTATATGATGAAAGGTGTTCCGGTCCCTCTCCTATGAGAGAGCGAATAACCACCATTGTACTTCATGATGGCCCAACCTCTCCCCTTCACACCCTTTTTGAATAGGTATTTTTTTCCTTCCATTCCCCAAATTTATTTATTCCCTATGGTAAATGACCTCGTCAATAGATTTTCCAAGATCTCACTCTCAAACTCAAATTTTATTAAGTACACATCGATCCTTAACATGTTGTTGGATGCTCGATTTATGCACTAACATCGTTGATCGATTTTTTTGACACATTTATCTTCAATTATTGGGGATTAGATGTGTGAGAAATAGTCATTCTATTGGATAAACGAAATATTATGATTCATTTTTCTTTTAAACAGGATCTGATTGTGGTCTATTCTAGTGTGCCTTCTATTTTCAATGGTCTTTGATTTTTATTTCTTGTATAGTCTTATGACATTCATTTTAATTGGGATCCATCCACAGTGGTAATTTCAATATGCTTTCCTAAACTACCCTTCCATTTCAAAACCCCTCAATACTTTGAATGTTAGGGCATGTAGTGGGTCGGAACTATTTTTGGGATAGTAGAACCAATGTTTTTTTCACCATATTTATCAAAGAATCTATGTTGAAGTGCATGTTGCATGGAATCTAGTTGATTTTTTATAGTTATCCAATGGATAATAACACTTCTATATACAGTCAATCTATTTTGAGAAGTGGATCGATTACTGCTCCTTGTCCTTGTGCTTTAGTCATTGGGTGGCCACATATAGGCATCTGTTTTTGAACCAACATCAAAAGGAGATTAAGGAGGAGCCATGTTCTATTTACAATATATGACCTTATATTAATGTTTTAGGCTTGTGGGATTTTAATTTCATTGTCCATTTGGATCCACGTTCCTCTTCTCCTTTGGAAGAAGTTGTTCTGCAGGACTCATGTGAGGAAATCCCAGTCTTAAAAGTGGTGTGTCTAAGAGAGATAGGACCTAATGTTACCAATTTTTGCAGAAGGTTGAAACATAACATGGCCATTTGAGGTGTTCATGGCTCTTCTAGTCTAGAGGTTTATTGGGTTTCAGCGGTTCTTCCCTGTTTCTCAACTAAGGAAACAATATTCGATGAAGAGGCTGGTGTTTGCAATGGATTCATTATTACCAAGACCAATGTTCATACTCTATGGGGTTTGTGGGGTCTAATATGGTGACTCGAAGTTCCTATGAAGAGGCTCTTTGGTCTGGAAGTGGAGACTACCCTAAATGGGCAAGGATATCATTTGACACGGATGTTTCAATTGGATATAATGGTTGGGTGAATCACTTAGTGGGTTTTTATGGTTGGCAGAATGTTACAAAAGGGTCCACTCAAAGAAGATTTTGTGTAGTTTAAAACTTTTTAATCATTTCTATGGGATTGATATTGTGCCTATATAATAAAAAAAGATGGAAAATATCAGTCTAAAGCTAATTCAATTGATGAAGGGTCTGCATACCTTTTAGAAGTTTGTACATGGGAAATATTTATAGAGGACTACATGGTCCATTGTGTAAGAAAGGGTGGAATGGAGACAGGGACTTAGGGGACTACTTCCTTGATAAATAGAAGAAATTTAAATGATGAAAAGATTATTACTTCCTCCCTAAACCAATAGAGTCATGATCTTCATCTAATTTTATGTAAAAGGAAAAAATATAGTGTCTACATTTCCAATGTGAAGTAACCTGACAGTGGAGTTTCTATGAAACAATCTCATCCTAGAAGTGTTATAGGAGACCCTGTCTAATTACAGTTAGACTCAGTGGTGGAGGATCTCACTATTATTCAGACTCCTTATTTGATGGCTGATCCGCATGGATATGTAGGGTGCTAATTAGAGTCATATATTTCAAAGTAGTTATATGAAAATAGTGCTATTGACTGAGGTGATTATTCATTCAAAGGAAGAAATGGTGGAGGATTTCCTTATTATTAATTTGATGCATGAAGACCTATCTAGATGATAGAGAAATATCTTTTTGTGGATACTAAATTAATTATTTCATTGATTGATAAGAAAAACAAAATATTGATAAAAGGATTGATTGAAGGGAATATAAGAAGATAATAATACAAGAAATATTTGGAAAAGTTGTAGTATCACAATGATGACCTTATAAAGTATGATCCATACCTAAAATTAACCATTCATTCCTAGAAACTATTTATCCATAATAGATATAATAGACTCAATTTTCCTTTCAATAATTATTAGTTTACCTTTAATTCTTTCTCTATTTAAACCTTGTAATATCTAAATTTATTCATAAATGTGTTTTTATAATAAAAAATTTATTTTTCATCCAATTAGTTAAAAAATTCAATTATTGATATATTTTTATTTTTAATAGATTACATGTGTGTCAAATAGAGAATGTAATATTTATTTCTTAATCTAAATATTATATGATGTTTCTCAATATAAAAATATTGGATAATTATAAGGGCATGACAACATGCGTTCCAACATTGATAAATTTTGTATAGGATGGTTATGGGAAAATATCCCAGATAGATGAATATAATCACTTCATTTGAATAATATTGTACTTAATGGTGACGAGACATGACAAAGTTTTTTCCACCTCTCAAGATGCAGAACACAATAGAGGTTCCAAATATATCAACATTATAGTTATGAAAAGTATATATTATTATATATAAGGCATCATTGATAGTAGTATCATTTATCATTCTACATTATATCAACCGTTATAGGTATTTATTGGTGTGTATTGGGTTGGTTCATATTTTGATTAAATTAAACATAATGTGAATCATTTTATCTTGTAGATTTTTGTTCTTCTTAGCTACTAATAAATTAATATTTCATCCCATTATATAATGTGGATGATGGATATATAGAAGTAAGTCAATATTATAACTTTGTTTTGGATGAATCAATAACTTATTCATATAAGATTTAATGTGTGATCTCCTATAACGAACAAGACCAGATCTCCCATTAAAATGAGAACTGAATGGCCTCACCACTAGCTCCAATTGTGTTCTGGATCTGCATGAGCTACAAACTGGATACAATGAATCATAAGAATAGTCTTGGGAATGGTTTCAACCAATATTAATTGTAAATATGATTCCAAGAACCCAAATAATATCTAGCATGAACCATTAACATATTGGATATCCCGAATAAATAAATATAGTATAAAAAATTAACATAGATAATAATGAAATAATTTAATATAAACAATCAATCCCTCCACTCACCCCCAGTATAAGACCCCTTTAATGAAAATAAGAATAAAATATCACATCTATATTCATTTTATTCAGCAATAGGAATATATCACTACCATCCATACATTGAATGAAAAACCTCTAAATTTGACGTTGTGAAAAGGGAAAATAAATATAAAATATACATACCTTAAATAATCAATGCTCTTAAGAGTATCCAAGAACTAAACCATGAAAATGAGACTGAGATAATATATACATGACCATAAAAGAAAGTATTCATCTAGAAAAAACTTCCAAATTTATTGAATTCCACCTGTAAAATAGAGTTTGTACTTGTTTAAATTCATGATATAGAATATATTTTTACATGGTTTATAGAAAAAAATTAATTTATATGACCAAAAAATAAATCAAATAAAAAAAACTTTTATAAAATAAAAACTTGAATTATTAACCATTTTTAATCAATGTTTAACAACATGGGAATTTGGTCATTATTATAGGGTTTACAACCAAAAAAACAACATTTTATTCATTTTTCAAACATCATGATAAAAGCTGAATTTAAATAATAAAAGTTTATATGAATAACCAATTCTTAAACCTCTTTAAAAAAATACCACCATTTTACGTTTTAAATAACATGTTCAAATTATTAAAAAATCACACATTTGAATGTGAATTTTTACACAATCATTGAAATGTACAATCAAAAAATGGAACTAAATAATCAAGGAATAAAATCTGTGAAATCAACAAAAAATGGTACAAATAATAAATTGACTGAGTAAATTGAAAATTAGTCATAATATAAAAATGCACTAATTCTTCACAAGGAGGATGTGGTTTCATTGTAATTGACCCTACGTTATAGTAATAAAAGTCATAAACAACGGAAAAGTACCCCAAGATGGAACTATTGACCTATAAATCCCCTATTATTGTCCTATGACTCACTAGAAATATCTATCATGGGAACACCTTCTTCCACGGAATAAAATAATGTTTCTATCTTATATTCCTGATACCCCTAACAGTCTCCCCATCATAGAGTATGTAGGGAACACTCCCTATTCAACCCACTATCTCTACTGAGGTTTTACCTTAAACATTTTACCTACTATATCCCTAATAAATCTTTTAAAATTTATATAGAGGTTAGGATAACTAGTAGTTATATAATTCAAATATAAATATTTTAAATTATCTCATTACTCACCTCTTATGACCTCACAAGATTAATCCCAATATACATCAAAAATAAGTATAAACATATAACCATAAATACAATGAATTCCCCCATGGGGTTGTAAGACACAATAGAAAAAACATACACTCAAGGCCTAGCGAGGGTGTCACCCATTTAAAAAAAATTCAGTGTTCCATACAAGATTATAAAAATGTCAACATTAGATGCTTTTCCACAAAACCAATTCATAAATTCATTTGAAATCCCATTTTATAGACCAAATTAATTCTAATATTTCAATACATGGTGAAATTATAATTGAAACACATCCTCTTTACTAATTCACTATAAAAATTCACACCTCATTATAAAAGAGGTACTCAGTGGAACCCACCATACCATATAATGAAAACCACAATACAAATTGGACAATAAACCTTAAACCCCCCTTCTCTAAAACACCCTTATAACAATTAAAATGGATAAAGTTAGCTCAAGCATTCACTAGACTCAATGGTATTAAAAGTAATTTAAATAGGAAGGAATTTTAAAACCTATATTTTAAAAATGATAATTTTAATACATTACAGATGCATTTTTAAAAAGGAATTAACATTAATGTCGATGCCAATAGTTTAAAAATCATTGAAATAGAAACCCAAGCACTAAAAATCACTTGGAATGCAGATAATGTCTATATAATATATTTAAACATTTAATATACAATATGAAACGAATAACATTTTTTAAAATAAGTAAAAATCCATGGTAAAAAATATAACTTTATTTTTATAAATTTATGAGGCCACATGGGCATTTACTCAATCACTTTCATGCGTCCTTGTCATATTATGAGATAAAGATACAAAAAACACCATCCAAATCATACTACAATAATCAAAACACTAATAAAATCTTAAAAAACATTTAAAACGACGAATATATTTATAACATGTAATAAAAAGGGGTTATATAGAGACACCAACCTAAACTAAATGCAATGTGATATAAAATTGTTTAAAATTAATCGCTAATAGTGGTGTATTCCCAATAATTCTATAAGGAAGACCAAGAGACCCATGAAACACCCAAAAAGTGATGGAATTACACAAATCAGGTTATTCCCCTTGAGCTAGGGTACTACCAAACAAAAAGAGGTGATGATGGGAGGGAACGTCACTATAAAAAGGATGAAGAAATGAATAGTATACGTCAACATAAAGGATCTGCCATGATTATTATAAATATTATGATAATTCGTTATGGATGGAGGAACTATAAAGGAGAGGGGGCATGGGACACGGTGGTTTTGACTCATAGAGGTAACTCGAAAGTGTGAGGGGATAAATTAGGGAAAAGTAATTCATTTCATTAAAAGAAAACATAGGAAAATAAAAAATTTAAGATACCATGAAACATGAATGGTTTAGGAAACCCTATTAAAACCATGTTGTCCCAACATAAAAAGAACTTGGATTTTACATGTTTATCTAGATCACATTTCATGATTGATCTAACCTTGATCAAACCGTGTGAAATATGACTGGAATGGGAGGACCCCTAATGCATGATTAGTACATGGTCACTCATAATACTGTGAAAAAAAATGAAATACACCAATTACCTTTCAAATTTTATAATTTCAACCTTAAAATTTTGAAAAATCATCATGGATTTAAATTAATTAAATACAATGATTATTTAATTCCATAGTGACATAGTGGTAGTGAAAATCAACCTACAATTCCACATTCATTTTTTAGAATGTTTATTTTCAAGTTAAATAAATCAACTTTTATTAATTATATAATAAATACACCTAACATTATCTAAAAAAGAAACCACTAAAATTATAAAATAAAGAGAACAAACATAAACATGAGTCTCCCATAAGCATCCAATGGGAAAATCCAAATGAAGAAAGATTGGGTGTAGGTCTCCACACCATTTCAAATTACCCTAAATGGAGTAACATCAAAAAACCAGTATTAAAATTATAATACGACTATGAAAATGATTATTCCCTAATAACCATAATAGATAACAATTTATCCCAATATACATGTTCATTCATATTGTTATTCTCTCCAAAAATGAATCATGGTCCTAGAAACACTCAAATGACCCTAGTGAAAAATTAAATCCATGATCCGAGGTTCGGTTCTAACTTCTACGGGAATACATCTTAAAGGAACTTATAATATATAAACAAGGATCACCACAAATTGCAACAGTCCTTTAAATGAAAAGTGTCAAGACGAATTAAATATGAGCATTTGAAAAAAAAATAACAATATGGTACCTTAACCTAGGACATTATAATTAATTGGTAGAATAGGAATCCAATCTTCAAACACCAACCCATGGTGAACTGTATAAAACATTCACCACCAAGTTATATAATAACCAAAAGAAAAATCAATTCTAATTACCAGAGAACTGTCCCATAGAACTCCCATGTTTTATAAAAAAATATAAACTCAAATTCACCCAAATTAAAAAAATTGGATTCTAGAAATGAAGTCAACTAAATGGAAAGGCTTGCATCCAAATTCAAAATTATATGAAATCGACAAAATACCAATGGAAAAACCCCAACACATGATCCCAAATATTTCACAAAAGTGAAACCAAATGATATCAAAAAATAAAAGACACCTCAAGGATCTGAGGCTCCAATCTCATCAATTTTGGACTTTAAAAATAAACCAAAATATGTAAAATATTTATCCTTATCAATTAATCTGAACTAACTTTTCAAGGATCACCTAGTCTTTATTATAAAATAAAACATTCATCTAATACCCTACCTCAACCCAATAAAGAGAGAACACTTACCATTCTACCTTTAACTAGACCAATTTGAGGGAGGGGAATTCATCCATGATAAAAACAATTTCTAGACCTGGCATTGTTCCCTAAAAAAACTATCCTTCCCCAACCCACATAGTGAGAGGAAAAAAACACAACCATATATGAAAAACCACATGAAAAATGACACACACATATAAAAAACATTTCTAAATGGAGTAAAACATGTGGGGTTTTGAGAGCAACCAAACATTATAAAGAAAACTTTATCACTAAAAAATATCATTTCTCTAAGGTAATTACAAATCATTTAACCCACCATTAAAAAAATAAAAAAAAGAATCTATAGGAAATCATCAAACTCACACAATATTTCCAAATAAGATTCCTTAAAAAAATTTCAAAACATTTACTATTTAATATTTATTTATCTAAAACGTACCATTTTAAAATACACCCCAAGAGATCTTGAAAACCCATTACACGTAAACCATCAACCCATTTTAAATCAAAAATTATTTTGGAAAACAAAAAATGTTTTAAAAACAACCCCCGAAGAATATTTTCACACAAAAAGTAAAAATTTACCATGAGATACTCCATTATAAAAACCATTTCACACTCAAATCATTCCAAAAAGGAGGAAAATAAAAAATCCATCAAAACCCATTCCACATCATCATTATATCGCACAGTCCACCATGACTCCTTAACTTCCATTGGTAATCTCTCAACAGTGATGAAAACAACAAATCAAATGGGATGTGGAAATATTATTGACTAAGTATCACAGTTTCATAGACTACCAACCATCCAGACAATAATTCCTTTAATTTTTCAAGAATGATATTTTGGATGCTACTATGATTCTAAACCCAAGAAAACCAACCTCAATCCATAGATCTACAATCCATTTTCATCCCATAATCAATCCCAACCCAATATAACAATAATATATGCCAATATGGACCAACATATCATCCATGGTACATCCAAAAAATATCTAACTCAATATGAAAATCCCTCTACATAAATAATCTCAATGATTAGGATGGTAAAATTTATATATAATATACCTTCACAAACATCATGATTCCTAATAAAAAATTATAACTCAATATTTAAATGACAAAACAAATAAAAACTGATGTTCCAAATGATTGGGATCCCATTGAGAAAATGGAAATGCCAATGATACCATTTGTAAGGAATTATCCCACCCCATCCTTCTGACAGATTCTTGGACCAACCTAATACTATCCCAAATGAAATTCCTAATCCCCATGGGTTGAAAAATAGTTTTATATCATTAAAAAACACACATGATATCTATTTAACCCACTTATTAGATTAATAGTGATGAAATAAACAATAAAAATCTGGAATGATCCTTCCTTGTATCACATGTCAATGCCACATTAGATATAAATAAATAAACAAACAATGAATAATAAATATATAAAGGAATTTAAAAAATAAATAACTATATTCACCCCCAGTTTCCCTCCCCTATAATTCATATACACACAAAAAACCACCACCATCTGCTTTTTCTTCATCCAAAAACATATATCACTACCCTCCATCCGGAGAATGTTATTAAATCCTATTTTTATAATGTGAAGAATGAAACTAACAAAATAGGAATTTGAAAAATAATTAGTTATTTTAAGAAAGGATAGTAATTTATCTAGGAACATTAAACTAAGATAATGTAGGCATGATCACTAAATCACACAATAGGCCCCTAAAACCCACTAGAATCTTTTAAAACCCCTTATTAAAAAAATTCCAAGAGTTATTTTTTAAAATTATGTTATTAAATAGGTTCTCACATGAATTATAAAACAAATATTACCAATATTCCTTATACACCATATCATGTGACCAATATTTTATAAAAAACAAAGATTATTAAAGATTTTTAATCGTGTTCTCAAAACCAAGGAAATATGGATTTTAAATTAGGGGTCATAACCAGAAATAATATTTATACCTTTTTTCAAACACCATGAGAAAACAATATTTATATAATTAATAGAATGGAAAATACATTTCCTAAAACTCTTTATGATGTAATAACCATTTTATTTTTTAAAATAAAAAAATAAAAATATTAAATGAATGACTAATTTCAATTTGAATCTACATAAAAACAAATGATAATAAAAAATCACCCAAAAGAATCAAACAATTAAGAAAAAATCAAGAAAAATGGGGTTAATTATCAATAAAAATATCGGAAATAAAATGTGTCATACGATAAATATTCCTTAATGCATAGTAATGGGGACATAGTTTCAGGAACATCGTTATGAGGTTATAGTAAAAATAGACCTCAACATGCAATAAGGATTCTAGGCTGACCCTATCAAACTTTTCATTCCCACAGTATTACCATCAACCGACATAGAAATAACCACACCAGTAAAACCATACTCTAAGAGAGAAAATTATGTTTCTTGAATAAATTCATACTACCCATTTTAGACACTCCATATTAGATTATTCTAGAATCAGACTCTAGTCAACCCACTATCTCTGCTACAGTTTCCCTCACGCAGGTCATCAACTATATCACCACGCTCCCGCGACAAGTCAAATAGAGATGAGAGAATCAATCATCACATAAATAAATTATAAATCATTTGAAATAGTTTAGGTCTTTCCTCACACACCCTCAAAAGAAGTTCCTCAAATACATCGAAAAATTTCATCATCATATTAATATTAATTTATATTCTTCCCTATATGGGATCACATGAAACGACATGAAAAATATATATGCATTGCTCAAAGAGTGTCTCACCCCTTCACAAAACATTTTAACATAAAAATGGGCCTTTAAAACACACCATAAAAGACGATGATTTACACTCACAATTTTTAAAGTCATTTTTAATTTCATTTAAAATATGATTTCAAAACCAATATTTCAAGACATGGTCAAATTCCACATGAAACTCAACCATTGCGGGAAATCACATTAAAAAGGAACATCTATTTAGAAATTAGTTACTTTTTGCCGTATTCTCTTCCATAAAATTTAAATTCTGATTCAAAAAGGTCTAGGAACCATAAAAAACCGACCTTTCTTGAAAAAAAACCTTTAAAGGATTAAAAATAAATAGGTAATTTCCAGCTATAATGATAATAAATGGTATCAAAATAAATATTCGATTGAATGAATGTAAACATGCATTTTTTTACAACCAACCCTTTCAAAAACATTACAAACCAATTTTTAAAATGGATCTATCATTAAACACACATTGAAATATTTAATCCTATGTAAAATTTCTTAATTAGAAATAAAGACCACAAGAAATTTGATTCAAGTCCATGATATGTATTTAAAATAGTTGGAATCCATTATGATACCATGATATTTATTGTAGAAAATTATAAATATGAGAAAAAATTAAAATTAATTAATCATTATTTAAGGAATGATCTAGAAATTACATAAGCACTTGGAATGATTCCTAGTCCCATTATGATCTTGAAAGATAATGAAACATCAGTCAAATCCTAAAAAAACATAAAAGATACTTGAAAATTCCCATGATAGTAGTTAGATCACAGAAATAAATTTATGATGTATAAGATAAGGGGGTTTTATAAAGATAACATCCTCATTCTAATGGTGGGTGATATGGAATGGTTTGAAACATGAAACCTTTAATGGTGGATTACCAAACATGAGGTAAGGTGACCCATGTAAAGACCTGGAAATTTCAAAGAAAATTTTTTCTTATGTTTCTTTGGAATTTTACAAGAAGGCAGTTTCTGACGGCCCCTGATTCCGAGGCCCAGTGAGCCCGGAATCAATTTTCGATGTTTAGCTCGGTTACGTTCAGTGAACGAACGAGCGGGTTTTCCAATCTTTTGAACCGGTTCTCAGAATTGAAATCCGAGGGCACCGATGAAACCGCATTGCCAATAATTTCTTAAGATCACCTTTTCTGGGGTTGCGTTTGCTCGGGAGGAGATGTTAAAAATTTTGGAAAGTAAAAATAAAACTGAGCTACAATTTTATTTCTTTAAAAGTGGTTATATCCTTTGAGTGGAAGTTAGGGAACTACTGATGCGAGGTTAAGATGGTGGTGGGCCCCACATGAGACCCTAACCCCCCTTGATCTTCCCATAACCCCCTTGACCTCCCATAACTCACCTCCCACTTTAATATTGTAACTCCACTTTAACATAAGTGACTCCTCTCCTCCTCACCTCCCACATTAATTCATGCCACCTAAACATTAATTAATTTGACAACTGAAGATCAATTAATTAAGTGTGTTGGTTTTGAATTTTGTAATTTTGAATGCATGTCATGGGTAAATAATATAAGGTGGAGCCTTATTTTATTTTTTTTAGAATAGTTTTGTTAAGAGGAAGGGAAGAGAGCATTTGAGTTTTGAACAACTTCCTCCGAAGAAGAAGAACGCTTCATCTCCTTTGTTGAAGAACGTGCAGAACACCGAAGTTTCGACGAAGAAAGTCGTCTCATTTTTCACCTTCTCTCCACGTCGAAGGAAGCGAGACATAGCATTCTTCATCGGTCGATCACCGATGACGTGCCCTCTCCTATTCTTCCTCCGCGTCAAGGGAGAAGACACCACCGCGGGGAATGTCGCCTTTGACGACGACTCACCCTCCGACGTCAACGGAATCGGCACCGATCTTCCGTGACGTCCGATCGTCGCGACTCTTGCCTCTTCCACGGCTCAACAATGTATGACGTCTTTGCTAGGTAGGGGTTTGGTTTTTATGTCGTGAATAATTTTAGACGTTCTTCGATATTAATGGCCAACTGTTATCAAAATAACGGAGGAGGTCGGACCGCACAAACATGGCCGAACCTCCTCCCCTTTTTATTTTGTTGGTTATCTACATGGCTTGAAATGGATGCGACACAGTGCCGTCGCATCGTGCAGGAATTTAGAGAATCACGATGAAGAGGCTCGGCGCCATTGCGTCGCGCCTTTGAGGCCGAACGAATCCGCGGTCGGAGTCGGCCCGCGGCAAAGGGGTGCGGCACCGTCGCGCCATGCTGGAAAACCACGAAGACGGAGCATTTTTTTAT
Source organism: Viscum album (assembly GCA_963277665.1). Classification (NCBI taxonomy): domain Eukaryota; kingdom Viridiplantae; phylum Streptophyta; class Magnoliopsida; order Santalales; family Viscaceae; genus Viscum; species Viscum album. The sequence continues at coordinate 744,005,351 of OY728156.1, forward strand.
TTGAAGTGCAGATCGACGGGCAATTTTGGAATGGGACGCAGAGGTGATTTTAAGTCTCCGTAGTGATGTTCGGGTCCCGGGAGGTCCATTGGAGAAGACATGAGGCGAAACGGACCACCAGAGCGAGTCCGGTGGTCCGCAGAAGGAGGCAGCGGCGCGTCCCGCCGGCGCGGCGGCGCTGGCGACAGGAACAGAACCGTCGTGGCTTAGCCGCGGTGGCGGGACGAACTGGAACGGCTTCCGTTCCGGAGGCTGAGCGGCGCGGCTTAAAGCCGCGCCGGATATGTTGGCCGCGGGGGTTTGTAACCCTCGCCCCCGTTGGCCACATGGGCGCCGCGGTCGCGCCATCCTGGTCGTGCCATGCCCAAATGGGCCGGACCCAGACTCGGTTCGGGTCGACCTAGTTCGGGCCGACCCAAGGGGTCTCGGGACGGGTCGGACCGGGCCCGAACCCCCTATTTTCGGGCAGTTTCCGTTCAAATGCTCATAACTTGGGCTACAGACCTCTGATTGACGCACCGTCAGTTGCGTAGTGATCCTTGGATCGATACGGACGTTTTGGTGTATTACACTCAAGGTTTCGGAGAACTTTGGGTTCGGCCGGGTTGGTTCGGATACAAAACCAATCGGGCCCTCGGAGCGGAAACACTTATATATTGAGCTCCGGACGTCTGATTGACATGACGTCGACTTTTTTGGATTCCTCTTGTTGAGACGGAACTTTTGGAATACTCCACTCGAGATTTGGATGCAGTTGGATAGTAGCCGGGTTGGATTGTGCCCGAAATCCAACCGGGCCCCTAGAACGAAAAAGCTGATAACGTTCAGACCGGACGTCCGTTTGACGAACCGTCAACGACGTTAGTGATCTTGTGGAGAAAAAAGGTCCCTATGGGTATACCATATGAGTGTTCGGGGTACAGTTGAGATACGGCCGGGTCGGTTCGCACACGAAACCAACCGGGCCCCGGGGACGAAAATGCTAGTAACTCACAGACCGGGCGTCCGATTGACGCACCGTCTGTTGCGTTGAGACCCCTGTGATGAGGTGTTCCACTGAGATACTTATTCATGGAACATTGAGATACTTGGAGTATCGACCTGTAGCTCGTGGAGGGGACCCTCCCAGGGACGAGCGTGTGGAGTACGGAGACCGTGTAGCCGACTGAGACCTGACGACTGCTTGACCGACTCGACTTGGGGTGAGTTGACTAGCCTAGTGTATGGAGCACTACATTGTTTGGGTGCAGACCCATGGTGGACGGAGAACTACCGGTGTGACAGTGCAGACCCATGGTACTCGTCCGGAGAGTACCTCTGCAGGCTATTAGTGGGTGTGCACTACAATGTTTGGGTGGAATACCCCGGCGGGAAGCACTACTGTGTTTGGGTAGCTGGCCCACGGTACTCAACAGGAGGAGTACCTCAGAAGTCTTAGGTTAGTGAGCAGTACCTCAGAGTCGTGACATGACCATTGTACACTCCAGAGATGGGGCTCTTCAGCAGTTACGGTTTCAATAATGAAAATCATGGTTTGAGCTGAGTCTATGACCTTTGTGTTTACCTCTTGATTGAGATGGGTCACTTGAAAACTTAGGTATATGTATGGGTATATACCTGGGTAGTGGTTATCCATTGATTTCATAATCTATGTGTTTCCTCATTAATGAGATGGGTTACTTGATAACTTAGTTATATGTATGGGCATATTCCTAAGTAGAGGTTATCTGTTGAGATCTTCTTGTGGTTATACTTGTTGGTTTTAGTGAGACCTTGAGGGTCTCGGGGGTTCCTACTGAGTATCGTTATACTCACCCCTACATAGGCTATGTCGGCACCTCGTTGTGTTGGTTGCAGATGACGGGCATCGCTAGCAGAGGTCGAGGGTTCGAGGACTGGACGGTACCCGGAGGTGGACTTCACGGAGAGACGACACTCGGGAGGTTGACGGGCGAGAGCGTTGTGGAGGCTATCTGTACCTACCCTTCCGGTAGGATCTGTGGTGGACAATCCAGGAGATGCGCTATCTATACCTTCCCTTCAGGTAGGATCCATGGTGGACGATCCAGGAGCTGCACTATCTATACCTACCCTTGAGGTAGGATCCGAGGAGGAGGACCCAGGAGATGCTTCCTTTCTTCTAGATGTTTGTCTTTTCTATTGTACTTCCTTTCAATTGTAGTTGTACTTTCAGTTGGGTTTGTATTCTGGTGAATTTACTTTTCAAAAGTTTTTTTGTACTTAGTGTTTTACTTCTTCTTGTACTCTGTGGTGTTTGTTTGCTTTTATAAAGGAAATGTCTTCCCAGTTATCGGGATTTATGTCTTTGGTGCTAGTCGCTAGCCCCTGGCCTATGGAAGGCGGGCTTGGGGTAGTCACGTAATGGGCCCCGAGGAAGGGTCGTTACAAATTGGTATCAGAGGAGTCAGTTCTACCGCAGAACTTATAACTCTGATATTTTCTTTCTGTGAAGCAATAGTATTAAGGGAATCAGGTGTGGTCTTCAGTTTAGGGAGTCCTGTGTTGGTGCGGGAGGCCGACGTATCCATACACCAGGACACTGAAAACTGAATTCCGACTTTGTGCACGAAAACACTGATTGCATGTGTGTTTCTAGATGTTTTTAAAATTCAGATCAAACCAGGTCAGCTCACTAGGTATAATCGTTTGACTTTGTCACGTTGTTTCTTTCAGGATGCCTTTCCTCGAACGACCAACTAGAGCCCAGAGGGATGTGCATACTGACAGCCTGCCGAGCGGCGAGGCTTCGGTACAGGGCCCTCTTGCAGTTGAGGCACTAGCGGAGGCCCCAGTGGTACTACCATACGTTGGGCCACCGATGCCACCAGCCGCAGCAGTAGGCGATGCACGCCACTTGAGCACGCTGCATGAGTTCCAGCACTAGAGGCCACCCAGGTTCTGAGGATAGATGGACCCGTAGGCGGCTGAGGACTGGCTGGAGGCTGTGGTGAGAGTCTTCAGGATAGTGGGGATGCCAGTAGACATAATGGTGATCTTTGCTTCCAGCCTTCTTCAGGCAGCATCAGGCAGGTGGTGGAGGCACATGTTCCAGTTTTGCGATTGGATGACCTTCACATGGGAAGACTTCGAGACATTCTTCAGGGTGGAATTTCTGCCAGTATCTCTACACCCCGAGCATGTACAAGAGCTGGTGCCTTTTCCGCATGATTTTCGATTAGTAGCCGAGTCATATGTGGGGAGTAGAAAGATGATGCAGAGGTCCTAGAGTACCAGATCTAGTCGTATGAGGAGCAGGAAGTGTTATGAATGCGGCAGGAAGGGTCACCTGGCACATGACTGTCTGACCCCCTGCATAGTCGATCCGCAGGCATTGGAGGAGCCACCAAGGCAGAAGTAGCGGAGGGTGCTTGAGCAATATCTGAGCAGTGGACAAGGGAGTAGAGCTCCGGGTGTAGGTGGACAGGAGCAGAACTTGTGGATACGTCCCTTGTACATCTAGTTCCATATTGTTGTTGTATTTGTGTCTTTGTAATATGAGCTGTAATAATAATAAGACACTTATCTTTGTGATGTTTTCTTTCCTGTTCTTTTGTTTGGTAGATACTGAGTTGTCCTGGTTAAAACTATTTACTTGACCCTCACTTTCGAGATTTCTACTCGAGGATACCTAGTGACCTTACACTGATGCCGACAGTGTTACTCGACCATTGGAGGCGAGAGTGACAATTGGATCTCTGGGTAGTAACGTCGAGGCCTTATGACGTCATCCATGGCATGAATACATCATTCATGTCAGGATTGACTGTATTATGCAATGGGAGTAGTTCATTAGGGGTTGAGACCGAGTTTCTCTTTTCGACAAAAGAGAAATTTTAGCAGCTCTTTCAGATCATAGGAAAAGAAGGTGCAAATTATCCAGGAGTGGATGAAGACTGCACAATGAAGTAAGAAATAGGAAACCGACGCCAGTCTTAGAGACTCGAGCATGTTAAATGTTTCCAGAAGAGGAAGAGATGAGTCTGCGAAGCAGCTGACATGGAGGCAGAGCTAGGAGAGCAGCATGAGGTGGTGTACATTTTAACATGCTACAACCACCCGCCTTAGTTGTCCCCACCAGGCTTAGGGATCTGGAGGGCGGTGGAAGAGTGTGACTGCATGTGGTCAAGGAGTGTGACCCAATGACTCTCAAAATTATTCAAGGGATAGTCTATGTCCACTACTAGCTGTCGTAGTAACAGATGTTGATATGAATCATTCCTTCCTTTCACGAATCTTGTCCTAGACCAAGAGTTTCTAGTAGGCCATAGACTTGACCCTCACTTCTGGAGACACCTTGGGTGGAGACTCGATAATCACTCTTACGCCGATGGTGTGGTCAGACCCTCTAGGTAAGAGTTTCGGTTGGAATCTCTTGGTGGCAACGTCGAGGCATTACGACATTGGTTTGAGTATGGACTGGGAAATCACAGTTCAAACACAAATTGACGGTATTAGGAAAAAAGGTTGTGGTTTAACTACGACGTCGGGATGTGTTTTCCTTGGTCAGAGAAAATGAAACCCCAGGCATCCTAGGATAAACTCATACACAGGAGGGTGAGAAAGATTACTCTTGAGTCGGTCAACCTTACACTCGTGGTAGCAGTCGTTTTGAGTTTCAGTTTTAACAGGAATTGGAGACCTCTAGAGATTGAGGATGATGATCACGTCCTTATACGGGTCTCACCATGACGTGGTTTACGGAGATGTGGTCGAGGCGACATGTTATCTCAGAGGTTCAACGGACCTTTCTATGTCCTCAGCTGGGTAGATGAGGTAGTTTAACGCTTGACCCATCCACCTCAGTTGCACCTGGTGCAAGACGACTTCCACATATCTCAACTGAGGAGATACGAGCATGATCCTTTGCACATCATTGTCCTCGGGGAGTTGGGCATCGATGACAGGGTGACTATCACGGAGGTTCCAGTGGGGATCGAGGATCGATAGGAGCGGATCCTATGAGGATGGTCGATTCCTCGGGTGCGCTTTCACTGGCAGTACAGGAACCTCTAGGTGAGCACATGGGATCGGAAGGCTCAGATGTGTGTTCAGTACTACTTTTGTATCCCTAGTTTGTGTTAAATATTTATGGGGACGTAAAGCCGTGAGGTGGGAGTAATGTAAAGACCCTGAAATTTCAAGAAATTTTTTCTTAAATTTCTATGTATTTTACAAGAACGCAGTTTCTGACGGCACCTGATTCAGAGGCTTGGTGAGCCCGAAATCAATTTCCGAAGTTTAGCTCGGGTACATTCAGTGAACGAACAAGAGAGTTTTCCTATCTTTTGAACCAGTGCTCGAAATTGAAATCTGAGGGCACCGATGAAACCGCAGTGCCGATAATTTCTTATGATCACCTTTTCTGGGGTTGGGTTTGCTTGGGAGGAGATGTTAAAAATTGTGTAAAGTAAAAATAAAATTGAGATACACTTTTATTTCTTTAAACGTGGTTATATCCTTTGAGTGGAAGTTAGGGAACTACCCATGAGAGGTTAAGAGGGTTGTGGGGCCCACACGAGACCCTAACCCCCTTGATCTTCCCATAACCCCATTGACCTCCCATAACTCACCTCCCACTTTAATATTGTAACTACACATTAACATAAGTGACTCCTCTCCTCCTCACCTCCCACATTAATTCTTTCTACCTAAACATTAATTAATCTGACAACTCAAGATCAATTAATTAAGTGTGTTGGTTTTGAATTTTTTAATTTTGAATGCAGGGCATGGGTAAATAAAATAAGGTGGAGACTTATTTATTTTTGTTAGAATTGTTGTGTTAAGAGGAAGGGAAGAGAGCATTTGAGTTTTGAAGAAATTCCTCCGAAGAAGAAGAACACTTCATCTCCTTTGTTGAAGAACGTGAAGAACACCGAAGCTTCGACGAAGAACGTCGTATCATTTTGCACCTTCTCTCCACGTCGAAAGAAGTGAGATGCCACATTCTTCATGGGGAGATCACCGATGACGTGCCTTCTCCTCTTCTTCCTCCGCGTCAAGGTAGAAGACACTACCGCGGGGAACGTCGCCTTTGACGATGACTCACCCTCCGACGTCAACGGAATCGGCACCGATCTTTCGCGACGTCCGATCATCGCAACGCTTGCCTCTTCCGAGGCTTGACGTTTTGTAACGTCTTTGCAAGGTAGGGGTTTGGTTTTTATGTTGTGAATAATTTTATACGTTCTTCGATATTAACGGCCAACGGTTATCAAAATAATGGAGGAGGTCGGACCGCACAAACACAGACGAACTTCCTCCCCTTTTTATTTTGTTGGTTATCTACGTGGCTTGAAATGGAAGAAACGTAGTGTCGTCGCACCATCCTGGAATTTAGAGAATCACGACGAAGAAGCGTGGCGCCGTCGCGCCGCACCTTTGAGGCCAAACGAATCCGCGGTCAGAGTCGGGTCGCGGCGAAGGGGCGCGGCGCCGTCGCGCCGCGTCGGAAAACCACGAAGACGACACGTTTTGTTATTTGATGTGCGGATTGACGGGCGATGTCGGAACGGGCCGCAGAGGCGATTTGAAGTCACTACAGTGATTTTTGGGTCCTGAGAGGAGCATTGGAGAAGACGGGAGGCGAAACGGACCACCGGAGCGAGTCCGGTGGTCAGCAGTCCACGACACGGTAGCGGGCAGAACCGGAACGGCTTTGCCGTTCCGGAGGCCAAGCGGCGTGGCTTAAAGAAGCGCCGAATATGTTGACCCGGGGGTTTGTAACCCCCACACCCGTTGGCCGCGCGGGTGTCGCGGCCGCGCCAGCGCGGCTGGCCAACCAGCCGGGCCGCGCCGCGCCATCCGGGTCGGGCCGCACCCAAACGGGCCGGACCCAGACCAGGTTCGGGTCGACACAGTTCGGGCTGACCTAGGGGGTCTCGGGCCGGGTCGGATCGGGCCCGAACCCCCTATTTTCGGGTAGTTTTCATTCAAACGCCCATATCATGGGCTACAAACCTCTAATCGAGGCACCGTCAGTAGCGTAGAGATCCTTGGATCGAGACGGTCATTTCGGTATATTACACTCAAGGTTTCGGAGAACATTGGGTTCGGACGGGTTGGTTTGGATACAAAACCAACCGGGCCCTCGGAGCGGAAACACTTATATATTGAGCTCTAAACGTCTGATTGATGTGCCGTCGACTTTGTTGGGTTCCTCTTGATGAGACGGAACTTTTGGCATTCTCCGCTCGAGATTTGGATAGATTTGGATAGTATCCGGGTTGGATTGTACCCAAAATCCAACCGGGCCCCTAGAACGGAAAAGCTGATAATTTTCAGACCGGATGTCCGTTTGATGAACCGTCAGCGGAGTTAGTGATCTCGTGGAGAAACGGTCCCTATGAGTATACCCGATGAAATTTCGGGGTACAGTTGAGATACAACCGGGTTGGTTCGCACACGAAACCAACCGGGCCTCGAGGACGAAAAGGCAAGTAACTCCCAGACCGGGCGTCCGATTGATGCACCGTCTGTTGCGTTGAGACCCCTATGACGAGGTGGTCCGTTGAGATACTTCTTTGTGAAACTTTGAGATACTTGGAGTATTGACCTGTAGCTCGTGGAGCGGACCCTCCCAGAGACTAGTGTGTGGAGTACAGAGACCGTGTAGCCGACTAAGACCTGACAACTGCTTGACCGACTCAACTTGGGGTTAGTCGACTAGCCCAGTGGATGGATCAATACTTTGTTTGGATGCAGACACATGGTGGACAGAGCACTACCTGTGTGATAGTACAGACCCACGATACTCATCCGAAGAGTACCTCTGCAGGCTATTAGGGGGTGTGCACTACTGTGTTTGGGTGGCATACCCCTGCGGGAAGCACTACTGTGTTTGGGTGGCTGGCCCGCGGTACTCGACAGGAGGAGTACCTCAGCAGTCTTAGGTTAGTGAGCAGTACCTCGGAGTCATGACAGGACCACTGTACACTCTAGAGATGGGTCTCTTCAGCAGTTATAGTTTTGATAATGAAAGTACTGGTTTGAGCTGAGATTGATTGAGATGGGTAACTTGATAACTTAGGTATATGTATGGGCATATACCTGGGTAGTGGTTATCCATTGATTTCATAATCTTTGTGTTTCCTCATGATTGAGATGGGTTACTTGATAACTTAGGTATATGGATGGGCATATACCTAAGTAGAGGTTATCTTTTGACATCTTCTTGTGGTTATCCTTGTTGGTTTTAGTGAGACCTTGAGGGTCTTGGGGTCCCTACTGAGTATCATTATACTCACCCCTAAACGGGCTATGCCCGCACCTCGCTGTGTTGGTTGCAGACGATGGGCAGCGCTGGTAGAGGCCGAGTGTTCGAGGATTGGACGGTACCCGGAGGTGGACTTCATGGCGAGACGACACTAGGGAGGTTGACGGTCGAGAGCGTTGTGGAGGCTATTTGTACCTACCCTTGAGGTAGGACCTGTGGTGGACGATCCAGGAGATGCGCTATCTGTACCTACCCTTCAGGTCGGATCCATGGTGGACGATCCAGGAGATGCGCTATCTGTACCTACCCTTCAGGTAGGATCCGAGGAGGACGACCCATGAGCTGCTTCCTTTCTTCCAGAAATTTGTCTTTTCCGTTGTACTTCCTTTCAATTGTATTTGTACTTTCAGTTGGGTTTGTATTCTGTCCCATTTACTTTTCAGCACTTTCTTTTGTACTTAGTGTTTTACTTCCGCTTGTACTCTGTGGTGTTTGTTTGCTTTTATAAAGTCAATGCCTTCCCAGTTATCGGGATTTACGCCTTTGGTGCTAGTCACCAGCCCCTGGCCTATGGAATGTGGGCTTGGGTTAGTCACGACACGGGCCCCGAGGATGGGTCGTGACAACCCAGGATACCCCTTACACATCCTACAAATGAAATTATAATCTAAATAATGTAAAAACAATTGACCAATGGTTTAACCAAATTAGAGGTGTAATTATAAGAGGGAAAATCTCTTAAAAAGTGAGGAATGATAGAATTGGATACCTCACCTTGACTATAAATGACATGATTTTTCCATGTAATTTTTTTAATTATATGGAAATATTACGAGTCCTCAAAAATAAACTGCATGTGATTCTTAGGCCTGGTGTCCTCGGCAGGAATTTCTGAACTCTTTTTCGGGTATGTTTAGTGAATCTTTGTGTGGCATTTTGTAACTTTTGAACTGGTGTTCAAAATTTAAAATATGAGGACAATGTTGAACTTGCAATGCCGATATTCACATAAGGAAACATTCACCTCGACAACAGTAGGTCGGGGGTGGAAGTTGGTTTTCTGATTTTTTATGGGAGAGTTAAAAAAATAATAATAATAAAACAGTTAACTTTTATTTTTATTTATCTGAAATATCCCATTTGAATCTTGGTGGTGGGTACCACCTAACCCTAAACCTCTCTTCTAATGAGGTAACTCTTGGAATTCTCCCAATTAATGAGCCAAAATTAAATTGATTAATAAACTTAACTAAATTAAGTTGGATCCCCACCTCTTGTGGGGGGATCATTAGCAAAGGAGAGAACATGGGAGCGCCATTGGAGAAACATCCTCCAATTAAGAACCCCCTTCAACGAATAACATCCTCCGGATCAAGAATGAAGAACTGTCTTTGCGGTGTGTTGCGGGGGCGATGGACATCGACGTCTTCATAGCCATCATATACTTCTTCATTCCACCTTCAACGATCAGAAGTGGTAGGAAAGTATTTATATTATTCTTTGTGGTTTAACATTGATTCAAATCCTCTTGAACCACCTTCTATCGATCTAACATGGAGGGTGCGGGCCAAACAAACACAGCCTGATTCCTCTACTCCCTCTATGTTGACGTGTTCTTCATGGGAAGATTGACGGTTGAGTGGAACCCAACCATGACATCAGTGACCGATGCCAGAAGGTTATGGGTAGCGGCCGACACACTGGCCAGCCACGATGATCGTGGCGGTGCAACCGTGTCACCCGTAGCGAAGGAGGTCGCGGTCCATTAGCTATTGCATAAGAAGGTGGTAGCCATCAATCTCCCGGCGGTGTAGAAATGGGGCGGAGCGCGACCGCGTTGCCGGTTGTGAGGGAGGCCGCAGCCTATTGGCCACGGTGGTGGAAGGTGGCGGAGAACACCCTAGTCGACCGCGGGGAATCGGGGCGTCGCGCGTCTGCGCCACCGGCTAAGGAGGAGGTCACGTCTATCGAGCTGCGGTAAAGCACCAGGGTGGATGGAAACCGGCCGGCCGCGGGAGGACAGTGGTGCTGTCAAGACACTGGAAGGAGGGAGCCTACCTAAACCATTGATCAGTCACGTCACGCCAAGCAGGAAAACATTGGCAGGTCCTGCGTGCCAGCAGGCAACGCTACCTGGTGTCACCAGGCTGGTTACGCCAAACGGTTTGTAAGATAGTTTGGAATACTAGGGGGTGCCTCCCCCAGGTGTGTCTAGGGAAAGCCCTTCCACGAAAGACCGCACCTAGCTAGGAAGACCGCACCCAACCGAGCGGGCCTCGCCCAGCGGGCCGGGCAGCCCCCTTTGTTGGTCGGGTCATACTCTATTCAAACCCAACCAGGTCGGGTTAGGCCAGGCTGGGTCGGACCGGGTCAGTCAGGCTGGGTCAGACAGGACTCGGGCCTATCTGGACCAGATACACCTTGATTGCTATACTATGATAACTGGGTGTCTATTCGACGAATAATCTATGGCACTGGATTCCTTGGATTGATATGATCCTTTTGATGTACTCAACTTGAGTTTTAGATAATATTGGTGTATGGCCGGGTTGGATTTAACCCAAATCCAACCAGGCCCTCGGAACGGAAACACTATTAACATTCAGACCATGCGTCTGATTGACGTGTCATCTGTTGCATTGGGACCCTTATGAAGTGATGGTCCTTTGAGATACTTCTTCATGGGACTTCATGGAATATGATGTATTTTCTGATGGCTTGGGGAGTGAAACCTCCTAGAATCAAGCGCGCCTAGTGCGGGAACCCTGTGGTTGGCTGTACAATAGGAGTCTTTAGATCTATTGTGGGTCATCTTCAGATCCTGTGTGGGTCAACATCTTCAGATCCAATAGGGGTCATCTCCAAATCCTATGTGGGTCATCTCCAGATCCTATGTGGGACATATCCAGATCCTATGTGGGCCATCTTTAGGTCATGTTTGGGTCATCATCGATTATATGTGGGAAAACAGTAGAGCTTCCCGATGAAGTAGGATGATATAGCAATACAGGTAATCATCTATACATACGTACTTAAGTTATACCTGGTGTGAGCTGAGTCCTTACCTTTGTGGTATTCTACCGTGTAGTGTTACCTTTGTGATACACATCTATGTGGTGATAACTTTATGGTATTCTTCTATGTGGTGTTACCTTTTTGGTACTTACCATTATTGTTTTACCATCATGGTATTCATTCCTTCATGGAACAATTGTGATTTCAGCTAAAGAGTTGGTCCTTCTATTTCCTCGTGGGTATACATTGTAACTTAGGCATATGTATGGGAATATACCTATGTAGAATTGATTTTTTTCTTCATGTTTGGATTTGTAGTCTTTCATTGGGGTTAGTCCACTATGGAATTCTAAGAGACCTTAGGGGTCTCAGGTTCCCTACTGAGTATCGTTATACTCACCCCTACAGGGGCTATGTCTGTACCTTGGTGTGTCTTGTGCTGATGATGAATAATATTGAACGAGGCTGACGGTGCCCAAACTGGAGGCTGCTCAGAGGGGGACCATTAGGAGAGATGTATTACAGAGACAATAATTCAAGATCTATACATACCATTCATGTAGGATACTTGGTGGGTGTTCACAGGATTTGTTTTCAGTTTTACTTGTACATTCTAGTTGGTCTTGTATTCTGGCCCCTTTGCATGCTGTACACACCCTGTTTAACTTATAGTTTACTTTGTACTTGTACCTAGCTGTGTGGTTGGATTGTGAGAGTTTGTATGTTTAAAGTAAATGCCTTCCCAGTTTTAGGGATTTGCCTTTCTGGTTCTAGTCGCCAACCCCTGGCCTATGGATGGCAGGCTTGGGGTAGTCACTACACCGGCCCTGGGGGACAGGTCGTGAAAAACTCGAATCAGAGGAGTTGGTTCTACCAGAGAACATTTACTCTCTTCATATGACTCAACAATAACTGTTAAATGTGGTTTTCAATTTGGGAAATCCAATGTTGGTGCGGCGGCAGACGTATCCATACACCAGGACCCTAACTTATGATTTCCGGATAAGTGCATGAAAATAATGATTGATTGTGTGTCTTTGAAAAAATTTATTTGTGAACTCTTTGAGTCAGCACACCATGTATAACATATTGACCATGGTGGACCTGTTTCTTCCAAGATGCCTCTACATAGATAGCCAGCTAGGTTCCCAGGTAGAGTATGTGATGATAGCCAACTGAGTGATGAGTTGTCATTGCAGGGACCCCTTATGGTAGTTTTACCATCAGGTGGTGTACCAGTAGCACCACTACCTGTTGGTTATCTGATGCCACCAGCCCCAACATCATAGGGTACATGCTACATGATTGCGTTACATGAGTTCCAGTGCCATAGACCATCGAGGTTACAGGGTGAGATGGATCCACAGGTAGTTGAGGACTTGCTGGAGGCTGTGGTTAGAGTTTGTTTACTGGTATGGACACCAGCAAATCCCACAGTGATCCTTGCCTCCATCATTATTCAGGTAGTAGTGGTAAGATAGTGGATCTTGAGGATCTAGGTTCCCGACGAGGTCACTCTCATCTGGGCGGACTTCGATATCCTTTTTAGGGTAGATTTTTTTCCAGAGACCTTACGTTTAGTGCTTATATTGGAACTCTCCACCAGAAATGGGGTAGCATGATCGTGGTTCAGCATTCAGCAAGGTTCACCGACCTCTCGCACTACTCCACTATCTTGGTTAGGGACCCTTTATTCAAGGCCCGGACCTTCGAGCAGGGGATTAGATGGTAGATTAATGCTTCTATTATTTCTCTCAACTTACCCACATAGGCAGGGTGATAGAGTGAGAACTCTTAATGGAGAGTTTCCTTACTGAACATTCACTAGAAGTGAGACCCACCACCAGATGTCACATAGCAGAGCCATCTATAGCTGGTAGCAGAAAAATGATGCAGATGTCCAAGAGGACCGAACCAATAGGTGGACGACCGCAGGATATAGTGTTGGCTGTGCAAGACTCTCAAGATAGAGCAGGACAGACGAGGAACAGGCAATGTTACCAATGTGGCGGGTGGGGTCACATGGCTCGTGACTGCCCGACCTTCCATACAAATGACCAGAAGACAGTTGAAGGACCACATGGGTAGAGGTGAATATTCGACCGAGGAGGTCCATAAGAAAAATGTGGACATGGATGAGGATTTGGCCATGAAGCAGGCGGTGTCCGGCGATTCGAGGTTCTACCACCACCACCTCCAGGTGGTCCACCCAGACCACAGAGAGCAGGTGGACAGGGGTAATCTCAGCTCCAGTCAACTAAGGCCTACGATCAAAATGCTCTAGAGATCATACGAGGTATTATATGTGTCTACTACACCTAGCTTCAGTAATTATAGACATAGGTGCCCGTCACTTTTTTATTTCCACAGTCCTTGTTCGGAGCTCGGAGATTCCGGTGGAGCCGTTGGCTTGATCCTTATTGCTAGAGACTACAACAGGAGAGGATTTGATGATTACACACTAGTGTCAGTAGTGTGAGATTACTCTAGGAGGTGATAGCTTCGGCTGGGATATTATAGTTGTTTCATCAAGGCCTTATGATGTCATCTTGTTTATATATTGGTTATCTATAGTCCATGCTCATATCGACTGTATTAGGTGACAAGTACGGTGTGAACGCGAAGATGGGACCATGTTTTCCTTCACCAGCAAGAAGGGATCCTTTTCAGTATATGATGGAAATAACCGGTAGAGGGTTTAGCCAATCAAAAATCAGTTGTATTGCCTTACCATTGGGGAGGTTGATTTTGAGAGTCTGATCTATCATGTAGTGGTGGACCTGTATGCTGATGTTTTCCCTGATTATGTTCTGGTTCTATCTCCTAACATAGAGGTGGACTCTTATATCAAATTGTACCCTGATAAGGAAGTGATATATACAACCACATATCAAATGGCTCCTATGTAGATTCAAGAGTTTCAATTATAGTTGGAGGACATTCCAAGCAAGGGATTCATTAGGACCAGTGTTTCTCCTTGAGAAGCCCCGATTTTGTTCGCCAATAATGTGGATGGTTGTTTGAGACTCTAGGTGGACTATCATCACCAGAAACAAGTGATCGTGAAGAACAAATACCCACTACCGAGGATTGATGATCTCTTTGATATGCTGAATGGAGCATGGTAGGTTTCGAAGATAAACCTCAGATCAGGCTATCACCAACTCAGGGTACGAGATGAGGACGCACATAATATGACCTTTCTGATACCGATATAGAAATTATGGGTTCCTGGTTAGGTCACATGGAGTGACCAAAACCCATGTAGTGTTCATGGGAATCTGGAATAGGATCTTCAAGCTATACCTCTATCATTTTGTGGTAGTCTTCATCGGTGACATCATGAAATACTCAGCTACAGAGGATGATCATGCCTATCCTTTGCATATAGTTTTGGACACACTCTGAGAGAACCACCTTTATGGTAAGCTCTCAAAGTGAATGTTCTTGATCAAAGAGGTACACTTCCTTGGACACATTATTTTAGAGGTTGGAGTTGCTGTGGATCCAGCAAAGACTGAGGCTTTGCATGCTTGGGAGCCACCCAAAAGTGTGACAGAGGCGTGGAGTTTCTTAGGATTGACTAGTTACTATATGAGGATTGTTTATAACTTTTATAGAGTTTTATAACCCTTTTCAGTATTGTAGAAGAAGGGGAAACCGTTTTTGTGGTCATAGAAATGCCAGAAGGGTTTCTAGGAGCTGAGGTAGAGACTGAAAAGTGTCCCCTTCTTGAGGTTACCAGAGGAGGGAATTGGGTGCGTAGTCTACAACGACACATCAGGGACAAGGATTGGATGTGTCCTGATGTAGGAGCGAGCATTGATCGTTTATGGTTTTCGACAACTAAGACAAAATTAGAGTAAATACACTACCTGTGACCTGTAATTAGAAGTAGTGGTCTTTTTCATGAAGATGTGGAGACATTACATAAATATCAAATGTTGTACACTCTTCTTCCATCACAAGAGTCTCAAGTATATCTACTCTTAGAAGGACCTAAACCTGAGATAGTGGTGTTTTCATGAGTTCCTCTAAGACTATGACTTCGAGATAGTCAATACTCTTGGAGAAGGGGAACGTGGTAGAAGATGCACTCAGAAGGAAATCAGGGATACAATTGCGGACTGAGGCGATGGAGCAGCTAGCTTCCTTGAATATATCTACTTGGATCAAGATGGAGCATCTTTTCTTTATCCTCAGACAATCTCTCCTCTACATCTTTAGTGAGTCAGGGAGGCGTAGATTAGAGACACTGACTACGAGGCTCGATGTGCTCAGATATCCACTGGACAAGCACCTGTTGGATTTTCTGCAGGTAAGGAGCATGTCAACCTCTTCGGAGGGCATACTGTAGTAATGGATTCCCTATGAGGAGAAGTGTTGAGAGAGTTCCATATTTCCCCACTAGCGGTATATCCATGAGTGGAGAAGATGTACCAAGACCTCCGGCATCAGCACTGGTGGTCGGTAATGAAGAAAGAAGTGGCATAGATTGTCTCATGGTGCCTCACTTGTCAGCAAGTGAAGGCAGAGCATCAGGTTCTAGAAAGCATAGTTCAACCCCTAGATGTTCCAGAGTGGAAGTGGGATGGAATATCCTTGGACTTCATAATAGGACTTCCAAGAACGTCCAAGGGTCATGATTCTGTCTGGGTGTTCATTGACCGACTCACCATCTCATCCCACTTTCTACTTATCAGAGAGCTGGGACCAGTAGGGGGCGTGGGATGCCTCTATGTGAAAGAGATTGTGAGGCTTCATGGGTTTCCATCTACGATTGTCTCCGATCATGATTCACCTTTTATATCCTAGCTATTGAAGGGGTTGTATGAGGAATTCAATACTCAGCTTCGATTGAGCACCATCTTTCATCCTCAGACAGATGGTCAGACTGAGCGGACCATTCAGAACCTTGAGGAAATGTTTTGTGTTTGCATCCTAGATTTCGGACACACCTAGGGGGGTCAATTAACTTTGGTGTCGTTCATCTAAAATAACACATATCACATCACTATTGGTTTAGCACCATTTGGGGCATTGTATGGTCAAATTTGCAGATCACCTCTGTGTTGGACTGTCCTTGGGGAGTCAGTGCTCATGGGACCAGAGATGGTACGGGCTACCATGGAGATGTTGTAGATCATCAAGAGTATATGAAGACTGCACAGAGAATGAAAAAGACTTGTGCTGATAGAAGATGAAGACCTCTTGAGTTCGAGGATGATGACCATGTCTTCATAGATGTCTCACCTTGATGTGGTTTGCAAAGATTTGGCCAGGGCGGCATGTTTTCTCCGATGTTCATGTGACCCTTTCAGCTCCTTAGTAGAGATGGTGAGGTGGCGTACCACCTAATTATTCCCCCTCAGTTGCACAAGGTGCACAACATTTTTCATGTATCCTAGCTACGGAGATACATACACAATACTTCTCACATCATTGACTGGGAAGAGCATGACATCGATGATGGGGCGATGTTTTCAGAGGTTCCATTAGATATTGAAGATCGATAAGAGTAGTTCATTCATGGGTGGTTGATACCTCTGGTGTGCGTTCATTGGTAGCACGAGAACCTCTAGGAGAGCAGATGGGAGTGGGAGGCTAAGATTCGTGCTCAATACCCCTACTTGTTTCCCTAGTTTGTGTTGTGAATTTTAGGTACGCAATGCCCTGAGGTAGGGAGAATGTAAAGACTTGAATTTTTACCATTCAAAATTTTGAAATTATAGGGAAATATTAAAAGTCCACAAAAATTAACGGCGCATGATTACAAGGCCCAGTGTTCTCAGAATGATTTTCTAATTTTTTTTTCGGGTACCCTCATTGAACACGTGAGCATCATTTTTAAACTTTTGAACCGGTGCTTAGAATTGAAATATGAGGACACTATTGAACTCGTAGTGCCGATATTCTCTTAAAGAGACATTCACCTCGACAGTAGTAGGTCGGGGGTGGAAGTTGGTTATCCGGTTTTTCAAGGGAGTGGTAAAAAATAATAAAAATAAAAGAATTGAAATTTATTTTTATTTAACAGAAACCACCCATTTGAATCGTGGTGGTGGGGACCACCCAACCCTAAACCCTTCTATTAATGAGTTAAATCTTGGAATTCTTATAATTAATGATCTAATATTAAATGATTAATAAAAATAAATTAATTAAGTTGGATACTCACCTCTCATGGGGGGAAATCATTGGAAAATGAGAGAACTTGGAAGAGTAATTGGAGAAACATCCTCCAACGAAGAACCCACATCAATGACGAACAACTTATGGATCATGAAATAGGAACCATATTTGGAGCAGGTTGCTGGAGAGACAGATGTCGGTGTCTTCATCGTCTTCATCTCCTTCTTCATGGAAGCTCCAAATATCAAATGAGGTAGTGAAGTGTTTATATTGTCCTCTATGATTTTAAGTTGATTCCAATCCTCTTGAACCACCTGATATCAATATAATGAAGAGGGTGCAGGATAAACACACACATATAGATATCCTTTCTCCCTCTATGTTCGCATACTCTTCACGAGTGAATCGACGATTGAGCGAAACCTAACCACGATGCCGAAGACCGATGCCGGAAAGGTATTGACGACGGTTGGCACACTGGCTGACCGCGATGATGGGGGCGACGCAATCGCGCCATCGGTAGTAAAGGAGGCTGCGACCCATCAGTTATGTTAGAGTAATGTGGTGCCCAACAACCGCCCGACCGGATAAAACGGGGGTGGTGCGCGACTTTGCAGCTGGTAGCGTTGGAGGCCGTGACAGTGGAATGAGCCGTCAGCACCCCAGCCGGCCGCGAGGAACCATGGAGTTCGCGTCCATGCCAATGGATAAGGAGGACGTCGTGGCTATCAAGTAACAATGGTGAACATAGGTGGCCACCAGCTGGTTGGCTGTGGGAGGACAGCGGTGTCGTCGCACCATTGTAATGAGGGAGCCATTCGTAACTACCAACAGGCCTAATCCTGCCGAGCGGGACACCATTGGCAGGTCCTGCATGCCCGCAGGTGGCGCCACGTGGCACGGCTGGGTTGGTCTAGAAAAATGTTCTGTTGGACCATTCGGGATACTAGGGTGCCTCCACAGGGCATGGCTAGTACGTGCCCCACCACAGCGGACCACACCCAGCAGGGCGGACCGCACCCAGCCGAGCAGGCCGCGCCCAACGGGCCGCTCCGACTGGGCCTTTCCCAGTGGGTTGGGTTTCCCCCTTAGCGGGTTGGGTGGGACCAGGGTCGGTCCGGGTCGAACCGTACCGGGTCAGGTTGGACCAAGCCAGGTTATACCGGGTCGGACCAGAACCGGGCCAATCTGGACCCAGATACGCCTTTTTGTCCATATCATGTGAACCAGGAATCCGTTCGATGAACTTTCTATGGAACTGGATTCCTTTGATCAAGATGATCTATTTGGTATACCCCACTTGAGTTTTGGATAATTTTCGAGTATGGTTAGGTTGGATGAAACTCGAATCCAACTGGGCCTTCAGAATGGAAATGCTAATAACATATAGACCAGACATCAGTTTGACATGAGATATGTTGCGTTGGGACTCTTATAACGTGGAGGTCCTTCGAGATAATTCTTCTTGGGAGTTCAAGGAAGATTAAGTATCGTCTGATGGTTTATGGAGTAGAACCTTCCAGAATCAAGCGTGCTTAGTGCGGGGACCCTATGCCTGTCTGTAATTGATGAGTCTTAACATCCTGTGTAGGTCATCTTCGGATCCTATGAGGGTCAAAAACTTCAGATCCTATGTAGGTCATCTACAGATCATGTGTGGGTTATCTCTAGATCATGTGTGGGTCATATTCCGATCATGTGTGGGTCATCTTCGATCATGTGTGGGTGAACAACAGAGCTTCCCGATGAAGTAAGATGGTCTATCAACACAATTAATCATCTATAGTTCTGGACTTAAGTTATACCTAGTGTGAGATGAGTCTTTACATTTATGGTATTCTATTATGTAGTGTTACCATTGTGGTACTTACCTTTGTTGTACAATTCTTTCTGGTGAGACATTTATGGTATTCTTCTGTGTGGCGTTACCTTTAATGTACCAACGTTTTTGGTGTTACCTTCTTGGTATTCATTCCTTCTTGGAAAAATTGTGCTTTTGGCTAAAGAGTTGGGCCTTGTGTTTCCTCATGGGTATACTTGGTATCTTAGGTATATGTATGGGAATATATCTATGTATAATTGATTATTTCTTAATGCTTGTATTTTTTATCTTACTTTTTGGTTTATCCACTGTGGAATTTTGAGAGACCTTAGGGGGTCTCGGGGTCCCAAATGAGTATCGTTATACTCACCCCTGCATGGGCTACGCCTGCTCCTTGTTGTGCCTTGTGTATATGACAGACAACATTGATCGAGGATAAGGGTGCCCGAACTGGAGGATGCTCCGAGGTGGACCATTAAATGAGAGGTACCATAGAGATGACCGTTCATGAGCATTAACTACCCTTTAGGTATGATTCTTGGAAGGTGTTCGCAAGATTTGTTTTAAGTTTAACTTCTACATTCGAGTTGGGCTTGTATTCTAGCCCCTTTACTTACTGCACACACCTTGTTTACCATATAGTTTACTTTTTGCTTTTATCTTTCTATGGGCTTGTATTATGTGAGTTTGTAGGTTTAAAAGCAATGCCTTCCATGTTTAAGGGATATCCCTTTCTAGTGCCAGTCGCCATCCCCGAGCCTATTGAAGGCCGGATTGGGGTAGTCACAACACGAGCCCCAGGGGACGGGTCGTGACATTGACTTGTCAACCATGAGTCTCGAATAAATAAAAATAAATCATTAGTTATAGATGAACTTAAAATGAAAGGAGTCATGTAGAATTGTATGTTAGACTTGGTTGAGGGAATCCACTTGAGTGATTGAGGGGATAAAGGAGAGAAAATTTAATTTACTTCACAAAAAAAATTAAAAATAAAATAAAATATTCATGATATTTGGAAACACGAATTTTTAGGTGTACATATTAGAAAATAGTGTTCCAACCATATTATTCATATTTTACACACATAGCACACTTATAAAGATACCAAGAGTAGTCATCATGTTTGAACATACCCTAATCAAACTGTATGATATAACACTACAAAGTGAATACCCTTTACAAACGGTCATTACACGGTTACTAATATCGATGTGAAATCCTCTAAAAACACTAATTACTTATGAATTATTATGGATTTCACCCTGAAACTATTTGTAAGTCATGATGGACAAAAATTAATTAAATCAATTGATTAATTAAGTCTATAGTGAAATGAAGGTTTTCACCCCTACTATTTATATCAGGTGTGATAACCCCCCTCCTATTAATTAAATAAAATAATTATTATCAATAATTATAAGAAAAAGAATATAAAGATAAAATATCACTATATCATGGAATAATAATGATATTAGAGTACATTTTAAAAAAACTGTAGTTATGAACATCCTATGAAATGCATTACACATATACTATTATTATAATTATAACTTGTCTATTATATTTCGAATTCATCAGTATACATAAATTATTTGTGGAAGGGAAACCCTAATATTTTTTCCACAGATATATCCTACATGAGATATCATGGAAATGTATTTTTTATTAATTTTTGTGATCCCTCATGGTTTGATTGACTAATATTATTATTTATCTTTTGTGATCATTCAGTGGTATTCTATTTTGGTTCTTTGACAATGTGGGAGATATATGCCTATTTTTCATTTAATGGGGGTGATATAGATCTTGAGTGTTAAAGTGTTGTTTTTCCCCTTTGATTAACCAAAGGTGAATGTATTAAGTTTTAGGGTAGAGTTCATGATTTTGAAAAACAAGGGATATTTTTCTAATTTTTATTAGGAGTTGAAAATAAGATTTTTCATTAGGCATGTATATCAATAAATTGGTTCATTGAAAAAATATATTTATCTCTTTCTTCTCATAATGAGAACAAATCATATTTTTTATAGAGTTGGATTAGTGAATCATATAGCATAATAATAATAGATGTCGGTGATATAAAAATTAGGATTTTTGTAGAATATGTTTTGGCTTAAGTGTATTGTCATCATATTCGTTGAAGAAGTTTGTTGAACAAAATCCTCTCAATAATTTTTGGGAGAGTTTTTTAATAATTAATTAATGAAATTATATAGAAAATATCATATAATCTGAATTTATAAGTTATAAATTGATTAAATTAATTTTATTATGTATTTTTTATTTCTTTTATCACTGTACATAATTCTCACAGAAATACTTTTTATAGTATCGTGAAGCATAGATTCAGTTCATAATGATGTCCCTATGTGTTTTTCATGCATATACATTAATGGGGAATTCATAAATTAAGTTATAAATGATAAATTATATTATCCAATAGATCTATATAAGATTAATTATTTTTTAAAAGTGTAATTTACTTAGTGTATCATGTTGAAATGCTGTTTCATATGATTAAAATAAAGATATATAAGATTATTTATCAATGGGACAAGAAACAATCATAGAGATCATTCTATAAATAATGTGACTAAATTGTATCTTGAATAACATGCAATTTTTTTGTTAAAATAGTTAGATACCATTATATCATAATTTCTGGATTTATGAATGAATGAAAAATTGATTTTATTTAATGAAGAGTCTTCATTCCATAAAATTTGTGTATGAATCAGTTGGAACTATGATTTGAAGAGAATGACACTATATCGTAATAGTGTTATTCTAGTGTGAGATTCAAAAATGTTATAGTGGGTGAATAGATATTTTTAATATTTAAAATCATTCTTATTAAAGTGTTCAATTATTGAGTTAAAATAATCCTTAGGACCAAAATTAATGCAAACACAACCATTGGTGAAATTGTAAAACATGTATAGTTATAGGGGAAATATTCTATCCATCTGTAGTAAAAAATAGAAAAATCATCTAATTTGAATTATTTTCTAGATCCAAATAATTCTGCATCTACTCTGCAAATCCTTATTCCCCATGATATGAATGATTCTCAGTAGAAGAAACCCCCACTTTTGAATGATATTTATAACCTTTTACATCTCCTACCTTTTTCCCACCTATAGGTACAATATATACTAATCCTTCAGTAATACGAACCAAGAAACAATGAAGAATAATCTACCATTTCAATGGAATCACATATCAATAAATTTAACTTTTATTTAGGATGAAAAAAAACCATATTTTTTAAGGGAAAAACCTAAACTGGAAGTTTAAGAATGAATAGAAAATAAAATAATACATATTTGAAGAACAAAATTAAAAATTGTTTAATAAAAAAATAAATTTGATCCAGTGGGTTTATCACATTATAATAATGATCACACATTGAATCTCGTTTTTTCACTGTAGTTGAAAAATGGAATTATGAGTAACATTATTCTTTTCACTTTCCTAACATTTCTCTTATATATATTCATGAAATACCCATGGATATAATTTATAAGAATATTATTAGTATCCATATTAAAATAGATACACAATAATCTCCCTTTGGGTTTTCTTATTTTTGTTCCTCCAATTAAAATGTAAAAGGAGTTCAGAAAAATCACACCAGCACATAATGGGAAAACTAAAAAGTGAAAAAATAAAATAATTGTAAGTGTAAAATAACTCCAAAATATAAATAATAATGAAACCACATTTGATTGTTTTCAAATAAACGTAATTTACATAATCATAAAAATCACATAAAAAAATCACATATACATGAATCCTAAAATAAGAATCATTTTAAAGAAATTCAAAATCTAAAATTCAATAAGAATGAAAATTCCATAAGAATGATATTTCCTATAGTAATTAAAATTACCTTGTGGATATTATTTTTTCTATGGTTGAAATTTCTGTATGTAAGAAAATTTCATTTGGATGATATTTTCTGTAAGGATAATGTTCCCATAAGAATGATTGAAATCATAATTTTTATTATATTGATTATCATAAAACATTTTACGAATAACAAATAAATTCTTATTGGAGTCATTTAAAAAATTTATAAGGACTATTTCTGAGTCCCTACAAACAACATTTGCAAACAATGTAATTATTCTTTTGTATTTTACAAAAAAAACCAAAATCCTATAGAAACTATTTTTTTACATAATTAAACTACTAATAATATCATAAAACCACATTACTATTTATAGTTACTCTGTAGCCCTATTTTTCATCATTATTTGATTGGGGTTAATCTTGGGTTTATTTGGGTAAAATATAGAAATATTGTAAAATTTATGGGTTGTGCTCAGTTGGTGCATAGATTCCCCAATCTATGTGACCACCTAGGTTAAACCATGAAATCATAGAACATGAGGGTTTAAATAGTTATTGGATGGTCTTACAAACTATGTTCCCACCCAGTAGAAACCATGTACCCCATTATAGGGGAGTGCTGTTAGGGAACACCATTTTTCTAACCGTGTGGAACTACCCAACTAACCGTGCGAGTGGTAATTTTTATTTTCACAAATTAATTTAAATTTTTTTGAACCAATTTTTGCCTATCTCTCAAAACTAACTCAGTATTACTCAAAATCCAATGTCTTGGTGTCCCTCAAGAAATTTGTTTTGGCTCCTCCAACCCCCTTAATAGGTCAATTGAAGCACATTTGATATTGTTCGATCCCTCTTTGGTGAGTGAGCCTTTTCCTATTACATCTCTACTCATCTCTCCTTATATCATACATAGGATGTGTTAGATCATAAAGGAAATAAAATCCATTGAATTGATTCTTAAATTTTGTATGAATTTCGATATATCTACTTCCATCATTCGTCATTTAAAATTCCAACTATGATTGTTGAGTTTTGATACCATGATTAAAGTTAGGTTGTTTCATTGAGTTTATTCATGTAATAAACACTATATTGGATTGATATAAACTAGATTAAATTAAATTGAAATATGAAAACCCAGTACAATGAGAAATATAATTATAATTTATTTTTTATTGATAATAAGGGAAACCCCAATTAAAATGAAATTGGAGTTTGGTTTGATTTTAAAATTTTATTGAAGTTATTCATCAATTTGATAAAAACCTATGATTAAACTTTATTTTAAAAGGATTTAATTGGAGAAAACCCTATATTTTGTTTTTGGAATTAATTTCAAATATTGAAATTAACATTTCGAAATTTAATTATAATGTGAATTAATGTTGTTTATTTATAACCATTTTTATGTACTTTAACTTTAGGTGGGAGTGAATGTTGTTTTTCCTTATGTAGTGTAGATGTAGGTTTCCCTTTAGTGGGGGTGGATATAATTATCCCTTATGTGGGAGTGGTTGTAATTTTCCCTTTAGTGGGAGAGGATGTAATTTGTGCTCCGGTGGGGGTGGTATAAGTTGTTTTATTGATATATGTAAATATTTCATTGACATTGAAATGGTTTAGTAATTATTGTTCATTAATATAAACTATTTTGTATTAAAAATTTATTATGACATTTTTTGAACTATTTTCATCATTTGAAATGAAAAGCATGTTTTGTTTTAAATATGAAATTGTAGTTCCATGTCTATTTTTTATATTTAATGAAAGAGTAGGTATATGTTTTATGGGGGGGGTATTACTTCCACTTTGTTATTGGACTCTTAATATTATCATTATATCTGAGCATTATCACATTTTCTCTGATTACGTTGTTGAAGTACTATTTTTTATTTGATATACCTATAGGGTTGATGTTATTTTTTAAATTTGTATTTTTTTAGCATACATATATTTATATGTTTCTTATAAAGTTTATGATTAAAAACTTTTACCACTTTTTTCTTGTATGATTCTGTGTTCTCGTCTTCATCCCATAAGAATTGAAAATTACTTTTGAGATATGTCAATGTCATCTAGGGTATCAGGGTAACAGGGTATCATGGTCGGCTTTTGGAAAAGTGGAATAAAAGGTGCAGTTTGGGCATCTTTCCTTAATATTAGTATGCAGTTGAGAGATCTTAATGGGACTTTAGAGGAAGTTAATAGTGAGTTTCTAGCTATCTCTCATCATAGTGCAACTTATGTTATCATGTGATGTTTGGGAAAGTAATCTCTAGGTCAGTTATTGTATTTTTCCAACTTGTTATTTGGATTGGTTGGAATCCAAATCTTGTTTTTCAACATTATGGGATTCATTTCCCTATTTATCTTGTTTGAGTGTTGATCTAAGTAACCTTTCTGAAATCCTCAATGTTGTTCACTAATTTTTTCTTGAATAATTTCTATGATATAACATATAAATATGATCCTTGAGGAAGACATTGATAAACCACATTGAAAAAATACTTCAATGGACCAGAATCCAGTTGTGGTTGTTGTGCATATTGTCCATGATCTAGATAGGAACATGCACCCATTCTCATTCAGGCTCCTATTATAGAACCCTATAGGGATAAATCTTAAAATCATGTTCATTATTTCGTTCAACAAAATCCACCAGATTTATAGTATATAATGATCCTAAATAGTATGAGGATTGTTTGAGTGTGATAAATATTTCGGTTTTTGTTCTTCGATATTCCATATGTGATGATGGTAAAATATTTCACCTTCAAGATGAAATGACCTAACTGAAGATAATAGGACATGATGGTGACCGAGAGGAATAACAACGGATTAGAGTGGTATAAATTTAAATTTATTTTAACCACCAATTCTATCCAGTTTATTTAGTGTTGGTTAAGGATATAGATTTTTTTAAACTCATGTATGATCAAAGGATTGTGACATACTATGAAAACCAATTCACTGGACCTATGGATTTTTTGGTTTATATTGTATCAAATGAAAAGATAAAGACTCAATGGTTTTATATGGGTCCAATTTATGATATTCATTTACATGTTTTCTTTCTGAAAATATCCTCTTATACTATCATTCTAGATAGGGAGTTGATGGTCGAGCTTGATATGGCTGGTATGCTAGGGTTTATGGGTGTTCCTTTCTCTCCCAATGGTATTTCTATGGGTTCGATTAAAGGATATGGGAAGCATCATATGTCTCATGTCAGTTCATTACATAATGTTTCTGCAAGACATCATGTAGTGCCTGGAAGAGGACCTTTTTAGTAGTTTCTAGTATGGTAAGCATGGGAACTCAAAATCGGTTTTCATTAAGGATACCATGATATGTGGTTTCGATAGATAGTCAGATAACTTTCATAACTTCTATTATATATATTTTTATATTTTTTTTGTAATTAGATCATAATCAGATCAAACTACTATGGAGAATTATGATGTTTCACAAATAAAGGGGTTCCAACCACTGAAATCTATAATAATGTTTTTTTATGTAGTGGAAGAGTCTCTTGAAGAAGAAAAAACAGGTCCAATGTCTGTGAGAGGTAGTATCATAGTAACATTTTCTATAGTGGCATATTTTTTAATACTAGTACATCTCATTCAATTATTTCAACTCATATTGGGAATATTCAAAATCACCCTATAAAGATTTCATCTCATGTGATGGATATTAGTACACCCCTTGAAACAAAGAGATAGTTGGGCCTCCATTATCATGCTAGTGTATTCTCTTTATTTGAGATTGATTTTACATGGTATTTAATGTATATTGACATGAAACTATATAAAGTCATTATTAGAAGGTAATTGATCATTTCAATTAAATCCTTAATTGACTTATATCTTAAACATTTATCTTTTTTCCACACCCTATGTGGTGTGTCGTATCATTCATGGAGAATGAAAGCAGAGTTATAGTAGAAAATAAAAATCTTATCCAAAATTGGGGAATGTAATATAAGTGTCTTCATGTGACCTAGAGAGATAATCCTTAAGTGATGATCTCTATCTTGTTTTTGTTGAGTTTCCCAAGGATTTTCCTTTTGAGTTCTCTAGTTTTCCACTAGTTATGGGGATAAAGTATTTTATTTTTTAGTGTATTGTAATAATTTAATATCTATTAATTATTATTTCATGGAACCGGTAGAAATGAAATAGTTTAAGAATATGTTGGATGACCATTCAGAGAACGGGTTTATACGCCTGAGTGTGAATCCTTTATTTCTTCTTGTTCCTATTTCAAATAAATGTTATGGGACACTTTTCTTATGTGTTCATTACCAAAAAAATAAACCATGTTATGGTAAACATAAATTATATGCTTCCAAAAATTAATGATTATTTTGACCAGTATAAATGGTTGTAGTGGTTGTCGGATATTTTTCTTTGATCTGGTTATCACCAGTTGAGAATAAAAGAATCAGGCATTCCAAAAACATTCTTTGAGTGCAGGTATAACCATTATGATTATCTTATGATTCCCTTGGGTCACGACAATGATCCTACAATATTCATTTATGTGATTAACATGAACTTCAATGATTATATTGAAACGTTCATTTTTGTATTTATAGAAGAAATATTTGTTTAATATACGTCTAAGGAGGATAATGCACATCATCTTATTGCAGTTATGGAATGGATGAGAAATCATAGACATTATTCTAAGATGTCAAAATGTTATTTTTTGGATTTTGGAAGTGATGTTATTGGGACATGTTGTCATGAAACTAGTTATATTCGGTGATCTAGATAAATAAAAATCTATCTTGATATGGGAAAAATATATAATGTTTTTGATATTTGAAGCTTCTTGGATTTGGCATGGTATTTCCACCAGTTCATAACAAATTTATTGAATTTGTATTCTCTGATGACAAATATAACTCATAAGGGAGTGAATATTTCATGGGATGAGAAATTTTATAGTTATTTTATTGAGTTGAATGTTATTTTGACTACTATGATATTTTTGACTCTTCTGGAGGATGAGCAAGGATATGTGGTCTTTGGTGATGCATCTGGTTCAAGCATGGGTTGGGTTATTTTATAGGATGATCATGTGGTAGTTTATGGATCTCGGAAGCTTAATAAACATGATAATAATTAACCAAAAAATTAACTTGTACACGCATCCATGATGCCAAAGTTTATGAGTTGGAAAAATTACCTTTTTAGAGAAAGAATTACTGTGTATTTTGACCATAGGATCTTGGGTTATATCTTCTCTCGGAATTATTGTGAATCTCTTCTAGATACGTTGTACGGAGTACCTATAATCATTCAATTTCAAGATAGTGTATACTCAAGAGAAAGGTAATTTCATTTGAGATACATTGATCACGAAACATCTGACCAAGGAAATGGATGAATCATTAGACGAGTGGAAATTGATGGCTCTTTTTTCACAGTTTCATATTAGCGTATATAAAATAGTTTTTGAGAATGTTTTGGTTATTGTTTCGTTAACCGATACTCTTATCAAGATGAGACTTCTGTTGCAGAATCATGAAGATGAGTTTTGGTGACATTTGAGACACCATTTATAGTGGGGAGACTATTATAGGGTGATCACTATCCAATAATGGTATTCTTTGTTTTCAGATTTTTTTTCATTCCATTACATATGACAAAATATATGATGTGGGATTTCCATAATTACCAGTGGTAAGTCGACCTATGAACAAAAAATATGATTTATCAAATGTGACTACAATTATGGTGGCTAGGTATGATATGGGACATTACTGATATTTTCGATTTGGTTCATACTTTCCTACATGTGAAGTCCAAAAAGCCATAAACATTCATGTTTTCTTTAAACACATGTAATGTTGAGTTGTATGTGTGGTGAGGTATCTATAGAATCTGTGTTTGGGTTTTATCATACCTAGATAATGAAGAATTTGTTATGGGTTATGATTGATCCACTGTCTCAATCAGAGCACTTCTTAACCATTTATTATAAAACCAAATTTGAGGATTCTTTAAATCTCTATGTGAATGATATTTTCACTTTTTGGAGTTCCATATGCTATAGTCGCTGATATATATCCCCATTTTACTTATTTATTTTTTTGAGGCCTAGGAATAGATATATCACGTTTATTTGAGTTCGGGATATCACATATTGATGGTTTCTAGACATATAGTGATATAAATATTATTGTGGTTATGATTTGTGACAAAATTATTGACTTTGGTGGAGCATGGGATAAACTTTTAGGTCGGATGATTATTCTTATAACAATAATTAACAATAGATGATTTGAATGGATACATTTTATGCCTTTTATGGCGGACCATGTAAATATCTTTATTATGTTGGTCAAAGATTGGTGAATGTTTTTAGTTCGAAAAAGAATAGTTCTTGAAATTCTAATAAAGATTCAGTGTATTCGTTAAAAAATGATAATGACATAGATATAGTATTTGTCTTATGCTGATCAATACTATATACATTTGAAAATTTTGGTCGGTAACATGGTGTTCTTAAATGATACAACCCATTTAATTTATTGATGTCTTGGGATGAAATTAATGTTTTTACTAATTTTGTGGAACCTTTTGAGTTTGTTGAGTTGGTGGGGGAAATGTATTATCATTTATAACATTAATCATATTTGACGTTGAAAAATTACATGTTCCTTTTTTCATATCTATAGAAATATCATTCTAATCCATCTCATGTGTTGAACTAGAATAATCTGGAAGTTAAGCCTAATATAATTATGACTGATAATCGTTGTAGGATTTTTGATTCTTAATCCAACGTATATAATGGGTTGATGATAAATTTTGTTGGAGTGCTATGGTAGCATGGTTTTCATCTACATCATAAGTGGGAGAGAGAGACTCTAATGAGAGAGTAGTGGCGTCATCATCTTGATTTGGGAACCCATGACTAGATTTATTGGGAAATAAACTTCTATAGAGGGGATGTGGTAACATAATTTTATTATTATCATTAAATTCATGACCCAAATTTTGTTCTTTCTCTTTCTATGGTTCATATCTAGTTTCATTAGGAAAGGAATTTATTTATTTATTTGTAAATTTTGGGTTGTACATGTATGGTGAACAGTTTTCCAAAATAGTGTGTCCACCTAGTGTAAGCTATAAAATTCCAAATATGGGGAATTTTGATGGTTATAGAATGGTTTGAAAAACTATTCACCGACCATCTAGAGTCCATTCGACCCATTAGAGTGTTTTATAGTTAGGGCACATAGTTTTTCTAATCGTTCATCCCTACCTAGCTAACCATCTGGGTGATAATTATTATTTCTAGAAATTAATTTAATTTTTAATGAAACACTATTTTCCTCCCTGTCAAAACTAACTTGGTATTACTCTAAATACTAGGTATTGGAGGCCCTCAAGATCCATTTTTGGCTCCTTTAGGCACCTTCCTAGGTGGATAAAAGCATGTAAGATCTCATTCAATCCCACTCCAATGATTGAATTTTTTCTCATTACTTCTCTCACACTCTGCATTTATTTCCTACTTATAATGGATTAGATAATCATGTGTTAGATGGATCCAAACAGGGATGAATTTAATCTTAAATCTAGGTTTTATTTCTAGATCTCCATTTATGTCAATCCTTATTTTCCATTCTTGTTATGGGCGTTCAGTTTTGATACTGTGTTTAAAGGTAGGTAGTTCCAATGATATTTTCCATGTAATTAGACATATAAATGTTTGATTTAAATTAATTTTCACTCAACTGTATTATGAAAACCTAATTCAATGTGAATTGCAAATGGAATTGATTTGGTATGAATTTTTTTTAAATAACCCCAATTCCAATGGAATTTGAATTCGGGGTGTTTGTTGGAAAATGATGGAAATTGTATATTGATTTAATAAACAAGTTGATTGGTTTTTTAAAAGACATGAATTGATAAAAATATAGTATTTTTATTTTGGAATTAATTTGGAATATAGGAACTAACATTTTGAAATTTAATTTTAATGTGTTTTAATATGATTCTTCGGCATCCCATTTGTTGTAATTTTCTTTTAAGTTTGAGATGATGTAGTATTCCTTTAAGTGGGAGTGGATTTAGTTTTCCCTTATGTTGGAGTGGATGCAATTTTTGCTTATGTTGGAGCGGATTTATTTTTTTATTGTGTGAGAGAGGAAGTAATTTTCCATTATTCGGTGCTGTTACAAGTTGTTTGATTAATATATATAGATATTCTATAGATTGTGAACTTATATTGTAATTAATATTTATTTTTATATACTATTTTATATTAAATATTTATTAATACATTATCTGAATTATTTACAATATTTGAAATGAAAATCATATTTTGTATTAAAAATGAAATTATAATTCCACTCCAATATTGTTTAAAATTGAATAAATAATTTGGCCTTCGTATTATGGAATCTTATTATAGAACACTTTGGGAGATCCTATTGTAATTTTGTCTCACACCCTACCTTTTTCCTTCTTCCATTTGTATATTTTTTTCATTCCTGGTTCGAGTAATGGGAAAAATATCTTATAGGAGTGTGATGTTCTGGACCTTTTGTTTTTGGAGTGTTGATACACTCAAGATGTTTGAGTTTTATATCATTTTATTTTTTGAAGTTATTGATGTAATCTTTGGGATTCAATATACTTCTTGGTTTATGATACCATCTCATTCTAGAGTTTTATTTGAGTAGGCTAATATGAATCAATTCCTTCCATGATTTATGTTGCAAAACAGTTGTAACTTTTTTCTTGAATGCTGGAAGGTGTTAGTCTCAAACCTGAAGGGATCAGGAATTCCCTTATGAAAATGTATGTGTTGGATTGATTATTAGAGAGAAAGGGTATCTATAATGATCTATGAAAAATATAATTATATAAAACATAAAATTATAATAAAAAATTATTCAAAAAAATGTAAAAAATTATAAATTTCCAATATTTATATTAATATTTACTATAAAAAGGTGAAATATTATAACATAAATTATAAGAAAACATCATCATTACAGATCTCCCAAAAGTAAAAAACAATTTGATCCCAGATAATCTCTATATTTTTAAAAAAATTAAAAAAATAATATGATTTGAAAAATTCCCTCCATTTTGAAAATAAATAAAAAGATAAAACAAATTTTCATAATAACATTAACAGAAATATTAATGTTTAAAATTATTAATATTTTTAAAAATATAACCATTTTTAAAAAAATCTTTAAGAAACAATAGATATGTATCAACCCAATGACACATGATTAATATATATTAAATCAAAATATTAAATTAAATAATTTTAAAACTATAATATTTTTGTAATTTTATTAGAAAAATTATTAGAATCCCTTAGTAAAATAATGAACCTTTTAAAACTCCCCGTTAATTAATGAAAATTATCTCAAAATCAATATATTGATAATGATGAAAAAAATTTGGTAAAAAACTAAACAATAAACATTATCATTCAAAAAATAATTTTAGCAGATTTAGGTAATATAATTAAATCACAATATAAATATATTAAAGACTCGATAAAATATCCCATTAAATATATAATCAATCAATTCACTTATATTTTTGAAAATTTCTAAATACTTATCAAATAAAAGAATAATACAGTATATAAAAATAATATTTTTAATAGAAATCTACATTTGATAGAAAATATAAAAATATATTTGAAGATATAATTAAAACATGTTTAGTAATTAAAATAAATAATATATAACTCCCCTTGAATTTATGGTTTTTAAAACAAATATTCCAACTCTTATATAAAATAGTAAATCCCCCTCGTAATTAAACATATCCTAATATTTAGAACTGAAACATTAAACAAGAATATTTTATAGCATTCATGATTATAATTTTATAATGTAAACATCATATATATGAGAGAAAATAAAACACAATTCTTAATATAAATCCATCACCTATCGACTGAAGCCTCTATTCTAATATCAATGAATATAATAATTAAAATAATTTCTCACAACTCATGCTATAAGAAAACACAACCCCTATAATAATACCATAAAAAATCACAATATTATTTAAATAATTAGAAATATATTTTCATGGAATAAATATGATAAAATTTATTTCTCATTCAGGAGACCATATTTTCCATAAATATAATTAAAATAAATATAGCTCACATTCCATAAATAAAAACATATATATTTTAGATCATTATAACATACCATATTATGAAACTAGAATGGATGTGAATATTTTTCATTATCAATATACTTAATATCTCATGTAGATTATTTTAGGTTCCAAAACATTATCTATATTACCTTTGGAAAACCAAACTGAGTGAATTAAAAGATCACTTAAACTCATCCTTAATGAAGTAATAGTTGTATTATGGTCCCCAAGTGGTTGTAGAAAACATCCAAAACATTAAGTAGTATAATGAAAAAGTGATTTATATATAATGTAGTTGATAGAAGAAAAAAAATTATTTCTTTTTCTATATCATTTCACTTATTAAAATAAATAGATTTACCTAAGATAACATTTGAAAAAATAATTCAGCCATTATCTTTCTAATGTATATTATTTGTTCTTTATTTACAGTCATTTTTTATCCTTTAATTTTAATTTTCAATAGTCGTCTTAATAATTATAGTCATTATCAGGTATAATTGGAGGAATATTTTAAAAATTGTTATTTTCATCCTAAACATATTTCATTCTTCCTTTACTCGAGACATATCAACTAAAAATATATTGAATTTCCTTTCACCCAGTAAATTAATTTTTTAAATTAAATCTTTAATCCCATCGTTCTCTTATTTATGTTTCTTGGTACATAGTCCATATTTAAATTTTTTCTAAATTAACCCTCATATTATATTTATCATACATCTTATATTTCTCTGTTAGTTAAAATTTTATTGAAATAATTTTTTCAATTATTTATTCATAATCATCATGTATTTATTGTAACTCATTAATTAATAAATTATCATTTTAGGAATTAGAATATGTAATGGAATCATATTCAAAATAAAAACATTGATTACATAACCTAGAAGTTTCATCCGTATACTATATATTATTGAAGATGTTCTTTACATTAAATGGTGATATAAAATATATAAAATATTTAGAACTATCCGTTTGAGTGTGCTGTGAATTTCCTTTTCTTCTAGGACAGTCTAGCCTCCTGTGCCTGATGTTTCTACATTCAAACCCCATTGAATCTCTTGATATAACATGTTCCTTGTAATCTATTGTAGTGATATTAATAGAATCTATTTTTTTATTTCCACCCATCACCAAAAAAATATCTCCAAATTTTTTTTAGTATATAGAATTGACTAGATCCAAATAATATAAATAATGGTTTTAGAGAATATACAAAAAAATAATATCAAAAAAATCGTTAAAATATGATATCAAATGCCATATCTAGATCAAAAATCAAATATCAACTATTCAAGGTAAAAATATGATACCAATTGTTTCCCAATGAGACATTTCAAACTATTTTATAGGGGTTCTGAAAAAAAACATCTTAAAATTTTACTTGATTAAAATAATTTTTATAAATATCATATTTAAAAAGAAATTTATGATCAAAATTCATATAAACATTACTATAGGTACAAGTGAATAATAAATATTTGTTCAGTTATATGTTTATATACATATATTGTAAAAATATAAAAACAAATCAAATTTTTTAATAGTATTTCAAATCCAAATGAACCTACATATAATCCACACTCAATTATTCTCCTCATATATAGTGGTAATCAGTATAATCGTACCTCAATTTTTAATGAAAATGATAATATTTTCCAAATCAGGCAATTTTTTCACCTGTAAGCACAACACATACATATCATACCTTTAATGGTCTAAGGAACAACAAATAATAGCATGAATTTTGATTATAGTCACAAATCAACAGACTTACCTTTTTTGGATGTATAACCATGAACAACTAGTAAAAATTTTATAATGGGAAAGGATAAATAAATAGTTCGATAGAAAATAAATATAATAATACAAAATTTAAAAAAATAGTAATTTAAAAACAAAATATTGTTTATGAAATAGAGTGATCACAAAAGAAAAATGGTCACTCATCGAATATAGTTTTTGATCACTTGAATAGAACATTAAAATTCCGGGTAATAGAATTAAAACACTTTGGTAACTCATCTCCCATATATACTCATCATGTTCCCATGAATAGAATTAATAAGACAATTATTTATGTTCAACTTGAAAGAGAGATATGATGTTCAACATGTGTGTTTCTAAATGTTTTATCCTCTCATTGATCTTAAGAACATGTTCCCAAAAAATCGCAATAAATCTAAGTTGGAAAACTAAAAAATAGTATAAAAAATGATATCCCAAATCTGTGTAATTATAAAACCATGTTTTAATTATTTAAAATAATAATAATTTATGTAATGATATTAATAATGTAGATATAAATAAATAAAGCATGAATATGTGCATAATAATCATTTTAGTGATATTTATGTGAAAAAAAATTTATATGAGAAAAAATTCAAATATATTATATATATGTAATTGTACATTATTTGGTAGAATATGAATCCTAATAATCATGAGGGATACGATATCAGTGTCATGATGATTTTGAAGAGTATCACATATTCAATAAAGATTGTTTCAACTATGAAGACTGGTATTACAATGAAATCTATATGAGACATCTCTTTTTTTAAATCACTTGAATATTGATATAGTTTATGAAAAATAATGTCTTAATATATATATATTTTAAACCCAGTATTTCTGTATAGATAGAGGTCAACATAAATGTTGAATTATATGAATATATGGTGCCTTCATGGTGCAGTGGTGTTTTCTAAAGCATTAACATAGAAGATACTTATTTTTTATACTCTAACTAAAAAAAGAATATTTCATATGACAACTATATGGATGGAGTCATTTGGGAAAATAATATTACAAGGTAACAAAAATTGAGTAACATTTGTAGTGAGCTAGGCAATTCTTTCATCATCTTGTCTATCAGGTATAATGTTTCCACTTTTCTCTAGAAGCTCATAGTGATATGAGGGGATGCCTTGGAATATTATAAAAAAAATTAATTTTTTATGCTACATATTTATATATTGGGGAATTGAATAACATATATCTTATCTTACATGAGAGTTGGGTCAGGATATAGTTGTCAGGCAAGGATTTTTCGATACCCTCTCATGGATATGTTATTTCTTGACATTGGTAAAACTACTTCATAACATTTTTGACAATATTTACAAGTGCTATATTTTTATATATGGGGATATTATTATTATTTTATTCATAAAAATGTATGGAAGATATATATTATGAATAAACTATAATTAAAAAATCATTATATGGATTACTTTAGAATATAACTAAACATCCCTTTCAAAAAAAGTAAAAATGATTTTTTTCAAAATAAAAATACAAAAAACAAAAAAAAAACTATAATTTTTTTTAATCAAAATACAACTGATATAATAATCAGAAATGTGAATAATAAACAGGATATGATATAACAATAATTTGAGAAAATATACGTATCTAATATTGAGATTATGATTTATTATAAACATGTAAAGTATTGTAATATTTATAAAATAAAATATAAAAAAACATCAACACTATCCATATACCCATGTACAAAATCAATAATAGCACAAAGAAATAGTTATATTCATTCAAAAATGTGACTGATTAAAATATCTCACTGAATTTTCAAATTTATTTTATATTTGGATATTTTAAGTGATCCAATTTTTATGGGATTTACTCAAATTTTGTAGAATTTCATAGTTATAGATTCCTGTTATAAGAATAAAATGTTAAAATTATAATATAGTAAAAAAATGAATCATTTTTTATTATATATTTATATATATTTCATTAAGAATGGAAAAAGAAGATCAATTTTTGACTCTATGGAAAAATATTAGTGTAATTTTCAAAATGCTTATAAATTAAACAATGAGATCCAACAGTTTTTGTCTCACAAAGATCATCGAAATTAACCATGTTAATGGAATAATTATCATTTTTTATTCCTCCATTATAATGGTGTCTCTAATATGTGATATTTTAATAGTTTTTGACATACGGGACCATTGAGGCCTCTATGAATTGTAATGAACATGTAGTGTTCTTAGTGGATTTTTTTTACACTATCACTTCATCAACTGAATAAAATATAGACATTGGCTATTGTGGGTGTAAGAAGCAAAAATCACTTATGTTCCCTTTTTGTTCCTTTTATCATCAAATGTTTATAATCTAAAATTGTGGAGTTCTTTAATAACCCATTTTAATGGATCATTAAGAGTCTCATTTCATATTGAAAAACTAGGATTTACCCCCATTTTAGTTTATCTTCTTTTTTGGGATTTAAAAATAAATTTAAATTGATGATAATCTTTTATCGCCACCTATATCAAAGAAATGGGATCCCGATGATGAATCTGAAAATAAATATTTCTGTTTAATGAGAAATAAATTTTACCATTTTTCTCTCCACTATTTAATGTTTCAGTTATAATTTAATATTTTAGACCAAACTACCACTTCTAAGAAATTAGATTTAGGATAGAATGTGTAAATTTAATATTCAATAAAACACTAGAAAATTATCCTATTTCATTTACAAATAACCTTCCAGAAAAAGAATATTCAACTACCATCCCTATTTTTACTCCTTTATACTTCACTTTTCTCGATGAGACCCCTATATTCATAGAATTATGTCATGTGTTCCACCCCAATAACATATTTAATATTCTGGGGGATAAAGACAAGAACAAAGTTTTAATATCACAATATATGAAAGGAATTAGCCCAAAATAAACATAAAAACACACAAGTATCCATATAGTATACAACAATTAAGGGTGTAATATAAATCTAAATATAATATATTAAATTCATGTAATGTAACACCCTTGCATTTTATGGGCTGTTTCATTTTAAATAAATTTAATCTCCCCAATTCCTTGTGTTACATGCAACATAATGTTTAAATGAACCATTATCTTCTTTTAAAATATTTTTAAATGACCATTATATCAAATAAATTAAAATTAGAGGGTCTAGAAATTAACAACTAAATGTCATTCTCTTATATTGAAATATCAATTATGTGCCTGCATATAAAAAAAGAAAGATATGGAGGAAAATTAATTTCAACTTTGGATGAAATAATTTTTTTTCATGATACAATTTTATTTTTAATATTTAAAAATTATCTAATTACCATAATTTCTAGTGAAATGATAATGAAATATGTATTAAATTAAAAACAATAAATGATTTTAAAATATAAGAAGTGCTATAATTTGAATAATTTAATATGTAAAACAAATATTTTAGATCTAGATGATACAATTTTTAGGTTTAGAAGTGTAAGATTCATATTATTATTTTTACTTCATATATTTAATGTCTAATTAAATGAATAGTTTCAAAAATGACATTAATAATATTTTAACATAAATAATATTTTGTGAATTTTTTTAAAAATAATAAAAATATTATCTATGCTAAAATGTCTGGTATATGATTTAATACATCATAAATTTTCAATTTATTGGTCATTATTCATTTTTTAGTAACATTAGTAAAACCTAAATTTATGGAAAATTTAATATTACAATAGTGGTCAAAGGGTTAACTGGGGTTAAAACTAAATTTTATGGGTCCAAACAAAACAAAAACAAGTAAAAATTAAATTTTATGATTTTATATATACTTATACTCATCTTATATTTGAATAATATTAATATTTAGTCATTTTTAAAGAAAAATTATTTTAAATTAATAGAATATTTAAAAAAATTCCAAAAGATACCATCACCACAATTATAAATGGGAACCTCATCCTTCACTTATTTATAAAAAATTTGAGCCATATATATCACCTAATACCTGATCATTTATCTTCAAAACATCATTATACAATTTCTAGATGTGTTGGTTTCTATAAAATTCCAAATTCATCTCCCTTAATAAATGATATAATGGTGGTCTCCCAACGAAGAGGTAATTTCCTTTTACAAAATATTCAAATTTATTTCTTTTTCATCCTCTTCTAAATATATTGTATTAATCAAGAGATAATAAATTAATTATATTAAATATATTAAAATTTTATTATTATTATGAAAAGACCATTACATAAACCATTCCCCATCAAATGGTTTGTGAATGTATCGGTCGTGCATACGTATGGGTTACTGTCTCAACACAGTGAAACAATTAATTTGTCATCCACATATTTTATGGATGTGTATTATGATTAGTTTACTATTTATATATGAAAATCATGGAATAATTCTAATTTTGGAATTATAATACTATAACTACCATCTATCCTTCCAAACCATTAGGAAATGATATAGTCATTCATGCATACTTGTGAACTACCACCTCTATAAAGTGATGTGATTGATTTTTTATTTATAATTTACATGTAATGTAATATATACTTATATATTGTGCATATATGTAACTTATATGATATAATAATGATTCTATAAAGTTTAATTATCCTTAACCTTTTATTTATTCCACCCTTAAAATAATGAAAACAATATTCGTGCGTATGTACGGACTACCGTCTCAAAGAATGTATTAATTTATATTATTATAAAAAACATGTACAGATTACTATAAATACATATTAAATTAATATATATTATTTTTATATCATTAATTAAATTATATATATTAGTATACCAAAATCAAAGTATAATATCATATATACAAAGAAAAAACATAATTGAAAAATGAAGCAATTATTACACAGAATAATGATTTTAACAAATAATTATTTATAAATAGGTGATAAATATTATAAGTTAAAAATATATGTAATGATACAGATGATCATGGTTATATAAGGGAGTTATAATAAATATATAATTATTTTTTAGGAGGTTCAATAAAATTATAAGGAATTCTAAGTTGTGGTAAGGTTTTATCACACAATCTCCAGAATATTCAACATGGTTTATTCTTATGTCTCTTTGAGGGAATAATTTTCATTATTATCCATATTTACCAAAAATAATTATAAATAATATTTTTAATATTCTCCAGGTATTATTTAAAATCATTTATAAACAATATTTAATCTTCAAAAAAAATTTAAAATGAATTTTCCATCCATTTTATGAATGAGGTACATTTTTATTTTTATTTAGAAAGTGTTAAAAGACTTTTTTGAACATATAAGTCATGGAAATAATTTCCTGAATTCATGAAAAATCATTTATTTTTTGAATTCATTATAATATTCCTTTATTATTTTCAATGAAAATGTTTTTTTTAACATTTGAGAATTTATTAAATTTTAATTGTGATTTTGAAAGTGAAAATGTTATTCTCCTATAAAATGTTTTTAATGATATTTTTATGGTAATTTTATTAATCAATGAAAAGAAATATTTATTTTACTTATTCACCACTGGGGATATGTTTTAATGATACCGTACATTGACAAGTTCAATTATTTAAATCATTGGTTATTATATTTCAATTAAATATTAATATTATTCTATCATGGAAATTATTATTAACTTAACCATATACCATTTCTAAATATTTTGTTATAATTTGAATGTATATGATTGACTATGGAATTATGGATAAATCCTTATTATTTAATAAATATTGACATTTTTAATAAGTCATTATGTTTATAACCTAAATCAATCATTTAATATACGATGAATGAATGGGAAATGTAGTGAAGGGTGGGGGCTTGAAATATATATCCCCTTGATTCATAAACATGACTCATTAAATAAATCAATTGGTCATTGAACATAGTTTTAATCATTATTAGCTAATGGACCTCATTGTAGAGATATCATGATGTCAAATATCGTGATGTATAATAATAATCATTTCTTTCATTGAGAATTCAGTTATAATTATCCATTATATTACTTCCTTGACACTATCCATGGATTAATTTTTTGGTCAAATTTTTGATTAAATGGATTTTTTTTAGTTATTTAACTTTTTATATTGATTATAACGTATTTAATCATGATTGATTTTTCTATAATTAACCCTTACTAAGTATTTAATTTCAATATTGTTTTGTTTCCTTTCCCCATGTTACCTAGAAAAAAAATTGAATGAGTTTCAAGGTTGAGAACAGGATAATTTTTATATGATTATATCTTAATTCCAACATAAAATATGAATAATTCAGTATCTTCTTCTTTTAGACTACTGAAATATCTAGTCCTTTGGGAGAAATTTTCATTGTATCGATGCCAATTTGATAATGTATACATCGGTCATGGGTTATGAGAGATGGAGTTTTTATAGTTGGTATCAGAGGATGTTTAGCAGAAAACATGGGAATTAGATTATAAATAGGCATACCTGTCATGAGAACTATGATAATATTATATTATATTTTATAATGTTTACCATTAGATGGATTTAAATGGTCAATATTCATGATGATTTTGAGTTATCTCAGCGTCTACCATTATTTTGTGATGGATCCTAAATAATGAAAGAGAATCCATATCCATGGTCAATGTAGAGATTTTCGCATTGAGAAAGATAATATAAATGAAGTTGTTGATGAGATTATGTTGATCATATTAGGGAATATGGACAAAGTTATATCAAATAACCTTGAAAATATAGAGCATCATGACATTCCATGACATGATACACATATATTGAATAATTTTATGTGATAATAGCCTCTATTATATAATGTATTAACTATTCTAGTGAAAGCAGACCAATAAATCATGTCTCCTGAAATGGTATTTATCACCTTCATATTAAATGGAAGGGAAAATGTTTATGATATAAATGTATTGTCTAAAATGTGATTTTTATAAATAGAGGTCATTGATCCAGAATAAAAATTAAGAATATTAAATAGAACATTTTTGGTGGATATATTTTAAAATAATATTCTTTGATCAATTTTTCCACTGTGAGAAAA
This sequence comes from Viscum album, assembly GCA_963277665.1. NCBI lineage: Eukaryota > Viridiplantae > Streptophyta > Magnoliopsida > Santalales > Viscaceae > Viscum > Viscum album. The sequence continues at coordinate 744,047,428 of OY728156.1, forward strand.
AACTAAAATGAATAAAATGTAACTCATATAAAAAAACCTGGAATAATGTGTTAATATGTATGAGGAAACCATTAAAATCCTAGTTAGGTATGATATATATTATATATGTAATCTTTAGATAATTATTAGATACTTTTTATGGAAAAATTTCAAACCTATAAAGGGAACTGGTTTCTAAAACATTTGCATCATATGATGAAATTGTATTATGTGCCATAAAAATGGAGAATGAATTTTTTAGATCCTATATATTTAAAATATGACCAGATATATAGTGGTTAGTTGAGTACCATTAATATGGTAAATCATTAAATAATAGTATGGGAACAAAGAAATCCCAATCATGTTAAAATTGCAAGAAGAAACATACTACAAAATTTTTAATGGGCATGTGAGTTTTCAATATGTGTGAAGATTAGTGTTATCATTACTATGAATGGAAGTGGGGGAAACAAATAAATTATATAAGAATCTTAATCATTATAAAAATGAGGCATTATTCTCACCAATTCCCCTTGAATTGAAGGAATATACTATAGAAGATGGTGAGGGGAGAAGTCCCAGCATATACACTCACTACAGTTGAGGTAAAAGTTACTAATGATGTGCTGGAAGGAACATTAATCATAGCCTCAAAATTTTCCAATTCGTTATTTAATTTTTGATCTCATTACACATTTATATCATCCCTGTTTCCCATGAAATTTATATATTTCCCATTCTAATTAGGAATGGTGTTTTCAGTCAAAACATATGGTGGAAATTTCACTTTAAAAGGGATTTGTCAGTTATTTAAAATTATGACCCATAAAAATTCCCTATTTAATAAATTAATTATTATATCTATTATTGAGTAGATATATTCCTTATTTTGGATTAGTTATCAAAATATAATGAAAATTTTTATTAAAAATAAAAAAATGGTCTGATTTGTTATGAAGATATGGATTTCCTTATACGTTAATGGGAGATCTCATCAGCTCGATCAGGTATTGATCAACCCAAAATATATCTTATGACTGAGATTCTTGGGAAAAAATATAGCAGAAAACTTTCAGAGGTAAAAGGTAATCAAAAAATAAAGGATGTACCTATTGTACAGAAATACATCGATGTATTTAATGATTAATTTACTAGACATCAACAAAATTGTGGAGTTGATTTTTCCATTTATTTAATCCTTGATACAAAATCGATATCCAAATATCCATATAGAATTTCCATTGTGGAATTAGTTGAGTTAAATAATCAATTGTAGTAGTTATCTAATAATGTATTTAGATATCTTAGTATTTCACCATAGGGATCCTCTATTTATTTCATTAAGAACAATGTTGAATATATGAGGTTGTGAATTGATTATAGTGAAATAAATGTTATTATGATAAAAAAAATTATCATCTGCCTCACAATTATATTCCAGATCCAACATAGGTCAACCATAAACCATTAACCTGATATAGCCTACAATAAGGACCAAAGGTTATTCCCGATATCCAAGAGTTGACAACTACTGTCGGGTATCAAAATAGATCAATTAGAAATGGGTTTTACCCAAAAAATTGTAAATAAAAAAAATATAAACTAAAAAATGAATATGAGTAATATAAATGAATAAAATTTCACATACTTTCATGTGACAGTTTTGGTCAGCACCAACCACTAAACCAATGTCACCACACGATGATTAAATCCAAGGTATAAGCTGCACTAGAAGCTAAAATAATCTATAGGATAGAGTATTAAAAATCAATAGGCATACCCGAATAAATTATTCCATATTATTTAACATTAAAATGAAAACCATGTAATGATAGACTGAAAAATACAACCATACAAAAATAAGGTTTTTTGTTCCTTTTTAAATTAAGACCACAAGATTCCATTTTCAAGAAAACACATTTTCATTCCATCACATTTCCAAAATAGTATACAAGCTTGCATAATAATTTTAAAATGTTCTGATGAAAATTTACACTAAAATATAGTTTTCATAAAGGATAAAATAAACATGAAGAATCCAAAATGGAAATAACATCACAATTATCTTGTCACAAGCTTGAACCTTAGGAAATCCATCAACGTAACTAGCACAAGTGGTACTCTAGAGTACTCATATCTCGGTGAAATGAGGTATAGAAACCACAACCCATATAATACTTGCGCCCGAGCCACTAGAGATGAATAAATCCATAGTAATAGTGGTATCCAATCATAATAATAATCTAGTTATTGTTGTAATCATAAATCATTCAATGTGAATCTCGGTCATGCCACATCTGAGTCATCAAGTGTACTGCTTCTCGTTATCCCACCTACATACCCACGTTTCAAAGGTGCAATATTTCAATTTGTGATGATTTTTATCGAAATCACATATATTAACATTTCATATTATTTCCTCAAAATAAATCCAACCTCTCACCACTAATCTCCCTCCCTAAGAACACCCACCTTGTTACCTCACACAACAATTCACAAGTCTCTTCACAAGGAACATATCACAAATCACACATTTAATATATTCTTCAAATTTCTAAAAAAAGGGCGCACCTTAGAGGGTTTTCCACTCCCATAAATAATTATCAATGTTCCAAACATTACTAATTATTTTAGAAAGAATTCTTTCACCATAGAAAACATTATTGTTCAAAACATTCAAATTCCAAAACCATTTAAAAGTCTAATTAACAACAATATCACCACACACTTAAAAGCATGTTTCAAACCATGCTTAATTCGAGCAACTCTTTTTAAATTTTAAGAGAAGGTCTAGAACCATGTTCGAACCCATTTTCAACGAACCATGATCAAATATATATATTTATAGCATATTAATTTAGTATAAAAATGGAAAAAACATTTTAAAAATATTCATGAAATCACGGAATTTAAAATAATGGACTACGCATAGGGGACCTACCTCAAACACAAAGTGTGCTACTTTTGATGAATACAACTACAGTCTTATCGTCACCACTGACATTGATATGGTATTTATATTAGATGAAAAGATACCTAGACACTATGTACATATTTTCATGGCCAAAAATGTAAAAGGGGATCCTTACACAAAGTCTTATACATGAATATACACATTTTCACTTAGAAGCTTACGAATTTTCACACATATATATATATGTACACCTATAAAAATTATATATATATTTCCTTCCCTGGGTTAATATATATAATTGGAGAACATAAAAATATCTATTTTTACCATTGAATACAGGTCTGAGTCTCTTTTGACACTGATAAACCAAATCCAGTACTGCGTGGTCAAAAACAATATTGAAAATTATAAGAAACTCATAAAATATGAAAACCCTAATTTAAAATTGATATAAAAGAAATATTGAAATTTACATTAAAATAAATTTATGGTGAGTAGAGAAAAATAGTCCAAGATTATTCACGTTTGATGGTAGATACTAAAACGCACAAGAAGGAGGCTTAAAATACCCATCACACGCCATTTTGAGAAGTGATTCATCAAAATTCAAGTCAACCAGAGCTTTAAGGTTTTGATAAAATGTGGGAATCACCTAGGAGGGAGGTAATGCACGAAAATAATTTAGATTAGGAGAAAAGAGACTCACCCGAGGCTCAGAAACCAAGAAACAGAAAAAAAAAATTAGACACTTGGAATGAGGGAGGTTGTGTGACCTGGGAGGGAGAGGACAGTTTGGGTTGTGCAATAGGGATAGGGAAGGGGATGCTCATATTGAGAGGAGGGGGAGGAAAGGGGTAACCCCTATTTTGAATTTTTAATTAAAATCATAATTACTATTAATAAAAATATTTAAAATAATAATAATAATATTATTATTCCAACATTTATTTAATCATATATTCGATTTATTTTATTGTAATTTTTTTTCATCTAATACTATTTTTTAAAACACATCAAAGCTACACAGTTTGGCTACATGGTCTACCAAACCATGTTTCAAATGTCTTCACTCTATTGTAGAGAAAGGCCACACACACGAATTGGCATCATTGTCTTTGAAACTGTGTGCCGACTGTGGAGCTCAACCTTGTCATTTGAAAGATCCATTTAACTAATTTTTCACACATTTTCTTCTAAACTAAGACCAAGTCATACTCCACCAAGATAATGTTACCTGGTCACAGTTTGGCCTCACATGGTTTTGTCCAAGTCATACATAAACCATGAATATGGCAAAAAACAACCCAAATACTTTGAAGCTCAACAATTTTCCCTAGGAACTTGACCCAAACCCCGACCCAAATAACCACATCCAAGAAAATAATAAAAATTATGGAAAAACATTGTCAGGATATGAAAATTCACTCCAACAAAAAACATTTATTTCCCCAGAATGTTACCCATCTAAATAAGAAAAAAAAACTCATTCTCAAAATTACTTGAGATCAAATGAATCCAAAATCTCGGTGTGTCATTTTAGCCCATATGTAAAGCCCAACCAGCTCTATAGAGAAGCACAAAAAGTGGAACCACTTGGAATATGGTGCAGGGTTATACCCACCATAATAAACCAACTAGAAATACCAATATTGAAAACCCTGACGTGGTCCAACTCCTAAACTACCAACATGAACCATAGTGGGAACCCCCAACATAGACCAACCCACAAAATCTCCACATAGACCAACCCCAACCGAAAGGGGGCCCCAATGAAAACTGAAAACTATTTATCAAACCAAAACAGAATATGAAATCTTCATAAGATAAAATAATCTCTAAAAATATCCAGAAAACAAACTGAAACCAATCCACAAATAGAGAACCATTCAAGGGTTAGAATCCATAAGGAAAAATGTAAAATATAGCGGCTTTCTAGGATATAAGGCCACTAAGCCTTTCTATACAAAATACAGAACATTCATAAACCAATACAACTAACATAGATGTGCCTTAAAAAAATAAGAGTAGAACAAGGAATAAAGGATGTTATGATTTCTTCAACAACAAAAGGAAACATTAAAGATGAAGAAATGAGTATTTCAGAAGAAAAAACCACCCCCATTCCTGTATTGGAGAAAAAAGCTGGATCATGGTCCCCCACACCAAGCGATTCCCAACAGAGTAAAAGATTCACTCTAGGGCCTATGGATAGAGCCATGATGTATTGAAGTATCCAATTCCTTGCAGCCAAGAGCAGAAGATATTAAACTAAAAATTCTTATTTTGGTTGTGTGTCTTAAAAAACAAATTAGATGACCCTGCCGACCGCATAAGGAAAATGTATTTTTTCTAGTGTCCTGAATGGATTTCTCTCCACAACTCAATTCAATGTGTGGGTAGAGAAGTGAATTATAATGCTCATATAAATACTTGATCATAATTTCATCAAAAACTATAACCATATTAGTTTTTCCCATTTCATATGGCTAAATTATTTCCAACACAAATTACCAAAACCATCCTTAACCAAAACATATTGGAATGAATCCTAGATTGTGACCATTCACTCTTTACCTGGACTTTTTATGGAGTACTTGAAAATAATAAGTACTAAGGTGAGCTAAAACACATCATTATCCAAAATTCAATAATACAATAAAAAACCCAAACCAAATCACAAATCACCATCATGAACACATTTTTAACATGTAAATACCAAGAGGCTATAGAATAATATTACAATAAAAAAAAAGAAAACACTAAACAATTCCTCACTTTCTTTTCTAAACATTGAAATTCTCCTTTTTTGAACACCAATTTTAGGAATCTAAATAACTTAAATACACACCATTATCATTTTATGAAGTATCTTTCACACACAAACACAAACACATATATATATATATATATTAATGTGGTATCTCAAGAAACCATCCAAATATACCAAACAATATCCACTTTGCACACACATACATATGTATGTGGGATAATTCAATGAAATTCAAAGGGTTAATTCATAGAAGTTTCCATTTCTAAAATAGGACATTCAATATAAATCCCAATTTCTTATCCAATTTGAATACTACCCTCATTATTAAATAAATGTATTTGAAAATTCTCTAGAAACATTCATTTCAAATAATTTTTTTTCCAAAATTCCAAAACTATTTCCAAAACAACCCCTATTTTCCATTTGAAACGCCATATTCATTTGATTGAAAATCATTTCTAGAAATCATTTTGATTTCAAAATCCATTTTTCATCTCTAAAGACTAGTTTTTTCCAATTGAAAACCCCTTCGCTAAAAACATTTTTATTTTTGATATCCACCCATGGTGGCCAAAACAAAGACAAAGCATAACTCAAACAAAATCTTCAAGAACAAAGAACTAGTGGCTATTCATAACCTAGAAAAATGGATTCGGACACCATGCTCTAAGTGAGAATAAACAATAACAAGTATCTTTAACTATGTACTCTGGATACAAATGTGTTTTGACTCCATGAAATCCTATCATGTATCACTTGCTCACTCTAATTGTCATGCCTTTTCTACATATACCAAATAGAAGAAAAACAGAAATCTTGAACTGCCCCTAGAAAATCGAGGCTATGAAGAGGCAAGGTTTCTTGATATCCTTCACACACCTACCTATCGAGTCCTAAATGTCCTAATCTACATGATACATAAAACCCAAAATAAAAAGGTTCATCTTTGATTCAATATAATCATGAACCGACCCAGATCAACCCTAAGCTAGTCACCTGAGTCGACCTGCAACTAGACCTGAAGGTATTTCCCAATCCCCATCAATGGGAAACTAGTTGCAGGCATCAAAATAATTAAATTTGGAATTATTTGGACCATTGAAAGTTAAAAAATAAAAAAATATAAACAAAACTATAAAAATAAAAATGAACTATATGAATAAATAAAATTTAATATACCTCCATGAGAACCTGTGGGTCACCACCAACAACTATGATGACATCACCACACGATGACTAAATCCACGCTAGAAGTATCACTATAAGAAGAAACCAAAACATAAAGATAAATTCATGAGTATTAATACCTAGTAGGCATGCAAGGATAAACTATTCCCTATGCTTTACTATTAAAAATAAAACCAATTCATGCTAGTTTGAACAATAAAACAATATAAATATAAGGTTTTGTGTTATTTTCAAATTAAAATCAAAAGATTCTATTTTGAATAAGGACCCTTTTTTTAACACATTTTCAAAATAGTTTCCAAGCATGAATAGATATTTCAAAATGGAAGGATGGAAATATAGACTAAAAGATTGTTTTTATGAAGTATGAAACAGGAAAGAAGAAACTAAAATGGAAATTAAATCATAATTATCATGTGACAAGTTATCACCATAGGAAATACCTATATGTACCTATAATAAATGGGACCCTAGAAACATGATATCATAATAAATTTTGTATAGAAACCACAACCTAATGTGTCCTCATGCACGATCCACTTGAGTGAAATCGATTCAATGTTTTAGGGGTATCCAATCATCACCGTAATTTAGTTTGTGTTGTAATCTTAAATCATGCTAGATGAATCTGGCCCATTTCACTACAAAGTCACTAGCATACTAGTTATTGTTATCCCACATAGGCACCAAGGGTTTCTGTTGGATTTAGTTCAAATGGTGGTGAGTTTTTATCAAACTAACATACATCAACATATCATTTTCATTACTCAAGAAAAACATCCAACCTCTCACTAATGATCTCCCTCCTTGAGAACATCCCCCTTGTTATGTCACCAAACAATGCAGAAGTCACTTCACTAGGAACATATCACAAATCACACATTTAACATACACATCATTTTTCTAAAACAAGGGTGCATGAATTATTGGGGTTTTTCCACTCCCATAATATATTACTAAATATAAAAAAATGACTCATTATTTTAAAAGGAATACTTTCACATTATAAAACACTATTTACAACAAATTTAAATTACTATACTATTTAAATTTATAATTGAACAACCAAAGGACCACACATTTAAAAGGATTCTTGAAACCATTCTCAATTCTAACAAACCAGTAGAAATGTTTATGAGAAGGTCTAGAAACTAAGTGAAAATTTGTTTTCAATTAATGATAAACTAATAATATTTATATATATCATATGAAATTAATATGAAATGAATAAAACATTTTAAATAAAATAAAAAAATCATGGAATTTATATTAATGTACTATGCATAGGAGAACCACATGAAAATCAAGGTGCACTACTTTTGATGATGGTAAGTTCAGTCTTCTATTCACTACTCACAGAGATGTGAAACTTGACTAATATTCAAGGAAACCTATACCATATGTACTTATTTTCATTTTTAAATATGTACATTGGGATCCTTATATGTAGTCTAATACCTACATATACCTCGTTCCACTTACACACCTATGCATTTTAATATATATATATATATATATATCAGTGTGACTGTGTAAGCACACCTTTTCCCATTATATATATTAATCCTACCATAGTTTATTATATATAATGGGGGAACAATCACATATATATGCCTACTTATGAATACTCATCCAAGTCTCTTTTGAAAATGAAAAATGAAACCATCATAGTGAGGTCCATCAAAGTAAATAAAAATTACCATAAAAACAAAAAAAATATGAAATACATTCCTTAAATTTGAGCCAAATAAAAGAAACCAAAGAACCATTCCTGAAATTTATGGATGTTGGATGGACATAGTCAGAATTATTTGCCTTGGGTGGAATACACTGATACACACCTGAAGGAGGCCCATAAGACGCATCACACACCCTATTGAGAAGAGAATACTTAAAATTTTAATCAATTGGAACTCTAGGGATTGGCCAAAATACACACAGAAACCAAGAGATAAGGAAAGAAAAATATAATGATGATGAGCGGTGAATAGACTCACCATAGATCCCCACATATTGAAATGGTTGAAAATCTCACACCTGGAAGGATGGATCTCATGCATGATGATAGGGAAAGGAGGGTGTAGGGTCATGTAATAGGGAGAGGGAAGGGGTGGTGATATTTTCAAGAGGAGGGGGAGGAACGAGGTAAATCATATTTTTAGGGTTCAATTAAATAATAATTAATGACAATTATATTATTATTATTATGATTTAAATAAATTCATAATTGTTATTTTATATTTATTTTAATTTTATTTTAATTCAATTTAATTTAATTTTTTGATAAAACAGAAAGCTGAATTGTTTGGCCACACAACATGAAAGACTATTCACCAACCATGCTAACCATATTGCAAAGAAGAGGCACATGCACAGCCTAGTCACGCTGTTTGAGAAACCATGCACCAACTGTGAAAATCAACTCTATCATTTGAGAGAACAATTTTTTATGGTTGTTACACAATTTTTGTTATAAATGCCCAAGCCATGCTCCCACAAGATAAGGGTGCATAATCACTAATGGGCCTTGCATATTTTGAGAGAAACTGCAATCAAACCATGAATTGGGAAAAAAACAACTCAAATGTACAGATGAATGGTGACTTCTTTGAATTTGACTCTAACATATAGAAATGAAGGATTTGTGATATATTTTAATGTACAGATGAATGGATTTTTTATGTCCTTATGAAGAATGATAAAATTATTGTGTCTATATCGAGGTAGTTGATGAACATAGAACAATACCAAAAACCCATGACATAAAATCCGAACATGAAATATATGCTCTAAAAATATGGATACACTATCTATATGGTGACATATTATACTTATATATTGATCATAATTGTTTTAAATGGAAAATATCATATAAATAAATCCACATGAGGAAAATAATATGGCTTGAGATTTATAAGGGTTATTATTTATCAATAAAAAACCATCTAAGAAAATAATATTTGTTGCATATGCACTAAGTAGAATGTTTATGATGTTCTGACTAAAATGCGAATTGATAGAGATTTTATATTCTTGGATTTAGTAATGTTAGATCTCCAAATTATTAAGGATGATGAAACATCACTCAATTTTTAAATTATTTACAAACCATATTAATTGGAAATGTTAAAAAGGTCTCAGTATGATGATGAAATATTCATAGGAAAATTAAAGCTATGAATGATGGGAAATTTTCTGACATCATATATAAAGATGAAATCATAAAATATTGAAAGAGTATATGTGTTCCCTCTAAACCTAATATAAAAATGGAATTATTAGATGATTCTCATAGAACTAATTCATCTATACATTCTAGTTGAAATTAAATTATAGATATTTGAAGGAAATATTTTTGTGGGATAAAATGAAGAAGAAAATTAGTGATTATGTGTCAACATGTTTGGTTTCTCAAAACGTTAAGGCTAAGAATTGGCATCGTGGTTGATTCATGAGACCATTTCCTATTCCTGATTTGAAAAGTTATTACAGAAAAATGAAAATTTTCACTAAATTACCGAAGACCCCAACAAATGTTGATGTGATATGGGTCTTTATTGATCACATTACCAAATCAGTATATTTCTGTACTATAAGAGAGTAATTTTCTACATATTGACTTGAATTAATCAATATTAATGAATTTTTAAGACATAATGTGGTACATATTACAATTATGTCTGATCATGATCTATTTTTTACATAATTTTTTTTAGAATATTCCAAAGGATCTTGATACTGAGCTCAATTTGAGTGTGACTTGTCATCATCAATCTAATGGGTGGTCAGAAAATGCTATACACACATTATAAAACATGTTTATACAATTCATAATTTACATTCATGGAATGTGGGGTTAGTATTTTCCTTTTTTAGAAATTATTTTATAAAAATATCTTCCTTTTGAATATTTAAATAGTGTTTCATGAATCTTTATATGGAAAAAGATATCATATTCTAATTTTTTATGATAAATTTGGTGAATTGAATATTGTAGGACCCAAAATTGTAGAGGATACTATGAATAAGGTAATAGTTATTCAAAATCAAATCAAATAATATCAATGGTGGGAAAAGATCTATGTCTATAAAAGGAGGAAGGATTCAGAATTTCATGTATAATATGATGTTTTATTGATTTTGTTTCAATGGAAAGGTGTTTAAAGATTTTTTATGAAAGGGAATTTGATTAAATGGTCCATTATTAATTTTTTAATCCAATAAATAATTGTAGATGTGTCTTACCTTTTAAAAATTACACCTAGACAACCTAAATAACATGATGTGTTACACATTCCTTTGTTAAGGAAGCACATTCAGACCTAATGTATGTTCTCTAATTTAATGAAATAGAATTGGAACATAATTTATATTACAGTGTAGAGACTATCTAGATCCCATACACTGGAGAAAAAGTGTGGAAGAATGAAATGACTCTACTAATAAAGGTATATTATAGAAATTATAAGATAAAAGTGGTAAATGGATAACCCAAGGATATTATGATAAATAACTAACGAAATATATTCATGAGGTATAATTATAGAAATTTTGAGGAGGAAATTTTTGAAGGAGGGATGAATGTAACACCCCATAATTTTATTTTATGATACATGTTAAATAATTTTCATCTCTTAAATAGCATGTATTGCATGCAAAACCTTGTTTAAATGAACCCAGATCAATTAATAAATTATTTTTATATAAAATTAATAACATAGATATTAAAATTGGGTCTCATGAATAGTAATATCTAATTTTAAGAATTATATGGTTTATGAATTTGTAAAATAAATTCATTTTTATCAATGAAAAATAATAATAATTTAAAATTGAAGGAAATGTTTTTTTTTTGAAAAAACTATATTTTTCAGCGAACTATATTTATATATTAACAAATTGATTTAGTCACTATTAGAGAATTTGTATATAGTAATTTATATATTATATTTTTTGCATAAATTTATAGCATCCATCTATAGTTATTACTAGGAAAAGAATAATAAAAAATTTAATTGTATACATAATAACAGTATTTTGCCTAAAGTGATTTTAACCACATATTACAGAATTCTTAATAATTAATTTACTCCATTTATAAGGATTGAATTTGGTAAATTGTATTATAATATTGGAATTAGGATGCTCAAATTTGGTAAATATGTCTCTTTTATTTTTAGGCATTGTGAATTGTACTCAAGGAAAAATTTATCACCTTGGTAAAGGGAAAGTGAGGTTAGACTGGGATAAAACTAAGTGATTCGACCATAATGTATCATAATAATTCTTATTATATTAGTATAATTCAACATTTATTACATTAATATTGAAATTTAATTATTTAATTGAGACTTTTCGCTATAAATGATCCTTATAATATTTAACGAAAATAAGGTTAAAAATATCATTATTATAGTTATAAATATCTATCATGTGTCCCTATAGAGGAAAACATTTATATAAATGAACAAAAATAAATAAATTTTGAGAAAAATAAAATATTTTCATCATTGAAATTTTATTTTAATTTTAATAAATTACATTATTACCTTAAATTCATTTTCATCTCTAACAGAGTTTCTATTATATTTACATAAAAATAAAATAAATTGTAAAAAAAATATTATAAGTGATATAATTTGAATGACTAATTTCTTTCCAAGAATTTTAAATATATTTGAAATATATTGCAGTTATTAATGTTTTATATTCTATTTACACTTTGGTCTTGGGATTTTTAATGTTAAATTAAATGAATAATTTTAAAAATAACATTAATGACATTTTTATCCACTAATATTTTATTAAATAACTTATAAATAATAAAAAATTAAATTCCAACAAATTTATTTTTTATGGTAGTAAAAATAATACAATGTATTTTTATGTGTCATTTGGAATTTAATAGTGACAATATTAACACTAACAGGGTAGAAAACATAATTATAAGGTAATTTTCAAATGTATAACAGGGGTTAAAACAAAAATATAAGCTTAAAACATACCCAAAATATTTCCATATTTCATTATATTAGAGGATTACTAATCATAATTATCTTATCTTAAAATAATATAGATTATTTTCTACTTGGGAATGAAATAGATTTTTATTAATTTAATATTTGAAGAAATTCATAAATTTCCCCTCAACTCATTTATAAAAGGGTGCCTCCTCCTTCATTTATTAAAAATAATTCGAACCATATAACATGAAAAATACAAGCCCATTTATCATATAATTTTCTTTATACGTGTTTTGGAGGTGCTAGTATCTCAAAAATACCAAACCTATGTACTTTAATAATGGATCTAAAAGAGGAATCCTGGTAAAGAGGTAATTGTCTTACCAAAAATCTTTTAATTTTTTTCTTTTTAAACCACTTTTTAATATCTATAAATTATCATAAAATTAATACTTCATTACCCTAAATATTCTTAAATTTTATAAAAAATTTGAAACTCCCATTACCCACCATATTTTTCATCAAATATTATGTTAATGTATCCATCGTGAGCACACATGACTTACCTTCTCCAAACCGCATTATAATTCATTTTTCATTTCAATATTTTGTGGATAGATATTATGATGGGTTTAATGTGTAAATATGATATTTATGAATTAATTATACCTGTTATAGGATAATAAAGTATCAAACATCTTTCAATCCAAACTTTTTGGAAATGATAGCATCGCTCATGCGTACTTGTGGACCACCACTACCACAAAGTGATGTGATTTATTTTTAATTTATATTTCTAATTGATGTTAATAAGGATGAAAATAATGAATATATATTATTTATAAGACCTATTAATTATTCTGGAATGTTTGATTATTATTTAAAATATATTAATTCCATTTATGGAAGAATGAATGCAACATTAATTTGTATGTGCGGACTACCACCTCCATGAACAACATAATTCATTTTTATATCTATATATTTTATGGATCACTATAAATACATATATATAAAATATATATGTTACTTATATAATTATTAAAATCATTTAGATAATTGAAACATAATCAATGTTTAAGGATTGAAAATACAAAGAAAACATACATTAAAAACGAAGTCATTATCACCCAGAACAATGTTTTATCAAATAATTGTTATTGGGTGATGAAATGTTATAAGTAAATTATATATGGTATGATACATATAATCATGGTACTATAAGATATTTATAATACATATATATATCTATGTATATACATAATACATGAGTTTTGAAAAAATTTAATGGATTTCAAATGTATTGTAAGGGTTGATTTCAAAATCTCTTCAATATTCACGATTGTTTATTATTATGTTTCCACTAGTGAATATATTTTTTTCATATCCATATTATCCTTAATTTTTCATAAATAAATAATTTTTATTATTCTCTAAAGAATTTTTAAATTAATTTTTACCCAATATTTTCTTTTCAAAAAATATTTTAAACTGAACTTTCCATTCATTTTCTAAATGAGTTACTTTTGGATTTTTTCTTAAAAAAAGTTGAAAGGAATGTTTTTTATTTTATAGAACATGAAAAAATATCCCACGATCAAGACTACTCATTTATTTTATGTTTCCTACAAAATTTTTTATCATTTATTTCAAAGAAAATATTTTCCTTTATACATTTAAAACATTTCAAATTCAAAATTTAATTTCAATGTTAAAAGGATACCTCTGAAAAAATGTTTTTAATTATATTTTTATGGTACATTAATTCATCAATGAAAAAACTATTATTTTACTTATTCAACTCTAGGTATATTTTTTAAATGATACCATCATTTGAATCATTAACTTACTTATGATCAACGGTGATTAAATTCCTCTAAAATTTAAATATTATAATATCATGGGTATGATTATATCACAAATCGTATATCACATCTTCATATGGTGACATACTATTAATGTAATCGATTAATTTTGGAATTATTGATAATGGTTTATCCTTTACTAAATAAATATATTTTCCTAATTGGAATATTTTTATTGAACTAAATAAATAAATTGATAAAAGTGGAAAGCCTTGGACATGAAGTGACATGTGAAGCCCAAAATTATATAGCCCCATGATGCATCGATAGGTCCCATGAGACAAATAAGTTGGGAAAATTTAAGGGGTCTTTATCCATAGATTTCGTCTATCTTGTGATAAGGAATTTATGGTAGAGATATAATGAATCCTAATATCCTAATGTAAAATTGTATGCGTCTACATTATTTAGAATTTAGTTATTATTATCAATGAGATTACTGTATTAATACTAAACATGGAATCACTTTGTGCTCATATTTTTATTAAGTGGATTGTTTTTTTGTTATTTACCTTTATATATTGATTATTATTTATTTAATCATCATATCATAGAATCTACATATCCCTTAATTTTCATTTTATCTCTCCCTTATTTGGTTCATTTCCTTAGGTAGAAAAGTGTAAATCATTGAATGAGTTTCAATTATTAAAAAAATTACTATTGATATTTTTATAATTTATATCTAGTGTAAAATGTAAATAAGGTATATATTTGGTTCATCAGGACTATTATAAATCTTGATCCTTTGGTATACAATTATCTTGAATCTATTATAGTATAATAAAGAAGAAACTAGCACCATGATACTAGAATTGGGGTTATTACAAGAAATATATATATATTTTCTAAAAAGAGCATCTAAGTGAAATGAAAAAAATGAAAAAGGTAAAATAAAGGCATAATATCAAAAATTAAAACAACAAGATAACTATATATGATGATAACTATACAATATACAACTCTTGAACATAATATCTACATGAAGCTTTCATTTTTGAGTAACTGGATACCCCCACTCACCTGATACTATGTACAATGTGATCACTACCAAGCTATATGTCGTCTACATAACAAATTCCACATGTAGGTGAATATGTCATGAAAGGGTTATTATATGAACACCCAGAAGTATTCCTTAAAAAATAATTGAAGAAATAGAATGATTAGTCTATTAAATAATATAAAGGAAAATTATCATTAATATTATTTTATGGTAGAGAATCGATGTAATCGAATAAATTTACAATCTATTGTGAAAAACGAAAGATTAATCGACCCCAGTAAGTGAACCCTGATTATTAACTACCAATATCAACATCACATTACACATTTCAGAAACTATAGTGTGGGGAATATACCCTGAAATATGGTACTATTGGTTGAGGGAGTAACCAACTAAAGTGGAGGACCAATGCCTCATAGGGAAAATCACATAAATGAAAGAGTATGTCACTCTATTTATAGTATAACCATTTCAAAGTAGTGAGTGATATCATGACCCTATATATAATATTTAGAATCTTTAAATATCTGAAACCATGGTAATACATAACTCTATGAAGAATACAAGTGACCCATCCCCTATCATCGACATATAAATTGATGATTTCTTAACCACGTGTCTACTCCGATCAACAGTCTTATAGATCCAAGAAATATATAATTCTGAAATCATATAATTTCATTCCTTTAATTATAATCTGGGATATACCATCACATTATAAATAAATTTTTTATGACAATATATTATCCATATTTCTTATTCCATTTCGTAGTCACGAAGATATGGAAATAACCAACAGTGGAAAAGAATATAGACATTAAATTGGTGAGAATCGACTGTAGACACTGAACAATATATTGGTCCTGAAATTTCATACAAAAGTCATATAGGGATTAACCAAAATGGAATGTATAATAGGTTACTTAGAATTTGAGGCCAAAAGAGGTATACATTTTTGTATCACATAACTTAAGTTGTTTATTTTCGCGGATACACAACATTTGAAATGATAGGTACAAGAAATATATATACATGCAGCTCTCTATCTATATACCTTTAAAAATATGAGTAAGGTAAGTGATACGATACCTAGTTTTTCTATTGGACCACATATCATGTGGGGATAAATATGTAGTCCAGAATATACTATTTAACAACCATAGTTTTGTAGCCCACCACCACTAGGGATGCATTCCGAAAGTACACTCTGTGTGATACTTAACTAAGACAAAAAACCCTTGTTTCCACTAGTATCACATTAGAAAACTTGTTAGTTGTGATAATATTCCATGTGATCACATATTCAACCTCTAGATATACTAGTCCCAAACTATCCTTCACCTGAAAACCCCTTCCAGAATCCTTTTCATGCATCCCCAACTCCCATAATGCATGTACCCTCTATGATCCCAATATTATGTGCCTTTGGAGACCCATAATCACCTAGTGATTACCCTGCAATTCCCATTTAACCATTTTAATGTCAAATATACTCATTTATAACATGTGACATTGACCATTTTTCATACGAGGTCAATTTTATTGAATCATTTTCTATAGTGACGTTTAGTATAGAAATAATGAGGAAATGGTAAAATTGAATGTGGAATAATGAGAGTTTAGAGTCCAATGCACTATTTTAATCACATTTCATCAAGTATGTATCCATTATGGATGTAAAATTGGGATATAATTTTTAACAGCATTGTATTTTAAGGAAATATTTTTTTTAAAAAAATTATTTAAAATAGTTCTTGCATTATACACAACACATGATTTTATTGCTTTATACGCTACACTGAGTTTCTATGAACATCAATTTATTATTATATTTATTTAAACAAGAAAATTATAACCTAGATGTTATAATCTCATGTATGAAATGAATTAACTAAATTTTGAAATCATGGTTGACTATGTATATATAATAAATTAAAATTTTAATTATAAATTAATGTAAATCCTTTTTTAATTAAAATGATATGTTTTCCAAGAAAAAAACTATTTTAATGTGAACATGTTTTTTTATCCCAATTAATAAACAAATAAATATTTATTGGATTATATTAATCATATATATAGGTATATAAAGTATATTATTTTAATTATTAACATTAATATTATTTTTATCTATACATAATATAAGAACAAATCAAATTTTACATATAAAATTAATATTTTTCTAAAAAGGCATCTTGCCTCCTTTTGGTGGAACATTTACAAAATATATATTTTTTTAAACTTATAAAAATTATATTATACAAAATAAAATACATATTTTAAAGTGTTACTCCAGAATTTAACATGGTTTTATTTATTTATTATTATGAAAACTTTTTCGTTTTTATGAATAATGACAAAATACTGAATTTTAATTGAAAATAGTATTTTCATCAAAAATAATTTATAGAATTAAGTTATATTTTCCATTAGTTTTAGAGTATAAATAGTTCAATTTTTTATCACTTAATCTACTGTGGGTCATTGGATTCAATTTCACATTTTATTTTGATATGAAAACATTTTAACCTTTTAAACATTATCACTTTGAAGACATGATTTCTCATCCCATCTTGAAGATCAATTTTAAATTAATTTTAGCCATTTTTTGTATTTAATTTTAAAAAATGTATTAAATCATTGAAATCAAAAGGTCATAATTTATTATATATTTCTCTTTTATTTACATACAATATAAATAGTACCTTCGATAATTTTTGTTACCATAGTTATGGGTAAATTGGATAATTAAGGGTTAAAATAAAATTATAAATATTATATTGCTACTAATAAAAATTTCTCATATTTTTTTGGAATAAACTAATTCAAACCGTAGCATCTAAGGTTATTAATTTAATTATTAATTGGACACCTTTCCATATATAAGTCTTAGATATTATTAAAATCAATGAGAGGGAAAAAAATGTCACACTCTTACTTTTAATAAGTATAATATTTTTAATATGGGGTTAGATAGACGATATGGTCACCGATATATATTATTAGGAAATATAAAAAATTTATATTTATTATAGATATTTATTTATAATTTTTAGTGAATAAATAATTATTATATATAATTACAAAATGACGATTCATAATTTATTCAATTAATGAAAAACTCAATTTAATGATACTAAAATAATACAACAAATATAATATGAATAAATTATGATTGTCAATAAATTTTATATGTGACTGTGAAATATTATGAATGTATTAAATAAATATATGCTATGTTAGCATTCTTTATTGTGTGTTTTAATCTCAATGTAATGAATAATTTCCAAATTTATTCTTATGATATTTTTCAATAATAATTTTTTTTAAATTAAATAAAAATAATAATAGTAATAAATGAGTACAAGGGAACACTAAATGGTCTGAATTATAAGGAAAATTTTATTTTTGATTTAATTTAAACATTATATGAAAATTTAATTCTCTTAATATTGAAAAATTTGTTATAATGGTTAAAATTTAAATCAATTAACTAAGGGATAATCAGAAAGATAAGGTTTAATATAATATCAAAAAAGATATAAAATATTTTTTTATGATATTAAAACCCTATATAATCTCAAATTAGAATAAATATCAATTTTTGGATATTTTTATTGATATTTAATTTAATATAAATTAAACTTTTAATAAATTACCAATGTTCACCTCCCAACACTAATAAAAGCGAACCTCTTCTTCTATTTTCCTCACACTTCAGAAAATATTGGATTTATTAAATATCTATAAAAATATCCTAAAAAAAATTAATTTATCCATAAAGAGTTAAATTTGGAATAAATCTATCCCATGATTTCCTTTGGTGAAAATCAAAAGGAGAAACCCAATGAAGAGGTAATGTTCATCAAAAAACATTTTCATTTAATTTTTTACATAACAAGTTAATTTATTTTTGTTTAATGTATATATAAAAAACTATGCATCATAAATATACTGATCTATTTTTGTTTTACAGTTTAGAACTACACTTACACACATTTCTATCAAATGGGATACCAATTCATCGTTCTTGTGTAAGGTGGACTACCGCCTCCCGAACTGATTTCATTCGTTCATTCATTTCCACATTTCAAGGTTGGTAATAAGGATTTAGTTTAATTTTTTATGCTATATATATTATATTTGTGATTTATTTGTTGTTATGGGATTATTACACTACACATACCTTCATGCTTTCAATTTTGTGTAAGCACGATAACTTTGTTTGTGGACGTGTGGATAATTGAATCATCTAAGCGATGAGATTCATTCACATGTTTCATGAAATGTATTAATGATGGTTTTAAATAAATTATATGATATATATTAGATAATAATTCTACTATAATTATGTTATATATCTATACATATATTTCATTTAATTTCTTTATTTCAATACAATAAGAAAATGGAAACAACACTCATGCGTACATACGACCTACCCACTCCCTAAACGGTGTATTTAATTTTTAAATATAAATATATTATGATAAATACTTATATAATGTATATATATGGTATTTTTATCATGGTTATATATATGGAGATATTGGAATCATTATATAAGTAAAATGCCCAAAAATATAACAAACTACAACACATGAGAAAAATAAAGTTATTATTACCCAAAATGTAACTTTAAAAACAAATTATTAATAAAAAGGTAATTGAATTCCCAGAAGAAATCATATAGGGTATGATATAATTTAATGAGATTATTTAATATATTTATAATAAACATATATTTATTGACCATGTTGTTTTCACGTGTTCGACAAGAGTAAAGACATAAGGTAAGAGATTTTTTCTCACAATAATTTCAGTGGGACACATACCTTATACACTATTTTTTGCATTTATATGGTACATATAAAACCCATGAAATTATTTTATGAGTACTATAATGAAGATTATATAATTTTTATATCCATAAAATTTTCTTTCATTTATGGGGAATATGAATCTACTGATTATAAAGTGAGAAGAGTTTATTTCACAATCTCATCTATATTCAAGATTGATTTATTGGGTAATATTTATCTTCCACGTACATGTTTTCTAAGAATTTTTACAATTATCTTATAAATATCTAAATTTATTTTTACTAATGTTTTACTTTTTTTTTAGAAGTTTTACACGAATATTTTGTTCATTTTATAAATAGGGATATTTTTAAATTTACTAAAAAAATATATGGAAGGAATGTATTTTTACTCATAAGGAATAAACTGATTTTTCTATTTTAATTAAAAATTATTTTCTTGAATATTAGTTTACTATCTTAACTGTTTTTTTCAAAGATAATGTTTATCTTCTAAAATTTTCATCTATAAAAAATAGTTGTTTTCAAAATGGAATGGATAGTTTACAACAGAATTGTTTTCAATTGATATTTTAAAATAATTTTTAACTTATGATATTATTATATTATGTTACTTATGTTATAATTGGGATATCATCTAGTTATAGTACTCTTATTATTTATTAATTGTTTATGTTTTTTATGGAATAATCATTATGAATTATGTTTATTTTCCATGATATGTGTTATGATAAAATGTTTATGAAACCCATTTCGTTTTATGTGTTCTGATATGATTTATGTTCTTATGGAACACATATTTATTTTTTCATTATTTTAGGGGTGGGACCTACATAAAACTCTAATTCATCAGGTAAAAATTTATATACATGGATGGAATGGGGGTTGAACTAAGTTCAATAATGGAAATTATCAACTAAGATTGTATTGGGAGTAAACCTTGACAATGATGATGGTCATGGAAGTGAAGCATGAATACCAAGATGGTATGGGGAGTGAAACTATACTACATATATGTCCTTGTAAGTGATTCCTTATCTAATATAAAAATAAATTTATATTCTTATGTGTCTACCAAAATTACAAGTCTTATTCCTATGTTATCCTTTTATGGATTACTATCTGGATTCCCTTATGATTCATGTATTATGACCAGTAAATATTTAATCCATGATTTATGTTTATGATATTTTATATTCATTTTATGATATTATAATGTTACGGTCATGTTTGAATTCCATTATGATCATGTTTATGCTTACATATCTTCCTTTTTTATCCTTACTAGTCATCTGAGATCACACATTTCATATGAATCTTTTCCTCATGATATGAAGAATGTTTTTATGTATGAAATTTCAAAGAGGGTAATAGTTATAAATAAATTGTATGAGAAATTTGGATTTGATATGAACAAGTTTTATAGGTTTCCATGTTTCCAAAGTCACTAAACTAATACGGTATTAGGTCGTGTGTCTGTGTAATTTATGATATGTTCAGTAAAAATGATATATATTCAATGTATGTTATGTATATTTTGTTATATGATTCATCAGTTACAAATAAAAATAGAATAATAGAAGTTAAATAAAAAAAATTATGGAACTAAATATAAATAATTATTTTAGAAATGTTACCAATATAGGGTTTGAAAGAACAGATTCAAGATAGACTATAATTAATGTTACCTCAATTTCGAGTCCATTATATAATTTTAATCATGTATGTGTAATGTTTCACATTATATATTTTTTTAAGAATGAATTCATAATATTTTATTATCTAAACCCGCCAGGGTAACTCCCTCTCTTTGTTTAGTATATTTTAGTAAAACATATCTATTCCAAAGTAAGGGAATTAAAAGAGACTATGTAGAGGAAGATTATAGTAAATTAGATATAAGAAAAGTAATAAAAATTGACAAATTCTTATCAAATATTATACCCCACTGATCTTATATTAGGCTTTAATGTTCAAAAAAACTATATGAACCCTATGATAGAATCACATTCCAAGATGTAACCCTTACAAATTTTTCAAATTCTGAGATCATTTTATATGATATGGAAAGTTCATCTCAACAAGTTCTAAGTAGAATAAAATATATATATATTATTTTTATAATATATCTAGAAATAATTTACACTAATATATTTAGATAGGATTACTGTCCCAATAATGATATATTCTAAATTTTCAGGTTTTAACAATACAAGTTGTTACATCCTCCCCACCTTCAAATCATTACCCCCAAAAATCACAACCTACTGAAAAAGGCTAGTGAACCAAGCCCGCATCAGGCTTTTTAGATCCCATGATCACTATTTAATGTTTTTATATTCCCCCAAAAAATTATCTTGTGGGATATACCAATTAAATAGGTCTCCCCCTTTACAATACTCTTTTTTCCATAAAAAATTCCAACTTTTTTCATCATCTTTTACATCCATGACACCCTAGATGAAGACACGATATGGGGCACAAAAATATCTCCAAAAATGTGACATAGAAAATAATTTTTTCACCAGATATAACACTGAGGTAAATTCTATATGATGAAAAACCACACCAAAATTTAAAAAAATAGAGAATTAACCAATGACCTGCTAGTATAACATGATTAATTAAACAAACTAACATAAAATTGTATTGATGAGATATCACCGGATACAAGATGTCCATCCTCAAACTTTGAAGGAAAAAATCATTATTCCATCTAATATTTTTTTTATTTCGGAGTTTCCATTATCTTTTCAGGGATCACTTAAACCTTATTTGATAAAAAAAATCCATCGTTGACCCCAATAGAGACATCTCAAAAAATATACATGCAACATAGGTGCGACGTGAATGTTATTCTATAAATGTCCTCAAAATATTTCAAACGGATAGTGTAGTGGTTGTTGCTTCTTTATAGAAACTGAATTATTGGTAGGGGATCCTCTTAGCTTTAGAAAAAATCCCTCAAAAAAGATCAATATACATCCTTTAGAATTTGGATGGACATATTTGTAATTTCTTTCATTTTAAGGTTTAATTTCATACTCAAATGAAACTAATTCCATATTTCCTTATGGAAACTCCACTATATCCAGAAAATAAATTGAGTGCCATTGAAAAAAAAATATATTTTAATTTATCATATTTCTTCAAATGATCTCATCCATGTATAAGTATCCCAATCTATCCACCATACTCGACTATTAAATCCAATGTAATTCAACTAACATGGTATGTCGATTGATGATGACCATAATAACATTGTAACCACTCAGCGATCATGTAATCCCCATAAAAACCATTTATATAATATACCACATATAATAAGAGACATTTGTGGGTCGGTATAATCCAATTGGGACATAGTTATGAATTTTCCTATGTATATAGGTGAGACACCATGTAATAAATTCGGAAACACTCTGCTTCAAACCAAGAAAAAATATTCATACTTGGGGTCATGATATATATTTTTCACTAGTGGATATAAAAACCTTGCTTAATTGTTGAAATCAAATAGGCCTTTTTGAAATAATAATATTGGAATAACCATTCTCCCTAGAATGATGATTGAATGCTCTCCAACATTAAAATTTTCATTAGATGAATCAACAAAGGATATTCTATAATGATATAACTCACAATCTATGTCTCCAAATGGGTCCCCCTTTTGAACTCACGAAGAGGAGAGAAATCACTATTATTTGAAAATAAGTGACATCACTCTCATCAACAATGTAATAGTACATAAAGTTAAAATATTGAGACACCTCCCCAATAAAATAAGTAATGGACTTCATGTTAAGGCAATTTAGAACTACTATTCACATTTCTAGAGTATAGAAAATATCAAAGAAATATTCATGCATGAACTCTAAGCAATGAGTGTTCCATATCTTTGTATCCATATGGATGATAATATATTGAGACTCTTCTGGTTAATATAGAATAAAAACCACTTACTATAAATTTAATGTATTTATGTCATTAACGTGAATACTACCAATTGATCTCAAAATCATGGGACACATAGTACTTCTAATGAGGTGTCAACATCTAAAAACCATAATCAATCACTTTCTACCATTGTATCATTATAAAACTATGCCTAAATCTATATATTTCATAGCATAAAATTAAATTAAATCATTCATATAGAAACATCCAAACATTATAACTCATTAATATCTACTTTATATCATCATAATCTCTAGATAATTTCATATATTTTATGAATGGATTCCCTTTTTTTGGGAAGACATGGGTGATACAATCCTCATGATTCCAGTTATAATTTTTTTAGTAACTCTCCATCCAAAAAAAACATCATTCATTAAACATGTTACTAGTAATTTTGTATTAAATAAATTCATTGATCATCACTAGTTCCAAATATTCTCCTCTATATAAGATGAAAAACCCCACATAAAGAAAACTTACCAAATCTAAAACTGGGACTTTTTTTTTTGAAGAGTTCATTTTCTTAAAGAATGTCCAGGAAAGTTTTTTAGATCTTGTATATGATACTCATATAGTACTGAATAAATGAGGATATCATTAACAAAAAATACTAATAATTATTTCAATGTGGTATCAAATTTTCATTTCAATGATTTAATGAACCCCACTATGATATTTTTCATGAACAATTCTAATAGTAGAAATTAGTAATTCCCAAAGTGACATCAGAATGACATCATTAGGATATATTTTTCATAAAACTGGAGGTAGTAATATCAAAATCCAAAATAAATATATTTTTACCAATTCAATAATTTTAGTTATTTGATTAATCATATATTACATTTATTATTTATGTTTTATATATTATCATATGATTCAGGTGGTGATAGTCAATACAAATCTTCAAGCTCTCATTCACCTTATGAGTGAACATAGCTAGAGACACATTGGGGGATAAATTGGTTTAGATAAAAGCGTTATACATACTATCATAAAAATTTCACTTTATATCCCCGACCTCATCCAAGGGGATTCAGAAATATAAATAAAATTTTATGTTGGACTTAAATTGTATAACAATACATAAGTTGATCAATTAATTATGTGAAAATATCATAAAATTCATAGGAAATACATCTATATACACCACTTTAATTAAAGGGATATAATCATTTGATTAATTTTCCAAACAAAATTATATGGTCACCAAATCTATGTGATCGAATATAACATTCCATATACATCCCCCACTCATATAGATTTGAGGTCCCACTTTGCCACTACGGAAATCCTCTAGAGATCATCTTAGAAAAAAATCACTCTTTGATAGTATATATCTATTCAATAATTAGTTGTAAATATCCAATCTACGGCAAGGATAAAATCTCATTGATTCATCGAATCCACAATAAGGTCCCTCAAAAACCACTCTACACCTATAATATCATCAAATTGTTGGTGTATGTGGGTGAACATGTACTCACTAATTGTAAGGGTCTCTAGTAGAAAGTGTTGGTCTATAGACTCAACCCAGATTTCATAATCATAATAAAGAAATTAAACAATAATATTAATGATCACTTGAATAGTGATAAGTATGGGTGACATGATAGATTTGACATTTATTTTACCACAATAAAATTTGGAGAAGGGCCTTGTCACATCCCTCCATTGCGTATATCTAAGAATACCCATATCCACCAGATCCTTGATCGAGGAATTTGAAGACTATGAGTATTAGTGGTGAAATATTATTATAGAAACATACACCTCTAGATCCCCCTTTTTGTGGTCCACCAACTCATTTTACATGATCTCATTTATATGATCCACCCTTTCCACCATTAAGAGGTCCTTAATCAGAAAAGTACATCAATCACAACAATCTGTTATTTATCTCAACATGACATTATTTTATACCATATTGTTCTAGGAATTCTCATAAAAAATGACATATTTCCCCATATGTGTAGTAAATAAATTATCCTGAATGGCTGGAACATCTATGGGAGTATAGTAATATTTATCCTTGGGATTGGGATTGTACATGTTTATACCCCCAGCATTACAACCATAAATACTATCGATGTCCAGTGGCTCCTAATGACTATGCTCTTAAAAACCTAAGATTAACTCATGTTACCTATAGTCCCTATGCTAAAATAAATTAATCCCAAAATTTATATCTAGAAAAATATCATTTTTGGGGAATTATAGTTGGGAAACAGCATAATGTATCTCTTTATAGATTACACCATCAAATATCAACACATAAAAGAATATAGTAGAAATCATTTCAAGAGAGTACCTTATATGTTCAATAAAAATAAATGCATAATGCATTGTTGAAATAGTACTATACTATATTTATAATATCTCTAAGACACACAAATTTTTCAATGTATATTTGTAATTATACTTATAAGAGTGGAATTGAACCTATAACCATTAAAGATTCATGTTTTTATCGATCCAAATGATCAAGATATATTGTTGGATTATTTCACCACCAAAAGGCTAGATTCTAGTTACATGATATGATTAGATTGTGTTTAAAACATTTTAAAAAAATATGTCATATCCCAAAACCTTTTCTATCTTATCTGAGGTTCAGACTCACCTTATATCATTGGCATTCTCTATCACTAAAACACAAGAACCTTACTCAGCCAACTGTAAAATTTATCCTCTACAGCAGTACTGTTTTTTTTCATAATAGGTGGAGGAAAATCTAATTATACTATGGTTGGAGAGAAATATTGGAAGTCATTGAGTAAAGTATCTTCTCCCCATTCACTAAGTATGAAAAACTCATAGCCCAATTCTTGAAAGGAGTTTTGTTTATTTTTTTGTTAAAATAGAGATTCAACAATGGTATAGGCCCTTAAAAATCCTACGTCAAAAATATTATATGATTTTTTTGTAATGATAACTTTTATTTTTAATGATAAAACATTTAAATTGTAGTATTTTTTGGAATCATACTCATAAATGAAATAAAAATAAATGGATGATTCCTACATTACACATGTATCACATTACTAGGTAACTATGATAAGTTCCTTTTTAATTTGGGAAAAAACATTGTTTATCATAGTCTTAGGGAATGAATATATCAGCCAACTCCAAAACATTGGGTTATCTTGCATAAAATATTATCCATAAACCACTCAACATCATTGTTTTATATTATAAATCCAATATTCACATTGATTTGAACTCTAAAATCCACCCCTAAAAATAAAACATAATAACACTCTAACAAGATCTGACCTCTTGATTGTATGATCAGATATGTAAAAATTATATTCTCAAATAAAAGATGTGGGTGAATTGTATACTTTAACGATCCATAAGAAAATTTTGTATAAACAATATTCACAAAACCTCTATGATCTAATAACATGCTTGATTCTGGAAAAGTGATTTCAGAAATGAAACATAACAAAAGTTTACAACAACTAATATTCTTCCTTAAAGCATATAGAACCCTATATAATCAGAGTTCAAGTCTAAGGAAGTATATGAATGTTATACATTACTCAACAACTAAAATTATAGAGGAAGCCGAAATATAAACACTACATGTAACATGTAGTAACTCATTTAACCCAAAGAGATGGGTGTCCAACAACCCTAGATAAAAGGTCCCTAGATTTTTACATTCAAGAAAGTGTGTTTTACCCAAACACAGGTAATCACTCAATCCAATTATTGGTATATGTCTTGCAATACAAAGAAGCCCTCAATTTTTAAGGAAATCAGCACCTCTAACTTCACAACCCAAAGTCTCTAATTTCATTAAAATTGCACCTATGAACAAAGAAAGTCTACACTAAGCGAAGTTTGAAAAAGTTTTTCAAACTTTCTACACAAAGCCTGAGAGATTATAAGAGCCTCTGTCTCTATAAATCACTTCAGCAGCTTGTAAGAATGGTTTTCAATGTTCTTTTACCAAATGTTGTGTAATAAGCTCATTCAAATGAGTTCATATTTATAGGCACAACTCCAACGGTCGGCTTCCTCCTCCAATGTGCATATTTTTCCTTGAATTTAGGAGGGACCTATACATGTGTAACTCAACCTACGGTTAATGAGTAACTAAAACCATGACATAATTTTATAACAAAAAAAAGTTAGTAAAAATATGGTTACATAAACAAAATTCAATATTTGGAATGTAAGAAAACAATGGTTCGGAGTCTAACCAAATATATTCGGTGTCGATAATACAATGATATTTGGATTCTGTTTTCTATGGAATTTGAAACCTGAAATTTTTATAATTTTGGAGTCTGAATTTCAAGGAAATTCGGAGTCTGAATTTATAAGAATTTGGAGTCTGAACATTGAGAAGTTCAGAGTCTGAGTTCCAAGGAGTTCGGAGTCCAAACATATAAAAGTTCTTATTCAGGGTTTATGAGAATTCAGAGTCAGAAATCAGATGAATTCGGAGTCTAAATTCCGAAAACTCAGAGTCACAACTCAGAAGATTTTAGATTCTGAATTTAGAAACCTTGGAGTCAGAACTCAGAATAGTTCAATGTCTGAATTCTAAAAACTCAGAGTCAGAACTCAGAAGAGTTCGGAGTCAGAATTATGAGAACTTGGAGTCTGAATTTGGAGTCCGAAAACAGAATTCTCCATTATATAAGTATTATATGATTCTGATATTTTGAATATGAATCCGAATTTTATACATAGATAGAATGAATAATGAAAAACACGCTAAGGATAAATATCCTTGGGGAAGGAAAATTTTCCTTAGAGAAGTAAACCACAGGGTAAAATGAGATATGCCTTGAGATAAGGTGTTTGTGATTTTAAAAACAAGAATGGATGGTAAAGTCATAAGGAGGCCTTATTGAATTAATAATATCCCCCATACAAGAAGGAATGGAAAAGTCATAAGGAAAACCTTATTGAATCAACAATATCCCTCTTTTTGGAAATCAAAAACATCTTTACGAAAAGGTATAAAAGGACTCAGAAAAAATTTTCTAGACTTTGAAATAAAACATATATCCCATTATACATGGACAATAGTGAATACGACTAACTCCCCGTTAGGCTTTGGAACACTAAGGATTGTATTCTAGATTTACGGAATTAGATTTTTCATTATCTTGAATATGGAAATCTTCTTAAGGGGATCTCCACCATAGATAAACTCCCCCATATTTAGGGATATTTCTTCATTACATAGAATTCTTTTTCAATTCTCCCCCTTTGTGATTTTTTAAAAAAAATTGAGAGAATGGAAATGTAAATATTGTAACTGAAATATTAGTACAATACATCGAATCAAAAAGGAGCTACAAATAATTTCATTAGGATAGGAAAAATTTATACAAGGAAAAAAATTCAACAAAAGATCAGATTGATCTATTTTTCTTCATTCTCCTTGGGTATCAATTTCTTCACTATGGTTTCATCTTCTTTAGTTCCTCATGGTCTTCCTATTCATGCTTAAGGATTTGATCCTGATCCTCTGATTTTTTTTCTAAAGAATTGAACTTCTCATCCTGAGCCTTCAGAGCCTCAGCCTAAGATTTCAACAACTCCTCTTTCCTAACTAGCTTCTCATTGATCTCGATTTGGAGATCCATTTCTCTTTTCCAACTTTGGTCAATAGAATATAATTTCCCATTCAAATCCATTACCTCTTATATCCAGGTATTTTTCTCAAGGGTATGATTTTCCTAAAAGCTAGTCGATAGATCCTTGATTTTATTATCTTCATTATCAAAGGCTTCCTTAACATCATGTTGAAATTGATAAATCACTCCCAAATATTCAACTACCATCTTCGACTAGTTGGTCACTTTCTTTCAAGATTTTTTTGGGTATCATAGTTCATGAAGAAGTTATTGAAATCAGCCTCATGTTTTACACACTTCTCTATAACAAATTACATTGAATCCGATTTTTGATTCATGTTGTGCTGGAGAATCTGACATCTCGAGTCAATGCTTGGAAAGATCTAAATTGTGTCAATAAGCTTCTTTAGTGATTAGATGACAAAATCATGTCCTAAGGAAGATGATTCTAAATCTGACACTTTTCTAGGTGAGGAATATTTCTCTAGATCTTCAAAATTCTTCTTTCAAGATCTAATAACTTCTCTTTTCTTTAAAACAGCATCAGTAGGTGTACTATCAATCAACTGTTTTCCCGTGTCAGTTCTCGGAACAGATTCTTAATTTGGAGACTCGTACTCACTTTCAGACAACTGAACACTTCTATCTTCATAAATTTTTTCTTTATCAACTCTTTTCTTAATATCTTTAGGATGAATAAATTCATGATTATAACTCTCTTACTTAGATAATTTTTTCACTTCCTCTTCAGCCTTCTCATAAATTCCAAGGGTAGAAACTTTCGAAGATCTGGCTTGTGAAGTCCGAAATGAAATTATTTTGGATGGACATTACTTCCCATGAAAGTCTTCAACTTGCTTTATCAGATCACCTATATCATCATTGCTTTCATCTTCTTGTACTTCTTCCACACCTTCCTTTTCATCAATAACATTTTCAAGTACTTTTTCTCGAGTGAGAAATTTCTTCCCCGGTGTCTCAGTTACGGTTTATACCAAGAATTATTTCGGTTTTGGGATATTGTTGGATGGTATCTCAGTGTCTCTTAGAAGGGATTGAACAGTATCAGCCTCTGACATTTTTTTATTATGCTTCTTCTCCTTGGATTTCTTCTCGAGATCATCACTAGTCTATTATTTTTTAGCCTTGGCCCCTAGAAGGATCTAGGACAAACTATGGTTCCCCTACAATCTGGTTTTTCTGATCCTCCCTCCACTTTGAAAAAACCTAATCCGGGTAAGCATTCTTATTATTGGGATTTGGAGGTGCGGTTTGAACTTCCTTAGCATTAGGGGTTTCACCTTCAACATCTACTTCATTAACTTCCTCTTAATAACAGCATTTTTAATGGTTCTACCACTTTTTTCTTCTTCAGAACGGCATATGCTTCCTCTTCCAGTAGGCCATATAATTC
Source organism: Viscum album (assembly GCA_963277665.1). Lineage (NCBI taxonomy): Eukaryota > Viridiplantae > Streptophyta > Magnoliopsida > Santalales > Viscaceae > Viscum > Viscum album. The sequence continues at coordinate 744,078,915 of OY728156.1, forward strand.
TCTGAACTCTTTAGAGAACTCAATATTCATTCTCTTTAAAGTGTTATCACTAACTAACATAAAATTTTTATTCTTCATCTTAGAACAGCAAGGCATCTTGAAAGACTCAAGGCATTAAAAAATTAGCTTAGACAGAATAGCCAGGTACATTATAATCTGAGCCTTCATATTTCATTCTTGATATTCCCTATCATAATGAGAATATTTTTCATCAAATTTATCTTCCTATGATTTACCAGAAAATCTTGGATATACATGTCTTTATTTTTCAAGGTGTCTTTATCACATTTTCTTGGAATTATAAATCCATGTACCCATAATTCGAGGATCTGATTATTGGTAGACAAATGAACGATTTTCGGAGTCTTGACATCTGTATGTCCAAGACACTCCATATCATTTACCTTGATAAAACTTCATTGTACATTTGACAGTTTTTGGGAACAATATTCTGCTTCTCCTTCAAAAGATATCCATACCAAGCAAGAATCCTTGGTATATGAATGTGCATAAGTTTTACCGTAACATTGGAAGGAAAATTTTCTCTACCATCTTACTTGAAAAAGCTAACTGATTCATAGAATTCCACAAGTAGAACTAGATATAATGCATCCTGAGCTCTTGGATTTGATATAAAAACACTTTACCATCCATTAAGCTTGATATTCTTGGATATAAAAGAATCATACTTGTTAAAGAAGTTCAGATGCACCAACCTCTCCCTGTAAATCTCCTACTCCGAAATTGACTTAACATATGACATATCTTGAGTAAGAACTTCACCAGACATTTGTATTTGGGTAATTCTGAAAATTTCAGAATGACCTTTTTAAGGGGGGAAGAGCTTAGGCCTACAAAGTCTTAAAACTGATGTAGGAAAACCCTTTGGGTGTCCTTTATATAGGCATTGATACGACAGTTGACCTTTAAATCTCAATCCAATGGCTGGAAATCCTTGTGATCACATCTGATGGATGAAATGATAGCCACAAGGAAGATTTGGTAGGATCTGATCTTTTTAGGTTTTAAAAGGATAATATTATGATTTAAGGAAAATAGAATCCTAAAATTTTAAAAAAATATTGAAATAAAAGCATGTAAATAATGACTTTGAAATCTTAAGATATGAAACATACCTTTTGGATTTCCATGAAGATTATTTATAATAGGAAAATCATCAATGAACAACATTAGATATCGAAAATTTGATTATGAGATTTTTGAAAACGAAAAAAAATCATTACGAAGAATTTTGAGTATATAAATTTTCATTATGGAAATTTTGAGTAGAGATCTCCATTACGAATATTTTGAGTATGAAAATCATCATTACAAAAAAACTAACTTCGAAACATTTCATTACGATAAATATGAAAACTTCATAAGAAAAAATTTGAAAAACATAACTGACTACCAAAAATTTTGATTACGAGAAACTTGAAAAACTTCTTTATGAAGAACATGAAAAACATCATTACGAAAAACTGGAAAAACAAACAAGAAACTGTACTCGCCCTATGAAAATGAGTTTATTACTATAAGGATATTAGTTTTAATATAAAGTTAACAATGAATATTACCTTATGGTTATCATTCCTAACTTATATTTAATGTATTAAAATATATTGGATGGTATAGATTTTGTGAAAATATCATCCATTCAATCTTGTGTTCTGATTAATTGACGAATGATATCCCTTTTTGTGTGTAATCCCTATGAAAGTGATGCCTATTATAAATGTGTTTTTTATGAGAGTGATGTGCATAGTTTTTACATAGAGAAATGGAACATGTGTTATCACATATAATTTGAGTCTTATTAAAACTCATCCCATAGACTGTGAATGTGTGTTTCATCTATAACACATGATCACAACAAATTCTAGTAGCTACATATTCAGCTCCAACAGTGGAAAGTGATAAAGAGTGTTGATTCATGCATGACTAAGAGACTAATGAATCTCATAAGAAATGAAAAGTTCCATATGTACTTTATCTATCCATTCTACATCCACCAAAGTTATAATCTGAAAAGCTTTTTAGAATAAAATCATTTCAAGAACTATAAAAGAGTCTTAAATCCATGGTTCCCTTTAAGTAGCGAAAAATTATTTTCACTTCATTTAAATTATATTCCTTAGGATTGGGTTTATATCTTGCAGATAAGAATACTAAAATTTAAGTCTGTATGACTAACTATTAAGTAATTCATGCTTCCTATCATATCTCTAAGGTTGTTTGATCTGTTGGTTTCCTAGCTTCATCAAGATCATGTGTGTTTGAGGTACCAATAGGAGTACTAATACTCTTAGTGTTGTCAAATACATACTTTTAATAAAGATATTTAATATACTTATATTGGGATATATATTATTTATGGTGTTTGATATATATGAAAACCAAGGAAAAATGTTAACTCACCCATCATACTCATTTCAAACTCAGATGTCATTAGATCCAAAAAGGAATCAGTTAAAGATTTCTGAGTTGAACCAAATATAATGTCATCAAAATAAATTTGAACAATAAAAACAATTTTCTTTTCTTTCTTTATAGAAAGGGTCAGATCTGCATTTACCATAATGTAATTATTTTGAATCAAAAAACCTATAATCCTATAATACTAAGCTCGAGGGGCTTGGTTATGTCTATACAAATATTTGGTAAGTTTATAAACATGTTCAGGATATTTTGTGTCTTCAGAACTAGGAGATTGTTTAAAAAGAATTCTCTTGTACAAAACCATTAAAGAAATAACATTTTATATCTATTTGAAAAAGTTTGAAGTTGAAGAATACTGCTTAGGAATGTAAAATACGAATAGATTCATGTATAGCTTCTAGAGAATAGGTTTAATCATAATATATTCCTTCTTGTTGATTATAGGATTTAGCAACCAATGTTGCTTTATTCTTTACTATGATTCCATTTTCATAAAACTTATTCCTTAAGAGCCATTTTACTCCAATAATAGAAGTTTCCATAGGTCTTTCAACCAACTTCCAGACGTTATTCCTTTTGAATTTAGATAGTTCATCTTGCATAGATTTTATCTGATCACCATCACCAAAATCTTCATCAGTGCTTTTTGGTACAAATTGACAAAGGAATTCTAGATGTTCTATTTCATTTCTTAAAGAACTTATATTCCTTACATGTTGATTTACGTCTCCAATGATACTATCACTTTGATGGTTCTTATGAAACGAATGATATGGGTTTTTTAAAACCATTTCATCAACATATGATTGAAAATATTCTGGGGTAAATGCTTCAAAATCATTTTCTTGAACATTTTCCTTATCAGAGGGATAATATAACAATTGTTGATAATATGTTTTTGAAAACACATATAAAGATGTAGGTTTGGGTCATTTAAAAACAATGGGATCAGTTTCATCAAATTTGACATGTATAGTTTCTTCAACTGTACATGTTTTTTTATTAAAATCTCTATAATCCTTAGAAGTTGTGGAGTAGCCTAGGAAAATTCCTTCATCAGATTTTGGTATGAATTTTTGTAAGTTATCTTTAGTATTAAGAATTAATACCTTACATCTAAATACCTTGATGTGGGAATTTCTAGGTTTTCTACCATTCCATAACTCATAAGGAGTTTTACTAAGAAAAGGTCTTATTAAAACCCAATTTATAGTATAACAAGAAGTACATACAACTTCATCCCCAAAATTTTTGGCTACAGAATATTAACTCATTATGGTTCTTGTTATCTCTTGAAGTATTATATTTCTTCTTTCAACAACACCATTATGTTGAGGAGTTCTAGGTGCTGAGAAGTTATGAGTAATTCCTTTTCTACTACAAAATGTTTCAAAATCAGAATTTAGAATTACTCCTCCATGATCACTATGAATAGTTATAAAAGGAAGGTTTTTCTCATTTTTAACTTGGGCTATAAAACTTTTGAAATTAAAAAAATCTTCAGATTTATTTTCTTGAAAATATACCCACATAAATCTAGTGTAATCATCAACTAAGACAAATACATAATATTGGCCTCTGATGCTTCCAGTTTGTGATGGTCCGAAAAGATCCATATGCACCAACTGTAATGCATCAATGGTTGATACAAAACTAATGGATTTAAAACATGATTTATGTTTCATTCCATATAGACATGGTTCACAAACTTTTAATGAATCAAATCTAATCTCTGGTAGATACTTAACTAATCCATTCTTAAAAATTTTGCATTGGTTTCTAAGGTAACAGTGTCCTATCCCTCTGTTCCATAGCCAAGAATGATATTCCATTGCACTAATGCAAGGTAGATCTTGGCTCCTAAGGTCTTCTATGTTTAGTGCGTAAACATTCTCTTGCCTATTGGCATAAATAATAAACTCTTCCTTCGAATTGTGTATTAAGCACTTATCATTACTAAAATTTACAAGGTAACCATCATCACATAATTGACTTATGATAATGAGGTTGTGCTTGTGACCTTAAACAAGTAAAACATTTGAAATCAATGTTTTTCCAAGAAGAACGATGTTACCTATAAAAATAATATCTCTCTTAGCATTATCTTCGAAAGTTACTTTTCCTCCTTTCTGCTAGATAATATTTTCAATGATTTTTTTGTTACCAGACATATGCCGGGAACATCCACTATCCATGTACCAAGTATTGCTGTTGGTACCTTCTTTATTTTTTTAAAAATGAGAAAGTTAGACATTTGGAATCCAAACATTCTTGGATCCGGAATTTTTAGATAAAAAAATTTTGGGTATCCAAATTTTTTTAAAAGATTATTCTTTATGAAACCCATGAGATCGAACTTTATTCAAAGAGAAATTTTTCTTCCAATACCCACCACTTGAATAGTGAGTACAAAAAGGGGATCTAGAAGGAACAAAATAAAGTTCTTGAAAATAGGATTGTGGTGAGTATAACCAACTCTAGTAGTGTTTCCTTGAGGTTTAATTTGAGAATACATCTTGTGAAAATTTTCCATAACAATGGTAAAGTTTGAAAGAAGTTTCTTAAGAGAAAATATTTCAGATTTCAGTCTGATGGATAAATTCCTAAACTCAAGAATCCTTTCCTTAGAGTTAGACTTTTCATAAAAATATTTAATTTTAAAATAGCATTCTTAAGATATTTAAAAAGTTTTTCCTTTTCAGAATTTACTTCCTTAAGTTCATTAGAATTTTTTTCTAAATTTTAATCCTTATCTCTAAGATCTCTAAAGAGATATAAAATCTATTTTGTATGAATTTATTACCAAGTATTTTCCGTGTCTAATTTCTTGGAAATTTTACATTTTTTTTCTTCTAACAACTTGGAAAATATAGATATTTCTTTATAAGAAGGTATTTCTTCATTATCTAAACATGAATAATTATCATTAGAAGTAATATCTCCAGAATAGTAATTATTATTAATAGACATGTTTGTTAATGCCTCGGCAGAGCGTACCTTGTCCATAAGACAAGTATTAGGGAAAGATTTAGAAGAAATGAATCTTGAATTCTTCTGTGCAGATGATTAATATTCAGAAGATTCATTTTCTGAATAGTCTCCATATCAATCACTCCAAGTATAATTTTCATTAAGGGTTTTCTTGTGCTTTGAATGATATAATTTCTTCTTGTTCCTTTCTGAATTCCATTCCTTCTTTTCCTTCTTTTTCAATAAAGGGAAATCAGGTCTGATATGACCTGTTCTTTTACATTCATAACATGTAACTTCCCCATATTTTTTATCATTGTAATATCTATTCTTGTACTTATTAAAATAGTTTTTTTGAGCTACTCTCTATTTCATACTCTGAGCAAGATTAGCTAAATCATTCTCAGAAATTTATATGGCACTAGATTCTGACTGAATAATAACTTTATTTGAATTTGATCTAGTTACTCTTTAAGGAGTTTTGGCTTTCATTTGTTTAGAAGTAGTTTTAAAAGAAACTCTTCCATTCCAGTTCTTTTTTTAACATTATCAACATCTATCTTCATTCTAGTCTCATGCAGAAGAAGAGTTCCAAACAACTCATCTATAGAAATCTGGGTAACCTTTCTGTTTTCATAATTTGTTGTCCTCTTGGACTCCCACTCATTTTGCATGATTTATATGATTTTATCTACAAGGGATTCATCATCCAAAATTTTTTCTCCAATATATTACAAACTATTCACAATAGTCATAATCCTTTTCTGAACATTGCTTATGGGTTCTCCATAAGGAATGTTAAAGCTATGGTATTCAACTCTAAACATATATCATCTTGTCTCTATGAATTTAGATGTTCCAAAATGTGTAATTTAGAGTTTCTTCCAGATACTGTTTGAAGCTTCACATGAAGATATTTGATTGTATATGTTCTAAGTCATGGAACATAGTAATGTATTTCTAACTCTTAAATTTTCTTGATATTATGATATCCCTTGATTAGAAAAATTTCACAATTCCTTATCATGAATCTTATAGTCTCCTATCAGCATTATATAGTTATCAACTCCATTACTGATAACGAAATTCTCATCCTATCTCTTTAGTACTCATAATCATTTCCATCAAAAATAGGAGTTCTGGAAGGATTTATATTGTCGATAGAAGCAACATTTAAACCTTCCATGTTAACGAAAATCTTGGCACAGAGACTTGTTAGTAAAATAAGTTTGTAAACAACCAAAAAAATCCAATGCAAGGAAAAATTCGAACTAGATTATCTCTACGAAAAAATGAATCTGAACTTTATGAGTCCAAAAATATGAAATCGAAAAAGTATGAATCCGAAAAATAAGAATCCGGAAATTTGATTCTGAAAAAGAAGAAGATTTCTCTTCTGAATCTAATCGTGAGATTAATTCTGATTTAACCAAAACTCTAAAGCCAATTTTTAGATTTGTTCAGGATATGAGGACTCCACCCAATGATACCAATTGTAGGATCGAATATGTAAAAGTGAGATAGTCAAATACAAGAGAGGGGAGAATTGTATACTTTAAAAATCCTTAAGGAAATTTTCTATAAACAAAATTAAAAAAACCTCTATGCTCTAATAACTTTCTTTATTCCAGAAAGGTGATTCCAAAAATGAAACTTAAAAAAAGTTCAAAAAAACTATGATTCTACCTTAAAGTGTATAGAACCCTATATAATCATAGTAAAAGTCTATGGATGTATAATAATGTTATACTTTCCTCAACAACTAAAATTACCGCAGAAAAAATTATATACACTACAAATAACAAGTAATAATTCTTTTAACCCAAAGAGAAGGGTATCCAATAATCCTGGATAAAAGGACCCCAGATTTATACTTTAAAGAAAGTAATTCTTACCCAAACCCAGGTAAGACGTGAATCCGAAGATCTGTATCTGTCTTTATATCCATGGAATCCCTTGATTTTTAAGGAAATCGACACCTCTGAAATCACAACCCGAAGTCTTTGATTTCAAGGAAATCGCACCTCTGCAAAAAGATAGTCTGCACTAAGCAATGTTTGAACAGGCCGTTCAAACTTTCTGCACGATGCCTGAGAGTTTATAAGATCCTCTCTCTCTAAGAATCACTTCAACAGCATGTAAGAAAAGTTGTCAAAGTTCTTCTACCAAAATTTTTGTAATAAGCGTGTTCAAATGAGCACTTATTTATAGGCAAAGATCCAATGGTTCACTCACCTCTTACAATGTCTTTATTTTACCTTTAATTTCAGAGGGACCTGTACACATGTAACTTAATAGACGATTAATAAGTAACTGAAAGAATACCATCGTTTTGTAACAAAAACATGTGTAAGAAAAAATATTGTTACGTAACCAAAATTCAATATTCGGAATGTCAGAAAATAAAGGATCGGTGTCTAACCAAACATATTCCGTGTCTATAATACAATGATATTTGGATTCTATTTTCTGTGGAATTCAGAACCTGAATTATTCAGAATCTCGGAGTCTAAATTTCAATGAAATTCAGAGTATGAATTTATAAGAATTCGGAGTTTGAACTTATAGTAGTTCGGAGTCTGAGTTCCTAGGATTTTGGAGTTAGAACTTACAAAAGATAGGAGTCAGGGTTTATGAGAATTCAGAGTTAGAACTCAGAAGAGTTTGGAGTCTGAATTCAGAAAACATGGAGTCAGAACTCGGAAGTGTTCGGACTCTGAATTTAGAAAACTCAAAGTCAGAACTTAGAAGAGTTCAGAGTCTGAATTATGAAAACTCGGAGTCAGAAATCATAAGAGTTTGGAGTCAGAATTTTGAGAACACAGTGTTTGAATTCAGAGTCTGAAAATAGAATGCTCCATTATATATGTATTATATGATTATGAGGATTTGAATACGAATCCGAATTTTATACTTAGATAGAATGATTAATGAAAAACATGGAAAAGATAAATTTCATTGGGGATGGAAAATTTTCCATTGATAAGTAAAACACAAGGTAAAATGATATTTTCTTTGAGATAAGGTGTTTGTGATTTTCAAAACAAGAATGGATTATAAAGTCATAAGGAGTCCTTATTGACTTAACAATCTTTCCCAAACATGATGGAATGGAATAGTCATAAGGAAAATGTTATTGACTCCACACTGATATGATTTATAGATCAGTATTATGACAAGTTTTCAAATACATTCCCATTACCAATATGTTATGGGTTAGTGAGTAGACCTATGCGGTCAAACAACACAATAGTATATGATTTATCCTATTGTATATGTACACAAGAAAAAGTGTCTTTATAAGATATGAAAATATATGTTTTAAAATAACACAAAATATAGTATAAAAATTTATTTAGTATATAAAAATTAGAATTAGACTAAGACTATGTCTAATGATAAATTATAGTGGTTAAAATCAAGGTCCCAATACTCAAAGTAAAATAACGTAGATAATAGGATATGATGATGACTCACTGATGTAAATAGCAAATGTATGAGAACTTCCTACATTTAACAGTTCTGAGTACTGTTGGAACCGAGCGTACACCAAAAGCCCCAAGTAGGTGGGTTTTTTAAAATTTTATACCGAAGATTGACATAAAATTGTCGACATCGGTGAAGATCAGCTCAGTTAAATCCGAGGATCTCATGTGAAGGGTTTTTATGGAAAAAAATGAACTGTAAAAATAACTAGTTTAATTATGAAGTCGCACACAACATCTTCTCGTCACTGGCAATTGCTTCTTAAAGAATCTGAAATAGAAATCCTCTAGATTATCCAGACACTCTTCAAAAAATCTGTTGGAGTACTATTCGTCGTAATTTGGGTGCTAGCACAGAATTGTAATGATGCCTTTGATGCTCCAACAACCACCGCATCTCTTTTATAGCGATGCCTAAGAGATATCTTGATCCAAGATCCTTGGATCCATAACCTCTCTCTCTAGAATATGGGTGGGAAGAGAAGAGATGGATGTTCCATGAATAGTGATTTGAAATATCCCATCCTCTAATATTTATAGTGGTTATTTAATAACAAGGAATTGCAAACACGGCCCCTGAATACTTAAGGAACTATCAACGACATTTTATGACTCCTTGTTAGAGACAAAAATATTATCATCACTCACTTGCAATATACTAAAATATATTACTTGAACATAATTATATTATTAACATGACTCATTGCTCCCATAAATATTAATTGAACCTTGAATAATTTAATATTCTTTAATTAATATTTTTCAGGTATTTACTAAAATTGGTAAATATATTTATTTAATAAATTCAATACTCATTATACTAAACTCGAATAATATGAATTTATTTATTGCATTGGTGATCATTTAACATTGGACAAATCCTGGACCCCTTTGGCAGGGCCCACCATGTCCAAAACTCATATTCAAATGAATATGGTAGATTCTTGAATATGATATTGTGTGTGACCCTCTAGGCCCTTATTTCAACAGCTGTGAATAGAATTCATAGACCAAGAGAAGGATCTAGAAACCCTTCATAGTCGCTGAAGAAATAAGGATTGTCCAAACAGTGACAACCAACCTACAAACACACACTATGTAATATAATCTATTTGTATGTAATATTTCATAAAGCAAGAAGTACTCTCGTGTCATCGCCCTTTTCTTGCTTTATTGTTTTTTTGATGTAACTGGACAGATTTACCCTCAAAAGCCATGGACATGGTCTTATAAAGGTACTACCATTGATATCAACATGACCAGAGATATATTGCTTCCATTACTCAGAAGCCACAAATCCTTTATTGACCATGCAACCAATGCTATGCCACCAATGGAACACCCAAAACAAACTACCTCACCACGAATTCATTACCATGGTTTTTGTCTTGCATCAATGTACGCAATCAAATGACATACATTTGTTATGATCTCATGTCAAGATATCATTACACATGATCGAAGATATGAACATCCAATGACACCCGAAACATGTGGAGTTACTATTGGTGGGCTAGTCCTCATGATCTCACTACTAGAGATCACCAAGTGAGAACTTCATGATAAGAAATCTCAGTGATTCTTAGCCCCCATAACCTGATAGTAAGACATCTACAGTGTCCAGTTAGTAATATGTATCTAGACCATAGAACATTTATCTATGATTAATGTCATAGTATCTAGAGAATCTCATTATAGTCTGGGAACTTCTATAACCTTTCGATGCGACAATTAATCTTTGGACATTACCATTTCAATAATAGATGCAGAAAATTATACACCATAATAGTGAGATGGAATCAAGTATATCTAACAATATACATGATGTTGTAATAAAAAACACTGAATAGTTGGGTTTAGGGAACCCACTATTTCAGCACTCCCACTTGCACCAGAGGCAACTTGTTAACCAAACATGTTAGCTACTCACATGATTAACATCATGTTTCTACTGAGTCATGAATTTTACTACTGGGTGCGCATTGATTCTTCCACGTAGCTCTTCTACTATTGTGACCTCATCTCCTTGAGTAAAACTGTAATGTCCCGGTTCTGGGTGCCACTCAATGGGTGCCCCGAACCCGGTTCGCCATGTGACCTCAAACACATTTCCCCGAACACAAGAGGCTGCCGACTAGAAGCGAGGTCCCAGGTCTGATGGTGGGGAAACTATGCCCTCATTTGTCAAAGTGTAGCACATTGGAAAATAAAATAAACATACAACAAAAGTGGAAGCAATAAACCATAAACTACAGGAATGAACAACTGATGACAAAAGGGAATCCAGCAGTCATATATATATGAAGATGCGCTATGTCACTATTCTATAAAATAGCCAGAACATGTTACACTGCAATACAATACACTGCAACTGAAATACAAGTACCGAAAAAAAAACAGAACAACCCACAGCATCACGAGCCAATGCTCGGTCCCATGCTCTCCTACACCCCATGAGTAATAAATTAAATGTATAAGGGCCCTTGACCTTATCTACACTAGCAGAAACGTAATCTGTTTGGGACGAAAAGACTGACCCAGACAGGGTGTGAGAAATAATCCCAGTAGGCACCCACTAAAGGCACATGACCAACTGTGTGTAAACATGCCACAACAGTGTGCAGTAGTAAAAAGAAATAAACTAAGCAGTACTAAAAAGTACCTAACTTACCAGTTATATTTCAATTTTAACATTTATTTAATCCATTTAATATAAGAAAACACCACAGTGCATTTCTATGTAAGAAGTCAACATCCTCAGACAAATGAAATCTCACCCCCAGGTAATCAGAATACAACCCGCAGGTATTGACCTCAGGCGTAACAGAAATTTCCCTCAGTCTTACAAAGTGTAACCCTCAGGCACAGAATTCAAGCACTTGGGCACGAAAGGTTGCCCTCAGATGAAATAGTATGTTTCCCTTAGGCTAATACAGTCACACCCTCAGGCTGTAGTAAAACACCGCCCTCAGGCATAAGTAACTAGGACATGACCAACATATAAACATGCACATTACATACAATTCCTCTCAAGGAAAAAGTAATGCATAATTTAAACATGGAATACCCTCGGGTATCCTGTCCAAACGACTAAACAGAGGAATGCACCCATGGGGTGGTCCTGGATCCAAGCACTGATCCCAAACAACAATTTTACAAATTTTATTTAAATACATATACAGTTCTAGGTAGATAAAGTAACCACGACCTTAGCTAAACGACACCCCAACATGGGTTTATGGTACTAAAAATACACAATACATACAGCAGTTGGAAAATTAACACCAAGCCACCTACCTTTAACACCAATGAACGATATATCTGAACGACGCCTTATGAAACGTCCAAGAACACCGTAGATCTGAGGTAAAACAATTCTCTCTTAAACGCAAATAACTCTTGTTAGGGGAAGAATTGGAAAGAACTGCTTAAGGAGAAGGGAGGGCTTACCCGCGTTGTTCCAACAAGATCGTTTGAGGTGGAATCAGATTCTAGACGTGCACTCGGCGGATCTCCAAAGGCTCTGTCATCCGATCCCACTCCTTCCTCCGATTCTAATCCTTCCCTAGGAACATGGGAGGCTACTGCCCATTTTAAGCAAAAAACAAAGTAAACGGCATGTATTCTTTTCTGCACGGCGTGTACTTTCTTCATTTAATTGTTCCTCTGGCGGCACCACCAAACTGTTCATCCATCGACATGAGTACACGGCATGTATTCCCGACTACATGGTGTGTACTGTCACCCGGCTGGCTGCTGGTTCCACTGACTTACTGTTTCACCTTCCGACTAACTACACGGCGTGTAAAGCACCACTACACTGCGTGTAGTCGGTTTTTACACCCTTCATCACCGGCATGGCCACACGCCCTGTGTACTCATCCCACACGACCAAAAGTACACGGCGTGTTGAAAATTACATGACGTGTACTTCAAAAATTTTGGGATTTTCCCCATTTCCTTATTTTCTCAAAAACACTTATGAAAAGAGTAAAGAAGAAGCCCATACCTCAAAAATAAGAACCGGGTTCTTACAAACTTCCCCCCTTATAGAAATTCGTCCTCAAATTGCCCTTCCAAGGGTGGATAAGATAACGCTAAGAATTGCTCTGGACACTGAGCACGTACGTCGGTCTGCCGCTCCCAGGTTTCGTCTTGCACTCGGCCATGCTGCCATAGAACCCGTATGAGAGGAACTGACCGGCCTTGGAGAACCTTCATTCTCCTGTCAATGATTTGAATCAGATGCTCCCAAAAGGACACATCGACCAGACGCTCAACATCCTCGGGATGAAATATGTGAGACAGGTCTGAATGATAGCGTCACAACTGAGACACATGGAAGATGACATACATGGCCCGGTACCATTGTGGTAACGAAAACCAAGAGGCAACCAGCCCGACTCTCTCCAGAATCTCAAATGGCCCCACATACCTCAGTGAATGTTTACCCTGTCTCTTGATCCGTTTGTGTCCCAGACTCGGTGAAACACGCAAGAAAACATGATCCCCAAACACGAACTCCAAAAGTCGTCTGCGGCAATCATCATATGACTTCTGACAAGACTGCGTGGTAGCCATCCACTTCTGAATCTACTAGACCTTCTCAGAAGTCTCCTGCACGAGACGCGATCCCAGTAAAGCTGCCTCACCTGCCTCTAACCAGCACAACGGTGAACGGCATGGCCTACCATATAATGTCTTTTATGGTTCCATCTCCATATTTTCCTAGAAACTATTGTTATAGGCAAACTCGACTAGGGGTATATGATTCTCCCATTATCCCCCAAAGTCAAGGATGCATGCACGCAACATGTCCTTAATCACATGTATCATATGCTCTGACTGACCGTCTGTCTGAGGGTGGTAAACTGTGCTCAGAAGCACCTGTGTACCCAGTGCCCTCTGAAAACTCTTCCAGAAACGAGACGTAAAACGGGCATCCCTATCCAAAATGATTGAATGAGGGACCCCAAGAAGACGTACGATCTTTCGAATATACAACCTTATGAGCTCGTCAACAACGAAGGTATCCTTGATCAGAAAAAAGTGAGCTACCTTCGTGAGTCTGTCCACAACAATCCAGATGGCATCATTGCCTCTAGGTTACCTCGACAACCCGGTCACGAAGTCCATCATGACATCATCTCATTTCCCCTTCAGGATAGGTAACTGCTATAATAGTCTGGCTGGTCTCTGGTGCTCTGCCTTCACCTGTTGACAGGTGGAACACCTCATGACAAAACCGGCTACATCTCTCTTCATACCCAGCCACTAGTACTAACGCCTCAAGTCACAGTATATCTTGGTAACCCCAGGATGAACTTCCCAAGCTGTGGAATGAATCTCCCGCATCAGCTCCTCTTATATGTCCCCTGGAACCCATACTCCTCCATGGAAATGCAGAACCTCATCACCGACTATTGCCCAACTAGGAGGAGGGTCCTCACTTGCCACCGACTCCCGTAGAACTAGGCCTTCTGAATCAGATAGTTGTCTCATCGTCACTCTATCCAAGAGGGTAGAAGTCAATGCTAATGTTGAAAGATAATTCTACCCCTAACTATCGTGCACCTCTAGATGCATCTCAGAAAACATGGCCATAAGCTACCAATCACCACTGGCCTCCTGCATAGCCTATGTCTGAGTCTTCCTGCTAAGTGCATCAGCGACTACATTACCATTACCAGGTGTATAAGAAAGCACAAAATCGAAGGACTGTAGGTATTCAACCCACCTCCTCTGCCTCAGATTCAAGTCACGCTGAGTAAAAATATACTTGAGGCTTTTGTGGTCGGTGAAAACCACAAAATTCTCCCCCAAAATACAATGTCTCCAACAATGCAACACATGCACAACTTCAGCTAACTCGAGATCATGCATCAGGTAATTCCTCTCATGTGGCCTCAAATTCTGAGACCCATACGCAACAACGCGATCACCCAGCATCAACACTGCTCCCAACCCAATACCTGATGAATCACAACAAAATGTATACCTCTTCCCATGATCTGGGAGTATCAGGATCGGTGCTGATGTCAACCTTCCTTTCTGGTCCTGAAAGGCTGCCTCAAAAGCTTCTGACCAAACAAACTTCACGTTTTTCTGATTCAGTCCCTTCAACGGCGCTGCTATGTGGGAGATGTACTATATGAAGTGCCTATAGTAACCAGACAGCCCCATGAAACTCCGTATCTCAAACACATTCTTAGACTGGTCCCAGGAAAATACTCCTCTCACCTTCTCTGGGTCTACTTCAACTCCTGCCTCTCTGATGATATGACCTAGGAAGTGAATCTGTCCATCCAAAAGTGGCACATTGAGAGCTTAGCATATAACTGATGCTCTCTCAGTGTACTCAATACGATCTCAAGATGGGTGGCATGGTCGTGTCGAGTGTGAGAGTACACCAAGATGTCTTCCATGAATACTACCATGAAATAATCAAGATACGGATGGAATACACGATTCATCATAACCATAAAAACTGCTGACGCGTTCGTGAGTCCGAACAACATAACCAAGTACTCGTACAGACCATATCTGTTCTGAAAAGCTGTAAGCAGTATATCCGATGGTCTCATGCGTAGATGATGATATCCAGATCTCAAGTCAATCATCGAGAACACTCGTGCTCCACGAAGATGATCAAAAATATCATCTATCCTCAGAAAAGGATATCGTTTCTTAATCATCAACTGGTTCAGCTTGTGATAATCCATGCAGAGTCTAAGGGTACCGTCTGACATCTTCGCAAAAAGGACTGGAGAACCTCACGGAGAAGTACTAGGTTAGATAAATCCCTTAGCCTGTAACTCCTCTAACTTCCTCTGGATCTCCTGCATCTCTGGTGTAGTGATCCTGTAAGGAGGAATGGATACCTGTGTTGCTCCCAGCACATGCTCGATAGAGAAATCCAGCTCTTGCTCCGGAGGTAGACCTAAAAAGTCATCTAGGAAGACATCCCTGAAATGATCAACGACTGGAGGAAAATTTTTCTGACAAGTCCCTTGATCATCCAGGTACAACCTCGCAATCTTAGCTGTGACTCCACCTCGCCCATGATGCTCTGGTCCAGCTCGACTCGCCTGAACATCCCATTCACCCTTGTATAGAAACTCTTCACCCTCTGGTGACGTGTAGCTCACCCTGCGATGATAACAGTCTAGAAAGCCTCGAAAGGGAACCAACCAGTCCATCCCGATAATGACATCATAGCTCGTCATCTCTAAGACATAAAGGTCCCATAAAAAGTGACACCCACCAACCTCAATGGGTCACTCCTTGAACTGATGTACACCAACTGTTCTAGTCCCCAACAGAGTGTCTAATGTCATGACATCAGAAGAAATAGAAGCACAAAGCCCAAGGCCCTCCACAACGGGTACATATATGAAACTATGTGTAACAACCATAACAAAAAGCACAGAAGATAAGAAAGAAGCTACTAAAATATTACCTCTGATAGTAGAAGGTTCGAGTCCTGCTTCTCCTGGGTCTGCTGCACTACATATGCCTGCCCAGTGCGCGGCCTTACGACACAGCCTGGCTACCCTTAGTTGTCCCGCCCTGCTGCCTCTAAGATCCTAGTGTCTGGCTACCATGGCCATGGCCACCATCTCTTCCTGCATGCCCTGACGTATTCCACTTCCCTAACTGGTATGAATCCACTGGTCCTACTCCCTCATGCATAGTCTGCACAGAACGCCTCTCACTAGCCATCTGTGGTGACGCCCTACAAAAGCGGTGTAGATGACCCATCTTGCCGCAAGCTCGGCCCTCCACTGGATCACGTGGACACTGCGGTCTCTTGTACCCCACTTTACTACACTAGTATCACCTACTCAGGCCACTTGAAGAAACTGCCTGACTGGTACTGCCACCCGGAGAGAAGTCCATATGTCTCTTCCTCGTGCCAATAGAAATAGTACCAGTAACTGGTGCTAAACCGCCCTTTCCCATACCACTAGCTTCCCGCAAGTTTCTATCTGTAATCAGCGCCTGGTTCACAATAGCGTGTACTGAAGGAAACCTAAAAATATTCACCAGTGCTCAGATGTCATAACGAAGACCATCCTCAAAACGTATGGCTCTCAACGTCTCATCACCCACCAGCATAGGTGGAAAACACTAAATCATGGTGAAATAAGAAGAATAGTCCATCACTGACATAGCTCTCTGCTGCAGATTAATGAACTCTCGAGCTCTATCTTCCCTCAGCGTCTCTGGGAAAAAAATTCATAGAAGACTGCATGAAAATCTTCCCACTCCATGTCCCTGTGGTGCTCTTCCTGGGTGGTAACATCCCACCACCTCTTGGAAAAATCATGCAGCATATATGTTTCAGGCTTGACCCTCCGCCCTGGAGGCATCTCAAGATGCTCGAAAATAATCTGCATCGACCCCAGCCAAGACTCTGCAGCATGTGGTCCACCATCCCTTGAGAACGTAGGCGGATGCTGCTGCTGGAAGATACATGTCATCTCAGCCATAGATGTGGCAGCCTGCGGTGCTCCCTGAAAGGTCAGCATTAACCACAAAAATCCTTCACGGAACTGTGCCTCTACGCCTGTGTCCGGTATAATAGTTGGCACTGCTTCTGGCTCTGCTGGAGGATTCACTGGTAGCCTATGGCCCACCATCTCAGGAGTATAGTGGTCGCCGCTCTCCTAGAAAACAATGCTTGGACATCAAGGAATCATGACACTACAAGGTCAAAAGAACGCCTTAGATTCAAGATTTATCAAGACTGAAAGAGAAGGAGCCACAAAGGGAACAAGAGGAAGACGTCATTTCAAGATTTGCAAAACAGGACTACACGGCGTGTACAATGACTACACATCATGTACTTGACTTCCCTTTCCCTACCTGGGTCCTTCTACATGGCTAAGCCACACGAATCCCATTGAAAAAAACTACATGGCGTGTATATAATCTACACGGCATGTTTGGTGTAATTTTCTAACTGCCTTTGTCGTCTGTGACACAGCCGACTACTCAGCCTGACACAACATGGCGTGTTACACCCATACACGGCGTGTACATCACCCTGTTTCCCATCCACACGGTCTGTCCTTGGACAAAACTACACGGTGTGTCCCACAGGTACACTCTGTGTTCAAAGAGAGGTGACACCGGCCCGTGTTGTTAGTAACACGGCTGAGTCCCCAGGTCACACTACACGGCGTGTTGATCATTGACACAGCGTGTTCAAGAAAAGAGTTCATTGACCCGTGTTGTTAGTTACATGGCCGGAAATTATTTTAACACTACACGATGTGTATACCATGTACACATCGTGTTTTACCGAAGCCTTTCCCTACCCCATGTCGCCGCCCACATGGTTTGTGACACGGGAAGAGACTACATGACGTTTACTCAGAGTACAGGGCATGTACTTAAAATTTTCATTTTTCATCCCAAACTGAAGGCAATACAGGGCGTGTTTAAAGATACTACACGGCGTTTATACTAGGTTTCTAGACAGTATTCCTCAAAAACGTCCCCAGAACCCAGAAAATACTGACACCAACACCTAAGTTTCAAATTCCAACCCGTGGGGGCCCATACTCCCCACGAATCAAAGTTTGACATCTTATCTGTGGTATAACAAAATAAACAGTCAATGATCCACCAAATTCCGGTCAATGGGGTCCCATACTCCCAAAAAACCAAATTTTGGAGTCCATTCTATAACCATGCTCACACAAAGAATACCCTATCACATAGCAGGTATTTTTATCAAGCAGCTATCACAACAACATGCTTCTCTAGCACAACAACTATCACAACAACATGCAATTCTAATGCACCTATACGGCTTGGAACTATGAATGGAATGTGATTTCTAGCATGTGCCTATATGATGCATGAGATGGCATACCCTCATCTCATCGAGTTTCAACTAAATAGAACTCGTAGATAAAATATAATAGCACAATTCCAAGTGTGTCACCCAATGGTGAAAAAAAATCAACTGTAAATTGAAAAATCAGTAAAATTGCAACACGAGGTAAATTGACTTTTCCCTGTACACGAGTTAGCTACGCCCGGGTACAACTTATTACCAACTACCATTCGTCTTAGCCCTGATTATGGCTCAAAATAGTAAGTCAATGAAAAGAAACTCCTTTGATAACACATTGTAACGTCCAGTTTCTGGGTGCCACTCAACGGGTGCCCCGAACCCGGTTCGCCACGTGACCTCAAGTGCATTTCCCGAAACGCCAGAGGCTGCCAACTAGTAGCGAGGGACCAGGTCTGATAGTGTTAAAACTATGACCTCATTTTTTCAAAGTGTAACACAACAGAATATAAGATAAACATACAACAACAGCGGAAGCAATAAACCATACACAACTAGAATGAAGAACTGATGACAAAAGGTAAACCAATAGTCATATATATATGAAGATGCAGTATTTCACTATTCTATCAAACATCCAGAACATGTTACACTGCAATACAATACACTACAACTGAAATACAAGTACAAAAAGAAAAACAAAACAGCCCACAACATCACGATCCAATTCTGGGTCCCATGCTCTTATACACCCCAGCAGCAATCATGTACCTATATAAGGGCTCTTGCCCTTATCTACACCTGTAGAAACATAATCTGTTTGGGCAGAAAAAAATGACCCAAACAGGGTGTGATAAATAATCCTAGTAGGAACCCACCAAACGCCCGTGCCCAATAGTGTGTAAACATGCAACAGTAGTGTGCAGTAGTAAAAAGCAATAAACTAATAAGTACTCAAAATTAACTAACACACCAGTTATATTTCCATTTTAACAGTTATTTAATCTATTTAACATATGAAAACACCACAGTGCTTTTCTACGTAAACAGTCAGTATCCTCAAACAAACAAAATCTCACCGTCAGGTAATCAAAATCCAACCTTCAGGTATTGCCCTCAGGCGTAACAAGAATTTTCCCTCAGGCGTACGAAGTGTCACCCTCAGGGACAGAAGTCAAACCCTCAAGCATGAAAGGTTACCCTCAGGTGAAATAGTATGTTTCCCTCAGGGTAATACAATCACCCCCTCAGGCTATAGTAAAACACCACCCTCAGGCATGAGTAATCGGGCCATGCCTAGCATATAAACATTCACTTTACATACAATTCATCTGAAGGAAAAAGTAATGCATAATTTAAACATATAATACCCTCGGGTATCCTGGCCAAATGGCTAAACAGAGGAACGCACCCCCAGGGTGGTCCTGGATCCAAGCACAGATCCCAAACAACAATTTTACAATTTTATTTAAATACCTATACAATTTTAGGTAGATAAAGTAGCCACGACCTCAGCCACATGACACCCCAACATGGGTTCGTGGTACTAAAAATACACAAAACACACAACAGTTTGAAAATTAACACCAAGCCACCTACCATAAACACCAACGAACAATATACCCGAACGATGCCTTCTGAAACGTCCAAGAAGGTCGTAGATCTGAGGTAAAACAATTCTCACTTAAATGAAAATAACTCTTGTTAGGGGAATAATTGGAAATAAGTTCTTAAGGAGAAGGGAGGGATTACCCGTGTGTTTCCAACGAGATCATCTGAGGCGGAATCGGATTCCAGACGTGCGCTCGGCAGATCTCCAAAGGTTCGGTCGTCCACTCTTGCTCCTTACTCCAGTTCTAAGCCTTCCCTATGAACATGGGAGCCTACTACCCATTTTATGTGAAAAAAACAATGTAAACGACATGTATTTTTGACTACATGGCGTGTAGTTCCTTCATTTAACTGTTCCTCTAGAGGAACCACAAAATTGTTCATCCGTCTACAAGAGTACACGACGTGTATTCCCGACTACACGGCGTGTACTGTCTCCTAGCTGGCGGCTACTTCCACTACCTTACTGTTTCTCCTGCCGGCTAACTACATGGCGTGTAAAACCACACTACATGGCGTGTAGTCGGTTTTTACACCCTTCATTGCCGACATGGAAACATTCCACATGTACTCATCCCACATGAACAAAAGTATACAGCGTGTGGAAAAGTACACGACGTGTACTTCAAAAATTTTCAGATTTACCCCATTTCCTTATTTTCTCAAAAACAGTAAAGGAAAAGAGAAAATAAGAAGCATGTAAATCAAAAATAAGAACCGGGTACTTACAAAAACTTCTCAAGAGATGGTATCTTAAGTATATCACTTTTATCCAATGTCATAACATGACATCTTTACTAGTCAGAATATCTTAATTTACATTATTATAATACATTTCTCACCAGGTAAGATTCCATGAACTGGAACAAAGCATTGTATTTATCATCTTCTTAGATATCTTAGATGCTTAAAATGTACTTGGTCTTTGTAGGTATGGCTACCACTGGCTTATATGATCTTGACTCGCTCATCGTCTTTAGCATAACTACAATAGTAGATCACATTGATCTATGGAATACTAGTTTGTAACCCCAAAACTAGTACCCTTATTCTCCATTTACCAGGTACATATCTTTTGTACTTGTCGAAGTACGATTAGATAGTTTTGATTTCATCGCTTGCAGTGCTCCCAGATAAAACTGATATTTTCCTATTGTAAAATATATCTTGGCAATATCGGTTCTTGTACATATTATGGCATATGTGATTGATCTTCCACTTGGACATTTGGTTTGCAAATCACCAAGTTTATCTCATCCCATGTCACAGACAGGTCAACATGGGGATATTATGCCCTGTGACATAGGAAAAAATTCATCTCTTGAATTATTCCAAATTGTATTTTTCTATACAATGTCACTATATGTACGATTGACTATGACCAAGCAACCTATAGATCTACATTAGTAGATAATGTTTCCTAGAACATAGGTTTCTACTTTAATTCAATCATTAGAGAGTAAATTTCATTCTAGTCTAAAATAACTGTATGGCCAGTGTCTATTATTATATGTTTTTGAACATATTTTATTCAAAAAACATTGATGCTCTGACTAACCTCACATAGACTTATGGAAAACATTTTTTGAAAATTTATTTTCTATGATCATGTTGCTTAATTTAATCCTAAACCTAATTTCAGTAACATGCAACCTTTATTAGCATTCTATGATGTGACCATCCATTTTTTGTTACGTCGTATAGACACCATCCATGATTGGTGGTCATGAAATCCAATGCTAAAAAATTGATCATAGATATTAGTTACGATAAGTAAAATTCTAATGGATTCAGGCATAAAAACTTGGCGAAACCAATTGAGCCTTGTTGGTACTACACTTGTACAACACATGTATCAACTCACTGGAATACCCAACACAATATTAAAAATAATAAGCCCTTTTTCAATTTGATACATGGAATCCATTAATTGAATTTTAGTTGGTCTTATCAATTTTAGCTAATTTCCATATACTGCTTACATGTAAGAAATATTATTCTCATTGAATAATATATCTCTGATAGCGGTGAATATAAAAACCATCACTGTGGTTTTATCCTTACTATGCAGTATGTGTCTCTGGAACATACTTTGTTCCACATGCAGTTGTGGAACTAACTCTTATGCCAACTATTTGTGCATTTTGAGCATTGAATAAACACTAGTCAATATAGCACCCACTATCTCTATAAGATATGTGAATCCTTATATGGATATGTATTCCCTTACTTGACTACAACTTTTATATCTTAGGTATTTATGTAATATCCTCAGAAATCATTACGATAAGTACCTTATATGCACAATGTGTTTATATTGATGCAAGTTTGTTTGTATCCAAACAAACTATTTATATCCAAACACATGTCCTTATGACATAATGGATTTTTATCATACTATGACTCATATGATATCCATTTTTCATTATAGTTGTCATATGGTTGTGGTATATCATTGTTATTTGAAAATAATTTCATGAAATATAATGGATGTTTCTGCTAGTTTCAACATTGATATCACTTACATCAAAATTTTGATGTATAACATTTGCATTTTGGAATTTTTCCATGCTATATGTTTATTGATCAATGTTGATATGTAAGACTTGATCATTAATCCTCCTCATCAACATCATTGTCGTGATGTCTATAAGGTAATGTGATTTTAGGAATTACTTCATGCTACATTATCATGATTGATGAATGCTTGGTTGAGATATTCATCAGTATCCCAACCCGAATCAACTCATATCTCGTGACCTTGCAAAAAAATAACTTTATTATTCATTAATTTATTTATTGAATCTTATGTAGAATATATACATCTCTCTTATACTTTGAATAGTTCACACTTATGTGTTGAACTATTTTCTAAATCTTTGCAACATACCTTTATTTCTAAAGGATCATTTGTCCATTAAAAATACATTGAAAATACCAAAATTACTTAGTTGTGACGAGTCTAAATACCAATCATGATATATTTATGACATCCAATTTTAGTATTACTTGACAATGAATTATCCGGTCCCAACATGTTTTAAGTCATAAATTTATATTCATCACTAATTGCCTATGATTCATGTATTACTGAACTAGTGATTGAGTTTACCAAAAAGATCATTCATTGCCGAAACTGAAAGAATGCCGCCTTATGTCCAAGGAAATAGGAGATTAATGTTTGTGGTTATACTAAACAATGGTTCAACACGAATATTTCATTTAGAAATTAAAGAAGTCATGTACTTCTCACAACTGTCCTAGGTATCACCCTTTTACAGCCACTTGGTGAATACACCTGACTTCTATTAAGGCTTCTATAATAACATGTTTATCATATTAGAATACACCTATGTTTCCAGAATATTGTATTTAATACCCATGTTATAAAAGTGAAACATTACATTGATGAATACACCTGATGTAGAAGAGGAATCTTTCTCCATTAAATCAGGTTATCAATTTTAAACTTCCATGGTATTATTTTATAATATGAAATGGAAATAATCTCTGTTAATACCTCATTAAATGAATCATGTCACGAATGTGTCATTAGAATTAAATTCCTTTGACCTTTTCACATTGTCTTTCAATTTATCTTCCATAAGAATTAAAGCATAATTGTCTTTTATTCTTATTCACTTGGTGAACATTACCTAGATAGGTAATGAAGCGGTTACTCAATACTTGATCGTTTTGTAACATACAAGGATAACAGAGTAATGTGATTAAAATGATATGTGAAAGGGATCTAACTAAATATCACAATCAATCATTAAATTCATGCAGACTGGTGTAAACTATCACCTTTATTCATATCATTGCTTCAGTTTCTTCTTACAAACTTCTTGGAGTTGAAACTTTATGTTATATCATCCATGTCCTGGTGTAGCGACCACAACTAACACCAAATATTAATGAAAGCATAATGATATTAGTATCAAATGATTTTTTCATTAGTCTCTTATAAGAAAATTTCACCCTCGCTTCTTGAGGTACATAATAGTATTGGGGACACTGGAACCTTGAGATTCATATATCATAGTACTATGCGCATGCGCGTGTACTATTCATGGATACAAGTGTCAGGGTAAAAATTTAAATTGTCCAATATTTATCACAGTTAAACATGTAGTAGAACATGCCATTTTTCTACAAAAATGAATTTTAGCAGATGATTTTATTTTATCTGGATTACGTTTTAGACATTTTTTATCAATTACGTAAATCATTTTATGTCTCCCACTATTTTATCCGAATATAAGAATCCTCTATGCTAGATTTGAAATAATATGTCCATTGAGTATTCTATTGGAAAGGATCCCATAACAACTCCTCATAGTCTACACAATATAGAAACACCACTACATGGAAGGTTCAAGGTATCCTTTTGGCTGGCCGATGACTTTAACTTGCATCTCCTTGATCTATAGAGTGAAGTCCAATCTTCTTAAAATCAAAATTTGATTTACTCAACACTTGCCTCTAAATTAAAACAATCCGGCTATAACTATTTCTTTACTACATTTTTAGTTATGTCAACCCATCATTCTTATAATGAATCCCCAGTAGTAAGAGGAACCCATATCAATGGCATGACTAACACCTCAAATAGTAGGTTTTTTCCAAACATGAATGATGGAAGGTGGTAAGGACTTAATATATTTTTTAGGGTTTTGTTATATTAATGTGATGAAAGAAATCATTTTCTATTTTATAAGCATGTTCTATGAGATCACACTAATAACTAACTGTATAGGAAATAAAAATTTCATCGTGCCACATGTTCATTTTATCTCGAATTCTTATTTATTATTATACTATGTGATAGCGCAAACAATTACGCATGCCGAAAAAATAATAGACCATGCATAACAAAAAAAACACCAGATCATGAGAGATTATTTTTGGTTGATCCGTTTGAGTGAAAAATGGACACCTATAAAACTATGGGTAAGTTCCTTTTAGTCGTGTGGCTTGTAGCTTTAATAGCAGCTTCTGCTCCTTCAATGCGTCCAACTGATGTCTGGTGCGTCGCTGTCACTTGGCATGAAGTGTGTCACTGTTCGTCTTTTCATTATAAAATTGTACTCATATGAAGGCGAGGGGATCTCAGGGAGTAAAAAGTACTATTATGAGAATGGGTGTGCTGACCCCTTATATATATAATGAAAATTGGGATGACACACATATCATCTATTTTTCAATTAAACAAATTATTACAATACCGTGCAATAATTACTTGCTTAATTAATTAATTAATTAAAGTGCACCAAGCATGCATTGATCGGTCCCCACTCTATATCTTATATATACGCATTAAACTCACGTATATTAAATAAATGTAGAATAAAAATTAAACATTCAGGGAAATAAATTCTGAGGGCATTTAATGAAATTAAAAACATCACTCTTATTTTTAATTCAATTTTAACATTGTTCGGCCCCGATAAATTAATTTAATTTCAATAACAAAAAAAAATTAATCAATTAATTTAATTATTCTCCAAATTAAATTAATTACGTCGCAGTCGTTATTAAATCAAAAATTAATATTTAGTTAATTTAATTATCAATTTTAAATAAATTAATTATCTAAATTAATTTTGTATTAATTAAAATATATCATGGCCCCGAATATCGGGCACAGCCTATTCGGGTTGGAGCGAACCCGCACATGCCTAGTTCATGCCTTGCAAACCCCGCGCAGGGGCATTCTGGGATAGGCAAGTCCTCTTATGCCCGTTACTGTTTTGGGACAGATTTGGTCAAACCCATTCCTATGTATTAGCTCATGGTGGTGCACACCGCACTATGGGAAGAGGGAGGTCAGCGAGGTGGTGGTCTGGGCAATCGGCAAATAGCGACTCAGGGAGTTTTTTTTTATATGCATTTTTTCAAAAAAAAAATTGAAAATACATCCAGGTTAAAAAAATTTATTTTTTTACCCCCCAAAGGCGGCACCTGGTGTGCCGCCTTTGGAGAATTTTCTGCCCAGGGCAAGGCGGCACCTGGTGTGCCGCCTTTGCACAAAAAATAACTGCAAAGGCGGAAAACCAGGTGCCACCTTTGCCTAAATAATTTTTTTTAAAATTTTTATTTTTATTTTTATTTTTTTGTTTTGTTTTGTTATATATATATATATATATATATATAACAAAACTTTTCAGCAAGAATTTTTCTGCTATTTAATATCCAGCGGTTCTGCCATTACATCATTCTCGATTCTGACTGATACCCTCACCCAGGACTCCCTTTTATAAGGGGGTTTTCCCTGAAAACAATACTGCATTTCCGATTTGGGATTCTGGTTCTCCTTTTCCTGCACAGTACATTCTGCGTTTCTGATGTGTGATTCTGTTTTAAGTACACGACTTTGAAAGACTATAAAAGTTAAACTATAAGACCAATACAAATGAAACATTAAACATTGATTAAACATATAAGAAATAGTTGAAAACAAAAATAATTTCATAAAAAATGTTGATACAGATTAATTTATAAGCATTCAAAACCACCTACTTGAAACATAAACATATTTGAAGTACGTGACTTTGAAAGCTTATAAAAGTTAAATTATAAGACCAATACAAATGAAACTTTATACTTTGATTAAACATATAATAAATAGTTGAAAACAAAAATAATTTCATAAAAAATGTTCACCAAAAACAATTTATAAGCTTTCAAAACCATCAACATGAATCTTAAAAATGTTTCAAATTCCCGACTTTGAAAGACTATAAAACATAAACTATAAGACCAATAGAAATGAAAAATTAAACATTGATTAAAAATATAAGAAATAGTTGAAAACAATAAAAACTTCCTAAAATATTTCCATAAAAATTAATTTATAATATTTCAAAACAATCTACTTGAATAAGGAATATGATCCATCAGTTTGAGGGATACCGGGGCTAGGTAGATAGATAATCTGATCATTGTATCTATGGATTTTTTGGATAGGAAGACAGATTCATTTCATTCATTATATCGAGGTATTTCCTTTTTAAGAGAATATAGACTTTCTTATAATTATAAAATAAGGGACACCTTTATTTTTTGGTTATAGAATACGATTCAGCAGATGTTTTTACAAAAAAGAAATACAATTTCATACAAAAAAAATAATGACTTTCAATGCCATTAAAAGAATAATGTCTTTTAACCTTAAGAGAATCGTATTCTATAACCAAAAAATAAAGGTGTCCCTTATTTTATAATTATAAGAAAGTCTATATTCTCTTAAAAAGGAAATACCTCGATATAATGAATGAAATGAATCTATCTTCCTATCCAAAAAATCCATAGATACAATGATCAGATTATCTATCTACCTAGCCCCGGTATCCCTCAAACTGATGGATCAGATTCCCTATTCAAGTAGACTGTTTTGAAAGATTATAAATTAATTTTTATGAAAATTTTTAAGAAGTTTTTGTTGTTTTCAACTATTTTTATATGTTTAATTAATGTTTAATGTTTCATTTCTATTGGTCTTATAGTTTATGTTTTATAGTCTTTCAAAGTTGGGAATTTGAAACATATTTAAGTTTCATGTTGATGGTTTTGAAAGCTTATAAATTGTTTTTGGTGTACATTTTTTATGAAATTATTTTTGTTTTCAACTATTTATTATATGTTTTATCAATGTTTAAATTTTCATTTGTATTGGTCTTATAATTTATCATTTATAAGCTTTCAAAGTCACGTACTTCCAATATGTTTAAGTTTCATGTAGGTGGTTTTGAATGCTTATAAATTAATCTGTATCAACAATTTTTATGAAATTATTTTAGTTTTCAACTATTTCTTATATGTTTAATCAATGTTTAAAGTTTCAGTTGTATTGGTCTTATAATTTAACTTTTATAGTCTTTCAAAGTCGCGTACTAGAAATAGAATCACACATCGGAAACGCAGAATATACTGTGCAGGAAAAGGAGAACCAGAATCCCACATCGGAAATGCAGTATTGTTTTCCGGGAAAACCCCCTTATAAAAGGGAGTCCTGGGTGAGGGTATCAGTCAGAATCCAGACTGCTGTAATGGCAGAACCTCTGGATATTAAATACCAAAAAAATCTGCTGAAAAGTTTGGTTATATATATATATATATATATATATAAAACACAAAAAATAAAAATAAAAATTTTAAAAAAAATTATTTAGGCAAAGTAGGCACACCCGGTGCCGCCTTGCCCTGGCCGGAAAATTCCCCAAAGGCGGCACACCAGGTGCCGCCTTTCGGATGTAAAAAAAATAATTTAAACCTCATTGTATTTTTAAATTTTTTTTTCAAAAAATGTAAAAAAAAACTCGCGACTCAGGGGTGCGCCAAGAGTGCAGTCCGCTAGGAGAGGGGCCGGTAGCCGCCTGCAGCTGGTGCAGGCTGTGAAAAGTGCCACAATGCAATGTGGGGGGAATCTTCGATGCTGAGTCGCGTGTGTTGGAGCCGCTGGCTGAGAGCAGGGCGGCACACAGCTAGTGGGAGTTCCACGAAATGGTTAGGAAGGTGGTTGGGGAGGAGGCCAGCATAGGGCGATGTTGCGCTCCTGGTGTGGGAGAGAGCCGATGCAGTGGATTCACGGGAAGACTAAGCAGGAGGCACCACTACCTCTCTCATGTAGCTCCTGCACCGCCTCAACCAGTCTGACGCGCTGCACTAGGGTGCCTTATAGCAGTGCACTGCAACTACCTGCGGAGGTGGCTCTAGGAGGTGCTAGAATAATGCGCCGAGGAGGAAGCTGGAGGTGCCGCTGCGCAGCTCTTCGGGAGGAGGAAGGCGACCGCGTGGTCTGTCTATAGTGGGTCTTTGTGTGGGATACGTGTCCTTGGATGGCATTGGAGGAGGCGCCTCAATGGTCAAGGGAGAGGCTGGAGACTTGGGTGCCCGACTTGGGCACGGTGCACTGCTACATGATTGGAGATAGCCGCCAGCTGTTGCTAGGCATGAGGGAGCCTCCCTGGTTCAGGAGAGGAGGAGGCGCCTATGCCTCAGCGCTGCTAGGAAAAATGAAGGCGGCAGTGGTAGTTCACCATGGGGAGGGGTGTCGTGGTCGCTTATTGCGGGATGTTGCGACAACGCCTTCTGGTCTGCTGAGCAGGGAGGAGCGGCCTTGTCTGCTTGCTGCATGGTGAAGGATGGTGCACCACTGCAATAGGAAGGGAGGAGGCCCGCAGAATTGACATCCGACATCCAATTCAGATTCTATATGTGGCATTGTGACCGTATCGACGCCCACTTTATATTTTAATGCAACTTTAATTTTCATGGCTTAAAATCAACCCGCGCTCCATCTAATAACACTTGTTGGAACTGGGAAAGCATCGGAAACCCCAAGCTGGTGGATTTTTTAATTTTTTCCACCAACGATCGACGTAAACTTGTTGACGTCGGTGAAGAGCCTCACGGTCAAAGCCAATGATCTCGCCAGATGGGTTTTGAATCACAACAATTAAACTGTTAAAAACCTAGTTAAATTTTGATGTCGCGCATGACTTATGCTTATTGTTTGCGATCAGTGCTCGAAGAATCCAAATTTGAATTCCTTTAGATAATCCACATGTGCTTCAATAAATCCATAGGAGCACCTTTCATCTTAATCCGAGTTATAGCATGGAATTGCGATGAAGCATTCGATGCTCCAACGACCACTGCGTCGCTTCGCTAGCGATGCCTGAGGGAGAGCTCGATCTGAGCTCCATGGATCCAGAGCCTCAATCTCTAGATTATGGGAGAGAAGAGAAGATAGAGAATCACCGTGAATAGTGATTAGAAATCTCCTCTCCCCAAATATTTAAAGTGGTTAATTAATGACTCGGAATTGCCAACCCGACCCCTGAATACTTATCGCACTATCAACGTCATTTTATGACTACTTTTCTGAGCCATAAATATTATTATTACTCACCTGTAATATATTAAAATATATTACATGATAATAATTAAGTAATTAACTCAAATCATTTCTCCCAAAAATATTAATTGAACCTTGAATAATTTAATATTCATCAATTAATATTTTTCATGTATTTACTAAAACTCAAAAATACATTTAATAAATAAATTCAATACTCATTATCCTAAACATGAATAATAGCAATTTATTTATTGCATTGGTGATCATTTAACATTGGAAAAATCCGAAACCCCTGTGCTGGGGCCCACCAAGTCCAAAACTCTTATTCAACTCAATAGGGCAGATTCTTTAATACGCTATTGTGTGTGACACTCTAGGCCTTTATTTCGATAGCCATGAATAGTATTCACAGACCAGGAGCGGGATCTAGCAACTAATCATAGACCTTGAGGAAATAAGGATTGCCATAACAATGACAACCAAGCAACCATCACGCACTGTGTAATATAATCTATTTGTCAGTAATATCTCATAAAGCAGGACACACTCTCGTGTCATCATACTTTTCTTGCTTTATTGATTGTTGATGTATGTGGACAGATTTAAACATGACTGCCATGGACAAGGCCTTATAAAGATACTTCCATCCATATCAACATGGCTTGAGATATATTACTTCCATAACTCGAAAGTGACAAATCCTTTCTTGAATGTTCTACCAATGCTATGCCACCAATGGCACACCTAACACAAACTACCTCACAACGAATTCATTTCCATGGTTTTCTTCTTGAATCAAAGTACACAATCAAATGACATACATTGGTAGTGATCTAAATTCAAGAGATCATTATACATGATCATAGATTAGAACATCCAATGACACCTGAAACCCATGGAGTTCATATTGGCGGGTATGTCCTCATGATCTCACAACTAGTGATCAGCAAGTGCGAACTTCAATAGAAGATGTCTCAATGATTATGATCCCCCCGGCACATGATAGTCAAACATCTAATGTTTCCAGTCATTAAGATGTATCTAGACCCTAGAACATTTATCTAATATTAATGTCATGGTATCTAGAGGTTCCCATTATATATAGGGAACTCCTATAACCTTTCGATATGACAATTAACCTTTGGACATTACCATTACAATAGTGGACCTCGAAAAGTCAACACTATAATTGTAAGATGACATCATGTATATCTAACTGTATACACGATATGGTAGTAAAGAGCATTGAATAGTTGGTTCTAGGGTACTCAATATTTCAACAAGTACCATTATGGTCCTACTACACTAATACCATGACCATCGAGGGAAACTTCTAATTTTACATTATCTACAAAAAAACACAATTTGTGTTAGTGAATCACAAATATAGGGCTGAGTATATACACACCACAATGGATGAACTAAAACTAAAAAGCATACATAGAAAGTGAAATGAGTTGTAGACTATAATGAAAATTATAAACTAGTTAAACATTATAGTTAGAGAAAAAACTTAAAAAAATGGACTCCATAAAACCCAACTATAGATGAATTATCCGCATGAAGGTATCATTGAATCTAAGGAACCTACCATTGAAGACCATGAAACCACTCAGAAATAATAGTGGAGAACACATTCAATATCATTGTCAAGTGTTAAAAAATGTATTATCCATGCTTATTAGGGGACCCATGCCTTTTTGAGTATATGACATTAAAAAATGGAGTATGTTACTCTATTGATGAAGGACTAATAACCTATATTTATGTTGAATTTCTAGAATCTATCTCTAATGTGGGGTACCCTCACTTTTTTGGTTCGAAGGGATTACTAACTCCATGTTTGAACGGTAAGAAAAAATAATTTTCATGAGAGGGAGTAATAAACAATGATTGAATACAAGTTTCTATATCCTTATCATCATCACCTTTCTAGGGGAATTATTAAATCAATGTTTACATTAGATACAACTCCTCAAACAAATCCTCAATTGAGTATGGGTAGGGAAACTGAACTTTTTTAATAATCTTATTAATCAAAATTTATATTGAATATGGACTCGCAATCATGTTTAACATATACAATCACTGGTATAGACTAATAATGTATCAAGTACAATTACAAGGTAAGATGATATGGTAATCACCCAGTCCCAAAAATTAAACGACATGTATATAGGTTGAAATTATGTATAGACCCTAAAATGATTATTGGTCAGGTATTACTATCAAATTTACATGTGTGTGTCAACCTATATTATGTGTATAATAATGTAAATGTTATTTGTGACCTACAGGGGTACCTAGAATGTTCCACTACAACCTAAGTCATGTATGGTATATGATATATGACATGTCCATTTAGAGATATAGAATGTTTATATCCATACAATAGAATTAGAGGAAACTGTTGACATGATGGATCATTTCTGTGAATGGTACATGGTGTATCTACTAGGCCACATAATGTGTGGATAAAAATGAATAGTTGTGTGTGTACACTAATACACATTGATTCTTGTGACTCAAATCTACATGGTGTGTATACCGATATTACATCCCGTAGAATTTTGTACTCAGAAAAAAAAGTTATCTACCAGTAAAAGAATGGGAAAAAATTTGTGTCATGGGATAACATGTCTTTTGATTGCATCTTTGACCTCCCGATCAACAATTATACTAATAAATGCACAAATAATTCCATTTTTTCCTCTAATAATATTTAAACCATCATGGTGGACATATTTAATAATATATTTACCTATAGTTTCCTTTGACTATTGCATTTAACTGGAATATCCCCAATGAAATCATTCTCATCAATCCCCAATTCCCACAAAATGGTTTCCCTACAAAATCTCATGACATCGATATCCCTCTATCACCTCATAATAACCATGTAATGAGACATTTTTTCTGTTATTACAAAATAGACTACTTGAAACCTACGATACTATCTATTCAATTTCAAAAATGAATATTGTGAAACCATCAGCCATGGAAGATGATAATGATGAGTGAATAAGAAAATGGGAGATATAATGGAGACAACAAGAGTTTGATTTCTAGTGTATTAGGCAAAATAACATTCTTCAATCATAGATTCTGAATAATTATGAACAAATTTTTTTTTAAAAAAATTTCATGTAGAAATTGGAATTGGAAAACATTATGTAAAATATGATTTTAAATATAATTATAAAAAATATTGATAATAAATAATTGATTTTGGAAATAATATAATTTAAAAAATATATGAAATAACATTCCCAAAATCAATTTTGGACTCATTCATTGATTTTAATTTCATTTTCATGGAGTTTTATTAGTGATGTCCTTTGGAGATAACATTCACTGTCTCTGAAACTCTTATTATCCCATGATATCTTCCTATTTATCATAATTAATGATTAAGATAAATTCAACTAAACATAATTAAGGGAGTTAAGATTGATTTGAGAAAGGAGGACTAAGGTTTAATGATTATATTTCATTCAATATTTCTTATTTTTTATTGAATATTACACCCATGAAAAGCCCATATTGAGGATTGGATTTTGAACCATATTTATAGAACTCATAGGGTCAATAAAATATCAAGGATGTAATTATGGTGTTAGTTTTACCATAAAAATATTTATTAATATGGAAATTATAATTTTTTTTAATAAAATTTCACCCTTGTAGTTTTATATAAATTTTGTTCTCTCTGAGATTATATAAACAATGGTTAAACAATGTAATGATTATTTCTAGATTTTGTAATTAATAATATTCACAATGCCCATATTTTCTCTGAATTTGAAATATACATATTTCTAAACATTAGTTGATGTTACACTCACCTACATTCAAATTTTAAAGTCCATAATACCAGTTTCAATTAATTAAAGAGAATATAAATTTGTTGAACGTTATACATACTCTACACTATCACCTAGTTGATTTTTCAATAATAAACCAAAATAAATTTACTCACATCACCAGGCATTTCATATTTCACTAGGGCTACCCAGGGTGGTACTCTTGAATAAATTAATCCATTACTCACCATATCCAATAACTAAATATTTAATGTGCTTAAAGGAATATAAACCAAATGATAAGAATATAATGAAATTTGTTATCATTAATTAGTAATTATTTATAATTAACAATCCATGTTATTTAATACTTAGTATATAATATTTATTAATTAATCAATTATTACTTAATAATTATTATAAATTAGTTATCAATAATTCAAAATTAAAAATAATATCTAATTAATCATAGTTAATCATTATTATTAATTATTTTTTTTGAATTTAAAAAATACATGTTCATAATAATTATTTGTAAAGTGTCTTGGTATAGAGTCAAAATAGACACAAGGACCTAGCAATGTTAAAATAAATGTAAATGGCACACCCATTCACCAAATAAAACCAAATTTTATGAGATGTGTTATAAAAATAGAATTCAAGGAAGCACACATATTTTAAAATGAGTCATTTAAGTCATTAGCTTTCTAATCAATATGTGAAATAAAATAGTTACTTCCAATGAAAAATTCTATCAATTCTTCTATGGTGGGATATATTCTTATGAAAATTCAATTCCACTATATCAAATTACTCAAATTAGTTAGGAAAAGTGACATTTGATCGATATTCAGTTCTATTTTTTAACCCTTCCCAAATTCAAATATGTTATACAAAGACAAATTTTATAATCAATTCTAATAATTTTCACCACATGTATCAAAATAAAACACCATGAACATCACTATTGATTCCTAGAGGAAACAAATATAGTATGAGATCCCTGAACCTATATTATATTTTCCGTACATATTTAACCAAATCTAATGGTTTGTATAAATATTCCACACCACATCAATAGATCGCTTTTGTTACATTAAATTTCATGTTATATTAAATTTACTTAACATTGATAGTATATTCATATAATTTTATACAAAGCCCTTACATAACATTTACAATATCCTTGAATGTTAAAAATATATGTGGAAGTGTTCCTTATTGAGAGAATTATGCACTTTTGTACTTCGAGGCACTTTAGATCCACCAATAAAGGTGCGATAAGGTTGTTAAATGAGTAGTGAATAGGGTGAAGAGTTAAAAATATACCTTCACATTAAAACATTGAAAAGTAATACCAAATACATAAGTATAAAGATGAAAATTTAGATAAAAATATCAAATAAGTCTATATAGAAGGCCATTTAGAATGAAAATTTAAAGAATAAAACAACGGTACATTACATACTTCAATTTTAAAAAGAAAAAATATTTTCTATTACGATATCATTTTTCAAGAATGATTCAATTACTTACTTCTCATTAGAAAATTTACAAAATTGAATAGATTAAGAAGAACGTATCCATGAAATAAAAATACAACTCAGCCAAACTATGGATAGATCATGGATTATATTAACATATTGATAATAATATTTATAATTAATAATTTTATCAAATGGGAACTCCAGAACTAGGATTTATAAGGGAGAACAAGCATAATTTTCAATGATAATTATAATATCAGTATAAAGATCAAAGAGAAGTACTTCTACATTATCTATTATAAATATATATTAATCTTTAATTCTAACCTCCACCAACATCCTTTTATATAGAGGTTCATTAGTCCAATTATCCTTCTAAAATCAGATTCTTGATATAGGATAATCGATCTACCAAATTTTTTAAATAATATATGTAAAATAATTTATTTAGCTATTCCAAATTCAAAAATAAAAATACTTGAAGTGACCCATTATCATCATAGTAATGGATTTTCTTTTGAAAAAGTTATTATATTCACATTTATCACTAAGGATCCTTTATATAAAGACATGTTAAATGGAATTAATTAAATAAATGACATTGTTATTATAAATGATTATTTTTTTACTATAATAGCACACACATCACAGGTCTATAAAAGTATCCTTCAAAAAATATATATCTCTTATAATATAATTTAACATATAAATTGATTTTTTAATAATAGAAATATGATACATATACATTATAAAACAATACACCAATTTATAAGTAATTACTTCATTAATAAGAAAATCTATGCTACCCATGGAAATATACATACCCCACTATGAGGTTAATTGTCTTAGAACTTTTTTATATATATACAACATTTCGTTTCCTCGAAAAAGTAATCATGTAAGTTATAAATGATGAAGAATCCCCCTATTATTCTCAATGTTTAATAATGTTTATATTAACTGGTTTAATTAATCAATGAAAAAAATAATTAAATGAAATATTATATATTACCTTCTGAATTAATTTTTTTTACAGTGGCGAAGAGCCCTTTCATGTTCTCAATATTCTTTATTAACCCTTCGAATAAGAGAACACAATCGTATGTAAAAAAATTAGATATAATGGTATAAAGAATTCTCTACAGGTGTACGCAACATTAAAATCCCATACATAAACTATTTTAGAGATGGATTAATTGATAAATCCTCTATCATTGATACATATAGATGAATCGAGTGGATCAGCTTGTCTAACTGTAGTGGTCTAGGAATGGATACATTCATACACTCCATTATACGAACAAAAATTCCCAAATATTTAAATTAATCATAATACAAGATGATAATAATATCATAAAAGCCATTATATATTAATACTTAAAATATAAATCTATTTTTAATTGTTTCAAAAAATTTACAATCCTTGAGGAAAAATTATCAATTAGTAATTTCCTATTGAGAATATTTGCATACCTGAAAGAAACAATAATAAAATCATAACTTTTCCAACCATGGATGGAAAATATAATTAGACGAGACCAGTTTATAAATAAATATATAAATAATATTTTAAATAACATCATTAATTATCATTTATACATTTTTTGACAAATAAATATCTCAAAAAATGATATTTGATCAGAATTTCGAATGTTTGGAATTAATAACATATACTATGAACAGATCCCTTTTAGAATATGTCCATCTATGAAAAAATAGTTAATGAGTCTCTCAAAAATACCATATATTATATATCAATTTTCACAAGGAATTTTTTTTGAAAATCCATTTATCCTTGAAATAGTCTCATCATTTAGACAAAAGAAAAAACCATTAATTTCAATATACACATGAATATTTGTAAAAAAAACTAATTTTACTCCCTCATTATGAATTCATTAATGAGATTTAGTTTAATTAAATTTTATTTAGACAAAAAAAATTAAAATACCACTTAAATAACTCTAAATGAAATTCAATAATTCTATCAATCTATCAAAAAATGATAATTGAAGTACCCTTTGGTATGTGACTATATATTCTTTTTTCAATGGGTTTGGTTTTTAATGAATCATATCAATATATATGGGCTCGCATTCCATGACAATGGCCAATCCCGAACAGGTTCCTCCCCCTTCCGGGGAGGGACGTCTAACATCCTTCAATGGATTAGAACCATTCTCACCCTTCTCCATACCGAATCTTCTCCCACCATTTCCCCAAAGTTCTTTATGCCCAATGGTGCCAGATCTATACAAGGGATTCCCTAATATCACGATTTTGGTCGCGGAGTTCTATGAAGATTCAACCTACCTCAACCTGAATATTATCGCTCGCTTATCGAAAAGAAGACCATGGTCGACTAATTTGATATATTTGTATTTGGTTCTTGGGTCTTGCAGGATTGGGAAATGATAGGTTTTCTCGACTCCAAAAATATTATAATTTGATTTTCCTCTGAGGAAAACATAATTAAAGCCTGATCTAGTGCTCCCCGCAACTGAAACTGATTATGTTTCAACCTATTCAAGTGGACCTATGACTTTCATATGAAGCGAGACTCACCTTCAGTAGTGATTTGGGTAAGCTTCACTAATCTCCCACATCCATTTCAAAATCCTTTGATTATCAGTATGCTTGGCAACATAGTGGGAAGATACTCGTGTTTTGATAGATGAATTGTAGCCGTCTATCATCTCGTTAATCCTCACATTTTTTTGGAGGTTGATGCTTCATAAGTGCCTACTGATTTTATTGGGTTAATAGTAGGTTAAGAATTATGATGTATACAGGAAGTCATTTATGAATCATGGTTTGAATATTGTTCTGCCTATAAGTGAATGGGTCACTTGATGAAGGTATATAGGCATGGGTTTATGAATAATGATAAATCAAAGGGTGCGAGGATGGGTGGTAGTGGCAATCCAGAGAAGAGCATAGTGTATGGCTTGTATGGTTAGGGTAATGTCAGTATGGAGTCTGTATTGAACTTGACCAAGGATCTGCAAGGTGGTTCTGGAAATCCACCAGTTGCAGATATCTT
The DNA here is from genome assembly GCA_963277665.1 of Viscum album. NCBI lineage: Eukaryota > Viridiplantae > Streptophyta > Magnoliopsida > Santalales > Viscaceae > Viscum > Viscum album. The sequence goes on from OY728156.1 coordinate 744,117,426, forward strand.
CAGTAATTTGAGAAACGATCTGGGTGACCCTCTACATCTTGTGTAGTCTACACTAGTGCAAATGGGGTTAAAGGCAGAGATAATTAAGAGTGGCTTGGACCCTCTGCTTGAGGCCTCCCATGAGGTTAGTGGGCATAACCCAGATAAGGAACTAGTAAAGGTGGATGAGGGAGGTCATAAAACTCCCTTAGGTCCTTCATATGATGAGGTGTTGTGTTTAAGGAAGGATATTAGTGATAGCGGAAAGGTAGTGACTCATAAGTATTACACTGCAGGTTCCAAGGCCCTGTAACAAGTTATAGGGGGTGAAACCTTGTTTTGGACAAGTCGGGTTGAAGGCCCTATGCTGGGTAATTATATTGAGCTTCTGTCCTTTGATGATCTGGTGCAAGTCTCTATAGATTTGGTCCAAATATCCATGGATGGGAAAAAGGATAACGGGCCCACTGATGAATGTTATAGCTCATATATAGGTGACATAGAGGATGGGACTCAAGGGCTGTAGGAATCCAAGCCCACAGAGATGTAAAGGAATAATGGGAAATTGTAATGTAAGGATAAAATACTCATATTTACCGTTCTTTATGGAGACCAAATCTTTGATGAAGATGAAGTCCAAGAAGATGGACAATTTCCCCGACCTCTCCATATCGGTTTTCCATCATCAGAGGTATGATGATATGATTGAACAACCTTTGTAACTTCTAATGAGCATGGAAGTGGTTGTGGATGAATCTTTTCATACAATTAATGCTACTATAAATGAGGCTGAAGGAATAATGGAAATGGTTATATGGGTTCCTGGGAATAATAAGTAGTGCAAATGGATTGATAAATAGAATCTTAAAATACTTCAAGGATTCAACAATATGATAATCAGCATAGAAGAGTACATGAAGTCTTGGGACAAGCTGACTTTCTCAGTTCGAAGATATCTTGATGAGGGAACCAGACACTCTGGTGAACACTATCTCTAGGAAATTATCTAGGGAGACTAAAACTAGTAGGCTGAACTTTTATTTTAATGTCTTGTTAACTTCATTATGTTTTTGAACTTATGGTTTCTCACATTTTCCTTAAAAGTGTTTGATGATAACAAAAATGTAAAGTTGGATATCAATATAATGGACCAGAGACATGGTTGATGGATTAAGAATCTACCCATTACATGGATATTGTGATTCTAATGAACTATGTGTAACATATATTAATGTGGATTCCATTAGAGTTGAAAATTAATATTCATTAATTGGTAATTAATTATGGAAATAGATGCTAATACTTATAAAAATATAACTAGAACTTTTTTTGGTTGTAGTTATAAAATAAAATTATTTTTGGTCATGATCATTTTGGGAGACCAAGAAATGTATTTATGGAATTTGTTCTAGTAAATTATGTAATATTTTTGAGAAGTTTGAGTTAATCTAGATAAATGGGGAGATTATGGAAATGCGATTGATTCAAGAAATATTAGTTTTACAATTATAGGACTCTATCCTTATGTGATTCTATGTATAAATTCTAGAATCACTATATAAATTTGTTCATCGAAGACTAAAAAGGATTTGACATGGATAGATTTTGGTTGAATAAGTCTTAGATCCGTTTGAATAAGTCTGGAAGTCTTGAGCTAGAGCTGGAAAAATGGAAAATTCCTAATCTTATTACTCTGTATATTCATCGTATGGATTTGAATTGATTTTATTACATTATAGAAGACTATATGGCTTTATTTTATGAATTAATTTAATTATATCACATTAATCTAATAATGGAAAATAAAAAACCATTATGTGTATGCATTTAACAAAATTATACTATATAATAATACATTGATGTAGAATTAATAACTTCATCATCACATGTTGTAGGTGGGAGAATAAGTCACCAGATTGTTGGTGTTTGTATTTGATCCCTATCCTAATACTTTATTATTAGTATTTGTTGATCCTATGTCTTTGGGTCATATCATATAACATCAAACATCAGATTAAAAAATAGTAAAGGTTGGATTACTAGTCTTTTTCATAGGACTCCACCATACTTCTGTGAGCCAGTCACTTGAATTCCAACCACACAACTATTTGATTTTCTATGAAATTGTATTTAAAATCAAACATATATAATGTATGAAATTAATATTATATGAAAACTATTCACCCATACAGTATCTTTTATGAGTTTCCTGGTCATATGAAAATTTAAAAGCTTAGTGTATGATATCAATTCCTAAAAAAATTATAGAATGCAGCTGAATGAAACAAGGCATATGTACAGATAACTCTAAAATACTTGTGAATGTGTTATGGTCTCTAAAATATTGTAATGTTAACAAGGATCTTCATAATGATAATTTTGACTTGAATAAATGTAATACATTGGGTTTAAAATTCTATTTAATGGTATTGTAGACCTATATAATAGAAAAAATTAAAAAACCTAGGGATGCATTAAGTTAGATTGAGTTTCTATAATTATTTATTATGAATAGAAAATTTAATTGAATGATGAATGAGTTGTTCAATCATGACTAAAACAACATGATGATTAAAAAATATATGATTGAAAAATTATTTTCTAATATCAAAGATTAGACATAACAATATCAAATAATTCTGAAATATTCTCAAAATTAATCATGTATATTTTTTATGGGTTTTTTATGAATAATTCACTTAATGAAACATTAAAAATGAAAATATTCTTAATGCATGACTAAATTATTAATAGGTATGTTCAATATGAAGATAAAATGAGGATAGTTTATATGATAAATATATTTAAACACGGGAAGAAGTTTATATTGAATAGTCTATGGTTTTATTCCATGTGTTGAGTTACACTTCATAATATTTTTGGTTGTATTATTTTCTTACATTATTGGAAAATCAAGTAAATATTTAATGGATAACTTTTTTTAAAATAAGATAAATTCTTGTCAACTAAATAAAAAATTAAATACTATATTCGACATGTGAGATGTATTAAATGAGGATATTATTGTAATATCCCTTGAGGTGAAAAAAGAAGCACTTGAAATAACCTAGGAACCCAAAATGTGTATTTTTTAAAGATACATTATTGACTATAGTAATAATTCCCTCTAGATATTCCATTCTATGATATTTATTATGATGGAAGAAACTAAATTTTCTTAAATGAAACCACATGTGTATTAGAATATATATAAGGAAGAAACATTAATGTAAGAAGGAGGTTCTATTTTGAAAATAGATTTAAATTATGGACTGAGTTGAGTGATTTTTCAAAATAATAAATACTAGATAATCTATAGGATGTTGAACTAAGATAATTTTTTATCATGTTGTACTGAAGAGAAACATAGAATATTAAGAATTTTTGAAGATATTATACTTGATGGTTTTTGAATAATTAAATAAATAAGAAGATGTGTGTGATGATTAGTAATTGTAAAAAGATACAGTAATGAAATAATTAGTAAAAGAGAGTCAAGCCTATGAGACCTACAAGGTTTTTAAGAGTAATAATAGGAGAATAAAATAGTTTAGGGGAGACAAGATTTGTGTTCATGTTATGATATAAAGTGATGATCCATTCAGTGTATATGAAGTAATTGAGATTTCTAGGTGGGAATTTTATGTGAATATATAGAGAGATGATATATATTCATGTATTGAGTTCCATAATGTATATTTGGATAACATACTAGAATTATTGGACCTATTTTTGAGAAGAAAGAGATTCATATTTTAGATGCAGTCAGGTCTTATGCAGACCTAGTGATCAAATTGGAAAGCGGAAATAAAAGGAAACACTTTCATATAAAAGGTGAAAAGCTATAAATCTTTTCGGTATCAAGGAATTCAAGGAGATTATCACATGACTCAGTGAATATAGTGTAAAAATGTTGAAATAAGCCATGTGTGAAATCAGAATAGGTATTCATGGTTAAAGTATGTAAAACTGTGCAAAACACGAACCATTGTAGTGAATATTATATTATAAAAGTGAAACAATGACTTGGGTGAATAACAAATCATAGTTATGAGTATGGATTTGAGTAATACCTTATAAAAATACATTATTTATTCCATCTAATTATACTCATGCATGTGGTTTATATAATCTTGATAAAACAAAAAATTATTTCCAAATATACTAATTGTAAATAAAAGTTAAATTAAAAATGGGAAATTGATAATAGGAAAATTTGAAATTAGGTTTAAATATGAAACACCTGATTCACCATGTGAAATTTTTTCATTTTATGTGGCATCAAATAATTGATTCCCAATTGATGGATATAAATTTTTTGTATCATTTTTTATCAAAGTTTAATGAATTTTAGAAATGTAGAGTTTTTTGAATTAGAACCGTAGAACAAAGAACCAAATTCTACTATAGTTGTTACGCATGAATAAGTATCTATAAATAATTTTTAAATTTGAAAAAAATGGACCAATAAGCTATGAAAAAAATCCAGGAAGGAAACCACAAAATGATGACTGTAATCAGTGTGGTCCTTGTATTTCTACATTTTATGAGACTTGTGATTTAATCATTGCTGATAGAATCGACTATGAATATTTATGTTATTTCCAAAATGTTATTCCTGAGATGTTTTATTATGTATTTTGCTTAATAAATGATATAAATAATGAGAAATCATAGGTGGTATATGATGTTGATGATATGAAAAATGAATTTTCTTTGATAGTTAAAAAAATGAAAGTCAATTTTTTTTAAATTATTCATTTATGGGATAGATAATATGATAAAAATGAATTATATTAATTACCATACATTGGAAGAGAACAAAGATATTTTATGGGTGTTAAGGGAGCATAATTTGAAGACAAGGTCGAACGAATTAAGGAGGATCATTATAAATCAATATAAAGATGAAATATAAATAAACTGTTTTTAATATGTATCGTTTGTGGTATGATAAGATGAAATCACATGTGAGAAATAAGAATTATTTTTAATATGTATATAGTTGGTAGTATATATGAATAATATGGATTCCACATGACTTAGGTCCTCCAAAACTGTTTAGAAATGATGTCATATCATTGAAAATACAGATGAGGTTCAAGCTTCAATAAATAATCTAAATTGTGGTAAAGATATTTTTAGGTCATATAATGATTCCTCTATCTTAGGATCATTGAAAAACATTACACAATATTTCAATACCCAAGTTTTCCATCAACCATTTTTTTGAATACTATCAGAGAAATTTAGAATAAGAACAAATGTGGAAGCAACAAAATTCTACGACATCCAAAAATATGTGAATGAATTAGTTGAGTATATCATAGAAGTTTTTCCACAAAAGTTAATATAGAAAATATGTGTTTTAACCAAAAATAATAATTTCACATTGGATGGTCTGAAACCAAAATGTAATGAACATGTTCTATTGGATGGTGTTTGTGATTTTAGAGATTCAGGAATAAATCCATTTATTGATGAAATAATATATTAGTATTTAAAATTTCAATAAGGATATATTAAATGGTATGTAAATCTAAAAGTCAAATAAAACATGCTAAATGAAAATATACTATTCAGAAAAAGAAGAATATGTCCATGAATAACATATTTTAGTGTTTTTAAAATTTATATGAGTTATAGAACATAGTTGGTCACTATTATTTTGAATACTTGTGTAATATAGATATTTATAATTTATATAATATACATAAAAGACAACTTCCAGAGACTAAGATGTATGTAAAGGAATAATGTAAAACTGTCTTGGAAGATAAATCCACAAAGATATATATTGAGTTATTTTTTTCTAAGAAGATTATTAAGGTAGTTTCCTACTCTATTGAAACCATAGAAAAGACATTATTGTAATATGGTTGGAGTGGCTACATCATATAACATCATGTAGACCATTATAATATATCTATTAATATCAAGAAGAAATATACAAATAGAAACACTAAAAGTGAATCCATAGAATATATTGATATTTTAATTGGAATAATGTCTGATACCCCTTGTGAAGAGATAATGAAAAAATTGGAAGCTGAAAGGGTGTTAATATTTTATCATATATACCGATCAAGTAGAATAATTTAAGAAGTGGGATTAGGTTGGACCTAAATAATATAACGTTCTAGATAGATAAAATAATTCTATTATAGTTAAAAATCATGATGGAATATTTGGGAAAAATATTCTTCTAGGTGCTAAATAGATATGGAAAATCAATATTGATTAATGTATGAATGAGAGTATACATTTCATAAGATCTATTAAAAGAGGAAATTTTTTAAAGCGAAATACATATCCCCATTTTTACAAAGGAGTGGCAATGGAACACCAAACATAATCTCCAATAATTAATGAATGAAATTTTTAAAAAGGGATTAAATGTAGTGAATGATACAAATCAATAAATTTTGTGATGTTTGTATAGTTAGTATAGACAACCATTAGGACGATTATTTCAGGTGGTATTCATTTCTGATTGGTATCATGTTTTAAACTCATATCATAACTTCATTGATCTTATTTCTGGATGAATGTTTCCATGGAGATGTATTTTAGAAATCACACTTTGGGTGGGGAGAAACTAATACAGACATAAATACTAGAGATATGTTATTATCTCATAGTATATTATCTATAAATCCATAGAAAATTATATTTTTTGGGTTATGATACTTACTACCCAAGCCCTATTAATCTTCATTCTTATTCAAGTCATTATTGGGGATTGATTGTCTATAAATGGGGAAGAACCAAATGGTACTTGAATGTTTTGATGTGTTTTTTTATTTAATTATAGGTTTATAAATTTATGAAAACATGTATAATAACAATGTCAATTTTAAATTCTAGGATTGATCCCCATTGAGAAATTTTAATGGATAACCTTGATTTATTTCTAAAATGACACTTTTTTCTAAAATGGGCTTTCCCATATTAAATAATTGTTAACATAATTAAGGATAATTTATATGAGGTATTTATTTTCACCATTATCTCAAAATATATGAAAAAATGCACTCAATAAAGGGAAAAAACATGGAAAAAGGAATAAATTGATGGTAGAAGATTGTTGTTAATGTTAAATGAGTAAAGTGGTATAAAAAATATCCATTGGAAGACAATCCAAATAATATATAACATGGAAAATTCTATAAATTTATTTTCCAATGTTTTATTTATTTCCATTATGGGGGATAAGAAAATTAAACTTTGAGTAGAATATTAACCTGATTTTTTTTCTATTTCAAATTTTAATGTATTGATTATAAATACAAAAGGGGATATTGAAGTCCCATTTGAAATGTAATAGAATTTTTTTGTCAATTATATTCATTGAAAATGAAGTATGTAAATGTATGAACATTGAGACTTGGGTGATAGATTGAGTATCTGGTCATTATAATAATAATGTTTTCTCTATGAAATTTGGGAAATGGTGATTAAGGTAGAAACCATTGAATTCTCAAAGGAATATTATTATTTTGGAAATACATAATGGAAAGAGTTTCTAATACCATTGAAGATGTATATGGAGAGGTTCTAGTTTCAAGATGTTAAATTGAATAATTTTTTGTACTAATAATAATGGAATAACTGGAAAGTTAGTGATGGAATGAATTTTAGTTTTGTCTACAATATTTTTTAGAAGTTATAGGGAAGATGGTTATATGGATAGATTGAACACATGTGATTGGTATAATAAAAGTTAGCTATAATATAAGATAATACAATCATAGTGTGTTTCTTAATTTAACTATAGTAGTTTGTTTTATAAATCACTTAGATAATGGTATTAAATTATTTTAAATTGTGTTAGTATCAGTGAATAAATCCCTGGGTCTTTTAATTAAGTCTGCAATTCGTGACCATGAGCTAGAAAAATGAAAAAATATATGAATATATTACTTTTCCCGTAGGATGAATAGATTTATCTTGATTAGATTACATCATAGTAGACTTCATAACATTATCATTAAACTATAGTTCATTGAATAACTTTTAGTCAATGCATGAACATTAACAATTCATTTTGTGTATGAATTTTCTAACATCGAACTCCATGATAATAATTTGATGCAGATTATGTGAAATCATCAATATTTGTGTTTAGGGAGAGAATAAGTCTTCCCAGAGCCTAAGTAATTCTATAATCCCTATTATAATCCTAGATAATAAGACTTTTCGAAGATAAATTATTTATTCTACATCAAATAGCATTAAAATAAGATCGTCAAATAACAAATGGCATAATGTTTTTCTTCAGTGAAAGAATTAACCACAAGTCTTTGATCCAATCATATGACTTATGATAGTGTAAATATTTGATGTTATGATTTTATATCATTAGAATAAATCTTATATACCTTTTGAATCTAATGACATACAAATCAATGTCACCCATACTGAATCGTTTATTACATTAAAAGTCATACACTAGTGTAGAAGTCGAGCATATAGCATACATACTTATAAAAATTTCAGAATCTTTTTAGATGATAATAGTGATACATATGGGTAAATTAAAAATTTTGAAGGCTACATATAGAAAATTTAGACCCATGTATATTTAAAAAGAATCTATATAAATCTAAAAATTTCGTAAAGGTAATCACCTTGTTTTTAAAGGATATGTAATGGATATCTGGACCCATGTAAAGATTACAATAAAAATCACGATGATGAATAAAGGTAGTTTGAATTTCAAATTTTTTTAATTGGAATTGAAAAATTAACGGGATAATGAATGATCTATTCAATAATTTCCATGACATCAAGAACATTTAAAAAAATGATCCTTTCATGATTTTCTAATCATCAACCATAGGGAGAAGAATATAAAATAAAGATGAAAAATCTACAATTTTAAATTTCAGGATGTATTAATTTTTTGAGATCTCAACATTAATCAAGATAATGATAAATCTAAATATGAACTATTATCCTCATTTTAGAAATTTTAGTAATATATCTATTCGACAATCAGAGAAAAGTAAGGGATATGAGTTTTTAGATAGGTTCCATGACAAGAATAATTTTTCATGCCTAAATCTATAGCTTCATGAGGTATGTTAATTTCCTAACCTAAAGCTATTAAACAGTTTGATTTTCATAATGACGCGTAAGATTAAGTATGTGTTCATAAAATTTATTTTGAGATGTGGAATAATATAAACTTATTATTTATAGGGAATAAAATACATATTATATTTATCCATGTGAGATACATTAAATGATGATATTATAAGAACATCCCTTCAGTTTAAAAATCATTGCATGAAATAGCATGGGAACAAAAAAAATATATTTTATGATGCTTTTTCATAACATATATTGATACAGTACTATATTTCTATTATATTTTGTGGATTAAGAAGTTATCAATTTAATTATCGTAAATTTATCCTTTTTTGGATGAAAATATAAATAAGTAAAAAATAGTAAATTAAATTCGAGCTACCTGTGCGAGTAGAGTTTGTGAATTAGAGTTAGATAAAAGAGAGGATTATGAATAAGAAAAAAAGTTAATAAATGATTGGGAATTTAAATTTGTTCATTGGTACTATGGAAAAAATATAGTCGAGGAAGAAAAATAAGATATTTTATCTTGTGAAACTAACTATGCTTGAATGGGTGAGAAGATGATGACGAAAGGGAATAGTATAGACTAACAAACAGTCTATGTTATGAAATTTCATTCCAATCATTTATGAGTTTGAGTAGGTCTACTAATTATGGAATAAAATGTGAGTATTGTACAAGGACAGAACTGTATTTCTTATATATTTAAATCGTACATTATTCTGAATTATTTATTTTGAGAATAATGAGATATATATTATTGATTTCGAAGAATATTGTCAAGACCTGATGATTAAATTACAAAGAAAAGATTAAAGGAAACACATTTATATACACTGTGAGAATCCTTATAACCCATTGTAATTATGATATAAATGGAGATCATTGTATGATTTTATGATGACAATGTGATGCTTTTAGGGAAGTATGATGAGAAATAATAATGTGTGAACACGTTAAGACTCTATGAATGTGTGACCAGAACAAACCACTGTAGTCAGCATTTGATTATTTCGATGAAACCATGATAGTGGAAAATAACTAATAGTGCAAATGAATAATATTTTTATTCTAAACTTATAAAAACATGTTATGCCTCTTATTGGTCTTACTTGTAATAATAATAAAATAAATCCAACTACACAAAAAAACATGGGTTATATTCCAATAGTCTTAACTGATTCTATGAGATATTAATATTTTCTAAAAATATGAATCAAATATTCAACCTCATACCTCTCAGGTGTATTCACTGATCATAATGATAATTTCTTATAGATGTTAAGAAATTCAAGGGCAACATGTGTCAGTTATGAACCTTGTGAAGACCCATATATTTTTAGGTAATTATTTTTCAGATGAAAATTGGATTTTTGGTCTTAGATTCAGATATGTTTTAATAATTTGGACTCATTATTTAATTATGAGGGCTTTATCATTTCTAAAAGAGTTCATTTTATTTTTATCAAGGTTTAAGGGGTGTTTTTGGTAATTGGGTTAACATAATATTGTGGTTGAGGATACCCCATTTTATAACTTTGGCTATAGGTGTCATGTTACCTCGTGATGGGAGAGGATCTCACCATGATAAGAATTAAGAGGTTAACGATAATGCTTTAATCAATGGGTGTCATAGTTTATTATATATTTGTTTTGGTATTACTATGTTTAAAACCAAACAAAGGGGAACTATGTTGCAACACAGAGGTGTCATGGAGAAACGATGACCATTATTTGTTAGGTTGGGGATTCATATATATTAGGGCACATATCATCATATTTCAGGGAAAATGGTTTCATTATGTGAAGGATTGATCCCTACATGAGAAAGTGAAATTATACAAGGACCTAGAGGTGGTGTGTGTCATGATTATGATTGGATGGGTATTTTTTCACATCCTAGAGGGAAATAATTCCATAACCTATAGGTTTCCTTCAATGATGGTCCTTGTCTTAGAGGTCTCTTTCATGGACACTTATAATAATGAATCCATTGATAATTTGGGCTATTTGTTGTCGCAAGGGATGACTAGTGATTTCTATGTTAGATCCCTTCTGGAATTGGGTTGATAAAGGTGTCAGGAGAGGGTCATTTCGGAAGATCAACCCTTCTACTCCTCCCATTAAACTAGTTACATATGAATATTTTTTTATAAATTCAACCATTTATTTGAGGTGAGTACATGCATATTATTTATCTCTTCTTTTTTTCATTTGATAGTCATGATACTCATAATTATTTTGTTAGGGATTTATGATGATTCCACTATGTCATAGTGTAATAATATCATAATGATTGGGATTCTTCTAAACATGTTAAGGGAATGACTATAACAACCCAAGTATGACCTACATAGAAATTACATTACAGTTGATGAATAGTTAATACATTTCACAAAAATACTCCCAAAGACCATATTAGTATATTTTCGTTGGAATTTTGAAACACATTGGTTAAATTTTGTGAAATATCTTCAGCATATCCCATAAAGATATTTCCATTTAGTTTTCCTACCTAATATTTTTCATTATTTCACCAGGAAGAGAATACATATGAGAATTTTGATTACAGATGCTCAGTAATGGAAAATATTGAAATTATTAACCAAAAAATGAACATAAGAATGTATATATATTTTCAAATTAATATCATGTGTAATAAATATTGATATCTTGAGACATGGAATAAACCTTGGTAGTTTATAAGGCATAAATAATAATGTAACATGAGCCATGAGAAAATAACATTGGTATAGATCATCTAATTGTGGAAAACACATAACCATATAAAAATAATTTCATATTAGCCAAGGCTCATTGACAAGACCATAACAGTAGACATAGCGATTTAGGGAACCGAGTAAAATAATCATTCCAACACTATATTATTGAATTGGTATTAATTATCATTCCCGTCCTATTGTACTGAATCAATTTCATTTCATGTTCCATCCTTGTATTACTGAACCGATGTAATTTCAAATTACAGTATTGTTTATCTCATGAGATATAAATCATTACCCAATGAATTAGAGGGAGATACATGTCCCACCCACATTATAATAGAATCATTCAAATTTTTTCCTAAAAATCATAAATCCTTCTTCATAACAAAACATATGGAGTAAAATGGGGTTCTAAAACATCATTCTATCATAACATAATCAATTAAAAACAAATGGATTTCATAAATATCATTCCACAATAATAATAATATACCTATTAGAGTAATATAGATATTATACTTAAAACATATCCTTATTATTAATTATAATTGTATATGGGAATTTTTTTTTGATAAAAAATAGAATTTAATTCTTCGAGAAAATATCTTTTCTTCATTGAAAATATTTTTATTTTCAAAATATTATTATTTTCAAAAAATGAATTAAGTTTCTAAATGAAGTAAATTTCTTCGAAAATAACGTTGAAATATTATAAACAAATCTTTATGGAAATAATGACTTAAGAACATGTAATAACTCATTCATTTAATATAATTTAAAAAACATTTGTCATACATTATCCAAAAAAGTCCAAAATGTACCTTGTATGATAAACCTCAAAATATTCCTTTCATAAAATTTAATAAAAATTCACCAATGGGTAAACATTTATATTAAAAAAACTTATAATAATAGAAATAATCATTTGGAGGAAATACTTATGAAATATGGACATATATGATATATATACCCAAGTAAATACTTACATATAAACAATCTCAAATAACAATTAGATTGAGAAATTATCCTTTACCATAGGAATGGGTTCCTTCTTACATGTCTGAACCTCCTATATAAGGGATTAAATAATTTTACTAACTTTTTATAAAAAAATATTCATTTTTATAATATCATAAGTCATCATATTATTACCTGTCTGTAAGTAGCATTATTACTTGTCTATCAGGTATTAATTGCTTTATTTTTTTTATTAATGTTTTGTCAGGTATGATCTTGTTAATATTATTAGGTTTTCGTTATATCATTTCTAGAATGATATTAGTATAATATATATCATATTTATTCATTCTATTAATTTATATAATTATTATTTAGTGAATCTTGTGTATAATTAATCGCATCACATTGTGGAAATGGAAAGTCATACGTACGTACGAACGACGATATAATTCCAATAATTTTGGAATGGTATTGAATTTTATGGTGTATAAAATATTTCAGAACCAATATAATGTTATAATAACCATATATATCTATTATTTTCATCATTAAACCCATACAAGAAAAGTTGGGATGAAAAATACATTACACCACTGTGTGGATACAGTAAGTTGAATGTATGCATGTGTAGTGATTTTTTTTTCAAAGGATATATAGAAGGTGGAATATGGTTGTTCCATATTATTAATAACAAATAATAATATAGGTTATAATCTATTTATTAATTTCTTATGGAAACAACTCATGAAGAGGTAGTCAAAGAATAAATTACTTTAAATGAATCTGTAGAGGAGCCTACCTCTTCTTTGAGAAGACCCCTCTAGATCCCCTATTAACGGCACTAGAGATGGTCTATTGATAAGAGAAGAACATCTAAAAAGTAACTGATGATGTTGAAAAAGAAAATTCAAAAAGGATGGCTGAGATTGAATGATAAATGGTATGTGAAGTTGTGAGGGAGGATTTTTCATTTTATAATCGATGTGAGGGGCACATTTGGAATCGAAAAATATTATGTTATAATAAAATAAAAATCAATCCAAAAACCTCCAAAATATCTTATTTTTAAATATTATATGAGTTAATGTTGTAATATCAATTACCAATAAATTTTAGAGAAGACTTTGTTCTCAATTTTTACCATATCATTTTAACCAACCCTTTGTTATTCTATTTTTATTTTAACAAAGGTTACAAATGTCTCAACATTAAAAGAGTGTAGTTTTTAATATTGTATTCAATTGGACTATAAATGAATTATTAAGAATATTTTATATCATAATATAACTATTTTAAATGATTTTAGTTTTTTTTTATGATTTTTGACTAATTTAATAAAGAAATATTTTGACAAAATATTAATTGACTCGATTTTGATACTGTTCATTTCATAGATTTTTAAAAATATCAAGATATGATTTTATCCTTGAACCAAATATTTTATTACAACTCTAATGGTTCATGGTAATATATTAAATTAATTTAATATTTTAATTATCCAAAATAGTATTTATTTTAAAATATTTAATAACATTTATTTGATATTTCACGTAAAAAATAATTAATACATCTATTTTGGGAAATTTTTCAATATACTTTTTTTTGAATAAAATTTAATAAAAAATTTTTATGATAAATATAAATCCACTATATTTTATCATAATAATTATAGTAAAATGTATATTCTATAAAATCCAACATAAAAACTATTATATATATTAAAATATGAATGTGACAACATTAACATCAGATTAAATAAAATATTATAAGTGTTTTAATATATTAAATATGGCTCCAAATGGTCAATAACTGAACACTTGGAGGATTTTATTCGATATATACTCTACTAATAATATTTGGATACATTTTTTTGTCTTTTAATAGTTATTACGATTTTAATAAAAATTATTATTTTTTATTTTACATCAATTAAATAATTTTTACATTATCAATGTATAGGCTTTTAAACTAATTATTTATTTCCTAAAAAATAAAAATAAAATTCCATGATAGTGTAAAATATTTTATATTTGAAATTATTATTTATAATAGAACATATATTTTGAATAACACTATTTTAAAAATAATACAGTTATTAAAATTTGAGTAAGACATATTTAACTTTTCTATAAACAAAATATATTAAATGTCTTAATCTCATCCACGTGGCATCCAAAGGATACCATTTATACACAAGGATGATTTATGTATAAAACCACTGATAAAAAGATATTATTACTAGTGGTATGTTAATTTTACAATTTAATTATTACCCTTAATAATCATATTTTACTTTTAACGATTTAATAAAAAATGCCGATGTTATTATTCACAATGCTCACAAAACATATTATTTGATGTAATTATTTTAAAATTAATACCATTGTCTTAATGGTAAAATTATTTTTAAAGGTTAAAACAATGTAAAAGATCATAATGCTTTGACATCAAAATTTAATGTAAAATTAATACCGATAACCAAAATTTTATAATATATTTATAATTTATCACCATTAAATTATATAAATTAATAATATAAAATATTTTGATGGGAAAAAGTTGTTTTTAAATACGATATAGTATATGTTGACAATTTATCAAAAATTCAAACTCATCAGAAAAATATAAAAAAATAATCCAAAGTAAATTCTTGTATCCGGAGTCCAAAGAAGAAGTTTATTTCTTTGGAATATAATAATAAAATATGTTAAAACTATATTTTAAATGGGTTTTCTATCAAAAGGTGGAAAACATCATTTTTTGTAAAATAATTCTTTTATCTAAAAAATTGAATTTTTTCTTATATTTTTTCCATAAAACATATAAGATGAATTTTAGACATCAGATTGAATATATATATATATATTCCATAAAATCCATCAAGAGGGAATTTTTTATTTAATAAACTCACTTGTTTTCATTAAAATAGTTTTTTTGAAAAAAATTTCCTTTTATGTAAAGACTGTTTTATTTTTATTTTTAATTAATTGGTCACCAAATAATTAAATATATATACAGTTTTAAATAATATTATAGTAATTTGGATAATTATAATCAAACCTTCCATTATAATGCTTGGGTTATAAGGTAATAATAATAATATTTAGTTATCCTCTTAAACTTGGTCTTTCATAAAATTAATTCAATCAAAAGAAGTGGACATTGTGTGTTACACAAGCCAATAATAATGTTTCATATACTGCATGCTAAGATGGTGTTGTACTTTGGAAAAAAAATATTGGTGTTGTGTAAAACATAATACACCATATAAATTAAAAAACGATCTAATAAAATTTTTTTCTCACTATATTCTACCCCCCCTTAAAATGAATTTATCCCTCGAAATTCATTTGCGTTATAAAAGGATTAACATGTGAATATTTCATTCATAGAAACCGACATTTTAAAAATAAAGTCTAAAGCTTCATTTTAAAAAATAATATTTGTAAAATAACAGTTATGTAAATTAAATAATAACAAGAAATCTATATAGGAGATTATTTGTAAATATATTGGAATGTTGGAAAATCGTAAATAATCATAGAGATTAATAAAGATCACAGATCACAAGAGAGTGGATGATCTATAAAAATATGAAAATTAGAAAACCATAAACCAAAGATGTGTGAAATAGGTCTGTGATATCATAAAAAAGATTATAACAGGACAACCTATTACACCACAATCCATTTTCATAATGTTGAATAATTTTCATGAGAAGATATACTTACCTGATTCCAGTACAACTTCACCCCTGATCGTGCCTTGCACACATTCCACTTCATCAATTATTCAATGAAATGATGTTTAATTTTTCATTCCTTAAGAATTAGTAGACCATGTAATCCACACATATAATGATTGTTCATTCCATCTATCTTTATAAAAAAAAGTGTATCACATGTTATGAAATATTCATAAGTTTTCCTATGGCGAGATAATACTTTATTCTAACAATAATCACCAGAAGATTAACATAAAATTTCTATAAATTGTTGACATTAAAAACTTTTGAATAGAAGAAAATACAAATTTTTTGAAATAGGTTCACAGACACTTCCAAATATTTATGCCCAATATATCATATTGTATCACTTATTAGTCACAATCCAATCATGTGAACACCATCATCATATATTCAATTGAGTCATGGTAATAACATGAATTTCCATATATCATTTTTGAAAACAAGATTGTTTATATATTACAATGATTATTGGATATATTCTTCAAGTCCCAAATAGTAGTATACATTATCCATGATATCATAACCCTATTTAAAAAGGATCCATATTTAGTTACCAATTAACATGTATCATCCAATTTACATATTCATATCCAAAATATCATTATCCAAACATAAATATCTTAACAAAAGGGATATATTATGGTTTTTCTTTCTCTTTATCATGTGTTCTCCAAATATATCACCTTACCCTTAAATCACTTTTTTAGTCTTTAGAACTATTCAACATATTATTTTTCATCCTTAATGAAATACTTATACTGAAAAAACATAAGTATTTCATGATTTGTATAATATAATCTTTTATTTACAAAACATACACACATCAAAATTCCATCATTATTTTTAAACCATTACTCAGGATATATATTCTTAGTCTTTCCTAAAATATGACTCATGTATTAAGGTTCATGAACCTTAATCAAACAAAGCTTCTTAGGTATAATGTAAAAAATAATTCCAGAAAATTCCACAGCATTCACATTTCATTTAAAAATCTTTATCATCATAGCATAAACAATAATCATACCAAATTCATGATTCTCTTCATGATATTTCAAATTATGAAATCAATTTTCATTATTCCTATAGTTTCCACATGAGAAACATTCAGTGTGAACCATGTTATATCTTGTTTTGGCTATTGACTAAGGATAAAAATAAATGTGTGAGAAACAATTGTCATTAATGAAAATCACTTAACAAAGGGAAATTACATATAATAATTCAATCAATGAAACCATATGATTAATTGTAGGTTATTCATGATTGTTACCAAAATTCTAAGATTGTAATGTATAATTTGACTTATCCTTAGAGAAAACGGTATACATATACCTATATATATCTAGGGATATAAATAAAGTATTGATATCTTAGTTTCCAATAGTAAACTAATTATTGACTCTAATTTTAATTCTAATGACCCAATATTGACATAAATAGATGTTACATTACTTTGGTATAATACGTAATACATTACATAAAAAGATACACAAAAACCATATTACATTAGTTCTATTGGAAATTTTTAACACATTCATATAATTTTGTGAAAGATATTTTACATATTAAACAGTGATCATCCCATTTTATTTTCCTACCTAAGAACATTCTTTATATCTTATAGAAAAGAAAAGAGTTGAAAGGGTGAGCTTAGATGATCAGTAAGTCTAAACAAGGAAATTATATAAAAAAACATGAATATAAGAATGTAATAAAATGAACATAACTTTTTAAAATCATACCTTGTATAACATATATCAATATTTTGAGCAATGAAATAAATAATGTAAGTTTATAAGGCATAAATCATTAAGGAACATGATCCATGAGAAAATAACATGGGCATAAAACATTGAATTTTGGAAAACACATAAGCATATAAAATAATTTCAATTTTATCCAAGGACCATATCCAAGACCATAATAGTGGATTATTTTCTTTATTGAACAATTTTCACTCCACATTCCAGCCCTATATTACTGAAATGGGTTTACTTATCGTTATATCCCTTTATTACTGAACGGAGTTTATTACCCGTTCTAGCCATGTATTACTG
Organism: Viscum album; assembly: GCA_963277665.1. NCBI lineage: Eukaryota > Viridiplantae > Streptophyta > Magnoliopsida > Santalales > Viscaceae > Viscum > Viscum album. Next base: position 744,135,995 of record OY728156.1, read on the forward strand.
AACCAAGACCATTTCTGTTCTAGTCATATCTATCTCATGAGATATAAATCATTACCAAACGAATTGTAGAGAAATATAGGTCCCACCCATATTATAATGAAATCATTATTATATGTTCTATAGAAAGGAAAATCATTCAACCTTGCATATCCCAAGAATTAAAATGGATTTCTTAAACATCAATACATCATAACATAATTAATAAAACAAATGGATTTTATAAATATCATTTCATTATAAACATAATAAAACCACATGAATAATTGGGATTATATACTTGAATCATATCCTTATTAAATAATCTCATATTATATGGAAAATAATTTTGATAAAACACATGAATTTAATTCATGAGAAAAATATCCCTTCTCATTAAAAATCATTTTTTTTCTAAATTTGCAATTAAATTTTAAAATAAAATAATTTATTTGAATATAAACTTGAAATATTGTCAAGAAAACATCACATAAATAAGGTTTTATGAAAACATATAAATATGTTTATGCTGTATAAGTTAAAAAACATTATTCTAATACTTTTTGTTGAAAAGAAAAATTACTTCTTATAAAAAACAACAAAAGATTCATTTCACACCGTTAAATAAAAATTTACCAATGGATAAAATTGAATTTAAAAAATTGTATAAGAATATAAACAATATTTTTGGAAAACATATTTAGGAATCATGGGCATGGATGATAAATATACCTCAATAAATACGGATACATGAACAATTATAAATAATAATGAGATTTAAAAATTATCCATTACCCTACATCTTGGTTCCTTCATACGTGTTTGGAAATCCTATATAAGGGTTTAAAAATTTTCATTAACTTATTATAGAATCATATTAATATTTATAATATCCTAAGTGATAATATTATTACCCATTTTTTAATATCATTAATCCTTGTTAAGAAGCTATTAAATACTTTATTTTCATATGCATGTTTTGTCGGATAAGTATTATTCCTAATTTAGATTTATAGTTATATATTTTTAAAAATGAAATCAGTATAATATATATCATATTTATTAATTCTATTAATTTTTGTAATAATTCATAAATAAATATCATGTATAATGAATCACATTGCTTCACGGTTATGGTATGTTGTACGTACTCATGAGCGACGTTATCATTCCAATAATTGTGAAATAGTATTGATGTGGGTGGTTTATAAGATATTGAATAATAAAAATAATTATATAATAATCATATATAGTAATTATTTTCATAATTACACCCATCCTTGTAAAGTGGTGGTGAAAAACAGATTACACCACAGCGTGGAGAAGGTATGTTGTAAGTGTGCACATGTGGTGATTTCTTTTTTCATAGGATGTATAGAAGGTGGAATATTTTTGTTCTATAATAATAATAACATCTAATAATATTTATTTCATAATGTGTTTATTACTTTATATCTGAAAAAACTCATGAAGATGATGTATAATAAGAAATAAGTTTGAAAGAATCAGTAGAGGAGATCATCTATTCTTTAAAATGCTCCCTGAATATCTCATCTTAAAGGCACTATAGTAGGTCTTTTGGAAAATATCATCACCACTAAAATGTAATTAATGAAATTGATGAAGATAATTGGTATGGTATATCCAATAATAGTGTCTTAATGTGAATTGATGTAGGTAGGTAGGATGTGTCCTTTTATAATTGTGGTGAGGGGTATATTTGGAATCTACTAAAATATTAATCTATAATAAAATCCAAATCCATCCAAAATCAGTAAAAATTTTATAATTTATAATATTGGACGAGATAAGGTTGTAATATTATCAAAGAATTAATTTTATACTTGTTTTTTTGTCAATTTGTACCTTATCAATTAAATTAACCCTTAGTTATTATATTTTAATTTTAAGTAAGGAAACAAATGTTTCAATATAAAAACAGTGTATTTTATACTAATTTTTGTTCAATCAGACCATAAATGAATAAATTTTTATATTTAAGACCATAATATAATTATTTTATATTTTTTAAAAATATTCTATGATTTATAAAAAATTTATTAAAACGTTATTTTGACAAAATATCAATGGTGTCAATTTTTACAGTAATCATTTATTGGATTTTTATATATATTCAGATAAGTTGTTATCCTGGAAACAAATAAATAAATAAATATATATATGGGGTTCTGGTAATCTAAAAAACTAATTGGAAATATTAATTATAAGAAATTGTATTTATTTTAGTATTTATAAAACATTAATTTTATATTTCCATTAATAAAATAATGACTACATCAATTTTGTGTAATTATTTAAAATAATTTGTTTTGATTAAAAAATTATAAACAATATTCTATTATGAAGATAAATCCTCTTGATTTTATTGGAATACTTATAGTAAAATATGTCTTCTAAAAAATCAAACATTAAAATTGTTATATATATTAAACCATGAATATAACAAGTTTGACATCACTTGAAATAAAATATTATAGTTGTCATAATCTATTCCATATGGATCCAAATGGACAATAACTCAACCCAAATATGATTGTGGTAGATATATACTCTTCCAATAACATATTCACTTGTCGTATTATATTTTAATGGTTAATAACATTTTAATAAATATTAATTTATTGATTCTTCATCAATTAAATAATTTTTTCATCATCATTGTACATCTTTAAGGTAAATATTTATTTCCTAAAAATAGAAAATAAAATACCATGATAAATGAAAACATTTTATATTTAAAAGGAGTTTTTATAGTATAACATATATATTTTTTCACTTCTATTAAAAATTATGTATTAATTAAAATTTGATTAAGGAATATTTTACTTTTCATTAAATAAAATATATTAAATGTCATGATCTCATCCAAGTGGATTTCAAAAGATACCATATAAACCCAAGGGTGATTCAGGTCAAAAAAAACTCATCCAATTATAGTAGTACAGTTGCTTAGTTAATTTTATAATATTATGTTTACCCTTAATTACAGGATTTACCTATTACCAAAATAATAAAAATTACAGAAAATATTATCCATATTTCCCTAAAATAAATAAATAAATTCACAAAATTTGGTCCTAATGATTCCAAATATGGAACACATTTTCCAAAAATCAAAAACATAGATTTTTTAGTAATAAATTTTAAATTAATTTCATTGTTGGAATGAGAAAACATGTTTTAAAAGTTAAAACATTGAAAATGATTGCAATGTTTTAACATATAAATTCAATTTAAAAATAATTCCAATGAAATAAATTATATAAAATATTTATAATTAAACACCATTAAATAATATAAATTAATCATATAAACTATTTCGATGAAAAAAATTGTTTTCAATCAAAAAATAGTTTATTTTTATTATTCATTAGACCATGAAACATATTATAAAAATATAAAAACAATCATAAAAATTAAATTTTTTATAATTATTCCAAATAAGAAGTTTATTTTCTCAAATATAATATCAAAAGGATTTATAAACTATATTTAAAATGGTCACTCCATAAAAATGCGACAAAACATCATTTTTTGAAAAATACATCTTTTATCAGAAAAAAATATTTTTTTATATCATGTCTAGAAAACATATAAAAAGAATTTGAAACATTATACTAAATATATTAAATATAAATTTCATTAATAAAATCCATAAATCATGATTTTATTATTTTATAAACTCATTTATTTTCATTTCAATAGTTTTTTAGAAAAAAAGTTCCTATTATTTAAAATGGGTTACATTTTCATTTAAAATTATTTCATAACAAATGAATTAATCATAAATAAATTTTTTAAGAATATTTCAAATATTATTCAACAGAATTAAAACCCACTATTAAAATGGCTAGTTTATATGGTAACATAATAATATTTATTTGTTCTCATAAACTTGGTCTTGCGTGAAATGAACTCTATCAAATGGACTATAAATTGTTTATTACACAATAAAAGAATAGCATTGCATATAACTCAATATAAGCTGGTGTTGTGTGTAGAAATTTTTTATCTTAGTGTTGATTACGAGAGAATAAAACAAATAAATTAAAAAATCGATATCATAAAAATCTAGGGGTGTTACATTGACCTATAAGGATGAATAACAAATATTTCATGGAGTTTTAATGTCACAGTGTTGCCTGGAATTCTATTCAGGTTTTATACCTAATTTTTTGTGTTAAATAATTATTTATAAATTATTATAACTATTTATATGTTATTTTTTCACTTGATAAAGGATGTCAAAAACTTGTATGATATTGGTGGAGGCACAAATGGGATTGGGATATGAATTATAGTGAATCATATGGATTGGGGCACTATGGTTGACGTAGATAATACCATTAATAAAAAACAATATTCTTATTTATGCATGAGTGTGAATGCCTTATGTAATCATTGTGTTATGTAAAGTAATTGATATTGAGAGAACCCAATTTATGTAAAATTGATAAAATTGATTCTCCTAGAAGTGTAATAAGTTATCTTTGTTAATTTATGTAAATATTGACTTCTATATCCAGGTTTACTAGGGGTTTATGTGCTAGATGAGTAATCAAGAGGCTAGGGATGGTATCTAGATATTATAACTTATGGGATAATTTTAGGTTAGTTTCATTGGTTTAGTTAGTCAAACACAAAATTCTTTTTCCTATTAATGATGGGTGAGAAAGTAATATGTGTCGTATATGATAATAAAAATAGTCTTATTGGTGCATGAGGAATATGATGAGTGTCCTGAGTGTTACAAGTCCTCCAAGTGTTAATGAGGTGTGATAGGGACATATTCAATTGATGTCAAGTTTTATATAGATAAACATGGAGATGTGGGGTAGGTAATATTTTAGGAATATATATATTTTTGGACGAATTTTAATTAGGATTCCAAGGGGCTTAATATGAGTTAGTTAAGGATGGTCCTAGGTTAATGGGTTTAGGATATGATATGGAATTTTGGTTTTGTTTGGACTGGCCACCTGAGGTAAGTGTTAGATTTTGTCTATGGATATGAGGACACATTGAGGTTTTGAATATATCTTGGTGCCAATCATAATATATATAGACAATTTTGACAACCCTTGTGGATTCCATTATCAAAATGATGAGATAATTTACCAGTTTAACATTTTATGATTGTGTGACTAGGATGGTCTTGAATATATAATCATATAAAAATTGATGGGAGTCAAAATGTGTTTGAGATATCAATCTAGGGAGTTACTGAAAAGAACAAAAGTGAGATTTTGTGAGATTATTGTATAAGTTTTGTACGGTCTTATTTTGATTTAATGATCCTTGTTGTGTATATTTTATAGGATGAGACAATATGTCTATCATACCATTAGTGAGAATGTGTTTTCCAGAGCCTAACTTGTTTTATAAAGCGGTGTTTAGGTTTTGATTTCATATTATAGAATGTATTTATTGATATGGTAGTTCTCAGGATAAATTCCTGCCATTGAGTGAGAATATATTTGCATTCAAGGGTATTAGTGATATGGGTAACCCATGTTGCAATTTGATATTCAACCATTATGTTGAGATATAAGTAACTTTCTTGGATAAAGGCCTCATATTTTGCGTGAATTTCATATCATGCGCCACCTAAATTGTGATGTTTGGTTTCCAATTTCATGTGATATGCTGATGATAGACCCTACTATGAGAGATAAGTTGGTAGTCATGATGGGACATAGGGACCTACCATATGTTATAATCGAGTGTCCAAAACCTGATTTCCGACCTCCCTTGATTAGAATATACGATTACTGACTATTATAATGACCATATAAGGGGGATTGTTTTTAGTATATGATATAGTCTCCATTCTAATGAAAGAGGTAGAGGTAGAGTTATGATATGAGTCCCTACCTTGTATCAATTGGTATGGGTCATGGTTCTTTGGAATGATACGACTAGTCTATTATGATTTATGAAGATGATTTGGTAGGGTTTTTTGTGAATGGTTTTCCCATAATTGATAAAGATGTATTTTTTCAAGTATTTATTTTATTTACACACACATAGATATTATATTATATAATTTATATACATTATAAGACCCTAAAAAGTTGTATTTCTAAAAATCTCTCTAGGAACTCTTGTTTATGTGAAAAAAATATTTCTTCAATATAGGTTGATTATAGTTTGTGTGCTGGATCATGATTGAGAAACTCAATGGGTATGAGAGACTGGGATATAGAAGAAGATTGTGGATAACAAGAAATCCTATTATATATTTTATCAATATTCTTTCAGGTATATGTAATTTTCCAAGTGGAGATAAGTTGGGATGCATGTTTCATTGCTTCCAAAAAAAATATATCTTGACATGATTATTGATTGTGTGTTATTTGATAGATTTTTATGTTTCTTATGGGTTATTTACATAATTTATTCTACTCTAATTCTTCGTAACGTCTCCCTATTATATAATGTAGTCCCTCCCTTCCTTTTAATGAAATTTTGTGTCTAGAGAGACCTGATTATTGAATGGTGTCACTCTGATAAGGTTTATAATGTGTGGTCCAAGGATTTTGTATTAAAAAACGGTATTATAAAATATTTTATTTTTTACTATTTTTGATATGTTATATTATAAATATAGACATTTTAAATGATGTGATAGACCACCGACCGTTGTGTCATGAACATAATTTGGAAGGAAATTATAGTTTTCCATAGTTATAGAATCACTTTAATTTGGTTTCAATGGTATGGTAAACATATTTATTCAAATATATTTTATTTATTTTAGGTTTATATTTTTGGTTTGGGATCATTTATAATTGTGGTAAGAGGGTGTTGTACATGAATCATATTGTGAATATGATATTTACATTACATACATGTGATTGTATGTGATTAATTCCACAACATAGAAACAATAATTAATATAGAATTTTCACATATAACATATAGGGTGATGTTTACTTAGATAAACAAAAATAATTTCTTTATTATAATAGGTTATATATATCGTAGTGTAAGGTACTCTGAAAATATAGATATATATTCCCTTCATGTGACAGATGTATAAAGACCTCTGGTGGGTCAGTTCAGGATTTGTATTCCATAATGATGATTTGAATATGGGAAAAGGTTTCCTTTGTATGGGGGATCCTTTGAAAAAATTGAGAAAGGAATGAGAGATTCCAAGGACATTTATGATGTGAAACACTATTAGTGCATCAGTTACCAAAAAAAGGTTAGAGGGAAATATTAATATGACTCGAAGATTTTCTACTCAAACTGATATTTTGGGTGGCACACCGAGAGCATGGGTAGATTCTTGTGGGGTTTTAGTGGATCCCTAGTTGAAGGTTACCCATATAGTAAACCTCTTAATGAGTGAGATACCTCGTCATTGTGGTAAGTAAGCATTGAGTATTTCTTTTATTTAAATGAAATTGAATTGTGAAAGGAGTCATGTATATGGTTTAGTCATGTGGGATTGGATTTTAAGGTGTGAAACTCATTAGAGCATGAGTTAGATTATGTTATCATTGGTGTGTGTATTGAGACAATACATTTTCTTATAGGACAATTACATCATTTTAAAAAAAACAACCTAATAGGTATACATTGATGGAGTGATAGATTTAATATCTGGTGAAAAATAATACCATACATCTTCTTAACATAAAAAAATAAACATCTATTTAATTTCATCTTCTTTTTCCTTTTAATTATATCACACTGTCATTAGTACATTTATTCACCAGAGGATATTCATCAATGAATGGGGGAGTTAAAACTTTTGTAAAGGGAATGATAAAATAGGTGAAATTAGAGACTTAAGTGAATATTTCATGGGAGAAAATAATTCTCATATTCATGAAATAATCATGAAATCATCATTATATGTTTCAGGAAGTCATTTTCACGAGATCATTGAATGTGGCAATTCATAAAAATGAAACATCATGTCATTGTGGATAAATTTCACAGATTTTTGTGGAAAAAGATATCATCATGTTTATGAATAACATATATAAATAATCATAACATCATCATTTTAAAAAATATATATTCTTGTTAATTCAATGTACACATTATTTCATGAGATACTAAAAATAAAAAAATTAATTGAAGGGATATATAATTCTCAGTTCCTTTTCAGATCATATTTTTCACATTATAATGTATGCGATAGTGAATGTATAACAATCATAGTCATTATATAACAATGTAAAGGAATTGGTTTCATCAGGATTTAATTAATAGTAATATCATCAATACAATTTTGGGATCTTTAATTAATAATTGAAAACATATTAGGTATAAACATCCTCATTCTGTAGTGAATAAGAAACAACTCAAGATGAGTAGAATATGTGTTTGGTAATGAAAATACTTTTTTGAAAAATCTATTTATTTGGATTAAAAATCAAGATGAAAAAATGTATATCCCTAAATAAAAAGGGATGAATAGTGAAATTGTATTTATGGAACAGAAGAGGAATTCATATAACAAAAATAATACTAAATAGCGATAACCTGAAGAAAAGTGGTTGGGTTAGAGAATCCTCTAACCATAAATCCCACTTTATTTCATTGGTCTTCCACCACCTGAATAATAAAATTTGGATTATAAAATATATTTATAGAACTATGTTATGATCATTATTTCAAATATATATCAATTATAATTATTTCACTATATATTATATCACTCTTGGTTAAATTTTAATTATTTTGATATCATGTTTTCTTTAAAATTTCTTGTATTGTTTCGATGCTTCTTTTTTTTCAATGCCATTTATGTATTCATGAAATTAACTATATATTCTTAAAATATATATATTTATAAATTAATATATCATAAATAATTTATTTTTACCAATCATAGGTTTTGTTATAATAAAATGATTGTTAATTTCCCCGTTGGTGGCTAAATGACAATTGAGGAGTCATTGTCGGATGAGTGGGAAAGGTAAGATTGAAGATTATATATGCCATAAACCTGAAACAACCTATAGGTTAAAGTCATTTATTTAATGTTAATATAATACCAAATTTATTTTATATATTTTTTTAAATTAATTAAGAAAAATGAAGAGGAAAATAAAAAGAGAGTAGAGTTTATTGAAACATTCTAATTCCCCAGTGTAATATATCTTACACGATAATAAAAATCCTTTGATTTTTGGAGTATTTTTACAATAGAAATTACCAATGTATTATAAGGGTATTTATATAGAGGATATGCGGAATAAATTTGACTTTGAAAACTATGAAATGTGTTGTTTTTTAAGGGGAGGGGGAGGTGTTATTTTTACTAATGGGGAGGTGTATTTTAAGAATAAAATATTTTCTTATTGGAAAAAATGTAATTGTTAATTTGTTACAATAAAAATCATCTAAGAATATAATATAATGGTTTTTTTTAATTAAGCTCCATTATAATTAAAAATAACATATATTATTAAAAATTAATGTGGAGAAGAAGAAATAATATTATTTTAAAGGATCCATTTTCACCTTAGGTTTTGGGGAAAAAATTTATGTTTGGACATCAATTTAATTTAATTATAATGGATATCTTATGGAATTAAATATATTTTAGTAGAGACTCATGTTCTACAAATTATTAGATCATTATTACATAATTAATGATGTAATTTAGGAACAATGGTTATAATGATAAAACATATGTTTTCTATTCACCTAATAACTAATGTATTTCATAAAATTACCAAAAAATTTACCCTTGAAAAATTTCAACATGAAAAATCCCTAAATAATATATATTTAATCAAAAAAAATTTCTAGCATAGGAAATTTTAATATTTAATATAAAAATTCTTATTTTTACAAAATCTTTTCATGTAGAGTTTATCAAAAAATGTGCTTATATTTTCATTGAGATTTTTAATCATGAGAGTTATTTTTATTAGAATTATAATATATATATTTATATAAATGAATCTTGCTAAATATTATTTATGTAATAATTTATTCTTTTGACATCAAATTACTCTTCCAATAGTCATGTTATTAATATATAAAGTCATGTTATTATTCCCAATAATCAGGTTACTATACCTATTGTAACATTACTATTGAAAATATCGCAATACCTCCTATAAATATTACTTCATTCCTTTAATAATTATTTTCATTAATTCCTACCATGTTTCTATATTTCAATTTTCTATAATTTTAGTTGTTTTAATAACATTATGTTTCTTTTCTACTTTGTTTTTCATTGGAGGGATTATTTTATCCAATCGAGGTGATCCATACTTTCCCATTGTTTTTTAACTTTCTATTTTTTATCCCCGTATAATAACTCGAATTTTAATGTTTTTATTAATTTTATAGTGTGATGGTTTTCATTAGTTAATGAAAGGGTTTGTATCCCTCTATGTTCTATATATTTATAATAATAATAATATAATATATCATACTTTTATTTAGTGAATAATTATCATTTAAAATGTATAGTTTGTAACATTATCTTCTCCTTTTTAAATTTCATCCCAAAAATTTCAACTTATATTCTACGTTGATAAAAGATTTGGTTACTTTAGTATCATTTTTTCTTCAATTTGGTATGTGGCCTTTTCATACATATGGTTTCTCCAAAATACATTGATAAGGTGATTTGTCTTTTTGGGCAGAACATGGCCTCTGTTGTCCAATATCTTCACCAGATACACCTCATATGAGAGGTCATTCTTTAGTTATTCCAACCCCTAATTTTGTACGTGTGAGGGATCATGTATGTACTTCGACTGGAGAGATATGTGAAACCCATAATTGACTTAAACCATATTTTGGTGGTTTTGAATTTTGATAGGCCAAATATCCTATGCGATCAAGGATCTCAAAGGGGTCAATGAACCTAGGGAGAAGCTTCCCATTACATTCAAACAGCAAGACTCTCTTCCATGGTGATATTGATAAGAATGTATTGTCTCTAATTAAAAACTCCAATTCCATTAATATTTTGTTAGTATAGATATTTTTATTACTTTTATAAGATTTTATATTATGTTTGATGGCTTGAACCTTATCCATCATCTTTTACCCTAGATCAAGACAATGTATCTTTCATTATCCAACTTCATTCCAAAAAGAATTCATTCTACATCGCTTCCCATACATAGATTCATATGGATCAATTTTAATACATGATTAGATTCTATGGGTGTATGAGAACTAAACAAATGGGATACGTTGGTCTCATAATCCTTTAAATTCTATTAGAAAATATCATATCATGTCATCAAGCATCTAAATATTCCTTTCATATTTGCCTTTATTTTGGGTGATAATACGTAATAAAATTCAATTCTTTATTAGTGGTATGTTGATGGATTATCCTAAATTTAGATGTGAACCACGGATCTTGATTAGAGAGGATTGAAAAAGGAACCCATATAGCCTAACCACATCCTAGATATATATATTTTCAAGTTATTCGAATAAGAAAACATTGCGAACAGAGAAAAATTGGGAATTCATTGGGAGTCAATCCACTACAACCCATATCACATTGTTTACATTGTATGTCTTCATTATAGTAGTGACAAAGTACATAATGACATTTTCCTATTTCCATGTACGTATCAGAAATATTTTTATCATACCTTTGGACATATGTCCCTCTTGTTTAAATTTCTAACGTACCTAGAAACTGGAGATATACATCCAAATCAACATAATCATGTTGTAACCCCATAACTATTCTCTTAAATGATGGTACATCATGGTACTTATTGGATAGATTAATAAATATTACTTATGGTCATTATACAATAGGTCCTCCTCTATATTAGATGATGAAATCACACCAATCCTTATTCCAACACTGAATCAAACCATAATCATTTATGTGAAACTAATGTATATCCCTTCCATTACCTGGTTCACCTACTTTTGATGTTCTATAGAATTCCTATAATCCTCCATCATCTTATATTAGATATTTGGTTGAAAAATAATTTGGGAAAGGTAGGATGTAATCCCAACATTTATGATTTTTTGATCCAAACATTACATATCCATGAAGATATGGTCTTTCTCAACTTGAATCATGGATAGAGTATCTTGTTACTTTCTACTATGATGATCAAAAACTCTGTTTTCATTTCCTAGATGGTAGTGAATATATAAATTTTAGTCATTGATTAGATATATCTATCTTATTGGACACCATTTTAAGTCCTTCTATGTGAATATAAAACATAGACTATTATGATTGGTAAAAATGTCACATTTTTCACCATAGAGGTAGTGTCACCTTGTCATCAATGAACATATAATAGCTTATAACTCTAAATCATATGGTATGTATATTTTCCCATGGATCTTCAGTTTTTATGATGAATTGGCAATCATGTTTTCATTATTAATGAGTACACACCAAAATTATTTCATCTAAGTATATATATATATATATCACAATCATTCTCCACTTGTTGGTAGTGTGAATACATGTGCATTGATTATCCTCTTCTTAATATCATTAAATATGTCATCATGTTCTTCTATGTAGACATATTTACCTCTTACTATGTTCACCTAGTTAGTCACATGTACAATTGGGAGAAATTTATCAAAAAACATTGATATCACCCTTTTAGGACCAGAAAACATTGATTCCCATGAAACTAGTGCTTCTAGGCCATTCCTCAATTACTTTTATCATTGAAGGGCCCATAAAAATTCCCTCACATGAGATCACGTTTCCCATGAATGTGACATTATGTATCTATAATTTAGACTTGATAGAGCATGATTTAATTGGATCCATCAATAATATATCCATAAAAATCCTTAGATGTTCTTCCTCATCCAAGATTCTCATGCTATAAATGAGGATATAGTCATTAAACACTACAATAAATTTGTTGAGATATTGTCTACATAATTTATTCATAAAATAAATAATTATTACAAGAATATTAATTAGTCTAAATAAAATTACTATAAACACATATTTCAAATAACCTATATGGAAGGTTGCCTTATGAATATCCCCTTTATTCACTTTCACCTCAAGAACAAAGATCCAATTTTAATCATGTTAATCTCATGGTAATAACTAATACAAAAGATTCCTTCAATATTACTGGAATATTCTTTTATGAGTACAAAAAAAAATTTCACTATCGTAGTGCGGTTAAAAGCCCCAGGATTTTATCAGCACTATAGAAGCACTGATAAATAGTCAACTCTATTACAACACTGATGAAAACAATTATCTATCATTGTTGTTCGGAGTAGTTCACTAATGAGGGGAGGGGTGAATTGAGTGACTATAAAAATTCCTGTTATAAAAATATTATTTTAAAAGAAATGGTTTTACCCAAAAATAGATACAACCCAGTTAATCAAGGTTATACTGTTATAAGAGTTTGAATGTTTATACCACTTCATATAAGATTGATTAATTATCAATAATCTTAATATATATTATTAATATTACTTTTGAAGTTATCCTACTAAGAAAAATTAGTCATAAATTCATTCCAAGACTAACTATCAAAGTGAAATTAGAGTTTTTGGGATTATGCAATAAAGCAGTAAAATAGAGAAGACTAAAATTAAACAGCACAACGGATATAAAACAAGTGGTTCAGTCTCAAGTCGAGACCTAATCCACTCCACATGGTGATCACCTGGAACCAAGCTGTTTATATATATAAACTTTGATCCACACCTTGTATTAGGGTTAACAACAGTACACAGACTATTCAGGTCACACAAGGACCACTTCCACAGTTTTTGTGGGTAAAAGAAAAAACAATATCCAGGACACATGGACACCTCTTCCACTATTGTCATGGGTAAACAGAAATAGAGGGTTTGGTGTAAGGATTTAGAAATCCTTCAGTTTAGCACAAGAGTCACTATGTGTGTGGAATATATAGAGTACACACACTGCTCGAAAGGAATATAAAATAATCACTAAGTTAGAGTATATATGAGTTTAGAAAAGCTGTAGTGATTAGAAGTGTATCTTTGGACACCTTTGATTTAGCAAAAATGCTTCTGATTCCTTCTATGGTTTTTGACTTGAAAAACCGAGTGTCACGATTCAGCTGGTGTTCTCCACAAGCTTTGACAATCTGAAGATGTTCTCTAGATTCTAGTGTATTTCATATGTTCTTCAATAGAGTCGGATTGTATGCATGTAAAAAATCAATCTTTGAAAATAATTCAATGTGTTCTTCATGGTCGTTCTAACACACTTTTTTTCTATTCAGTATCACATGCTTTATTTCTGTTGGGAACTCTCCAATCTTTATCAAAGAATTCATGAGATTTACCTGACATGTTCCATGTGTTTCGGGCCTCGTACTTCGTACTATGTCTACAAAGAACCATTAATTATTTTAGTGCATTAAAGGCATCAAATATGAACATTAAGAATTAAATTGAATGACGACAAAATATTTTAAGAAACGATGTCACAGTAAGTTGAGAAAATGGTTTCTCCTTCATGGTGTCTGTGTGTCACGATCTGACTGTCACGGTGTCTGAGTGTCATGTTCTGAGTGTCACGGTGCCTTGTCTTCATGGTGTCTTGCTTACGGTGTCTGGCTTCATGGTGTCTGGCTAACTGTGTCTAGATTCACGGTGTCTTGCTAACTGTGTCTTGCTTCACGGTGTCATGTACTTAGGAAAATATCTCTATTAAGACTTAAATATTAATATTCATGAAATGGATTGAGCTTAACCATTATAAATCATGATAACATGAAACATAAATACACATGATTAGATATGATTTATAAGAGTTAGCTAGGTTGAATGAGATTTGTGATAATTAATGATATTTGTGATCATTAATGAGAATTGTGATCATTAAAACAGGATTACTACATGAGGAGTCCAACAATATCCCCCTTTTTGATGATCAAAAATCGTGTACAACAAAAACGAATTAATTAGATGCAACTAATGGTTTAAATTAGATGAAAATATAGAGAAAATAACATATAGAAATACAAATAACCTATTTATCCCCCTTTTGGGATTATGAAAAAGTTAAAATAAGAGAGGATAAACAGTGAAAGTTCCATTAAAAGTAAGCAGAGTGTAGTACATCATAAAGTAGACATACAAAAAGCAATGACATCCCCATAAAAAATTAGAAAGACCTGGTCTACTTCATGGATTGGCCATCTCTGTGTCTTTTTCACCAGCAGAAAAGGTAGCCATAGGGGTATCAGCTGATGTGGAAGAAGGTAGAGATGTGGTATATAGAGAGGGTAAATGGAGACCTTCAAAAACTGAGGGAGCCAAAGTAGGAGCAGTAGAAGATCTTGGCAGTTTCTGGTCAAGAATGACAAGCCTTATCTGACTAAGATCTTTTCCAACAGACATGGTAGTTGAGGGTAAAGAAGAGGTAAATATAGGTAGTCCAGGTCTAATAGGAGGAGCCACTGGAGCAACAATTGCAGTGCTCTGAAAATGAAGATATGGTCTCAGATGTTTGATGAAGTCTACAATGATATCTCCAGCATATTCTATGGCCCTTTCAATGTCATCTTTGTTTTCCATGAACTTTTCCAAAAATATAGTAAACGTGGTTAGCTTCTGGACTTGGTTATTGATGTCTTGGGTTATTGGAGGAATTCTCGGATTTTTTACCAGATATTTGAAATGGTTTGTCATATCAGTCTTGGAGAAAATCTGGTTGAAATAGAAGTCCACTTTCATAGAAATATCTTTTTGGTCATCATTAGAAATCTTGGAAGGAATTTTTACAAGATCAAGAAATATATCACTGTTCTTGATAACATTAGATAAAGAAGTCACATTAAAGCCACTTAAAGCATTCTGAAGCTCTTCTTGGACTATAGGTCTGAGAAAAGAGCTATCCAATGTATGTGTAGAGGATTCAACAAAGGTATAAGAATCATTGATAGCTGTGGTTAGGGACTTGAGCTGATTCAGTACCTTTTGAAGACATCCAGTGCAATCATCGGTGAGTTTATTTAGGTTTACCATGAGCTATCTAATTTATTTCAAAAATATTTTGTGCCTTTCTGCAATCTTTTCATCAAAGGATAATAGGTAAGGGTGAATTTGAGACACAACATCTCATGGAATTTGAGAAACAGATGGTTATAGAGAGGCAACAATAGGTTCTGATCTAGAATTCATCTATTTCTACATATCTTCAACCATACATCTCAGGGTTGTGACTTCCCTACTGAGAAACCAATTTTCAACTCGAACTTTTTGAATTTCATGGAGAATTTTTGGTTGGATATACCAAATAATTTTCTCCAAAATCACCGAGGCATCTCACTCACTCAGATGTGTCACAACACAAGGTTGGGAGTTCAAATTCTTCTCAACTCCACAATAGATAGTGTCTCCAAAATCCTTTAAATCGTCCTTACTGACAAAGGGCAGTTGTTCATGTACAGGTTCTGGTGCATGAGTTGGTACAGGGGCAGGTTCTTGTTTTGGATCCTTGTCCGATGCAAAGTTAGAAACTGGCTTCCATTGAAACAGCAAGGAAAAATCAAGCCCAGTGGCTATATCATGCTATGATTCACTCACATCATAAAAGCTATGGAATTTGAACTAAGTGTCTATAGGACTAGACTCAGCCAGATGTGTTGCCTCATCAGCCTCAAGATTTTGGGTTTCCTCCCCCTCAACATATGCTTCCTTTTCAAGATCTAGAGGCTCAGTAGCTAGTTCTAAATTCACAGTTTCATCTCTTAATTCCTCATTCATCTCCTTTCTAACCAACTGAAAGGCTATCCCCATCCTCTCTTCATTAGAGGGTATTATCTTTGGAACAGGTTGTTCCTCTGGGAGTTCTTCTAGATTTGCTTCTTCCATAAAAGGGAGTTCTTCTAGATTTGTTTCTTGCACACCAGGGAGATCTTCCACTATCACCTATTCCATGGCTTGCTCCTTAGATTCTGGGATAATTGATTCTCTTTCAGCCTCGGGTTGGATTTCCAGATTGATATCAACTCTAGGGGCAATAGGTTCTTCTTTAAGAACAACATGAGGAATAATAGGACTTTCTTCCTCAGGAAAAACTTCTTCCCTATAGGGAACATCAGCTTATTCTTCTTCTTCTTGTGAATACTCACCAAGTTCATCTGGTTCCAAACCAGGATCAGAAATTTATTTTGGCCTTGGTGGTTAATCCACGAGATTAAACATCTCATAAATATTATTGTTGTCTTCCATCCACTCCTTTTTCCACAGTTTCTAGTTTATATTCATTATTTTGATGATGGGTTTAGAGAGACAGTACTCGCAATCCACAAGCAATTCATCATTGGGACCAACTAATCCTTTGTCTACAAGCATGGCTGAAATCAACCGAGAGTAGAACAGAGAGGTGGATTTGGATGTAACCTTGATCAATTCACACATATGGTGAATGATTATTTACACAGGTTTATTTTGAGTCCATTCTTCATAAAATGAATCAAGAACAAATCTTGATAATTTAATACAACAAAGTCTCCTTTCCTCGGACTAACCAGATTTTGAACAAACTTAAAAAACAGATTTGTTTCCCCCATCAAGTTCAGCAACTATGGACCTTCTTTTGGTGCCATTCCAAGTTAGGTTTTTCAGAGAATCTTGAAGGCTAATGAAATTAGTTGCAGGTGGGGGTTATCTTTGATAATCATCACAAATTCCTTCATGAGGTATCCTAAGGCATGACTCCCATAACCTCGATGAGAAAGATCATATTTGAAGATTAATCTAGCTCCTCACCAAAAATATTTCACCAGCTTCAAAAGAAAACTGTGCGTACTGGTAGAACTGAGCAACTAACCTAAGATAAATGGGTCTATTCTCTCTTGATAACCATTCTAACTAGCCTTGTTCTCTTAACACTTTCAGGACAAGATATTTATTAGACAAGAGCCCTTCAGGGAAAATTTATTTCTCAGGAACAACACTGCGATTTACCGGGTTCGGATTCTGAGGACCTTCGGGTTTCAGCTTGGGTGTTATCTTCTTCTTCTTAGGGAGGTGCTTCTTAGGCGTGGATGACAATGTTCACTTCATTCTTGGCATCCACTGAAGGTCACAAGAGAGAAAGAGGGTTGAAAGGTAGAAATGGTTCGAAATGAGTGAGTTTGGGAAAGTCCGAGTGAAAAATTGAGTGAAAGCATTTGTTTTATCATTTGGGAATGTAAAACATCACCAAAAAACGTGGGAAAGTAAAAGAGGTGAAATAAAAATTACCGCAATACTAGTTTAAAGAATATCATAAATAATTTTCACAGTGAGATAGTTATCGGTTTTCATGGTGAGACAGTAAATGATCATTACAATGAAACATCAAGTGTTCGTCACAGTGACATAAAGAGTGAACTTCTTAGTGCGTCTTACGATGAGACAGCGAATGCCAGAACGTGAGTACAAAGTGCTAACGGTGAGACCATAAACATGAGAGATAATAACTTAGAAACCGTAATCATGAAACAGTAAAGTGAAAAATTGTAAAATATTGAACAGTAAGACATGTAAGATATTTATTTGAGATTTATCATGCCAAGGTCATGTAGGATGTAGTCTATTATCTCAAAATTTAATGGTTTATTGAATATATCATCAAGTTGATATTCAGTACCAATGAATTCTAAGGTAATGTCCCTTTTTTGATAATGATATCTCAAAAAGTGATGTCTTACATCAATATGTTTTGTCCTAGAATGTGAAACATTGTTTTTTGAGATGTTAGTAGCACTTGTGTTGTCACAATTTTTTGGTACATGTCTGAATTGATATCCATAATCTAGTAATGTGTGTTTCATCCACAAAATATTTGGACAACAACTGCCAGTAGCTATGTATTCAGCTTATGCAGTATATAATGCAATAGAATTTTGTTTCTTACTACACCATGATACTAGTGACTTTCCTAAAAGGTGACATGTTCTGGAGGTGCTCTCTCTATCTAACTTACATCCACCGAAGTCCGCATCAGAATAACTAACTAGTTAAAATGATTTTCCTTTAGGATAGAAAAGTCCTAGATTAGGTGTATGCTTCTAGTATTTGAAAATTTTCTTTACAATAGTTAAATGAGATTCTTTAGGATTTTATTGAAAACAAGCACACATAAACACCTTAAACATAATGTCCGGACAACTAGAAGTTAAGTAGAGTAAACCTCCAATCATTCCTCTATAAGTGGTTTCATCAACAGATTTTCCATCTTCATCAAGATCCTACTTATAGGTGGTACTCATTGGAGTGTCACTACTTTTAGTGTTATCCAATCCAATACGTTTTAGAAGATCTCTAGTGTTTTACTTTGAGTTAAAACAATCCCATCATTATTTTAAAGGATTTTAAATCCAAGAAAAAATTTTAGTTCACCCATTAAACACATTTCAAATTCGTTTTGCATCATTTTAGAAAAATCAATACATAATAATTTTTTTGAAGATCTGAAAATAATATCATCTACATAGATTTGAACAACTAAAACATCAATAGATATTCATTTTATAAAGAGGGTAGATTTATCTATTACTTTTTTAAAACCTTTGGAAATATGAAAAGTACTCAATCTGTCATAACATGCTCTTGGAGCTTTCATTAAACTATATAAAGCTATTTGATAGTTTGAAAATATGAATGGGAAAATGAGGATTTTTAAATCTAGGGGGTTGTTCAACAATGAAATCCTCAACTATATCCCATTTAAGAATGCACTATTAACATCCATTTTATATAGTTTGAAATTTAGATGTACAACATAAGAAAGTAGGATTCTTGATGGCTTCAAGTCTGGCTTCTGGAGCAAAGGACTTTTCATAGTCAATTCATTCTTCTTGACTATAACCTTGTGAAACTAACCTGGCCTTGTTCCTAAATATATTTCCAACTTCATCTACTTTATTTCTAAACATCCATTTAGTGCCTATGATGAATGTGTCCTTGAGTCATTCAACAAGTATCCAAATGTTGTTTCTTTCAAACTGATTACGTTATTCTCGCATATCCATTATCCAAAATTCATCATTGATGGAATCAACAATGTTTTTAGGTTCAATTTGGGAAAAGAAATCTTGATTTTCAAGATGATTTCTAAGAGAAGCTCTAGTTTGTGTTCCATTCTCTAAGTCTCCTACAACAACATCTAAGGGATGGTTTTTAAGGGTTATAACATTTTTAGAAAAAACGCCTTGTGATTTCAGGTAAGTCAATAGATTCAGGTTCATTATGATTTGATTGAAGATAATTTCAGAATTAGAAGATTTCCCCATTTATTTCATAGAGTATTTTGAGGATTTTGAGTTGATGTTCACATTTGATACATAATCCTCCAGATTTTCTAGGATGGTTCTATGCTCATGTGTGTCTATTTCATAAAACTTGATATGAACAGATTCTTCCACACATTTAGTTATGTTATTGAATACTCTATAAGATTTACGTAATATTGAGTAACCTAGGAAAATTCTATTATCACATTTGGATAAATATTTGTCATGATTATCGTTAGTGTTGAAAATAAATAATTTGAAACCAAAAACTCTAATGTAATTAACCTTAGGCTTCTTATTGTTCCAGAGATCATACGAGGTCTTTTTGAGAATTGGTATAATCAAGACTCTATTGATTATGTAGTATCCTGTATTAACAGCTTCATCCCAAAATTATAAATGTATGTCATATTCACTAAGCATTGTTCTAAAAATTTCTTGAAAGTTTCTATTCCTTCGTTCTACAACACCATTCTGCTGAGGTGTTCTTGGGGCAGAGAAATTGTGACTATAACCATTTTGTGATAAAAAAGATTCAAACTCTTTATTTTGAAACTCACATCCATGACCACTTCTTAAAGATATAATTTTAAGGCCACTAAGGTCTTCTACAGACTTGGAATACTTAGTAAAATAAGACCATGCTTCAATTTTTTGAGCCATAAAAAAGGTCCAGATATATCCAGAGAAATAATCTACCAGAACATAAACATAGTTCTTCCCATTTAAACTAGAAAATCTATATGGTCCAAACAAATCCATGTGAACCAATTCGAGAGGATGAGAAGTATAAAATTGTTTCTTTGGTTTAAAAGATATTTTGTGTTGTTTTCCCTTTTGATAAGGATTACACACTTTGTCATTTGAAAACCCATGTTCGGGTAAGTCTTTAACTAGGCATATTCTAGTTAGCTTTCTAAGGGAGTGAACATTATAGTTTCATATTCCCATATGCAAGAGCCAAGACTCATTATGAAATACACTTAAACATGAATCATTTTGAGAATTTAAGGAATCTAATTTAACAGAATAAACGCTCTCAATCCTTGATGTAGAAAATACTAATTCATCTTTAGTATTAAAGACATTAGAGGCGTCATTTTCAAATTTAACATGAAATCCATCAGCACATAATTGTGAGATACTGAGAAGATTATATTTTAAACCATTAACCAACAGTATTTTAGAAATTAAAGTCGAATCAGAGTTACAATCTGGCCTAAGACAATGATCTTCCCTTTGGAATTGTCACCAAATGTGACATGTCCTCTATCTACTTTTATCAGATTCTTGAATCATGAATAGTCTCCTGTCAGGTGCCTTGAACACCCACTGTCCATGTACCATAGATTCTTGCAGGATATCTTTAAGTAGCTTTCATATAACATGATCAAGCCAAGATAGATTTTGGTACCCATACTTTTTTTGGTCCAGTAACATTTGTAATAAGTTCCTTAGGAACCCATATTTGTCTTATAGGTTTCATATAAGCATTATGTAAAGTGTTTGAAAAGTAAACTACATTTGGTCCAAAAAAACTTGAAACAGTAGAGTATGTATCTCGACTCGAGCTAGTTGAGTAGTGTCCAGAACTGGGAACAAAACTATATGTCCTAGACTTGGAAAGAAAATTTGTTCTACCAAGGATTCTTTTACCAAGTTGATAACTAATTCTAGGATTATATTTGGGGGCAATGTGTTTTCCTAGCATTTGAATAAGGGTATTTTTCCCATTAGTAAAATTTTTTAAGTCACTTTTTAATTATTCATTAGAAATTTTTAATTCATTGTTTTCTTTGAGCAGTTGAGCATTATTTTCCTTTTCAATTGTAAGTTCATATTTTACATTTGTAGGTAGAGCATTTTGTTTTTCAATGATTTATATTTATCTTTTAATTCATTTCACATCTCTTAAAAAATGATGCACTTTTCAAAAATTTCTTCATTATTCATATTTTCAGAGTCACTTTCCATTTCAAAATAGTATGAATTATGCATAGAAGTGTTTATTGTTACCTTATTTGTGTTTGTCATAAAACACATATTGGCTTTGTTACCCTGTTAATCATGTGATGTCTTTGAGTCGTTTGAACTATCCTCAGAGGCACTCCATGTTTCTTTCATTGTGTTTTTGTACTTCTTGCCCTTATCCTCATACTTCTTCTTATATTTGTGCTTTGGATAGTCAGCCTTTATATGTCCTTTGCATTTACATTCATATCACACCATTTCATTAGTTTTATTACTTCTTTTACAGTCTTTTTTCTAGTTTCCTTTTCGCTCATAGTTACCCTTGAAGTTAGGATTTCGGAAAAAGTTATTCTTTTTGTAAAATCGTTTGAATCTTCTGGCCAACTGATCCATCTACTCATCACTGTCAGGTGATGATAGTTCAGTGGTGGAAATTTCTGCAGAAGCATCCAATTTCCTTTTGACTTTGTGCTTTGAGAAGGTGGTCTTGAATGAAAAAGATTTTCTCTTTGGTTCATCCTTCTCTTCTTTGTTAACTTTCATCTCTTACTCATACATCATCAGTTTCCCAATGAGTTCTTTTATAGGTATCTTTCTTATGTTTCACAATTCTCTAATTGAGATAGAGGTTCCCCTCCATCTGTCAGGTAGACATCTAAGGATTCTCATGATATGTTCTTTGGCAGTGACTTCTCTTCCAATAGAAATCATTGTGTTGACAATTACATTGAACCTAAGATACATGTCAGAAATAGTCTCATCAAGTTTCATCTTAAAATTATCATATTTTACAGTATATGTATTATGTATCATTTCATTTACACTAGATGTGCCTTCATGTGAGACTGAAAAAGTATCCCAAATTTCATGAGTAGTTTTACAGGCAGAAATCCTATTAAATTCTTAATCTCCAAAGGAACAGTCTAAAGCATTCATGGCATTACAATTGTTATTTTATGCATGTTTTGTAGGGTCATCCCATGTAATTATATCAGTAACAAGATGTTTGTATTCTTCTATAATGGATGACCAAATTTCAAAGCTCATGCCTTGTAAATGCATTCTCATATTAATTTTCCTTTGAGAATAGTAGGTTCAATTAAAGAATGGTGGTCCGTTGGTTGCAGCACCTTCCAATATATTATACATACTAACAAATTACTTTAAAAGAGTTTTAAATTTAGAATTAACATAAATTTACAGATTGTTAAATTAATACTACAATCACAGTTGAGTAATAATACACAGATCCCTAATAAAAGAATCCTCTGATACCAAATGTTGGTCGAAGTAGTTCACTCAATAGGGGGGGGGGGTGAATTGAGTGACTATAAAAATTTCTATTACAAAAATATTATTTTAAAAGAAATGGCTTTCCCAAAAAATGGATACATCCCAGTTAATCAAGGTTATACAGTTATAATAGATTGACTGTTTAAACAACTTCTTAGAATATTGATTAATTCTCAGTAATCTTACTATGTATTTTTAATATTAGTTTTTAAGTTATCCTATTAAGACAAATCAGTTATAACTTCATTCCAAGACTAACTATCAAAGTGAAATTAAAGTTTTCTAGATTATGCAATATAGAAGTAAAACAATGAAGACTAAAATTAAACAGCACATCGGATATAAAACAAGTGGTTCAATCTCAAGCCGAGACCTAATCCACTCCACTTGGTGATCACCATCCACCAAGTAGTTTATATAGATAAACATTGATCCACACCCTGGATCAGGGTTAACAATAGTACATATAATGTTCAGGTCACACAGGGACGTCTTCTATAGTTTTCGTGCGTAAAAAAAACAATAACCATGACACATAGGGACCTCTTCCACTGTTATCATGGGTAAACAGAAATATAGAGAGTTTGGTGTAAGGATTTAGAAAAACTTCAGTTTATCACATGATTCAGTGTGTGTGTGGAATATACAAATTACACACACTAATCAAAAGGTAAGTAAAAGAATCACTAAGAGAGATTAGATATGAGTTTATAAAAGCTCTAGTGATTAGAACTGCAGCTCTGGACTCCATTGATTTATCAGAAATGCGTCTGAGTACTTCTCTGGTTTATGTCTTCAAAAATAGTGGGTCACGATTCATCTTGTGTTCTCCATGAGCTTTGACAATGTGCAGATGTTCTTTAGACTCCAGCATAGTTCGTATGGTCTTCATTATATTTTGATTGTATGCATGTGAAAATAATGTCTTTTAAAATCTTGCAAAGTGTTCTTCATGGTTGTGCTCACATGCTTGTTTTTCTCTTCAGTATCGCGCGCTTTATTTCTCTTGGTCACTCTCCAATAATTATCTTTGAGTGTATGAGTTTTAGTCGACCGGTTCCATGTGTTTCATGCCCCGTACCTCATAATATGTATAACAAGAAACATTAATTAGTTCAGTGAATTAAAGGCATCAAATATGACTGTGAAGAATTAAATTTAAATAAGACAAAATAGTTTAAGAAACAGTGTCACAGTATGTTTTGAAAATGGTGTCTCCTTCATGGTGTCTGAGTGTCACGCTCTGAGTGTCACGGTGTCTGAGTTTCACAGGATGAGTGTCACAGTGTCTAATCATCATGGGGTCTTGCTTACGGTGTCTGGCTAACTGTGTCTTGATAACTATGTCTTGCTTCACGGTGTCTGGCTAACTGTGTCTGGCATCACAGTGTCTAGCTAACTATGTATGGCTTCACGGTGTCTGCCTAACTGTGTCTGGCATCACATTGTCATGTACATACGAAAATAAATGTATTCAGATATAATCAGTCATATGAATGAATTGGATTGAGCTTAACCATTATAAAGCATGAGAGAACTTGAAACACAAATACACATGACTGGATATGATTTATATGAGTTAGCTAGGTTGAATGAGATTTGTGATAATTAATGAGATTTTTGATCATTAATGAGATTTGTGATCATTAAAACATGATTAATACATGAGGAGTCCAACAATCATCATTTTCAGAATCATTGATAAAGGATCCCATTATCAGCATTAAAAATTGATGAAAAAGGTACCCTTTATCAGCGTATTTAGTTGTGTGGAGAAAGGCACTATTTATTACTGAATTTATTAGTATTGTTAATGTATAATACTTCATTATGATGTTTTAACACATTGCATCCCTTCAAATAGGGAATTTTGTATTGCACTGCAAAAGAACATTGCAAGATTAGAGACATCCCCAAAAAATAAGAAAAATAAAATTGAAATACAAAATTGAAATGAAATAAAATTATCAAAACAAATACAACAAAATAAAAATATTGTGGAGAAAAATAAATCAACTGTATGAAATAAAAAACCACCCCATATTGAAAAAAATAATTCACTTAAATAAAAATTAATTATTTTGTTATTAATAATATAAATAAATAAATGAAATAGAAAGTGTTGATTTTAAGCAATCCTTTGAGTAATACCAACAACAATGCATATCAATTTGAATTGTAGTTGATTATTTCACATCAAACCATTTATTGTTCATATTAAAAAAATATATTTGATTAAATTGAAAAAAATTATAAGGTAAAATTTATAAGGAAATTAATTCTTCTGTAGAAGATAAAATGATGAGAAGACAATCTAGGATCATTTACTTGGTTTTGGTGATGTGAAGCTATTTTAAACTAAAATGAAACTTTTATTTTGAAAAGACACACTTGCAGTCATACTGGTCACACGATGAGTCATATTTAGGTGAAGATGATTCATACACATCTCAATTTACTTATGGAACATTGTTTTAAAGTGTCAAAACAATCCAAATGTGTTTCTTCAATTTTTAGTATAAAACATATGTTTTTTTTTGAAATTTAATTTCTTTTGGGAAACATAAACTTTGAGAGATACCTATCAAATTTTTTTGTGGATTTATTTAAAAATTATACAGACACATCAATACTAAAATATGAAACGTTTTCATAAATTATAAA
Source organism: Viscum album (assembly GCA_963277665.1). Taxonomy (NCBI): domain Eukaryota; kingdom Viridiplantae; phylum Streptophyta; class Magnoliopsida; order Santalales; family Viscaceae; genus Viscum; species Viscum album. Next base: position 744,162,151 of record OY728156.1, read on the forward strand.
TACAATACTTGCATGTTTTCATGTTTTTCAGTGAGTGAAACATTTTGAACTAAAATGTAAATTTTTAATTGATAATAGAATCTTTGGGTCATACAGGGGACATCGACAATCAGATTGTGGTGAAGATGATTCTTACATGTCACAAATGACTTATGGATCATTTTCATAAATTATCAAAATAATCCAAATTGTTTTCTAAATTTTCAGTATGTCAGTAGCCGATTTTATAATAATATAAATTTTAAATAAAAATACGCACAATGATTCAAACTAGTGACACCGTCCATCAGATTGATGTGAAACTAATTCTTCGACATCCTAACTGACTTATGGATAATTTTACTAGATATATGTTTTCACTATTTTGAGTACACCCTTATGGTTTTTACTGAAATATCATTTTAAACTGGAAACCTAATCTCTGGGTTATATCTGTCATATAAAGTGTGGGATTGATGTGATACTAATTCCTAAGAAGAAAAAATGAATAACGAATAATTTTTCAAAATTATCAAGACAATACGAGCATGTTATCTTATTTTTCAGTGACTGAACCTTTTTCATACAAAATTTTGAATTTTAAAATAATAATATACTTTGATTCATACTGGTAACATCATTTATCGGATTGAGATGGGGACGATTCCTTTAAAAAAATGACTTATCAATAATTTTTATAATGTATAAAATAATTTGAATCTATTTTCTCTGTTTTTAGTATGTCAATTGATTTTTTTTCTAAAATTAATTTATATTTTAAATAAAAAGACGCACTGGGAGTCATTAAGGGGATATCATACATATGATTGAGTTTTGACTGATTACTACACATTATAAATGACATATGGATCATTTATCTAATGTATAAAAAGAATTCATACGATTTTTCTTAGTTTTGAGTATACCACTTAATTTTTTTTACTAAAATGACATTTTAAACTAGAAACACACACTTTATGTACTACTCATCACATTATCCATGGGTTTGATGTTATATTAATTCTCAATCATAAAAAATTAATTATGAATCATTTTCATAATTTATCAAGGCAATCTGAGAATGTTTTTCTCAGTTCTTAGTGAGTAATAGGTTTTTGAACTATTATTTCAATTTTTAACTGATAATGGAAACTTTGAGTCATACTGATAACATTGTGTATCATATTAGGATTCAGGTAATTACAAAATATCAATAATGGTTTATATGTCATTTTTCAAAAGTATCAAATTGATCTGAATATGTTTCTTAGATTTCAGTATGTTAGTTTTCTTTTTCTCTAAAATTAAGGGCAATTTTAAATAAGAATGACATTCTCGGAGTCATATCTGTCAAACATTGCATCATATTGAGTTTTTTATGATTCATACTCATGCCAAATGACATGTGGATATTTTTTATAAGGTACCAAAAATTAAGAATTCATTTCCTCAATTTTGAGAATGTCAGTTGTCTTTTTTACTAAAATTATTATTAATTTTTTAATAATTCATTGTGTCATACTAGTGAAAAAACAAATTCGTATTAATGTACGACTATCTCCTAAAGATCCCAAATGGCATTGTGATTATATTTATAATGTATTCAATCAATATGGATGTGTATTCTCAGTTTTGAGTACACCACATTTGTTTTTTACTAAAATATCATTCTAAACTGGAAAAACATGTTGAGTTATACCAGTTAAAACATTTGTGGGTTCGATGTGAGAATGATTCCTTAACACGATAATGGATTTTGAATGTTTTTACTAAAATATAGATACATTATGAGTATCATTTATTAGTTTTCAATGAGTGATAATTTTTTTCTTGAATTCCAATTTTAAACAGATAACATACACATTGAGTCATACTGGGAAAATCATGTACTAGAATGAGGTGCAAGTGATTCTGAGAGAAAAAAATTATAGACCATTTTAATAAACTAAACAAATAATACAAATTAACTTAATTAGGCTAATAGCATTTAATATGACTTTTTTATTAAAATTAGTGTCAATTATGTCTTAAAAGATGCACTTGGATTCATACTAGTCAAATCATGATTTAGAATGAGGTATGAATGATTTCTAAATTTCCCTAATGACTATGGTATATTTTTCATTATTTATGAAAAAAATATGAATGTTTCTTATCTATTTTGACTGTGTCACTTTTTCCCCTAAAATGACATTTCATATAGGAAAGATACACATTGAGCTATACCAGTCACATAATATGCCAGTATTATGTGATACTTATTCCTACATATAAATAATGAATTATTAATCGTTGTCCTGAATTATCAAGACAACCCTATCCAATTTTATTGGTTTTAAGTGAGTAATGTTCTTTGAACATTAACATCTATTTTAAACAGATATCCAACACTTTCAGTCATACCGAACACATAATGTATCATATTGATGTTTGGTTGATTCCTACATATCAAAAATGACATATTGATTGTTTTCATAAAGTAAAAAATACAACATTAACGTGTTTTAGTATATTTAAGTATATGATGTGTGTTTGTTACTAAAATAAAAATTATCAACAAAAACCATATTGTCTGAGTCACACCGGTCACACCGTGCATTAGATTATGGTGAAGTTGATTGAGTATGTGATGGGTATTTTTCATCCAACCATATTCCACAAGATATAATAGAAATAAATGTTACATTTTTAAGGATGAAGAAACCTCATGCTTTCTGAAACACCTGATCCAAAATCACCATGATCTCTTCTTTTTGGCCTATTGTATATGATTGAAGGAAAATATATCTTCACAAACGTTTGGTGAAAAAATTATTAAAAAAATGAAAAGGAAAATAACTTAAAAATATTAGATAAAATTGAGAAATAAATTAACTAAATATGTTTTAGTAATTAACCTTTTCATTATGGTTGTACACATTTTTTTACCCACTTCCTTGTAGTTATTATCTTTTCTTCTTCAAAAATTTGTAATCTCTCATAAGCATGAGAATCATGGAACAAACCCCCACAACTATAGAAAAATAGGTCACTTGTATAATAAAAAAACTCTTCAGTTATTAATGATATAATTATATAAATTAAACCTAAATATGAAACAATATATCAATAAAATGTCAATTTTAAACTAAAAACACACTATTTGATTCATTTTGGGTGAAACATGTATTACATTGAGGTATGGTGGATTCTATATTGAATTTTTATGAAATAGTGCATTCAATATGCTGGGTCAACTAACAATATTGTATTTTATTAACTGAGGATGTTTAGGGAATTAGAGAATAAAAATAAAATTGTATCATCATGAGTGAATCATCTATATTGAGTGAATGATAATAGCACACGATTTTTGTCCCTATTAATGAATTCATTCATTGCAATAAATCATTCACCATTAGTGTAATACTATCACAATTAAATGATTGAACTAAAAAAAATATTTCCAAATGAGTTTTTATGGACTATAATAAAATATATCTTACCCCTTCACCATTATAGTGATTAAAAACTCCATGATAATTTAATTACCTTATTTGATTAAAAAAATATTATTAGGAACCATTATGTATTTTAAGAAGACACTAAACTCCATTATAATTCTTTTACCCCTTTTCAACTATATTAAACGTCATTATATCTATTTATATCCTACAAATGACATGGAAATCTAGTGCATTGATTAAGTCTTCTTTGATTGTGCTGTATATTAGAATATATTTTTAAATATTTTGGGTGTTAGTAAACTCCAACACAACATAATAATTATTTTTTCAAAAAATATGGTAATATTCATATTCTCATATTTTTTTATTGAGAATGGTTATCATTTTTTATTAATGATTTTGTTAACATGGTTAATTTTACATAAAGAATGTTCACATGTATAATTAATGTTATTTTTATGGATTTCACAAGAATTTTTGATATTATAACATGTATATAGTTGATGAAAAAATATCCCAAATAATTACACCACCCACCCATGTAAAACCACTTTGTCATTCCTTTCTAAAAATTAATGATTCATTCATTAAAATTTTGTATTTATTTATTTAGTGTGTTTGGATAAATTCACTAGAATAATTTTTAAAGGGGTCTTAATTGTAATTTTTCGATGCTTTCTGATTTCATTTTAAATGGGTCCTTTAATTTTAGGTATTTATTCAAAAGGTAGTTTATTTATATTTTATGCCATGTTTATTTTGAAACCATCCATCCTCAATGACTACAATATCTCAATTATAGTTTTCCTTAAATAGTTCTTTCAAAAAATGAATAGCATTGGTGGTTGATTACAAACATATTTATTCATTGATTTTTTTGGATTATATTTTTTTGATTATTGGATTGGTATTTTACCACCTTCAAGTGATTTTTTATCATCTAATATGACCCTTTTTTTGATGTTTAGTGAAATCATAGGCTAGAAACTACATCTGTTTTTTGTTGTGGTTTAGTATTTTCTTGGTGATGGGATTCATTAAAACATTGATAATACATTATAGTGTATGAAATGTTCTAAAAAATATTACACACTATGAAAATAATTTTTAAAAAATAAGTGTTGTTTTATTTGTTCATGAAAATATACCACCACTTAAATTATTATACAAAATCACATAAACAAGTAGTGAAAATATTTTTTCAATAAGCCACCTGATAAACTTTACCAATAAAACACATCATAAGTTAGTAGTGTTTTGAGACCTTTTCAACAGTTTTTTTCTAAAACCCAATCTTGGTATGATGCTCATTCCACTCCATTTCCTATCAATTTTGTTATTCGCAATCCAGCACTTCATATTTATATTTTCCTCTATCTCTACCAATATCTATGATTCTTATTCTTCTTCCTCATTAGTAACTCTCTTTGGATCCTCCCCTAACTCAACCTACACCTCCACCTCCTCCTACGTCATCACTAATGCATCTGAGATTTCCTAAAGTTCTCATTTTTTTCAATCCAATGTTTTGTCTTCTCCGTTGACTCTGTCTCCACCAAGGTCTCCGCCTCTCCATCATCCTCCACCATGGTCTCTTAATTTTTCTCCCCTTATACCTCTTCTTTATTCCTCCATCTCTGTCTCCAAATCCACCTCCATTTCCACATCCTCCGTTTTCCAGAAAAAATTGTTTTATAGTTATATCTTTTAAACCAATTGATTTCGTCCATTATAACTATCCTTGAGAAAATAATAAAAAATAATATATAAGCCTACTCACACTAATTCATCAAAAAACAATATATATTTCTAACGTCATAGATCATACTAAATCATAAACATAAAATATAATCACCTGAATTTTTTTCAAAAATCATTCGGATGACATCTACGCTTCCCAGTTATCTCAAAAAAATTTACATCTTCTTTAGAGCATGATGGATTTGAAAAGTGTTGATAGTAATGGGAAAATATAGAGTAAGAAATTATTAATAAATATATTTAATGAACTGTTAATTAACCTCAGATATTATATTTTGGAGGATTCTTTTATTTTAATTCATTATATAATTTATCATAAATTTTCAAACATAATATTCACGATTATTTACATTATATTTCTTCAAAACCCACAAATACATTGACCAAAATACATAACATTTTTAGAAATAATTTTTTATAATTAAATAATTATCTATATTCCTTAATGTGTTTCCTTTTTTTAGTAACCCACTGGATTTATCTGTTCCAACACTGACTTGATCAATTGATTCATCCTATATTTAGTAAACTCTCGAACATAACAAATTTTTTATTCATACATAGGATGAAACATATAAATTAAGTCTTTTCTATAAAATATTTATTTTAGTTTATTAAAAATTCACAATACTCATCATTTTTGGTCGGTTTGTAGGATATCCATGCATCAGATCGAAAAAAATAATTTCTAGTGTCCAGATTGACTGTGATCTGCATCCAATGCTACATAAAAATTTAAAAACAGAAAAGTAAGAAAAAATTAAAAATAAATTGTATAATATTAGATTGTATAGTTTTACTTTTTCAATTTAGGAATAATAAATAGTCCCTCTTAATTTTTTTCTCTATTTCCTTGAGTACATCATCTCTATTCTTCTCACTTTATTCTTTATCCATTGTAAATTTTTTGACAAAGATAATATAAATATTAATAAATCCAAACCACGCTTCACACATTTTTTACCATTACATATTAGTAATATAAATTCCTATAGAAAATATGAATAGTTTTTAACCTTCATAAACATATTTATTCACTATTCATACATATATTTTATAATAATTTACCTTATGTATGTATTCAAAACTGATACTACTAGTCATTCAAGCTTGAGAAACTCATTAATTATCTTAAGAACAGTTAAATCAATTGAGAAATTTCAATATATTTATTTTTCAAAATGAATTTAAGGAATATTTGAATCTTTAAATGTGGTATCTATATTATTTTTTAATGATAAATAATATTTATATTGAATTTGGGGGGATAAGGTACTCCATAAAAGTCATTTCAATTTTTTGGTCAATTCAATGGATTGTCTTGACTGAACCATTAATTATTCCATATCATTATCAATATGTAATATTATAACTCACTTCATTAATTTTTGTCCAACTATTTCAATTAATTTATTTCATAAAATTTATTATGTTCATACCATATGTATCTTTATAACATTGTACTTCTATTTTATGAAACTTCAAATAGCATCATTAGCCATTTTAATATATAAATCATCAAGAGGAAATTGAATCTCAACTACTGGTTCATGGTCTACCTCAATCCCCACTGTGATGTGACAACTGGGGATGTCTTTATGGTATGTCATGTTTCCTAGTATAATAAGCACTATACCTTTCACAATAAGGTGATGCATCATTGTTGGAATATAGAAATCACATATATAATACCCTTTATAATTGTAGTAAAATAAAGTTATCAGATTTTGGTTATTAACTTTTATGGGAAAGAGTAATTAAAAAATTTATTACCTTGGGTATGTTATGGGGTTCGAGGGAATGACTATCCACAATGCTAGTGGATTCATTCTGTTCAAGCATGGATATTTGTTTTACTATATGTTTTCATTGATACTTTCTCATACATTGGTCTCCCAAACCAGACCAAGAAAATAATATCTTACAATGAGCCCATTTTTTTCTAAAATCATCTCACTATATAATATGAATCTACATGTGGTTTTATGATCTTGAAACATGTTTGAGGTTACACTACAAAACCTTATCCTCTGATGCGGCCATATTGTTATGGTCGATTTAAAGATACTAAAAGACATTTTTCTTAAGATACGATCGTTATCAATTATTTTTTATAAACCATATAAACAAATATGAACAGAAAGTGGGATTTTTATATTATATTGTGACAAATAATAATTATTTACTATTATTTTATACTTTCACATGATTACCATAATTATTTTGTGCTTTCATCAATTACATTACCCTCATTGTTAATGTGATCCTTCTTCTAAGGAACATTACATGGGAAGGAAGTGGCTTCAAGATTTGATTCATTGATCCGCAAAATAAGAAAAGAAACTTATTTTGTTTTATATCACATAAAAAATTTATTGATTATTTAAATTACATACCAATTTTTTATCCAGTGAGGCGTACTATATTTGTGCTTTATGATAGGGGTACATTGGTTTTGATGCATGTAAATTATTTTCAACAAATTTTTTCTATTTCATAAATTAACTATTTTGAATAAAATTGGATAAAATAAATATTTTAAAATAATATATTATTCCCTGAAATATAACTAAATTAATTTCTCATTGCAATTATTCATGAATAATTCCATGTGTCTTTCTTTATATTTTGTGTATAACTAACTGGTGGGTGAGTCTTTAATTTCCCATTAGTATCCCTAAGATTAAATATCTTAATAATGTTATGAATGCCTCTATGAGATTTCTAGTGACCATTAAGTCTACATTATAATGGAAATATTCTAAAATAAATTAACTATGAAAGGAATAATGAAAATTAATTCAATGTTTCATTATATAATTTTTTGGTAAAATATGGAAAGTATATTGTAACATTATCATTATATCATTCCAAAGGTGTTTTTAAATTATAGGTTGGGTTTGTCTGAATGAATTAATTTCAATTGGAACATTCACCCTCATTGTGACCCTTTCATAACTAATTAACATCGATTTCTTGATGTCCATTGTTTTTACATGTTGATTCCAACCAACCTCTGATTTTATACCCTGACTGCTTACCTTGATAATTTTATTCAAAACAATGATGTTGTGTCATTGTTGTTGTTTTGATACCCATGATTTTCATACCTTGATATTTCTATAGTTTCATAATCAACAGTATGTTCTTCCTTGGGATTAGTGACATCATCATGGGTTTAACACTGGGTTTTTATGAGTAGTCAAACATTCAATTCTTCTCAAATAAAAATAATGTAAACACATAAAAATGATTTGATAAGGGTCACACACATTCCCTATTGAAAACATGGTGAATTATTTAAATACAACATCATAATCGTTTTTAAAAAAAGTAAAATTTATAAATTTTGATGGAAATGTATAGTTGAATTTTAGAAAGAATCACTCAACTTTGGTAGTGATTATCCTACGAATTCATCCACATGTGAATGTTATAGACAAATTTCATCCCCATCAGTTTCATCACCCATACAATTATTATTTAATTTTGTTTATTGGTAATCATTATCTATCTCTTTTGAAAATTCACATATGTTTCATGACCTACTCTGAGTAGTAGTCATCAGATACAGGGTATTAGAGGTCATTTTATAGGACTACTTGTCAGAGTAGTCGAAGAAAAATAAGAGAGATGGGGGATAAGCACAATCCACAAAATGAAATAATAACTATTTAGGAGATGAAGCTAGTGAGGACAATAGTTTTCTCTATAAAACACTTTAAAGTAAAAAATAATTAATTAAATTTTAAAATATCATCTAAAAATTATAAATGTTCCCTCACACTACCGGGATAATATCAACTCATCCCCAGTAAGTTGTACCCACTCTAATATATGTTAGTAGTCCTTTTCCCTTACCTTTATCTCAAATATAGGATCCTTAAATCCACATATCTTTATTTGTACGATTTGAGTATAAAAATAATCGAGTAAATTCTAACAGAGTCCATAAAATATTCAACAATTCATATATTTTAATATATTTTCTAAGTAGTAAAACTCAAAATATGTATGTATGTAAAGCGATTGTGAACTAACCTAGAAACCATGGTAATCAAATATACCGACTTTATTTCATGCCTATTAATTATACTAGTCATACCATAATTTACACCATACTTGTCACAAAACATTCCAATCAATTCACTAATAAGGGGGTAACATTTCGATATGAGAAAATACTATTTATCTCCCTCGGGAAATAACCACATAACAAGTACCATGATATTCAACCTCAGACCCGTAGCATCCGAGACTATCCCTCCAGGATAACCATCACATGTATTTATTCCATCCAAATAATGAAATGGGTATAAAATATATATATTTTTTATAAGTGAATTTGAAATATAGGGAAGTATTAACATAATTAGTTCCATTTTGAAATAACCACACAATGAGGGACATAATGCATTAGTTATTCCTAACATATTAAAAAACATAAAGAATAAGAAAAAAATGACACATCTCCCTCACCATATCCATTGATAAATCACTAACATGTATATAGTAACTCACATTCTAACATATTATACATGGCCTTCATGTAAAACACAACATCATCTAAAATATGAAAAAAATATATTTTAATCACATACACACATGTATTTATTGTTGAAAAATATTATCATCATTCATTTTTTTGTATATTAAAAATAATATCAAATACTATTAATTTATTATTCAAAAAATAAATATTAATTTAAGATTTTTTCTTAATTCAACAAAAAAAATTAGTTACAAGATACTTATAATATAACAATTTTCAAAAGGAATTATTCTTGAGAAGAAATTATTAGACATGTAAACATCAAAAATTAGCCAAACAATCAGTAAAAATGTATAAAACGTTAAAAATTAATAATTACATAATAAAACTCATAGAATTTATCTGTTTCTAAAATAATAATGTTATAAAAAACATTATTCTTGATTTTATTATAATAAAAATAGTTCTGTATTTCAAAAAATTGTTTATAAATGTGTATTGTTTTATTTTACAATAAAAGGATTATTGAGAACAATATTTTTGTATGATTTTAGAAAAATAATTGGAAGAACATATTCATCCTATCAACCTATATATATTATAAACCATTTCTTTTGAAAAATATAATATCAAATATGTATATAAAAACTATAACTAATATAGTATCATAAAAATAAAATTTCTTAATCGAATAATAAAACAAGATAATCACTAAAATTTTACTATTAGAGAATGTTTAATACATAATAACTATTCAAGATTTTATATATCCTATTTTTCTCAAATCAAACGAATTTAAAACCATTTAATTTTATTTATTATGTTCAAAATTATTCTAAAACCCTTATCCATGGAGTTATTTAATTAGTATTGAATTATTTATCTCATGAATAATATATTACAAGGGTTAGTAAAAATTAAATTCTTTATTTTCAAAAAGTTGTCTAAAAGACATAAATTATAAAATCATACAAATCCTACCTGATTCAAATATTGTTAAATTAATATATATAAACTTTTCCTTAATGGAAACCAAGATTTAAATTATATATTTAATGAGAAACTATTGGAGAAATTTAATTAGAAAAAAAAATAGAAACTAATTATCTAAAAAATAAAATAAAACCTAGAACTTAATGCTTTTTATACAAAATTTATCACATGTATACTATAAACTCACTCATATAAAAAAAATAAAAAAATGATATTTTAATTTTTTTCCTTTTAACATATTACATTTCATGATTATAATTTTCTAATCATAAATTTTCATTTTTTATTACCTTAATAAAAACATAAATATTTTAGAAAATGCTATAATATAAAATAATTGAAGTTGAGAATCAATATTTTTTGAACCAAGTATTCATTTAATACATTATATTAACTTTTTATTAATATAATATTAACATATGTATGAAAATAAATATATATATAATTGTATAATTATTTTTTAAAAAGTAAATAACTTGTTAAATACAAATCATAGTGGCCTATAATAGTGTAGTTCGAGGGATTTAAGAATTATTTACCATTAACAGACATCATAGAGAGACCTAATTCCTTGGAAAATATACATGGATATTTTGGTCCTTCCAACTAAATATATAATGGATAAATTTATATTTTCTTCCATAATATTCTTGGCGAAACTCAAATGCTTATAATAAATTCCATTGGACAACATATTTAGTAGGTAATTGGCCAATTGGTTGTACTTTGTGATATGAACATGTTTGGAAAGATGAAGATTTAATTACAGTAATTAATGGAATGACAACCTTATCGATGCACAATAAAATACTAAACAAAACATCCTTTAAGTACTCTATAATAGAAGATCTCACCCCAGGAGAATCCACAATGACAGATATGATGGAATGAATGAGTCCCCAAGAAACTCGAAAGATACATGAGTGATTATTGTCACATGAAAGGAAATAATGAGGAAGATGGAGAGAGACCAATTAAGATTATAGAGTTACGGGAGAACATAAGTAGGGTTCATTTTGGTTGAGAACATAAAAAAACGCAAACCACAGAAGCCAATCAAGAAATCAATGAGAGAGGAAAAGGAGAAAATAACATGCCTTGGATTCTAGACTTGATTTGTTTGAGAGAACGTAGAGGAGGAGCGCTGATAGCCTATGAGTTCTAAAATATCTTGATAATCATGACTAAATCAGTCATGGTTTGGTTTATTTTAAATAGATGGGGTAATTTTATCAGTGCATACAAAAAAACACTAATACAGACACACTTTATGAGTGCTAAATTGATAATCACTTATAAAATGCATCTTTATCAGTGCTAAAAAATAATTGATAAAATCTATCTTTATCAGCACTAAAGTTCTAGCAATGATAAACCTTTATCTTTATCAACTCTAAACAAGGGGTAATGAACTAAATCTTTATCAATGCTACATCTTTATTGCTGATAATGAATTTATAATTATAATTGTAAATAACGATATTATAAATATATTAATGCATTCATATATTTTTTTATAGTTTTTTTAAAATATAAATATATAATTATTTAAACATATTTACATAAATACTTTCTAAATGAAATAATATTATTTTATTTACAATTATAATTACATGAGTTTATAAATATAGTAACTATATATTTATAAACATATAGATAATTAATTATTTATAATTATAAATATATTTCCATCAATATGTATAAATATATAATAAATATATATAAATATGAATACAGTAAATATATTCATTATACAAATATGTTTATTATAATTTTCTAATTATTTAATTATATAAGTATTTATTAATAAGTATATGAATACTTTTAAAAAATAATATTTATCTATTTATATCATTATATATATTTATATAATTATTTATATATATATTTCCCCCATAGTGTGGCTTAGTGGTAGCTGCCCCTATGCGTATCGACTTCAAGTCTCATCGGGTACATCTCGACACTGAATGTTGCCTTCTTTTCTTTATAATGTAGGCCCTTTACCCAAATAATTTGATGCTTCTGCATCAAAATATAAATATATATATATAATAAATATAAATATAGTATATTCAATTATTAAATTGAATTAATATAATAATTTATTTATTTATTTATATTTGTAAAAAAATTAAATAAAATTTATTTCATTATATAAATTTTTAAATATATGAAATATGATTTTATAAATATATATATATTTATAAATATTTGTTTACTAATATATTTATAACATTTTTAATGAATATATAATATTAAATACAGGAATTTTAGAAATGAGAGTAACTGAATATCTAAAAAATAGTACACATTAAAAATATTGATAAAATGGATAAGATTTATTAATTAAATATAAATTAATAAAAGAATATGGATATAAGTTGAGGTAAAGAGGAATATGTATTGAAGATACTAGAACATGTTAAATTAATATATTGAAATAAATAATAGAAATTGATTTAACTCAAAAAATAATTAATCATTTACTATAATAATATTAAAAATAAATAAATAAAATTGACCAATTAAAAAAATAATATAATCAATGTATCATGTTATAATAAAATTATAAAATATACTAAAATTTGTATAAAATGCATAAATATTAATGGTTTGTGTTTCAATATAAGATTTCAATAATTGCATAAATATTTGTGTGTGTGTGTTGTATATGAAAATGAATTATTTACTTATATTTATGTGGAATCAGTGAAACACATGTTTTATATATGTTAAATTGAAAAATAAAATAACATTAAAAATGTGAAAGTCAATAATATGTTTGTAAATATTATATTTCCATCATTTTAAATATATATTTATATTTATTTTATATTAAGTATTACTATTTATAATAAATAAATAGACATTAAACTTATACATTTTTATTAATATTGTTTTCATTAATACTTTTTGTAATAATTTTGTAGTGTATTAATTGTTTGTTTTTTCTTTTAATTATTACAATCTAGTAATTTTTAATTATTTCTAATTATCACAGTTTATTAATTTCATATATCTAAATTTAATATATAATATTTATTTGTATTTAAAACACACACACATATATATATTTTAATTTTATTCATTTTTATCAGTAATTATTTTATTAATAAAATTTTAAATATTTTTATTAATTTTATCATTCTTAATTTTTAGTTGTTTAAATAATTTATATTATTCATTTTAAATATCTATATATTTAATATATATTATTTATTAGTATTTAAAATTCATATATATGTAAATTAATTTTAATCATTTTTATAAATATATATTTAATCAATAAAATTGTTAATATTTTTTATGTTTATTGTTTGTTTAATTATTTTGTTTTGTTCGGGACCTTTATAAGTGCTAAAAAGTCACTCTTAAAGGTTACCCTTTATCCGTCCTCAAAATATAGCACTGATAAACGTTACCCAATATCATCACTAAAAAATAAACCACTGATAAATGAAACCATTATTTGTGCTTTTAGTTATTGTTGATAAAAGTCACTGCTACTAATGGTCAGTTTTTTAGTAGTCAATTGATACACAACAACATTGGTCCATCATTTTTTTTATAAAGTGAACCGGTTCACCCTAAGATGAAACACTAGGGAATATGAACACTTTGGACAAATTCACTTTCAACTTCTTCATCAAATCCTCTAGTTTGATCAGGTCCATCCTTTATGGGATATTTAATATATGAGTGTCTCCATGTATAGCTTATATCGATAACTCTACCACATAACATTGGGGAAAGTCTTGGAAACCCTTTGAGAAACACATAATTATTTTACATAAAAATGTGAATTTTCACATGGTTGATACTTTCCATTCACTAAACCATTTTTTAAGGGCATATATTATCAGAGGGTACTAACACCCACAACAATGAGGGATTTTCCAAATGAGATTCATGATCTCACTTAAATTGTTAGAGGATCATGGGATTTTTCAGAATATTAAACGAGATATAATTTTCCTAATAGTTGACGAGTTACCTATATAATGATAGCCAAACCATTCCCAGTATAGAATACAATTACACCAAGGGAAGGATTATTAGATTTTCTAGATGAATCATTCAACATACACCAATAGGGTAAGTTTCCAACACTCAGGTTTCAATTATTACACCATTAAGTGTTTTTACAAATAACTCCACTTCAAGGTATCAGGGCATTAATTCAATTGTTCAAGTAATCTTGTAGGATATTAAGGAAGGCATAAAACCATAATCAATTTAATATTTTTCTATTCTAGAGTGAATAATATGTTTACCTTGTATGGAATAATTTTCATGCTCCACTTCAGTAGTAGTGATGGCATAATATTTTCATTTCTGCTTTGGATTTGGTGATTTCTATCACTGATTACCTTCAAGGACCCATGGTTTAGTGCATTATCTTTCACATCACCCTTTCTCTCTATTATTGAATCGTTGAACAATGAGAGGTGTATTATGAGTTTCGTTCCTTCCCTCTATCGTTTTGGTTAGCTTCTATATGTCTGTTTGAAATTCATGATCTTGGTGGATGTATATCCCACACATGAAGAATTTTTCTATCCCTTGGAGGCAATTCCCATGATGCTCGATCCCACATTTTTTACATTGTGGTGGTTAGATCCACTTTCCTCATTTTTCATTTGTCCCACCTGCTTGAAACATCATTCTTCACTTCTTACACCAATTTCTGATTGATCAATCTTCGAACTCAATTTTTTATTTGATAGAACATTTAACCCTTCTATATAACTCCATATTTCTTAGATATCTAGAGACTTTAGAAGGTGTGGTATTAATACACTATATATTCAAACTATTTTACTATTATTGTTGATGAGAAATCCTAAGGTGTGTCTTGCAAGCCCTATCATATTGTTCCCTGTAATCCATGATAGATTAATCTTCCTTTTTCTTGAACTCTAATAATTATATCTCCATATTTTTTTTGAAGTGGTCATGGGAGAAACATGATAATAAATACTTTCTTAATATGTCATTCCACTCCATATCTTGAATTTAATTCTTCAAGATGGTGTTTTTTATTAATGACCACCATTGATCGGCCTCTCCATATAAACAATTGATGTCCAAAGTCACTTTATCATTCTCATAATAGTGGATAGTTTAAAATATATTATCTATTTAGTTAACCCACTATTATGTCAAAAGTGTATCGAATGATTTATATAATGTTTGTTTCCATTTCAACATAAATGACTCAACATCCATTTCTTCCTTCTAGGGGAAGGTATATGATTCACATTGTTTAGGATATTATTCATATCTAGATATAGTTGGGACATAATCTCCAAATGAATTAAACTCCACCACATATGGGATAGGGGATATTGTTTGAACAGTCATTAAACTATCCCTCATATGGGTTTTTTGTCCTGGCATATTGTGGTTCCTAGAAATTTTAAAATAATTTTTTTTAAAGTTATAAATCAATATATCATGGATAGATAATTTATTCTTTTGTTCAATACAATATATGAGAATGTTTTATGGGATCCTTATGTTTAACCATTTTCTCAAATAATTATTATTGGGTGTTTACATATACCTTGATTTATCCATAGGGTTGTCACAAATGTTTTGTAATCTAAATTCCCAAATTAACTAAACCATACATATGATAGAACTTATATTTATCATAATGTTTTCTTACATCCTTATTACATCATTTTAAATATGAACAACATAATAGTTTTAGATTTAAGGAATTAAAGGTATAATAAATTGTGAATATTACGATCATAAATCACTTTTACAAAATAAGGAATAACCATTTATTTAAGGAATTAATATTTATCCTTATAGAATCTCACTCTTTCTTTATTACATTTACTGACATAAGGATTTACATCAATGAAAGGGATGAGCTAAAATCCCACTAAGGGGAAGGATAAAAAAGATGAAATAAGATACATGAATTTATAGTACATGGGTGAAAATAATTATCATTAGCATTTTATAATAATATGATCCTAATCATAATAATGATAAAGGAATTTAAAAAACAAAAGAATATTTAAATGAATAAAAATGAAACATCATGTCACAGTGTTGAAATACTACACAAAGTCTTGAATAAAGCCATCATCCTAAAAACACATAAAATATGTGTATAATATTAACAATATTAATGAAAAAAAATCTGTCATCATGTTCATGAATAATTAACATTGTCTCATTACATACAAATCATTACCTAATTCATTAGTGGGATATATAATTCTAGGTCCACCCATCACATCATAATATTCAAATTATCTTTTATGCCACAATGAACATATAACATTTTTAGTCATGAAATAACCCATGAAAATGAATGTGTTTGAAAATATTTTCAGAAATCATATATTCATGACAAATTATGTGTCCTGAATGAATAGCATAAAAAATATTTGGTATAAACACCATAATTTTTTAGAAGGGAAGAAACAACTTATATAGTGTCAAATATGTGTCTTGGAAAAAAATACTTCTTATAAAATTTGGTATAGAGATTTAAAATAAATGAGGAATCATTTATATCCCAAAATTAAGAGGTTACAGTAGTCAAATGGTATTTAAGAAGTATTATAATATTATCCATAATAAAAAATATATTAATGAGGGATAACCAAATGAAAAAGAGTTGGGATTGAGATTCTCTTCAACTTAAATCCCTCTTTTATTTTTTTGTTTTTACACCTCCTAAATAAGGAAATTCCTATTTTTAAAATGTATTTTCAGAATTGAATTATTAAAAATTTTCACATATATATCCTTTATTATAATTTCATTCAATTTTATAAAAATATTTACTAAACATGATATTTTTTTATATTATGTCTTCACTAAATTTTTCACCTATATTACAATTTCTCTATTTTTGTTGAAGGTCAATGATGAATTAGTGAAACTAACTAAACAATAATTATATATATATATATCCATTAATATGTGTTAAATTACCTATTTTATTCATCCATTGGTTTTGTGATAATAAAATGATTGACAATGTCATTATTGGCGGTTAACCGAGAGTTTTTGGGATATTATAAAAAGAGAGGGAAATGGGAGTTTTAGGATTATATGTTATTTAAATATAATACTAAATGTTGGTTAAAATAATTAAAATAATATCAACATAAATCATAATTAATTTCATAAGATTTATATGTAAGGATTTTGAAAAAAAAATTGAAAAAATTAAATGAGAGAGGAGATGATAGAAACATAGTCTTTCCTCGCTGTAGATTCTCTTGTGTGACACTAAAAATCCCTTGAATTTTGGATTCTATTTACTCAAGAATATACCTTGTTATTATAAGGGTATTAATATGGATTATTTGGGTTGATATTATTATTTTGAAATTGTGTGAGGAGTTATTTTCAAAGGGGTGGGGGAGGGGATATTTATACATGGGAGGAGAAGTTTATTTAGAGTAAAATATTGAATAAAATATTATATCGAAGGGAAATATTATAATAGTTAATTTTCAGAACATAAATAATATATCAATAAATTATAATGTTATTAGGACTGAAAAACCCTTTATAATTAAGATTCACTTATTTTATTAAAAAGGAATGTGAAAAAGATAAATAATTGTTATTTTAAGGGATCGCTTTTGACTTTAGATTTTTTAAAATTAATTTTAGGTTCGAAACTTATGTTTATTTTATTTTAATGAATCATTTATGAAATTCAATATTTTTTTATTGTGACTCAATTTCTTGAAATAATAAGTTTATTATTACATCATTAATGATGTAAATAATGATACCCTAGTTACATGGAAAACTATATATTACTATTCACGAGAAAATTCAAGTATTTTAGAAAAGTACAAAAAATAAATAAATCCCAAAAAATTTATACAATATTATTTCAAAAATGATATCAATTTAATAAAAATAAATCTCTATAATGTGTAATTTAAATATTTATATTTAATATTCTGATTTTCATGTTATAATTTAAAATACATCATATAAATAATGTGATTAAATATTCATTGAGTTTATTAATCATGATATTTACTTTTTTGGAATTATAATATTTATTTTTACTTAAATATATAATTTTATATATTATCAATGTTATTTTTTATTATATTTTGGTCAACATAAAATTGAAACAATCATGTTCTTATTCCCCATGTCGATGTTACAGTTCCTAACGATCATGTTACTATTCCAATGAGCACAATACTATTCAAATGGTCACATTAGCTCATTAAAAACTAAATCATTAATTAATTAATTAGTAACCTCTATTTATCTAAGGGGTATATATTTTCTTTTTCTAACATTCTTATTATTTTATTAATATTCTATTTCTTTTGTATAGTGGTGTTCATGGAAGGGATTATGCTAACTGGTCGAGGGACCCCAATTTTCCCATTATAGTTCTTATATTTTATATTTTTAACGCCTATGATAATTTTAGTTTTAATGGGTTTGTTCATTGATTAATTTATTGGTTTTCATTTATGAATTAAATGGTTTTTCCTCTCTGTATACAGTTTTTGTATAATAATTATATAATATAGAGAAACACATGTTTATTTTGGAAATAACTATAATTTAAAATGTATGTGTTTTTTATTTATATTAGTGTGAACATGTTGTGTTTGGAATATATTTTCATAGATAATGAGTAAGACCCGAATTTAGGGTTCTAGAGGAGAAACATGTGTGTGATGATGGGACTCATCTTGATCGGTGTTAAAGTAGTAGTGTAATAGGATCCATATGGTGTTGATCAAACCATTATAAAGTGGAGGGTGTGACTATCATTGTTTTTAAATTTTTTAGATAGTTTTTCTTGGAGTTCTTGGTGGGATAAGAATGAGTGAATATCAATGTTTTGTGTGGCTCTCATTTATGAGTGGGGTGGTCGTTTCAATAATCATTTTTTGTAATGGAATGTGTAGGATGTGGGAAGTGGATATTTAATTCAATATTATGATGATAAAGATATACCTATATTGGGGTACATTATATTTGCATCAAAATAAATAATATCATGTTGGAAGGGTCGTGGATGTGGTAAGACCGGTGGGTGGACAGTTGAGAAGACACATGGATGGGAGTGTGTGGGATAGATCCAATTCTATCTATTTACTTAGTAAATACTAGATATTTTATTCACATGTGGTTATTAAGACAATTCAATACAGAAGTTATGAATTGAAACTCTGGTGGAATCCAAGTGTTGTACATAGTATTAGGATTAATTTTTAAGTCCTCTGATAGTAAGGAAAAGAAGAGATGTAAAGGTTATCATAGAGAGTGTATGATGGTTGGTGTAGGAATTTGAGGACCCAACTATGTCCATGTGTATGTTTTGGACATCAGTGTGTGATTTTTTTATGCCTTCAAGAATTTAGGAATCATCATCCTTCAACATGATGTAAAATTAAAAGGAGTGGATGATAATGTTAGGGAGTGGTCAGCCAAAGGAGTATTGTATGGTGTTTTTTATTTGTATTGGTTGTTTTGAGGTTTAAATTTCACTGATAATGTAGATATAATTTTAAAAAGTAATTTTTGAATTGTGATCCATATAGTGGGTATAAACAAGATCTAGAATCGACCACGCTGAGTAGAGTCAAAATGGGGGAGAACCACATGTCAAGGAATAGATGAGGTGAAAATAATTTGGTCTCTCATGATGGAAAAGTGTGTTTGAGTGTCATATCAGTGTTGGTGAAGGTGAAAATTAGGTTACATGGATTTTGGTGAATAGTGAACTCGGTGTCTATAGAGAATTTTTGGATAAGATAGTTCATGAGTAATGGTGGGATGGACACTATGTATTATAAGAGATTATAAGAATTATAGTGTGACTTGGTTGTATCCCATAAATCTATGGGTTATAATTTTCATTTATCATGCTATATAATGATATTTAAGTAATTGGGACTTATTTTGGAATTACAAGGGTTTTATGTCTCTAATAGATGTTTGAAGATTATATTGAGGCTGGAGATGTGTTTTTGGTGATTTGGGAATTTTGGTGTTGGGTCAGGGTGAATACTTTTACAATTTTTATTATACAAGGGACATCACATCATAATGACTAAGGTTCATTCTATAGTGATACTTGAGTAAACAACAGTCATTAAATGATTTTTTGGTGATTTCCTGTGGTGAATTTGTTTATACTTTCCCTAATAGAAATTTCCATATATTGGGGTGTTATACCCTGACCCATGGTGACCATGATGTAATGGTGGCCATTAAAAATGGGTAAATAAATCCTATATTTATTTCCTTGTGATTTATTGGAGGAAATAAATGTCATTCTATAACCATTAGAGCATGAAACACCGACCATTCACAATAGTTATGGTGGATTATAGAGCAGAGAAATGATTTTCAAGGTTTGGATCATAGAGCGTTGTGATATTGGGAAAAAGGAAATAGCTACATGAATGCTTAGGACTCACCGAGTAAAGGGGTGTTGTGCCATGATCCAATGAAATTAAGATGTGATGTTGGATTTCTATAGGTTGATTCCTCTACCTAGCTTATGTCACGTAATAACCTAGAGGGGCACACCATGAAGGTGTGAAAAAATGGAGGAATCACTCTACAACCCATATCAATAAAGATACATTGATGTGATGGTTTTATAATAAGGGATTTCCTACAATTTCATGGTCAGACCCCATAGGGGTTTAGATCCAGCATGGAATTAGTAGAGGTCCATTCACTAGGAACCATTTTTTCCTCTTCTTCACTTAGATTCCATTTAATGAGGGATTGTTTTTGAGTAATTCAATAATGGATTTTACCACAGTTATTCCTCTATCTACAACCATTCTTCCATCCATTTTTTAGTCGTTTGCCAGGGTGTTTTGGGATCGGGTTTGTTAAATGATCCCACTAGAGAATTTTTAAATCACCCCATAATGATGGGTATTTTTCATATCATGGATAAGATATTACAAGGAATAATGAACGTATGAGGATTCTTATGGTTTTTTTAATTTCATGTATCACAGGGTGATTTTAGAGTTTTTCTCTATTTTAAAATAAAATAATTTATTATATACTATTATGATAAAGTTTTTTTGCTATGTATGCCTGAGATAAGAAATTATTTGTTGGAATGAGCCTAATAAAGGCACAAAAGTGCTCGGAAGATGAGGTGTGGATAATCACAAGGATGGTAATTCCATGGTAGTGTTAGGTAATCCCATTAATAAAAAACCCTACTCTTATTTATGTATGAGTTTTCTCATATTATTTGATGACTTTTTACCTGATGGTTTTATTGTTTACATTAACTCTCATATATTAATTAAATTGTTACTCAAGGTTTCAGGGAGGGTGATGCTTTGGATGACTGTCTTCCCAACAAAGGTGCGGATGGGAATAGTCTTATTTGGTTTGATCAACTTACTTTGGATTCTTTCCCTATTTTTAGGGACAAATTTAGTTTTCATTCATATAGACTAGCCTGATTCTTAGTTATTATTTTAATATAATTTATGGGCCCTATTTTTTGGCAGGTGCTCAGTTTTTAAAAAAATGGATAGGGACCAAGGGAATACTTTTATGATATGTTTAGTGAAATTGAGCCTCCCATATCTATAATAATGTTTTTTTAACACACTAGGTAAATTGGGATCTCCCAGTGACCATGACACTAAGGGGAGAAGGTGTTAGTTTTGTTTTTGAGAAACCTTAAGTCTGTCTTAGGGTAGGAAATGTACAGAGGGTATCCAATGTTGGTTTTATAGCGCTATTAGGGTGAGAATTAGATGATTAAGGATAGTAATTATGGTTGATACATCCATAAATCTTACATAACATGAGCAGAGATCTCTTGAATGTGGATGGGGACCTTATAATGTTAATGAGTGGGATGAGTCCTTATAGGATTGATGTTGTTTGGTTGGGAGGTTTCCTCCAGAAAATGGTCTTATGAGATATCTAACATGAGGTAAGGGACATAACCTAAGAAAGGGATAATGGGGATCTTTTTAAAAATTATAATTAGGATTCCATGTTGATTAGTGAAAGGTGGATAAGGATAAACCCTAGTTAGTTTGGTTTGGTTGTGATGTGAATTTTTTTAGGTTTAGATGAGCCTCTTGAGGCTGGGTTAAGATGGATCATGTTGGAAATGAGAATACTACAATTTTAGGGATATTTCATATTGTTACCCAGCAAGTACGGAGATGGGTTTGATAAGTCCAATGTATTACCTTATGGGAGAGATAAAATTGAACATGAGATAAAGAAATTAATGATTTTGAAATAGATATGGTCTTGATGTGATTATCCTATAAGGCTACATGGACATCATGATGTGATTTATATGTGGGTCTATGTATTGAGTGGTTACTAACCTAGTGGTGAGATATTCAGATTGTGTGATGGGTTTTTTATTCTTTTCTATATTGCATGTGTGTTCTTAATTATTTATATAAAGTATACTGGTACTGGATGGTTGAATCGAAATTGTTTGTAAGGAACTAGAAGGACCCGACATAGAGTGATAAGGTTGTACTTAGGTTTTGCTGTGATATCTGACCCAACCTTGAGTGATAAGGTAGTGTATAGTATAATTGTCTCTCCTTGAGTAGGAATATGTATGGATGTGCCACTTTTATCATGAAGGTTGTTCTAGGTTATGATGAGATATCAGACCCTACCTTTATAAATAATGTAGTGTTTAGAATAATGACCTCATATTGAGTGATATCGTTTTTAAATGTACCACCATGAGTGACAGAAGGCTTCTCTAGGATTTTATGTCAAACATGGATGATAGATGATTTTTTTTGTAATTGATTCTTTTCCCACATCACTTTTTAAAATTTTTCTTTTAATGATGCATATGACAGTAATTCGGTTAATTGGTTCTTTAATGTAAGATTATAGTACATTTAGTAATGTAATTAAATTTTCAATTCCAATTTTAGTTTTATTATTTCACATATCATTTATTCAATATGTTATTTTTTTGTTAAATTCATTTTGAAATTTATTTTGAGTACTACTTATAAGGATCTTTGATTACTATTTCCTTTTTTTGTTCTATGTATTTAATATTTATCTAAATTTTTATATTAATATATGAATTAATACAATATTGTTTAAATTTTAAAGCCATTTATTTAAATAATTTGATAATAATCAATATTAAATTATAAATTAATTATTTTATAATTTTTATCATTTCTATGTTTTGTATGTTTTTTAGTTTGATTATTATTTTCTAAAAATTGTTTTTAATTTTTAATATATTATTATTTTAACAAAATAATGGGTATTGATTTACTTTTTTTAAATAATTCGTTATTTTATTAATAAATTAATAAATGAATTTTTTTTACATTAATTTTTGTGGAATTATTTATAAATTGAATGGTTGTTGTAGATATTATGTTTTTTAAATTAAAAATCCACTACGTTAGAGCTTTATTTAGTAGGCCACATATCCATTTAGTATCAATCACTAACTTAGTCATATTACAATGTTCATCCAAATAACTAATTTTACCCAGAACAACATATCAAGTATTTATTAGGTTTTGTGTAGGTGATTGCTACTAAAATCTATGTAGTGATTTCTCGTTGAAAAAACCCACATGGACAATTGATGGGGCCTGTAAAATCCCATTACCATATTCTTCTTAAATCCAAATTGAAGAAACATATTTTTTTGGTTCGATGTCTTAATTGTTGCACCCAAAAACAGTAACTGTGATCCCCTAAATTGGAAGTCGATGGTACCACGAGAGGTGACACCTATATACTCATGTCAAAGGATAAGAATAAACATATTTTTTTAAACAAATAAAATGAGAATGGTTTAAGTTGAGCTAAATGGATGACTAGAGAACAACTTTAACCCAGCAACGAATTCAATGGTCGATCGAATAAGTGATACAAACCTATAGTATGAAAAAATAGTGGATAATTAGATATTTGGTATTTAATGAATGAAGAAGATGAATCAATGGTAGAGTGGAATAATATCCACAATGGTTATGTTTTAACTAAAGCTTGATTATATATGAGTACATAGATTAAATTTTGGAAGATTTAATCCCGATTCTGATTGATGATGGAGAGTATGTGATGATTTTCTTATCAAATATTGATGAAACGAAAAGTAATATAATCCAAATTTGTTAAATATGGTTTTTTTGAGATCAACAAAGTCAGGATATTTAAAATTGATATGTATGGACATGATCCTGTGTTTTATATGTGGTATTTTTTAAATCTTATGGATAAAGATTCAAGTCATACTTATGAAAAGTTGACACTAGGATTGGACTTTCTTATATACATCATCGTGTGAGTGTTTATGAGAAAAATGAACCATGATGGGGATATAATGTTCTTGTTTCTGTGTTTTATTGGTTGAATATTCACATATAGAGAGACCTCCATCAAGACCAATCCACTGGTTTAATATAAGAATCGATGAGTACCACGTTCTCATTCATTTTCATACGACAACATAAATAAGAGAGTGTTTTTTTTTTGACTGCTGGAATTCATAATTTGTGAATGGATTCATGTATTTTTTAATGGAGGGGTGTCACTAGTTCAATTAGATGTGTTAATTTGTTGGTGAAGATGATGGACAATTAGGTCAAGTAATAGATGAATGTTTGAATTTTACAATTGAATAAGAAGCTTAATTAATTGATATTTGGAAGAAAATATTGGATTTATTTTTAAGAGATTTAGATTTATTAATGGATTATAAATGTTGAAGTGTTTTTTTGGATCATTATGAAAATTATAGTAATACTGACTATAAGATAAATAATTCTCTATCCCATTATTCTGTCACAAAAAAAAAGAGTTGTATTTTTAAGCTGTGCAAGAAAATATTAAAATAAAAGGATGATTATAAAAGTCATAAATTGATATTAAATAAATATTATATGGGAAAATATAGAGTAGATTATGGATAAGAGAGCTAGATAAGTAGTGGGGACACTATCTACATTGGAGTCAATGTATCTAAAGCTCAAGAAAGATGGATTTGTCAATAGAGAAGATGCCTTTCAATTACTCATTCTGATGTATATATTTTTAGATATGAATACTATTTTTTTAATCTATTTCTTTTTGAACATGTGATTTCATTTATTTTTAGGGGAATTATAATGTAATGATTTTATATAATCACATTTTTTTGATTTTTTTCAGAATTGTGTCAGTGTAATTTTTATATATTGAAGTTATTTTGATTCTTAATGGGAATTTATTCTATGATATTATAAGTACTTATAACTGATGATTATGAACCATTTTAATTTTGAGCATCATCCAAAGTATCAGAAATTTGAAATGGATGGTGACTCTCTTCCAAATCAATGAAAAATTATTTTCATGAATCGGATTGAAAAAATAATTCTTCAGTACGGTTTTCTGTATTGTAGTGACCACTTAATGAAATATAGGTTCTTCAAAACAACTTATTTGTAGTCTGTAGAAATTCTATGATATTTTATGAATGAAAAAATACATTCAATCAAAATTGGACTAGTTTCATCACTCTAATTTCATCAATTGTTAGTTTCATCATAATTGTTATATTTTATTGAATGGAGGTGGGACCAAAAACATTAAATACATGTTATAGAATAAAATCTCATACATATTCTATAATGAAAAAATTATTATTACATAAATGTACTCAAACAGGTATTGTTTTAGAAAATTAATAAATATATTCAACCAAAAAATGAACTAAAATAGCTCAAAACTTCTATTATACATATTATACGTATATTAGACATTGATAATTTCTTATACAATTTTTTCATTCATTATTACATCATACTTGAGAATACATGAGAGAAATACCCTAGATTTTATAAACATATATGAATAAAAATTGTTTAATATATATAATTTATATATGGATTCATTAAAAATCCAAAGAGGAGAGAAATAATACTAAATTATATAATAATTTTGTGATTATCTTGAGATGTGAAGAATCTAACCCCTTATATAGAGTACCATAGTCCATGTAGGGTGATGAGAGGACGAAGTAGAATGATATAGAAACCTATTAGACTATATGGGAGTATGTAATTTATATTGGGAATAATATTCATATAATCCATAATTTATAGAGGAATACAATGAATTCAAAATTTATTCTTTTCAATCATATGTTATATACCATACATAAAACAATGCATTCTCTATTGATTGGACCTATATGAATGGTATAGATAGATTAATGTATTTACAAATCATGAAACAAAAAATTAATCTACCTATCAACCCAAACTTATTAATAAACATTCCACCACGATCAAATAAGAATACTAAAACTTTCTAAGAATTCACTTATTTAAACAAATAACATTATAAATATTCCCAAATACAAACTGATTGGAGACTTACAATCAATAAAATTATTTTCCCCATACATACCAATCATTTTTTTTCAAAATACAATGATGCTTAAATACTTGAACTCTGTTTTTTCCATTAAAATTAAAAAAACCTATTAAATAATATAAATAAAATTTTAAAATCTACAACATTTTCAAAGCTTATAAAATTTATTATATACTAATAACCCAAAAATTAAATTAAAAAATCATTTGGTTTTTATTTCTCAATATTTTAATTATTATTTAAATTTTAATAATATATTTTATTTTATAAATCCATTATTTGATTTTTAATATTGTTTTTTCTTTTCTAAAACAGAACAATTTCAAAAATTTATTTCTTATTTTCTTTTAATATCATTTAAAAAAATCTTGTTTAATATTATTCACTAATAAATATTAATATGAATGGTTATTATATTAATGTTCCCTAGGAATGTATTTGAGTAACACTATAATGATGGGTTCAATAAAATTTGTATGTTTTTTCCAGATTTTCTTAAACTATACGTCTATATATGCAATGGTTAATTAATCTTGTTCATTTTGGGAAACAAAAATATTGTAATTGCTATAATGAAAGTAAAAAAATAGAAACGTCTTGTTTTTACATCATTTTTCTCATTTTATAAAGTCAAATTCCTTTTTTCCTTAGTAATATCTATAATATATTATGTCTACCTTTTCAAAATGATTATTGAAATTTGTTAGATGTAATACTTAAAAACAAATAATAAAAATAATACACCAACCCTTTATATAAAAATGTTTTGTGTGTTATAATAATTTATCATACCATCTTGAAGATAACGTGTAACAATAATAGATTCTGAAAAATCTCTTGGATATCTCATTCTATTAAAATGATAATTTAAAGAGTTCATATAAGAAAATATTAATAATTAAAACTCAAGGAAAATAATAACCGGTCATCTATTTCCTTAAATTCATGCATAATAATTTTCTTTAAATATCCTTAAAGTACTTGATATCCTCTATGATTTAAACTCTCTCTATACTAATTTGGATTCGTCATCTTCTTTTATTCTATATAGGTCATTATCCTCACTATTATTTTTCACTACTATTTCATATTCTTCTTTCTTTTTACATTAGTAATAATTTACCTCCACATAAAAACTATCTCAATTTGTCCAATGGTTTAAATTTAATATTATTAAATAAATCAAGGAAATGAATTCATTTTGATCTACGATAAACTCTATGATCTTTATAAGGATAGATTGATCATATAAAACCCCTTTATTTTCCATTATAATTAACATATAAGAAAATAAAATATGATATGAAATATAAATATCTTATTTTAAGTAATATTCTCACTTAAAAACCTTTAAATCAATACTATAGTCATTATACATGATATGAAGAAACCAAAATAACCTTATGAATCTTCAAATCAACACTTGCATTTTGATTAAATATCTAAGGTCAATATTATGCACCCTTAATAATGTTTAATTACTATTATACAATGATAATTCAAACATTACATGAATTTACTACAATCAAACTCACTATCATAAAACATCAATTTAGACATAAAAATCACATGTCCACTATTATATAATATTACTATTTTCCCCCAATACATAGTAAATATAAATATAACATAATTATTACATAGATTCTTTAAGAATATTATCACCTAATGTAATTTTATACAATTTTATGTTTGAGGTAAAATATAATTAAAATATTAGTAGAATCCATCCAAACTACATTAGGTGTAGTTTTGTTTGAAAATATTGTTATTCTGAGTATCAGAACAATGGCCATTTAAATATAATTTTAATTTTCAGAATACCATAACCAGGATTCAATGATCAGTTAAGAATTACTATATTATTCTCACTATATATCTACACATGTTCTCAAATCCAATGTATTATAGAATTCTTTGATATATATATATATATATTATCAATATATTTTTGTTTTAAAAACAATTATATTCATGATAAAAATATATAAATCAATAAAAAATCAATATAAAAACATTTTATTCTCCCCTGTTAGTATAATTATGGATCATTTAATTTCATTATTTATTTATAATTTGTAAATGTGATAAATTTTTTGAATTGATTCTAAAAGTCGCATATTTTTTCCATTTATTAATATTTGTTATGTTATTGTTGGATTACAATGTCTTTTCGGAAGATAGCCTGGTATATGGGTTGATAATATATAATTGGTAGCTAGAAAGTTTTAAAGAGGGTCCATCTTGTTGTAATCAGTGGAGTGTTCACTATTATGGATCCTCTATTTTAGTTTTCTAGTGTTCTGAGAAGATCATGTTGTGACTAATGGGATTCAAAACATTGAGTATTTATTGTGAGTAATTTCACTAAGTCAAAATCCTTACACGTGGGGTGTCACACTATAATGAATTATGTCTCACATGTGGATGTAAATCGTATGTATTAACAATAATTTCTATCATATTTACTTTCAATTGATTTGAAGGGTTGGAATGTAAGAACATGGTAGAGGGAGCAAGGACTTTATAGTTATTCAAACATATTAAAACACTAAATTTCATATGAAGAATATTATATATTTTCCTGGGTAAATCTTATGCATTTACTAATGATTTTTTTTGTATAAAACCAGTCACACCATGACCCATAAGTTCATTCCATGATATTTTTTCACAAGAATATGTGATATACTACGTGGTTAAAGGAGACACCATGATGTCATGGCCCTGGGTTTCCTCTTTCAACCAAGAAAAACCTAGTCA
The DNA here is from genome assembly GCA_963277665.1 of Viscum album. Taxonomy (NCBI): domain Eukaryota; kingdom Viridiplantae; phylum Streptophyta; class Magnoliopsida; order Santalales; family Viscaceae; genus Viscum; species Viscum album. The sequence continues at coordinate 744,191,980 of OY728156.1, forward strand.
TTCCAAGAAATATTGGTAATATTGTGATATCTAAAGAGTAAGTTCACCATGTTGAGTGTGTCATATCTGGGATCCAAGAAAGTAGGTGTTTTACATGGTGATAAGGGAAGTCCACATTGTGATGGCCTAGATCCTAGGATTCTATGGTTTTACTAGTGAAAGGGATGAAACACTATAAATTTTATGGTGTTTTAATGAAATATATCATATGGATAGTTTAGAATAATTGATTTTATAAATGGGTGAATATATTAAATATGTTAAATGACAAAATTTCATTGACTACAACAAAACCCCCTTTCATTATACTAACCTTTGACTATTCTATTAAATGTGAATTTATTTCATGCTAATTTTCTGAATCAATTTTCATCTAATCTGTGTGATATATAGGCTATTTCTATTGATCAATGTTGATTCCTCCATAAATTATATCATTATTCAGGTTATGTACACAAATTATGGACATTTTCCCCCATTTAATTGTTTTCTTCTAGATTGTTTATTCTTATTTCTTGAGTTACAATCATAATGTAATAATCAATGATGATCCTTTTGTGATCCTATGGTAGGTTGATCCTAATCAATCCATAGTTTCTATGTAAATTTTCTTATTCATGTAATTTTTGTTCCTGAGTGGCGCATGAGTAAGGGTAAATCCAAACCATAATCCACTAATTGAGGTGTGCCTTATTTTTAATGAAAATTTTTAATTTTGGGAGACAACCCAAGGGGTTCCCCAAATGGAATGTAATCCTATTTGGTTTAGCTAAATGATTAATCATGATTACTAGGATGTGAATTGGAGTCTATAAGGTATATTTGATCTATATGTGGGTAAATTTTTCCTCTAGTTATCTTGGACAAATATATTACCTAGTTAGACTATTTCCCATGAGAGGGTTGATAAATGAGATTACCAAGTGGACTGATTTTCCCCTTTGGGTATATATAAATGAAATTATTTAGTTTGATTATTTTCCAATGAATATGATATATATGATACTAAACGGGGTTCACTTATACTCTTGGAATTTTTTTAAATGATATTATTAGGTAAAACATTATTCTACTACATTTATCAGAAATATGATTATCAGGTGGGATGCTTATCCCTTAGGTGATTATGTAAGTGGTATTATTAGTTAGACCAATGTGTCCTATATATGTTATAAATGTTATTACATGGTGAGAAAATTATCCCATTGAAGTGATCGTAAATGAGATTCATGGGAAAACTAGTTTGCCACATGATTTTTTAAAAATGATATTACCAAATTTTACACATTTATATCATTTTTTTGTAAATGATATCATAAATTTGGTCATTTTCCTCCAAGATTGAGAAAAATGACTTGAGGGTGGACAATGGTTTTCAATAGAAGTTACATATCTTTTATAGAGACATCCACAATAGGATGAACTATATGTGTCTAATATCAGGAATCGTTGTAAAACATAGGTATTGGTAGTTGTTTACTAATTGTTTTTCTTTTAGTTATTTAATTTTATTCTTCAATATGTTAATTTTTAAGAGAATATATTATTTGGAACACTATTGGTGGGTGACTAATGAGTTTTACTCACACCCATCTCAATCCACAATGGGTAACCAATAAAACTTCATATTTATATACCCCCAAAAGTGAGAGTCCCCATTTATTTATTATTAATTTGGGAGTTGGAATTTATACTGGGATATAAGAGCGTGTTGGGAATAAATGAAAGTTTTTTGTTTTATAAATTTTTTTGTTTCTTATCTATATTTGATGTAAATGATACACTCATGAGGGTTCCAGATTTCTCTTACATGATATTTTTATAACAAATATTATTTATTTAATATATAATGGGTTGAATATTTTGTTTGTTATGAACTTTTACTTATTTTTAAAATTAATTACTGATCTTTCAGGATTTTTTTTGATAATTACACTAATAGTTATGGTTAAATAATTCCAAAGGGACAATCCCATCATGATTATTATTATACATGTGCTTCTATTTCGTATTCTCTTGAATATGGGGATGTAAAATTGAGGACCTATAATTAAAAAATCTGGTTACTATAGAGAGATCCATGTCACAGAACTAAAAATTTGTATAAAATATATATTTTATTATTATTTTGGAAATATTTATTAGAGATATCACTGTAGACACCAGAAAAGTCTGTTGTTCCCAAACGAAGCTCCGGATGCGGAAAGCGAAGTGATATTTGGAGTCAGAGGCACGTTCCGGAGGGCCCGGAGGACTTGCGCGAAATTTCAGAGGCCCGCGCGCAAAGTTGAGTCGCAGCGCGCAATCCTCCCGGGATGCGCGCAATACGCTGGGCCGGTGCCCTATTTTGCGCGCCCGCGGCCTGCACGACGCCCTTTGCGCGCTGGGTCCTGATTCCGCGCTCGCGAACCGAATTGCGCGCCCGAGACCGGATTCCGCGCCCGGGGTTGCCTATAAATATAAGGCGACCCCCGACGTTTTGAAGGTTGCCAGAATCCGAAGCGTCGCTCGTTCGCGCAATCCAACCCCTTCCGCGCGCAATGCCGATCTTCAGGTAACCTCCTTTCTTTCGCGCAATAGATCCTTGGGGTCCGCCTTCGCGCGCAATCCCCTTGGCTCATTTCCTTTGAATAAACTTCAACCCGAAGGCCTTTGCGCGCAAAAGAAGCCTCTTGCGCGCAATTGCCCCCGGGTGCGCGCAATCCAGCCCGATTGCGCGCACCCCCCATTTTCAAAGTGGCCATTCGTTAGAGAATGAGCCGTTGCCCCCGCGCGCTATTCGAAGCCCGGTGCGCGCAATCCCAACCATCCGCGCGCGAAGCGCTGGCCCAATTGCGCGCCAGCCCGCCATTTTGCGCGCCGACCCGCGGTTTTGCGCGCAAAGCTCCTCTTTTGCGCGGAATCCGCCAGGGTCGCCTCCCTTGACCCCCCGAGGGTACCCGCCTGCGTGGCGCCCGATGATCCTCATCCTGGGTGCCCGCACCGTGCGTTGTCTTCCCGTGCGGCCCTCCAGGCTTGCGCGAAGTGACACGCACGTACGTCCAGCATGACGTTAAACTGCATATACGTCCAGCATGACGTTAAACTGCATATACGTCCAGCATGACGTTAAACTGCATATTCGTCCAGCATGACGTTAAACTGCATATACGTCCTGCACGACGTTAAACTGTACCTCGTCCGAGCTACAAGACGTTAAACTGTTCAGCATACGTCCAAGCTGCACGACGCTAAACTGCCTAGCCCCCATCGTCCGCGCTGCAAGACGTTAAACTGCCAAGTGCTTCGTCCTCAACACACGACGTTAAACTGTACTTCGTCCGGCAAGACGTTAAACCGTCCGCCTCGTCCTCAACACACGACGTTAAATTGTACTTCGTCTGGCAAGACGCTAAACCGTCTGCATCATTCGATCCCGTGCCTCACACGCAGGGTCTCCCCCGGTTTGGATGTGGCCCCCACCCGCTCGTCTCTGCAGGGATGTCGGGATTGTCCCCCTTTTGGGACGATTTAATGGGAGCGGCTTTTCCCTACGGGGGCAGGGTATTACAAACCCCTAGTTTCTCGTGGGAGGCTGCACATGTGTATCTCCATTGCGCCTCCCCACGGCCGAATCCAGTAGAGGGTATGACAGGGATCGAGGTGTCTTCTGCTTTCGGTCCAAGTCCCTTCCAACTGAGTTTTGCCACCCGGGCTGTCTCAAGTGCGTAAGTCCTGACAGAATGAACTACGTGGACTTTGATCCCTGTCTTCTATACAGGGTACGTAGGAAGCCTCCCTGAGGTTCAAGCCCGCCACCTGGTCGTCCCGGTCATATTCACGTCGGTTCGTCCATCAGTGGACCCCTCCAGGGTTCACGCTTGCGTCGATTCACCTATGAATCCGCCCCTGTGGGAGACTGCCCGTGTGTATCTCCACGGTGCCTCCTCACAGCCCCCCCTTTTTCCATTTCTCCTTTTATCGTCCAGCATGACGTGAAACTGTGATCCACCCGGCCGTTCCATCCCCCTCTGTGCGAGGTGGTTCGGTTCAATCCTCCGCCCGGCGGCCTAGACCTCTTCGTGAGTCGGCTTGCCGACGTCCAGCATGACGTTAAACTGTATACCCGAACTACGTTGACTTTGATCCGAGCTAACGCGCGGTACGTAGGAAGCCCCTCCGGGGTCCAAGCTCTTCACTCCATCATCCATCCTGATCCTTACTCGGGCCGCCACATCCCGGCGGGGTCATGCCACTTCACTCCACTCCACGTTACTTGGGAAGCCGCCCATGTGCTGGCCCCAGCGTCGGAGGTTCCCCGCAAGGGGTTCTGTCATCTGATCCACTTTTCGTGTTGATCGGTCCGATGCCGTCCCCGCTGGACGTTAAACTCGCGGCATACCCCGTGTTAAACATGGGAAGCTGAGGAAAACCTCAGGTGACACAGTTCCCCGCACCCAGTACGGGATGCCTCAGGCCATCATGCCTTCGAGAAGCCCTATTAGGGACAGAAGACAGACGTGCAAAGCCGCAGTGTTACGACACGCCCCCAGCACCCAGAGCCACCCGGCCTTCTCACCGCAGGTTGCTGCCCCGCCCGGACTCCTTGGAGCGTCCGGGCAGAAGCAGCGTAATTAACCAGTGTCCATGAAGATATGGCGTCGGGAACGAGATTCACGAACATTCTTAAGTCTATGAGGGAGACCCGGATTAGGTGACGAGTTCCGAGGAGACGTCCAAGGAAGGAGGAGCCGACATCCCATCATCCCGGTTTCGATCAAGGAGCAGACGCCCCTGAATAAGGGACGAATGCCGCCCGCCCTTGGAAAGCGGGACTGCGGGACCACAAGCCGCGCGCCCATCCCCTCGGGTTGACGGGTGCACGCGCGAACGCGTCCTGGCGGAACAGCGTAACCCGACGCACATCCGCACCGAAACAGAAAAATGGTGAACCCGACGTGAATCTCTTCTCCTCGATACGAAGACCGATGGCTTTCAGAGGTGTTGGAAGACCGGCATGTTTCCCGGCCAAGCATTCAGTCTTACCCTCCAGGGGCTGGGGAAGTGAAATCGGGCACTCCGTCTCGCAACGTCGAGGGCCTGGGTTCCCCCCACGGAAGGCGTCGTGGCGCTAATGGTTGGTTGACGATTCCTTTTTCCTGTCAGTGTTAATGGGTTCTTCTCCCTGCTTTCAGAAATCAGGTCGCCTGATCCAGTGCCCGATCGCCACCCGCCCACTGGCGCAGGGATAGGGGAAACACCGACGCGGCTACTCCGCGCGGTCCTGCCCGTTCCACAGTCGTCCCAGCGGCCGCAATTGCGGGACGACCACGCCCTCTCTCCCCCTCGGAGGTCATCTAGAGAAGGGTGATCAACACCCTGGTGCGGAGATACGAGGAAGAGGGAGTCATCCCCACTAGGGAAATGGCTCGCCTAGACCTTGAGGAGGCTGCGCCTCGCCACCACCGCCGCCCTCGAGGGCCGCGCAGGGAGGCACCGCTGCCTACCTCAACGTCCAATCGCTTCGGGAGTTTATCCCCGGAGCGCTCTGACAGTTCCCTTCCCTATGCGGATGAGGTGGAAGATGCCCGGGATCACCCTATCCGGGGTTCGCTCCAGGGATCTACGGTAAGGACTCCCGCCAGGCCACGGCGACACCGCCGCCAGGCCTCTCCAGTCGAAGAGCGGGCTCTCCACCTGCCCGCGCCGCTCATCCCGACTCGTCTGTCTCGACGCCAACGTCGGGCACGAGCGGAAGAGGATGCCCACCTTGGGGCTCTAGCGACAGCGGCCGCATTGGCCCAAGCCACTGCTGGCTCCAGTCGCCAGGCCTCTGTGCATCCTGAGCAGGGGAACTCCTATGCCCGACCTGGATCGAGGCCCCGACCGCCCCCAAGGCAGGTTGGGTCGACTCTCCCGGTTGCTGGCACTGGCAGTAGCCACCGCGGACCATCTCGCGGTAGCGCTATTCACCGGCAGGGTCTACTCAGCGTTGCCGATCCAGGAGGCATGGGTCATCCCACCTTCCAATCCCGGCCCGGAGGCCTGCCCGGAATCATCTCTCCCCGCGTCCCCTTTGATATCTGTCCCGGTGCCCCTCGCACCTTGGTTCCCAGTCCTCTTGGCCCCAGCACCAGTGCGGCCGGAGGACGCCAGGACAGAGATCAGCCCTGCCCCGAAGAACCACCCAGGGGCAGGAAGGCAAGGCGTCGACGCCGAGGGAAGAATGTTACGGAATTCCGGACAGAGATCCGACCGGTTTGCTTCTCTGACTCAGAGGCGGAGTACGATTCGGCGACAGAGCCCCTTCCCCAATCCCGCCAGTCAAGGGCAGGGGTAGGAATGCGGCACGTCAGCCTCGTGCTCCCCGAGAGCGAGATCGATGTGATCCCCGCTTCTCTCCGAAGGTATATCCGGAGTAACGAGGGCCTGGTAGACCCCCAAGGATCATACTTGTGGTTGGTACCGGCCCCTCCAGAAGTGCCTTCCGTCTCGATCGGAGAAGCCGGAGACTTTTTCTGGGGACCGACGGTCGAACCACGATCTGGTGCGCCCTCGTCGAGCACCGATGCTACGTCAGGATGTTCGCTCGCCGGCCCGTCCTATCGTGATGTGGTAGCCAGGGCACCGCCACCCTCAGAGGGCGGCCCGGGATATGGAGGCCAATCGGCCTGCTCGCCGTATTCACCGCCGGCCAGCCCGTCAGCCCGGCGGCCCGCCTCGGCACCACTACCAGTTTCCCGTCCGTTCCCAGCCATTGAAGAGGACCAAGGAGATCTGGGTCCCGAGTTTGAGTCGTGGAGCTTCTGGACCGTCCTTGCAGAGGGCCACTTCCCTGAGAAGTTTTGGCCAGTCGCAGGACCGGGCTTTGATGCACCCGAATCGCTCACCCCGAATGAGTTCGAATGCTTCCGCCGAACTCTCCGGGAGACTCGCTCCTGTCTTCACCGCCTACAAATGCCATACCCCGGGAGTCAAGCGCACCTGGAGGATATTGGTGAGCAGTGCCGTCAAATTGACCTGGCCATGCTCCCCGCGGTTCGGCACCCCGGGTCATTTGGGCACCACGAGGCCCTCCAACAACGATGCGTCGAGTGTTTTCAAGCACTCCACAAAGTTATCGAGGAAGCCACTCCCCACGTGTATATCCGTGGATGGGGGTAGTACACTGCCCTACGCTTCAGTGTGATCCGCCGACAGCCCGATTCGCTGGGTGGCCCTGAGGGTATATCCCCAGGGACAGGAACGGTCAATATGGCTGACCTGTCGGGAGAGGGGAACGAATTGGAACTTCTCGACGGGGGCTTCCCCCCCGAAGACAAGCCGTCGTCAGACCCATCAGTGAGAGTTACTCGTCATCAGAGGAACCTCCTGGGGCTCCCCGCACCCACTGAAGCACTGACGTTGAGCCGAAACGTCAGCAAAGGAAAAGAGCACAGCGAGGCTATAAGGCCCGCCGACCCATCTGCCTCCATGCAGAGGGCAGAGGAGGATCCCGAGAAGGCTACGCTACGTCAGCAGCTCGCCGAACAGAAGAAGCTGGTTGACCAGCTCCTCGCCGAGCGCGCTGCAGAACGGCGGCCTGACTACGGTGATCCCAGGCCAGGACAGCAGGGACCGGAACAACCGCTCCTCGATGAGACTCTCCCGGGCAACCGTGATTATGCCGTGTTCCCCGACAGGAGAGAGGCCATTGCCTATGGCAAGAGGGAGCGGTATGTTTCGCCACACCCTCCCGAGCGGCGTGACTACCTGAGAGATCCCGCTCGGATTCCTCCCGCTGCCCCAAGGGCCGCTCCGCCCGCCGTCCCACGAGCTGCCGAGTTCGACGACCCGGTCGACGACCCGATTGAAGGGCCATGCAATGCGCTCGTGGTTAGAGATCCCCGCCAGGACTGGAACCCATGTCCGGACAATCCGATGGCGGCACTCATTGCCCGCTTGGAAGCCTTGGAGACTCGGAAGGTGGCGATCCCACCGGACGGCAAGCCCTACCCAGCATGGGTGGATGACATGTCGGCGCCTCCGGGATTCGGGAATCCCACTTTCGCTCCCTTCAACGGAACTGGAGATCCGCCACAGCATTTAGCCCACTTCAACTCGAGGTGCGGGCCTATGTTGGGGACTCCGGCGCAGCAGGAGGCCGCTAAGCTTCGCTGCTTTGTTCAGACACTGGAAGGGCCAGCATTTGTCTGGTACAGCCAGCTCCCCGTCGGGTCGGTAACCAGCTGGGAGGACCTCCGTAGACAGTTCCTCTACCAGTTCAGTTCCACGACCCGGAAGACAAGTATCGCAGACCTCTTCAAGTGCAAGCAGAGGCCCGATGAGCGAGTCGCAGACTTCGTCGCCCGATGGAAGGGTCTCACGTATTCCCTTGACATGCCATTGACTCAGGAGCAGTTGCTGACAATGTGCGTCGGGAACGTCAAGACCGAGCTGGTCCCTTCCCTGATCACTCAGAATTACCCCAGAGGGTTCAGGGACTTCTCAGACAAAGCTCAACGTCTTGAGGAAGCCCTGCAACAGGCCAGCCAGGCACACCCGCTGCCTCCAATGATTCCTGCAAGGAGAGTCAGCAGGGCTGAGCCCGCTGCTGTTGCCCAGATAGAGGCCCCCAGGCCGTTGGAGCTGCTGCCGGTGAGGCCAGCTCCACAGCCTCACAGGAATCCGCCTCCACGGGCTCAGTTCCCGGCCCAGCAGCGGCAGCCCCAGAACCGGCCGGCCCCTCCGCGTAATGTACCGCCGCAACCCAGGCGAGATAATCAGGGTCCACCTCCTCGGCCGGCCCCTCCAGCCCCTCGTCAAGACCACGCTCCCAGGGGCCCGCGACACCTGACTTACTCATTTCATGAGGATCAGGTCCCCGGTTACTTCCGGAGCGCCCTGGAGCAGAGGATTGTGCGACTGCCTGAGTGTTGGAAGCCATAGGAGGCACATCTTACGAATAACCCCCGCTACTGCCCCTACCATCGAGCCTTGGGGCACACCATCCAGCGGTGCTATGTGTTTAAGGACTGGCTCCAAGACCAGATTAACAACAATGTAATCAGGTTGGGCCCAGCTCCGGCACAAGTGGCGGGCGTATTCGTGGGATCAGATGACGATAGTGGCAACGAGGACGAATGGCAGCTGGTCTCCAACCGCGGACCCCAGAAGTACAATAACTGGATGGCCCGCAAGACGACCATTCGCGCCCATGGAATCATCCGTGCGCGCTTGAATCAGCCTGAGCCCCCAGAACCTGCGGGTGCTGCTTCGGCATCGTCGTCCCAGTCTGCCTCCTCCAAGAGGAGAAAACGGCGGCAGCGCAAGAAGGAAGAGCGCGCCCCTCCAGTTCCGCCACTATCCCGTACTCTCGGTGATTTCATGCCCCCGGAGATGGGGGTCCCTCCTCGGATCTGCCCGGTGATGGATGATTCGTCCGATGACGGTATTGGGTACGCTTCGGTTAACACCGTCGAGCTGGTAAATCCCTTTTCGGTTCCCGACGTTGAAGAACACCAGGTGGACCTCCCTAGTGTCCCCGGTCGTCGCTACCGTCGGAAGAACCGCAGCAACAGGAGTCGCCGGGGCACAGCCGTTGGTACCTCCAGCCAGGCCGTGCACGCCACTGAGACTAGGCAGCAGGCTCAAGATCGAGCTCAGCGTGCGCAGGCCCCCCATTCGGGGATGACGGATTCGCCTCCGCCACTGTTTGGGGTGTGGGACCAGGCAGAACCGCCTCAGCCGCGTCGCGACCAGCTCCGCCCTGCCACGAGTCCATCCCGGCCTCCTGACTCCAGTACGGTGACCATTTCCCGGACTGCGACCAGTGGACAGCGAGATGCGCCAAGTACCAGTCGGCCGCCGATCCAACCGGCAAGGCCCGTCATGCCACCAACCGCAGAGCAACCTCCTGCAACCAGGGGCTCGCGCTTGGCCAAAAAGTATGATGTCCTGAAGCACTTGGCCGACATCCCAGCAAGGCTCTCCATCCATGAGGCTCTGCGCATGTCATCTGAGATGCGCGAGGCACTCGCTGAAGCCCTGAAAAGCCCCCTCCAGTTTGAGACAGAGGTTGCGGCTGCAGAGGCCTTCCACGCCGAAATGATCGAGGACGCCGAATGTCAGGCAGTTATCTCGTTCTCTGGTAAGGATGAAGACCCTCCTATACAGGGACATATCTGTCCGTTGTATGTCACTGGCCAGTTCAATGGCCTTGAAGTCCGGCGCTGTCTTGTCGACACGGGGTCCGGGATTAACCTGATTCCAACTCGGACGCTCCGGAGATTGGGGTTGTCTGAGGATGACTTGATTCCCTCCGACCTCAGGATCCAGGGGTACGACCGCACCGAGCAAACCCCGGTCGGCAAGATACGTTTGAAGACCCAGTTCGGTGATTTGGTTGCCAACACCGAATTCATGGTAGTCTCTCAGGACACTGCGTATAACGCGTTGATGGGTAGGCCATGGCTTCACCTTCACGCGGCGGTTCCCTCGTCATACCACCAATGCCTCAAATACTCCCTTAATGGTCGAGTAGGCGTGCTTCAAGGAGATGCCTCTCCTTTTGCCTCATGTGAAGCCCGCTATCTGGACGCGGACTATTACAAGAGCAAGGATAAGCAAATCCTGGCAGGTGAGGTTGAGCCTGTCGCTGTTGCAAGCGATCCCTGGGCAAGTCTGGATGACGCTTACGTCCTCCCGATTCACCGGTTGGACGTCGCCATGGTCTTGAAGGTCCGCGAGTCTCCTGATGAGATGGCCGCGACCGCCCGCGCCAGCACCAGTGGCCCAGCAGGATCTGGTAGCCCCAATGCAGTTGCCAATGCAGTCTCTCCCGTGGACGATCCCTCCCCGAGTGGAAAGGACGTGGAAGATGCACCCCCAGCCATTGAGGAGGGCGTCCCCGCCACGGTCGATGAGTTAATACAGGTGAACCTTGGAACCGAGGCCGATCCAAGACCCACGTTGGTTAGTGCCGCCATGCCCTCTGAGGAGCGGCAGCAGTACGTGGACTTTCTCAGGCAGCACCGTGATGTGTTCGCTTGGGGCTATGACGAGATGCCGGGGCTAGATCCTCAGGTAGCCATCCACCGCCTTGGTCTCCCGGCGAACCATCGCGGGTTCAAGCAGCCTCCCAGGAAGATGCACCCATCCCACGGAGCCATGGTTGAGGCCGAAGTTGACAAGCTTATCAATGCCAACTTCGTGAGGGAAGTTCAGTACCCCAAATGGCTGGCCAACATTGTGCCGGTCAGGAAGAAGAACGGGCAGATTAGAGTCTGCATCGACTTCCGCGATCTCAACCGCCACTGTCCGAAGGATGATTTTCCCCTTCCAGTGACAGAGCTGTTGATTGATGCCACGGCAGGGTTCCAAGCCCTCTCCTTCATGGATGGATACTCCGGATACAGCCAAATTCGGATGGCCCCTGAGGATGAGGAGTTCACTGCCTTCAGGGCCCCCCAAGGTACCTTTTGCTACCGGGTCATGCCCTTCGGCCTGAAGAATGCAGGTGCCACCTATCAACGGGCGATGCACCGCATATTCAAGCCAATCCTCGGCACGCTAGTGGAATGCTACGTCGACGACTTGGTAGTCAAATCGCGCCAGCGTCGGGACCATCTCAAAGATCTTGAGAAAGTGTTCAGCTTCCTCCGGTCTCGCTGCCTGAAGATGAACCCGTTGAAGTGTGCCTTTGGGGTCACCTCCGGAAAGTTCCTTGGATTTGTGGTAAGATACCGGGGTATTGAGATCGACCCAGAGAAAATCAGGGCAATTAGCCAGATGCCTCCCTCGGGTACCGTCCGGGAACTGCAAGGGTTCCAAGGCCACATAGCCTATATACGCCGATTCATCGCGAATCTGGCCGGCAAGTGTAAGCCCTTTTCTCGGCTTATGAAGAAAGGTGCCACCTATGTATGGGATAAAGAGTGTCAGACCTCTTTCGAGGAAATCAAGCAGTACCTGCTTCAACCTCCGGTCCTGATGCCGCCCGTATCCGGAAAGCCACTGGTCCTTTATGTGACCGCCCTGGAACGGTCCCTGGGTGCCCTTCTCGCCCAGAAGAACAACGAGGGAACAGAGAATAGCCTCTATTACCTCAGTCGCATGCTCCTCGATGCGGAAGTTAGGTATTCCCCCATCGAGAAGAGCTGCCTGGCGCTCGTATTTGCCGTACAGAAATTACGGCACTACTTGCAGCACCATGAGGTACAGTTGGTTTCTCGGGTAGACCCGTTGAAATATATCCTGAGCCGGCCTATGTTGACTGGCCGCCTAGCGCGGTGGGCTGTGATTCTCCAGTAGTTCGACATCAGGTATGTGTCTCAGAAGGCCATCAAAGGGCAAGCGTTGGCAGACTTTCTGGCCGCTCACCCGACCTCCGCGGATCAGCCGCTGGATCTAGGCTTTCCTGATGAGACCATTCTCTCGGTTGATCGAGCCGATCCATGCTGGCAGATGCACTTTGACGGTGCCTCCCGGAGCCCCACCGGTAGAAGACTCGATAATCCTAATCTCAACAGAGTGGGCTTGGGCATCGTCTTCATTACCCCGGAGCGAGCCGTGCTGCCATACTCTTTCCTGTTGTCAGAGGGCTGTACCAACAATGAGGCGGAATACCATGCCCTCATCACCGGCCTCGAGTTGGCTCTCGAGATCGACGTGCCCCGTCTGTGCGTGAAAGGGGACTCCGAGCTGGTCGTTAAGCAGATCAATGGCGACTACGTTGTCAGGAAGCCGGAACTTGTGCCATTGTTGGAGTGCACCCTCCTTCTGATGGCCCGTTTCCCTTCTCGGCCGGAAATTGTCCATGTTCCCCGGTCGCAGAACGGTCGAGCAGATGCTTTGGCCAGCCTCGCTGCGTCACTTGCGGAGCCTGAACAGGACAACCTGATCATCCGCGTGACGCGCCGTAGGCTCATCGCTCCCGTTATCCCCGAAGAAGATCGCGGCCCGTTGGTAAGTAACCTCACCACGGTTGCCCCCATGCCCGGAGCCCCGAGTACCCCAGATATGACAGTCGGATCAGCCCCTGATTGGACGACGCCTTTGGTTGAGTACCTCCAACATGGCATTCTTCCATCGGATCGGGCCGAGCGCGAGCGAGTTCGACGCCGCGCATCGCAGTTCGTCCTCCAGAGCAGTCCCGGTCTGGAGCAGATCCTCTACAAACGCGGATTTGATGGTATTCTCCTCCGTTGCCTTCAGGGAGTTGAGATCCCACGAGTCATGCAAGAGGTTCATGCTGGTTCATGTGGCGCCCACCAGACTGGGCCGAAGCTGTCCCACCAGATTCGGAGGTTGGGATACTTCTGGCCCTCTATGATCCATGACTGCATCGAGTATGCCAGGAGGTGCCATGCGTGCCAGGTTCATGCGAACTTCGTGCATCGGCCGCCGGAGCCTCTCCATACCACAAGGTATTCCTGGCCCTTTGCAGTCTGGGGACTGGACGTTGTGGGACCTTACCCACCGGCGACAGCTCGCCAGTGCCGGTTCATTCTGACCGCCACAGACTTCTTCTCCAAATGGGCAGAAGCGATTCCGCTCAGAGAGGTCAAATCATGTTCGATCGCTGACTTCGTGACCTCCAACATCATCTATCGATTTGGAGTGCCTCACGCTATCCTCACGGATAACGGAACCAATTTCCGAGCAGCCGAGTTGAAGAAGTTGTACGCCAAGTATAACATTCGCTCGAACCATACATCTCGCTATCATGCGCAGGCGAATGGACAGATCGAGGCGTTTAACAAAACCCTCTCTAACATTCTGCAAAAGATGGTTGGTCAGAACAAGAAGAGTTGGCCGGACAAGCTCCCCAACGCCCTCTGGGCTTATCGGACGACGACTCGCAATTCCACCCAGATGACCCCTTATTCCCTGGTGTATGGAGCTGAGGCCGTCCTGCCCATCGAGATCCAGTTGTCGTCCTTGCGCACTGCGGTCTACGACCAGCAAGCGCCGGACAGAGTCGCTGAAGCCCGTCTAGTCGAGTTGGAAGCACTGGATGAGAATAGACTTCGCGCTTTGCACAACTTGGAGAGGCATCAAAGCAGAATGGCTCGAGCTTTCAATAAGAAGGTTCGCCTCCGCTCCTTCCTGCAGGGTGATCTAGTGCTAGCCCTAAGAGCGCCAATGATCCCCGGCAGGAAGCCGCCCAAGTTGGAGCCCAAGTGGGAGGGGCCTTTTGTTGTCCACAAGGTCTATCCCAATGGCGCGTACTCCCTAGCGACTATGGATGGTGAGCGTGTCACTCCTCCCACCAACGCTAGGTTCCTCAAGCAGTACTTTGTCTGAGTGTACCAACGTCCAGCATGATGTTAAACTGCACATTTGTCCAGCAAGACGTTAAACTGCACATACGTCCTGCACGACGTTAAACTGCATTCGTCCGAGCTACAAGACGTTAAACTGTTCAGCATCCGTCCTGCATGACGTAAAACTGCCCCTCAAGAACTACGTGCGGCTTGATTCCCATCCTTATGGGATACGTAGGACCGCCTGAACCTTCATGTTTTAGGCCCAGCCCCATCTTTTGGGAATTTCCATCACATCTCGGGCCCTTGGCCCAATTGCCCCCGGGTGTGCGGCGTATGGTGTGAGCGCGGGGCTATGCCCTCATTCACGTCGGTTTGCTCGTCACGCTGTACGCCCCCCCACGTTTGGGGATGCCTTCTGCTCCCCCCTTCCTTTTTTCTCTCTTTTCGTCCTGCATGACGTTAAACTGCACTTCAAGAACTACGTGCGGCTTGATTCCCATCCTTATGGGATACGTAGGACCGCCTGGACGCTTGTGTCTCAGGTCCAGCCCCGTCTCTTGGTTGATCACGGGGATCTGCCCCCCTTCGGTTGCTCTCAGGGTGAGTCCTCCGACCCTTTCCGGAGATCTGTTAACATGCTTTGGGTGCTTCGGTCTATGACTCGTAGTGTCAGATTCAATCCCGACAAGTCCTGTGTTGCTTGTCAGGCCCCGCGCTTCCTCTTGTTCGAGCCTTTACTCAAAGGGATCCTCGTTAGCGGTTTGGGTACGATGCCTCAGTGCTCTGCCACCGCTCCAGGTCGATTTACCGGCGGGTCTTGGGCCGCAAATCGATATGAATCCTGCGATTGAGCGGTTGATGCTCGTTTTCTTGCCCCGTCTTAGGCTGACGCGATCGGATGTTGTGTTGCGAATGCGTCAGCAACATCCTTGATCGCCATGTCGGCTCTTTCAGGCTCTGAACATTGGTTGTGCAGTCCTCATCACACTCCGCCTTTGTGCGTTGTAGTGGAATCTCGACACTCTCTTCATACTGACCTCCAGTACACCTCTACACGTTAGGCAGACCAACCAAGGTAATGATGTCGTTCGAGGCTCCCATGATCTGAGCACCAAGGATATATGCGGATATCCTCCCTAAGGGCCATGCGTGGCTGGACCCTCGTCCCCATAAGGAGGAGGGAGTCGCCCGAACAATTGCGTTCTGGGCCCAGCATATCTGGAGGCTAGCATCTCTGCCCCTCGGGTGATGGACATACGCAGACCCCTATCCCAAGACTCTTCTCCTGGAATCGTGTGTGACCATAGGGCTGGGTATGTTCCCACCTCCGCCGTGTCCGCCGTACCGCGATAAGCGGGTTCCTCCATGGTCCGAACCACACGACCTTAAACTGTGTTGTCCGGTCCTACCACACGACCGTAAACTGTGATCGTCTTGGCTGCCCAACGAGAAACGACACTGCATCGTGATGTCCTCCTCAGGGGACACTCATGTTGGGAGCTGGTTAATGACCACGCCATTCATCAATGCCTTCCATGGCTTGATTATTGTGGCGACGCCAGAGATTTCTCAATCACAGGCATGTCGCCGCACAAAGAAAAACCATTCATCTTTAAGGACAAACAAGAAATATCAAATGCCGCTCCTTCTGTGTGCGAGGGTCAGACCCGCACTCTTCCCCGCGCTGGTGCCCGATTGTGTTACGCCGCGCTTCAAGAACTACGTGCGGCTTGATTCCCATCCTTATGGGATACGTAGGAACGCCCGGATGTTTGAAACTTCGGGTCCAGCCCCCCACCTCTTAGAGATTCCCCCTTCTCTAGGGAATCCGCCGCCTTCAGGTCACCCTCAAGGCGTGTTCCCCGACCCCTTGCCGTGGTCCACCGGTGTCAAGAGTACTCTGGTTTATTGCCGGGAGTGTCAGGATCTGCTTGGTCAGGTTTCCTTCGCTTTTCAGGCTTCGTGCTCCCTTTCATTCGGACCCATCGTCTACGCCCTGGGTGGAGCCCCCGTGAACGGTTCGGACACAATGCCTCAGTGCTCTCCCACCGACTCGGGCCGGTACCCCCAATGGCCTCGGGCAGCAAATCGATATGAATCCTGCGATTGAGCGGTCGATGCTCGTTTGCTGCCTCATTCCACCAACGGTTAGTGCGATATTGATGCTGCTTTTCCGCCACGGTCGGCAGTACTCCCATATCGTTACGCCGGTGCCCCCAGTCCTTGAATGAATGGCCGCATGATTCACATTTTCCACCTCCCATTCTGACCAGGCGAAACCTCGACGCTCTTGACACTATCCCTCAGTGCATCTTCGCATATCCAGGGGATAGGACCACGATGTGGCATACTTTGAGCCCCCATGGTCCGAGCTCTAAGACCTTAAACTAAGATCTCCCCTTATGGTCCGAGCTCTAAGACCTTAAACTAAGATCTCTCCTTATGGTCCGAGCTCTAAGACCTTAAACTAAGATCTTCCCCTATGGTCCGAGCTCTAAGACCTTAAACTAAGATCTCCCCCCATGGTCCGAGCTCTAAGACCTTAAACTAAGATCTCCCCCCATGGTCCGAGCTCTAAGACCTTAAACTAAGATCTCCCCTTATGGTTCGAGCTCTAAGACCTTAAACTAAGATCTCTCCTTATGGTCCGAGCTCTAAGACCTTAAACTAAGATCCCCCCCTTATGGTCCGAGCTCTAAGACCTTAAACTAAGATCTAGCCCTTATGGTCCGAGCTCTAAGACCTTAAACTAAGATCTAGCCCTTATGGTCCGAGCTCTAAGACCTTAAACTAAGATATACCCCTACGGTCCGAGCTCTACGACCCTAAACTAAGATCTCCCCAAATGGGGTCCTACGTCCTGCATGACGTTAAACTGCACTCTCAGAACTACGTGTGGCTTGATCTCCAGCCTGATGGAGTACGTAGGAACGCCCGGGCATTCCGACTCGGGTCCAGCCTCAGGGATCGTTAAGTCCCGCCCCTCCTCGTCGCCGGCCGTCTGGCCTGACTTCTGGTAGAGTGGTGCAGTTGTGATATTCTCCCCGATTCAGCTCGGGATGCCCCATTGCAATGGTGGGAAGGGACGGTTTCCTCGTCAATGAGGTGCTGTCTGAGGATTGAGGTGATTCACGGCCAGATTAGTGCATCCGCCTAATACGCTTTCTCCACGGTGGCGCAATTTTGAGAGCGTTGGATTCTGTCCGAAAAAATCGTCACTTCGCCCCACGCTTCGCATGCCCTGTTGATCTGGATTTCCACCCTTGTGTCTGAAGGAACCCCAAAGCGGTATTCATGATGACATGTGGTCCGCCTCCTGCAATATGAATGATGACCTTTTTCGGTCCGTCTATTGCAGTTGTTATGGTCAATCCACTGTCCACCTACCGTCTTGGGCATTTCCTGGAAGGCCGACCATTGTGGATGTCTGGATTCGGGACACGCGATTCACCCTTTCTCATTTCCCTATGTTCGGATAAAATCTCAACGCCCCTAGCGTTGTCCCGCTCGTGTGTTGGAACAAGTTGGGGGGATGATACATTGATTAGGCTTGAGGTCTCCTTTCCTAGGAATGACCTCCCTCTTTTCTCCAAAAACCCGGGCCCAATTATGGATGCCTGATGCTTGGTTAACACTCCCGCAAGACAACGAATTGTGGTTGAGCATGCTAAACCAAAAGATGCAGATAAATATATTGATTCATACAGATGGATCAAAGTAGCGGAAGCAAAAGTTTTGGGAATGGCAAAACAAAGCCCTTAGGGATTAGCGTGCTGAATGAGTTTTTCTAATGCCGCTACCCTTTGGCTGGTGGCCTCCAGATCTGCTTCTCGCTCTCTGCGTGCCCTCTCTTCGTCGGCGGTCGCAGCGCGCAGTTCGTCGATTCTGGCCTGTGCACGCTCCCGCTCGACCTGAATTGTGACCATCTGTTGGCCCGCCTCCGTCAGCTGTACCTGAGCGTCAACCAGCTGGGCTGCTAGTTGCTCCACAAGCTCGGTACACGTTGCGACGAAGGCCTCCTTCTCTGCCGCCTGCCCTTCGAGGCGCCGGACTTCCTGCTCCGCCTCGAGGAGCGCCCGCGTGCTCTCCGACATGTCCCGACTTTGTGTGACGTCGGCACGCCGGCAGCTCTCGCGCATCTTTTCGGCCATGAAATCACGGACCGTTAGATGGAGGCGTTGAGCATCAGCTCCCCCGGCGCACAGAAAGCGCAGCCAGGTTTGAAGTGATCCCATGCGCCCCAGCCACTCCGACGGGTCTCGCTTGAGGAAGCGCTGGATGCACTTCCACCCCCTACGGCGCGTTATCCGGCTCTCCTCGACCGCCTCCGTGTCTGAGTCGTCCATCTCCTCAGGATCGGCAGGCCGGTAGGCAGGGAAGGAAGCCAGCAGGTCTGCTGCAGGGTCCGCCCCTGGGAGGTCCTCACGAGGGATAGGTTCCCCAACATCCGGGCGACCTTCTTCTCTCTCCCCAGCGGCGCTGACACCCTCGTCAGCCCCCAACCTCTCTCCGGTGGCAGCACCGCCGACGTCCGCAGCCCCTTGATCAGCAGTTGGTGGGGCCGGCTCGGTTTGGGAAGCCTGTTCCGGAGCAGGCGGCATGTCCACCACTGGTCCACTCGTAGATGGCCCGGGTTCGGCAACCCGATGAGCCTCCAGTGTTGAGATCACTGCGCAGGGCGTGCCATGGTTAGTCACGGATCGTCAACGGCAAGCACCAGCAGCAAAGTAGGGAGACTTACGGGAGTTCGGAGCGTCATCTTCCGCTATCCCGGTCGCCGCAGGAACAGTTGCAGCAGGGGACCCCTTAGCGCTTGTCAGTTCGATAATGGGTGCCTGGCCCCCGCCTTGTCCTGCTGGCGCCTCTCCAACTCCTGTTGAGGACGCCTGACCGACATCCGTGTGCTCCTGAGAAGGATGGAGAAACGGGTTAGAAGCTGCATAAGAGAATGGATGAAGCAAGTTGAGTAGGGATAGAAGCGGACCTCGAGGAGCTCAGTGACATCAACGTTGTCAGAGCCGGCCACCTCGCCGCTCTCCCGTGGGCTCCCCCGATGGGACCTTCCCTCGGAGCCTTCATCCTCCCCCGTCTCCTCCTCCT
This sequence comes from Viscum album, assembly GCA_963277665.1. Lineage (NCBI taxonomy): Eukaryota > Viridiplantae > Streptophyta > Magnoliopsida > Santalales > Viscaceae > Viscum > Viscum album. Next base: position 744,211,308 of record OY728156.1, read on the forward strand.
CCTCGGAGTCGCTACTGTCATCTTCTTCCGGCGGCATCTGTTCCAGAGCGGGCTCGAGACCGAGCATCACCTTCACCAGAAGGGATGGCTCCGCGCGCTGACCACGTTGGCGCGCGTACTCGTCCATGGCCGTCAGATACGCATACTGCCGGTTGAAGTCCACTCTGTCGGCAATCTGGAGGCGCCCGACCTCTGGCAGATAGATTCCTTCTCTGAGTATCTTTCGCCAGATGGGGTCGGTCCCCAGTGACTGCCGCAGAGTCATCCAGGCCGACCACAGCGCCGGGAAGACCGAATCATGGGAGGGTTCGAGCAGACGTCTCACCTGCTTCCCGGGCCGCTCGTCGACCACCGTACGTGCCCCCTCTCTGGGCGCTGAGGTCGTGGCGGCAGCTCGCGATGTGCCCGCCGCCGAAGTCCCTGCCCATGCCGGCTCCGCTGCTTGGCGCGCCTCCGTTCTCCCCCGTGTGGCGGCGCCTCGCCTCCTTCCTTGACGCCCGGTCTCCGCACGGGTAACCTCGAGCCGCCGAACTAGCTTCCGCAAAAGCCCCTCGGGGTACGCGATGGCCCAGTGTTCGGCGTACTCGGTTGCCAAGCCTGCGTTAACTCCGGTAGGAGGGAGAGTGATGACGTCGCCAGAGCCGAAAGCGGCAAACATCAGCCACATCTGGCGAAGGACGCCAGGGTTCGTCTCCTCCCGGACAGCAGTGAATACCCTCTTCGGCATCCGTTGAAGGCACCCGAACTGCCTGGCGAACCGGGTCGGCACGTAAGGCTCGCAGATCACCTTCCCGTCGATCCGAGCCACGAGCACCCCGCCCCGCATGTTCAGGAAGTATTCATGCTGCTCCAGCGGACCCTGCCCATTGTCGATCATCTGGCCGACGGGAGTGGGGAACGGACTGAAATTGAAGTTGGCATGATTGCCAATCCGGATCCGCACGCCCTCCTCACTTAGGGTCATCGGAGCGACCCCCGCGATGTTCAGCAGGGAGGGTCGCAGGCCGTTGCCCGGAGGAATGATGGCATTCGGAAACGTGTACCCACCGAGGTGAGCAGCCACCCAGCCGTGGAAGAACTGAAAGGGCCCACAGATCCTTCGTGGCGACCCCCCTCGTGAGATGCGTCCCAGGATGGCATACAGCCTCGCCAGCACTGGGACCCCGAGGTTGTATCTCTTGTTGGCGGCCATAGCGCCTGCCATCGCCAGTGTCGCCGGGCGAACGCCCATTCTCACGTCCCGCACTGGCAGGAGCCACCCACTCAGAAAGGCGGCCAGGAACGCCGCGTACCGGACATTTGTGTCCCGGGCCTCGATGACGCGGTACCCCCATGAGCGGTAGTCACCCGTCTCCAGGACCCGCCAGTACGACCCGTTCCGGCTCCTCTGAGCTGCGGTCGGGCACCGCTTCCCCCTGCCTGGCATCTTGACCGCTGGGTCATGCTCCAAGAACTGGCCGAACCACTCCTTGTAGGCTATGTCCTTCTGGAAGTCCTTGATCCCAAGCCGCTGCGTAGCCAGGTTAAGGAGATGCCATGTCAGGATGGGAGTCTGTGACCTGTCTTCCCAGATGTTCTTCGGGGGCAGGAACTCATCGTATTGGTAGCCCTCCAGCGGGATACCTCCGATGCAGTGGATGTCCCAGAGACCGATGCCGACCTCCCCATGGTGAAGATGGAAGGTGTTGGTATCCGGAGACCATCGGGTGAACAGCTCCGGCCCGAGCTCGGACTGCTGGTAGAAGTGGAACTGCGACGTCCACACCGCCTCGAACATGCCGATGTACCGCAGCTCCTCTGCGAAGTGATCGCAAGTGTGGCGTACCCAGAACGCCCAGGCCCACTCATTGGTGAAGTTGCCCCCAGACCGCAAGTCCCAGTCCTTCAGCCAGCCCTTGGTGTCGTCCGTGACGCTCTGGCGATATATGCTCGAGTAGAGGGCTGGAGAATTCTCCGCAGTAGGCTCACCCCCATCAATGGTTCGCGTCCTCGGGTTCAGGACATAGACATCCAAGTGTCTGGTCTCCCTGGCAGGATGCCCATTGTTGGTGATGTTATAGCGGAGAAGCTCGTCCTCCCGGGTCACCCAGGTCCGCGGTGCGTCAATCTCGAACCCTGGCACCGGAACCTCATCTAGGATGCCGAAGTTCCAGAGCGGCAGGTTGTCTGACAGGGGATATGTCTTCTGGGCCGGCGTTAGTAAGTCGAACAAGGATTGATTGTTGGAAACAATCTCCTTGGCTCCGTAAACCTCCTCGTTCGTCGCCATCTCAGCCCTGCGAGTGGCGGCATCCCCCTCATTTCCTCTGTGCGCGGCCATCTCAGAAGTTTCGGGAGTCGTGCGGGTTAAGGGATGAAGCGTGCGGGATCGGACGAGGCTGGTAGAGAAGTTTGAAGGCTGGCGCGCAATCCAAGTGGACGGCACGCAATTGGGAAGACTGTCGCGCAATGTTCCGGATTTTCGCGCAAAAACAGGTGAAATCCGGATGGTTTTGCGCGCCGATCGGGCGAATTTCGCGACCGGAAGAGGCAATTTCGCGCACGAGAGCTTTGGAGCTTATCGCGCGGAAGGCCGGAGTACGGAACGCGGGACCCAGGGCCCCTATTTATAGGCGAGGCCGGGTCCGCGCTGCGCGGAAAGCGCTTTGCGCGACCGCAGCGGCGAATTTCGCGCCCGGCGCCCCTTTTTGCGCGCCTAAGTCCCGCGCAGCCCAGGACTTCGGCATTCCGGCGTCTCCCTCGGAACCCGATCGTTGCGACCTCTCGCCGATCAGATTCCGAGGGGGGGCTTTTGTAGATGCCGGAAAAGTCCGTTGTTCCCAAACGAAGCTCCGGATGCGGAAAGCGAAGTGATATTTGGAGTCAGAGGCACGTTCCGGAGGGCCCGGAGGACTTGCGCGAAATTTCAGAGGCCCGCGCGCAAAGTTGAGTCGCGGCGCGCAATCCTCCCGGGATGCGCGCAATGCGCTGGGCCGGCGCGCTATTTTGCGCGCCCGCGGCCTGCGCGGCGCCCTTTGCGCGCTGGGTCCTGATTCCGCGCTCGCGAACGGAATTGCGCGCCCGAGACCGGATTCCGCGCCCGGGGTTGCCTATAAATATAAGGCGACCCCCGACGTTTTGAAGGTTGCCAGAATCCGAAGCGTCGCTCGTTCGCGCAATCCAACCCCTTCCGCGCGCAATGCCGATCTTCAGGTAACCTCCATTCTTTCGCGCAATAGAGCCTTGGGGTCCGCCTTCGCGCGCAATCCCCTTGGCTCATTTCCTTTGAATAAATTTCAACCCGAAGGCCTTTGCGCGCAAAAGAAGCCTCTTGCGCGCAATTGCCCCCGGGTGCGCGCAATCCAGCCCGATTGCGCGCACCCCCCATTTTCAAAGTGGCCATTCGTTAGAGAATGAGCCGTTGCCCCCGCGCGCTATCCGAAGCCCGGTGCGCGCAATCCCAACCATCCGCGCGCGAAGCGCTGGCCCAATTGCGCGCCAGCCCGCCATTTTGCGCGCCGACCCGCGGTTTTGCGCGCAAAGCTCCTCTTTTGCGCGGAATCCGCCAGGGTCGCCTCCCTTGACCCCCCGAGGGTACCCGCCTGCGTGGCGCCCGATGATCCTCATCCTGGGTGCCCGCACTGTGCGTTGTCTTCCCGTGCGGCCTTCCAGGCTTGCGCGAAGTGACACGCACGTACGTCCAGCATGACGTTAAACTGCATATACGTCCAGCATGACGTTAAACTGCATATACGTCCAGCATGACGTTAAACTGCATATTCGTCCAGCATGACGTTAAACTGCATATACGTCCTGCACGACGTTAAACTGTACCTCATCCGAGCTACAAGACGTTAAACTGTTCAGCATACGTCCAAGCTGCACGACGCTAAACTGCCTAGCCCCCATCGTCCGCGCTGCAAGACGTTAAACTTCCAAGTGCTTCGTCCTCAACACACGACGTTAAACTGTACTTCGTCCGGCAAGACGTTAAACCGTCCGCCTCGTCCTCAACACACGACGTTAAACTGTACTTCGTCTGGCAAGACGCTAAACCGTCTGCATCATTCGATCCCGTGCCTCGCACGCAGGGTCTCCCCCGGTTTGGATGTGGCCCCCACCCGCTCGTCTCTGCAGGGATGTCGGGATTGTCCCCCTTTTGGGACGATTTAATGGGAGCGGCTTTTCCCTATGGGGGTAGGGTATTACAAACCCCTAGTTTCTCGTGGGAGGCTGCACATGTGTATCTCCATTGCGCCTCCCCACGGCCGAAGCCAGTAGAGGGTATGACTGGGATCGAGGTGTCTTCTGCTTTCGGTCCAAGTCCCTTCCAACTGAGTTTTGCCACCCGGGCTGTCTCAAGTGCGTAAGTCCTGACAGAATGAACTACGTGGACTTTGATCCCTGTCTTCTATACAGGGTACGTAGGAAGCCTCCCTGAGGTTCAAGCCCGCCACGTGGTCGTCCCGGTCGTATTCACGTCGGTTCGTCCATCAGTGGACCCCTCCAGGGTTCACGCTTGCGTCGATTCACCTATGAATCCGCCCCTGTGGGAGACTGCCCGTGTGTATCTCCACGGTGCCTCCTCACAGCCCCCCCTTTTTCCATTTCTCCTTTTATCGTCCAGCATGACGTGAAACTGTGATCCACCCGGCCGTTCCATCCCCCTCTGTGCGAGGTGGTTCGGTTCAATCCTCCGCCCGGCGGCCTAGACCTCTTCGTGAGTCGGCTTGCCGACGTCCAGCATGACGTTAAACTGTATTCCCGAACTACGTTGACTTTGATCCGTGCTAACGCGCGGTACGTAGGAAGCCCCTCCGGGGTCCAAGCTCTTCACTCCATCATCCATCCTGATCCTTACCCGGGCCGCCACATCCCGGCGGGGTCATGCCACTTCACTCCACTCCACGTTACTTGGGAAGCCGCCCATGTGCTGGCCCCAGCGTCGGAGGTTCCCCGCAAGGGGTTCTGTCATCGGATCCACTTTTCGTGTTGATCGGTCTGATGCCGTCCCCGCTGGACGTTAAACTCGCGGCATACCCCGTGTTAAACATGGGAAGCTGAGGAAAACCTCAGGTGACACAGTTCCCCGCACCCAGTACGGGATGCCTCAGGCCATCATGCCTTCGAGAAGCCCTATTAGGGACGGAAGACAGACGTGCAAAGCCGCAGTGTTAAGACACGCCCCCAGCACCCAGAGCCACCCGGCCTTCTCACCGCAGGTTGCTACCCCGCCCGGACTCCTTGGAGCGTCCGGGCGGAAGCAGCGTAATTAACCGGTGTCCATGAAAATATGGCACCGGGAACGAGATTCACGAACATTCTTAAGTCTATGAGGGAGACCCAGATTAGGTGACGAGTTCTGAGGAGACGTCCAAGGAAGGAGGAGCCGACATCCCATCATCCCGGTTTTGATCAAGGAGCAGACGCCCCTGAATAAGGGACGAATTCCGCCCGCCCTTGGAAAGCGGGACTGCGGGACCACAAGCCGCGCGCCCATCCCCTCGGGTTGACGGGTGCACGCGCGAATGCGTCCTGGCGGAACAGCGTAACCCGACGCACATCCGCACCGAAACAATCACATTATAAATTTTATTATGGATCAGATTCTTTGGAGTAGTTAAACTACATTTGAGGGAACTCCATGTTTCCTAGGAAGGGATTGTAATTTTGTTTGGGTGATTTATCTCCCTTAGTTTGAAACATCATATATTTATATTTCTAATTTAAGGTATTTATAAATTATCCAATGATAGAAAAAGGGTGTTTGTTCATATATCATGTTAGGAAGGTAGATTATATTTGACAATTATGTTTTTACCTATAACTGTTTATCTTGGCTCTGACATTGGGATAATTTATTTAAAGTGTCAGTAATAACATTTACTGTGGATTACTATATATCTTTAGGGAGTAATTTTATCAAACTGCTTATTTATATTGTCTTATTTTTATTAAAATTTATTGAATATGATATTAATTAATAGTGTTAATTAAATAAAATTTGAGAAACAATTTATAAATAAATTTCATTTATAAATTATTAAAGTACTTTTATTCATCCAAACCACATATATGATATTAGATTTAAATTTAATATTGAAAAGATATACATTGGATCCTATGGGTATATGATGATAACCATTAGTAGGGGTAGATAATGATAGAGAGTAATATCGGTATGTGAGACTTATTTTGGTATATATTGGTAATATTTTTTTTGATTTTGTACCAATTGTTATAGTTCATAAACCATAATATTATTAGTATTGACATAAATTTTTTTTGTGGATTTTTTTTTCATTAAAGACATATTCCACCACATAAACCACCATACAATTTCCTTATGGGTTTTGATCAGTATGTACCACCAATAGTTGGGGTGGTACCCCTTGTTACCATGAGATCTACAACTGATGATCAACTCAATGAGGGAATACTATAGATAATGCCTTATAAGAATTGAGAGACCCTATGAGTTATATCCCCCATTTCAACCATACCGAGGTGACCTATATGTAGAGATCAATTATTTTATAGGTTACGGTGTTCCCTAAGCATTGTATAAATTGTTAGAGAACATTAATGTAATTATTACTCATTTAGAGACACTCCATAAGAGGAGGGTGATGCTTGTGATTTATACAATATGAGAACCTACCAAACATTGGTGATATATTCTGTCCTGATTGGAACAATACATTAGGTTTTCTCAGGTGCATTTCTAGATATGTTTCTTTGATCAGTTAATCCATAAGACATTAAAGGCAGATAGGGCATGAGTGTTTATGTATCTCACTCAAGGTTAGATAAGATATATGGATTATTATATATTTTTATAGAGCTGTAGTGTTTTACCTAATGATGATTGGGGATAAGGGAGATAGAGAACACATTTTTGGGATGGTCTCAAACCTAAAATATGAGCACAAGTAAATATTTTTACCTACACATTTTTTAAGAATTTATCAATGATTCCTTTATTGTAGAGAGGATGCTAAATTAGGGTGTAGTCTAAGGAAAGTTGAATTCCACATAGGGGGTTGAAAATAGATCCTTGGGTTATAGGATGTGGAAATATGAGTGCTCGTTCCCGGGGGTATGGAAGGTAGTTAATGTGGTGTCTCGTGTCATCCCATAAAATGAGGTAGAGTTATTGAGTGTCATTTGTCAGATAGGTTTTGACAATTTTCATTCTTAATATCCCAAACCACTATTTGAGTGATGATTATGTGAGATGATTGGTCAATTTGAGTTATATTACTAAAGAACTCAACAAAGCCAAGTGTTTGGGTATCCGAAACAACAGAGGGTTGATGCTCTAGAAATGGTATACCACAAAAAGCTTATATCTAAAGTTCCACGAGTTATTAAAGTAAAGCTAGAGGATGTAGCTCCATCAGACAAGGCTAGCAGAGACCTCATGGGTGTTTATTTTAGAGGAGTTAAGTAAGATATTGGGCACACTCTTTAATCTAAATTCAAACTATCAATTTTTTTTGATGATTAGAGAACTATATCTGTAACACCCAAGGTAAAACAATAATATGACATTTTCATATTTATCCATATTTTTGAATAAAATATTAATAATACTTTAAAGGTAATTCTATGCTTGAGGGCATACCCAATACGCAACAACGAGTTTCTTTGAAATCTTACGTTGCACTCTAATAATAAAATAATATTATTTTAAACGGTATTTAATGCCTAGCCATTGTAATGGCAGAAATGAATGGAACTAACTACAAAATGATTATATGTGTTTGTCAAATATTTTTACTTTTATCCAATAAATGTTGGATGCTGAAAATGCAAATGAATCCAATTTTAAGCATAAATCTACTAATATTCTTTAAAAGGTAGATTAACTGCCTTTTGATGGAGAACCCTTTTAGAATATACTTTTGTCAATTTTATATGTTTTATTTGAAAAAATAAAATCCTTCTTTAGAATCTGGACATCAAAATTTACTTTGTGTAAAAATTTGTTATTTTTCCGATAAAGATCATTTTTATTGAAAATGTTGCATTTTAATCCAAAACATCCTTTTAATCTGATTTGTTTATATGGATAGATTATATTTTTTAATTTATATTAGAGTTTATTTAGAATATATTTTTTCCATTTAATCTAATGGTGGTCATTGGAATTAATTTCACTTTAAAATTGGACTTAAACTAGTGTCAATCTTTTAATAGATATTGTTTCTTAAAAACACGCTATTTGTTTTGACAACGGGAATTAATTAATAAATTAATTAATGAAACATATATGTTTTTAATTTTTTTTAAAATAGACATCATTTTTGAATTTGGAATATCAAATATAGCTTAGGGTGAATTTTTGGTATTTTTCTGAAAAACTTCAATTTTTGATGAATAGTAAAACCACTAAGTGGTAGTTTAAAAACGGATTTTTCATTTAAATAAATCTTTACCACTTCTGTGATTTGAATTTCAAAAATCTGACATACATGGTTGTCATTAGGATTTAATATTTTGTTCAATGGGATTAAAATAATTTTTTGGTGAATAGTAACTTTTAAGTTTTTAATCGCAATTAGATGTAATTAGTGTAATTTAAGGTAAAAATAATGTTTTAATAATATGAAATAACCCAGACACATGTCCTACCCTTATTGTATGTGTCATGGTCGACCAAGAAAATCCATGGGTCAACTTGGGGACCCATGGAGCCACATTGGTTGGAAAATGACATAAATATCTTTTTATTTTAAGTTTAAATAAAAATGTCACAAGCATTAGTTGTTTTACTAAAAAAATTAAATGGGGTTATACAGGTCATATTTTTTACTATAAATATTAATTAGAAAGATAAAACTATTTCCTACATCATGATAGTTTTTTTATAATTTTTATAAATTAAATAAAATAATTATTTATGACATCATGATGATGCAGCGATAAGCTCATTAATAAAGGATTTAAATAAAATGAAACGATAATGTTAAAACTATAAAATACACTTGTAAAAGACCTATTGGATGACTATATTTCGAACCCTTACCACCATATACTTGAATTACATTAATGTGGGACCTTTAAAATCCGAAACACATTTGAAAATAAAGTAACATTTTGTAACTTTCCAAGAGTTCCCCTCCTCTCCTCTTATAAAAGGCTCCCACCTCTACCACCTTACCCACACCTCTCAAGCCATTGGCTCGACCAATACCTTATCATTTTGTCTCTAAAAATCCCTCTATTACTCCTAGAATCCTCACTTTGGGACTAAGTCATCACAAGGAAGTCTTTGAGCTCAAATCAATGAGAGATACCCGATTTTAAGGTAATGTCTTCACTTGTGTTCTTTTGTTTTATTTTGCTTCTCCAACCCCCTAACTATTTTTATTCATTTCTTTTGTAACAAATCAAGTATCTTAAATATACTATCATGTTTTTATAATAAGGATTCAAGCTACAATTACATACACCTACATCTAATGGTTAATGAACATACTGTTTCTGTGGATGGTGAATTTCTGCCTCACGAAACGATGATTGTTCAATAGTCTTTTAACACCCTCAAAGGTGGCCATTAAGATGCCACTATATTTATATATGATATATAATATGTTTATGTTTTACTTAAGCTTCTTTATTTTTCATTTATGGCCTACCATTATGGTTTCCATTATGGTTAAACGCGATATCTTCATTTTAGGAAGTGCGGACCACCGCCCCCTCAAAGTGATTTGATTCGTTAATTCCATATATGGTACATATAAAGGATAGCTTTAATGATATTATATATGATACCATACTGGAATTATAATACTATTATGTATCAATATGTTTTAATTCCATTAAATAAGAAATAGAAATGGAGGTAGCGTTCATGCGTACGTACGGCTTACCGTCTCCATGAACGGTGGATTTCATTTCTTACCACTAAATGTTATGTAATATTATAAATGAATGTATATAATAGATATATATGATATATATGAAATCTAAATAATGAAAATAATTCTGTATATAATATATATATTACCACATGAACAACTTGTAATTATAAAGAGTTTATTTTTTACTCAAGTAGAAATGATCTACATTATGACCATTATTAACTTAAATAATTACATAGTTTTCATTGCATGGTAGTAAGTGATATAAAATGAATAATGAACTTGAAAAAGGTTCTTAAGCAATTTTAATGTAACTCAAGTTTATTATTCAGGATGTTAAAGAATGATCGAGTCAAGTCGAACCCAAGGTAAGGGATCCCACCCATCTCTTTCTTTTTAAGCACTCTCTTTTATATAATTACCTTTAGGCTCATATTTTTTATTATTGGGATGTTCTTTTATATAACTCTTACTGTAATTTTTATGTTCATTTAATGAGAGACCCTATTTTCTCTCTGCAATCCATTTTGGAAGTTTTAATTGGTGCAGTTAGGCTGCCGAAATTTCGTTAGGGGCTTTTTACCTCACTTTGTGTTTTCGTGAGATTCATGATAAATTTTCCAATATTTACTTTTGAGTGGTGTATGTACCATCCATTATTCTAATCTTTGTGTAACATAATTTCTTTTATGAGTATTTACATCAATGTTGTATAGTCCTTCTTTCATGGGGTGTACATTTTGAAAGTTACCCAAATCGGTAGGGGAACCTTTCAGCCTCCTATTTCTAAAAGACTTATTTTGTTATGTCTTGTAATTTTCATCTTATTATGTGGGGATATGTTCTTATATATCCTTATTGCCGTAAATTTTATGTCCAAGAGATGATATACCCTTTATCTCTCTCATGAACTCTTTTTCTAAAATTTGATGTGATGCTGTTAGGCTGTCAAGGGAACTTCTTAACCCAATTCCGATTTCATTGGGTTCAACATGTAGATATTGAATATGTCATCCTTTGAATATGTGTGAATGACCTTTGATTATTTTACACTTAATATCCACTTATATTGGGTGTATTTATATTTGGCGCACATAATTATGAGATTGCTTTATCCTCAATTTAAGGATACCATATTTATAATGGATTTCATCTCAATTTACATTTCCATTGAGACTTCATTGTTGTTATGCACCAATTCACTATTATATGGTGTATATACTATCCTTTGGAATATTATATCATGAATCCATTTATTCTCAAGATATTATAATGTTTTGATTAAATGTTATTCCTCAATTATTGTATTCATGTGTCTCTCATTTTGTTAAAAACCCTTTAACTAAAATATCGTTTTAAATGATTTAATGATGTAATATTATAAATATTTCTCAATAATATCATTGTTTTCAAAATGGTTTTAAGTATTTATTTATATGGATATTAATGGGTAAAAATGTTAAAATCTTAAATGTGGTATGGGACACTTTGATTTAAAAATATCTTTATTAAATGTTTTAAATGGTTTCGAAAATGGTTTTAAGAATGGATTAATTATATCAATATCTTAAAATGTTATATTATTATTGCATTGTGGGAATGTTATCTTTCCTTTATGCTTAAGTTATGTGCTATGATTATGTTATGGTTCTTGGGAATTGTTATGAAGACGGGTGGTTCCGTGATAAACTAAGGGTGGGTGTGCCCGATATAGCTCTCCAATGCATTGGGTAATGTGAAGGAGTTAAACGTTAAGGTTTCTCCGAAGAGATTTAGGGAATATACTATGATGCGTATTCAAAACGTAACCAAGAGGGTTACTCCCTACGTAAGAATGTTATGAATGCCTCAGGTTACCTTTATGTCTTATGATTTCTTTGATTTATTCATGATTTGATGAGGTATGTTAAAGTGATTATGTTTTATGAGTAGAGTATGATTTTATTGATTCTTATGTATACTTGTACTCATGTTTCCTTTCCATATTTTTATATCCCTTACTGAGATTTTTATGCTCATCCCAAGTTTTTGAAATGTTTTCACAGGTCAAGGGAAGGGTACATGATATGATTATAGTGTCAAGGAAGTGTCAAGAAAGAATCCATGTTTTATATTAAATATGTTTCTGTTGATGGGAAAAAATGAATACTATCTTTTATTGTAACCACTTTGTTTAAATGTGGGATGTAATGCATGTTTTATGATCTAATTCTCTAAAACTCTAAACCTGAAAAGATCCTCAATGTTTAATCTTGTAATAACTCAAGATTAAGTAAGGATTAAGGCTGGGGCCTTATAGTTGTTATCAAAGGTCGGTTTAGATAACTTTAGAGGTTAGAGTGTTGTTTATGAAAAAAGTGACAAGTTGTGTATAACCACAATGGTTAGTATATTATATGGAGTCATCATTTTTTTGAAAGTTAGAATGAGTTATAGATAACTTGGATAAGTATATCTTGGTGTTTATCTTCCTCTTTTTTATTTGATGATTTTACTGATATACTCACACTGACCTTTTATGTTTTAGTAAATGGCTGGATCTTGAAGGCACCAAAGTAACAGTGGATTTGAAGAAAACTGTGACGGTTTTATGAAAGAACAACTGAATGATATGGGTTCTGCAATGTTAACTCTTGTGGTTATCCTCAACCAACTATTTGGATTCATAATTGAACACCTGAACCTTAGTGATTTTTATAAGGCATCGTATATGCGAGAAAAAAAACCGTACAGAAGTTCAGGTAATAATCACAAAGGTATGTATGATCAAAAACCTATGTGTCAAATATATGGAAATAAACACATGGGAAAATGTTTCAAAGGGAAAGAAAGATTCTATAGATGTTGAAATGAAGGTCATAAAGCAAGAACCTACCTTGGAAAAAGGAAGCATCTAGTTGACTCTAGGAAAGGGAATGAAGTTTTTTCTGAAGGTTCAATTGAATGTTTTAAATGTGGTGTGCATGGTCATTATGAAAACAAATGTCCTATGAAGATGTTTTGAGAATGTGGTCACCAAGATCGTACAAATATTCATTTACCAATACCTAATTCCATTCTGATTGAGGATGAAAAACTAACAATGAAGAATAAATGGTATGGAATATTTCATAACTTATGTTTTCCTATTATTGGAATCATAGGATATGATTCATGATTTTTTTTATGAAAGAAGTATTTCAGAATAAGTTGAAAAGGAATGGATAATGGATCATGAATAATGTTGAATGAGTAAGAAATCATCATTTTAGGGATTCAAGAGTTATGGTAGATTTTAGGATGGGGAAATTCTTAGATGTATTAAGTCTCTTTTGATGATGGGGTTACATTAGAAGACTTTTTATAGTAACCCTGATGTTTGATATACGAAAATTTTATTAAAGGAATAATTATCCTTTATTTTGTGGATATAGTTATAAAAAACCATTTGGGTTTATATGATCCTTGAATTTGAGGCAATTACTGGATAATACATTTTGGGTTGCAAAATGGAAGTTATCAGATAACATTTGTGGTTAAAATATGTTATGGTTATTTTTGATGAATTTATCTCTTTTTGAGGAATGTTATAAAATTATATAGTTTTTGAAAAGGGACAACACGCAGACCGTGTGACAACCCATCGCGTCGGACGAAGCATCGGGAATCAAACCCACAACCAAATTGCAACTGGTATTTATCGCCTACCACTAGACTATGTGAAGTCCCTGGTTAGTTGGAATGATTCTTTTTAGTTAGATGATTTTATGAATTAAGAGTAAGTTGATTTTTTGGGTTATCAATGGGAATTATTAGCCAATCATGGAGGATGTGGGATTAGGTTAATTACTTTTCAGTATGCGACTGTAAGAGTAACTGATGTTATTTTGGAGAAAAATGTTAAAATTTATCTTAGGAGACTATGTGATTAAATCCTTCAGAGAATTGGGTTTCAATATTAGTTTGGTTTAATTTGTAGAGTTTTATGGATAGATGTTTATTGAATAGTCTTTGTTGAACTTTGGGTTTTAGTTTTGGTTAAGGTCTAAAGACATGTGAAGTATATAGTTCTCTTTTGTGGATTAGGTGATTCTCTAGAAGTTGATTATAGCTCTCTTAATGTGAACAAGTCATCTTAAATACTCGTCTTTTGGAGAAAATATGATTTTGTTTAAGAAATCTAGTAAAAGTTGAAAGTCAAAATGACAATTAAGTATGATTCCTTATCTTTTAGTTAAGCTCATAAATAAATTCCTCAATGAAAAGTATCTTAAAAAAAATATATTGTCTGTTAATTTTTCATACTGGGGAATCAAATACGTTTTAACCCATCACAAGTTTGTGATTTTCTTATTGTTAAATTTCTCCTAGACATATTTACTATCACTCTCCATCAGAACATGACCCTTTGTTTTTTCCTCCATATCTATATTTTCATACTTGGAATCCTAGTATGGGTTAACTTGGGTGACATTTTTACTTCTCTCCCATTCTTTTAAAGTGATAGTTTTACTGACTCTTGTTCCGATGTGGGATTTTCAATGAATCTTCCAAGCTCGAATTTAAAATTGCGAGGACGCAATTCCCAAAAGGGGGGAAGGATGTAACACCCCAGGTATAAAAAGAATATGATATTTTCATATTTATCCATATTTTTGAATAAAATATTAATAATACTTTAAAGGGAATGCTATGCTCGAGGGAGTACCCAATACGCAACAACGAGTTTTTTTTAAATCTTACATTGCACTCTAATAATAAAATAATATTATTTTAAAAGGAAGTGAATGCCTTGCCATTGTAATGACATAAATGAATGGAACTAACTTCAAAATGATTATATATGTTTGTCAAATATTTTTACTTTTATCCAATAAATTTTGGAGGCTGAAAATGGAAAGGAATCCAATTTTAAGCATAAATCTTCTAATATTATTTAAAAGGTTGATTAACCGCCTTTTAATGGAGAACCATTTTAAAATATACTTTTGACAATTTTATATGTTGTATTTGACAAAATAAAATCCTTCTTTAGAATCTGGACATCAAAATTTACTTTGTGTAAAATTTTGTTATTTTTTCGATAAAGATCATTTTTATTGAAAATGTTGCATTTTAATCCAAAAGCTCCTTTAAATCCTATTTATTTATATGGATAGATTATATTTTGAATTTATATTAGAGTTTATTTAGAATATATTTTTACCATTTAATCTAATTTTGGTCATTATAAATAATTTCACTTTGAAATTGGACTTAAACTAGTGTCAATATTTTAGTAGATATTGTTTCTTAAAAACACGCTTTTTGTTTTGACAGTGGGAATTAATTATTAAATTAATTAATGAAACATATATGTTTCTAATTTTTTAAAATATACATCATTTTTGGATTTCGAATATCAAATATAGATTTGGGTGAATTTTTTGTATTTTTCTGAAAAAATTCAATTTTTGATGAATAGTGAAACCACTAAGTGGTAGTTTAAAAACTAATTTTTCATTTAAATGAAACTTTACCACTTCTGTGACTTGAATTTCAAAAAATCTGACATACATGGTTCTCATTAGGATGTAAAATGTGGTTCAATGGGATTAAAATAATTTTTTGGTGAATAGTAACTTTTAAGTTTTTAATCGCAATTAGAGGTAATTAGTGTAATTTAAGGTAAAAATAATGTTTTAATAATATGAAATGACCTAGGCACATGTACTACCATTATTGGATGTGTCATGATCGACCAAGACAATGCATGGGTCAACTTGGGGACCCCATTGAGCCACTTTGGTTGGAAAATGACATAAATATCTTTTTATTTTAAGTTTAAATAAAAATGTCACAAGCATTAGTTGTTTTACTAAAACAATTTTTAAATGGGGTTATAAAAGTCATATTTTTGACTATAAATATTCAATAGAAAGATAAAACGATTTCCTATATCATGATAGTTTTTTTATAAATTTTAGAAATTAAATAAATCAAATTATTTATGAACTCATGATGATGCAGCGATTAGCTCATCAATAAAGGATTTAAATAAAATGAAAAGATAATATTAAGACTATAACTTACACTTGTAAAAGACCTATTGGATGAGTATATTTTGAACCCTTACCACCTTATCCTCGAAATACATCAATGTAGGACCTTTAAAATACGAAAAACATTTGAAGATAAAGCAACATTTTGTAACATTCCAAGAGTGCTCCTCCTCTCCTCTTATAAAAGGCCCCCATTTCTACCACCTTACCCACACCTCTCAAGACTTTGGATCGGCCAAACCCTTCTCATTTTGTTTCTCCACATCCCTCTATTACTCATATATTCCTCACTTTGGGAAGAACTATTCTTAAGGAAGCCTTTGAGATCAAATCAAAGAGAGATACCCGATTTTAAGGTAATGTATTCACTTGTGTTCTTTTGTTTTATTTTGCTTCTGCAACCCCCTAAACTCTTTTTATTCATTTATTTTGTAACAAATACAGTATCTTCAATATACTATGATGTTTTTATAAAAATTATTCGAGCTAAAATTACACACACTTACATATAATGGTTAATGAACATACTGTTTCTGTGGATGGGGAATTTCTGCCTCACGAAACGATGATTGTTCAATATTCTTTTAACACCCTCAACGGTGGCCATTAATATGTCACTATATTTATATATGATATATGATATGTTTATGTTTTACTTAAGATTCTGTATTTTTCATTTCTAGCCTACCTTTATGGTTTCTATTATGGTTAAACGCGATATCTTCATTTTAGGAAGTGTGGACTACCGCCCCCTCAAAGTGATTTGATTCGTTAATTCCATATATGGTACATATAAAGGATATATTTAAGGATATTATATATTATTAAATACTGTATTTATAATACTATTATGTATCATTATGTTTTAATTCCATTAATAATGAAATAGAAATGGAAGTAGCGTTCATGCGTAAGTACGGCATACCGTCTCCATGAACGGTGCATTTCATTTCTTACCTCTAAATGTTATGTAATACTATAAATGCATGTATATAATTGATATATATGATATATATGATATCTACATAATGAATATATTTCTTAATATAATATATATTTTACCACATGAACAACATGTAATTATAAAGAGTTTATTTTTGACTCAAGTAGCAATGATCTATAAAACGACCATTATTAACTTAAATAATTACATAGTGTTCATAGCATGGTAGTAAGTGATATAAAAGTAATAATGAACATGAAAAAGGTTCTGAAGCAAGTATAAATTAACTCAATTTTATTATTTAGTAATTTAAAGAATGATCGAGTCAAGTCGGACCCGAGGTAAGGGATCCTACCTCTCTCTTTCTTTTTAAGCACTCTCTTTTATGTCATTCATTTTAAGCTCATATTTATTATGATTGGGATGTTCTTTTATATTACTATTACTGTAATTTTTATGTTCATTTGATGAGAGACCCTATTTTATCTCATCAATCCATTTTGGAAGTTTTAATTGGCCCTGTTAGGCTGCCGAAATTTCATAAGGGGATTTTTATCTCACTTTGTGTTTTCGTGAGATTCATGCAACATTTGCCAATATTACCTTTTGATTGGTGTATGTACTGTCCATTATTCAACTCTTTGTGTAACATACTTTCGTTTATGAGTATTTACATCAATGTTTTAAAGTCCTTCTTTCATGGGGTGTACGTTTTGAAAGTTACCCAAATCGGCAAGGGAATCTTTCACCATCCTCTTTTTAAAAGACTTTTTTTGTTATGTCTTTTAATTTTCATCTTATTATGTGGGGATATGTTCTTATATATCCTTATTTCTGTAAATTTTATGTCCAAGAGATGAGATACCCTTTATCTATCTCATCAACTCTTTTTCTAAAATTTGATGTGATGCCGTTAGACTGTCAAGGGAACTTCGTAACCCAATTCCAATTTCTTTGGGTTCAACATGTAGTTATTGAATATGTCATCCTTTGAATATGTGTGAATGACCTCTGATTATTTTAAACATAATATCCACTTATATTGGGTGTATTTATATTTGTCTCACATAATTATGAGATTGATTTATCCTTAATTTAAGGATACCATCTTTATAATGGATTTCATCTCAATTTACATTTCCATTGAGACTTCATTGTTGTTATGCACCAATTCACTCTTATATGGTGTATAAACAATCCTTTGGAATATTATATCACGATTCCCTTTATTCTCATGATATTATAATGTTTTTATTAAATTTTATTCCTCAATTATTGTATTCAAGTGTCTCTTATTTTGTTAAAAACCCTTTAACTAAAATATCATTTTAAATGTTTTAATGATTTAATCATATAAATATTTTGCATTAATATCCATGTTTTCAAAATGGTTTTAAGGATTTATTTATATGAATATTAATTGTTTAAAATGTTAAAACCTTCAATGTGGTATGAGTCAATTTTATTTAAAAATATCATTATTAAATGTTTTAAATAGTCTTGAAAATGGTTTTTAGAATGGATTCATAATTTCAATATCTTAAAATGTTATATTGTTATTGCAATGTGGGAATGTTATATTTCCTTTATGATTAAGTTATGTGGTATTAGTATTTTATGGTTCTTGGGCATTATTATGAAGGAGGGAGGTTCCATGATAAACTAAGGGTGGGTGAGCTCGATATAGCTCTCCAATGCATTGGGTAACGTGAAGGAGTTAAACGTTAAGGTTTCTCT
Organism: Viscum album; assembly: GCA_963277665.1. Classification (NCBI taxonomy): domain Eukaryota; kingdom Viridiplantae; phylum Streptophyta; class Magnoliopsida; order Santalales; family Viscaceae; genus Viscum; species Viscum album. The sequence goes on from OY728156.1 coordinate 744,229,859, forward strand.
GAAGAGATTTAGGGAATATACTATGATGCGTATTCCAAACGTAACCAAGAGGGTTACTCCCTACATAAGAATGTTATTAATGACTCAAGATACCTTTATGGCTTATGATTTCTATGATTTATTAATGATTTGATGAGGTATGTTAAAGTGATTATGTTTTATGAGTAGAGTATGATTTCATTGATTTTTATGTATACATGTACTAATGTTTCCTTTCCATATTTTTATGTCCCTTACTGAGATTTTTATGCTCATCCCAAGTTTTTGAAAAGTTTTCACAGGTCAAGGGAAGGGTACATGATATGATGATAGTTTCAAGGAAGTGTCAAGAAAGAATCCATGTTTTATTTTAAATATGTTTCCGTTGATGGGAAAAAATTAATAATATCTTTTATTGTAACCACTTTGTTTAAATGTGGGATGTAATGCATTTTTTATGATCTAATTCTCTAAAACTCTAAACCTGAAAAGATCCTCAATGTGTAATCTTGTAATAACTCAAGATTTTGTAAGGTTTAAGGCTGGGGCCTTATAATAACTATAATTTGAGGTAATATTTTTTTAGATTCTTCCATGGAATTTTACTTCATTTATATAGGTGTGTCACACACATGTATATATATATATATCCAATATACTAAAGTCATGGGGGGTATCTATATCAATATCATTATGGGGTTATGTACATTGATACACCATTAGGTTAATGATTCAAGGGAATTCAACGGTGCTAATTCGTTCTCATAGTGATAGAAAGTTATCGATTTCATTGAGATTTCATGGTAATATATATAAGTTGGTTTGATACACTTCTATGGGATGGATTGAATAATACAATGACATTACCAAAATGACTATAATCATTAAAGTGATTAATTTATGTCTTATAAGGGTGATGGTTTTGTTTATTTTTGGGAATTGGAAGAGATATAAGGTCATTTATGATCTGACCATCACTAGTTTGGTGTGATCATTGAAGAGGTTTTCATTCCCAATTTTAATGATGAGGAGACATCATGGGTGGGTTTTTACCTCATATTTGACCACTTTAAAGATATTATTCAGGACTACTACTCTGGATTTTCACTTAATGGGGAGATTTAGTTCACGATTGATCACTTATTAGGTGTGGATCCCTTATCTATTCAACATTAGAGAATGGAATCCTATAGAGCCTCAAGATCTGAATGATCAAGTAGATGAAATAGGGGATAATGTGTTATTATAGATGAGTAAATCATAAAGGGTAATCCAGTTTGATTCTATATGAAGGTATATGGATCCCTGGGATTATATCTGCATCTCATAGGTTTAACCATGTAATAGTCAATAATAGATATTCACTACCCAGTATCGATGATATTTTGATTATTTTAGAGGGGGAAACATGTTTTTGAAGATTTAGATGAGGTTAGATTATCATTAGTGGATGGTGAGGACCTCAGATATACCTCATACTATATTTATGTATTATGTATAGTGTATATGATTTTCCAGTGAGTGTTTTAAATTTAAAAATAATTTGTATAATTTTTATAGGACCAATAAATTAGGTATTCTACCCTTATTTGTATAATTTGTGGTTATATTCATTAAAGATATCCTTGTGTACACAAGTTCAATGGATGATAATTCTTGAAATATATATATATATTGTTTAGTATACATATATATAATTGGTCAAACAATAATATCTTGATGTATCTATTTAGTAATGAATATGGGAACTTCATATAGAATGTGATTTTAGAGGAATGTGTATCTATACAAATTGAGAATTTCGTGCCCCTAGAATATTTAGGGTGGATGAAGGAAATTTTTATTATCCAATTTGTTTTGGATTTTCTAGTTGTTACTAATGGTTTATTCAGGACATATTCTTGATAGAGGAATTACTGACATGCATGTCCAAGAAATGGGTGATGTTTTTTTGTCAAATGCATGTGAGGGATCCTTTAAGGATTTTTATAAGTGGATAATGATAGCAGTGATCCTCACATTAACTATGATTGATATTTAGTATATATAATTCTTTGATGTATCACCAGTCATACATGGATTATTTCAGATACTGAATGGTCATGTTTATGCTTATGGGTCTAATAAGATCATATCACATTTGAAAAACTATCAGCAAAATGATGTGGATTTCACAGTAGTGGTGCACTCCCTACCGTGTTAGTGAAACATTATTTTTTTGGAAGATTTATTTTCTATATATATTGCCCCAAATTCATATGTATATTTTCATATAGTTAGACTTATACCTTCAACATCATAGGTAGTTCTACTATCATTAGTCCTATGGCATTAAACTGGAAAATAACACTCTTAATAGGATAGTAATTTTAGATTCACTATATAAGAAGCCTCAGGATCATGTGGTACATGGTTTGAGTAGCAAGTGGCAGATAATATAAATTTTATCATAGATTCATTTGGATTCATTTGAGTAGTAGGTATTAGTGACCCTTATATCATTGATCATCATGTTATGACTACATAAGAGGGTTGAGGGGAAAAACTAAACTATTTGGATTGTTTTGTGATGAGAAAAAATATATGGTGGGGATCCACCATCATATTAGACTGTTGGTTATGATGATATCCTTTATGTGTGATGCCATGTTATTATCCCTATAATCATATCGGTTCATCTTATAAGTGAATAAAATGAATCACTATGTTTTTTCGCTATTAACATACCATTATGAAGCATAATATTCACAATAAGTACTAGTGTCCCATGATGAAAAATGATATAGAGGATTTTGTATCAAAGTGATCCTCTCCTCAGGGAGTGATGATTGAGCACCAATGACTACTCAAACATCTATAGTAACAACTCATTCCATATTTAATGTGTTAGGATATGATTGTTCACATCATTATAGGGTTTCTAAGGATTCATCATGTTAGTGATGCAACTTGGGAAGTTATAGATCTGGTGATTAAGAATGAAAATATTCTATTGATCTGGGAGACATAATCAATTAATGAGTTGGGTAATCGTTATGTATATGATACAGTATAACAAACTGGGGTACCGTAGAGTATTTTCCTAGAATGGTATTCCATATATACATCATGATTTTGGATAGGGTTGTAGAAGGAACATGACAAGCAGGTTTATTTAATCACTTCCTACCCTTCTTAGACTGATAAGTAGTCTAATATAACTATTATGATATTAAAAGTAAATATATTGGTGTGTTTAATGAATTTTAAATATTATTTGGAGAAAAATTTAGTTCTTTTAGATATTTATTACCACATTAGATAAATAGAATCGATTTACATCGATCCTTTTGGGGTATTAAATGGAAGGGCATGTTGATTGTATTTATATTTGCTAGACACTGAAGAGTCATTATTTATTAGTTTTATTATCATGTGGGAAATATCAAAGAATATATTAATTTTTAATTAGTATCTAAGGAATTTTAAGAGTAAGAAGTAGTCATATGTTAACAGATGAAACAATACTTTGAATTTTGAGGTGGGAAATCATGTTTTATACAGTCATCTAAGCTGGTGTATCTCCAAATTCAATGTTATGGGACATTGGAAACCATATATATGGGGTTTTTCCATGGTGAGGATCATTATGGTATTTTACTGATTAGCTATTTGAAATTCATTAGTGCTATGCATGTTTTCTTTCAATTATCAATTCACATTAATAGCATCCTAATCCATCCCATGTGATCAGTAATGAATGTATTGATCATGAAACTGATGAATTTTTATTAAAGAATATAATTTTATTCATTTATTGGGGTTATAATAACCATAATAGATGCAAAATTACTCTAATATGAGTGTAGTGAAAGAATATTTTTTTCTTGGAGGAGAGGTTGATCAGGGGATATGTCCTGTAGTTTCAGTGGTCATCGGTGGGGATTAATAATGTTTGGGAATACAACTCAAGGGTTAGAAGCTATATAGTGAGGAGTTTATGATTCCATTGACTGTGTAAGGGTGAGAAAGTATTTTAATCATTCCCAAAAATCTTTTATTTTTTCCATTTAGGAGTATTTTAGGTTTTTTCTAGGACCAAGGGGTTATTTTCAAGAGTTGGAATGACAGTGTGTCTAAGAATCTACTACATGTGGATATGAATATAAATTGAAGGACAATAAAATTGTGATGGATGTATGAAACACTATTATGGGATCCTAATATGTTTATATTATTAATTCTAGAGAATTACTTACACTGCCTAGTGGGTGTCATTGCATGAAATATTTTATGATAGATATTTTACCAAGGAAAAATATTTCGGTATTGGGGGTCACACCATGAGAGAGGTTGTAACTACTTGGTGGTAAATATAATTTATTAAGTAGAATATCTTATGTATTTCACTTTAATATATTTATAAATGGAATGTGATCAATGTTATTGAAGAGGTTTCAGTTTGATGATGATATTTAATATATATTAAAAAATATATTATTTATTTAAAAAATATTACATATCAATCTTTATAAATATGTCAAATTCCCATTGAAATGTCCACAAGTAATTTTGTTCATGACATGAACCATTGTGTCACAATATGATGACTGCTGTTTTTAGAATTATGGAACCTCAGGGTTTGAGTCCATGCGATGAACAGAATAAGATTTTTCCTTCACGACCTATAAGCCAAATTTTGAATTATGAGTCACATCATGATAGTTGGTGAGGAAGTATACAATACCGTGGGTGTCATTTTGTGATACCATCTTGAGTGAGGTGTCATTCCATGTGAAGGGAAGTCCAGAACATGGAGTCTGTGACTAAATTATTCAATAGTTTAGTTAGGGATTGGGTTTCTATGTAGTGACAGACATCGTTATGTCATGACACATGCTGTAGTAAAATTTAATGATAACCGGTTTAATAATGATTTTAAAATATTAAAGAAGTTAAAAAAGGGATCTCATTTACAACAGATACAATCCCTTTCCTCTAAAATCACAATCAACTCTTCTCTTATAAATATTTTTATCCCTTATTCATTTAATGAATCTTGTGATGTCTATTTTGCGTGATATACATATTTAATTAAATCAATCGACTTCATTTTTCCTCAGAGTATCATAGTTTAGAATTATTACATTGGACATGGTCTTTTATGACCAATATAATGTTTTTCATATAGATATGTATTTTCATATATTTGGTTTTAAATCAACCAATGATATCAAATGGGGACACATCTATGAGAATAATGTAGTTGGTCTCTATGTTTTCCAAAAGCTATATTCTTATTTTAAATCGTGTGTGATGGGTGGTTGTAAAAAAAACATGATGTTGAACTAGATCATGATCATGAAAATATAATCTTCTATTTCCTATAAAGTCAACATTATTTTGTCCATGACTATCCCTTGGGAAAGAGTAGAGACCAACCATAAGCCATCAAGTGACTTTTACCTTGTGTTTTCATAAAAATTGGAATTTATATAGGAAACTAGTGGGTTTCCCTAAACTGAATAATAACATAGTGGGTGGAAAATATATCCCATATGATTATTCCAAGGATAGTAGTCATGATCTATAGTGTGAGTCAAGTTGGGGAGTTAAATATCATATTTATAAGGGAGCACTAATAACAACTTAAAAAACAATGTATACATAAACATGTTATTTTGGATTTACATTCAATATTATATTTTAGAATTATTAAAAATTATTATAAATATATATAGTCAACAATAATATATCATAACTCATCCAAGTGATGAGCCCTCCCGAGATGGTTATGAGAACAAAAAAACAATATAATTCCACATCTAATAGTATTTGGATAGTCTAATGAGGCCATGAGTATAATATAACTTATATTGGATCCATTTACATTTATCTTGAAAACATAATAATTATAAATAACTATGTGAATAAAAATATTACTGAATAAACAAAAAAATTTGACATATAAAAGAAAGGCATTAATAATTCCACAAAAAATAGTATAGCTCTTTCTCTACTCCTCTGCATCACATAAAACTCAAATACTATACTCTATCTACATGAATAAAAATAATAAATCTCTAATCTATTAGGCTATAAATCAACATAAACTTTTTTTGAGTGGTGATAACTACATGTTCTTAACATAATCATTTCATAGATATTAAACATTCAATTTATAAAAAACCTATGAATGTAAAAATGTATGAAACAAAATAATTGATAAATATTTTCATGAAAATGATATCTCAAAACTACTCAATCGAAAATGCATCAATAATAACATAATATTACCTCATCCAAAAACCATTGAATCAACATAAATTCATTAAAAAATCAAGATCATACTCTATTTATATTATTAATAAAAAAATTAAGAAAAATAACATGGATTAATATTTCAATATTATAAAAAAAATAATTGAATTATAAACCAACAATCACACTAACCATCCTATTAGAGTAATTTTACTCTCAAATAAGTATTTTACACCATGAAGGTGTCTCCTAACAACTTATCTAAGGGAAGGAAAAAATAACAAAAAACAAAAATATTCACACACACAAAATTATAATCAGTTTTATTATTACTAAGAATTAACCATAATTATAGAAAAAACACATACCATAATTAATAGCTAATCCCATTTGAGAATATATATCCATATAATTATATAACATTACCTCTACTTACATATCTCATTAATTATATCCCTAAATTCCATAAATATCTAAAAATTATGATCATATTCATCATCATACTTATAATATTCCATCAACCATTTTTTCCCATTAATTTATAATTATATTTATATTTATGAATCAAGGATCTTAAAATGATTGTTTTAGTTGAACCATATCCCATTTAATAATAAAATACAAATTTCACAAAGATTATGATAAATTATAATTCATTGACTTATGGTGGTCCCCACCTGACCAAGGTTCCTTGGAACCACAACTTTATTTTTGACTCAATTAAACTTCATCATAAATACACGAAAATAAGGTGTTGATGAAAATAGAAAATCATCTCATTAGAGGTAGTGGAGGATAGTTCAAATTTAAAGTGTATATGGGGCCACTATGTTCTCTATTATTAATAAATTCAAATCCACAATAATCAATAATGAAATCATAATATTTCCATAAATCTCACAATAATGTGGATATATTAAATAAAATCATTATTGAAAAATCCATTTCAAAATTAATAGTGATATATCCATATTACAAGAGCTTATAAATTTTTTTATATTATTGACCTCAAAAAAATTGGCTACTAATTTCCCATGTAACTGATTATTTATTGAATTTCATAACTATTTGAATATTTTAAAATAAAAATACATGTGTGTTGTTTTTAAAAAAAATAATATTATCCGTAAAAATATATCTACCCATATTTTTTCCACTAACATTGAATATTTTTCCCAATATCAAGACTTTCTAGTGTCATCATTATTCCATTTTTTACATAAAAATTATTATTTTAACATAAATTTAAATATAATAATGTTCAATGAAATATGTAATAACATAGTTTAATTTTCCCACCACCCAACACCAAGAGTCATCAACCATCATTATGTTCATTCCTTTCTAAAAATTAATGATAATAATAGTAAAATCATTTTATTACATCCATCACTTTACCCATATATTCATCCACTACATAATTATAATGCCACTACTAATAAATTTCTATGATTAGGCTGACTTGGATCCAGGACCTTCCTTGGAATAATTTTAAAAATAATAATATCTATAAATAGTAAAATTATTAATTTAATTTAGTTTGATTATATTAATTGAATTTAATTTAAGCATCATAAACAACCATAATATATATTAATCCTCAAATAAATTTTTATTAATACATGATATAAAATCATTTAAAAATAACATGTATCAATATATTTCTCTTTTTAATAATTTTAAAAGTTAATATAAAAATTATAACTCTCTCACTCGCTCTCTCTCTCTCTCTATATATATAAAATCTAACAACCCACCACTACTAGAACGACACATGGGATGGTAGTGAAGACTAGAGTGATAGAGTGGTATCAATGCATTTGGGTGATTGATATGTTATCAATTTTAGTCAAATAATGGTGGGGATATCATGCGTTTGATTGGAAAAAGTTTTACAAAAAACATATCATGATTCATGGGAAAGGAAGACCAGATAGTCCACACATAATTATGGACCAATGTAATTTAATGAAAATATTTTAATAATATTTAATCATCTAGATATTTTGATGCTTCTTACAAGGTAGATACCTACATGTGGTTTATGTGTATTTTACTCACATGTGATTGAATTGGGATTTATTGGAAGGTCTAAATGAATTATTTAAAATGATCTTGATAAATTCTATATTTTGTTTCTTTGGAGTCCTTATTTTCTTTATGTATATGTTTTTTTCATATATTTGTAAAGATTAAACCGATGAGCTTTAAGAGGATCCATCGATTGATATTTATAGAGTTGATGTTGATAAGGATGATTCTTGGAGGAAGATATTGTTTGGACCAATGGACCATGATTGTATTTATTGGAAATAATGCTAAATATGTTTTTGATATTATAAGATGATTTTATATGAATAATAATAGATAATTAGCAATCTCTCTAGAAATTAAATTTATTTAATTAATTGATCTTCATGTCTAAGACATGTTCTAGTGGCGAAATAATGTCATACATTAGTGGAGAAATATATGAGGACCATAAGAATTAATATTTTTAATGATGATGAATTGAATAAGAAGAAGAAGATAAAGGAAATAATACCATAACAAATATAAATACAATTATATTTTTCATGGTGGAATTCGATGCTGAGTATACGTAATTTTATAATATTTAAGATTTCATATAAGAGTTCTCCAAAAAATTAGTCTACCCTTAGACCAACCAAGGACATCTTAACCACACATGTGGGACCCATTGGGTCAACCCTTTGGGAGGGGTTCACCTAGATGACTGTGGGAGTGTTTGGAGGATGCATAGAATTTTCAATAATTTCTGGAGATATGTGTGGTGGAATCTCCATATGCGGAAAAACAATGGTGGTGATACATGTTGACGTGGGTCAGTTCCAGCAGGTGTCTGGAGAATTCCATGAAATCACATATGTTGAATAAATGGGTTGCATTGTAATTAAAGTAACATCCTTGATGAATAAAAGTTCAATATTGGATTAAGTGCATGTGAGAACTATTCACCTATGTTAAAAATATATAGATAACATGGCCCATCCTATTTGATGAATCTGAGCTATCTCATCTATGACACTTCTATCATCTACCTCGAAGCCTTGGTGGTTTTTCTATTTGAAGGGTTATTTGTGGTTGAACTACCATTGTTCAAATTGAGGCCTCCATGGGTGTTCTCCATCATTTTTATGGGTTAGTGAGGTTGGGAACCTCCATACATGAAATTTACATCTTTCATGCATACATATGACTTTATAATATCATGACTAGAAATCCAATGAAATGGTTCCCTTAACTTGTTTTCTACATTGACTCAATAACGCCTCCCATCATGCTAGAGGATTTTGAATAACAGTTAGGGTTTAATGTTAGTATGATTGGGAGACTATTACATCATGATCACAGTGTCACAAAACAATATACAATAAATTAAAAGTATAATAACATGAATTACATTGAAGTGATGGATAATATTAACTGAAAATCAATCATAAAGGCTGAATAAATAACCATTCATAAACTTACAGATTCATAATAAAAAAAGTGTGATACAATGAACAGTCAAGACTAAAAAATGAAAAAAGAATGATAAAAAAGTCATCAACCATATAAGGTAGCTTGATTACATGTTCATACACAACTCCAAATCTCCAGGTCTAGTCCTAGTACATAATGAAAATATCAAAAATATAACAATTTGTGCCCTAATACCATGAGGTCTATCTAGGTACCAAATAGAATTCCAAATAGGGTGTGAAATAAAATTAGTTGGCAACCACCAGTTGGATTTATTTAAATCTACTTAGTGAATATAGAAAAATTAACATGAAGGTATAACAAAAAATCCTTAAATAAATAACTATATATAAGTGGAGCTCAGGTTCTTCAGGAACAACTGGTCGACGATTCTTCTCTATCCTAACTATAAATATCTTTGAACTATTTCGTTATATATATGTGTGAGTGTGTGTATTTGTTTGTGTGTGTTTGTGTGTGTGTGTGTGTGTGTTTAGATACATTCACACACACACACACACACTCATATATATATATATATATATATATTCAATTTTGTAAATATGAATACATAGAGGACCCGGGGTATACAACAAAGTTGACAACATACAATGATAATAATGTAATACTCTCTTATTATTAAAATATGTGTGTAAGAAAAATAATCAATAAAGGGATACTGAGTGACATTACTAAAAAGACTAATAAATTTTGTCAACATCATACCAATAAGGGCTCATAATAAGATTCATATATAGTACCTCTAGGAAACATGATAGGGTAATAGCTAGTAAATGGTTCATAAGTAGAATACAAGGTAGTACATACAATTAATATGGAAATGATATGAAATAAAATTCCCAACATCTTATACCATGGTTAAAGATGATGCATCATGTCCAAAACCATTAACTATTACCTCTATGAGATAATCTCATATAATTTAATCATAATTTGCATATGATTCCTTAACCAATGAATTATGTATATAGGAATACATTATTGCTCAGACCATAATGTAATTCCTTTATCATGTAACATTAAATACTATAAGAATATTCAATGATATCATTCATGCCCTTATCAATTAAAATCATGAAATTATTCCATTTGATTTATAAATAAAAAATAATTTCATGAGATGAACCCATTCCAAAATATATGTTAACATACACTCATTAATCATTATATTATATATTCCCTAGTAATTAATTCATTAGAGGTGAAAAAAATCTTAGGAGTGTATTTGGATATATAGGTATGTCATGATTATAAAAATTAGATTATGATAATATCACATTTGATTCGAGCCCATTTTTAACCAAGTCAAACGTCAGATTAAAATTTCGAGAATGTAAATGTACATTCCCTATTATATTTCAATGTATTCATTTATACAATTTCAACCACGTAACCTTGTGGAAAATAAAGGAAACACTCCAAGGGTTATCCCAAAGTATGTTATAACCCTCATAACATGTTTAGGGATCTTGAGAAAAAAAGGATATGGAATAAGAATTTAATTTAAGTAAATTCATAATTTAAGAGAGACACGTTGAAATTATGGAATGTGGAACAATAGAAATACTTTATAAATAATAAAACATATAGGTAAAACATATAAAGAACCTACCTTATACCATGGATTCTTTATTCATGCATTCTCAGTATTTGATTAAAGTTTGAATGAGTGAAATCATATGAATCGAAAAACACTTGGGAGTTATGGAATATGGGATCACATTGAAATAACATCCAATATGAAATATTAAATAAATAAGTAAAGGAGTAAGAATAAAATAATATACATTAATCTTTATACACATATGAAGATTCTTGAATGAGAGGGTGGGTGAAAGATAATCATATAGTCAGAGGAGAGGGAGTGGAGTAGAGCCATGAAAGGAGGATGGATATCCATGAGTGGGAGATGAAAGGATGTTCTAAGGTTAAAGGATATGAGGGAAAATTATTAACTTCCATATCTTTATTTATCCTCATAGTTTTTCGTTTGATTTAGAAAACTATGTAGAGTTACTATTAGAAGGTACACCCATCGCATGTCAAGATGCATGGGTTGAAAATTTGTGTATATCCCATGTACTCACCTCTATAATTTCTATTGAAAAACCACACAATCATGAGTCCAAACTCACAGTATTTATTAAACGATACACTAAAATATTGGGTTCCATGTTAGAGCCTTGTAGTTATGACTAATAGTGTTTAAACCACATGCCTCTGAATTCTCCTTCTATAAGAATAAAATTTGTATCTTGATGCTAACAAAGCTTAACTGAACACCCAAGACACCTCTTAGGCTATTAACCAAATCTAAAAACATCACATTTAATTGGTGAAAAAAATTTACATTCCAATCTCAAGTTCAATTTATAATTTGGATAATCCACCAAATGAAAAGTATAATCTCCCATGGAATATTTAACTGAATCAATAAAACGGGATTTGACAACCTCCCCACTTAAGATCCTCTCATCCATGAGAATCCTTTGTGAACAAAAAAAATAACCCAAGAACTACATGGTTCATGAATATTCATTAAAATGAACTTGTTCTTTTTCCAAATGCACAACATACCTATAAGTGATAATTTAAAACTTTGAAGATTAATAATTAAAAAATGATTCAATTATCAAAATCAAAACCTAAACATTATGACTACTCTTTCATGTACCCATATATCCCATGACCTGATCACACCGTCATCTCATTCTTAATCTAGAATGTAGTAGTCCCCACCATTGGCTCTAGAATTCCAATGAAAATAATGAACCACTGTACTCACACCACTTTAATTTACTAGTGAAACACTTCACTATCATCTTCATTATGATCCAAATATGATTCCAACTCTTGAAACACAGGCAGACATGATTAATCTAATTATGGACCTTGATTAGATCAATATATTGAAATCCCAATCAATCATGATTTCATTGGCTATGATGGATTTTTCATGAAATGGACCTATTATGCCTTACACTACACTTGTATTATCCTCAGATATATTTAATTCAATTCATCACTGGCCCCATTCGACAAACCATGAAAAAAAATTCAAATCACCTTTGGCAGACTATTCATGAAATTATTCAACATTAATTAGAAATGCATTAAATTGACTCTAGATCATTTATTCCATGGTCCACTAAGATCACTACAATCATTATCACTAATTACACAAACCAACTTCAAATGAAATCTCTTTGTTGAACTATTTTTGGTTCCATAATACAGTGGCATCAATGTCCCAATACGATTTTCCAACAACCAGCCTCATGATCCAACACGCCTTTTGACATGATTGTAACAAATAAAACTAGGAATTAATTTTACTAGTTTGATGTAATGATAATTATGTACAAATATATTTATAATTATGATATGATTCGGTACATTCTTCCAATTTAACTTGGAGTATGCCAAGATAATATAAAATATTACAATAGATAAACATATTTAGTTTACTTAATTAAAACATAACCAATTTTTTTTCAAATCCTCATGGTATGATGAAATGTTTCATTATATAGAACACATTACTCTTGTTCAACTTGATGAAAACAAGGTATCTGCTACCTATCATAAAAATTTAATAACTAAATTTTCATTCATTATAATTTAGATTGACATATTTAAGAGAATCCCAAAAGAATAGAAATTTTTTTAATAAAAAATCTATATCACATTTCCGTAAATCCACAATTACCCATGACCATTCAATGTAACCATAAAATTCTAAACATGAATCTAAATATTAATCCATGGTTGGGTAATCAACTAACCATATCACCATCACATTTCCTTCTAAGAAATGATGCAATACCAACCCATGAATTCCCAAATCGCATATTCCTCCAAAGACAAAATTGTTTGTCTAGGTATTGTTTAAACAAATAGATAAGTTCTAAAACTCATTATAATGTACCATTCTAAAATGTATGAATTAACATACCCACTAGAGTATAAAATTAATTTTTTACCATTTCCACTTGGTCCATTATGACTGTGTTACTTTTACTACGAGAGTTTCACATTCCATGATCATCAAGACGCACCACAATTAAGGAGTGTCTAAGTCATTATGTTACAGATAATGAATTTTTTTTCCATGTAACATTATCCATACCCCACTGGATGTGATTCCTAGATGTGGAAAACATGCCTATACTAAGCGCTTATTCGAAAAGAGAGGATAACCATCACCTTAAAAGTATTCTAGATAAGATTCAATCTGGAAATATTTGTGATGCTCTATCAATCCATGATCATTCATGTCATTATTATCAAACATATAAGCTGAAAAATATGATTAGTAGTGTTACAAAACCAAATCATCTAACCAAAAACATCCCATAGAAGTGGGACAACTTGAATGTTTGTAAATGTATGGGTAATTCTACACTAGAAGTGAGCTATAATTATAGCATAACATATCTAGGATTAAATGATTTCCACAAAACCTCATCTGGTTCGTTGTAAAATTTTTCAAATGATGGTACAATTTTTTAAAATTCATTCTACTATGAAAGAAATATATCAATAAGATAGATAATAGAATTTAATTTTATAAGCCCAATGACACTACTTATCCCATTGTCTTATAACCCCATATAACTATTAATCTTGATGAAAACTCACCACGTCATCCATTATATAATTTGAAAGGTCATTGGAGTATCTAAACATTTTACCATTACTATGGCATGTCCAACCCCCTAAACTAGAGCATTACATGGTTATAACAATTTAAACAACGGTTAACTAGTGTATGAGTTACCACCTTACCCAGGTGTCATTATATACACTAAGTGTCCAACTTGGGAAAATCATCCCCCAAAAGGAAACTCATGTCTAAAAAAAATTAGAAATATTATATTCCCCAATGGTTGATATCTCAACCGACCTAACCCCATAAGAAATATTAAATCATACTTCCTAAAAATAGTTCATGTCAAGAAGGTCACCATGATTACCTACCTAGCCTTTATACTCACTGTAAAAGAGAAAGGGTAACTGAGACCAATGGGTAACATTAAAGTTCCCATACCATGTAACATTTAATTATATCCCTTACTCGAAGGTTGAAACTAATAACACCATAATAAGGTTTCATGTCAACTTCATTTAATTGAATCTCATTAATAACCTCATTTAAAAAGTATACAAAAATAAGTTATAACCAAAAAATACACAAAGAACATTATTCTATGGACTCCATGAAATATAATAGTTAAATTATCCTATAATTTCCTTTTAATTAATTAATCATTATTTGTGTTACCAAAAATTCACCACAATCTTCTATGTTAAAGGAAATTTCAATTTCATGATATAGATGTAAACACCCCTTTATGTTTTAATTGGTCTTTTAATTTATAGAATCATAGTAACAATACAGATCAAAATTATATAAAGGTATATTAACATAGTAAAGTGATCAATTTAATAATATGTTGTCATAAATTTTCATGTAGCCCTTAGAAGTGGATACTGACACTTTAAGTGACCATCCCATACGTATCACAAGGATGACCCCATGGGGTTATGTATGACAGAAATATAAGGATAAAGGAGACCAATGAGGGAATCTTCAATCCAACATGGGTACATTTAAATGAAACCAAATATGAATTTTTTAAATAAATATTAATTAAACTCTTCATGTGTTTAGAACATAAGAATATCATTTCACGTCTGGGCTACAAGGATCATGTATATTTTATATCATAAGAAAAATCCACTAACTGACCAACTTGGGTATAGTTTTGGATTTAGGAATTTAGAACTAAATCATAAAAGTAAAAAAAATTACATATATATACTATTGTTTAGTTAGTTGACTCACCATTAAAAAATTATAATGGTACATTCCTTTATAATATTCAAATTGAACTTCATGTAACATAAACCATGTTCTCACCTTCTATATATGAATATGAATATTTTATATATAATGGTTTGATTATATGGGTTACCCATTCAAATTTATAATGGACCATAAAATTTATAAATTTTAATTGGAACCCATTTTATCATAAATATAAATGTTTCATCCCATAAAACAAAAAATCCATGGGTAAAACATGTTATAATTGGTTAATTAAGGTGTCACCGTAAATCTAAAATGGAAAAAATCATTTAGGTTGATGCAGATTCTTTAATAACCAATCATATATCATAATTATAACAAGCATGGTTCCATAGTGAAATTAATGATACTAGACACGAAAATATACCTCTTAGGAAAAGAACACTAGTTATAATGGTAAAAATAACACATTCATATTATATAGGAAAACATGATATACAATCACCAAATCAGGTGTATGAATAAAAGTTATTTTAAATCATATAGTCATGGAATTCAATTATTTATGAATAATAAAATCAATAATTCAGTATATATATAAGAAAATTAATGAAATGTGAATGTATATATTTTTAAATGATGAATTAAACAACACTTCCATACCATAATGGTTCAATGGTAATTGTCATTAATCAGTAAGATGAGGAAATATAATATTCACCCAATGTGAAATAATAATCATTTGTAAAAATATATCATCATGAAAAACAATCACATCCCATGAAACATGATATTTCTCTCATGTGTGGGATGGATGGACCAAGACATGTGTTATTTACTATGTGATGAACCATTTCTATACTCTTATATACCCTCCCAAAATAGTATGATAAAAGGATTATATGATCAAATACCACTTTGTAACATCTCAATCTAGGAGACAATACAAATATACCATGAGTCAATTCACCACATATCCTCAAGCATGTCTCATTGTAGTCCATAGGATTCTAACAAGCAGTTTGTGTCTAATGGTTTTATGGTGGGGGGAACATACCCTCGTCATTAGAGTAGTACATTGGTCTATACAATAAAGAAACAAAAAAAACATATAAATTACAGATCAACTAAAGTTCATAATAAAAATAATTCAATAATAAATTATGAATAAATAACAATTTATGAACATGATGAGTAATAATAGAATCAATGTAAAATAGTGATCAAGATAGGCCAAAAAATGAAAAAAATGTTCTCTAAATTCATAAGCTAGCTTGAGTACTTGATCATATTCCACTCCCATTATTAATTTCCAATGTTAGTCCATAATGAAAACATCAAAAAAATTAGTGGATCCATGTCCTACAAACAGGTGGTTTGCATGTGTACCAAATGGAAGCCTATAAATCTTCTTATATAAACATAGTCGGCCACCTCCTATAGTTTGTAACACGATATAGTTAGTGAATATAAAATAAGTAGTTTTTATCTATATTAAATAATTCATGAATAAATAGTTATAAACAAGTCGAACTAAGGTTCTTAAAGGATGCCAAGATAACCATACCAGAATTGGCCTAATCCAGAATGTATCTAATCAATTACATCATATACATATATATATAAATTTATATATATATATATACACATATGTATTTATATATTCGCATTTTTACATTTGGATATAGAGAGGATCCGATGTATAAAACCAAGGAAACCACATATAGTGGTAATAATATAATATACCCTCATTATTTATATATGGGTACAATCCCAAACCTATAAATATGAGATACCTAGTTCTATGCTCAAAAATATTAATAAATGATTTGAAATTTCATGTCTAGCGTCACACCATTAAGGGATCATAAGATGAAACCATGGTAGTGCCTACAAGAAATATGATAACGTAAAAACAAATAAAAGGCTCGTTTTATAATCCTAGGTAGTACCTTATGGGAATCAGATAATGATGTGAAATGAAATTTCCACCATCCTATAATATGGGGTAATTTGAATAATGTATCCCTCTATGTTCTTATAAAATAGTTATTATTATTTCAAATAAATTAAATTTCATTGATTGATTGTTTTTCATGATTAACCAAGTCCAGATTGTGTTATACTCAATTTCTTGTTAATCATTTACTACATGCAATACATGTTTATCTTTCATTACATACAACACATTTTTTTAACAAAACCGTGCAATATTATCAATATAATTTTTTAAACATGACCATAAAATCATAGCTGTTAAACATACTTATATGAATATTAATAAAATATTTTAAAATAATAATAATTACATTTCTGTTTAAATAAAACAAATTAATAATAAATACTTAATTTTGGAAATGTCTTTATATTTTTGAAAATAACTTTTTTTCCCAAAAAAAAATTGAGGTCTTTTTGTGAACAACAATAAATTCAAAACATAATACTCTTAGAAAATTAATTTGATAAAAAAATATAATTTTTTGAATTTAGAATGTTGAGTTTATCTTAAGATGAATTTATGGGATTTTTCTAAAATGTTTCATTTTTTATGAATCATGGAAAATAATGTTTTTCAATTAAAAACTAATTTTTTAAACGTAATTATAAAGATAACCTATATTTTGAATTTATTTAATGTAAATTTTGTTTAATTATAAATATATTAATTAAAATTAGTTTTTTAGAATCAATTTTGATTTGGAATTGGATATATATACTTTGTCAATTTTTGATCATTTTCTCTTTTAAAAACACCCATTCTCATCGCATCCATGGGATTAGTTTTAAACTAATTTTTTCCGCATCATTGAAAATAATTTAAAAAAAAGGATTCCATATTTTGAATCAGAATAATTTATTATTTATAATAAATTTATATTAATTTTTTTACAAAAACTAATAGTAGATGTAAAATAATTAATTACCACAGTTAGGGTAAAATGTGGTTTAATGGGGGATAATAAAAAAGGATAAGGAAAAAACGTACCTATACACTTGTAAAAAAATAATGGATGGCCATATTTAGACCATTCCACATATATGTTATGATTATTACTTAATTTTTACCCTTGTGACATATTAACAACATGTGTGTAATTATCTAATTAAATTTTTTTCAAAATTTCCACTCACCTCACTTATATAATGACAACCCATATTTTTCATTAGTCACACCTTGAATCCACTTCGGCTTGGCCAAATACTACCCAAATAATTTCCAGAATTTCATACCCTCGTCCTAATATGGTTGTTTGTGAAAACATAAGGATGATACCCAATGAAGAGGTAACGTTCAATAACAAGCATCATTTTTTATATCTTCTTCCACTCATTAATTTTTTTATCATGATTATATAATAAAATTAGAATAATCCCTATACTGTGATATTTTTTTGTTATTTTAAATACATATAACCATATTCAATTTCTTGAAATTGGTTATCAAATCATTTTTAGTGTGTACATCAGACTACCGTCTCATGAAGAGATATCGTTCATTTTTCAATTACAACCTATCAAGGATGTCCATAATGAAAGATATGTTATTGTATATTATATTAATTATTTTGATGATTCTATTATGATTCATTAATTTTTATATCACACATGACATCATGCTTCCCATTTTTTGGGCATATGATAACATTGTTCGTGTGTACGGAGGACTAACACCTCATGATGTGATGTGAATCGTTCATAATTTAAAAAGAATGTATTAAGGATGTGATTTATATATTATTTATATATATATGATATAAAAATAATTCTGGAATTATAATATGTATAATTTTATTTTATTTCATTCAACCCACATGAATATAAAAAAACAACGTTTATGCATACGTATGACCTACCATTTCCAGGAACGGTCAGTTTTATATTCTATCACTAAATAATATAGATTACTATAAATACATATTTAATGATTATATATGATATCTATATCATTTTTATCATTACATAGATGACCTAATTAGGATAATATTAAGAGTAAATAAATCAAAACATATACAAAAAACAAATTGTTTATTTCCACAAACGTAACTTTAATAAGTAATTGTTAATAGAATTGTAATAAAAGGTCATAATAAAATCATGTAAGATATGTTATATAAAAATATAGATTAATACTAGATTTAAAACAATATTATATTAATTGTACATGTGTTTTTTTGAGTATGATGGAAGTCATGACTTAATGTATGTGTATTTCTAATAACTGTTTTATTTCTGAGAGACTTATGCCACATTCACCACACATTTATCTTCTATTGTGTGTATAAAACCATATAGAACTGATATGTAATGAATATAAATCATTTAATTATTATTTATCATTCTATTGTTTTTATGATTTCATAGATATTCTAATCTGATATTTTCTCTAGAAGTAAGGGTTTTTTGTCCCAATTTCCCTTCATTAAGACAAATGTTATGTTATACACTGATATTACTTCATTAGTTGTATATAAAAACCCTATATAATGTAATATAGTAAACTTATTCCTCTTCATGATATTATATGTTTTATTTTTTTTCTTATTCCATCATTGGACATATGATTCAATGTTATCCTAGTGGTAATGATATTTGTACTGTCTCATCGTTTATCAAAAAGATTTATGATTCTATTCCTCAGGATAAAATCATATGATACCACTCTTAATAAAATCATTAATTTCCATATACACTAGTTATTCATGGTATCATTATGTAATAATAACATTATTCCATTATTTGACACCTAAAATTGGTGCGAATAATGTTTTTATGAAAATATGAATGTATTTATATCTTTAGTTAAAAATATGTTTTCTTCTAAAGCCATGTCATTTTAATTTTTTTTAAAAATTATTATAATATTATCTTATGACTTTTAAAAGATTTTTTTATCCTTATTTTACGTAATAAATATAATTTGGAAAGTAATCATCAATTCCTTTTCAAACAAATCATGTTTGGATTTTTCCAAAAATAAGAAATAAATATTTTATTTTAACAGGCATGTAGTGAAAAATATTTCATGATGTCATGAATTTTAAATGAGTTAATGCTACCATTATAATTATTAAATGTTCCTTTCAAATAAAATCCTTACTATTTGTGAAATTTATAGATATTAAATAAATTCTTACAAAATAAAATAATTTTAAAAATGTTTTTCATTTTTAGAGGTATTTTTTTAAAGGAAAATGATATTTTAATAAAAAAATATTATAAATTATTTATAAAATAATACATTATAACCACTCAATGTTATTTTCAATGAAATTTATTTTCAAAAAGTATCTGTGTTTTTTAAATTATTTTCTATGAAATTTTATTTTCATTAATTAATATATTCATTGAGCTTTAAAAATTAATTTTTATAAAAGATAACATTTATTGGTGTCACATTTTCCTTATTTTGGATTTGCTCTGAGGAAAAAATTCATATTATTTATTTAAATTTTTTATATTTATATTGAATTATTTGTATGAAACACTTTTCTCTTCTATGGGCAATACAATGAGGAAATTCTTATGAAACCTATATCCTTTCATGGGTTATTCAATGATGTAATTATTATAAATCCTATCTCTTTTACACATGTTTTTATGTGATGAAATTTTTAGGATACCCATTTCATTAAATGGGTTATGATTTGATTTATTTTTATGATCTTATGGACCAAAAAAATATGGTTTTCATTTTGTGATGGCTATTACCTATATCATCCAACGGTGCATTGGGAAATTATTTATATATCATGATATTTAAAGGATTTGAATGTTAATTGAACTCAGTTGTGTAAGATAGTGTTGGAATGGGAAGTGAACTCAGCTTAGTAAGATGGGGCATGAATTGGAAGTCAACCTGATGTTGTATAAAAGGGATATAATGGGAAGTGAAACTATTTTAGTAAAGGACATTGTCCACAATTATGGTCTTTCTAGTGAGCCTTAACCTTTTTTGATATGATTTTCTATATATATGTTTAGGACAAAAATTTCATATCTTATTCTATAATTATGCTCTCTTGGCTCATTATTTTGGATTCCCTTATGATTCATATCTTATCAACAACCAATATTTATTACATGACTCTGTGGTATGATCATTGATATGAAGGGTATGGTTTTCCATCATTTCTGTCAGGTTTTAAAACGCTTATGGTCATGTTATGATAACATATCTACCTTTTTTATACCTATATAGCATTATAAATAACCATTTATAATGTTTATTTTTTATAGGTTATAATGGTAGGTATTATGTATGATATACCTATGAAGGGTACTAGTTGTGATGTACATATTGGGATCTGATGTTTCTCACCTTTGGAAAGTGTTTATGTTTCCAGTATTCTAATGGAACTAAACTATTAGAACAAAAAACACTATTGAGCGATGTTTGAAAACATTGATTATAAAATTACATGTATTTCTGAAAAATGACTCTAAAATATGTGTCTCTAATTTATCAATGTTTAAAAATATATACAAATTATAAATTATTTTAAAGTTTTATATTTCTTGACTCATCATTTACTGATGTTTTTGTGAAATGATTGTAAATAAACATCAGAAAATTGGCGATGTTAATAAATTTCATAATTCAGTTAAACCTTATTTACTAATTTTTTTTGAGAATCATTGATAAATAGACATTTCTAAAATAGGGACGTTTGTAAAAGTTTCTATTTATCAAAACTATATTTTCCAATGTTTCTAAAAACATTGGTACATTTTTTTGAAATTTATAATTTTCATTAATTTTCTTTTTGTAAATTTATACTTTTAAAATGATTATAAAAACATACGATCACCCATCCCGATTCATCCAACCAACCAAAACCACCCTTCTCTAGTACTTCACACTTATCTTCTTTGTCTCCTCTGATTACTATGCCTTATAACAACCCCAAAACCCCCATTATCTAGTACAAGACCATCCTAGCCCCATTTATATTCCCAGCCACAACCTTCCAGTACATCCACTGAAATATTTCCACTCATCATGCCATGAGCACCATAGGATCCAAAAAAAAATTCCTAGGCCGCCAGGAATGGAACACATGACATCCGCATTCACACAAGAAGAAACAACCAACTCAACCATGAATATTTTGTATATTTAATTGTCTTATATAATATATATTTATATAAATATGTTTTTATATTTAAAAAATTATTTATATATATATTAATATAAATATATTAATATTTGTAGATATATGTATATTTATATATTTTATGTTTTATGTTTATATTATATTATATAAATCTTTGTGTGTGTTTGTTTTAAATTATATTATATATATATGTTTATCTTAAATATATATCCATGTTTATGTTTTACACTACATATCATACATATATATATATGTTTATATTTTATGTTTATTTATATTTTATATTATATATATATATGTGTGTATATATATGTTTATATTATACATTTATATTATATGTTTATATTAATATATATATATATATATATTTAGATGTACATATATATATGTGTATTTATATATATGTAATAATTACATATATATATCAATGTTTTAAACAACTGATAAAAATGTCACTAAAATTTCCATGATTTTTTAAAAACGTTTTTAAATATAAAATATATATATTTCTATATAAATATATGTGGGTGTGTATATATTTATATATTAATGTGTTTGTGTGTGTGTTTATATATATGTATATATTTATTTATATATATGGTTATATATGTGTGTCTATGTTTATATTTATTAATATATATATATATATTTATATATTTGTTTGTGTTTGAGTGTATCTAAATATATGTGTCTATGTTTATCTTTGTCTATATATCTATGTCTATATTTAAAAAAGTAATAATATATATATATAATTTTATATATTAATGTATGTATATTAATATTTGAATATATATGTTTATATATTATATGTTATATATTATGTTTATATATATAAGTTTATATTGAAAAATATCTATATCTATATTTGTGTTTATTACACACACACACATATATATATATGTTTCTATTATATAAATTTTTTATATATGTTTATATTTTATAATATATATATGTATATTTTTTTATGATTAAATATATATATGATTATATTTTATTTTCTAATTTTTTATACATATGTTTAAATTAGATGTATATTTAAATTTTACATATATTATATGTCTATATTTTATATATGCCACATGTTTCTATTAATATATATTGGTTTTTAATATATATATGTTTATATATATAGGTCTGTTTTATATATATTTTTATATATTTATATATATATCTGTGTGTGTTTTTGTGTCTAAATATATTATTGTATGTCTGTGTGTATATATATATATATATAATTAGCATTGTTTTCAAAAATTAGTAAAACATTCCAAAAAATATCCATGTTCTCTTAAAAATTAGCAAATTTTAAAATATATATCTATATTGTTATATATATTTATGTATATATATGTTTCTTCTGGAAATGGGGATGACCTCATTTGTTTAAGGTTCAAACATTCCAATCAGTTTCTAACGGATTTTTTCATAGAACCAGAAACATCTAATGATTCTATATCCATTTGGACCTACATTCCAAAGGTAGGTGCTCATTTGTTGGGAACCGATGGGGCTTAAGAATTTGCATTGGTCGAGAGGATGGGAGGTCAGACTCATCACACCATTTTGAGGGGAAATATTGTCTACTCCAGGACTCTCTTTATAGATTTGAGTTATGTTCGTGAATCCTTATTAAATTACCAAGTATTAAAATGAGATTTCCTTTAAATCTGACATTCAATAACTGATATGCATAATATTTGTAGAATCTTTTATATGTATTTGAAGTTCTTCATCGATAGAGAATCATCTGTATTTACTAGAGATTCTTAGTCAATGGTATCCTTCAACACATTATATAGAAATCTCTTGGTCATTATGATAACCATACTTGTTTTAAAGCCACTCAGTGGGGCACTTGATGTTTATTTTCATTCAGAAGGACATGGGTTATTTCAGAGTTGGGATCATACCTGCAGATGGGCTACCTACATATCCTTGTTTAGAAAAGGAATCAGAACCCACATAGTTCGTGTAATGAAGTACGAGGTTTATGTATGATTGATGTATAAAATAAAGATGTCATAATTACTTTTATGATATAAGCTCATGTGAGTCAAGCTCACAGTGAGAAACTAGAGGTATTGGTAAAACCTGACGATTGTTCCATGAAAGATGAAATCATAATAAATGATGTGGGGCTTATGTATGAATGACATCCCAAGATAGATTAGGATTGGGATTTAAATTAGGGAATAAAATTGGGAATAAGGTCCATAACGGTATATGTGATTTATGGAGATTTGGATACTTAACATAGGACTTAATCCTGAGAAGGATGCCCAAATTAGAGAGGACGTATGATTGGGTTTTGTTCTTGAGAAGGAAGTTCAAATAAAAAGAAATTAAGATTGGTTAAGTGAAATTATGATTGGGGCTTACTCTTGAGAAGGAGGCCCATGTTAAATGGACTTGATAATTGGGGCTTATTCCTAAGAAAGAGGCCCTGGTTAAGGGGAATAATGACTGGGGATTACTCCAATGGGGGATGCCTAGGTTAAGGGAAATTGGAATTTGGATCTTACTCTTAAGGAGGATGCCCATATTTTGGACTGGGGCTTACTCTTGAAAATGATGATGCCCATATTTGGGAATTTGAGATTGGGACTTACTCCTGATAAGGAGGCCCAAGTTAAGGAAAATTATGACTGGGGATTACTTCTTAATAATAGGCTTAGGTTAAAGATCCTCTCATCTTAAAAGATGAAGTTGAATGAATGAAATCTCCAACCATAGTGACATAAAGATATTTAAATCACTAGGTTTTAATAGATGTTCCACAGAATTCCTTTTTGATAAGGAATCCAACAAAGGAAGCATGCCAAAAAATGGATTTTAATAGGGTTTTGAAGGCTAAATCTTGAGTATGAAGGTGGATTTGAAGAAGAGGGTTGAATTGGTCAGAGGGGCACCCAAAAAGAGGTAGGTATGTAGGTCTTGTTGGGGAGCGCATTTACTGGTCGCGGATGTATACCTACCTGACACATAGGTACCTGCACGACAGTCAACCCATAGGGTAATACTTGGGAGAGGCTTGGATCAAGCCCTTAGAATTAACCCTAGAGGCTTCCAAAAGAGTGGTGCGTTGGTTCTGTTTAAGGGATAAGGCGGCACACAAGTGTCTTCATTTACCTTAAGGGTTAGACACTTAGGTGCACCTGTTTTGATGAATTTCAACACTTATGCCTTGTTACTCTGCTTTAGATATTCCATTATAGGTAATAAATTAAATTAGAAGTGTTCGGAAGACTTGAATAAAAGACTAGGTCATCAAGAGCTGATATCTGAGTTTCTGGATTTTTCATTCCCGAAATGGGTGGCCCACAAGTGATTATAGGTTAATGAAGACCTTGGGAGAAAATAATATAGGGGGTGCAGGTCACCTGCACACCCAATATGTGGTGCGAAGGTATACCTGCGCAACCATCTTGGAACATGCGCGACCCATTCTTAAAGAAATCCATGTTCATGCCTTTGTCAATTTTTGATGTTTCTTTAGAAAATAAATCACATTGTGTTTAAGGTATTTCACTTTTCATTCGTTAGATCTTGTTATGGAAAGGAGCATCAACAAACGTCCCCCCTCAGAGTTGGATCTGAAAGGAAGGAGGATTGACTTTGAGGTAATGAATAAAACCAAGGAAGGGTGGCACGCAAGTTTTGAGCACGCAGATAACGGCGCACAGGTGAGAGGCATGCAGGCTTTGGCGTGTAGGGTTGTGGCCAGGCCTATAAATATGCGCCTCATTCTCGAAAAAATACCCAACTTTGAATGCTTCTGATCTCTCGCCATGCGGGTTGATCTCTTCACGCAGGTTGCAGATTTTCCACAGTTTTATTACTTTTGTTCATGTCGCGCTTCTGTAGAGTTATTTTGACATGCGCGGTGATACTGGTGTGCCAAAACCTATGCGACACAGTTACACTTGCGCACCTTAAGGAAATATCCATTTTTTCACTATTATTCATAGATTTTATGAAAACTCAACTCACATAAGAGTTAATTATTCGACCTTTGTACTAATTAAATGGCTCCTAGAAGAATTGGAACGGCTGATGAACTATCTAGGAAACGAATTGATGACATGATGAACATTTTTTGCCATGATTACTATGATATATGTGACATCACACTTCTAGATTTGGCCAAGTACTTGAAGAAGTATCATCCTAACATTCCACAGAGCATCTACTTGCCTTTGTATGGGCATGGTCATCGGCAAGACGTCAATATTCCAGAGGCAAAGAATTATCTTCCACATTCTTGATTTCAAACATACACCAATTTTACATCAGCAAATATCTCAAGTGGATGATCATTTTTTAATATTGGAATGGTAGATAAGGCCTACATAATGCATCATAACCCTTGTTCCCTAGATCTGAAACCTCATAAGCCTGAGTTTCAACCCCATTGTTATCCTTCAACCTTCCGAAATTCTAAGATGGATCAATCCAATGGCTAGAAGAGGAGTTGGTACTTCCATCCTGGAGGAGGTGTGAAGCCAACTGGGATGTGGGCATATTGGGTGCGACAAACCTATGCAGAGTTTGTCGACGATCTAAAAGGTGCTGCAATATATGAAGCCATTTATTCTGGGTAGACATATGTCTATAGGATTGATGACTTTGTGTCGGAGCTAATCAGCCGCTGGAGCCCAAAAACCAATTCATTCAATCTGACTCGTGGAGAAGTAGGAATCAGTTTGTGGGGTGTCTAGAAGATCCTGAGGGCTCCAATTCTAGGCTACATGTATGATGATTTCATCCCTCCTAATGCGACTAGGAATAATTCTGAGAAGACTCCACCATTGGCTCATGAATTATTGAAATATTCTACAAGCTTAAGAATTCGAAGTCCTCCAAAACTCATTCCAGAAAGGATATTCATCTAGAGGAGTGGATGGATATGTTTCTTACCATGAAAGAGGGGGAGTGGCCCAGCTGTACCCATCCTACTATTTTCCCTATAATAGAGAAGAGGGGTGCTTCTGGAACATTCTAGCCGACTTTAGAAGCAGGAGAATTTGAGAAGTGGGGCTACGAAGTGGATATGAGAATCCCAAAAAAGACCCATCTGGTGGGCTTCTTAGCCTTGTGGCTCAGTGTTTATCTTTTTCTAGTCAGGGATTCGAAGGGAGGAGTCAGTCCATAGACCTTCATTATTGCAGTCATGTTGGATGAGAAGAAAATGGTTGGGGTGGACACCCCGATTTTGGTAAAGATTCACAAGAGATTACTCCATGTCTTTATTGGTAAGTATCCTTTGAAAATAGTGGGACCATTACATGTTTTTTAGGGTTGGATCACCACTCATTTGAAGACATATGTAGTACAGAATGGAGTACATATTCCTGGAAGATCATTTAGACCATTAGTGCAGGCATTTTCTGGATTTTCTCCATTAGATCTCAACATCAATGATATGAAGGTGAGGCTGAGCATGTACACAGAATTCAATTTCCTTCCTCATGGAATCCCACCAAATCAAAGGTTTGTTGATGATGGAACAACCGTCATGGAATTGAGGTCATACATGCTGTCTTGCAGAGATGGTGTACTGGCCACCAGGATTGACAGAGAGATTATATGCGAGGCCTATGCTCCATACATATTTGCACACCAATTCAAGTGTTTGTAGTCGACTGTTGTATCCCCTCTTGTGCATGTCAGGTCAGAGCAACATCTGATGGTTTCCCGACAACTATGGTTGCTGACATCTATGGAGAGGACCGGGGCATCATTTGATCTACCAATTGACAAAGCGATGTGTAACTTGACTACATGGTATGCTGAGTACTAGATAACATC
This sequence comes from Viscum album, assembly GCA_963277665.1. Lineage (NCBI taxonomy): Eukaryota > Viridiplantae > Streptophyta > Magnoliopsida > Santalales > Viscaceae > Viscum > Viscum album. The sequence goes on from OY728156.1 coordinate 744,258,323, forward strand.
TTACCATGAAGGGGTGTTGAATCATCCAGTTTATTAGGTGGGGAAAAAGAAAATAACTGTAGAGAAATAAACCCTTTGTCTGGAAGGTAATTCTTCCACACCAAGAGCTGCTTCACCATGTTCCTCACCTAGGGCTGACTATCCATATTCCCAAGATGGGGAAGATGAGGAGTAGAATATGTCAAAGCGGCCTCAAGCCAGATATAATCCTCCTGTCAGAATCATAATAACAACTCCATCGAATCCTAGTGAGATACATGATTGGGGAAATTTAATCACCATTACTTTATAGAGAAACAAGTCTTATTTTTTAATCCTTTATATTTAGTCGCAGGAGAAGGGAAGAAGTTGAAGTCTAAGATTGCAGGACCCTCCTCACAGCCTTCTGGTACACATGTAGAATATCTCTGACCAGAGGCTGTCCAGACCTGACAGAGTTTATATTGCGATGCTGAAACTACCTAGTTGGATATGTGTGAGGTTCTATACATCCATGGAATAGGGAATCATTGGGCCTCTAATGATATCCATTTAGAGGATAACCTTGATGGATTGTGGGCTTACATCAGAGAGTTGTAGATGCTCATATATGCCACCGATGATTCCATTCCTGTCACCAAGTAGGTGAAGGAAATGATAGATCGTGGCACCACTGAGGGTAATGGTGCTTCCAGAGATGAGGACTGGCATGATTATGTGGCTCCTCGATATGTAAGTCTCTTTCCTTATTTTCATTGTAATCTAATTCCAGTTAAAGATTTTATAGTCAAGGAAATTACTTTCTTCATCCTACAGCTTGTGAAGAAAGGAACTGCTAAGGTTCATTCACCACAGTATAGCCATGGTGGTACTGCCATTGAGGCTAATGAATCTCCTCGCGAGCTGGGAGAGATATCTCCAGGATAGAAGGCCATGGAGGAGGAGTTAGATATGACTTTTCATTATCCAAATCCTATATTTGGATATGATGATGTCATCACTCCCAAAAATCCGAAGAAACAAAGACATTGAATGATGATGTCCACAGCTAAACATTTTATCAGTAGTGGTAAGTCCTTCAGATAGTCATGAGTCTTAACCCATGAAAATGTTGCTCATACTTCTTGGGATTGTAGGGGATTCTTCAATTTCCCCTTTGAGGGAAAGGATTGAACCTCCTTTGAGGATGACAGAGGGTACTGGTGAACAGTCACACATTCATGCTGGCTTGGCTGCTCTTGAAGAGGAGCCATCTCCTATTCCCAATACCACTCATGTTGCTGCAACAAGGAGAGAAGATCCTGCTTCTGGTAAATTAATAATGCTTAATAATATGTTGAATGAAAATACCAATGGACTTCCATTCTGTGATACTTTATGTTCAACCACTGCACTGGAACATTTAGCGTCCACTACATCTGAAGCCGAAATTTTAATTGAAGACGATGTCTGGGGTTAGAGGACGCAGCATGAAGTTCTCCAGGAAGACGTTTTGAATGCTCCCACTGGTGAGACTAACCAGGAATCTGAGATAACATTGGATGAAATGATGGAACTTGGCCCATATTTTGAAGATTGTTTAGATCATGTTAAATTACCTTGTAATTTAGAAGATTTGGATGTGAGTGGTATCCGTCATCCTGTTAAAATATCTTCTTATTACAACTCTGACCATGATTGGTTCAAATGTGCAGTTCCATATGAGCAAGCTACTAAACTATCAATTCCTGTAGGGGGTATAGGCAACCCTACTATTGCAGAGACATTAGCTCAAGTAGAGCTTAACCCGGCAGAGCTTCCTGAAATTCATCTTAAAAATCCTGTTGAAGCTAGGAAAGACGGGGAGGAGCCTTCTCATGTGGCTGATCTACCGTTGGGTAAGAGATAACAATATTTGCAACTGTACTTAATTTTCAAGACTTCTAATCAACTTTTTTATCCTTTGAAACTAACCTATGCTTTAAATTGATTATTTATGGCCATCAATTTCAGTGGCTAGATCTGAAGGTGAAGTCTCAACCTCCGCCCCAACGAGAATAGAAAGTGAAGTAGTAATGATCAGGGGGGAAGGAACTGAATAGGTCACTTCTCTAAGTGCATTAATCCCAGATTATATTCCCCCCTGTGATAGTGATGCTAGAGTTAGATCCGTAGGTACAAAAGGTGCTCCAGTTTTCTCGTCGAAAGGCATGGCAGAACATATATAAGATCATATCTAAAGTTCCTCTTGAAGGGCATTCATTGATGATCCCCGACTGTCATCCTTGTTCGTCATGTTGAGACTTGGTGGTTTTGGATATCAAGAGATCCATGCCACGGTGAAACAAGTCATCCTAAGAAGGGAGACAGAACAAAAGTATCGTCACGATTTGTCTAGGGTGAGGCTGTTGACCAATGTCAGCGAATTTGAGGTTGCGGTGTCCCGAGCTAAGGCTGATCATGCCACCATGTTAAAGGAGCTGAAGCATAAGAACAAGGATAATGTCATCCAGTAGATGCACCTTCAGCAACAATTAGATTCTGTTATTGGGGAACTTTACCAGCTTAATAATTCACTGAAAGGATTTCAATCAAATGGTATGAAAGCCATTTTAGATGCCAAGAAAGAAATCTATCAAGATGAAATGAGTGAAGCTGGTCGAATGCATGAGCTTCAAGTGGCTGATGATGAAGCTCGGGATGCTGTGAATCATGTGAAGAGCTATGTTGACAGCATTTTTTAATTCTTGTAAAAGAGACGAGACCCCAGTATGTGGATGTCCTTCTAACTCTTGTGCATCAATGAATAATACATTCATCTTCAATCATTTGTTTCTTTTTGCTAAATAATTTCCACCTAAGCCAATGGGCATAGTAAACATAGTTTGATTTTTGCAAGGATTATAAAAAATAACCCTACAAACATTAAATCTTTTAATTTCTAAATATTACCTAAATCAAACAAAATGTATGTTTAGTGAGTTGGGACTTGAATTTTATTCAGAGTTCCATTGTCTTTTGTGGGCAGTTTAAATTCATGCATGTCGGACATAAAAATGCTAATGTTTAAGGTAAAAATAGCTTTGACCGAATAGTTTAAAATTGACTCAATTCCTTGATAATTTATCTGAAAAAATATGACCATATTCAAGTATTGGGGAAAACTTGTAAACAATGACTTAAGAAATTTTGAATCTGAGGAATGATATGAAATAGGGATAAAAAGGAATTAGAAGTAGTATTTCCCAAGAATGAAGTTACCACTATTTAACAAACCCGTTAGGGGGTTGAATTATGCAGGCCCGCTTAAGGGCATTGGATTCATAGTCAAATAATAGCATCTTTTGGCTGACATGTATGTTATGTAGACTACTTAAGAAAGGCCACCTAAGGGAACGTGCTGCATAATCTGGCAAAAGAACTCTCAGAAATTTACTTTTCTATTGCTAAATGTCAGTGAATGTTTATGGAGATTCAAATTTTCCAAAACACAGAGTCTCTTGTATGGTGAGAGGTACTTGAATATGGAGAGGATATTTCCAATCAATATTGTCTAAGAATTGGATGAATGTCACTCCTATGAAGGTCTGACCCAAACGTAGGGAAGGAAAATATAAACCATATACTTGAATACTTGAAGATCATGAAAAAGAGTATGAGAAAAATATGTTAAGGGTGGATATTTTTGTAGATCCCTATATATTTTCATTAAGATGAATAAGGACAAAAAGAGGTTTTTCTCCGATGAATGAAGATACCATTATTTGAAAAACCTGTTAGGGGGTTGAATTATGCAGGGCTACCTAAGTGCATTGGATACATAGTCAAATAATAGCATATTTTGGCCTACAATTCTGTTATGTAGACTATTTATACAAGGCCACCTAAGGGAACCTACTGCATAGTTCGGCAAATGAACTCTCAGGTATCAGACATTTTTTGACCAGAAGTGAACAAAGGGGTTATGAAGATCTGAAAGTATTTAAGTTTAGAAGTATGACACATAAAAATGTGCATTGTCCAATGTATAAAAGAGATACATAGACCAATGCTGACCATAATCATGTCATGGCTGGTTTTTGAATTGAAATGATGGTCTTTACTACATATCTCAATAGGAAGAGAATCTAGGCAGATGTAGTTATTGAAATACATTTTAACGTCATGTGGTACAAGAGTGTAAGAGATCTTAGTTTATGGTCATAGATATCTGACCATTATAAGGTGTACACAGTGTGTTTTATAACCCTGATGTGAATTAAGAACAGAGTTTCCATACCATATTCATGTTTCCACAGGGGGAAATTTAAGCCAAAGGATTGACCGTGAAATTTGGGGATAGGCCCAAAGAATTGGGGCTGGATTCGAGGGATGCTCGAACGTTCCTACGTATCCCATAAGGATGGTAATCAAGCCTACTTAGTTCTAGAAATACCCTCTCTATAGATTTTGTTTTTACAATTGAAGGGTGAAAGGGGAATTTAGTTCAATGATGGTTTGACCCAAGATAAAAGGTTCGGGAATTTTCATGTATGCACATAGTCTTTGGAATATAACATGATTGGAGATCAATGTAAATAATTATTAGTTCTCATGTGAGGGTATCAGTGAATGTTGTAGTATATTGTCATACAGGAAAAAAGTGTTGTACATTTTAATGTCATATAGCATGGACAAAGGTGACCAAATATGAAGATATTGGTTTTGGGCTTGAACCTCAGGAGGTTGCCTACGTACCCAGCCTAGAAGGCAAGGATCACAGTCTGCGTAGTTTGATTAAATAATGAATTGGTAATCAAGTTGTTCCTCAAGAAAATAACCTAGAAATGGTGTCGGGACTTACACAGGCTTAGTGGCCTAGAGAGGGAGTTATGGTTGATGTATACTCAAATCTCATGTGATTCATACTCGGTGTGAGAAACAAGTGGTAGGAGCAACCTTAACGATTCACAGTTTAATGTCATATTAGACGAAGAAGGGAATGTGCAGTTTAATGTCATGTAGTAAGGACTTAGGGGTGGGGGGTATGCAATTTATTGGCTTGCAGTGAGGAAAATGGGGACAAAATTTAACGTCATGTTAGACGTATTAGGGATTTTTTCTCTTTTTAACATCATGTTGGACGTTAGGGTGTTGTACATTTTAGCGTCATGTAGACAGGACGTAAAAAAACAATACAGTTTAACAGCATGTCTGAATGTTGTGAGAATAGTTTAAGGTCATATGCATAGTCCGGAATGATGTATTTGTGTTATAAAAAATATTTCTTCAGAAATATGGAATTGGTTGGAGTCGTGATGAGTTCTCCATCCATTGAGATTAAGGAATAAGATCCATTGGAGTAGACCATATGTATTGAGTAAGGTCCTTCCCAATTTGGCTCAAGCATGGGTGGTTTCTTTCCTCGTATCATTGGAGTTCTGAAACCAATACCAATTCTCCTAGAATGAATGAATGAAGACAAACTTTTTTGTTGAAATCTTGTGCTATTTGATTATGATAGACATCCAAGTGGTCCAAAGTGCACAATCTTTTTTCATCTAATCGTTCCAATTAATCCATTCACTTTTGAGATTGTTCTTCTATAGTTGAATGATCACAAATGGATACTCTGAGCGAGGGTAATTGAACCTCAATGGGTAAGACTTGTTCTATTCCATATACCAATGAATATAGAGTTGACCGTGTTGTAAGGCTGGTGGGGGTCTGATAACCCCACAAAGCATGAAAGAGTTCATCATGCTATGATTTCTTATCTTTATCCACCATCTTCTGCAGTATGTTTGAAAGAGTGTTTTTGAAGGCTTCTATTTAGACATTGGCCACTACATGATACTGAGATGAATGATTGGATTTGATATTGTATTCATGATAATACTTACTTACCGTGGATGAACAAAAGTTGGTTCCATTTTCTGTCAATATGGTATGAGGGACACCAAATCTAGGAATGATATTAGACTTGATGAAGCTAAAAATGTTTTTAGAAATGAATTCATTGAGAGGTATTGCTTCTACCCATTTGGAAAAGAATTTAGTAGTATTTATAATATACTTAAACTGCTTGGATGTAGTTAAAGGATAAGGTCCTACTACATCCATTCCCCATGTGGAAAATGGCCATGAGTATTTCGCTCTATGAAGCAACTTTGGGGGATGATGAATGAGGTTGGCACATACATGGAAAGAATGAGACTTCTTTGATAAATCAACATGATCTTGTATCATTGATGGCAAAAAGTATCCAAGACTTCAAATTTGATCAGATAGTGTATGTCCGGACTGATGGGAACCAAAGAATCCGGCATCCACTTCTTTCATGACATCCATTTTCTCTTCACCGTCAAGGCATCTGAAGAGAATTCCATCAAAACCTCTTTTGTAGAGAAATTTATCTAGGTGATATGGGTAATCATAATGAGTAAAATTGACCACACGTCGCCAGAATAGTTCTTTCCCGGCTCTATCATGTGGAAGTTTTCCATTTTTAATATATTCTTTGATAGGTGTCATCCATCCAGTATTATGACCACATGGTTCAGAAATGGGACAAATTTCATTGATTTCCTATATTATGGTTTGAACATAAGGTTAAATTGTATGATAGTGGGCAATAATGATGATTGTCTCGTCCCGATTTTGATTTTCCAGAGTTGTGTCTATATTAGCCAGTGCACAGCTTGGGCATTTTGTGATCGTGGGACATAATAAAATGTCAGTTCATAAGGAAATTATGCCATTAACTCTTGGACATAATCATACAAAGGGATTAACACTTCTGTTATAATTGAATAATCCCCATTGAATTGTTTTATTACCAGGTCTAAATCACCTTTCACCTTTAAGTGATTCACTTGTGCCTGAAGCGCCAACTCCAATCCTGCAATGAGAGCTTGGAATTCTTCTTCATTATTTGTACCACCTCCCCACAATATAAAGAATAGGGTAGCACTCCCTTTTCCAGGGATATAAGTACAATTCATAACCGAACATTGTGGAATTTAGGATCATCCATTTTTTTCCCTGTTGTGCTTCTGGAAGCACCATCAAAGTACATTTCACATTTTTGAAGATTATCTTGAATAGAGAAGAATTCTTCATTAGGAAGTTCAGTATCTAAAGAAGTATCTTCTACTAAAGGATGTTCAGCAAGGAAATTAGCAAGAGATTGCCCCTTTATTTCATTTTGAGACACATACTAAATATCAAATTGGTGAAAAATAACTTCCCACCTTGGCAGACGTCCTATAAGAATTTGATGACTAAGTTTAAATTTGAGCGGGTTATTGCGAGATACAAAATGAACCTCATGATGTTGCAGGTAGTGTCTCAACATTGTAACTGCAAGGATTAATGCTATGAAGCACTTTTCAATACATCAATATCGGGTTTTTCCTTCAAGCATAGTCCGACTGAGATTGTAGAGGCTGTTTTCATTCCCAACATCATTCTTATGGGAAAGGAAGACACACAATGATCGCTCGAAAGATGTCTCATAAAGAATAAGTGGTCTTCCTTCAACAGGTGGCCTTAATATTGGAGGATTCAAGAGATACTTCTTGAGAATATTGAATTCCTCTTGACATTATTCAGTCCACTGGTAAGTGACTCCCTTCTTCATAAATTTAATGAAGGGTAAACTTTTTCCTGCCCAATTGGCGATGAAACGCTGAATATAGGCTAAGTGTCCTTGAAGTCCTCTCAATTAATTTAAATTTCGAGGAGGTGAGATACTAAGGATTTCCTTTTTCTTCTCAGGATCGACTTTGATACCACGATGGAGTACAACAAAGCTGAGAATGTTTCTTGAGGATACACCAAAAGCACATTTTAAGGGGTTCATCATCAAATTGTGCTATCAAAATTTGTGGAATATGATTTCCAAATCCGCCAAGTGATTAGAACATTGTCTAGATTCAGCCACCAAATTGTCCACATTACATTCAACAAACTTCTCTAAAAAGGGTTTGAAGATACGATGCATGGAACACTGATATGTTGCGCCTGCATTCTTTAGGCCAAAGGGAATTACCTGATAGCAAAACACACCCCGAGGAGCTTTGAAGGCTATAGATTATTCATCTTCTGGAGCCATTTGGATTTGATTATACCCAGAATATCCATCCATTAAGGAATGTTCTTCATAACCAGTTGTTGCATTAATTAAGAGTTCTGTGATTGGAACTGGAATACCAGCCTTTGGAAAATGCCGATTATGATCTTTGAAATCAATGAAAACTCTAATTTGTCCATTTTCTTAGTCATAGGGAAAATATTATCCTACCGCTTGGGATATTTATCTTCTCTGAAAAACATAGCTTTGATAAGCCTATCCACTTCAGCTTCAATTTTGGAAGCATAATTTGGGTGTGTTCTTCTCGTGTCTTTCTTAAATCCTCGATGTTCATCTGGAAAACTCGAATGATGAGTAGCAACTTCAGGATCAAGCCATGGCTTCTCTGTATAGTTCCAAGAAAATATATATAGATTTTTCTTTAAAAATGAAATATACATTTCTTTCTCTTCAATAGTCATGGACATACAAATTAAAGTGGGGTGTGATTCTTCTTTTCTACCCAAAATTATTTCCTTGAGTTCATCTACAGTGGTAGAGATACCCTCATTAAATGTTGGAGGATCATCCCTGAGATCTTCCTCTTCTTCTTCTTCAACATGTGTTATTTCTTCTGTTTCTACTTGCATAGTAGATGATGAAGCAGAATTTCCATGACTAGAAGAGATGTTAAAATTTGATCATCATGAAGAAAAATATTCCATTTCTGACCCGATGGATGATGAAGGCTCTCCCTTGGGTAATAAAGAGGAGATGGTGGATTGAGAATCGACATCATCGTTCACCTATGACATTTTTATAACTTATTATAACATGGTTGGAAAATAATAGACTTGGTTCATTTCACCGGATGAAATGAAGACATCTCCTTTTGAGATTTCATAATTTCTTGGTGAATCACCAATTTATCCCATGTTTTCTGGCTTGGTTGTCTTAATTGACATTATGGAAGTTTCCATAAGTGTATTTGGATTTGGGTCTATCTTTTCAATTTGACAGATATGCAACATATAATCTGTACACACATGTGTGAATGGGTTTACTGGAATCTTTTCCCAACCATATGTAGCATTAACTTTGGTAACTTCCATTACTGTGGATTTCTCCTTTTCCTCCATGTGATAGAATTCTACCTCAATGTATTGAGATTCACATTTCTTGAATGGGGATTTATCACCATACAATGTCCAAATTTTTCTATTGAAAAATTATTTGATACATTGATGGTATGATGAAGGGATAACCGCCTGTTGATATAGCCAATGTCTTCCAAGAAAGATGTTGAAGGCTGTGTCATGACGAAAAACCATGAAATCTGAATTGGATAAAAGGTCTCCAAACTGGGTTCTGAGTGTGATCTCATACTGAGGTTCTTGTTCATTTTTATCATAACCTTGCAACATCAAAGTAAAAGTAGATAAATCAGATTCGGTGAGGCCCAATCGACGAAGTGTTCGAATGAGGATAAGGTTGAATCCCGAACCATTAACAATGAAATCTCATCGGATGTATACATTATTAACCTTACCAGATAAATACAAAGGTGTAATATGTCCATGCACAACGTCATCTTTATATTCATTAGTAAATGATATCACTGCATGGAATTCTTTAGGATCATTCTCTATATGATAGACTTCAGCCGCAACAATTTCGGTTTCAAATTCCTGAGGACTTGACAAAGCCTCGATGAGTGCCTCCCGAAGATCCTTTCATAAATTTAAGGTATCCAGAATTGATAACTTGGCCGTTACTTGGGCCAAATGTTTCAAGACATAATATTTTTGATCCAAAGGTCTGTGTTTCCCAACATGAACATGTGGTTCCACAGGTACCTTAGAAGCTGATTCTTTGGAAGTTGATACATCATGTATCGGGTTAGGAGTGGTAAACACTTCTGGATTTGAGAATTTAGACTGAGTAGGTCTATTTACATGCTGAGAAGAATAAGTTGTAACCTCCAACTGATACTCCAAAACAATTGTGCCTGGACTAAATCTTCCATGCAAGGAAGAAACATCGTGTTCCTGTTGAGCCCGCTAAAGGGCTCTGCCATGAGTTTCTGCTACTTACACAGTTTTAGCAGGGGTAGGATTGGAATAGTGGATTCTAGGGATATCCATGTCTTCCTCTGTATCCCAGACCTCTGGAACTCCCTCTGATTCATCTGTTTGATATAAGGAACTCTGGCTCATCAAAATCGAAACTCCGACTGGCATATGGATTTGTTAAGTGAATCATGTAAACAGAACCAAATATAAACTCTTCATCTGATGACGAATCTGCCTGATTAGACAATTTACGCTGTGCCGTTTGGGTGGACGGTGCCCATGGCTTTGAATTAGATGGCATACAATCTATCAAAGTCAAAGACAACTTGGGAATTGACACGATTTCAACTTCTTTTGATTGTTACAATTTCTTTGAATTATTCCACCCCTTTGAGTATTTCTCTTTTGGTGGAGGAGGTTTGTATGTAACATTCATAGTAGAAGCCACAATTGTTTTCTTCAATTGCGTTCGCAAAATGGAATGAGTTCGGTTGATCATTTTCCCGACCATCCAATCATCATATTTCTGCACATTTTTGTTTTTGAATTCTTGCCACTCGCCTTCTTCCTATGGATCTATAGTAGTAACACATGCTACCTGAGATGAAGAACCTTTCAATTTGACTTGTCTCGAGTCCAATTTTTTTTTGAAAGATGTCTTCGAAGACAAAACACTCTTGAATGAGATGCCCCAAAATCTGATGAAATGGTAAATAGTTGGAACGATCTTCATCTCCTTCCTTGTTTGGTATTCTGGGCCTTGGCAATTGAACCAAATTATTTTCCAATGATGAAAGGAAGTAACAATGAACTTGTTCATCTCATAAAGAGTAAACTTTTTTCTTCAACTCATAAAATTGTTTCCATCTTTTATCTCTTTGAACCTCTTGACGAAATGGTCTCTATTTTTGACTCACAGAAGGAGGATCCCTTCGGTAAGATGAAGGTTTTGAAGTCGAAGCAGGTACATGTGCTTGTTATAGCATAACTATAGCAGTCTCTACTCTACACATTCTCTTTCCTTGAGCTGATAGAATTACACGAGTTTTATCCTTAGTCTTTGTAATAGAGTCTTCAATCTGCAGAGCGATCAAAGTAAGGTCTCGAAACCCTCTTATTTATTTCACATGGATCAACAACGTGCGTATTTCATCACACAGATTTACCTCACAGATTGACAACAATTCTTCTTGAGGGAGTTCTAAGCTTAGGGAATATGTTAATCCCTTCTAGAGACCAATGAAATATAAAACTCTTTCATTATCCCTTTTCTTACAATTTGTAAGATCAAAAACTGTTTTCTTTGAAAATGTTGAGCTGAATTGAAGAAGGAATCGTTGATGGAGATCCTCCCACCTGGTAATTGACTTGGATTGCAAGCTTGTATACCAGAAAAAAGTAGGCCCTTCTAATGACTATACAAAAAACCTGATCTTAACTGCTTCTTGTTGTTAAGGGGTTCCCATCATAGGATCACAACAAGACACAAAATGTGTTAAGTGTTTCTCTAGGTCTCCCAGAACATTAAATATTGGTAATTTGGTACTTGAAAAATTTGATGGGGGAGGAATTACATCAACCCATTCAGGGTAAGCTCTCTTTTCTGGTTGAATTTGATCACATTTTCCCTGCATAGCTTCCAACTGATCTGTTAATGACTCAATGGTAGTTATTAAATTTTGAGAAACATCTGGTTGAGCTTGGACCTGAGCAGGTGCAATAACTGGATCTTGGACAGGTGTGGTGGCTGGTACAACAACTGATGGTATCACCACCCATTGTTGTTGCGCATGACCCATATGACTAGACCTGTGAGGGTGTACTGGTAAATGAGGATACTCTTGATCCATCTTAGTAGCTATAATATATTCCCTTGGCTGACTGACTCTAGCACACTTAGGAGGAAGACTATCTTGAATTAGTTCTGCATTCAACCTCCTTAATTCCTTTATTTCTTCCTTTTGTTGTGCAAATCTTTTATCTAGTGAGAGTGATTGGCCTTCTCCAGAGGAAGGGTGGGACGTAACATGAATTTTTCCATTTCCCCTTATTGGACACCTTTACGAGAGGGGGAAGCTGGTTATTTGAAGGAATACATAGATTTTTGGTAAGCCTCTGATTTCGTGTACGCACATCTTATTTATTTGCCTCTATGTGAACAACCTCTTGAGTAGAAACTTCTTCATCTGATACCTCTGAGTGATCCTCATCTGGGGGATCAACAATAATGGCATTGATGACATTAATTGATGCATAACATATTGCATCACTTCTATCAGAATTTATGCAACATTGTCTACTTCCATGTCCTTGATGATACATTTCCTTTTGTTGATTTGATCCCTCAATAACTTCCTGATGAACCGTAATTTGGAAGGAATCTCCTGATAATTCGGCCCTTCGTTCCTCTTGTGGCTTCTTCCCTAATCCTGAGAAGACTGACCATATCTAAGGAAGAGATTAAGGATTTGAAAAAGTCCCCAGTCTTATGGGCCGGGGCTGTTCCTGATGTTCCTTCTCAACTCCTCGAATCCTATTTGTTGATTCCACGGGTTGGGCTATAAGATTCCAGAGTCTGGAATGCTGTTGTGGTTCTTGAGTTGATATATCTGAGACATTCTTAAAATCTATACTGATATTGCGGAATTTACTCCAGAAATTGGCTGGATGCATCAATAGACATCCAAAAAAATCCCTCGGCTCAAATCACCATTGGATGATTAATGACACTTATGTCTCCTGATTATGTGCTCGCTCTATATGAGAAGCATGTTCGATATTCTCATTTTCCTTATGCAAGTGTAATTTAACAACTGTTTCTTTGTATGTCTGACTTTTGGAAGAACTAGTTGATGCTTGTTCCTGAGCATGCCTTTGATTACAAACAATGCTAATTGGATGTGGTCATCCATGGACCATAACATTGTATGAGACCATTTTGGGGGGGATTTGATGACTGGAGAGTACAGTGAAATGTAGTGCCCTATGAACACCCCATCCCCTGATATGAATATCAGATGGGTAATTGGCAGTTAACTGACGCAACCTTTTTAGTGCACCAAGGAATGATCTCTGAAGGGATCTCTGTTGCTTTTCAGCCTTCAGATATCGAGAAACTGAGAGATATGTCAAATCAAGTTGGCATTGTAACCCTTCTATTATCATGACATGATTTTCATTTTCATCGTCAGATAATATTTTCTTTTTCAATTGACAAAGAGTTTTCCACATGTTGAGACGAATTTCATGAATAAAATCTTTTGTCAACATTTCTGGAATGTCATACTAAGAGTCTGCCAAAGGCAAAAACATAATTGGCACTTCAACATTCGCCAGATGTTTTCTAATATTCATCACTTCCTCTTTATCATTCAATGAGGATTCTTCTACTAGATTAGGCCAGAGCTGGTGCTTCTTTGTTACTTCATCATATTCAACAAGATTGGTAGAGAATTAATTTACTAGACTATAAGATGAATGACCCAGGGGTGGATCAAAGAATGACCTACACCCTAGGATAACTTCTAATTTAGAAAGTATTTCACCTGCTAGAGGTAAAGCATCATAATGGACTGGCTTCACATTTGGATGTTCCTCAAGAAAAAAGTTCTTTCTCATCACTGCATTGTCCTCTGAAGAATTTTCCAGGAAATGTGTACTACTATTGTGGAGAGAACATTCACAGCTAAATTCATCATCATGAGGAGGACCTCCAAGATGGGTTAGAACAAAAGATGAAACGTTTTTCTCCTTGATCTTCTAGCCACACAGAGGGTTATTGTGGCTCTCATTTGAAGATGAAACATCGAGATCGACCTAACTTTCATGAAGAAATCCTTCATGAGGAAGTGTCTGATTAAGAACTTCGGAATTAATGTTCCCACTATTGGGAAATGAGAGAGTAGAATCTTGAGTTTCAAAAGATAATAGTTTGAGTGCATCAAGAACTCCAGAATCGAGCACGGCCTTATTACATATTTGCACATGATTTCATGAATGTTTTTAATGAGTCTTCTTCTTAGATGCCTTATTAATCACTTTAGGAACCACTTGTTGATGAATGTGGTCATTATGGGTAGATGTATGTGCCTGCTCAAAAGAAATGGTCATGTTAGGCTGATTATCTCCACTCAAATCAGGTGTATGTTCCTGACTTGGTTGTCCGTTTGACATGGGGGAGTATGCCACACAAACCTCTTAGACTGGAACAGAGGCGTGTGTATGTTCTGGAGTGATATGTTTATGTGTCGCTCCACTAGTAGGGATAGATTTTCATTTCTTTCCATGTGATTCTACTGAAACTGTTATAATATCCTGACAGGAATGCAGAATATGAGCAGAGATTTGATTCTTCTCTTTCACCATTTTCAAAATGTGCTTGGTGACTTCAGCCACCGGAACAGGAATATACGTCCATTCCGTGCTTGGATTAGTTGTGTATTTCTTCTACTGTCCTCATTTTCTTGTCAGTGTTTCTGACAGTACTCATGTGTGGGGGCAGAGAATTGAGTCTGCTCAAAATTTGTTGCAGAGCATTCTGACTGACTTCTCTGAGCACTACTAAATGAGATTGTTGGCATGCATGATGATCATTGGCAGGTGCATGTTCCTGATTTGTATTCCTCTTCAAGTATTGTTGATGATTTTCCTTCAATACTAGCAGAAGAGACTGCTGACAGAATTGTTGTTTTTAAACATGTGTATGTTCCTGCTTATCAGTTGCCACCATATCAAATTGGCGAGCTTCTTTGGTTGTATTCAGATGAGATTACTGACTAGCTGATGAGTTATAAACAGGTGTATATTCTTGCCTATAATACTCCGATGGAATTGCCTGGTAGGATTGGCATGTTGCAGCCATACGAGTCTGCTGGGCAGTAACATCAGGACGGACGGGTGTGTATGCCCGCTCATTATTTTCCATCAAGTTGGCTTGATAGACTTCTCCGGTAGGGGAATAAATAAGAACCTGATCTATGTTGACCAAATTTCACCACTGGCGATTCGTCTTGCATTCTCGGGTTTGAGGAACCTGATCCGAACCCCTGAAGGCGATACCCTTATCATGTCAAGGGTGTATTGTTGCATGAGTCTGACGGTGATTGTTGATTGGATCCCTCAGGAAGGACTCCTATATCATTGAATTAATGCATTGGGTAACATTTTCATTCACCTCCTCATAATATGGGAGGGACTGGTTATTGCATTCCAGGGATAATGACCAGAAACGGTTGGAAACAGTGGTTGGCACCACCTGCTTCTTGATTGCTGGTCGTCACTGTCTGGACAACCATGGTGAATTATTGACCTGGAGGGCTTGTCGAGCAGCCTCCAGAGTCGGAATGGTAATGTGTTGATGATATTCATTAACCAATGCATTTGATACCCAGCATTGAAGATGCTGAGTAGGTGATGTCGTCATCAAAGCAGACGACGATTCAGGAGGAGTAGTAGTAGAGGTATTCACAGTAGGGGAATTCACAGGAGTGACCTTTAGAGAATCTATTTCTGTAATGCAAAAGATCTTGGAAAAGAGTGCCTATTTGATATAACAGACATAATCAAGATAAGTTCGGCCATTACATATCTTGGATGAGCACATATGTTATTTATTGTTTTGTTTTCTCTCTAATTGAGTTTAAATAGGGGCCTAACAAATAAGTAAAACATCATTTAACTTGGATAAGGATTCACATCGAGTTTAACATTATTGTTTCCTCTACAAATGGGGATGACCTCATTGGTTTATGGTTTAAACATTCCAATCAATTTCTAACGGGAATGTTTATAGAACCGAAAACATCCACTGATTCAATATCCATTTGGACCTACTTTCAAAAGTTAGGTGCTCATTAGCTGTGAATTGATGAGGCTTAAGAATTTTCATTGGTCGAGAGGATGGGAGGTCGGAATTATCACATCTTTTTTAGGGGAATTATTGTCTACTCTGGGACTCTATTTATAGATTTGAGTTATGTTCATGAATCCTTATTAAATTACCAGGTATGAAAATGAGCTTTCCTTTAGATTAGACAATCAATGATTGATATGTATGAGATTTAGAGAATCTTTTATATGTATTAGAGGTTATTCATAGATAGAGAATCATCTATATTTTCTAGATATTCTTAGTCAATGGTATCCTTCAACACATTATATAGAAATCTATTGGTCATTATGATAACCATACTAGATTTAAAGCCACTCAGCGGGGCACACGAAATTTAATTTCATTCAGAAGGACATGGATTATTTCAGAAGTGGGATTGTACCAACAGATGGGCTACCTATGTATCCTTGTTTAGAAAAGGATTCAGAATGCACATTGTTCGAGTAAAGACGTATGAGGTTTATATATGATTGATGGTTCAAAGAAAGTTGTCATAATTACTTTTACACTCTAAGCTCACTTTAGTCATGCTCAGTGTGAGAAAAAAGAGGTACTGGTAAAACCTGACGATTGTGCCATGAAAGATGCAATCATAAGAAATGATGTGGGGATTATGTATGTGTACAACCCAAGATAGATGAGTATTGGGATTTACTTCAGGGATGAAACTCAAAAATAGGGTCCATAATGGTATATGTGCTTTATGGGGATTTGGATACTTAACATAGGACTTAATCCTGAGAAGGATGCCCAAATTAGAGAGGACTTATGATTGGGTTTTCTTCCTGAGAAGGATTTTCAAATCAAAAGAAATTAAGACTGGTTTAGAGAAATTATGACTGGGGATTACTCCTGAGATAGAGGCCCATGTTAATGGGAATTCGGAACTGGGGATTATTCTTAAGAAGGAGGCCCAGGTTATGGAGAATTATGACAGGGGCATACTCTAATGGAGGATGCCCAGGTTAAGGGAAATTGGAATTTGGGACCTACTCTTAAAAAGGATGCCCATATTATGGACTAGGGATTACTTCTAAAAATGAGGATTCCCATATTTGAAAATTTTAGATTGAGACTTACTCCGGAGAAGGAGGCCCATGTTATGGAAAATTATGACTGGGTCTTACTTCTGAAAAAGAGGCACAGGTTAAAGATCCTCTCATCTTAAAGGATGAGGTTGAATGAATAAAATCTCTAACCTTAGTGATGTAATGATATGTAAATCACTAGGTTTTAAGAGATGTTCCATAGAATTCCTTTCAGATAAGGAATCCAACAAAGGAACCATGCCAAAAAATGGATTTGAAAAGGGTTTTGAAGGCTAAATCTTGAATAGGAGAGGTGGATTTGAAGAAGAGAGTTGAATATGAAGGAGGGGCACCCAGAAAGCGGTAGGCGTGCAGGTCCTATTGGGGCGCGTATGTACTGGTCACGCACGTATACCTACATGACACATAGGTACCTGTGTGACGGTCAACCCATAGGGTAATACATGGGCGAGGCTTGGCTAAATCCCTTAGTATTATCCCTAGAGGCTTCCAAAAGAGTGGCGTGCAGGTTTCATTGAAGGGATAATGCGGCGTGCAAGTGTCTTCATTTCCCTTAAGGGGTAGACACTTAGGCGCACATGTGTTGATTAATTTCAGAAGTTAGGCCTTGTTCCCCCTCTTTAGATCTTCCGTTATAGGAAATAAATTACCATAGAAGTGTTCAGAAGACTTCATGAAGAGACTAGGGCGCCGATAGCTGAAATCTGAGTTTCTGGTTTTTTCATTCCCAAAATGGGGGGACCAAAAGGGGTATTTATAGGCTACTAAAGACCTTGGGTGAAAAGCAAATAGGGCGTGAAGGTATACCTACTTGACCATCTTGGAACTTGCCTGGCCAATTCTTAAAGACATCCATGTTCATGCCTTTATCGATTTTTGATTTTTCTTTAAAGGATGAATCACTTTGTGTTTAAGGTATTTCCCTTTTCCTTCGTTAGACCCTGTGACAGAAAGGAGGGTCAAAAATATATTTAAGTATTTATATATATTTGGGTGTGGTTATATATATATATATGCATATATAAATTTGCCTGTGTTTATAAAAATTAATATATATATATATTGATATTGGTAAATGATCTATATAAATATTTACATTTTTTGTGATGTTTTAAAAGAAACATTGCTAATTAAACAATGATTTCTTAGGATACATAAATAATTTATAGATTTTTGCAGGATACTTTTGTAATTTAGTGATGTTTTTATGAAATTTCGATAAATTAACGACGTTTTTTGGAAACATCTCTAAATTAGGGGTGTTTTTCAAACAATGATGCTAAAATGGGGATACTTTTAAAAAACATCACTAAATTAGATATGTTTTTAAATAAACATTTCTAAATTATCGAATTTTTTAGGAAACATATCTAAATTAGTGATGTTTTCATGAAACATCTATAAATAACTGATGGTTTTCAAGAAAAATAAAAAATGTAAAATGTTTTCTGAAGAAATGTCACTACATTTAAAAACTAGCTATGTTATTAAGACACATCTCTAAATAACACTGATAAATTAAAAACATTGGTTGTGTATTGTGGTACTCATGTGTGTTTTCTTAATGTAATTAATATCCATAAAAACGATGTAATATCAATGTATGTTATGCATGGTTCACTATAGTTGGTATCAAAGGATAGGTTTAGTTAACCTTTGGAATCTAGGATGAGAAAACCATAGTGAGATCCCTACTGAAATGTCAGAGCATCTGTCTAAGGAAAAGTCAAAGAGTACGAAACTATATTGTAATTTTGATAAATGATAGAGAATGTGATTTCCATGAAATTGCATCCATGTAAAGACAATAGTAGTATATAAGGATCTATCATATGTGTAAGTAGGGGTAAAACCCCAGAAAATATCTTATTGATCTAGAGATGATCACGAACAGGTGCTAAAAAATTTTCCTTATTGCACACCTTGTTTGAAAAACTTGGAGATATTATTTGGAATTATATATGATCTTTTGGAACAATCAAACATTATTTAAATAACATATGATTATAAACAACCTAAGATGAACCTTTGGTTTCATATATTAAATAAGGTTTCATGTTTTAAACGTCCTATATGTGTTTTTTCAAGATTATGTTGTTCCCCACTCTTATTATTTTTTATTACGATGTGTTTTTTTAGTTTTAGTCAATGGATGGATCCCAAAAGAACCATGTTAGTGCTGAATGTGATGGAAATGAAATGATTTTCCTCTGGAGAATCCAAATGTTATGGGAGATAGAATGAAAAATCTAGTTATAATATTTACACAACATTCAAAAAATATGAATCATGAAGTAATTCAAAATAATGTGAGGGGGAACAAAATTATAATGGCCCCTTCACGAGGTAACATCCACCTTATTTAAATGGATAATAAGATCAAATAGTTACTGAACAATTGATCAGTACCGAAAAAAATTATATTTTCCATTCTCTAGTGTTCAGAGTATGAAAAAGTCATTTTAGTTGTCTACCATTTGAAAGGTGAATTAGAAAAATAGCGAAATCTTATCAAGAATACAATGAAAGATGATGAAATTGATTCCCTGGATTGGGAAGAGTTCAAAAACATATTTCCAAAAATTAATTTCATATTATTCTACATAAAAATGTAAATAATGAGTTCCTCGAGCTATTTCAAAAGGATGATTATTTTTTTGGCGCCTATTAGGAAAATAGTATAAGACTTTTGAGGTACCCTCCTAGAATTATCATCCAACCTGAATGTAAGGTTGATCAATTATTTAGTAGATTAAAACAAAGGATCCTAATATAATTATTCATAAGATAATTGAGTATCTATCTATGGATTGTTTTATCTTCTATAAATGTGGAAATTGAGGTTGAAGTTATGTATCAATCTCATTGTGTTTATAAGAATGGGTAGATGGTGTTTAAATGAAAATTTTATAATTGTGAAGAGAGTAAGATGATATTTCATTTATGATAAATGTGTGGTAATAGGTACAGTTGAACATTCCTTAGGGGACTAGTATTTTATTTAACTACATAAGGGAATGTCATCCATAAAATGATTCTTGATGTGATAGGATGATGTTAAATAATGATGAAAATAATGTGAAATCTCCACAGAATTCACCTCTTACACTTTAGTTCTTCAATTTTAAAGATACTGAGCATTATGATAACCAATTCCTAAACTCATGTTATAATGATTATGATGGAAATTAATAACCTCTTAACTCAAGGTGAAAATAGTAATATCATGTGGTCAATAATTTGGATGAGAGGTATGATAACGACGTGGTGAATGGTACACTTACAATCCAGTATAGAATAAAAAATGTTTTTTTTGAATCCCAATATACCCTTTCATTCAGATCTAATGATTTTATATGGGTATAAAGATACCTCCAAAACAATAATATATGTAATTAATAGTAAAACCCCCTAATGTTACAATTATCATATCTCAAGTATATGATTCCTCTCAAATTGAAATTTGTGGGAATATGCATTATGCAATTCATGTCATTATTCCTCATATTGAATTTGATGTTACCTTATGCTTGGATTGACATTATATATATAAATCTCACATCAATTTTCAATGAATGTATGTCAAATTTTATACTTCAAACTAACCTATGATCATTTATAAATGTGACATTATGTATGAACATCCGATGGAGATTACAGAAATTGTTTGTGTTTTAATTCCCATTTTGAATGGGTGTTAATATCATATGGCTGGGGATAATCATGAAATCGATGATATTAAAATTGTGTTGGAATTGTTTGATGCATTTATGAAATTATTTCTTAGTGAACAAAAAAAATGAAGTTTAGTTCTCAATAGAACTTATAACTGGTGCCTCACCAATTTCAGAGAATCCATATAGAATGGCCCAGACTGTGTTTTGGGAACTAAAGAATCAATTCCAGGAAAACCTTAACAATGGAATCATTGGCCAAGTGTATCACCCAAATAGTCAAATTTTCATTTTTTAAAAAATAACGATTGATCAATGTGACTTTCTATTCATTATTTTTAGCTGAACAAGATCACAATTACTAATTAGTATCCACATCCTAATATAGATGATTTGTTTGATCAACTGAACAGATCTAATTTCTTTACAAAGATTGATCTTTGTTATTTAAATCTTCAATTGAGGTTCATGAAGGAGAATAAACCCATGAAATCGTTCCATACAATTTATAGATATTATGAATATATAGTTCTCTCATTTAGTCATAAAAATACCCATACTATCTTTGTGATTTAATAAATATATTCTTTAGATATCCCCATGACCAGTTAGTTGTCATTTTAGATGATATAAAAATATATTCAAAGAGTAAGAGAATAGTATGAAGAAATTTTTTTAATTAAACAAATGAACATGAGGAAAGATAAAATATATGAAAAATTTACAAATTGTGAATTTGTTCTGAAAACCATTTAATTATTGGGATTAAAATCTCAAAAAAGGGTATATAAGTAGATCAATAAAAGACGAAGATAGTTGAGTGGTTATTAGAAGAAACCATGATGTTTGAGATCCATAGTTTTCCTGGTTTATATGGTTATCATTGATGTTTTGTGGATAATTTTTCACAATTATCTAAACTATAACCAATTTAACTAAGTAGGGATCCAAGTTCCTCCAGAAATATGAATGTGATGAAAATATCAAGAATCTAAATAGAATATGAGCCATGTCACATCTTCTTACTTCACCATGTAGGGAATAAGGGTTTTTTATATATAGTGATTCATACAAGAAAGGACTCGGATGTGTGTTTTTCCATAATGACCTGAGTATAACTTCTCACTTTTAAAAATTAATGATTTATGCGAAAAATTACCCAACTCATGAATTGGAGTAATATATGTTAATTTTTACATTAAAAATGTGGAGGAATTATGTTTATGGAGAATGGTATGATATATATACTAATAAAATAATTTTATTATCTGTTTTCAATGAAAAGGTTTTTAATAATCCCCAAAGAAGATAGTTGGAGCTGGTTAAAAAACATGACTCATCAATACATTACCACCCTGAGATATCTAACAAGATGGTAAATGATCTGAATCAAAAGTATCAAATTAGATTATCCTTCACAAGGATAAAAATGATCCAATGTTTATTTATTTTCAATGGATATATTAATAAATCCTATTAGAAGGGGAAAATTCATATCTTTCTTAGCTTCATGGTCAACCATCTATCCATGTGAAGATAAAATATGTGTAGTATGAAGTTTTAGAGAATAAATCAAAGGTTAAAAATGAACCTACATTTGACCTTTGTCATGATATAATAATAAGTCTTAGAAACTATGTAGGAATTCCTTCTGTACTACACATGAAAAATGAATTTTTAGAAAAAAACTCACAGTTATTCATTCCCTATACATCCTGGATGTCCAAAAGTGTATATCGACTTGAATAAATACTTATGATGGGATATAATTAATAGGGATATCACATAGATTGTATCTCATTTTTTGGTTGGGAACAAGTTAATGATAAGGGAAAAAATTATATTGTTATGTTTCGTCCATTAACCATACCAGAATAGAAATGGGAGAAAATAAACATGGATTTTATCATTGGACTCCCCATAATGTCTAAAACGAATAATGATATTGGGTTTTTTCAACACCTTACTAATTCATCAAAGTTCAACTCTACAAGATAATGCATCACTCTAGATTAAAATTATAGGATATACATTAAGAAAGTGTTAATGATTCCTGGATTACCACATTCCATTGTGTCTGAACATGATCTGAGGTTAACCACAACATTTTGGAAAGTCTTCAAAAGTATCTTAATGTAGAATTGAGTTTCAGAATTTTGTATCATCCTAAAATAGATTCCCAATATGAAAGAATAATTCAAACCCTAGATGATTTTTTGAGATCATGTTCTTCAGATTTAAATTTGGTTGGAATCAACACCTTCCTCTAGGTGAGTTTTCCTAAAAAAATATCTTTCACTCAAGAGTTCATATAGATCCGTCGGAATCCCTATATCAAATAATATTTAAATCTACAATGTTTTGTAATGAAGTTGGGAAAGAAGGCTATTGGGACCTTATAAATATAAAGAAATGGAATAGAAGGTCAGATCCATCCAGCAGCACAACATGGAAGGTTATATTTTGCGGTAAAGTTATGATGATGATCTGTGATGTAATCTATAATTTTTAGATGGGGATAATGTATTTCTAATAATTTCTCTATATAATAAGGGGGCGATATTCATGAAAAATATAATACAATCTCTAGGAATATCGGTTCCTTTAAATTTATTGATCATGTTGGGATGGTATCATATCACTTAGAACTTCCACCAAACATCCCTAATGTCTATAATGTGTTCCATCTATATATCATGAGGAACTACATAATAGAACTATCACATGTACTGAAATCATAGTTCATACCGTTGGAGAAATATATTTCTTATCATCAACTGCTACTAGAGATTATGGATCATATAGAGACATTTATACAAAATAAGAACACTCATCTGGTCAATGTTTTGTGGGGAAACTACCTATTTGGGGATTCTATTTGGAAACCTAAGGTTCTGACATTGAATAAATATCCTCATTATTATATATCTGAATGACGTGTTTCATGGGAGAAATTCATTTTTAGGGGGTAGAATGTTACCGCTCGAATTTCTATAGATTAATTATTATTTTTCTAGATAAATTAAATTTATTTTTTGTAATTTATTTCAAAATACACCGTGTTAATCATTCATTATAAGAGAAATCATGTTAAGCTTTTTCTACAAGCAACATTGTCTTATAATGTGTCACATGCGACACTGCCTTTTATCAAAAACATGATATGTTATTAATATAATAATTTAAACATAACTGTCATAAAAAATCCATTAATCATAGTGGTATAAATACTAATAACTACATTAAAATAATCAATATAACGGTTCAATATAAATAAAATATATTGACAATGAAATATTTAATTTTAAATAAAGACTTCATATTCATGGAAAATAATATTTTTTCAATAAAATGTTTACATGTCTTTTTATGAAAAATAATAAAATTAATTTCTCATATATTTAAAAAACTAATTTTATAAAATAAAAATAATTTTCTATTTGATAATTTCAATTTTATATTAGGGTGATTTCTTTTGATTTCTCTGAACAGATTCCTTTGTTGATGAATAGTGAAAAATACAAAATTACATATTATAAATTCCATTTCGTTAAATTAATTTAGAAATATAAATTATATTTTAGTTAATTTTTAATCATATTTAGTTCAATTATATATTTATTAATATATTTTATGTTAGTTTAATTAATATCATTCTTTAATTGGATATAAAACCTTGGTAATCTTTTGATCATTATCATTTTAAAACACCACTTTCTCATCATGGTTTTAGAATTAATTTCATATTAATTTTTTCAACATTTTTTAATGGAACTTGTAAATAGTGATTAGATATTTTAAATCATTATAATTTTTATCTTTTAAATAATGTTACATTAGTTTTTGACAAAAAAAAATTTGTAATAAGGTTAAAATTAATTACCTTGGTTATGTTATAA
Source organism: Viscum album (assembly GCA_963277665.1). Lineage (NCBI taxonomy): Eukaryota > Viridiplantae > Streptophyta > Magnoliopsida > Santalales > Viscaceae > Viscum > Viscum album. Next base: position 744,282,918 of record OY728156.1, read on the forward strand.
ATTGGTTTACCGGGGGGTGAACTAAAAACTTAAGGGTAAAATTTACCTGTACACTTTAAAAAAATATATTTTTCGGATATATTTCAACCATTACACCTCTAAGGTTCTATAATGGACATCATTGGACCCTTTTAATATAAGAAAAATGATGGTGGAATTATCTCTTTAAAAAATTTACATGTTTTCCACTAACCTAATTTATAAAAGGACACCCCCTCTCATCCCTTTTCTAGATCATCACACCTATTATTTTTAAATACATACCCAAATTTCATATTAACATACCTCTAATCATCTTAGGATTCATTTTAATCAAAACCCAATTAATATATCTAAATAAGAGGTTGTGTTCATAAATGGGCGTATTTGTTGTATTTCATCCTCCACACCCATAAATTCATTATTTATAATGATTATGTAATAACATAATTATATTAAATATAAAATTAATTTTTAAGGTAATGACCTATAACCATCTCAACTTACATTAAATTTGGTACAAAATCATTATTTGTGTGTACGGTAGACTACCGCCCTGCGAACTGATATCATTGTCATTCCATTACCAAAAATCAAGGATGGTCCTAATAATGGAATTATTGTTCATTTATGATATATATGGAATTTATTATGGAATTTATATTGATTATTATGTAACCATGATAAAATTTATCTGGAAAACAAGATCAAACCAAAACATAAACAAAAAACAACATGGTTATTACCCGAAACACAACATTAACATGGAATTTCTCATAAACGTGTCATAAAAGGTCATAAAAATTTATAAGTGATATTTTTTAGAATATTTTTATTTAATAATTTTTTTGAAAAAATATATTTATTATAAAATAATCTTTTTATTAGTATGATGCAATTCAAGATTTAAGGTAAGTATATTTTTAATATACTGTTTATTTCTGAGAGACTTATTCCATATTCACCACCTCTTTATTTTTTGTTGTATATATACTTCCAAATGATATGATATATAATGAATAAATATCATTTTATTATAACTTACAGTTCTATTTATCATATTTTTTTAAGAGGCTTACAATTCAAATTATACTCATGAAGGATGAGTTTTTTTGTCTCAATTTTCCTTCTTTGAGACATACGTTATTCTATGAAGCAATATTCTTTCACGAGATGTATATACATCCCATTTTACATTTAATATCATGTATTTAATTATCATGGTGATATTTTATTTTTAATTTTAATTTATTCCTTCATCGGGATTATGTACAATCTCATTGTTTATCAGGATTGTTTTTTATTCGGTTCCCCATGATTGAATATTGTGATCCCTCTCTTAAAAAACACATGAATTTTCTAATTTCATGTTTTTTCATGATATCCTCAAGTAATAACATCATTATAAACTATTTTATACATAAAATAGTTTAGAATCATTCTTCTTTGGAATTCTCACTTGGTTTCTATATTTAGTTAAAAATATGCTTTGTACTAAAACCATGTCTTCCAAAAATGTTTTAAAAAATGTTTAAATATTATTGTATTATTATTAAATGAAATTTTTTACAATGTTTTTATTTTTAAATATTTTTTTTAAAATTATTCATTATATCCTTTTCCAAAACAATTTTAGTTTGGATTTTATAAAAAATGTTTAAATAATATTTGTTTTAACATCAATTCCCAGAATAGTGTTTCTCACTATCCAGACCACTCAAATATTACAAGATTACCATTAATGGTTTTAATTTTATTTTCAAATAATTGATTTTCCGTAATATTTTGATAATTATTAAATTTTAATTAAATTATTTCAATGTAATGGTATTTTGAAAATGTTTTATGTATTTAGAAGTATTTTTTTTCAAAGTATACTTGAAATTTTCTCCATGAAATGTGTTAAATGGATTTTAATTTATTATTTTATAATCATTAAATGTAATTTTAAATGAAATTAATTTTCCAAAAGGATTTATTTTTTCAAATTATTTTCTAGAAATATTATTTTCTGTAATAAATGTTTTCAAATATATTTCAAAATTATTTTCTTTATAAAATGACATACAATGGTGTTACCTATTCTATAACGTGGAAATGTTTTAAGATAACATTAATAATATTTATCAAAATATTTAATGGTTTTAGGGAATTATTTTTATGAAAGTTATTTCTCTTCCATTGTTTATACCGTGATGAAATGATTATGAAATCCTATTCTTTACATGGATTATTTAGTGAAGAAATGTTCAAGAAACTAGTCTCCTATTCAATGTTTATGTTATAAATTTTTTTTATAATACCAATTTCATTTCATGTGTTTTGATATGATGAATGTTCATGATATTGTGGCACATAGAAACATAGTTTTCATTATGTGATGAGTGGGACCTATGTATCCATACAATTCATTGGTTAATAATTTATGTAACACAATATAGACATGACTAGAATATGAATTGAACATAGGTTAGTATGACATGGTTAGAACAAGAACTGAACTCAGTTAGATATGTTAAGGTTAGAATGGGAAGTGCACCTAGTTCAGTACGACAGTGCTAGAACGGTGAGGGAACCCAGACTAGTAAAGGATATTATTTGTTATGACGGTGTTTACAGTGATCATTGTCTTGTGTGAACATGATTTTAAATGATTATGTGTATAAATAAAATTCCTTGTCTTATGCCGATATTATGCTCTTATTGATCAAGTTATTTGATTCCCTTATGATTCATGTCTTATGAATGATAAATATTTATTCTATGACTCAATACTAAGATAATTGATATGCACGATGTGGTCATCTGTTATTACAATCATATTCTCAAACACTTAGGTTTATTTTATACTTTTTTATATGCCTTGTTTACTATTACCGAGCATCTGATCTTACACTTTCTTATATTTCCTTTACCTGGGCTATGAGTATATGTATTATATAAGAAATTTCTATGAAGGGTTCTATTTTTAAAGAATGTAGATGGAGATTTTGTATCACACCTCTGGAAAATGTTTATATTTCAAAGATTCTAATAGAACCAAACTATTATGATACTTATGAATTTTTTAATGTAATTAATATTAAAATAATGTGATGTAATATCTATGTATGTTAAGCCCATGATTTAATATAAAATCATTTCCAACAACCCTAACTGAGGTAATCTTATATAAGGAAATTATGCTTCTCCTATAATCCCATAATGATGGAATTCTGTAAAAGGAACATAGTATTTACCTATGTGAAATTCAATCCCTTTGGAATATTAAATTTAATAGTATAAGAATGATCCATGAGTTTATTCATTCCCTTATCAATTTAAATCATGAAATTATGCCTTTTGAGTTATAAATACAAAGTAACACAATAGAAACCCCCAACGACATAATATAAGTCAAAACACACTTTTTAATCATTATAATTGGTATTATGAAGTCATTTATTCATCAAATAAAAACCAACACCTTTGGAAGTTGATTGATTATATAAGAAAGGAATAATCAATGTACTTATATTATATGAATATAATATTAAATTTGAATCCCTTTTTAACTAATGAATACATCATAACCTAATATGTCACATGTAAAAATGTGTTCACTATTATATTTAAAATAATTCATTATTCCAAAGTCACCCAATTTACCACATGGAAAATAATGGGCACATTCAATTTGGTGGCCGAAATTTAGTTTACAACCCTCAAAAAATTTGAGAAGACTTGAAAACATTAAGGGCAGGGATATGGAATTTCATTCAAGGAAATGCACAGTTTTTGAGAAATGCATATAATTTCCATCATGTATCATGAAAATAATAAATTATAAACAATTTTAATTTTATGAGAAAATATAGACAACCTAAGTTATATCAATTAGGATTTAGTAATCCACTCTCGTTCTTTGATTCGATCTAGAACGAGAGAGCATAGAAGAAGAGAAAACACCCTATAAGTATAGAATATGATATATCGGTGAAAAGCCCTCTAATGCATAATTTTAAATGATGAACATAATAAATAAGAGTCAAGGAATGGTCATTACACATCTTGTGCATCTGATAGTGCTTTAATCAATGGCCATATGAAGGATAACTATCAATGAATAGATGAAGGATTGGAGGATAGCTATGGATAGAGGAGGGTTGTTCCTAAGTGGAAGCAGAAAAGTAGATTGAAGGATAATTTTTGGAGGGTAAAAGTATATTTTATAACTATTTAATGATCCACATGGGTTGGATGCATGGTTTGGAAAACGATGTGATAACTGTATTATTCTATTGTCCAGAGGGACACCCCCTCACACAGCAAGGCACACAGTTTTACAATCAATCAAAACCCGGGAGATATCCTATAAAATTTTATATTTAAAACCTCAGGGTATTACACACCACATTTAGTAGATTATCATACCATGGTCTAATATTTACGTTTGACAAGGTTAAGCCACACAGTTAATAGTTACTATGCACCAATTCTGTACCTATGTGTGATCCTTCCTTAAAAAGTATTTTTAGATCCCAACACTTCAAAAAAACAACTGATCCACTCAATATGTCAAACCTGATAAAAAATAACATTTATATGGTCAATAATCAAAATTACACTCCAAATATAAATTTGCAATTTCGAATATCCACCAAAAGAAGATAACCTCTCTATTAAATTTATATCTTGTCCAAAATATGGGACATTACAAACTCGAAGAAATTCCTTGGATGAATTGAAATCAAATTTCAGGTGAAATTATAAGTAACTGATATTCATTGAAAGGTTTGAGATTTAAAATGTAGAATCATGTGATCTTATGACATAAACATGAGGTGAATTCACATAATATTTGACACCATATTTAGTAGAAAATGGTTCTTTGAGAAAAACCTCAAGAGTCAGTGATTTAAAATATCCATAACATGGATTAAATCTTGGAAGAACTACACATAGTTATCTTCAAGGATGAGGTCATGTGTGGCATGATAATCCATGTATTTGAAATTAGGATTACAAAGCCAATGAGAGTTAATTCAATTCATCATTTAGAGAGAAATAGAAAAAATATCCATCATGATCATCTATTTTATGAAGGGTAGAATTCTAAAAATATTTTATCTTTTGTAACAATGATTTATTCAACGGGCTTCGTGAGAATAGAATCTCACACTTAATGATATATTGAAGAATCTAAGAACCGTGAAGACTTAAAATTTGATCATTAACATAATTTGACGAATCCTTGGTTTTTGTGAGATATAAATGGGTATATATTTTAAGGTTTTCGAAGAAATATTGTGCCAAGGAGGAGATCATGTGAAGGTGGAGATAAAAGAGTTATTTTGTACTTGTCTAATTTATTGCACACTAAGTTTCATGAAGATATAATATATTACAAAAAGGAATTAAAAGTAAATACTTGCACACATACATATCTAAAACCATATACATCCGAGAACATCATTATACTTGAGAAAAGTACATTAAATAATAAAACCATAAAAAATATGTTCATGATATTGATTTGGAGAATCTAATAAAAATTTATTTTAGATTAAAAAATTTATTCTTTTATAGATTAATACATGAAGAATGTGTGTGAATATATTTCACCCATTATAATGTGGTTCGGTCTTCATCAATAAGAAGAAATAATTCATTCCCAAGAATTTAAAAAGACAGGGGAAGAAAATTATATATTGTGTTCAGGAGTTTTTGGAGAAATACCATCATATAGGTAAATTTAATTGAATAGTACATGGAATATTTTAATCTAGCGAGCTTATGGAGAAGGGACATCATAGAGATATTTCTATAGTGGATCATTCCATCTGAAGAGGAAGTCTATAATTTTGTGGTATAACCTATTGCTATAAGATTTTGAGTGGACATAAAACCAATCACTATGGAAGAAGGTGTAGTTGGGGGTAAAGATAAGTATTTAAAGTGGATTGGATATGAGGGTATAAATAGATTGTAATTGGTTTATTTAATCAATTATTGTTTATAATCACCTTTTGTTACATTGTAGAATCCATGTTTGGGGGTAACCAACATAGAAATGAGATACAATTATTACCAGAACTTGGAAATAGTTATGTTCTCTACCTTTTATTAATAGCAACATTCAAGGAAAGGATGAGAGACTTGATGAGAGTGTATTGAGGATTTGACCTATCACATAGGGTGAATTGAAAATGAACTAATTTTAAAAAGAAAATGGGATCACTGATTCACCCCTCACCATCTAAGTGATTAAACATTAATTAAGAATCTACAAGTGATATTTGATAAATAATTCCTCTGAATGATCCAATATAGTATTAAGGATAGAAAACATGAATTCAGTAAATAATAAGGAAGTTTACATTTTTAATATTGAAAACTAAATTGGTCGGAGGAATACTATGATACCATCACACTTATCAATTTGTGTATAAGTAAGACATTAAACTATAATAGAATTTCATCCCTATTATGAGGATTATCCTATGAATTTTGTAGATAATAAGAACAAGAAAATAAATGGGAAAGATAAAAATGAAATATGGAAAAATCGAGTAGAAAATTTATACCCTAAAGTGATGGGTCTTCAAATAGATAAGAAAATGTGGGATAAATTGAGAGGCACATATGTTGTCAATATAAAGGTCAAATAATCTCATTTATAAATATTTAAACACATACTTGAAGATAAAAAATAGGGGTTGACGAAAGTGTTATTTTCCACGTTACAATAAAAAATTATATTGTTTGTATTAGTAGATGTTTTGGAGAGAAGATGGATGATTTAACCACTGTTAAGAAGATGATAAAAAATTTTCCGGATACATTTGATCAAAATGTGTTAGTTATGTGTGATTGAGATGATCAATCATTGGATATACTTCATAATATTATCATAAAATATGAAATTATAAATGTAATGGAATTCTAGATTAATTAAAGATATGAGATTATATTTAATTCCATGATATAAGGTAAATATATAAACAATTAAGAACACGAATAATGTGATTCTGAGTATGAAGAATATGAACTAAACTTCAGTCAAAATATTCCCTTATTTAGAAGACTTGTCAGAATTGGTATATTGAAAATAGAAGGAAAGTAATCACCCAAATTTTAGAATTTCCACAAAATTAGTTATTTTTAACATAATTTTCTAAGGAAAAAGGATGCTGACACAGAATTTGATGAATAAGATATAAGTCCCAAAAAATGAAGTGGAAAGAGAATATAAAGTGGGTTACATCCAATAAAAGAAATATGATGAGAATAGACATAGAATAATTTTCATAAAAATTAGTGACTCTAAAGAGGCGATATATTATTGGAATAAAAAGTGTATTTTTGGAGAATCCAAGAAATCCAAGACTCATTTAATGTGATTAAGGTGATGAGATAATTGAACTAGAATAGATGTAAAAAAAAAATTTAAAGATTAAATTATGGACAAAATGAAACTCAAGAACTAAATGAAAAGGATAGACAATGAAGTTTATAAGATTTAATTTTAAAATGAATAATTTATCAAGAAAGAGACAATATAAATTAAAGAAATAAGGAAACATAAGTTGAAGATATATATGTAAAAAGGAATGTCTAAAATTTATAATGAAAATCTAGATGGAAATTTGGAATCAATATTCAGTGAATAAAATAAACAAAATGGATTAAATCATGATAATTTTGAAAATATGTGGAATGATATATGTCAAAGGATAGTTCAGAAATACTAATAATTATTTTGAACAAAATACTTGTGTCTTTCAAATCAAAGTGTTTTGAAGAATATGAAAAAAAGACTTAACCAATGTTTTCAAGCATATGGAAAATCGTCTATTGTTGTTGAGAAAAAGGGCATATATAATTTTTTTATTACACACCTAATTGTCACAATGTACCTTTTTAATTTCTAAAGATATAGTCCAAAAAGATAAGACCAAATATAGATGGTCTAAAAACCAAATGGGAAAACATCTTCCATAAAATATGGGGAACTAATTCACTCTAAATGATTTTTCCAAAGATGAAACAACAACAGAATATGAAGGAAAAGTAACAAAAATATCCAATGATGATCTACTATCAATCAATAAGATCAAGGTTTAAAGGTTATAATTGTTCGTGTGATGTTTTTGGTGAGAAATCATATTTATGATGGTATAATATGTCACTATTAGGAATTATAAAAGAATCAAAGGGGATAAATTCTAGTCATATAAGAACATGTTATCATAATGTGAATCCTACAAAAAAGGCATCATCAAAACTAATATCCCAGAATAAATATGAGTGTTTGAATAATATTTTTTCCAGAGATGGTTAATAAGGTAAAAAATAGATAAAATGTTGATACGACTTATAGATTGATATTACTCGCCTTTTAAATTAAAATATAAGTCATTTAGTGATGAAATAAATAGTCAAACATGAATTACATTAGAGGTGAAAAAATATGAGGCATTTTATAAGATTTTTATGTCCAAGTTAATGAAAAGAGTGATAATTGGAGAAATTAAATTTGATGAGAATTCATCTAAAAATGATGAAATGAAAATTTTCAAGTGTGAAATGTATGAATACTAGGAATGGTGTAATATATTGTATAACAATACCATGATATCTAGAAGAGAACATGAATAATATATTGAAGAACAAATAATGCATCTAGTACAGAAGAAGAAAACACATCCCCACTAGAAGTGTCATTTTATGATGCAAAAATTAGTCACACATTCCATGAAATATCAGAAGACTAATAAGTCTATATATAGATGATAATCTCATCCACGATGTGTTTTATAAGGATATTTTGGGCCCCTCTTTATTAAATTACACTTTTTATATAACAAACACGTATGGAATGAAGAATAATATGTAATGATTATTGAGATTATATCTATCAATGATAATTAATGAATTTCATCCTTTTCGGGGGAACCATTAATGATGGGGTATGGTAATCACATTTTAATATCATTCCCAATTATTATTTTCTACATCTAAACGGGGAGTGATGGATCATGAAAATTACAAGATATAGGGGGAGTAATATTTTATGCTCCTAAAATATTTTGTTGTGATTGTTATGTTGTGTGTCAGATATATCTTCACATACAATCTCATATATCCTATAAAATAAATTTGGAAAATGAGATGGAGGTTCTTTTCATTGATAAATGTTCTTTAGGGAGTTATTAAATGTTTTGGTAATATCACGATTGTTTTCTAGACCTTGTAATCCCACATAGACATACTGATGAATAAATAAAAGAACATTTCTTTAAGGAAGGTTGAAATATTTTATGAGAGGGAAGCTAGTAATTTATATAGAAAAAGTGAGATGTTAAGATAAGAATACCCCATTTTCCATTGAATTTAATTTTCAGTATGTTGGAGAATGTTTTGAATAAGCATATTGAATTTTAAATATACTCAGGGATAATGACAACAAAACAAAAAAACGGATATTTTTGGGCTAATTATACTATTATTGTTTTCAAAAAGGGATAACAGTTTTTGGAAATTATAAAAGGAGATGATGTAAAGAAGCATGGAGAACACCCATTCTACATAGTAGTTCTGGTGATTTATTAAACTGATATTCATGATAGAGATAAATTCTAATGGTGAATAATTATTTTACAACAATGGAGAAATAAATTAATACCATGAAAAATAATATTTTGGTTAATGATGAATTAAATAAAAAGAATATATTTAAAATTATACCAATTAAAAATATGGAAATATATTTATTTTTCATGAAGAAATTGAAATTTGAGTATTTAAAATTATTTTATATTGCTGATTTAATATAAGAGTTCTCCCAAAAAAATTCCCACCCTCATGCCAATTAAAGACACCTCAACCACACAAGTGGGACCCATGGGATCATCCTTGTTGGAGAGGTCTTCTGGGATGTCCATAAGAGTGGTAGAAGGATGAATGTCCCCTATAAAAAGTGTATGGGAGAATTGTAGTAGAGCTAACATGTAGGGAGGAATTTTGGAAGAGAAACATGACAACACAGGTTAGTAACAATGGGAGATGAAACTCTATCTCATAATCACATTTTTTACTGAAAGGGATACATTTAGATAAAATGATTCTTTATGATAAAAAATAGTTTTACATGGGGTTTATATTTTATAGGAACTAATTATCTATGTTAAAAATATAGACTTAACATATCCCAATATATCAGATGAATCATGGTTATCCAATCGAGGACACCAATTTCTTATTCATTGAATTATCATTGGTGTTCCAACTTGATAGGCTCTTCATCATCATACTTGTAATTATTGAACATAAGCTTCCATGTTTGTTCTTCGATTGATGTTATATATAAAATAGGTTTAGATCCTCCATTTGTACAATTTATGTATTTCATAAATATAGATAAATTGAATACAAGCCTCGCTTGAATACAAATAGAGTTAAAGAGGGAATTTCAAGAAGATCGTGTTCTTGGAATTGATTGAGATTTAAAATGAGGAACCATGCTATCTTATCATGTCTATATGAGGAAAAATGATGTAAAATTTGACACCATATTTTTTTGTGTATGGTTCTTTGAGAAAATATATAATCCTAGATGATTTAAAATATACATAACACATATTAAATATATATTCCTTTAAATGATACTATTTTTTGAGAGGAGGTGGTTTGAGGAACATTAATCTTTTCATATAAAAGGATTATTATCAAGAATATGAGAGCCTAAATCATTAATCATTGAATGTGATCTCAACAAATAGAGCCCCTAAAACATTTATTTCATGGATGGGGAGAGTGCAATAATGTTTTATCTTGTATGATAGAGAAATATGCCATGATAATCTTAACATCTAAAATCAAACTCAAGGGAATTTTGAAGAAAATGATAATTGTGAATCCATTCATGTTTTAGAGTTACCATAACGTGAATGCTTACTACTTCTTTTTGATATCCTTATGTAGTGACCCAACCCCAGTAAGCCCAAAGTTGGGGCCTACTACCATTATGTTGGCATAATTACAAGGAAATGATGCCTGAATAACTGATTGGTTTAGTATTTTTGGTAAAATAGATACAAAAAATTATTTTATTATAAATGAATACATTAATTGCAATATAATTGTTATCTTATAATAACTTTATTCCAACTAAGAATATCCTTTCATATCATCCTGAGTACTCTTCCTGGATTCTTAGGTAATGGAAAAAAGTAAGGTTGATCTGTAATTCATAGAAAGGGTATGTTCAACTGAAGAAATAATCAATCAATGGGCATGATAAATTTGGAAATGCAAAAACTGAACACACATTCCATATATTCAATTGGACAAGAATGAAGTTTATAATGAATATGGAATGGTAAATAACTGAACACACATGAATTTTAATTAACAAAATAATTATAAAATGCATCCAATGATATTTTCATAGTGATTTCTCCGAGATAAACAATGATAATAATTGAATTCTGAATGAAAAAAAGTATTAACTAGAGTATGTCATGTATAATGCACATAAAAACCTCTATTTTCATTACCATTCACAAGATGGTTTAAAACTATATTTAGGAACCCATTAAATTTTTGAAACTTATTTGTTTCATGAGAACTTTTTGATGTATTAAGGGGATATATAAATTTTTGGCCCCACACATCACTGTCATTCCAAATAATTCGTTATATAGAGTATTATATTTAATTAATAAATAATATGCCTTATAAAATAACAATAATAAATTAAGAATAAATATTTATAAATATTTCACAATATGATAAAATAATTATCAAAGTAAATACCATGCATTAAAAAGAAATATATATTATGGAATATTGAAATCCACGATAAATAATATTGATATTTAAGAGAGTATAAATTATAATTATCATAAGAAAATGAATATTTTAAGGGTAATAAAATGAATAAACTTACTTAATTTCAATAATATCATTTTAAAAATAAATCGTAAACAATACAAAGAATGAATTATGATGATATCAATACAACATATCAAAATTGGTATAAAGATAAAGGGTTTTTATTTTCTATGAATAGAAATACTATAAAAAGAAACAAAAATAATCTTTTAAATTTTAAAAACATTTCGAAAATACGTTTTATTTAAAATCACAGTTAAAAATATTTTCATTAAAATACCATTTCAAATTTAAATGTAATTTTCATATAAATTATGGCCGGTAGTTCCTACATGCCATACAAGGTAAAAATAAAACTCCCTTTTCATGGTAAAATGTTAAGAAAAGTTCCTTAATCAAAAATAAATTGGAAGATTCCTTTAAAAGAAATTGTAAAATCCAAAAGGGTAAAAATTTATTAATAAATCCTTTTTAATGGTTGAAAAACATATTTGAAAACCACTTTTGAAAATAATAATTTTTTTAAGAAAATAAGCACTCTGAATCAATAGATAAAGGAATCCAGGTTGTCTTAAAAATATTATCCAAAACATTTGAGTATAAATAAGTGAAAAAATGGTATTATTAATTGAAAAAGGTCAATAATAACCAGATTATAAAAAATATGTTTTAATCAACAATGGTTATAAAAATTTCTTAATATAACTTTAAGAATAAATAATCTCGATTAGAACGAGTTGGCGAAATAAACACTTAAAGTGATAAAAACATTGAAGTGAGAATTGATCAATCAATTGATTATGGGTATCAAAATTAAATCAAAATACAAGAGTTGGTAAATAATTCAAAATATAGTTAATTTAATTATACATATAATCATTAAATATTAACATCATCTAAGAAGTAATGTAACCCAATAAAAAAGGATTTGAGTTATCAAATTTCTTTACCACATGGTAAATTTAAGTCCAAATATACATAAATGAAATAATTCAAAATTATTCTTAAAATAACATTAATAAGGATTTATAAATAATATAACTTGTCAATGTGAAATTATTTACAACATATAAAAACAAATTAGGCCCCAACGGTAATATATTCCTCAATGAATGGAAATTGAGGTGACATCCCTTACTATTTTGTAAATTTTTAAATATAACCCCTTGAAAAAAATAACATCAGATTAAACATTAAATAACATTAATTGAAATAAAATTATGATATAAAATAAAATATTTGATGTGTATAAAACTCAAAAAATAAATAATTGGTGAAAATGGTGCATGCCTCCTAGAACAAAATGTGCAACCAGAATTCTTTAACTTGTGATTCCTTTCAGATGAACATCCTTTAATATATTTTATAATGGTATTAATCATGTTTATATCATATGAAACAACCATAATCATATTTATAATATCATATATGATCTTATTATAATATTTTACTTCCCATTTTTAAATAACCATCTATTATTTTCATCGCCTTATGTGTTAATTGCCATCTTTTTATAGTATGTTTTAACTAGTTATTTTTGTCCTTCATATTTCTATCATGAATTCATCATCTCTAGGATATAATAAACGATTTAAATATAATATATAGTTATTATATAAGTATTTATATTAATCTATAAGGTTTTTATATAGAAAATGAAATGCATCGTCCAGGGAGAAGGTGAGTTTTACGTACGCATGAATATTACTTATATTTCTTTATCATAATTAAAATGATGAAAATTAAATGATATATATATCTATATATATTTTTATTATGATTATATTATCATATTTCGGTCACATATTTCAGATATTTTTATTATGACCAAATTTTATACATTCTATGTATAGTGTGAACGAATCACATAGCTTTGAGGAGGCGGTAGTCCACACATACACGATCGATATTATCGTATTCCCAGAAAATGGAAAACATAATGTTATGTGTTATATAAATAGTAAATTATCGTAAATTCAAAATAAATATTATATATATCATATATAATCTATAAATTTTTCATTATTCAAACTTTGAAAGGTGGTAATGGAAGAACAAACGACATCGGTTCATGAGGCGGTAGTCCGTCGTACACATGAATATATATTATGTATCCCATTTGATAGATGTGTGGGATATTTTAGGAAAGATAATTTAAAAAAAAACAAAAAATATATGTAATTTAGTTATTTTATTATATAATAATTATATAAAAGTTATTGAATGGGTGGGTAAGTAATTGAATCAAAAGTGATCATTGAATAACATTACCTCTTACTAAGGTTATCCTATTTAGTTTATACCAAAAGACTTCCTTGTTTTGATTTCATCACATAGTGAGTCTTCTTGGATGAGGGTATGGATGTTTTGAGCTTATTTTTCCATGTTTTGAAATATCCAAAGGACTTTATAGGTTTGAATAAGTGGGTGTGGTGAGTGCCATTTTATAATGGAGGATGAGTGGGATTCTTGTAAATATAAAAGGTAATCAATATTAAGAGGTCTCCCTTAAATCATGTGCATACAATAATGATCCAAATTCAATAAATTTAATTATATGGTATAAATATTTCCTTCCAATTGGTTTTGGATATTTTTCTACATCATTTGTTCAATTATTTGTAGGGATTATTCCCTTGTTATGGTGATTTTGTTTTTTAATCTCTGTAATTAATTTTAATTACATTCAATAATATTTACTGTAAAAAAATAAGTTAAAAAAATTAGGCATTATAAATTATTCTAATTAGAAATATAAAATATATTTTATAAATTCCCATAAAATAACTACAATGAATTAATTTAAATTTAATCATATAGATGGGATGATAAAGCATGTTATTAATACAAAAATGTTAAAAAGTTTAATATATTTTTATATACAATTTCAATGTGAAATTGATTCTAATGACCTAAATTGTTTCAAATTTTTTATAATACATCTAATTTGACCTTGAAATTATTTTAAATTAAAATTTATCCTTACAAATAAGTTATATAAAAATTCATTTTAAATTAAAATTCAGTATTTATCATTATTGATTATAAAAATATTCTTCACAAAAAAATACAAAAAATTATAAAAATATTTTTTTTACAAATAAAATTTAAAAAATTACGTTTTTTATTTCACATTAAACTTATAAATGAGTCAAAATATAGATTTAAAATATTTTCATCATCAAAAGGCAGAAAAACTACCTTTTAAAAATGTAGTTTTTTATGTGTAAAATTTGGTTGTCCTATTATCATATCCTTATAAAATTAATTATATGAATTCAAAAATTATTTGATAAATATATATTATATATATTTCATTAATATAATTAACTAATAGTAATGAATTTAATTAATTGGGATAAAAAACCTTTTGTGAGCATAATTTTTTTTTTCTTTTATGTTCTGTTGGATTCGATATTCATTTCTAATAAATTGGTAACCTATGAATTTATAATATATTTTCATATGTTATTCAATATTATTCATAACTTATAACTTAATAAAATGTTTATATCCTAATATATTAAGTATTATTATTTTAATAATATGTTTTTGTTTGATAATACTTGTTCTTGTGTGAAACACATGCTATTAGAGAAACTCATTGTTGTGTACGATGAAAGCTAATTCAGTATTATGTGAATTGAAAGATAGAGAATATATTAAAAATAGTAAATATATATTAATGTATCATGATGTTATATTCCCCTCCATGATTTTTATTGTGTGTATTACGGGATATCAGATACTATGTTCTTAATTTTGAATTTCATGGTGTTACACTATAAGTGTACATTCGTGGTTTGCGATACCTACTTTTGTGAAAGAGGAAAGTACGTAGTGTATCTTAGAAGATAGTGCATGTGTATATGAATACATGATTTCAAACTAAATCTCTTAATGTAAAGTGCATAAATTTTGTAAAAAACTGGATAAGTATGTGTATTAAAATGTATATTTGTGAATGAATATGCATCTGAAGACATAAATAGTTTTTAAGAAAAGATTATTAAATAACATACTTATAAAAAAATGTAGTCTATTGTTTAAATTTGATCATCCCAGAATAAATTTTTAGAGATTATGAAATTTATTATTGTATAAAGTAATTCTTAAAGAATGTGTGTTCATTTCTAGCATGCATCCTTAGGAGTCCATGTATTCATCAATTTGATGAAAGAATTTTTTCGTAAGCATTTTAGAAGTTTAGGGATACTGGTCTTGTAAAATGATCATTAGTTTGTTGAGAAATACCTATATCTATGAAAAGGTACATGAACAATTCATGAGTAATTGGTATCCAATAGGCTAATGGGGGAGGATCCTCATAAACAACTTTCTATAACAGATCATTGCATTTGAAGTGGATTGTTATAGCTGGGTTTTCTAACTAGATTCTAAAATATTTTGATTGGGGGTATAACCAATAACTATCAAACAATGATTAGTTGGGGGTATAATCAAATATTGATGTTTTATTGGAT
This sequence comes from Viscum album, assembly GCA_963277665.1. Lineage (NCBI taxonomy): Eukaryota > Viridiplantae > Streptophyta > Magnoliopsida > Santalales > Viscaceae > Viscum > Viscum album. The sequence continues at coordinate 744,299,258 of OY728156.1, forward strand.
ACAGGTGTATAACGAGCTTCTAATTGGGGCACACAAATTATTATTTTGAGTGATCATATCATATATGGGAGGGTCCATTTTTGGGGGAATAACCAACATGGTAAGGACTAGGTCTTTATAAAAAATCATGTAAATCCTTTTCTTATGTCCCTTAAATATAAATAATCCTTAAAGGTAATGATGAGAGTCACAAAAATAGATTCTCGAGGCTTTAACTAGCTATAAATAATGAATTGAAAAATAGAATGTCGTAAAAAAAAATAGATAACTAATTCATCCCATCCCCCCTCGGTGATCACACACTAATCTGGGATCTACTAAATTTTCATGAAATATATTATAAGGGACTTTAGAATTATGGGATGTCTCATTCCAATTATGAGACTAATATGTGGTTGGAAGTGTTGGGGAGTGATTTTAGTTCTATTTTTGCTAATAAAAAAGCATTGGATTTATCTAGATGTTAGATTATTTTTAAGAGCTTATTATCTATGGTGGATCATTTATCTCAATGATTCTATAGAGTTTGAAGTATCTTCGGATAAATTCTATGATTAGTTCCTTCTAGGGTTCCACACTTTGAAATTGATGTTTTCATTATAGTAGGAGATTCCTTCTCATTGGAATTGGATATCTAGTTTTTAAGATGTGTTTATTCAATTAAAGGATCTCCTTCATTATTATGCTAATATTTTTACTAATGGGGTCACCCAGGTATAATATTTGAAGGAAATATTTTGTTTAGAGACATTTCATCATGAAAATTGATTTACATTTCCACTCTATCACAATGTAATGAAAAAATTCAATGTAATCAAGATGATGTTTTAATATTATATTTCATCTCAACAAGAGAGACATGAGAAAATATAGAGGACTGGATATATTAGTAGCAGTCCTTATTTGCCTCGTTAGTTAAAGTATCCACTAGTGGGGAATCAATGAAAACCATTTTATATATTCTCTACAGTGAGGTGTTCGTGATCCTATATTAAGAAAATTAGGCATGACTAGAATCACCTGTATAGGTTTGAGGCATAAAAAGCCTATGTTTACAACCATTATTGGAACTTATAATTTATTCAGTTTCTTATATTAGGTATAGAACATACATAAATTGTCACTATGTCATTTTCAGCTATACATTTCTCTCGGTCAACTTTTTTGTGTTGAGTAAAGAGGGTATGGATAAAGATAAGTACCACCTTTATTATATTACCATTCCTTAAGAATATAGGGTTAAGGGTGGTCATATAAGTGGATATCAATAGAGCTAACATGGTATAAGAGTAGTGAATCATCTGATGAAGGCCATGAAGTATACAATGATAGGTGGACGAGACATCATTCAATATACCATATATTTGTCTACGACTCCAGTATATGCTTTCATTATTTAAAATATTTTCATTTTTTAATCACATATACAGTGGTGGGAACTATTAGACTCAAGGTGGAGAAACATTCTGTTCCTTTGGTGTTTCCTACACAAGATATAAGGTTGTTTAATTTATTTGATGTGTGTTTAGGTTATGACATAATTACAGGGAAACATTAATCATTATAATATGTAATTTTTTTATATATATAGCAATATTAGGTCATTATTGGAATTTATTTTATGTATTTTGTTTTATTTTTAATTGATTAAATCCATTTATGAGTTTTTTAGTTTATTTTGGAGGTGTGCATGTCAGGTTCGTCAGTGAGAGGATGCATTGAATGGTTCATTTTAATATAGATCCATTTTATTATTATTTTTTCAAATTGATGTTTGGATATAGGAATTTTTTTCGATTCATTTGAAATGGTTTTAAAATATTTTCCTAACATTTTTTTCAGAATTTTTTTTCACATTACCCCATGATATGATATAAGGTTATGAAACGAGTTAAATCATGGAATATCTCAAATTTTTATTCATTCTTATATAGGTAATACTTATATATTATCGGAGACAAGGATTTAGATCGATGGTCAGTTGATTAAGGGTTTTACTTCTCCTGGTGTACTTCTCAAGGGTTCTATAGTTTTGTTCATGATATGAAAGTATGAAGTTGGGCATATATTACCATCTATTTAAGAATGTGAGTTCAAAGAACCAATATCCCTTACTATGAATTGTCGATTTTTTTGACCAGTTAATGGTCGCATGATGGTTCTCAAGGATTGGTTTAAAGTTATTTCATCATATATTGATAATAAATTTGGATGTTAACACCAAGAACACCGTCATGTTTTTTTAATATATAATTTGTGTTAATGTAATTAATTTTATTATCATGATCACACTGGTTGATTTCATAGGACTGATAAAATCTATATCTTTTTTATTCCTTGATCAGTTTGGGTTGATATTAATTAAATATATCCCCATGTCAATGAAATAATTTGAAGATAATTTTGAGTTTTAATAGATTTTAAAAACATTATTCATCAACAATATATTTATAATATGTTTTATAATTTTATATTTTGGATGTGAGAGATTTATTTCCATAGTGATATCATCTACTAATCGAGAGTATCTATGGATACATATAATATTGATGTAGTATTCACCCCTGTTTCTTCCATTAATGTTTTATATTTTTATTGTTTCCTTGGTCTGTAAGACTCTTATAAGAGGTTTGTTCATGATTTCTCTTATATTATTGTTCCAATGATTTTTTAAGTTGACTAATCATTGACTAATTTGGATGGACATGACATGATCTATGTAGGATTACTTGAATGCAAATCTAGTTATTTCTCCAATTTTTCCTTTTCCAAATTCATGGGCCATGATTGAGGTTCTCTATGTAACATTACTTATTTTTATGGAATTTTTAATAAATTATAGGTCAGTGATATCCTTTAGGCCTCATCAGTTGTGACTCTAATATCACAACTACTCAACCCCAGATCTATGACATATATTTATTTTTTCTTGATCCTATGTTGACTCTATCTTATTAGGGACTTACTTGTGGAATTCATTCATAAAAATAACATGACATTTTTTCTCTTCGTAATATTTTATTCTATTATAGTGAATGTGCATGATGGTTTTACTCAATTATGACTATGATATCTCCTATAATGTTGGAAAAAGGAATTTCATGGGTGATATACTAAGCAATAAGTCTCATGGGAATGTTTTTCATGAGTTTGAGTATGCATATAGAGTGATGTAGAATCTTTTTGTTTTATATATTGATAAATAGGATTTTGGTTCTAGAAGATTCCTATATTAGATGACGATGTTTTTATCAATGTTTCATCATGTAATGGAGTCCCAGTAAGGGTCTCATGATGTGGGGGTTTCAGAGATCTATATCTTCTATAGATATTATCTTGAGGGATAGTAAGAGAATGATCTACATGAGGTGTTATTTGAAGGAACATTTTCCCATTGGTGGTGTCTGAGGTGGGTCTTTATGGGCTTCATAAAACACCTTTAGTAGTACTTCTATGTATAACTATTATAAACTAGGTTATAAGGAGTTTATTTTAGAATTCAAATATGAAATATTCAGTGGTAGATTTCACGTATTAATATTTGGTGTCTATAATGGTGAATTTAGAATATCATGTACCTATTAGGTTTTTATATCCATTGGTTATTCCTTAATGGAAGTATCAGAATGAATTTATTGATTTCATTATCTGTTTTTCTCCAAATCAAGTATGATATGATGTTATATAGATAATTATAGATCAATTAATGATTTCATCTAATTTCATTGGTTTTATATAATCATATATAGAGGATTCAGTATTGAGGTTGTGTATGGAGGATATTATATCAATTCATGAGATTTTAAGGATGCAACTTTTGGATCAAAATCCTCATTTTTAACTTATGAGTGAGGAATAGAACTGAACATGCAATTAGATCTCACATATAAAAAAGAATTATGTTCAATATTCAAAAAATATTGATATAAAAATAGACTATCTAGATATTAGATGACATGTTGTCTAGATGTGTTCTATATTTTAGAGTATTGAAGCTAAATCCCTAACCTTTGATGAGTTTCCCTATAATAATATCAACCCCTCTTCCATATATGATCATTAATAAAAAATTCATAAGATATACTTATTTATTCACAATGTTTATTAGTTTTCGTGGTTGTTCATGGATTTTATTGGAGTTTCATCATGTTATTATTTTATATTTTTTGATTTTTTGAATGAGATTTCATGCATAATTGGATTCGTTTGATTATTTTATATCAAGGAATTGGATGGTGGTTCACATATTTTGGTAATTTTTTGGAACATTCCTCCCATAAGTTCATTTTATATCCTTATTCATAGTCACTAACCTATAAACTATTCTATGGAGGATTTAGGGTCACACTTGACTTCAAAACTGGCCTAGAAGGGGTTCCTTAGGGGGTCGGTCTGGACATAAAAGGGGAATTCCTAGAATTTATACCATTAAGTAAGTTTGCATAACTATTATTTACATATGAATAAAATAATGTCACAATATGGATTATTAATAAATGTCAGAAAATTATCTAGTGAATCAGTAAAAATAATAATCAATTTAGACCAAAATCAAAATATTTAAATACTCTAAATAATGTAAAACCCCCCATATTAAAATGATTATCTATCATGGATATATAATAACTAAAAAAATTAAAGACCCTAATAAAAATATCATGTAAATTATATATTCCTAGAATTATTACATAATGATAAATTCGAAAATGATAAATTTGATTCTCATTTATTAGTGGATCCTACCCACATATGTTACCCATTATTTCTCTCAATGACATAGCTCCTCCTCATGATAAAAAAACAATGTGAGATAAAAAATAAATCTTCCACTAATGAACAATCATGTCGATGATAAAAAAATATTAAATATTATTGGTGGAACTCTTCCCATCTTGGAGACCCAAAAGGCTTGGTAAATAGACATCTATATTGAAGACCAAAGAGGCTAGGAAAAATGTTTATGTCTAATATACCTAAAATGATTGTTGGAATGGTGCCTATAATGTTGTCCCAATAAGTATGAGTGGAATGAAACCAACAATACAAACCCAATTGAATCCGCAGAATAGTTTCAATCTTATAAAATATAACGTTTGTGGGATATGGATACCAACTTGGGAACCCAAAATAGTAGTTGAAATAGTTCATATATTACTGATCTAAAATGACAAAATCAATGATGCAAGAACCCAATCGTGATCTGGGTCGTTATAAAGATTCCCAATAGTGATATGGGTAATATGAAGGCAATTTAAGAAAATATGATAATTATTAAGACTCATTAATAGAGTTCGTCAAAGGATTCCCAACAAAGATCTATGAAATATATGATAAGACATATTGATTTGATGCATGATGCATAGATGAAATTTTTCTACTTATTATTCAACAAGAATAATTTTTTCCAATACGTTACATTTATTTATATAATTAATGAGGATAATTAGGCTTATGGTTTAGTGAATTTATTGATATCATATAAAAGGTGATTTCCTTGAATTCATACCACTATGGATGATATGTTTTATTTATAGACGAGTATAATAATATTACATGATTGATCAAAATTAAAATACCACCCATTTACCATAATCTAGTCAAAAAAATATGTAAATATCTATATATTTAATGTAATATTATAAAATATATATATGTTTTTTATACATTTAAACTCTTAAATGAATATTCATAATTAATTAACATTTTTATAATTAAAAATAATATTCATTTTTAATTGATAACTATAAAAAAAAATACCTAATACTTTTTTTACAGTCACCAAACTTAATCCCCCATGACCATCAATTCCTCTACATACAATTATCAAAATAAAGTGAATTAACAAAAAATTATAATTAAAATGAACTATATGAAATCATAATTCCCTTTAATTCAGACATTATATAATTTTGAGTAATGTATTTCTTTTTTTTTGAGCTTCCCATAGATAATAACCAAATATTTCATAACAATTTACAACTATTTATTATAAAAGAAATTTTTATACGTATTTAAGAATCAAAATCATTTAATTTATTATATGTAATTTGATGCAATGTAAATGGACTGAAAAATACTTTTATATTTTTAATCAAAAAATTCCAATGTGACATATTTATTTAACTCAGAACTCCCATATATTTAAAATAGTATAAATTAGATTATTCAATATTACCCAACATTAATTATTTTATATAATACTTTATAATGATATTTTGTAGTTATATTTTGTTAATAAATATTATTATAATAGATATATAATAATTATATTTAAAAATTACACACGAATCATTTCATTCCATTAATTGTTTAAAATTACATCATTTCATTTTATTATTCTAAAAATTTTCTTGACTAAATGACTATTTATGACAATTATTTGTATGAAAATTTAAAAAAATTTGAATCATCCTGATTAAATGAACTCTAAGATCCCTAAAACTAGATTCAACATTCCTAATATATATATTCCCATTAATAAATTAATCCCTAGGAAATATGTGAAAAAATATTACATAAATTAGTAATGAAATTATTTTTAAGAGACATTATATTAATCACAATAATCCATTCTCTTCCATTTTCCAAAACATATCTAGGTAAAAACTTATGTGTATTAGTTTTAAAAACTAATTTAGGTTTTTTTATAAATTAAAAAATAGATTTTTTTTCTACTCTAAATACGTTATATTATTTTTTCAATATTAAAAAAAGAAACTTGTATCCTAATTATCATTTGAATTAAATTTACTTGAAATCTAATAATCCCCCATTAATTTCATCATTCCCATCTTTCTATAGAATCTTTAGTAGAGTCTCCAAATTTAAAACATTATTATTGAAAATATATGGCCCAATTAAAAATTCACTTTATAAATGCATATGAAATAAACATTTTTGTAAATAAAATGTAACACCTAGATATTTGGTGAATTATTTTTTTCTATTTAATTTTATATTTTTTTATTTCACACAACACTGAATATAGCTTTTGTTATATGAAAGTACTAAGTGTGTCTTATGTTTTATGAAAGAGAAAGTAAAACATGGAATACCTAAAACACTTATACGATATTACAGAACAAAAAAACATTCTCTTGTATTACACAAAATGATGAGTCCCTTCGATAGCTTGTATTACATGTAAGGCTAATTTTTACCGAACTACAATATACTTTTAATAATATTATTAAAATATTAATATAGTTACCACACTTCCATTGAAATGGATGTTAAGAATAATATTAACTAAAATTTATAAATATTATTCATATATATATATAATGATTTCTTTGGTTATAAATTACTATAAATTAATTTTGAACTATTTGAAAATAACAAAATTGATTTTTTTGAAAAATATTTTTCTATGTACAAATTGATTTTTATCTCAATAAATTAAAAAATTTACTATTGATTATGTTTTCAATACACATTATATGTTATATTTTCAATCAATATTTTTTAGAGTCATACAATATATTTGATAGCTATAAGTTAATAATAGCTCTGATTTTATAAATTTAAATATGTAATTTTTTTTGAAAAGGTAATTTTAGCATCCTTTAATGGAGAACCTATTTTAAAAATAATTTTTGACAATTTTATATTTTTTATTCAAAATAAATAAAATTAATTTTTGATATGGGATCATAAATTTTATATTATGGTGAATTTTTGGAATTTTTTTATGAGGATCCATTTTTTATGAAGTGTGAGTAATACTAAATTATAATTCAAAACACATTTTTCATCAAATTTAATTACAAGTTAAAATTATGTAATTGATTGTTTTTCATGTAAAATTAGATAATTTATATGAAAATTAATACAATTTAGTTCATTGTATTTAATTTTAGTTTTGAATTGGATATAAAAACTCACCAAACATTTGAACATTTTTACATTAAAAACATGTTTTGTCATCCCATATGTGATATTAAATACGAATTAATTTCTAACACTTTTATGACTGAAAGTTGGAAAAATCTATAACCTATTTTGTTTCATCATAATATATAATTTAAACTAATTTAATCTTAGTTTTTGATAAAATATATTGGTGAAGGTAATTAAAATTAATTACAACAATTAAGAAATAATTAGCTTCACAAGGGATTTAAAATTACACTTAAAATTCAAAGTGACCTAAAACATTTTCCAAAAATAATTTTTTGGCCATACATAAACCATTCAATCCCTTTTATATAATTTTATTCACTATTAGAGCCACTTTTTATGGTAAAAACAAACGTGGAATTCCCTTTTCAGAAATTTACAATAATGTCACTCCTACTACATTAAAAGAAATAACTCACCCTCCCACTTATTTACACCTCTCAATACCATTGTATTTCCCAAAATGTGCTAAAATAATATACTCAAAGTCCCAGCCTTCATCCTATACTCCTCCATTTTTTAATTAATCCATCCAATGAATCCCTTTATAGAATACTAAGAGGAGCCACCCAAAAAAGATGTGACATCCCTCCCCACACTCCTTTGTTTTCTTTTCTCTATACAAATCCTAAAATATATTTATTCCATCATTATATAATATATCTGTATCCTCCATATACTAATACTTTTTTATTCTGAGGTTTCTACTTACACTTTCTCCAACATCCATCTAATGGGTAACAAACTTATCGTTCGTGGGTAAGACGAACTACCACCTCACAAAATGATGTTGTTAGTTTTCACATTACCGCCTCTCACATTTATGAATTATTATATACACTATGTTTTTAATATTATATATATGATATTAATGATATATTTATTATTCTAGATTTTTTATATTAAACATACCTTCATTCTTTCCACTTTATATAAATATGATAACATTATTCGTTGACGTGTGGACTAACGCCTCCTCAATGTAATGTGATTCATTCACAATTTACATTGAATGTATTAAGGATGGGTTTGGAGAACTTATATGATATTTTTTACATAATAATTTTACTATAATTATGTTATATATATATATATATATATATATAATTCAATTACATTCTTTCATACAATGTGAATAGAAAATAGAAACAACGTTCACACATACGTACAGTCAACCATCTCCATGAATGGTGTATTCCATTATATATATATATAAATTATAAATTCATATAAATATTTATATACTAACTATTAATCTTATAGAAATCATTTTTTATATTTTTGAAATAATTAAATCATGATCTCCATAGGTGGATCATGAATAACCATATGAAACATATATGAAAAACAACACAGATATTACTTGAATCATAAAGATAACAATGAATTGTTAATAAATGTGTAATATAATTTCATAATGAAATAATATCTGGTATTAGCTAAAATAATTCGGTTATGTTTAATATTTATAATAATTTTCTAATTATTTTATTTTAGGTTTGAATGTGTACGATGAAATTCTAGAATCAAGGTATGGGAATCACATATCACTTCTTATTTCCATGAGATATATGCCATATTCACCACTCAATTCTATCATGTGGTGTATATAAAAATATAAAAAAATATATATAATTAATTTACTTTATTTAATTATATAATATTTTTTAATTTATGTAATTAATTCATGGGGATCACAATTCAATAGTTACTCAAGTAGTTAGGGATTTCATGTCTCACGTTTATTTTTCATGAGACAGAAGCCATGTTAACCTACCATTTCTTAGTTGTGGTTTGTATAATTCCCATATATGTATTATATGAATATTTTTGTTGAAATTATTTTTATTTAAATATCAATTTTATGATATTTGTTTATGTGGAATATGTTTTAAAAGTTATTATCGGTAAATTAATTTTGGATCAATTCTCTTTCTATATTACACAATTCAGTTTACGTACATATATTCATTTAAATGGTTTATATAATACCATTTTAAATGTTATTTCCTGAAAATAATTATTTTAATTATATTTTAATCGATATTTAATTTCATTTTATTTTTTGGGGAGTATAATTCAAAGTTACTAAGTGGTAGGAGTTTATTGAAACAATCTCTTCGTTTGTGAGGATGGTTTATAATTATTCTTACATTGATGAGATATTATGATCTATATATCAAGAAAACTCATGAAGTTTTTTCTCCATTGTATATTCATGAAATATTCATGTATTATTACTATTTACCCACCCTTTGTTATATATGATAATTAAGAATGTGGTTTTATGAAATTCTTGACATTACCTATCATTTCAGTCAAAAGTCTGTGTTCTTTCAAAACCATGTTTTCGAAAAAAAAAATTCAAGATTCTTTATAATATTTTAAGGAAAATGTTTTTCATAGATTTTTAAAAAATTCTTAATATTTTTTCAAATTATTTTTGAATAATTTTGTTTTCAAATATTTACAATTTTTCTATATAATATTTTAATTTATATTCAATGAAATTGTTTTAAAAGTTTTTCCAACTTCTTTTATAAGTTTTAAAGTAATTTGGTATTCAAAATGTTTTTAATATATCATTATATGTTTTCAAAGAAATGTTTTTTAAACAGTTTTTGTAGCTTTATTTGTAATTTTTAATGTTCATATTCAAGAAAATTTTAAAAAACTGTTTTTATATTTTAAAAAGTATTTTTCAAATAAGAATGTATAATTTAGTCATGATTGTTTTTAAAAATCATTCCCAGTTATTTCCCACCTATGAACAAATCTGTTGGTGTAAATCGTGACTTTTTGGGGGAAATGATCCAAAGGGTCTATTCGAATTTTTTCTTTAAATGTATTTTGTTTTAATGTGATGATTTTTATAAAACTGTTTTATTTTTCTAGATTTATTTGGTTATGATACCATATTCTATTTATTAGTTATTCATTGATGAAATGGTTTAAATTATATAGCCCCCAAACATCTTGGAAGAATGACACCAACATTTAATACCCAAATAACAAGGTGGAATAGTTTCCATCTTTCATACTCAAAAGATCAGGTTATATGGATCCAAGATTCGGGACCCGAAAAGCTGGTACATAGTGTTCCCAAATACCGTAACCTAAATGACTAGGATGATTATTTGTGTACCCCAATTATTATTCAATTAGTGAAGAAGAAACCCAATGGTTATCTATGTAATCTGAACGTAATCTGAGAAAATATGATCATTTTCAATAATCATTATTATTTTCTTTTTAAGAATTCCCCATAGAGATCCCAGAAACATGAGAGAACCTTGATTGATTATAATCATGACTCAAAGAATAATATATTCTACCTATTATTTAACATCATATATTTCTTACACTATAAAATTTTTATTTATATCATTCTGGGGGAGAATTAGGGTCATTGTTTTGGACTCACTTTGATAACATACGAAAAGAGAATTCCTAAAATCCAAAACGCTAAGTGAGGATAATATATTATATTTATAGATGACTATAAAAATATTAACAGATGGATCATTAACAAATCACACCCCATTTTCTATAATCTAGAAATAAATATTTAAATATTTAAAATTTTAATATACTCTTATAATATATATATATATATATACATTTAATGTCAACAATAAATAGTACTATTTAATTAATATTTTAAAATTAAAAATCAGTTGTATTTTTAATTAATAACTATAAAAAAGTAACATAATTGAAAATATTTTTTTCTGATTGTTAAATAAATTAATCCCCATGACTGTCTAATCCACCATATACACATATAAAACTATAATGAAATAACAAAAAATTCATTAAATAATCTATATGGTTTCATATTTAACACAATTTCATATGTGATACAATTAATTAGTTTGACTAAAATGTTTCTCTTTTGTGAGAATCACAATAATAATACCCAAATATTCCATAATAATGAAAAAATATTTATCTCCCTAATAAGTTTTATTAGTATTTTAAAATCATAATCATTTATTTCGTCTAATATAACCTGACCTCATGTAAAGGGACCATAAACACACCACTATATCCTCAACCATTACTAATGACATCTGAAACATCATAAAGAATTCCCCAACTATTTATTGGATTATGTTGCCAAATGGTGAGTGATTACAATAAAAATTTAAGAAGATTATACATTCTTTAGGTAATGAATCGAATTTTGGGTTATCATAAAATGGGGGTTAGAATAATGAATAGGAAATTTAAATATTGATATTAAAAAAATATCAATGTGAGAGGGATTTTATCTTAACATAACCTCAAATTGTATTATGAATAAGGGATTGAATTCATTAAAAACATTATGTTTTCTGATAGTGGGGTGTGAGTACACTCTCTTTTGAGAAAATATTTTTTTTGGTAAATTTTTAAAAAATATGATTTTTCCAAACTGAGTTTTAAATATGTTTGAGTGATGAAAAATGTTGATTTTTATGTTATTAACAAAAATTTTAAAAAAATACAAAGGGTGATACAGAAGATGCATTGTTCAATTTTAAAAATGTTTTGTATTTGTTGACAACTAAATTTTTTAATGAGTGTTTTCTATAAAATATTAATATAAAACTTCATGAAAGTCATAAAAATATTGTTTTAATGTTACTAATGATAGATAAAAATTTAAAATTATAATTTATTGAAACTTGGAATTATATGATTTTTCCAAAAATTATGGGATATATATTTTTCTAGAAAATGGGGAGTATGAATTTCATATATTACAAATTATTAAAAATTTATTGGTCAGATGGTCCATTGGATGCACCATTGGAAAAATATTTTGTTTGAAAGTAAAACTTTTTAGTTTCTATGATTTTATGAAGATGAAGATCAAAAAATAAATATTTTTCTTGGAAGGTTTATGTTTCTAAAAATTTTATTTCTTTTGAAATAAAAATATTAATGAGATATATAAAAGGACGAAAGTTTACAAGTTAGAATGTTATAAAGATTCCATAAAATACAATAAAACTAGTTCTTATGATTATATTTTGTTTTTTAAAATTTAGAAAACATCATGATGAAGTCATGATATGAGCTGAAGCTAGTAGAAGAAAATAGAAGTGTACGTTTTTGTATTTTCCATAGTTCATGTTTGTAGAGAATATTTTGGTTAGAAATTTTATACTTCTTCGTTGGAGGAATAGTGAATCAGACAAATATATTTTGGAAAAACCTTTTAAAAATTGAGTTATAATAATTTATATAATTTAATGTTTTAAAAATTACTGATCAAGTTGAGATTTTTAATTAGAATGAATCTTTTAATTGAATAAGTGTTTGTAATCAGATTAATGTTTTCCATTTGATGAAAAATTTGAATATACAGATAGTTTGGATGGAAAAAAGATTTTTTCTAGATGTAAATCATTGTATTTTCCTAATGTTACAAATTTTTCTTTTTTTTTGAATTTGTTAAAGGGTTTGTGATTATAGGTAGTCTCACAGTTAATGTTTCATGAGGATATAATGTTGAGGCTTGTATACAATTATGAAGTGGAATTTTTCTAAAGATATAAGTATGATGTTTTCCAAATGATCAAAGGTAAATATTCAAGATCTCAGTAAGTTAAATTTTTTTGTAGTGTTACAAAGTTGATGTTTCATTATGTTAAAAATTATATGTTGTATAGCGATACAAAAATGATGTTTCATGATGTCACAAAGAACACTTTTTTAACATAATTACAATGTTAAATTTTCTAGAGGTTACTATGATTATGTTTTAAAATTTAAAAAAGTGATGCTACATGAAATTATAATGTTGATGATTATATAGAGTTACAAATTTAATGTGACATTAAGTTACAATATTTTTCTATACATAGTTACAATGATTATATTTCATGAGGTTAAAAAAAAATTCATTTTCAAGATATACAAAGATATAGTTCTCTAGTCCTACAAGTTGTGAGTTTCACAAAGTTGAAGATATATGTTTTTAATATTTTCTTAAAATATTGTTTAAGGAAATTATAATAATTATATAAATGGTAATGAATTCAAAATATTCATGAATTATTTATAAATTTTGAAAAAATTTACTAGAAAAATTTAAATAAGCACTAAATTCAGATTTTGGTATTTCATAGAGTAAGAAATTGAATTTTTATTACTTCATTTACTATTCTTGGAGAAACCATAAATGAAAATTGAAAATAAATCATATTTGACACTATTCTTGTATGAGAAAAGAATAACTATTGTAGAGTTAGTGTTATAGTATGTTTCCAATAATAGTTGAGTTTCTTGTTGACTAAGAATTATGGATATAATGTTTTTTAGAATAATCAAATAGTGGTTAGTATAGTTATAAAATATATTAAAAATTATAGATTATCCATGTATAAATTTAGTGATGTGTCGAGTTTTTTTAAATCATAAAGAACAGATGTTTTTATCTCACATATATTGATAAATGATTCATTGGATAGAGTTTACCGGATATAGGAACACCAAATAGAGAAATTATATAGAGGAATCTGTTGGAATTTATAAAATAAATGTAATGTAGAATAATTTTAAAAGATACACTTTTTTGGATTAAGTTATTTATATAATGTTTTTAAACTGATATGGTAAGTGTAATCATACCTATCAGGGGTTAGAAAGATTCTAACAGGATTTACCTCAATTTTTAACCACTTATTTCTAATAGTTAATTTTCATGGACCGGTAAGAGTGGACATGAAAAGTATTTAGGTTCTCCCTCAATGGAAGAACCTAATGAATATGGGACCCCTTGTTTACTTTCTTACTTTTTCATTTTAATTCTATTTTTATAAAATTGGTATAGAATATAAATCTTTCATGTCTTATGGGTTAAATTTCAAAAAGATTGAAATTTGTGAAAGAAAACCACCGATTCATCCTTACCCCTCTGAACAGTTCAATGATTATATGAAATTTCAATTTTTATGACATTGTATGAAAACATATTATATTGAAAGGTAAAAAGTTTTTCCATTTATAGTTTATAGACAGTTTAGGTTTTAAACATTATACATCTTTCTACTAAATAGTTTTGTTTTTCAATGTGTTTTATATGTGTTATATGATCTTAGAAAACCCAATAGTAAAAATTAATGATCCCAACATGATTATTTTACCCATAAACAATAAGAAACAAATGAATTAAAAATTATATCTCAAATCATACACCTTTTAATATCCCAATATTAAGTATAATCATAAATTAGATTCCTAGATAAATATAGTTCAATATTTTATCACTTCCTTAATGGAAAAGTATTATATTATAAATACATTCTAAAAAATATTTTTCCTCATATTAAACTAAAGATAAAATGTTAAAATCTCATTATCTAATAGAAAATTGAAAAGATTAATTATCAACATCATGAATTTCCCTTAAAATACCCATACACTACATTCAACATAAAAGATTTATATAGTCCCCTATATATTTTCATTATTATAGAAATTTGGAATATATTATTTCTTAAATAAACCATTATTTTATTTCCAATATATAATATATAATCATCTCCATTATCTTCCATTTTTAATATATATTTTGATACAATCCCATTGTGTTTCTTTCATATTTAATATGTAGGTTTTTCCAAATAAAAATCAAATTTGATTTCCCCTATAAATTTATTATATTAATGATTTATATTTGAATAAATATATTCTTACCTAATTTTCATTAGAAATTTAATAAAATTATAGATATTAGTCCTTCTGTTATTTAACCACTCTCAATATTCCAAATACTATTTATTAACAACTACTCATGTAAACATTATTATTGAAAAAAATAAGGCATAAATAAAAATTCACATTAAAAATTTATATAAAAGCAACATTTCCTATGTGAAATCAATATAATATTTGATCTCTTATATAATATTTTAATCAATATAATTTATATTAATCCATAGAGTATGACACTCCAAAATAATCCTGAAAAATAATAAATAATTTTTTACCTAAAACCCATTATAATAATCCTTTCCCTTATAACATTCTAATTTTACTCAGTGTCATTGGAATCCCACCCTTGTCAAAAATAAGATATGGAGATAACCCTCTCAATATTTATGTCACCATAATTTTAAATTTACTAAGGGTATAATCTCACTTCAATGAAAGGGAATTACTATTAAAATGAAAAGATGAAATATTATACATAAATACATGAATCAAAATATTATTTAACTAAACATAAACACATTAATTATAAAATAAATTAATAAATCATTTAAATATTAAATTATCTGTCCAATACTTCTCTTCCACTCATTAGAATTTAAGACACCACTTAGAAAATTTAAATAAAAACTTTTAATACATTAATAACACATTATAGGAAACATCTTAAAAACCCACTATGGGATAATAACTATGCCTACTCAATTAATTAGGGGGTAATGTTTTACATACTCGGTACATTGGCCATAGAACCAATCCCTACCATAAAATAAGACATTCCTTCAATTTATGGGGGTTCTGTTTAATTATCTGTGCAATCTATAATAATGACGACAATGACTACCACCTTGATCAAAATATTGGTATCTTCTCTACAAATGAACCACAAAGTACCTCTAAAATACATGTATGTTGGCAGTTATTCTAGAATTAATAATAATAATAAAAAACAACAATAAAAATATATTTGAAGTGGGGTATTTTACTAAAGATTAATGAAACCACCTCTAAATAAGATTTAAATAGATTTGTTGTATTAAAAAAAATGAACAACATTTTAGAAAAAAATTAAAAAAATTCCCATCCCCCAAATTCATTTTGTTCCTGATCTTACCCTTATCCCTGATACCTTGTATTGAATCCCTCAATCCATTGATATTGATATCATTCCTCTATGCTGCTGGGCCCTTCTTTCACAACACTTTCCCATCCAGTAGACTGTGGAATCTCTTATGTTCCCATTTTCCCCAATGATCCCCCATCACCTTCAGTCTAGCCATCCCCGAGACCCTTCACTACTCAAACCTTTCTTATACTCTCAATCCCTCTCTCCCATCGTCATGGTCACCCTTCTTCACCTTTACCCCTCCTCAAACCCCATCCCCTTCCCTCATAATTCTTCCTCAAACAGCTTTATCACTGTTCATGGCTGATTTTCATAATCTCTCCATTTCAATTTAATATTTTTTGTTCTTTTTGTTTTTTTTCATTATTATGTAATTTCAATTCCATCATACATTACTATAACCATAATTGTTGATATTATGGAATAATGTATAAAAATTTATTTTTGTTTTTATAGAAAACTCGATTGATATTACAATTACACATAAGTTTGGATTATAATGTAATTGAATTATATGATAATTTTTTAATGTAATATTATCGCATACATTTTTCATTTTCAAGTCATTGAATATTATTATATAAAATTCATACTTTTTTATAGATTATATACATTCAAATTAAAATATGAGAAAGATATGATGTTCAAAAACACAATCAACTTAATACTCATAATTAACTTTCTATATTGCTGATTTTTATGAAATTAGAAATTATTCATTAAATGTCACAATATTTACTCTATGTATTCATTTTCCTTAATGATGTGTATGACCTTTTTAATATAGAGAGAAAAGATATATGAAATTATAGATTAACACAACACAAAAATCTATGGGTTTGGATGAGATTTTAGAATCTTCAATTTCCAATCGATTTGTTGATGGGACAATAATACATGCGTACCCTAAATATAAATTTAGAATATGTTTGATGAGACCTAATGTTTTTGAATAGTATATATTGAAGAAATTTCCTTATCAAAATTTGTGTTGGATTTGTTATGGTGAATCATACATTCAATAATATTTGAGAAAGGATTTTAGTTAATAGAATGGTCTCTCAACATCCTCGAAAATAGAAAATCAAATGTTAAAACCTATAAATGAAGCACTTGGAATTTAAAGGAATCATCACTAGTATCAAAATTGTTTAGTAGCACTAACTGAGTTTTTTAGAAATAGTATCTTGAAAAATTATGTTTTTGGGAGGATAAGACAACCAAATTATAATTGGGACATATAATTAGATCCTCCTCTATATGGTGCAGATAGTAATTCAATAGGGAACTTCTCTTGGTAGAAAATTGAATTTCATGATTTAGATTACGATGGAATTCAAGGGTTTTATGGATGATGTCTGAAATATTTAGATAATTCTTTTTTAATGATGTTGTACTATATCAAATACATATGTGGAATAACAAATAAGGTTATGCTCATGATATTGGATCTTTTTTTGATGGATTTACTGAAGTTATGATCCCTATGTATCTTTATGATACGAATAATATTGTATACTACATTAGTTTGAATTACTATATAATAAATTCTATCCAAATGATTGTATGATTTATTGGGGATATAATTGAAATTGATAAGATTGTAAAAAATATGTGTCTTTTATATATAATTAAATGGGTGATGATTGAAGATTGGGTTAACATACTCAAACTATAAAGAAGAAAAATAACACACCTATAATGGTTTTCCTTTTCTTCCCATAAAAAAATTGATTGTAATGATTATTCACATCATCAAGAACTGTCAATATCATGAAGTGGAATTATATAGATTATGATAATGTTGAGTTAATGTAACATTCAAGATAATAAAAGTCATGGAAGAAATTTGATTCATTACATCACATTTCCCAACTGATCGAAGGTATGTGTGATTGGTATTAGCTGGTGATGGATTCAACCCATTAGGGATATTGAGTACTAGTTATAGAATTTTTTGGTTTTTTATCACTTACTATCTATTTCTCTGTTTGATTGTGAAACTAACATATTTAATCATTTTGATGGTTATTCCTGTAAAAAAAATCACATAAATGATATTGATGTACACATTTATCCTCTAATTGATTAATTTATGGAGTTATGAAGAACCAATGTTTTTACATATAATACATCTTCTAAAAAATGTAAAAAATGTATACTACTATAATATGTACTGTTAATGAATTCCTTGGAAATGGGAATTTATCTTTTTGGAACACTTACACATGTTTGAAATCTCTAGTTTGTGACACTGATTTTGATCATAAACAACTACCTTATAGTAAAAATTGGTTCTTCTTGTGTCCCCATAAATGTCATGATGAATATCATAGATTTTGGTTGAACAAGTAAAAAATTCAACCAGTATATTGGTCATAGACAACCTCTAAATTCGTGGACAGGTTCTAGAATATTTGAACAACTTTTAAAAGTTGAAAAAATATTTGGGAAGTTTTATCATTTTAATGACTGAGGGGAATGAGTTTGAAGTAAATAATAAATCTAAATAGAAAGACAACAATGAGAGAAAAAATTATATTCATCAAACATTAGTTTTGGGAAATTTAATTTTGGAATCATAATATTGATGTTATGAATATTAAGTATTTTTTTAAAATTTGATCTTTTATATCATCATGAGAATGTAAAATTGAAGGTGTGTCCCAATGATCTGAAGGACTTACAAAAAATTATTATAAAGTTTAATCTCTGGCTAGATGGAATTTGAATGTTTTATCTACATTTTATTAATGAAAAATATTGATAAGGATATGTTCCTTTGAATTTTAACACATGGGAATGTATCTAAAGGGTAATCAAGTAACATCACCAGATGTGTTGATTTAAATAATCCTAGGTTACATGGATTTTAATGTCATGATTCACATATTCTGGTATAAATGTTATAACAATTGGTAATGTGTCTATTTTTTATCTAAAAAGGACACTCAAGACTCATGTTTTACTCAAATCTTGCACATTATTTTGACAATTATGTGAGAAAGCTCTACAACTAGAAGTGTATGACAAGATTCATTGAGGACATCTACTCACACACTGTGAAATGGAGATGATCATTCCATTTTCATTTTTTTATCATTTTGATTGTAATTTTTCATTTTGATAAGGAAACTAAATTAGGACACCATGTACCTTATCTATGGATGTTCTAATTAAGATTTAATTTATATATATTTTTCGTATAATAATTAATCCATCAATGAGACATCAATAAATACATTACTATATTTTATTTATTTTATTTCACATATAACATTGTAATTTTAAATCATACATGAAAAATAAATAATAACATGAAGTCTATATTTTTTACTTCTATTTAAGAGATGAGTATATTTCCTGCTATTGTAGATACATGGATGATATTTAGATAGGTTTAAATCCAGTTGGATCTGTTGACAACATATCGACTATTTCTTAAACTACATGAAAAATAAAAATTATTTCCTAATATTACCCAATCAGTTGGTGGTATCGCAAATATTACACTGATTGAAAGAGAATTTTTACAAGCATATATAGTTGTGTTACTGAGTAATGAAATTTCTGATTCACTTATTAATGTTATCAAGATAAAAAATTTGAAACATGAGAATTTTTACCTGAAATGAGAAATATATAAAAAAATACGTTAATATAGAGCATGTAGAATGGTTTTGAGGTCATATAGGTTCAAAAATATTGTAATAAAAATTGATCTAAGGGTTAAAAAAATATTTTTTAAAACCATTAATTTATATTAATCTTTTATCATGAATACTAATAATCATGATGAGTTCCCATAATATTTGAAGTTTATGGCTCAAGGTCCTCTACAAAATGCAAGACATTTTAACACCAATTATTTTAATGGATTAAAATTTCATATTTTATTTGGGAATAGGGTTTAAAACATAGTATAATGGTATATTTCTATTTTATTAATTGGGATACAATAGAATACTCAGGGATATAATCAAATTAAAACATCACTATAATTTTTAATTTTTTATTCAAATATTTTTGGATTGATATTAAGTGGAGTATTAAAAGATATTCTATTCAATATACTTATCTAAAATATTCTCACATGATGGATGTTGGAGACCATAAAGTTCATGATCTCTATAACATCCCATTGCAAGTGAAAATGGTATATTATTTGAGAGATTCCAGGGATTAAATTTGTAGTGCAGTTATTCACATAAAATATAGGGGTTCATAAATTATGGTTGATGAACTAGATGATTTTATCATTGACATTAAATCCCATGAATATTATGAAATTGAAATATGTTTCTATAAGGATATTGAACATATTAGTCATGTAAGGGTGGATGAATTTAATGAGGTAATTCTGGAGGAGGATAAGGAAACTTTTTAGGGATAAAATGATTGTATGTGTAGTTATATATTAACTTACCATCCTACTTATGTTAAATTATATTAATTTCTATTATTGAAGATCTGTTTTTATTTTTAAATTTATTTAACTGAATTTCATTAATTTTGAAAAAGTAAATGTTATATTTTTATTTGTGTAGTAAATCATTTACATATATATGTATGTTGTGTTTGTCAATACTATTCATATTTAATCATTTATAAACATTTTTTCTTTAATGAATATTTTGAAATATATATTCTAATTTTTTACTTGTATAAATGATAAGAATACTAAATAAGAGGTAGTTCCATAATCAAATATGACATTCCCAATATAATTACAGACTTCATCAGTGTTACATTATGATCCCTCATTATCCCTCCCTAAAGAATCTTGGACATCCTATATTTCCCTCACATAATTTTCTATCACACTACCTACTAAATTCAATGGTTCAACATGTTATAACTCTACAATGAGGGAACATGTTGTTACTTCTATTTCTTTAGAAAGATATTGGATGTTTATGGTTATATGTTAATATTTTAATGTGAATAATGTTTTAGAAAAAATATATATTAGTAACATCCTTTTAATAATATATTGAAACAAGGTATCCATAGAGATAAATAATAATTGTTTATATTAGTATTATTTAAATATATTTAATATATTTTTCTAGTTTGATTATTATATTGTCCCCACAGATGATTTTGTGACAATATTTTTCTAGATTCTATGATTTTTTGCAGATTATATGGTTACCCTTTAAATTAAAAATTCTAATTAGAAGATTATTCATAAATACAGAAATAATATAGTTTAAAATACATAGATAATGAAAACTTTAATACATCAATTCCCCATTTAATGTCATTATTTAATTGAATTCTGTTATTTTAAATCATAATCTTTTTTTATATGTTATTCTACCTTATCGTCACTGATCTTATAACATGAAGGAATAATTTTAGAAATTTGGTAAAGAAATGTAATGATTATATAAAGAGATTCTGGATTGAGTCCCATGATATGTCATTGAACACTCAATAATTATATGATAAATAAACTAAAGGGGTACCAAGAGAGTAGTAGTTAATGTTTATTGATAGCCATATCTATGATATGAACATTGTAATGCATAATATATTTTCTTATTAATATTGTTTTACATATATATGTTCATATGATAAGTATATGATATTAAAAATTTTCTAATAAATTATATTTTATTTATTTTAATAATATTTAAGAATATTTTTAATTCATGAGAAACATATCATCCCTCACAATACTAGCTTAATGCATTTTTGATATAATTGAACCAATACGGTAATATTTCCACTAGTTCAAAAATAAATAATATAATATTATAAATTATTTTTATTTAATTATTGATTTATATTTTTTAAATTTAGATAATGAATTTAGGAACTGGGTCTCTTACAGAGAACAATGGGTGGATGTATATAGAAACATTGATTACATTTAAGCGAATGATCATGCGAAAGAAGTAGGGGTATTAAATAGTTTTGAATTTTAATGGTTCATAAAAAAATATTCAATACAATAATATATCACCTCTTGATTAGGATGACAATTTTTTTCCAGATTTCCATTTCATATATTTTTTATGTTAAATTTAAATGAAATTCGATTTATAGATAAAATTTAATAAAATCTGGGATATCAATCCCATACAGTCCTTCTCAATATGCAAATATTATCTAGTTGGTCGATTCATTAGGAATCCGCATTTGAGTCACATGTATGGGATGGGTTCGAGACCATTATTATATGAGGTGTTCATATGTTCCATGGGGATTGTTGAAGAATCTACTCCATGTTATAGTTACACCAATCATTTAAAAGCATAGAGCTAGTTTCTTGAAATAAGAAACACTATCCATCAATAGGTTAAAACAATCCATCCATCTGGGACACATATAAAAATATAATATGTGAAGGTCATTTCTATGATTAAATAATTGGATGGATTGTCTCAGAAGCTGATTGTATGTTCCCTTGGTTACATTGTGTTGATGTATGGTTTGAGTGAGCCAGTAAATCATAAAATTTTAAAAAATGTTTTCAGAAATATTTATTTTATTAAGTTAAAATTAAAATATATATAAATGTTTAATCTTTAAGAAAATTATCATACATGTATTGGGAGAAGGGAGTGGAGATTGAGATGCAGTTAGAGATGGTGAAAAATTTGTTATTTTGGTTGCATTGAGGATTGACATTGGATTTAGTGGTGGTGTTGTGTCACAAAAATACTAACCAAGAAAAAAAATATTAAATGTTGATTGAGAATCCATATTGTGGTTTGAGGTAGGTTATATCTACATTTCTCTTCGATTACATGAAATCTCTATGCATAGTTGGTTCTTATGATTTCTTCCAAATGTTCTAATGAAATCATCATCATTATTATATTTTCTCTTAGTTTTCAATTGATTCAATGTATATTTTTCCCTTAAATCTTGGGGACGTTCTCTTTTTTATATTAGTGGAGTAAATAGATGGGAAAATTTTAAGAAAGTCAGGAGTTTGTGTTTAATTTTTTGTGGATGGATGGTTGGTATCGTTTCTTAATAGTTTTTTTGGGATTTTTTTTTTCATTCTATTATTCATTTGAGAGTAATAAAATAATGTGATGTTGTTATATATTAATTTTATGGATGAGTGTGGCAAAATAGAAAAATATGTAGTTTTATTTATACTTATAGATTAATTTTGTTATTGTCCATGGATTTTGTTTGGGGATTGATTATTTATGGGAATATGTAATTTATTCATCCTTTTCATGAATTTTATTTTTGTGTTGAGATTGGTAGAATATGATTACCATGATTAATGAAGGGATTTTAGTAGGATCATTTTATTAGAGAGATTTATGTTGGGCTATATAATGATAATAATATAAGTAAGTCATGGGGGTATATGTTTTTCATTTTTTCTATTGTTTCTCATGTTATAGTTGTTATGCATGTTGGGTTGGGGGTGTTTTCTAGTTCTTAGAATGAATGTTTTATTGTGGTGGAATTATTATTTTCTTATAGTGAGGTGTGGAAGATTTTGGGGATCTATGGAGGAAATATTAATGACATTATAGAGGATTAAGTCACTATATGTTGTTATGAGGAAGCCTTGTAATGAGAAAATATTATAGAAATTTATTTCAGGTTAATTTTTTATTTTTTGTGTGTTGGAAGTGGATTAGTGATAATTTGGTGATGATTTATGCCTATGTCTGCTGGAAATGTGAAAGTGTAGGATAATTGATATACAAAGGTAGTGATGTTGTGAAATAAAGTGTGGGTCTATATATATATCTGTGTGTGTGTGTGTGTGTGTTCTTTAGTTTTTTGATTATGATTATGCATATTGTGAAATTATAATATAGTGCAATGTGGTTATATATAATCCTAGATGATGTAGAAACATGATCAGGTTTTTGTGTGTTGATTATATGGAAAATTACTTTTTATTCATTTTAGTGGTGGATTTTGGTGTTTTTATAAGGTCTTTCATTCATTTTTATTTTATCATTCATTATGATATTTCCAACACATTTATTCTATATTTTAATAAGGAATATTATTAATACACATAGTGGTGTTTTTTTTGAATAATTTTTTAGCATATAATATTTTATTTATAGTTGATATGGTTAAGAAATTGGTATGGGTTTTATTAATAGTGATCTGGTTAAGGGTTAGTATTTTCCAAAGTATTTATTAGTTTGGTAGATTTTTTAGGGATATATATTATATAGGTTTTATTTTTTTAGCAATAATAAATTGTGTCTGTTTAAACCACATTTATATATTGTCAAAAAATATTAGCATTGGTTTAAACCACCTTTAAACCCTTGAATATATAGAGAGAAGAGACCAAAAATAAAAATTGAAATATACACCACAAAATAACATTTCAGGATACTTCCCAAGAACTATCACTAAATGGGTAAATATGATTCTAGTGGTTTTCCAATACAATATATATTGGTGGTTAAAAAACCCATAGTGGAAACATTTAATGCTGGATGGAAACCTCACCAAAATAAAAAAAAGGATGTCTTGTACTATAATCTATTGAAGTATAATAATATTTATTTAAGTCTATTAGATTAAAAAATTCAAATATACACGAACATGAGGTACACAAGTTGGTCAGGCCTCATCCCTCCTACTAGGATTCGAAAAAACCCAAGTTGACTCATTAAAATTATAAATTCCAATATAGTCTAAGATAAATGGATGCATAAAGGCCCCAAATGAGTTCTCTATAGACTAAGTGACCAAAAATAATAATAACATGTTTATTATTATAAACAAATAAAATGATTTATAATTATTTAATAAACATTTCTTTATATATCACAAATATTCATCCTAAAAATAAAAATTAAATGGCTCATAATTTATCAGTGATATAAAATTTTATTCAATTAAAGTATCCATAATTAATTTCCCATTTGAAATAATTTTTTAATATAATATATCTCACTATTATCCTTTATTTTAGTAGTACAATGAAAGAACCTAATTAATTATTATTTTTCCAATTAAATATAAATCCAAATTTCAATATAAAAAATATGAAAAAAATTGTAACAAATTATATTAAGGACATATAATTTCATAAATTAAATTCTACCATATATTAGACCACATAATATTATAAAACTTAAATCAATTTATAAAACAAACTAAAAAAATAGCATCCCAAATACTTCACCATTTTTCAATGTTAAAACAATACAAAATCAATTATTTTGAAAAAACATTTTATGTTTTTTAAATTTCCCTATTCAATATAATAATATTCAATAATAATTTATTATTTATCAAAAAAAGTTCTAATAACTTTTTAGTCACACTGATTTCATTATATAAAGGTAAATTTAGTTAATAAATATGTACCTCCAAAGGAGAACATCATCATTATTCACAAAATAACATCATAATTTACTTATCCAACACAAAACATTAATAATTTTTTTTAATTTTAACAATTTAAATAAGTAATTATTAAATATTTTATAATGAATCATTCTAGAAATAATATATCAAATAATTTTTAAAATTTTCATTCAGAATAATTAATTAGACTAATTACTATACATTCAAATCCTTCCAATAAATTAAGTAAATTTCATTATAAAATATTTTTACATTAAATAATATTTTTACATAATATCATTATATTTCTCATTCAATATGATAATAGTTATTTATAAAATAATTCTAGTCTACGTACCAAAAAATATCACTAATCAAAATATTTTCTAATGTCTCCATCATTTACATTAAAAAATAATATTCTATATTTTATGAAATATTATAACCTCTAATATTTTCTAATAGTGTATAACTTTTTATTTCAAAAATAAATAAATTTTCCTCACACTAGATCACATATTATTAATATTAGATTTTATCAATGGTTTAAATAATTAAATAAACACATTAATTCAAAATAAAATAATGTTATTAGTAATAACATAAATACATTTACAAAAAGAATTCAAGAAAATAAATAAATAATGTTTTATTTTGAAAACCATGAAATTATATCAATACACATTATGAAGTATTGAACATATACAATAAAATAAACCTTTTAAACTTTAAAAAATGTTTTTATCTACAATCCATGGTCATATTATCAAAATATATATACAAATTATTATATATCATTTTAAATATTACATTAAATATAAAAACAACTCCTATGTATGAAAACATAACCATTCATCATTTAATGAAGCCTTTTTAAAAATCAATAAACTATAATTTGAACAAAAATCATCTCATAGTAGAGAAATAATAAATTTAAACAAACTCAATATTAACACCATGTTATAAAAGTTATTGTGGACAATGAAATTATAATATTATTTGCATCCCTATAAATTACATACTAATATAATTATAACTATAATAAATTAAATAATTATTTTTAATTTTAAAAATTTAAACAAATTTACATATTTATTAATAATTCAGTTATTTTTTTAAAAAATATTAACCAAACGACTTTTAATATATCCTTAATAAATTAAAAATTATGATATATGTTTTAATAAAAGTACACAATATAAATTTTTACTATCTCGAAACAACAAATATTATCATTATTTTTTTAGTAGTTATTTAAGTGGTATTAATATCAATAAATTTACCTGCCTTATCCTTACGATTGTTCAACCTTTTCACCCCTTATTGTCAATAGGAAGGTTTCAAAAATTACATTCGAAGGATAAAAGACGCTCCAAGATACTCTATAACATAATCTCCACCAATGTGATTATCACCCCTTTTGGGTTTAAATTATCTATCGCTAGAGAATATTGTGTTGATTCATCAATATATGTTTTTAAAATTAATTAATTGATAAAAATATTGGGATGAATTATTGTAATATCCAATTATTCTATTCTCCTCAATATTGATTAATAATTGATTTCAATTAAAATAGATACCAACAATAGAATAATTATTATTTATAATGGATACACCCAACATGGAATATGATTCAAATAAATAATTAATATAAATCAATCATTAATATACATTATTGAATAAACTAATTATAGTAAACAATATTGAATAATAAATACTCATTTCTTTCTATTAATACATATTCTTAAATTTATATATATATTTTATAAAAAAATCTTTCCAACCTAAATAAATTATACATTATATATTGAAAAATACATCTATCTAAATTTAATAATTTAAAAATATAACATTTACACTAATAATCAACTAAACAATTAGATAAGGATTATATATAAAAACTATATCAATTATCGAATATATATTAGAATATTTCTTTTTATAGTGTTAGTTAAAATATCATTCTTTTATAAGATCAAATTATTAATAAAAACAATTAATTTTAAATCCATTTCATTATATTTTTTCCCCACCATCAGCTAGATATACTTATAATATAGAATCACAAATAATGAGTTTTCACATTATAAAATAGATAATTGATATGAATTTTAAAAGATAATTTTTGATGTGAAATTAACAAGAAAAAATAAAAATATATTTATGAATGAAATAAAATTAACCTATGAGTCATGAAATAATTATTGCATTCATAGCCATGTTATCCCAAATATTTCAATATTAGAGATCCATATCATGTCAATAAAAACTACCCATAATATAGAGGTTACTGATATGCTCTGAGGGTTATTCAATAAGTTGGGGATACTGTACCCTTGATCAGGTAACCCTAAATAGTAAAGAGATAATAATAAACAATCAACCCTAACAACAACATAATAATGTAATTATACTGATTACCCTAACATAACAAATCACATTATGCTATAATAACTTTTGAACCCACTTAATTTCATACATTTCACACATATTTTAGAGGGTATAAAATTAATATTATTTAAAATGAAAAATGTTTTTCATTATTGAATAATTGTTTATAGTATTAAGAAATAAAATCAACAAATTTAAAATAATTATTAACATCATATAAAATATTTTAATATATGAACTAATATATTTTATTTATTTAATTGGAAACTAGTATGAAATAATACTGAGAACAGAAAATGTTAAAAAATTATTTTTTCAATAATGGGTGATTTTCATTATATTTTCAATTTTTATCTAAAAAATGAATTTTTATTTTTATAATTTTAAATTTATAAAATGAAACTAATTTATTTAATCATTAATATATTATATTTGGAATAATGTTTTATATATTTTAAAAATCACAGATTTTTTGGTGAAGAATAAAAAATATCAATTTTTCAAATATGATTATTTAAATGACATTATCATATTTTTTGAATGATTTATAATACTATTAAAAATTTGATCTGAAAATATATGTTTATGAAGGTAAATAAAGAATTTTTAAAAAATATTTTGAATTAATTTTATCATTTTCAAAAAACAATTAATATTTCAATCTCATATCAATTATTTTTGGTCAATTTCTTTTAAGTTAATATCTACAAGTTGGAAATTGGTTTTGGATAATTTTAAAATAAAAAAAACATTGACATGGTTAATAATAATAAAAATTAAATTCATATAAATAATAAAATTATATTTTTATAAGAATCATAATTTTTGCATAAAGACTAAGAGTTTCTAAAAATAGAGTTTTTATGTATTATATGCGATAATGTGAAAATTTATTTTTATATTATAAAAAATTTTATTTGATAAAACAGATTGTATATTTATGAATAGTAATTAAAAATCATTTAATAAGGATAATTTTATTTTTAGTCATTAAAATTAAATTATATACATAAAAATTAATTAACAAGGTAAAAACCAAGAATTGAAAAATTGAAAAATCTAGGAGTAAAACACTTTAAATATTCAAAAACATTTTTTAAAATTAATTGTTGAAGGATAATCATCATAAAATAATACATCACTCCATTATTTTATTCATTGGCTCTACATTCCATGAAAAACATATGCTCAAATTATATTAATAATTAAAATTTACAAAAATGTCACTACCATCACCAATAAGTGGAACTCATATCCCCACAATTTCACATTCTTTGTAATGAACTATTTTGACCAAAGTACACCCATGTATTTCTTTCACTCTATACCCATGAACATGAATCTATTTTCATTCCAAAATACCTTGCTAATGAGCCTTTATTTGTTACTCCAAGGAGAATATCCAAATAGTGAGGTAATGTTGTAAAAAAATATCTATTATTTTTCTTCTTCATATACGACCAGAAATCTGTTTAATACATTAATGTACTATATAATAAATATTCATAATTATTTAAAAAGACATTATAAAAACTGAATATCTATTTTCTACCTTTCTCAAAAAAATTTGAATATGATAACTTTGGCACGCGTACATGCAGACTATCACCTACACCAACATCATGATTGATTTTCCATTTATTCCACAAATGAGTTGTTTAAAAAATATATTTAATAGATTAATATCATATTTATAAATTTATTAATAGTCACAAATTATAAATCATTCCCTATAGTACTCATGATTTATGAAAGATGATCCTCTCACCTGTACATACATGTAAACTACTACCTGCATGAATGTAATGTATTTAATTTAATACAATATTATTTTAGTGTCATATAATACAATAAAATCCTTTTTAACAATTTAATAACACCTAAATAATATCATACTGCTTCTATGGTAATGACATCGTGAAAAAATAATCACATTCATAACTATACCGACACATTGAATATTGCATATTATTTTTTGGATCAAGTTAACCACCTACATTAACAATGATATAAATTTTTATCATAGATAACCAAGGATGAATAATTTATAAAGATATTGGAAAATAATAATAATTTATTTATTTATTTATTGATTAGTTATATTAATTTTTATATCTAAATAATTAATAATATACCCCCCATCGTTCATTAAAATTACCAAAATATGCATTCCATCTACTTTTTCATCATGAATTTCAACAAAATAAATAATAATTGAAATTAAAAGTTTATAAATTATTATAAAATATATATTACAATACTTATAATGACATTGTAGTGATGAAATTTGAATATATAAAAATTAATTGACACTACCTCTGTGAAACAAGTATAAAAAATAATCGAAGTTAATAAAATATAGTGATGAAAATAAAATATAACTAATTAATATATTTTTAATGATTAATAAATCATGAGGTTTAGAAAACCATATAAGTATGAATGAAACGATATTTTAATCATATATTATTATAATGATTCTACGACGGGTAATGAAAATGAGAATATAAATTAAAAGTCTGAAGGTAGTGCTAAGACCACTCTAGTGGGTGCTCATTTCCCCACAACTACCATTTATTTTGATCAAATAAATTAAGTGGGATACTATAGTCTATATTATAAAAATTAAAAAATATGACAGGCATAGTAATAAGGAGAAAAATATATTTGTATTATGAAAGAAACAAGAAATAAAAAATCTGGAGGAAAGAAAAAAAGGGAACTCAAGCTCCAAACATATGTTTAAATAATGATCCATTTTGGAATTGTCAAGGATTAGAGAACCCATAAAAATACTATACCTTTATATTTTTATAAATAATAATAATCCTGATCTTATAGATTATTCAAAACCTAAAATAATTTTTAGTGGGATTATGCCTACACTTCATACCATGGGTTACAAATACATCATCACAAATTTGTCCTCTAACATCATAAAACGGCATCAGGTCCTTTCCCACTTGAGATTGGATAGTATCTCAAATATCATTTTGATGAACAAAATTTTCAATTGACGCTATAAGAATTTGGTTATGAATTATTTCTTCCTACTTATCTATGCCCATAATGGATATCGAGAGATATGTGACTTATGAAAATATATATTGATTTTTAGAAGCATAAAAAATAATTAATGAACTTTTATTTGATACATAAATGATATTATTAATCTTTATTAGAGAGTTGTCATTGAAAGTTTCTCCCCCTTGACCATATAATACATCTCTTATATTTAGAATATTTTCCATCCTGAGGTCAACCATGGGGGTGAAAATACACTTGATATAGGAAACATTTACAAAAAATGGAGGGAAGCATAATGGATAGGCTATTGTTAATGTTTCTAAATTGGATTATTGTACCTCAATTTCATTCACAACTCTTGTAATAGAAAATTTCAGTCATCACCCTATATTATAAAATCATGAAACTGGAGAGGGGAATCCTCTCATTCCATTTATATATAATAATACTTGGGTTTCACATCCAGATTGTAAGAACATGGTGAAAGTCACATGAAACTCTATGAATCGTAAATATGATTATATTTACTCTATTATAATGAATTATGTGCTATGAAATTTGCTAAAATCATGGATTCAAGAGGTCATAAGATACATGGATGAAAAAAATGTCTAGATGGAACCCTTCTTTTACACAACAGAAGGGAGTAACATTGGATGTTATTTTTCTCTAAGGATAGTGCTAGAAAATGAAATCACACTTGATCTCAAACCCCATCTAAATGTCGAAGAAGTTGAAGGGAATTTTGGAAAATTAAATGGAACAAAGAGGGAGATAGAAACAATAGGATCATTATTATTGTTAAGAATGTTATAGAAAATAATTGTACATTAGTAATTCTTAATGATAATGAGGAGTTTTTTTAGAATATGGCGGATATGGATGCTCATGTTTCCTCTTAATACATGAACCTTTTTTATGTGATGACCACCATCATTGATGTACTGGAAGACACCATTCCAATCATTATTAATAATGATGATAAATTAATTCTTACTGAAATTTCTCTTGATGTTTAGATAAAATTATTAATTTATTGGTTAATTTATGGAATTTATACTACTTTAAATGGGTTCACTAACTAGTTCTTCTAGAACATTTGGGACATTATACATCCTGATGTCTTTATACATTTCATAAATCATTAAATGGTGGGAATTTGAAAAAATAATCAATTCTCAATTTCTTGAACCCATAAAAAAATATACAATGAGAATAAGTTACACATCTTCTAGCTGTTATCTCATATGAATACAATATATAAAACCAAGTGGAAATTATTACTAATAGTTTGGATAATATTTATAATAGTCTTTTTCCACAAATCAGTTTCTATTCATTAAAAGAAGAACTATTCAGGTTTTTTCTTCTCACTTATTTTGAATGTGCCAATATTCTCATGAAATCTACTAGGGGGTGTAATATTTCCCTAATTATTTATGAGAAAAACTACTTTGATACTCTAGATTGGTGATTCATTTTTATGGTTTTAATCATTTTTGGATTTGATGAGGTTTTTACTAAATGGGTCAAAATTCTACAAATATCAACATATATTTATGATCTCATCAATGGATCATTAAAGGGGTAATTCAGATGTACCAGTGGTGTCAGACCAGGTGATCCTCTCCCATACATTATCTTCTTTATCATTAAATATTATTTAAATAGAATTTTTCTCAATAAGTTTAATATCAAAAAACTGAAACCCATCTCAGAATCTAGAGGCATTGCCACTCCCACTCATATTTTGTATGTTCATTATATCATTATATTTACCCAAGGGGAGAAAATAAATGTTAAGAGTAAAAAAATTATTTACTTCATTATGAAAATGTTTCAGTGTAATATATTAGTTGGAATAATTCATATTCTTACATGGGAATAAAATATCCCTTCTTCTAGAATGGTTAATATCATTAATGAGTTGTGGATTAGGGAATGAGTTCATCCCTTTTTTTATCTTGGATTCTCTATATTTTGGGGGAAACCGTGTATTTCTCATTTTTCCCACAATCTGATCCAGTTCAAAAATTAGATGGATTTTTATAATTGTAAGTATCTTTTGATGGATGGTAATATCATCCTTGTGAAAGCATCAATTATTTTAGAAAAATATAAAACTTCTAGTATTATAAATGTCCTTATCCTCCCAAAAATAATATCAATACCGTAATGAATAATTTAGCATAGAGGGGAAGCATCCTAATGTAAAAACTATCTACAATTCCTTGGATAAAAATTTCTAATCATATTTATTATAGAGGTCTTGATATTAAAAATCTCTATTAATTTAATAAATATTTAGAAACCAACTTTATATAGGGGCTTATCAGTGGGAAATCAAATGGAAATACATTTCTAAAAATCAAATTCCTGAGAAAGATCAACTCTATAAAAATAGATTATATGGACTCTTTCTATTTTGGTATGATATCTAATAATAATATGCTAACAATTCAGTGAATTCATACTAGGTGGATAATATGAAATCATCAATGGATTTTATTCAAAAAACTAGATAGGTATGCCTCTTCTTCATATCTTAAACTCCTTAGGATCTTATGTTGATAAAAATTTTCAATCAATGAGAATATGGAGAATTCCATGGAAAATCTTCCCACCAAAATCAGGGACATGATTATGAACTAAAGCATCATAAATGGAATAATCTCCTCTAAATCATTTTTTTGGAGGCCTTACAGGGGAAAATGTATATTTTGGATGTGAAATTGAATATAACATGTGTCCTCCCATCAATATCCTTTCTTATATAGAGAGTGACGTATTCCATATTTCTCACTGAAACTTTTCTATAATCTATTATCATTTTCTTATTATGTAGTTGTGTTTTATTCTATCTACAATGGGATGATATTAACCATTTATTCCATATTTTTCCCACCACATAATCTCTATGGAATTATGTTTATTCTTTACTTGAGGTGAAATCCCATTAACTTACAATATATAGGAGAACCTTATGGAATGTATGAGGCATCCTATTTCAATGTAAATTTTGAACCCCTTCTTTGTGGATTTTTCTTAAATTATACATGTCCTTTAGGAGATCTGGAATATGTAGCTTCATGACAATATTTATTTCATTTTACAGTCTTCCCTCTCTCAAATTATCATTTCTATGAAAAATTATACCATTCTCTAAAATGGTTATTTTGATAACAACATTCAATATCTTATTGTTCTTAAGTGTAATGTACCAGATTTTCTATATAGATTTTATGAAAATTAAATGAGATTATTTCTCGAATAGGAACTGAGACGAAAAATGATTTTGAGGGTTGGGGTGCCAAAAATAAATGTTTCAACTATTTTTAAGTTTAATAAAAAACATTCATGCATGCTCGGTTTTAGTAACATTGAAACGACTACTTGTATTTGAAATTCGAGGGCACCGTTGATCTTAGAACAGTGGGTTTTGATTAGGTAGACCTAACTTCGGCTAGAACGGGTTGATTGTGGAAAATATTTTTCAGACATTTTAAATAAAACTAAAAAAATAATGTTAAATTTTTTTCCTCTAAAAATATCATGATGATGCAGAAATGATGCGACGTAGCAATAAATAAGTTTTTTCCATTTATAAATGAAACTCCAACGTGATTCTATTTCATAGGGAAATATTAACACTGAAACAAATATTTAACCTTTTGAAAGGATTCAAGAATTGGATCATTGATCCTTCCCTATGAACGTTGGAAGAGAGCTTGATGATTTCCTCCCATTGGAAAACAACGTACACCAAAAAGTACCAATTGATTGCGGATCATGAACCAAGGATTGGGGATTGACGAATGATGATGGTGAAACAATATTCCTTACCAATGATAGATCCAAATTTACAGGTAGAGTATTTATTTTCGGAGTGACTTCTTTCTCCATTCATATGTTTAACTATGAATGTGGACCAATCCACGTCCATGTTGATCCACAATTTGATCATTATTGTGGGATGGTTAAAACTGAGGGATTAAAGGGAATAGATCCATGTGACTATTATTCACTTTTTGTTTTGTTATTCTTATTAAAGGAATAGAAGTAGGCCAATGAATAAGGACAAGGACCATTATAAGGGGTGTTCATGTGCTTTTTCTTCCCCCCCCCCGTTCAGATGATCTTCTTTGGTGGACCCTTGTAGTCAGGCCATTAATTTTTTGGGTGGTTTTGAATGTAGCTAGACCTCTAGAGTGGTGATAGAAAATTTTGAATACCATTGAAAATAATTTTATGACCCTAGGATCATGAATCACCTTTTGTTTCAATGAATAGGCCCCCAAAGCATTGGTGGCATCCCATAAGAAGAGGGACATCATGTTGGGGGAGTGTGGTGCCATCGGTAGTCGCACGCAATGGCACGGTAACCCGGTGGGAGGAACCCATTGAATGACTAACTCAAGGAGGCGTACAAGACCAACCGTTAGGAGGCTTTCAGTTGGCCTTGGCGGATGCAGCATGCGGCAACATCACGCTGTTGAGGGACTGCAGTCTAGCTGGAAAGTTGTGGAAGGACCCTATGGTAGGGGTCATGGGGTGGTCACGATGTGGATTCCCTGAGTGGGGCTTGATCAGACACGGAAGCTGCAACTTCTAGATGGACCAAATGGGCACATGTCCAAGAAGGTCAGGCCTAAACATTGTAGGGGTGGTATGAGTCATCTTGATGGGTTGGGTTAGTCCAATCAGGTTAGGAAGGACCCAGTCCCAGCCGACCCCTTTTTTCAAAAAAGCCTATAAATATAAAACTATGTGTCCTCTAGTTGAGACTTTTTTGGTATTTAGACCCTTGGTATGGGGAGGTCCTTTTTATATACTCTATTTGAGTGTCCGTGGAAGTTGTTCTATGGCCTATGGGCTCGAGGAGGAGGTCGTCCTGGAACGATCTTACTAAGGACAAAATCTTGTGGTTGGCGGCAAGATGGAATTGATGTGATTACCTAGAATATGTGCTTTATCTAGACTTTGGTCTTAAAAATATTGAGTCGGTGCTCCCCTATCCCACCAGGGTGTGGGTACTTTAGTCTTTGACAACACTTCATGTGTCACCTACACTACAAGTTTTACCTATAATTCATGTGTTATCTACACTCCGTGTGTTACCTACAATTCATGTGTTACTGTCACTCCATGTGTTACCTACACTTAGTGTGTTACTACCTGAGGGTAAGGTGGATTCTTAAGAAAATCCTGTTAATGTCCATAGACCAATAATTTGTGTGCTGACACTAGTGTCTCTCTTGAATCTACCTATTAGAGGATACACTTCATGTGCATATTTTGAAGTCTACTTGGTGTATTTCATAGTGGTCTTATTTATGGTATACATTGTGTGATTCCTTGTGTTTTACACTGTGTAATCCCTTTTTGGTTTGGGTTCCTGCTTAGTATTGTTTTACACACCCCTTCACAGAATTTTCCAACGTGTTTCATGTCTTGTGAATATGATTGACCGCCTTGACGGAGTTCTTGGAAGGCCAGAGACAGGGGTGCTTCAGGGTGACCCGGCAGACATGGTATGCTTTAGTGATATTTAGATTGCTTACTATACCTACCCATCAAGTAGGAGTTTCTACGACAAGACCCAATAGCTTGTACTTTTTTATTTCATTTAGGATTGTATTGTGGCCCTTTTCCTTTTATTTTTTACCTTACTCTGATTGGTTTTTCTTAGTGGATTACATCAATGTTTACTTAGTGTTTTCAGTTTTAGATTTATATTAGAGAGAAGTGTGTGTGTACAGGAACATCGGTAAATGCCCCCCACTTATAGGTATTCCTACTCGGAGGTAGTCTCTATCCTCTGGCCTATAAGAGGGAGGCTTTGGGTAGTCATGGAACAAGATCCAGGGGACAGTTCATGACAGTGTGGTGTCAGAGGGTGGTTGGATTTATTTTCATTTTTTGGAAATAGTGTTATGTGGTTCGACTAGGGATTTCATGCCTAGGGAACTAGGTGTTGGTGCGGCGGCTGACGTATCAATAAACCAAGACATTGAATCCCAATTTCTGACTTATTACATGAAAATAGTATTTTCATGGAAAATTAATGGTTCATGAGTCATATAGGAATTGAGAGTGTTTTCATCTCCTTCTTGAGTCAAGGTTAGCACAAAAAGTATACTCTATTTATCGTGGTATATCTTGATTTGTTTCAGGATTCATCTACATAGATAGCCATCTAGGATTACATTGTGGAACAACAAGGATCGTATGCTGAGTGATGAGGCATCCGTGCAAGGACCATTGCTAGAGATAGATGCTCCGGGAGGTGCACTAGTGATACAAGTCCATGGAGAGTAGTAGTTCCTACCAGCACTACCTGTAGATTATTCTTGCAGGCTTAGTGTAGTGCATGAGTTTTAGAGGTAGCATCCTCCCATGTTCTAAGGTGAGATAGATCCTCAGATAGCTAGGTATTAAATGGAGGTGGTTACAGGAGTCTTCCTCTTAGTGAGGACGCATCCTGATAAGATTGAATTCCTAATCAAGAGCCATATTAAGGGATCAGTGTTGAGATGGTGGAGACCACTGAGTCTAATTCTGAAGGAGGCAACACTATCCTAGATAGTCTTCAAGTGCCTCTTCATGAAGGAGTTCTTTCTAGAGAAGTTACTCTCTGTGCATATACCGGAGCCACTTCACATTTAGTAAACTAGAAAGTCATTAGAAGAGTAGTTAGTGAGATTAATGGATATTTCTCTCTACTTCACCGACATGGTGTGGGACCCATTATTCAGATTCTGGACCTTTGATCAAGGGATACACTGATAAATCAAGGAATCTATTATATCCCTATGCATGCTGGGGTGCTTCAGTGAGATCTACTAGTATATAGATTTCTTTCAGAACTGTCACAGTTGGTTGGAGCTACCACCAAGAGATAGGTAGTATATTCATAGGTAGTGGGTAGCTGACATATGAAATAGGGACCCAAGAGGGTTAAGAACTCTAGATTATGACCCCTAGATGTGGGATAAGTAGTGAAAACCTCCTAGGGAAGAGTGAATCAACTGAAGGAAAACCTGTGCTACTCGTGCGATGTTTAGGGGAATATGGCTAAAGATACCATGGCGTATCATACGACTGACCATGAGATGGTTGAGGGACCACCGTGGAAGTATAAGATGTTTGATCAGGGTGTTCTATAGCATGTCATATGTGGCAGGGTGGGAGGTTGAGAAATAGGCGGTGGGTAGGGGTTTGAGGTACTACCAACACCACCCTAAGGCGGTGCACCATTGGATTTGTGAATTCGTGGACTTGGGAGGTCCCATCATCAGGTGATAGAATATTACATTCAAGATTATCAAGAGATGATTAAATGTATGATATTTGTATTCTCCTTCCTAGCTACAGTTCATAAGGGCCCAGGCTCTAGTCACTATTTCCTTTCTATAGACCTTATTTAGAGCTTATAGATTAAAGTGGAGCAATGGGCACGATTCTATTACTTTGATACTCCTACGGTAGGGGATTTGATGATTTCACACTAGTGCTACAAATGTGAACTTAATATTGGGGTATAGAGCTTCGGTTTTGATCCCATAGAAGTGGCCTCAAGGCCTTATGACGTCATTCAGGGTATGGGATGGTTATCTATATTATATGCTGAGATTGAATAATTTAGGCATATATTCTGGGGTGTCCATAAAGATGGGATCAGGTTTCCCTTTACCAGAGAAAAGGAAACACATGCAGTGTAGGATAAACTCACATGTATGAGGGTGAATCCAATCACACACTAGTAGGATTGGATTGCACTCTGTGTAATGGAAGAGATGAGTCCTCAGTTTACTATAGTGGTAGATGTGTATGAGGATTTCATCTCTAATGATATCCCAGTATTACCTACTCATAGGGAGGTTTATTTTATGAATAATCCATAACTCAAGGTGGCACTGATATCCACACTTGCATATTTGAATGCTCCCGTGGAGGTTCTAAAACTGAGGGTACAGTTTGAGGACTTGTAGAGAAAAGGCATCATGGGACCTAGTGTTTCACCATGGGACACCCATGTTTTGTTTTCCAAGAATGCATATTGATATTTCAGGTTATATGTAGAAATTCGGTGTCTAAAAATGGTGACCATTAAGTATAAGTATCCTCTACTAAGGATCAATGATCTCTTCAATCAGCTAATGGGAGGAAGATTGTTCTCGAAGATAGACCTCAGATAAGGCTATCACCAGCTTTGTGTATGGGATGATGACATAATAGAGACAAATTATAGATGTCGTTATGGTCACTATTAGTATATAGTGATGTCATTTGGCATGAATAATTCCCCATCAGTGTCCATGAGACTCATGAATAGAATCTTTCAGGCCTACCTATATCTGTTTGTAGTGGTCTTTATTGATGATATCCTTGTGCACTCAGTGTCCATGTAGGAACATGTGATACACATAAGGATGGTCTTGGAAATAATTTGAGAGAACCATATTTATTGGAATATCTCAAAGGGTTAGTTCAGGATACGAGAGGTCCACATTCTAGGACACCTCATTTCAGAGGCTGGAGCTATAGTACATCCCAAAAAAAGAGAGGCGGTTATTTCTTGGGAGCCACCCAAGAATGTTACTGAGGAGTGTAGTTTCCTTG
Organism: Viscum album; assembly: GCA_963277665.1. Lineage (NCBI taxonomy): Eukaryota > Viridiplantae > Streptophyta > Magnoliopsida > Santalales > Viscaceae > Viscum > Viscum album. Next base: position 744,339,333 of record OY728156.1, read on the forward strand.
AATTATAGGGGTACTATTAGAGGATTTATACCCAACTTCTCCAGATTAGTAGCACCCATGACCACATTTTCAAATAATGGGAAACTATTCATGTGGATAGAAGGGTTCCTGTAGAGTTTTTAGCCTGTGAGGTAGAGTTTGACGAGCACTCCCATCCTATGATTTCCATAGGTGTGTGTCGAGTATGTGGTGTTTTGTGATGCATCAAGAAGCGATATTGGTTGTGTCCTGATGTATGGTAAAGCGATGATTGATTTTATTTCATGATAAATGAGACCACACAAGGATAACTACTTGACCCGTGAACTAGATTTTGTGGTGGTAGTCATCACATTGAATATTTTGCGACTCTACCTTATGGGTGAGTGGTTTATCATCTACCCAGACCAAAAATGTCTCAGTTATATCTTTTATCATATGGTATTGAACCTAATACCAAGGAATTATATAGAGTTCCTCTTGGATTATGACTTTTAAATAGTCTATACTCTTGGGAAGGGGAACGTGGGGTCAGTTGCTCTAAGTTGGAGATCGAGTTCACGGCTACTTAACGAGGCCTCAGAGAAGTTATCCTCACATTAGATCTCCTTCATTGATGGAGATGAAGAAGATTATCTTCAGTTTATGGTGGGTACCCCTCCACTCATACAGTGCATGTGGGAGGGCCAACTCGAAGATATCATCTGTGAGACTACATGTGATCAAATTTCCACAGGACATTCCCATGATGGATGTTAAAAGGGTGGGGTGCACACCATCCTTTTTAGAAGATTCACAGTTGTGTAGGTGATGTTATGAGAGGGGGTGATGAGGGAGTTCCATACTTCCCCTATGGCGGTATATCTAGGTGTGGGAAAGATGTAACAAGGCCTCCGATGACATTTTTGGTGGTCGGTGATGAATATGGCAGTAGTTGAGTTTGTCTATAGATGCCTCACATGTCATCAAGTGAAGGACAAGCACTAGGTTCCATAGGGTTTGAATCAACCCCTTGAGATCCCAGAGTGGAATGGGGATGTAATATCGATGGACATCATGATGGTTCCACCATGTATGCCCAGAGGGCCTGATACCATATGGGTGATCATTGACAAACTTACCAAGTTGGCCCAATTCCTAGAAATTTTGGATCAGAGTCTCTTAGAGACATTGATATGCCTTTATTGGATAGAGATAGCTTGACTCCATGGAGTCCCATCAATGATAGTATCTTATTGAGATGAATGATTTACATACCAGTTTTGGAAGGGATTGCAAGCGTTGTTTGTAAATCTGCTACACTTGAGAACATATTTCCACCTACAAACACACAGCTAGATAGAGCATACCATTCATGTCATAGAGGACATGCAACGTGCATTTATCCATGATTTTTTCGGTAGTTGCGAGGATCAAATACCCCTATTGGAGTTCATGTATAACAAAAAATACCACTACACCATCAGTATGGAACCATTTGAGGCCCTGTACGGGTGACCTCATAGGTCATCACTTTGCTGGACTTACCCTAGATAGTTAGCACTCATGGGGCCGATGTTGGAACATAAAACTACATAAAATGTATAGGACATCCAAGGGATGATGAAGACTGCACAAAGATGACATATGTCCAACTCTGATATGAAATGCATACCATTGTAGTTTGAGGATGTAGACCATGTGTTCCTTTAGCTCTCTCCTTGATGAGGGATATTGAGATTTGGTCATGGTGGAATGTTATCTCCGAGGTTAATCAGAAATTTTATGACATGACATAGAGAGGGAAAGATGGCATATCACTTGGCTCTACCTCAACAATTAGGGAGGGTTCATGACTTATTTTATGTATCCCAGCATAGGAGATATATACACAACCCTTTATACATCAATGACTGGGTCGGGATGGAAATTAACAATAGGAAAACATTCACAGAGTACCCGGTGGAGATTGATGATCAAAATGAGAGGATCCATTGTGGATGGTTGATTCCTCTAGTGCGCATTTGGTGGAAACAAAAGAATCTCTAGGAGAGAACACGAGAGTGGGAGGCTCTAATTCATTCTTAATATACCCATTTGTTTGTTTCGACCTTGTTTTGGATTTCGGGGATGTAAAGCCCTAAGGTGGGGAGAATCAAATGTCTCTAATTTTCCATTTAAGTTTTCTTATAAGTATATGTGATTATTTCTAGACCTGTAGCAAAGACAACACATGATTATAAGGCATGGGTTCCAAAAATAAATGTTTGAACATTATATATGTTTATTAAAGAAATATTGTGCATGATTGTTTTTAGTATCTTTTAAATGATTTATTGAATTTAAAATCTAAGGGAACATTTGTGTTCATTACAACCGGTTTTTCTTTGGAATGACCTAACTTTGATAGGTGCAGTTAGGCTATAGAAAATCATATTTGGTCATTTTGTTGAAGAATAAAAAACAATCATAAAAAGTTTATTTTATTTTTCTTCTAACATTTCTTCATGAAACAGTAATGATGTGATGCAGCGACAAAGTAGTTGTTTCTTTTTATAAATGAAATAGTGTGTTGATGCTATTTCAGATAAAAATTGTAACGTAGAAATGCATATTTAATCTATGGAAGATATTTAGGATTAATATTATTTATCCATCCCTATGAATGATATACGAGAGCATGATAATTTCTTCCCATTGACAAATGATGAACGATGATAAATGCCGACAGATCACGGATCACGAACTGAGGACTGAGGATCAACAAACAATGGTGGTGAAACTCTTTTCTTCTCCAACAATAAATCCAAACATCTTGGTTGGGGTTTTATTGACTGAGTGAATTGTTTTTACTTTATTAATTTTAATGATGAATGTGGATCAACCAACAAACAGGTTGACCCATGAATTGATTGTTCTTTCAAGATGGTTAAAACTACTAAATTAAAGTGTATAGATGTTGCTTATTATTCTTCTATTATTCATTTGTGATTATGCTGACACGAATGGGCCATGGAGAATAAAGAATTCCAAAAACCATTTTTAGGGGTGTTCATGTGATTCTTATTTTACCCCTTGATGTGTTCTTTGTTGATAGACCCCCTTGGTCATGTCGTTAATTTTTCTGGAGGTTTTGAATGTAGAGTGACTTCTAGATAGATGACTAGACATTTTGAAGCCCATAGTAGAAGAGATTACGACCTGAGGATTATGCGACAACTCTCGGTTCAATTAATGGACCACCACAACAATGGTCTTTTCCATAGAAGTGGGAACTATCAGTAGTGGTGCGGCCACCCGACGGGTGGAACTAACGGTAGGGCTGCCGCGGGGAAACAGATATGGGGTGACGGAATGCTGTTAGCGATGAGCCTCGACGGATGTGGTATGAGGCCGAGTCAAACCACTATGGGGCCACAGTCCAACTGGAACGCCGCTGTGGGACCCTACAAAAATAGTCGTGGGGTGGTCATGCGGCAGGCCATGGGATCAAATATGGAGGATTCCCTGCATGGATCTGGAGCGGACACGATAGCCTCCATGTCCGGGCAGACTCATCCAAACTGAGTCTGAGCAGGTCTGGCTGATGGTAGGAAGCCAGATCGATCCCATACGGGGCGGTCTAGGTCCAGTTTAGTGGGCCTCGGGATGGGTTGGGTCTATTAGGACCCAGGTCAGGTCGGGTCCGGTCAGACCCACCAGGTTGGACCAGACCCGGAACCATCTATCCTTTCTATATTAAAAATCTAATAACATTCAAACCATGCATCTGTTGGGAGAGTAGTTTGGGCATTGTGATCCTTGCGATGATGTGGACCATTTGAGATACTCTAAGTGAGTTTCCATAGATATTATTGTACGACCTATTGGATCGAGGAAGAGGTTCTCCCGGATGAGTGTGCTAAGGATGGAATCATGTAGCTATATGCACCGTCGAAGCTATGTAATTACCTTTACTATGTTTCTTATATAGACTTTCTATATTACCTAGACTGATTCATTGATTTTCATTCCCACTATGGTTTGGTTCCTCTATTCTTTGATGAAACTCTTTATGTTACCTACACTCTGTGTGTTTCCAACACTCCATGTATCATCTAAACTCCATGTGATACCTACACTCTATGTGTTACAGACGCTCTGTGTGATACTAACACTCTGTGTGTTACCTACACTTAGTGTGATACCAATGCTTCATGTGTTACTACTTGAGGGTACTAGGGATTCTTAAGATAATCTTGTTTACATAACATTGAACTATACATAGTGTAAGATCACTCTATTTACTCTCCTGACAGTATCACTTATAGGATACACTTATTGGGCCTCTTTAGTGGTCTACATAGTGTATTTATTAGTGGAATTTATTGTGGTATAGCTATTTTGATTCTTTTTTGTTTACATTTTATAATTACTTTGTGGTTAAGGGTTCATAGTAAGTATTTTTTACTCACCCTTGCATGGGATTCACCCACACATGTCGTGTCTGGTATAGATGATCAACAGATTTGAGGGAGTCCTTGGTGTGTTTGAGACAGGGGTGCTTCAGGGTGACCTGGAAGACATGGTATACTTCAGTGACATTTAGAAATTTTACTATACCAACCGTTCAGGTACGGTTTTCTATGAACGAGACCCAGGATCTTGGGATTTTGTATTTTAGCTGGGCTTGTATTCTGGTCCTATTTCATTCATTTTGGTACATTAATCATAGTGGTTTTTCTTAGTGGTTTTCATAAATGTTTACATAGTGTTTTTATTTTCATATTTTTCTTAGAGGTGGGTTTTTGTGTGCACGTACTTGGTAAAATGCCTCCCACTTGTGAGATATCCCTAATCAGAGCTAGTCGCTAGCCCCTGGCCTATGGGAGGTAGGCATGTGGTAGTCACAGCTCAAGCCTTGGTGGATGGGTCGTTACATTAAGAAGCTTGGAATTAAATTTAATTATCATCCCACTATTCAAACACAAGATTTCATGAGATCCCCTCATTCTGGTGTTATATCAAATGTAAGACAAATGATTCTTTCAGAGGGAATCAATGATCTTCTGGTTATGATGTAAATCTTCATAAATCAAAATAGTGATGTAATGGGATTTTCACTATAGTAATTACAACATATCATGCTGTTTAAATTCTTTTTATTATAACTATTTATGAAATGGAAGGGTGGCATAGATAGTTCAACTTTATTCATGAATGTGATTCTACCACTATGTTGTGATCTATCAAAAACAAGACCATTCATATTTCATTAAAGGTGACTACTACATGGATTAAATTCATGAATTATCTCATTTCATTTAAATTTATCATCAAATATACTTATCATGAATAAAAGTATCGATCTTATTAGATTTCTTAATTGGAGGTTGATTCTTTGGATTTGAATTAGAAAAATGATGTACCTAATGAGATATCTACTTATAACCAATTGAAGTTCTGTAAGAAATAATTTTTCAGGATTTTTGAAATTTTTTTATTTAATAATAGAGAATATAATTTTTGGGAAGGCTTTAATTATATTTAAAACAAATAAAAACATTAATATATTATAATGTTTTTGTTAAAATCAAACCACTTTTATTCATGTTACAATTATTCATCTTGAACATCATAATTCAATTATTTTTATTTGACACAAATATTTTATATTACAATTTCTCTTTATCTCTTGTGAAAATGTTATTTTGATTCAAATATTATTTGTTTATTACCTTATTCCCCATTAAATTATGATACTCTTAAAAAGAACTCACATCCTATTAAATGACGATTTTACTTCGATGTCAATATTTTCCCTTCCCTCCAATGATCTTTATCATATTTGGAATCCTAATTATGTTTTATCTCATGTGAACTTTATATTTCACTTATCCTCTTTTCAAAATGATGTTTTAACTTTCCAATTTTATGATGTGAAAAAGGGAATTTTAAAACATTAATTTGGTTTTCCTAACATGATTGTTTATTTTATCTTCCAATAAATTTTTATATTAGATAATATTTACGTATTTCTCAAGGATCAATTATTAAAGGATATTTTTATTAAAATAAACTTTTTTCAAAACAAACCACTTAATATTTTTGATAATAAAATTTTAATGTGGCCCATAACATTTACTTTTATTATATAATCAAAAAATTCTAAAATATAATTTTCATGACTTTGCGGTGTGAAAAAATATTTTTCTAAAATGATCATTCGATGGAATAAATATTACCTTCCATGTTTAAAAATAGGTTATTAAATAAACCTGATTCCTATTGATTTTAAAATGAAAATTTTTATTTCCTATTATTTTACAAATTGATTTACACAATGTTATTTAAAATTTATTTTTGATCTAAGTCAACATCCTTAATGCTCAATATGTTAAACTAGTGTTAGTTTTTATAACATCATTCAAATTTCTTCTCTAAATGGATTATTAAATTTTCTATGGATGTTTTCAAGAATCCCGTCACTTTCTCATAGGTTATTTAAGTGATGTTTATAATATGGATGTTTTCATGTTCTCTTGGAATACAATTTTGTGGGTTATTATTATTTTTGGGTGGTGTCTTATATCTCACTCAAATTAATTTCTTGAATATTTATATCTAATGAAATGAATAGGGACTATAGGTAGATTCCAGGAATAAGTGGTTACATGGATTTTTATCCTAATCCTTTAAGGTTCAATGGATTGTATCCTAGGAGAATGAGGGTACATTTCTTATCATCCAAATCTAAAAATGTAAGATATATTGTTAGTTAAAAAACAATATGGTACACATGGTTTTATCATAATACCCTATGTGTATACACATTATGGGACAAATCTTACGAGAGTAGAGGGGTTCTTATCTCATGGAATATATGAAACAAAAATCAGGCATAAATTCTTGATCCAATATGCTATTTTTTCCAATTATTTTTCTTATAAAAAATTGATAGGTTTTATGATTATATTATTCTACCATTTCTCATGATTATTTTTTCCAATTTCAATATTCCTATTCCATGGAATATGTTTGATCATTTGATACTATAAGTTATTAAACCTTTGATGATGTTTTTCTCATCGATACATATTTGTGTGCAATTTTTTATGTGATAATATTCATTGAGATATTCATGGTTTAGGTATTTAGGAAGTATTATATAAAAAAATATCAAAAAAATTATGTGAGGAAGTTTCGTACAACATACTGAATTTTTTGTTATTGTGTTGAATGTTGACTTAAATGAAAGGTGAATGAGGTATATTTAAATGAATATTCTATCCAAGGTATGTTAAGCTTCATGAGAATGTCGAAAACCCTTTGGAAGATATTTTTATTTTATTAAGATGGGATGAAGATCCTTTGTAGAATCCCAGATTTCATTAGAAAAATATCTTCCACATGGATATGAGTCTAGAAAAATAATAATGTCCCTAAAAAAAATAATATTATAGTTGAGCATATGACTATGATCATGGGAATAAATCTTTATCATAATTAATTTGGTAACCAAAATACTTTGAAAGGATATCATTAAAGTGTAAATGGAATGATCCATAAATAAAAAGGCATAGATTTCATTGAATGAGATGCCATGTCATCCTTCCTATAGTGAAATATCAATACAAATAAAAAGAATGGATTTAAGGGAATGTTTTAATTCATATAAAGACTAGGATAATTCTAATATTGTACCCCTAAAAGAATAAAGTCTTTATATGATTTTTCAAGATGATTTTAATGATTCTTTTACTCATGTATTATATCTATTTAATGAGTCATTACATAATAGTTTGATTCATGGAGATTTAAAAAAGAAATTATTGAAATGATATTGAAAATTTTATGAAATATAAAACAACAAGTTATAATATGGAAATAATGTGATTATGTTTTCTAAGGAAGGGAAGAAATACATTGTTTTATTCAGTAATATTATCTATGATCTTCCACTTGAGATTGTTGTACGAGGAAGATGAATAAGTTCTACTTCATAGGAGTCCATGTGGAGGCTCATATAATCATCAATGATATTTCATCTAGTATAAAATATTTGTTCATGGAAATTAGATTGTGACCGGTTGTTGCTTGAGGTAGTACATGTTCAAGGTTATATCCTTTCATAAGTTCCGTTTCACAATAAGAATGGTAATATTCACATATGATAATAACCATGAAACATTGGGCATGAATTCATCTTAAATGAAGTAAACCTCATTATCTAATCTATTAGGACTTTTTTTACTACATGAATTATAATTTTGAAGGAGGGGTGATAATGAATAATGAGTTTCAAAGAGTATAGTGTTTTAAATACACACTAGTTCATCCCCACCCCACTTACTATGTGTCACCCTTCCTGTGATCCCAAAAATCATATTACTGTGAGGTTGAATCTCATTCTCTCATGTGTCTTCAATGGATGAAAACAATTTTCTTAATAATAACATAATCCAATTATTTTATATTTAATGGTTTCACTCTTTAACATAGAGAATAGTTCCTTAAATTATATTATGTGGTATTTATGTTCATTATTCCATTCATTATTGATTCACCATACATGAAGAAAACTTTTCATAGTCACTGGACAATAGAAGAAACATTGACAATGTTTGGAAATCCAAAAAAATCCATGTTACCTTATATTAAAAACTATAGTTTACAATGTTCATATAGGATATAAATTCATACTCTATTTTGAATAATAATGGTAGAATTTATAAATTAAATAAAATTGTTGTATAAGAAAATTGGAAGATCAGTTGATAATAGTTTGGAGATGTCAGAATACATGAGGAAGAAACTTTTTAACGAATTATTTACCAATGTATGTTTTATTTTGAGGACTATAATATGGGATAAATGAAATTTAGATGATTCGAATGTTGTAAAAAACTTATGAGAATCTTACCAGATAAATTTTATGAATAGATATTGGCTCTTGATTATATAGATATCGATGAATTTAATTTGGATATACTAATGCACCATCTCATTAATTATAAAATGAGAAGATGATCTACTCTTCAGAACAAAGGTAAATAAGAAAATGAATTTTCCTTTATATATTTCAATAGCGTGAAGAATTTAAGGATTTAATACTACATAAATGAAGATGAAAAAATAGAAGATTATACCTTGACCCTTTATCTCATATAAATAAATTTTACCAGATCTAGAAGAGGTGTGTATATAGGTAAACATATACATAACTATTTTAACAATGGAATGTATGGTAATTTATCTAATAACTATCCCATGAGATTTTAACTTTAAAATTTCAAAGGGTAATACTCTAGAAAAACCATAAATAATGATCTCCCAAATGCTCAAAGAAAATGAAATAATAATTTTTATCTTGGTTCATTCAGAATGAAATTTCTTACAACCAAAGAATTTTTGTCTAGAAGAGGTTAAAGTGGTGACGAGGAAGTTCATAGTGATGTCACACACATATTTATCATAGAAAAATATTGATAATAGGTAAACACATATAAAAATAAATCACACTATTGTTTTTATAATGAAATGGTGGAAGGAGTGACAACCAAATATTATACCAATATAATAGAGAACAAGATTTGTATAAAATAAATTTTAATGATGACAGTTGAAAATAATTTGTGAATAGTGGGTTAAATAAGAAAATGTGACTTCTAGTTAAAAATAAAAATAATTTTTAATGAAATATAAATGTTTAGGTCTTATAGTTAAAGAATACAAAATAATTAAATATATGACCTCCACCATTAACCAATGATATATTTAAATTGAAAATCATAAGAATAAATGATGAAATCATGAACTAGGATAATAAAAATGAATTTAACAAGAATATGTAAAATTGTGATCAAGGATAATTCCACATGAAATTAATAGTATCTATATAATCATAGAAAATTGATTATATTTTAAAGTAATATCTATATACTCATCGTTTCATAGGAACATAACTTTTACTAAGAAAAAAAATTATCTTTTACAACCTAAAATAACTTAATTAACTAAAAAAAGAATCATAATTGATCAAATATAGAATGAAATAAATTCATAAAACTATCCTTCTTCTATTATATATATGAAAGGAAAAAACATCGTAAGATGATCTTCAATGATATACCCATGTAATCATAGAGTGTACAATAATACATAAACCCATTCTAGTCTATAATTTTTAACAAAGTATGAGATTTAAGGGGTACTTCTAGTCCTATACAATATTTGACAATACAAATTATAAATTATTAAACAATATGTCCCTTCTAGTGTTGAGAAGGTAGAAGTAATCAAGGGGGAGATGACCAGCACATGGGACAACTAATCTAGGATTTCAACATTGGGAAAAATATTGAATTAATAAAATGGGTATGAATTCCTACAAGTTTTATGTGAAAGATTTTTTCATGATGAAATTACTCTAGATGTGTGTGTTTCATTAATCCGTTATCGTTTGTGTATTTGTTTTGATATTTTGGAGCATACATAACTCAATCCAGTTCAAGTAATATGAAAATATGTTTGAAGATACATTTAAATATAGAAAATTAAAAAGTCCTTTGATTATGGAAAATGGGTTTCCATCTCATAGGCATGGTGATCTAAAAAATCATAATTTCATTTAGAAATTTAATAGTGGTTATATTCTATTGCATAAGAAAAAATATCTTAATATAAAATGTATTGAAACAGTAAAAATTAGTAATAGTAAAATTAGTTCACATTGTGAATTATTTGTGGATGGAATAAAGAAAAGAATGATTAGTGTATAAAAAGTGTGATACTATAAAAGTGGTTATCATATAATGAAATGGACACATATTTAAAATAACCAAATATGGTAGTATGGATACAAGGGGTTTGAGAAACTAGGGAAATATTTTTCAAATTATGTAAGTAAATGATGTTTTGTACTTGAAATAATTGGTAGAGATTGAGTTATTGAATTGAATCCTAAGTATCTATGTCGAAAAAATTTTGAAGATACCGATTTATGAATTAGTTGTGAGAATGTTTCCCTTGGTGAATGAAGACAATTATCCTATTTTTAAACTAGTTAAAAAGGATAAATTGTGAATTATACTTATAATATAGTTGAAATTTATACCACAATGCCTCTATAATCGGTCTGGTAGAGATTTCTCATTTTCTCATGTAGTGTCATTGGCATGGTCTCTCATGGTCAAGTTGGCATGGAAATGGGGGAGGTGGTGGTGTTTTCCTTGGAGTTCACTTATTCAGACAATCATGGGATCAATACTATTATGAGTATAGACTAGAAGAGCCTCATATAGACTCTTACGATGAAGGTACTTCTATAAGATAGGGAAAATAGTTTTATCGTATATTGGAGATTGGAAGGTAGGGAGGTAGAGGATGGGGTTCACATCTAGTGGTAAATTAACAGTTTACATCACTATTAGGACATTGGTTCATCATTGGTCCTTCTAGTTACTAGGCCTCAAATCTATTTTTTGGTTTGAATATGTGATCAAGAGAATTGGATCCTATCTCACCACATTTAGTAGGGGGTACAACACGTTGCAAGTACTGCTAAGTGGGTGGCCTCAAAATAGGTATCAGAGTTTTGACACTCATCATTCAACCATTTATCCTCATAAATAAATTGATATACGATTAACCTTTCATTTATCATTTACATAGTGTTTTCAGTATCATTTTTCAGATCATTATGTTTCAGTTAAGAAATTTAATTACAAGAATAATTTAGAGGGTTGGTCAAAGTAGAGATAGGAAAATTTGTTCCTATCATCCTTTCCACCAATAATATGTTAGTATGGGACAGAGGGGTGATATTCCATGACCTGTTACACTAAAACAACACAAATTATAGGGAGGGGGTGACACACCATTATCAAATATTTCGTAGTTGAATTATCAGGTAGTGGAATAAAGACTTTTACCGGTGTTCTTCAGGACATATTCTTTTTATTGGACACACATGACCATGTTTGGGAAATCTGGCCATGTTTCATTTAAAAATTCATCCTTCAAGACATCGATCCATGTAATTTCATCCCTATTTACCTAGTTTTCAAATGGGGTTTACTATTTTATGTTGAAAAATGTGTTCTTGTCTCTCATCCTATTAAGATTTAAATGAATTTACAAGGATTAAATTAATTATGTTGATTCCTCATTAATAAAAATCTCCAAAAAAAATTAATATCTTACGAATAATTGTAGAAAAAATAGCCTTGTACATAAGGATGTTAAAATCAGCTAACAAAACAGGTTATTCCAAAATATAGTCTACTGAATATCTTAACATGCATGAAATAAAAAAGGTTTTAGTGATCCATATACAGCTTACAATTGGAGTTTTTGAATGAAATAGCATGATCCTACTTTAAATTGATATGAATATGTTCATGTAGCTTGAAAACTGAAGTTATTATCGGACATATTACATAAAAACAACCAAAATAATTCAGAATATGTGACTCATATAAAGAAACATAGAAAATATTTTTTATGATATGTGTATTAAAATGAATAAAATTTTTAAACAATTTATGGTGTTTATAAGTCCTTGTTTGATCAATGGAAAAGATAAAATTAGTTTAATGGTTTATTAATAGTCCAATGGTGGGGTTTTTCTTTTTTACACCATAAATAGTAAATAAAACAATTATTACTACAAGAAATATAGAATAATAATTGATAGAGATGCTGATATGGTGTTTGAAAATGTGTATGGGAGAATAAATAATATCTTTTTTGATGATGAAAATGATGTTTTAATTTCATTAAATAATGATGAGCATAAAATAAACTTATAGAGTCAAACTGTATATATATATTCTATATTTTTGAGTGATGAAGAAGGAATGAATAGGACTGTAGAGAAAAATAAGTGATTAAGAAAAAAATATTGATGTTGGGAACATTACATGAAATCAAAATCAAGGTGTGATGATAGGAATTAAGATCGTTGAAATTGGTTTTACATGTATTTTATCGATAGAAAAAACATAGGTAGTTGAGGAATCCTTTAAATAAAGGTATTGGGATTGGTCAATTAATTCAGAACCAAATGGTATTAAATTGAATGGAACATAACAAATTCTTCCCACCCCAACATAAAAAATGTAATTTTATCCATATGTAATTTCATAAATTATCAGGATGCAATTGTTGAAGTATATTTAAATAGATCCAGGATAGTGTGTAAATTATTTTCCAAAATTAAAGTGGTTGGATTTGTAGAAATATTAACTATAATGGCCAAACATGAATCAATAAGAATATTTCGTTTCATAATTCATAGAAAAACTTATTAAAAAAGACACTAATTATTATATTTAATCTTTTATTCTTGTTAACCATGCATACAATTTCTATAATATCATAAGAGTTATTCTATACACATCCCATTCATCGATTAAAAAAATCTGGTTTCCAATAATCAGTTTTAATTTTTCCATGATAGGAGGATTCAATTATACTTATTAACTACCAATTATTCTGTTAATATCCTAAGGAATATCCTGAGGAATGGGATCATTTCCCATAAGCAGGATGTGAAAACAGCTCTGATTCCATATTTTTTCACATTATGATTTTAGTGTTTCATAAGTTTTTATTAAATGATCATTTCAATGAAATAATTTTGATACTCTTCAAATTGGTCTAGATTTTGGCCTTGGTGACGAAACCCCAATGGGCTACATCACCTATTCCAATAGATTTATATAGTAAGAATAAATTGTTACTATTATTTTCAGAATTGTGCAGGATTATCTAAGTCGATATAAACCTGATATGGTTGAAATGTATAACATAAAAAAATATCAAATCTAGTATAGATATTTATTCTCCTTCTAAAATTTTCTATAATAATGATTTTATCTTAATATTTCATGGTGGATTAATGGAATATTACCAATATAAGTAACATATTGATCATTATGGGTCTATTTCAAACCATCACATTAACAACGGAAAGTCACTCATATTTTTTATTCAATACTATATCTCCAAGAGAAATATTTCCATTATGATAAGGTTTGGGATTAGAGAAGGATTGGTTCCTTTCACGTACCATGGAATTCTACTTTTATGTAATTTCATAATGCCCTCTATTTCAAAGATATATTCGAAAAATCAAGGTTTAGAATTATTCTTGGAAGGGTAAATCCCTTTTTCTGGATACTATGATCACTCTTATTAAAGAAATGGACACTTCTACGATGGTCTATGCCTTAAGCATGAATAAATGGTTGAGTTCGCTTCCTAAATTTTTTTCATAATTACTTTTTAACTTCATATAGTGAAAATAAATATTTAAAAGAAGGTTGGTTTATGTCATATGGGATACCATTTTAAGCTCATTATAGAGGGTGTATTTGGAATAGAGTACCTAGAAAAATCAATGAATCCTTTCAATTCCATCTCATTTAGATACTTATAAATAACAATTCGAGTAAATGATTTTTTCTAAATAAAAGGATTTTTATCATCCTTTTAATTATTAAATTATATTATCTCGGTTCCCCCACTTATATAGGGTTTAAAAACACTTACTATGAATCAATAAAATATGTTAGATAGATCACCTTTTTAAAGTCATCCCTCAAAATCTAGAATGATAAATTGATGGGAGTTGCCTTTATTGATGAGTTCTATGTCCAAATTCAAGAGAAAAAACTGTAAAATTTGTGAGAAGAATAGATCATCTATAGAAAATTTACTCCCCCTTTCAAAAGTAAATTTTTAGTTATCACTTCAAGACAATAAGGGATACTCTATATTGGGAACTGAATAAACATGGCTCTCTCACATGTATGATATTATATAATTTCCCTAGGGGAGGGATGACTACAATAGATACCAACCTCAGTCATTTTTACAACCCTTAGATTGATCTATATTAGTTTTCACACTTATGGAGAATCGATTATCACGATATTCCAAAATACAAATTCCTTGAGACCAGTGGGATTGATATGTGTTCTAGATGCTCTCTATTTTACCATGTCACTAATTTCACTGAACTCCATTATTTTCAATGTTATTTTTCTAAATGTTTATGAATAATTATTTTGGATCTATTAAATGTTATTAATAAATAAATTTTTATTTAATATTATATTTATATTAATTTATTAAATTCACCCACATTTTCATTTATTTCAATATTAAATAAAAAATTTTAATTAGGGAGTAATGTTTATATTTTGATGGAAATTATCTATTAACCTTTTTAAGAGAACAGTAGTAATATTATCATGTTTTTTTCAATGAATATTGTTGTGCAATTTTTTATACAAATTATTCACTAATTTTTCTATATTTTTATTTCATATAATAAAATTTTATTCTACCATTTCTCAAAAGATAAATGGATATGAATTAAATGTTGATATTGATATAATCAAATGGGTTCGACCATAATAATTAGGTGACAACATATTTTCTTATACTTAAATGGGCTTCAAATTTTTTCCTCTATTGGAAGACATTATTTTATAATTTTCATCCGACTGGAAGATCACTTGGTTCTGAAATTATCAAGGTAGAAAAGGCATACTATGTTATCACATCCATATTCAGTGAATCTTCCATGATGGAAAAATTTTCATGGAAATTTTGATCATATATACCTAAATATTCTCCAAATGAAACTATAATTTTAATGTTGAATTAAATATATATATGGAACAATTTTAAAAAAATAAAATTATCCTATATTCTGAAATTTTAATATCAAAAAATGCATCAATATTTGGTACACTAAATGTGGAATATTTTTATTGGTAGAATATATTTATGAATTGATTGTACCATATCATAATAATTACCAATCCAAATAAGTTGAACATTTGAGATAGGAAGAAGAACACATGGATGAAAAAAATAATGAGAGCACATTTTTATATACTACATTTTATTTGAAAAACTAGTCATTAATTTTTTGAAGATTGAATTGTAGTATGTACTTTATATACCCATTTCCTATAAATATCTACCTTATATACCCCTAAAAGAATTAAATTTTTTATTTATCCACTTTTATGGGCCATATTTGTGTTTTCTGTGTTGAAATTTTTTATTTTTTTTGTTTTATATATACTTTTTTATCTCTCTATTTTCTTTTATTTTAGCTTTTGTTTTTCCTTGCACTATTCACTTTCTGAAGTCCATAAAAAAGTAGAACTAAAATCATCTCTTGTTTAAGGGAAATATTAGTTGATTTATGATATCAGTATGACTCAATGATTCTCATTATTTTATTCTAATAATTATTATATAAGATAAACTATATATGGTTTAGGGTTGATAAAACTTTTTTCTACTTTTTAATTTTTATTCTAATTCACATATATTCCTCTAATGTTTTATTAATAATGCAACATTCAATGTGTTATTGTATAATTATGGTCATTATGTGAGAGATATTATTCTTCATGTTGTGGTTCAGTGACCAGAAATAAAAAATGGGCGGATTTTGATTAATACAGTGGATATAAACACTGAATAAAATATTATGAAATTATACTTTTAAAGAAAAATGAAATTTTCTTCATGAAATACTAAGAATATTGACACATTTAATAAAAAATAACTTCTTTATGTTTTATTTAATTCATTTTTTATTTAATTGATAATTTTATATAATAATTTATATAAATTGAATTTCCAAAACTACCCATTATAACACTATTACATTTTGTTTTATGTTAGATAATTTTTAAATAGAGACATTATGAATTCTATGTGTGCATGTGGATCCCTCAATATATAGACCCTAGAGTGTGTGTTATACTCTATTACAATGTAAATGACAATTTATTGAAGTAGCATTCATGATAAAATCCTATATACCAATTTTGCCCCATTTTTGGAGAGACACATCACTAACACAATTTTTTTTCAAAAAGATAATAAAATATAGAGTTATATTATTATTTTATTTTCAATGATAATATATATTAAATTTTCCATGATGATTCAATGATTATTCAAGTTTACTAAAAAATTTAATTGATGGAATAAATTTCCATGATGGTCTAAGAAGTGAGAAAAAAAATAAGTATCCTTACAAATTATTATAAATAGATACATGTTTTGAGTTTTGATAAAAAACATCCATGCATTTAATTTGAAGATGATAATGTTTTTTTAGATTGAGTTACTTGTTTTTATACTAGAAGAAATAAAAATTCAAGATGGAATACTTTGAGAGGGTATTTATTTATGGATTATTTATGATTTAATCTCATTAAATTTCAATTGTTTTCAAACAACCCTATTTTAAATTTTTTGAAATATTATAAAAATGAAAAATCCCTAAATAATGATGTTTAAGAGGACAAATAAGATAATTCCAAATTGAAAGAGGTAGACCATTCATTATTCTACCCCCACCATGAAATTTCAACTATATTTTAAAGTGTGTGGAGTTTTTATGTTATACATAGAGTCTTCTAAAATATTTGTAAAGGAGTTTTCATTGTATGGAATAATATTTTTTGATTCAAATCATAAAAACCACACACTCATTTAGACTTTAGGTGGCCACTGGATCAATCAATTGATAGAAGTAAAAATGTATTACTTCTATATGTTTTCCCAATTAATTACAATCCATTTTCTTCTCTCTCTCTCTCTCCATCTATCTCTTTTTAATTACTTTATATTCAATAAATATATAATTTTTTTCTCATCCATGTAGGTTTTAAGTGACATTTTCTAGGATCTTAACTAAAGGATGATACTAAAAAATAATGTCATGTTGTAACATTCCTTCAAATTGGGTGTTCTTCCCTTACCCATTTATTTTATTGAGATTTAATTAATAGTAGTCATATTTTAGTGTGGTGGGAGTAACAAACATCTTTTTAATCATTTTATATGTTACATTTTATTTAATTTTTAATTTTTAGGAACATTCGGCATCAATGAATATTTTTTTTTATTTTTCTCAGTTGGATATATTTTGTTATAGTTTTTATTTATTTCCAATCAATTGAATTTTAAGTGACTGCTGATGTGGAAAATGTTTATTAAATTTATTTTCAAATAATTTTTATGAGTCTGGATAAGTTTTTAAATCCATTCCCAAGGAAAAAAAATCAACATAATATTTTATCTTATTCTATTAGTTATTATGAGACATTCTAAATAATATACCTTATACCCAAAATTTGTTCAGAGAAACTTCAATATTCTATGAAAACCAGATCTTGTGAATCTTCACATTCAAAGTTTGGGAGCGATTAAATTGTTTATGGTGTGATAGAAACATTTCATATGAATGAATGATTTTTATCTTGAGACATACCTTTTACATGAATTTGTGTTATTACATAGATCCTATGAATTTTTTTAGGTTTAAACCACAAGAAAGTTAATGTTTTCTTAACAAGACTAACTTTTTATAATTTTTTCATGGATACATCATTTTTGAATGCGTGTGAATATTATTTTGATTGTGTTCTCTGGAATGTAATCCATTTTTGGTTTTCCGAGCTATATGAATTTTTTTTGTAGTGGAGATAATGAAATTGGCATGCATCAATATTCATTCTATTTCATTTTTATCATCCCATTATTTAAATAAAAAATAATAAAACATGTGTTTTTTCTTTAGTAGTTCAAAATTCACCATTTCAAGACTCAGAGTCTTAAGATTATATGTGATTTGGTTGTGGATGTGAGATAAATTATAGGTGAAAATATTGAAAAAAATTGATATGAGATTTAATTATTCATTGAGAATACATGATTTTTATTTCACAATATTTCCTTGTTGTATCAAATTCCATGAATTGTTTTTAATTAATATAATAATGAAAAAATTGTGATTTGGGGTTAAATAATTCATTGAATTCACGTTTTAACTCATGTACCATGATAATGGTTCTGTATTGTTTTAAATATACATGCAATTGAGTGAGTTATATTTTCCAATGATTTCATTTTACTACTCATTTATTTTTATTTATGAGTTCAACCTCGTTTTTAAGACTCATTTTATTCATTTCCCCCATACTATAAGACATAGAGACATTTGATCTTAGTTAAAATACCACATGATGAAAATATTTTTATGTATCATGGTATAGAGATATGATAGTTTTCATAACCCAATGGTGAAACATGTAATTTTATAGAATTAGCATAACTGGAGATTGCTTTCTCTTGAGTATATA
This sequence comes from Viscum album, assembly GCA_963277665.1. Lineage (NCBI taxonomy): Eukaryota > Viridiplantae > Streptophyta > Magnoliopsida > Santalales > Viscaceae > Viscum > Viscum album. The sequence continues at coordinate 744,358,457 of OY728156.1, forward strand.
GTGGCGTGAACTTGAATTTGTGGTAGGTGTGATTTGGCCATGGTTGGGTTTTTAGGAAAATTAAATTTCATGTGTCATTATAGAATGAAAATGAATATTTTTTTCATATATGTGACATGAAATAATTTTTTTTGGAAAGTATAATTTTATATTTTCTCATTATTGATTTTTGTGTGAATTTGAAATAGATATTATTTTATTTTTTCCTAGGAGTGTGGAAATGGTAATTGTGGGGGAATTGATAAACAGAATTTTTATTAAATATTTCAGTTATAAAAGTTGATTTAATTCTTCAATAATTTCCTGTATTTTAATATTTAATAAAAAATTATAATTTAAGAATAAAGTTTAAATTTTTATGGAAATTATTTTTCCCTTTATAGAACATTCTTAAATTTAATAATAAAATACTTTTTTTGATGAATATTGTCATGAAATTTTGTGAGATGATTATTCAATATTTTTTTATATTTTTCAATTAGATATATAAATATGGATGTACCATTTCAGTATCATGAAATGGCCATGAAGTCAATGATCATGTAGGTCTAAATGGATGTGTCCAACCAATATAATTTATCCATACCATGATTTATAAACTTTTATGGGAATAAATTTTTTAAATATGATAGAATAAATTATTCTAAAAATTCTATCCTACTAGAGTAACATTAATTTCATAAATATTTCATCGCTAAAAATGGGCACGATGTCAATGCATCAAGATTAAATGAATCTTCTAGGATAAGAATATTTTTATTGATCATTCAACCATATATATTGAAATATTAACCCAATGAATCTAGAATTTTAATGGTGAACGTGAATCCATATGGGAATATTTTCATAGAAATACACTCTCCAATATTCAACCATTAAATAACCCAAAAATATATCTATATTTGGTGTATTGAATCTGTATACATTTTTTTGAAATAATAAATTTTTAAAATGATTCAACCATAACATCTTTAATAAATTTTCTAAAAAGATCCATTCTAGAATGAGGATAGTAGAGATGTTGATGAAAATTTCCGGGTTGGCCAAATTTCAATATTCATTATTTTAGTTCATAAACCATATGTGAATTTTTAGAAGACATAATTGTAATAAATATTATCCACCCACTTACCTATAAATATGTACCACCTCTCCCATTTAATGTATAAAATTTCACAGTGAGAGTTTCCATGGGATATGTGTTTGGTTATTTATGTAATTTTAAATTTGGTGTTTAATATATATTTGTATTATTCCACAACAATATTTTATTTTATTTTCCATTTTCCCCACTATGTTACACCTTCTAATCTACATGAAAATGAATAACTAACCTTTTCACTTGTTTGGGGGCCAGCGATGGATTCCAGAGATCATTTGTATCATTTTTATTATTATTTTATTCTAATAATTCAAGGGGCATTTAAAATAGATTTTATGTAGGGTTCACCCAACATTTTATACTATTGGATTCTTCTTCTTGTTCACATTTATTCCTCTCAATTGTTATTCATAATGCTACATGAATAGGGTTGGTGTATCATTGTGTTGAATATTTTTGGGAGGATATTTTTGGTGTAGATGGTTTGTAATGGGTAATAAAAAATGAAATTACGAGGGTTTTATTGATAGTGTTGTTCTCAAAATTTAAAAAAAATATATTGAAATTATAAATTTTTTGAAAAATAATAGCATCATCATAGAATCCTAAGAATAGTGACTTGTTTCTTCTTCAATAACTTCTTTATGTTTTTTACACATTTATTATTTCATTATATTTTTATATATAAATATTTATATCAAATTATTCTTCAAAACAACTCAATATAATATTATTAAATTAATTTTTATGTTATTTGCTTTTTTTAAAAGTTATAATAGGAGATTTTTGTGTGTGAGTGTCCTCCTTGACGTTTCGACCCTAGGGAGAATGTTATAATAAATTACTAAGTAAATAAAAATGTATTGAATTATGAGTCTTTAAAAAATGCATATCAATGTGGCATCATTGATGGGGAGTCCCATCACATGGACACATTGTTTTAAGAAAAAAAATTTCAAAAATAAATAAAAAATCATAAATTAGAAAAATATATAAATAATTTTCAGTACATATCATTTAACCAATGGGTTTTTATAATTATTTTTATAATTCTTGGATTTCCAATTATTAAATATATGATATTTTTAAGGATGATACATTAATGATAAAATTTAAATAAAATTTTAAATTGAATGATGAAAATTACAAGATAATTGAAGATACGAGATACCAAAAAATGATCTTCTCCAGTTCCATTGAAGAAATAAAATCATTGAGAAATGAAAAAAAACTATAACACCTGCAATATGATGATGATACAAATTGATTTTCCATGTATTAATCATAATCATATTCATTTTTTATTACATACCATTTTATGAAATATTTAAACAATATGACTTGAGTAAGACCTAAATGTTGAATTTTATTATGCCAAATAAGTGATGGAAAAACTGAAATAGGACAAATTCATTCTTCTACCCCCACATTACAAGTATTAATACACTGAAAAGTGGATAGTGTTGATTTATTATTTCCATGAATTTATATAAAACCAATGTGAAGGATTGTGTATTGGATTATTAAGAAGAAGTTGTTCCAATTACACAAAACACAAAAACCATCATAATTTGGGTGACCATTGGAACTACGAACTTGAGATAGTCAACAACCAATACCCACATGATTGGTCTATACAATGATATATCCTTTTTATTCTCTCTCTAAATATTTTATTATTATATACTGTACATTCAATATATATATATTATGATTTTTTTACTTTCTTGTATTTTTGATGTATAATTATCTATGATCGTAACTACGGGCTACTAAAAAATTGTATTCTAGTGGCATAATTCAATATCTTTGGGGTTTTTACCCATTCACTTTTATTTTATTGAGAATAAATGAAGGGTAGTAAAATTTTAGTGTGGGGGAGTGAAAATCATATTAGGATTCCTTTTCCCTTTTACATTTTATTGGAACTTTGAGCTTCAATGATTTGTTTTCTTATTTTTCTCACTTGAATTGATTTTTGGATAGTTTTCTTGATTTGTGATAAAATAGATTTAAGTGATTGTTATGATGGAACCCAAGGTGAATTACTAGCATGAAACATTAACATGATAAAATTTTGTGTTTGAATTAATTTCAAAAACATTGAATCCAAGAACCCATTTCCCAGATTTCATTATAGATTATGAACAATTCAATTTAATCACCAAATATACAATTGAACAAAGGTATAAACAAATACTTGTTTTGTTTGATGTTGATGATTTTATTCACTCATAGCTCGTGCTTAATGGATCAAAGGTTCGATGTTAGGAATCCACTAGATTTTTCACACATTCACCTAAGCTATTAGTTCATTAATATCTGATTCTTAGGTGTTATAATTGGAAATCAATGAACTTTATGATGTCTTTTCGATCACGCAATAAAAGAGGACTCGATTGAGATGATTTTATTGATAAAACCATGTTTATCCATTGTAATCTCTCTTAAATAACTTAATAGGATAGAATAGGAGATCTACTCTCACTAAATACATCCAAATGTTTGATATTACTATTCAAGGGGTTAAAATGATTTTTTATACCTATGTTACACTTTTTAATATTTTACATTACTCCCTGGAAAGTAATAACATTAATTTTACACCTTTGTACAAAATTATGAATTAATTAACATGTAATAAATGTGAACAATATTTTCTCATTCATGTTTAACTTTTTAAGATGGCACTTGATAAAATATGAACCATTAACTCACCACATAATCCCCATAAATAATTCAATTAATCTTGAACAAGTTACATTTGTTAAAAAAATTATTCTCTGTGTTTACTTTTATGATAAGAAAAATTTTGAATATATTGAGAAACAAATTTTGTCATAATTATTCTAGACATGAATAATATAATTGAGTTATTTTAATTTTTAGAGATCACAATCCAAAATTCTCTGACCACTGCCCATGGGGTCCACTTTGTTATAAACTCATATTCTTCCAAATAGAAGTAACGTATTGATAGACATTGGGTGTGACCCTCAAAATACATATCTTTATAGGAGTTATCCAAACCATAGACAATTAAAATATTATAGTACCCCATCATGGCCCATAAGGATATAAATAATGACATAGTTACTACTACCTCCTATAGACACATAATATCATTGTCTTGAGATATCTCATAATTAAGGATTCACACTTGTGTAATCATCCTTTTGTTGCTTTATATATTTCATTACCTTATTATATGTCCACACCTTCTTTTACAATGACCATATATTTAATGAAGGTACAGTTATATTAATCAACCTTGACCCACAAGATAGCTCTTCCTCTACTAGGAAGTGACAAATTCTTTCTTGTTCATTAAACAATTACCATACCAAAATAGACACACCCAACAACTATTTCATTTCCAAAACAACTATGTCAAGGATCTTTGTATTCATCAAAGTACATAATCAAATGGTAGACATGGATAATGATCTAAAGATTGAAGACCAGTACACATGTTAATATATTGTAATAATTATAAGTTGGACTCATATATACTTTTGGCTATCAAATAAATAAGGATTTTCTATGAATTATTTGATAATGCACTTGGTATGGGTTTATTTTTGCAGTAACGGGGCTTCTAAATATTCAAATGAGTAAATGAAAAGGCATAAAAATGCATTATTACATGTTGTGATACATTATTACACAATATGTAGTATATTTTCACAACATGTTTCATGTTGTGAAGCCTATAATTACTCAAGTCATGAAAACTATTAGTGGAGAGTCCATTAAAAGTTTTGAGAGGATAATACAAGTTGTGACAGAGTTGAATGCAATTCCCAATCTTAATATAAGGTTTAAAGGATGGTGCACGTCTCGAGTCTCAAATTCACAATGTGAAAGGAGAAAAATCATAAAAATAATAGATGAGATACACATGATATATGCGTAGATTCATAATCTCTGGAGGAAATAATGGATTCACACTACATGACACGAATCCCAATTACAAGTCATATAATATTTTACCCATAAAACTAGAAATTGGGAAGCAGATTTTATAGAGATCGAGAGGGGAAAAAATTTCTTTTTTTATTCCTCTCTTGTTTCATACACCCTAAACTAGAAATTTCTTAGTCTCTAGATATTGTTTTACTCTAACATGAGCATCGTGATTTATTTTTAATCAGTGTTCTTCATCACTTTTTGAATCATTGACTTTGAACACTATCTTTCAGAAAACTCTTTATTTCATTCATTCCCATTATTATTTCAACTAATTAGTTTGACAAAATGTTTTTTAAACTACTTGTATTTAATTTATTTCCTAAAAAAACCTCACATGATTATCAATCATTTAAATTCTATTATTTTTGTAATGTTTAGCATGATTTAAATTCTTCATTTACTATCATTAAATCCTATCATGATTGGATAAACCACATACGGTAGGGATTGATAGTGTGTGTATATAATTCCAATAAATCATTGATGCTTATCTTTGTAATCATAAGGGTTAGTAATAAGGATAAATAGTCTTTGTAAATTCAATTCATTTGAACATCCCTGACCATGGGATATCGGATTGAAGGGCCCTATCCTGGTTGGAAAATATTAGGTTATGACCAATAGCCTAAAGTACATTCGACATTAGAGGATGATATTAATGCACCTAGGTTTTCAATATTTCCATATAAAGGAATAGTTCCCACATATGTAGAACTTTTTGATTGGACCACAGTAAACGAACAACCTCTTATTTATACATAGACTAATCCTTAGGATCCTACCATGTTAGAATTAACATCACCTTTTCAATAGATCCCTGAAATTGATCCTTATCCCTCTCTTATTCCTGAAGTAAACCATCAACCCTCTAGAAATAGTTTTCCCAAACTGAAATAATTTAACAGGACTGCTGCACAAAAGGGTATTAATCCATAGTTTGCCACTGCTATATTAACTCCCCATGGGTTGAACCCTTGACATTCAGTATAATATTTCCTAGTAGAAAGTGTTTTTGGTAACAATAAAATTCTAATATGAACATAGCTTGCATGAACTAAACAATTAATATGGGCATGTCCAATTTTGGCACAATTATTGGGGAGGTGCTGAGGGTTTTTCTTCGCATAGATGATCCTCTAGAAAAGACATGGTATTACCATTACTTCACACCATTTATTTATATTTTTCAAGACGCCATTGTGTTCCTGCTCTTCCGGCACGATGCATTCATTAGGGACCCTTGACTCGTTTAAGGAGACTTGATGCACAATAACAATTAGCCTTCAATCTGAAAATCGAATTCTATCTCTCTACACGCCGCTAGTCAAATAGGGATGACCCAAAAAATCTAGTGGGAACAAACCTATTAAACGCACCATAAACACAACATCTAGTTCTCGAGGAACACCAAGTGCAACTAGAACATAACAACATGGACTATAGATGGAAATCAATCGATGGTGCTACACTTGGAAAAGTTCAAACCCTATTCAAGCCCACAACTTTAGGATAAAACTTGGACTCATTCATGTGATCTAGAACATGGGTCTGATCAGTAGACTACAATGTGAATACCCTCATGATAACACCACCGAATTCATAGAATTATTTGATACCTTTTTCAACCAAGGTGTTCCATCTGATTCAATCATACTCATTCTCATTCCGTTCTCTTTGTGTTATCAATCCAAGGATTGGCTCAAGATTCAATCTCTTATGTCAATCATGACTTGGGATGATCCAACCAAGATTTTTCTTGATATATATATATCCCACTAATCCAAATATGGAAACTTCAGAATGATATTCCAAACATCACTCAAATTGATAAAGAGACTATATGAGATTCTTAGGGTAGATTGAAGGAACCAATGAGGAAGTTCCCACCCCATGGAATGGGCATACAGATCTAGCTCCATACATTTTACCAAGTTCTCAAGCCAACTTCATACACAAGAGTCAATGTTTCAGAAGATGGATGGCTGATTATGATGACACCTAAAGTTGGAAGAGCCATTTTGGGTGAAGTATCTCGCAATGACAACCTCTAGTAGAGTTTTCATGGACCACCTTGACATAGAATCCAACAATTGGATGATAACACTAGACTATGAGCACAAGTAGATTCTCTCACAAAGAGGATATAATCACATCATCTTCCTACTACACCACACCCTAATGATCTTATAATAGAGATACAATTATGTGATATGTTCGGTGGATTGTACTGGTACTGAGACTGTAGTGAAGGAATTTATGAACCACCTCAAGATTTTATTTTTATTAATTTCAATCCACAAAACCCATTAATATAATAGAAGTAGCAGTACTATCAGTAGTGGTTGGCTCCTCATTTTCCTCAAAACAACTCAGGTTATCATCAGCAGAGATGTGGTTGAGCACCACTTTTGTAACCAATGACCACTAGGGTTCCCACAAATCAACCTTGTACTAAGAAAATAATAGAAAACACATCAAAAAAATTTCCATCAGAGAGAATGGAAAGAACAACCCAATATATGCCCCTACATATACCTAAGTCTTTAATTCTCGTTTGGCTCCAACATCCGAGCTCAAGTCCAACCCAGTCCACACATGAAAGCACAACCCAATCCTCACAGGAAAGAACAACCCAAACCACACAGGAAAGCATAACATAATCCACACATGATATCAAGTCAAACTTATCGAAGATAATGATTGAAAATGAAGATTCAGCTCCCACAGGTATACTTCTTCGTATGATGATAGAGATGATCAGATGTAGCCACTGATTCATCTAAGCCATCAGACCCACACATGATCGATATGTAATAACCCCCGCAATGACCACAATGGATCGATAGGTAACTAACACCCGCAATGACCCACACAGGATCCAACACACACAAGATCGATAGGTAACTAACCCCCGCAATGACCCATAAAGGATCAGAACCACACAGGATCTGTAGGTGCTGGCCCATACAGGACGGATGAGCGCTGACCCACACTGGATCTGACCCACACAGGATCTATAGGCGCTGGCCCACACAGGATGGATGAGAGCTGACCCACATAGGATCTGACCCACACATGATTGGTAGCACTGATCCACATAGGATCGCTGAGAGCTGTAGTCGTCGCCGTCGAATCCATGGAGGATTTCTGTACAGTCGTCATCATCGTCGCAGTCGCATACAGCTCTTGGGTTTCCGCACACAGCAAGCTCGTTCGGGAGGGTCCTCTCCACGAGCCAAAGGGCTGATACATCAAATGACCCATAGTCCGGATTTTATGTATCCAGAAGTTCTATATCGTCAACAAGAACTCAACGTCACAGACGGCGCGTCAATCGGACGTCCGGTCTGAGAGTTATTGGCTTTTTTGTCCCAGGGGCCCAGTTGGTTAATAAGTCAAACCAACCCGACCGTACTCCCATTGCGTCCAATCCTTAAGCTGAGTAATCCAAAAGGCCCGTCTCACTATGAGGAATCCATCAAAGTCGACAACACGTCAATCGGACGTCTAGAGCTCATGTTATAAGTGTTTCCCCTTCGAGGGCCCAGTTTGTTTCGTGTACGAACCTACCCATCTGAACCCAATGTACTCCAAAACCTTGAGTGTAATATACCGAAATGACCATCTCGATCCAAGGATCGTATCGCAGCTAACGGTGCGTCGATCATAGTTCGCAGCCCATGTTATGGGAAAAAGACCGTGAGGGGTCCGGTATTAGGGGGTTCGGGCCCGGTTCGACCCGGCCCGATCCCCTATGGGTCGGCCCGAACCGGGTCGACCCGTCCCGGGTCTAGGTATGGCCCGCTTGGGCGTGACACGACCCGGCCTGACGGACCGGCCTGGGTAGCCGGCTCGGCGCGCCAGCGCCAGCCAGGTGGCTCGGCCGTTTCGGCCGAGCGGACAGGGGTTCAAGGGGGGGGGGGGGGGCTGACTCCCGCCCGTTTGTAATATGCAGCCCCCATGTGGGGGGCCGCTCATGTCCGGCCAACCAAGGGTTTTGAACCCCCGACTCTTCCTCTGTCCGGCCGGCCCACTCCGGCCGGCCGGTTGTTGCACCACGGGACAGGCAAGGGTCAGTCCCCCTGCTCCGACGTCGGAGGCCCAGAACCAGCCTCTGGTTCCCTTGCTCTTCTGTGGCCTAAGCTACGGCCTTGGACCATCCGGAGCCATGCCCCTCCGCCGCGGCCCCGCTCCGGCCGCGGTGCCTTCGGGTTTCTCCGGCTCTACGTGACGGTGCCACGTTCTTGTTCGTTTCAATGGAGCAACATGGAGGCGTCGCGCATAACATGCCACATGACCTCACGTGGTGCGACGACACCCCACCATCCTCGTTCCATTCCACCACATGGAAGACAAGATAAAAGGGGAGGAGGGTCGGCCGTGTTTGTGTGGTCCTGCCCCCTCCCGTTAACTGATAACAAGCGGTCCATTTACACAAGGACTGATGACAGACGAAAATTTGCAAATAGAACCGCATAAAACCCCTACCTCGTCGAATTCAATGAGTAAGGGTTCGTCGCGGAAATAACCATCGCGGAAGAAGACGTCGCGGAAGGAGAGACTCATGTCTCGGGGAAATGATTCGTCGGCATCGTGTCATCGATCTCCGAGGAATCTGGCATTCTTTGCATTCTTCGCGTTCTTCGTCGAAGAAGAAGAAGTTCTTCAAGCTCCTCAACTTTTCTCCAAAACCTCTCAAAGCAACAAGTTCCAAACTCAATAATATAAGTACCTCATTTATTTTATTAACAGAACTTAAGTATTTGAACTTCAAAAGTTGAATTAATCCACTCAATTAATTAACTCAATTGTCAAACTAATTAAAGGGTTATGGAAGGTTAGGGAAGATGAAGGGGTGGGGTTCGTGTGGGCCCCATCACCCTCATAACCTCCCATGGGAAGTTGGGTGGTTTTCCCCAACTTCATCCCAAAGGTTTTAACCACTTAGAGAAAAATAAAATTGATGCTCAATTTTATTTTACCTTACAGAAATTTTTAACAACTTCTCTCGTGAAAATGAAACTCTAGAAAAGGTGTTCCTAAGAAATTACCGGTGCTTCGAATCCATCGTTTCCCTCAGAATTCAATTCTGAGCACCGGTTCAAAAGATAGAAAAACCCACTTGTTTGTTTACTGAACATACCTGAGCTAAATTTCGGATAGAAATTCCAGGCACACCGGGCCTTGGAATCAAGTCCCGTCAAAAACCACGTTCTTGTAAAATCCGAAAGAAAATTAAGAAAAAAATTCCCTTGAATTTTACGGGTCTTTACATTACTTCATCCTCAGTGATTTATGTCCCCTTAAAGATACATAAAAATCAAGGGGAACAAATATGGGTATTGTGCACGCATCTGAGCCTCCCGCTCCCATGTGCTCTCCTGGAGGTTCCCGTGCTTCTATCTGATGCACACTAGAGTAAACGACCGTCCACATAGGAACCGCTCTTGTCAATACTCAATCTCCACGGGGACCTTTGCAAAAGTCACTCCATCGTCTATGTCCAGCTCCCCATGGTCAAAGATATGTGTTGGGTCCTACACGTATCTCCTCAGCTGAGATACGTGAATGACGGCGTGCACCCGGTGCATCTGAGGTGGTAGAGCCAGGCGATAATCCACCTCTCCAATCCTGCTAAGGACATAGAATCGTCTGATGAAGCATGGAGACAACTTTTCGCCTCAGCCAAAACACTGTATTCCACGTCGAGGTGAGACCTTGAAGAAGATGTGGTCGCCATCCTCGAACTATAGTGGCCTCTGCCTCCTGTCTGCATAAGACTTCTGTCGGCTCTTAGCTGTCCTCATCCGCTCCTGGATGACCTGGACCTTCTCTATCGTGGCTTGGACCATCTCTGGTCCCACAAGTGGTGACTCCCCAGGGTCTATCCAGCACAGAAGAGATCTGCAAGTTCGGCCGTACAACGCCTCGTATGGTGCCATCCCGATGGTGGAGTGGTAGCTGTTGTAGTATGCGAACTCCATCAATGGTAGGTGGTCCTCCCAACTGCGACCAAAGTCGAGGACACATGCGCGAAGCATGTCCTCGAGAGATTGAATGGTCTTCTCTGTCTGACCATCTATCGTAGGGTGAATGGCAGTACTCAAACATAGTTGCATCCCGAATGCCTCCTGTAACCCCTTCCAAAGCCGGTAAGTAATGCTTGCATCTCGATCGGAGATGATAGATTATGGCACACCATGAAGCCGCACAATCTCCTGAACGTAGAGGCGTCCCAAGCTCTCCACTGAGCCCTGATCTCTGATGGGTAAGAAGTGAGATGACTTGGTGAGTCGGTCGACAATCACCCAAATGGAGTAATGACCTCTGGAAGTGCGTGGAAGTCCTGTCATGAAGTCCATAGATATGCCGTCTCACTTCCACTCCGGGACCTCCAAGGGCTGGACCAAGCCTGCTAGTACCTGGTGCTCTGACTTCACCTGCTGGCAGGTGAGGCACTGGGAAACGAACTCTGCCACAACCTTCTTCATACCCGGCCACCAGTGCTGTCTTCTGAGGTCCTGATACATCTACGCCCCTCCTGGATGTATCGCTAGAGGGGAAGTCAGGAACTCCCTCATCAACTCCTCCTGTAAAGCACCCGCCCATCAGATAGTTTCACTACATATTTAGAGCGAAGACTGCTGCTGCTAATTCCAGGTCATCGGTAGCGTAGTTCTGCTCATGCTGCCTCAACTGATGTGATCCAAAGGCGATCACAGACCACTCCTGCATCAGGACACATCAGAGTCCGGTCCCTGATGAATCGTAGTAAACTACGTACCCAACTCCCTCCTCCAGATGCCTTAAGATAGCCATGCTAGTCAATCTTTGTCTCAGCTCTTGAAAGCTCCGCTGACATCTGTCTAACCACACAAAGGGCTGACCCTTCCTCCTTAATGTCCTTCAAAGCTGCAAAGATTTCTCCTTTGCTGAAAAGGGAAATCTGATCTCATCCCCTAGATGAACCACGTTCCTTGCCTAATACATTCAATCCCGTCATTATTAGTAAATTCATGCCATGGATGACGTCGTAAGGCATCGACGCTGCTACCATGAGATCCAACCGTTACTCTTGTCTCCAAGGGTTGAGTCACACCATCGACATCAGTGTGTGGTTACTTGGTCTCCTCCAGTATGAATCTCGCAAGTGAGGGTCAAGTCAACAGTTTTTAACCGGCACCTCTTTGTATTAACATACAAAGACAAGAAAGAAAATGTCACCATTGCAAGTGTCTTTTATTACCTCAACTCAAAGTACAAGTACATAAGAAAACACAAACAAAAGAAGCTAGAGGCATTATGTTCAAGGGACTCTATGCTTGGATCTAGTCCTGCATTTGTCCGCCGGCTTCCGGAGCTCCATGATCGTAAGCTTCAGCTGCCTAAAGTTGTGATCTCCCCTGAGGTTAGGGTGGACCTCTTCGTGGTGGTGGTGGTAGAGCCTCAAAACGTCTCCCACCATTTGCCGCTCGACCAGCTCCTCGACCTCGTCCGCCTGCTCCCTATGGACCGCCACAGTCAAACCTCTTCCTCTGCCTGGGTGGTTCCTCAACCGTCTGCTGCTCCTCTGCATGGTGGGTCGGGCATTCACGAGCCAAGTGGCCCTGCCCGCTGCATGAATAGAACTGTCCTCCACTCATAAGACTGGCTCTGCTGTGTGTGACCCACACCTCCGAGCCAGTGTCCTGTGGTCGTCCACCCGATGGCCTAGTTCGCTTGGACCTCTATGACATCTGTCTACTGCCGGCTGCAGAAGACTCCACTATGTGCCTCCCTGCGGTAGGACTCACTGCATGTGTAGGCTCACCAAGAATGCTCTCAATGAGAAGGGCTCACTCCAATACCCCTGCCTGTGTCGGAATGCTGAGGCAGATCAGCGATGCCCTGATCTCCGGCCTCAATCCTTGCTCGAAGGTCCGAGACCGGAAGAATGGGTCTTGTACCATGTCTGTCGACTAGCTCGAGAGATCTGGAAATCCCGCCGAGTACTGGGAGACCTTCAAGCTACCCTTCCGTAGCTGAAGAAGCTCCTGGATGCGCAACACATGGAGGGTGTCTAGGATGAACTCTGAGCGAAAGAGGCTCTCAAAGTACGTCTAGAGAAGAGATGCCTCGTCATGCACCTGCAACATCAATCTCCACCATCTACCTGCTGCCGCGTGTAGGAGGCTCTCTACGAGGATCACCGTGAGGTCTGCTGGTGTCCCCACTATCCTGAAAACCCGTACAACTACCTCTAGCCAATCCTCAAATTCTTGAGGGTCTGTCTCCCCGCGGAACCTGGGCGGTCGCTGATGCTGAAACTCGTGCAGTGCACTATGGCGACGTGCATAGTCAGCAGCTGGGGCTGGTAGCATCGGTGGCTCGGCAGGTATAGGTACCGCCGGTGCCCCTGCTATCAAAGGGCCCTGTACCGAGGCCTCATCGCTCGGTGGGCTGTCGTCACGTACAACGGTCAGAACCCTAGCTGGATTCCATCGTGGGGCCATCTTGTAATGAAACAGGTGCGCCACAGTCAAACAGTATACCTGGTGAGCTGACACAATGTAATCACAAAGAAAACTTGAATCACACATGCAATCATTGTTTTCGTGCATTAAGTCGGAAATCAGAAGTCAGGGTCCTGGTGTACGGATACGTCGGCCGCCGCACCAACACTAGACTCCCTAGACTGATAACCACACTCAATACTCTTAACAATATTTTTTCACATAGGAAAAGATCAGAGTCTTGAGTTCCGCAGTAGAACCGAACTCCATTGATACCAATTTTTCACGACCCTTCCTCGGGGACCGTGTCGTGACTACCCCAAGCCCGCCTTCCATAGGCCAGGGGCTGGCGACTAGCACCAAGGCATAATTACTGATAAAAAGGGAAGGAATTGCCTTTGTAAAGTAAAAATCACCACAGAGAAAGCAAGCAGTTGAAGTAAACACTAAGTAAAACGGGGTACAACAGTTAGTGCGGAAAAGTAAGTGGGCCAGAATACAATCCCAAACTGAAAGTAAAGTACAACTGAAGGAAAGAACAACAACTGAGAAGTAAAGACACTATGGCGAGCCGTCCTCTTGTATTCCCACCTGAAGGGTGGGTACAGATAGCCTCCACAGCTCCTCGGGTCCAGCCATCTGTTATGAGTACGTCCCGCCCAGTGGTCCACCTCCAGGTACTGACCTGCTCCGCAAGCCTCAACCATGATCAGCGTTGTCCGTCGTCTGCAACCAACACAACGTAGTGCGGGCATAGCCCGGGCAGGGGCGAGTATAAGGTACTCAGTAGGGACCCCGGATGGTCTCCCATAATCCACAAAGGATAATCCACAATGGAAAGATAAAATCACGAAGTATCATCCGACACTACTTAGGTATATGCCCATACATATACCTAAGTCTTCAATTCTCGTTCGGCTCCAACATCTGAGCTCAAGTACAACCCAGTCTACACAGGAAATCACAACCCAATACACACAGGAAAGCACAACCCAAACCACACAGGAAAGCATAATGTAGTCCACACAGGATATCAAGTCAAACTTACTGAAGATAAGGATTGAAAATCAAGATTAAGCTCACACAGGAATACTTCTTCGTAAGACGATAGAGAAGATCAGATTTATCCACTGATTCATCTAAGCCGTCGGACCCACACAAGATCGATAGGTACTAACCCCCGCAATGACCCACAAATGATCGATAGGTAACTAACCCCCACAATGACCCACACAGGATCGGACCCACACAGGATCGATAGGTAACTAACCCCCGCAATGACCCACACAGGATCAGACCCACACATGACCTGTAGGGCCTGGCCCACACAGGACCGATGAGCCCTGAGCCACACCGGATCTAACCCACACATTATCGATAGCACTAATCCAAGTAGGATCGCTGAGTGCTGTAGTCATCGTCATTGAATCCACGGAGGATTTCTGTACAGTCGTCATCGTCGTTGTAGTCGCAACCTGCTCTAGGGTTTCCAAACACACCAAGCTCGTTCGGGAGGGTCCGCTCCACGAGCCGAAGGGCTGATACATCAACTGACACATTGTCTGGACGTGATGTATCCAAAACTTCCGTATTGTCAACAAGAACTCAATGTCACAGACGGCGCGCCAATCGGACGCCCGGTCTTAGAGTTATTGGCTTTTTCGTCCTAGGGGCCCGGTTGGTTTTTAAGTCAAACCAACCCAACCATACTCCCACTACATCCAAACCACAAGCGGAGTTATCCTAAAGGTCCGTCTCACTAAGAGGAATCCATCATAGTCGACGGCACGTCAATCGGACGTCCATAGCTCATGTTATAAGTGTTTCCGCTCCGAGAGCCCGGTTGGTTTCGTGTACGAACCAACCCGGCCGAACCCAAAGTACTCCGAAACCTTGAGTGTAATATACTGAAATGGTCGTCCTGATCGAAGGATCGCATCGCAGCTGACAGTGTGTCGATCGGTGGTCCGCAACCCATGTTATGGGAAGAAGACCGTTAGGGGTCCGGTATGAGGGGGTTCGGGCCCGGTCCAACCCGGCCCGATACCCTCTGGGTCGGCCCGAACCGGGTCGACCCATCCCGAGTCCGGGTCCAGCCCACATGGGTGTGGCCTAGCCCGGCACTGCCTGGACGCGGCCTGGCCTGGGCAGCCGGCCCGGTGGCTCGGCCGTTTCGGCCGAGCGGACAGGGGTGCGGGGGGGGGGGGGGGGTGGCGCTCCCCCCCGCCTGTCTGTAATCTGCGGCCCCCATGTGGGGGGGCCGCTCATGTCCGGCCAGCCAGGGGTTTTGAACCCTCAGCACTTCCTCTGTCCGGACGGCCTGATGTTGCACCACGGGACCAGCAAGGTCTGGTCCCCCTGCTCCGACGCCGGTGGCCCAAAACCGGCCGCCAGTTCCCCTGCTCTACCGCGACCTAAGCCGCGGCCTTGGACCGTCAGATGCGGAATAACGGTGCGTCACCCCTCCACCGCGGCCCTGCTCTGGCCGCGGTGCCCTCGGGTTTCTTCGTCTCAGCACGGCGGCTCCGCGTTCATGTTCGATACAAAGGCGTGGCGCGAAGACGCCGCTAATACCTTGTCGCATGACCTCGTGTGGTGCGACGACACCACGCCATCCTCGTTCCATTCCACCACAAGTATGACAAGATAAAAGGAGATGAGGGTCGTCCGTGTTTGTGCGGTCCGGCCCCCTCCCTTTAACTGATAACAAGCGATCCATTTACACAAGGACTGATGACGGAAGAAAATTCATAAATAGAAACGCATAAAACCCCTACCTCGTCAAATTTGATGAGCGAGGGTTCGTCGTGAAAATAACCGTCGCGGAAGAAGATGTCCTGGAAGGAGAGAGTCGCGTCATGGGGAAATGATTCGTCGGTGTCGCGTCGTCGATCTCCAAGGAATCTGGCATTCTTCGCGTTCATCATGTTATTCGTCAAAGAAGAAGAAGTTCTTCAAGCTCCTCAACTTTTCTGCAAAACCTCTCAAAGCAACAAGTTCCAACCTCAATAAAATAAGTACCTCACTTATTTTATTAACACAACTTAAGTATTTGAAATTCAAAAGTTGAATTAATCCACTAAATTCATTTACTCAAGTTGTCAAATTAATTAAAGGGTTATGGAAGGTTAGGGAAGATGAAGGGGTGGGGTTCGTGTGGACCCCACCACCCTTATATCCTCCCATGGGAAGTTGGGTGGTTTTCCCCAACTTCCACTCAAAGTTTTTAAACACATAGAGAAAAATAAAATTGATGCTCAATTTTATTTTACCTTGCACAAAGTTTTAACAAATTCTCTCGTGAAAACGCAACTCCGGAAAAGGTGTTCCTAAGAAATTACCGGCTCTGCGAATCCATCGGTGCACTCAGAATTCAATTCCAGGCAACAGTTCAAAAGTTACAAAAACCCACTCGTTCATTTACTGAACGTACCCAAGCTAAACTTCACATAGAAATTCTGGGCACACCAGGAAACAGAATCAAGTGCCGTAAGAATCCGCGTTCTTGTAAAATCCCAAAGAAAATTAAGAAAAAATTTCCCATGAATTTTACGTGTCTTTACATACTGAGACATTCCCAATATAAGAAGCTAAGGAAAAAGTACTGAGAAGTAGAATAAATTTGGATTTATGAAAACTAGGTAGAAGAGATGAAGGAAAAACTAATGAAATTAAGAAGCAGTAAGCACTAGAAGTTTAGGATGTTTATTGGACAACTCATTTGATACCCCAAGATGCATCACCAACTAGAAACACCCAAATATCTGAGAAACTAAAAAAGATTGTTTATATTTCCCCACCACCATACAATCCATCTCTTCTTTTTCCCAAAAGAGCATGACAATGATGAAATGAGGCATAATATAAGAAATTTGTGGAAACTTTCTTGAATAGTCATATCAACTTACCCTTTGAAGATTCTATTTAAAAAATTTTAGTTTATGATAAACTTCATAAGTATCATCTTTCAACCAAAACAAAAATATAATATCCTGGTGCCACCTCAAAAAATGATGTAATGAAACTTATTAACTGATAATTAAATTAGCCTCATGGAATTCTTGTGGATGTACTAGTAAAGGCTTTCAAATTCATCTATCCAATAGAATTACTGGTTCTAGATATGGATGAAGAAGTTGATATCCCCATTATTATCAGAAAATCCTTCATAGTCATAAGAAAGGCTCTAATAAATGTGAATCAAGAGAATAAAATCCTTAAATTCAAAGAATAAAATGTGGACTTCATCCTTTTCAAATCTTCTAAGAAATCATATTATTCCATTGATTGTAATTCCAAATCTCTTACCTATGAAAAAAATGAATACATGGGAATAGAAGAAGACAGTAAAGGGTCACACTATGATGTAGAATAAGATTATGATTTTGAGGAATATAGCATTAATGAACTACTGAAATGGGATACCTTTCCACCAATCACACCCTCAATCATTCATTAACCAACACTAGAGTTGATGATTCTACACAAAACCCTTAAGTATTCATACATAGGAGCTTCCACCAATCTGTCAGTAATCATCAACTCTAAACTATCCTAGTAAGAAGTATAAAAATTTGATGAAGTTATGAAAATTCAAAAAAAAAATTAATATGGAGTAGCTCACATTAACGTAATTAGTCCTACCATATTCACCCTCAAAATTATACTCGAGGAAGATGGAACACCCAAACATCATCCTCAATAGAGACTCACACTACCAATAAAAGAAGTTGTTAATAAGGATGTAATAAAACTACTAGAGGCATGAATAATATTTTCAATATCTGATGGTGATTGGGTGACCCCCTATAAGTTGTTCCCATGAAAGGTGGTATCATAGTGGAAAAACTGAATAAAATGAATTAATCTCAACACACACCATCACTAGATTGATATTTTTCATGGATTATAGAAACATGAATACTGTAACATAGAAATATAATTTCCCTATATCTGTAATGGATAATATTTTGTAAATACATACAAGACTTGAAATATATTATTTCCTAGACAGATATTCATGATGCAATTATATTTTAGTCAACCTAACGGACTACTCAAGGACAACATTCATTGTTCCATTTTCACTTTCACCTACAAGAGTACATAATTAAGTATGAACAATACACCAAAAAAATTAGAAATATTCGTAAATAATATTTTCCATGATATGGTATAAATATTTATATAAATCATCATACTTGATTTTTCAATTAATGGAAGATCATTCAAATTTTTCATGAGCAATCTGGAGTTAGTCTTGGGATGTTGTGAAGAGAAACTCCTAATTTTGAATAAGAAAAAATTTTATTTTATTGTTCAGTGAGGAATATTACTCAAATATTAAATCTCTAAATATGGCATATAAGTCGACTTAGAAAAGATAATGGTCATCAAGGACATAGTTGAACCCTTAATAGTTATGGATATGTGAAGATTTTTGGGCCATGATGGATACTACATTCGATTTGTAAAAAACATTGTAAACATCATGAACCCACGGATGCACCTATTTCCAAAGTGAGTTCCACTTTAATTCACTAAATTATATCAATATGTATTTAATAAATTGAAGGAAAACCCTGATTGCCTCCCTTGTAATCCTTTTACTTGATTCAGATAAGTAATATGACTTAATGTGTGATGCCAATGACTTTTTTATTGGATCTATTTTAAGACAACTATATGGTCACTTCTTTTTTCATATCTTTTATTCCAGCCACACACTAAATGAAGCTCAAGTCAACTGAAAAACTATAGAAAATGTACTCTTGGCTATTTTGTATGCTTTTTAAAACATTGTTCTTATTTGATCTTATACAAGAAGATTATGTGAATCAGTCATGTTTCTCTCTTCTATTTAATAAACATTAGGGTTTCAAAGACAAGAGGTTCTAACCTAAATTTACCCCTAATTGTAGATTTAACTCGTCTCTTGTAGTTTAGCTTAGGTTGTCGAATCCTTAGAGAGCTAAGAAGAAAGCTAATGACACTTACATCCTATGGATTGTTTTTGGATATGAAGTGGAGAACATGGATTGATTTTAGATGGGTTTAAGTGAACTCTAAGGTACATAATTTAATCCAAATTAAAAGAATGAATTTATCCTAGGTTTTCACATGGGGTGGATTTGGATGAATTTTCCTTTTATAACAATTTCAATTTCATTAACTCAAGTGGGATTCATTTAATGATTTCAAACAAACCTCATCACTTTCTATCTACACATCTTCAAAAAACATTCTAATCACCTATACACATGTAGGATCATTTTCATGATCTCTCCGATGTAAAGGTTCTTGTTATCACATCAATGTGGGGTGATAAAATTCAATAAGGAAGAGGAAGAGACAAAATCCTTGAATAAAAGAAACTCAAGTAATAGAAATCAATAAAAATTATAAATTGAGAAATAAAATCCAATCTATACCCTTTTTAATCCCTTGTATCAACCCATAAAATAGTAATCCCTCCATTGATTTTATGGTTTCAATGGAAGGGGAAAGTAGACCCATGTTGGAGGAATTGGAGTAGTAAAAAACAATAAAATGAATACAATCACTCCACCACTGTGGAAGAATATCACAAGGTATGATGTGAATAAATTCACACGATAAAGTTATAGTATAAAATTGATATGAATAAAAATATAATAAGAGAAAATGATGAAATTTTATTAAGAACTAAGGTGATTAGAACAACTTACATGAGAAAGAAGAAAGTTATGAATAAAAATCGGCATACTAATATTACAATGAAAACAAAGCACCAAGATGATTACATCCTCCAACACCACTACCTTAAATTTTCATTTTTGAAGTCTTGGGGTAATCCCCCATCTATAAAAGTCTCCTAAATTGTAGGTCGTAGTCCTATGGTGGTGGAAAGTAATGGAGAATAGACTTTTCTACCCTTGACCCGAAGATGCATAGAACTTGCATCCACCGAACAGAGGCCCCTAGTTGACATTCTATATGGCTAAATTGGAGTGGTCCATAGAAGAGAAAATATATGCTCCCAATGTTTTCTAACTCTATGTATACTTTCCTCCCAAAATAATTTGTGTTTTCTGAGATATGATTAAATTGATGGTCTATTTTTCTAGGCCACATAATCTGTCCCAGAATTTCATCTTACACATGGGCCACATAGAAATCAATTAAAGAATCTGAATTAGTGCTTTTCATTGTTTTAGGAAATGATTTCCATGATCTATTCCATCTTCAATTAAATTTTTAGAATCATTGGGCTTGTATCCTGGCCGCTACAGTGTCTCTATTGGGATGATGTCCAGTTTACTTTTCCCAGAATGTGTTGGCATGAAATACCATTTTGGTGGTCTTCCAATGTGAATCTTCAAGTGATCCAAATTACCTAATTGATCCTTATAAAATGGTATACCTGAAAATAAAATATGGAAAATAAAATTACAACCACTTTTTATTTTAGGTGGTGTTCAAAAATGTACCATGTAATATTTCATTTTAAGAGGGAATTACAATCATAATGTGAATTAATGGTCAATACGTAAAATGCACTAAAATGGTGTTTATGAATAATAAAGAAAATGAATATTATATATATTAAAAACGAATTTTATCCTCATTCAGTGGCTAATCACACCAGCAACTAGGGTTTTTCAAGTCCAAAGAAAAATGTATCTGAGCAATAGGAAATTTGGATTCCCTTTTCCAAAATCATTTTAAATTAAATTTATCACCAAGAACCCTTATATCAAAAAATCATGAAACCCATAAAAATATTTTAATACAAGATAGTTTCATAAGAATATTCCAATCCCAATCATGTTTCTTTGTTCAATATAATCGCTACATTTCATCTAATTTCAATAATGTATGAAGATGTGTTATGTGTCACAAAAGTCACGGGGGTTCATTTTTATTCAATGGGAAAATAATGGAAGCACAAGCTAAGGAAGAATTTCAATATTAATATGAGTATTCCATTATATATATATATTTTCATTTTCTGTAAATTTTTCCAAGGTAATTGAAATTGCACTTAATAGATTCAACCCAAGTAGCGAGACTTTTCCAATGACTCTGAAGCTTAACGACTTAGGGCACCACGGGTATCCCATATACTCAGTCATCATCTCGAGTTTACTCAGTCAAAAACAAATTCAAATTACCACAAGTGGAGATAAAATTAAAAACTATGGGCTAGACAACTATGGATTCATGATTCCCATGTTTCGAAAACCACAAATTAGGTCATTTCATTGCTCTACACGAAAATTTATTGATTTTTTTTTATTTTTAATTATTGAATAATCATATTAAAACTAAACTGTTCACCAAACCTATGATATTTATTTGGGGTACTCCATGAACTCAAACTAATACCCCATAATCCAGAGGACATGCATGGTGGTCTTTTTTTTATTTGGATGAAAATATAAACGATGAAATTTCACAATAAACATCCACACTTTTCAAAATATATGCTCCTGAAATTATACATGGATTTAAATGAAAATCAAGGAATGATAAATTATTTGATATTATTTTTTAATGTGTGAAATTTGTATTATAATGGTCATGGTTAATGAAATTTTTCCTTCCACACAATTTTTTTATGCACACCAAATTAATTAATATTTTTCTGTTCACCCCCGAGACATAGAATAACATTGTCCATAGTGTTTAAATAAAATAAAATTGAGAAGTGGGTAGAGGTAGATTAAAGGAGTTGTAAAAGATATTTGTAATATGATTATCATAGAATGATGTCACCTGGTGGTTGAAGTTGATGTTATTAATGTTCCAATTTATTCCATTGATATCCATGTCACTGCAAGAGTTCCTTAGTTGAAAAAGGAAAAACAAACAAACAAACAAAAAAAACTATATATATATATATATAATAATCAAAGTAAAATATAAATATATATAAAAATTTTATAGAATCATGAAGCACTATAACTCGTAGGTTAGTGGTAGGCACACTCCCCTGTCTCGCTTCGGTCCCGGGATCAAGTCCCCACAGCTTCACCAGTTGTGATGGGGTTTACCCCACAACCTAAGGTGTGTCCTTATATATATATATACATATATTATATATATATACATATTAATTATTAAATCTATATATATTTTTAATTTTATTTTAACCTACAATCCCATAAAAATAAACTTATGATACATTGTCTTTTTTTGAAAATTTTAGGTAAGATATTACTCAAGGATCACACCATGTGACATGGATGAACATGGAACTCCCCTTTCATACCCATCCATCCTCATAATAGAATAATAGGTCAATAGTATATGGTACTATCATATGTAGAGTTAAGTATATTTTTAATATAATATTGATTTATTAAACATAATTTTTTTAAAAAATATGATTCACAAAGATGAAAAACACAGGTTTCCTCCTAGGAAACACGTTGATTTAATATTACTAGCTCGACATTGACCCTTAATTATTTAAGTATTTTCATCATATAAAGTTGGTTCACACAAGTTTTCATCAAATTCAATTTTTTGGAATAGTTCAATGAATGGTGACTCTCTCACCACTAACATTAAAGGTTTGATCATTGGTGGGATCTTGAATTTCTACAGCCCCATGAGGGTACACCATATGCACTATGTATGGACTAGAGCATCTTGACCTCAACTTTCCCAAGTTTAAATGATGTTTATAAATATATAAAAGAAGGTTTACTGGGTACAATGTGTTTGGTTTTATGATTTTGTGATTGGTAGGCCTGTACATTAGCTTTATTGATCCTTGAATTTTCATAAGCCTCCATCCTAAGTTCCTCATGTTCATTGATATCTAATTTTCTTTTTGTTCTGGCCAATGAGAGGTCATAATTCATTTTATTAACTTCCCAAAAAGCCTTATGTTTATTTTAAACTGGTAAATGGCATGATTTTCCATAAACCAACCTACTTAGGGACATTCTTAAAAAAAATTTATATGTAGTTCTATATTCCCAAAGAGCATATAAGAGTATTCTCGAAAAATCATTCCTATATGGATTAACTGTTTTCTCAATAGTTTTTTTGTTTTCTTGATTGGATAACTTAGCTTGACCATTGTTCTATGGGTGGTATGCAGTTGACACTTTGTGAGATATTCCGTACTTGTCCATGAGTGATGAGAATGGATGATTGCAGAAATGAGTTCCACGATAACTAATAATAGCTATAAGAATTCCAAATCTAGAGAAGATGTTTTCTTTTAGTAATCTAATCAAATTTTGATGATCATTGGATTTTGTGGGAATGGAATCAACCCATTTCGAGACATAATCAACAACTAAGAGAATGTAATGATATCCCCTAGAGTTTGGGAAGGGACCCATGAAATCAATTACTCAACAGTCAAAGATTTCAACCAATAAGATGGGAGTGAGTGAGATTTGATTCCTTTTTGTGATGGACCCTACTTGTTTATACCAAGGAAAACATTGAAAAAATTTATTGGAGTCCCTTGAGAGGGTGGGCCATAATATACAACACTAAAGAATCATAGTAGATGTTTTTGTAGAGGAAAAGTGACCCCCACGTGCCTCGCTGTGAAAGAATTTAAGGATGGAAAATTGTGTAGATTCTGGGACAAACCTCCTTATGACTAGGTCATAACCGAACTTATAGAGGTATGAATAATCAAAAACATAGTGGTTGACTTTATAAAGAAATTTCCTTCGAGATTGCATCCCTATGAATTTTGGAATGACTCCAGTAACTAAGAAGTTGGATATTTTAGTATACCATAGGCAATCACTCACTGAATAGAGGTGCTAATCAGGAAATGAATAAGACATAGTAAGGTGGTTGGAGTTTCCTTTTAATTCCATCATATAGAGATTATCAACTACTACATTTTCAACACCCTTTTTCTCCTTTATTGTGATGTCAAATTCTTGTAATAGAAGGACCCACCTAATCAGTCAAGCCTTAGAATCTTGTTCTTCGAAGAGGTTGTTTAGTACATAATGGTCAGTGAACACAATGATGCAGGATCCTATTAGGTTTGACATAAACTTATATAAGGAAAAAATATATAATGTAACTCATTTTCAGTGGTGCTGTATTTGATTTGGGCATCATTTAAGGATTTTCTTTCATAAGAAATGACATAGGGAGTTTTATCCCAATGTTTTCCAAAAACATCTATTATATAAAAGTCACTAGTATCACACATAAGATCGAAGGGAAGGTTCCAATTTGAATATTTCATAATGGGAGGAGAGGTGAGAGAGGATTTGAGGGTTGAGAATGTACCCTCACAGCTTTCTATCCAAATAAATGGAGCATTTTTTACTAGGAGAGCAGAAAGGGGATGGGAAATTGAACTAAAGTCCTTCATGAATCTTCAATAGAAACCAGCATGTCCTAAGAAAGACCTAACATCCTTAATAGTTATGGGTTATGGAAGGTGATGAATGATTTCACCCTTGGATTTATCAACTTCAATCCCCCTACTCTATACTAGATATCCAAGGAATAGTCCCTCTTTAACCATGAAATGGAACTTTTCCTTGTTTAGGACTAAATTATTTTCTTTACATATTGACAAGACTCTCTCCACATTCCTCATAAATCCATCAAATGTATCCCCAAACATAGAGAATTAATCCATGAATACCTCTAGAAAATCCCCTTCCATGTCTGATAATATTTCTATCTTACACCGCTGGAAGATTCCAGGAGTAGTGCATAACCCGAAGGCATGCGTTTGAAGGAAAAGGTGTTGAATGGATAGGTGAATGTAGTCTTCCGTTGATCTTCAATAGAGACCTAAATTTGATTATACCCAGAGTACCCATCAACGAAACAGTATAAGGTGTGACCTGTGACTCTCTCAAGGACTTGGTTAATGAATGGCAAGGGGAAATTTTCCTTCTTGGTAAATGAGTTTAGCTTCCTATAGTTATTGCAGACCCTCCATCCACTAATAACCCTAGTTAGAAGAATCTCTCCATCCTTATTGGTTATCACTATGATTCATGCCTTATTGGGAACCACATGGATTGGGTTCACCCACTCACTCTCAGCTACAGGATATATGATACCAGCTTTTAACAATTTCATAAGTTCCTTCCTTACTACCTCCACGAGATTAGGATTGCATATCTGTTGAGGTTGATGACATGGCTTTGTATCAGATTCTACAACAATCCTATGAGTCCCGATTAGTGTTATACTCGCAGGAATATTGGACAGGGTCCCACTAAAGGATTTCTAATGTTTCCTAGGGACATCTAGATTTATCCTCTCATGATTGGCTTAAAGAGAAGAAGAAATGAAAACATGATGTGTTTGATTGTCCCTTATGAAGGTATATTTGAGTGAAGTGGGATGTTCTTTCATTTCAAGATCATGTTGGTTCATAATTTCATCA
Source organism: Viscum album (assembly GCA_963277665.1). Lineage (NCBI taxonomy): Eukaryota > Viridiplantae > Streptophyta > Magnoliopsida > Santalales > Viscaceae > Viscum > Viscum album. Next base: position 744,384,405 of record OY728156.1, read on the forward strand.
GAATATTGGGACATTCACTTAAGACCAATTTCTTTTTTTAGAGTTCTGGATAGAATTGAATCCCCATGTATAGAATTTTCATCTACAAGATTGGTTTGATCTGATTAATTGAAGGAAGGTTGATTGGTCTCTATAAAAGTGGTTTCCTGAAAGGCTTCACTAATTATTGGACATAATACTTCATCATAGGAGAAATTTGAAAGTGATTTTTCCAATGAGATAAACTTCCTTCATGTGAACAAAAGAAATTAATCTCAAATTTACATAAACATTCCTCAAATATTCCATGCTGTTCTATGGATTCATTATCAATGCTTTCTACCATTTTTACTTCATGAATGTCCTCATTATCCCCAATTTGTGATATTTCATTATAGAAGTTCAAGTATAGATTAATGTTTCCAATGGTGATGGTCATGATCCCATTTCGGACTCAGATAAATGTATTGACTGTTGTAAGGAAGGGATGGGTGCGCATGATTGTGGTTTGTTCCTTGTTGCCTAAGTGATGATTGTTGTCAATGACAATGAAGTTAGTAGGGTGGATGAAGTTTTATACTTTCACTATAATATCCTTTAAAATCCACTTTGGAACCCTAATGCTACTACCTTCAAGTTGAAGTGTGATAGATGTGGGTTTGAGCTCTTCCATGCCTAACTGGCGTTACACATCATAGGGAATTATATTGACACAGGAACCTTTGTCACAAAAGTCTTTGATAATATTGTTCTCTCCTAGTTCAACCTGGATTTAAGGACATCCTAGGTCTTTAATCTTTGGTGAGAGCATTCCTTGTATTTTTTTGCTAACATTTTCTACTACAAGGACATTGTTCTTATGTGAGAATTTCATTTTAAATGATCAGAGGACATTAAGGTATTTTGAGTATGTAGGAATGGTTTTAATAACATCAAGTAGTGGAAGGTTCAACTGGACTTGTGAGAATTTTTCCATCAATGTTTCATTCAATTCAGGCTTGGTTTTCCCCATCACACGTTGAGGAAATGGTGTAGGTTGTGGGTTAGGTTTTTGAAGGGTTTTTTATTTCACATTGTTATCAGTATCCTCGGTTTGATCATGTGGTTAATTTGAATTTTCATTATATTTTTAATCTTAACACAGTTTTTGACTTATTTTTTCCGGTTTTTCGATTGATTTCCAACTTCTTAAAACTGCCATAACCTTTAGTTGTTCATGTGTTGTTTGAATGAAACTTGACTATCCACTTACTGTTTGTTGTGGAATGGCTGGTGTAAGAATGGGTGGCTTCCTAGTTTTGAAGGTTTTAAGTTCTTGTTTTAGGGAAGAGACTTCTGATGTCATCATTTGCATTTGTTTTCAAAGAATTTCTTGTAGGATTTGTGGAACAGTTTGGGTTGGTGCTTGAGAAGATTGGTTTATCCTAGGGGGATATTTTGGAGGTGGGATGGTCTGTTGAAAATGGACTGGTGGTTATTGGTATCGAATAGGATGGGTTTGTAACTAGTTATGGGTTTCGTAATTCTGATGTGGGTAAAGATTTTTTCCCAGTGGTTGGCTTGGTTGTTGGTTATCTTTCCAGTGAATGCCTGTGTTGCCGTTATACCTTGGGTTCAAGCTGTTTTGGTATTGAGGATTTTGAATGTTCAAATAATTTACTTCTACTGGGGGTCCTCCTAAAGAACATCCTTGATGGATGGAATGGTTATACAGTTGTCTGTCTTATGGTCATGCTTTCTACAAATTGTGAAAACAAGGTCTACAGATTGGATTTCATGGACATTCACAAGGTCTATATTTTCAACCATCTTAGAGAGTGCTGTGAGTTTAGCCCTAAGTATTTCCTCTTATCTATGTGTATGAATTCCAGTAGTTCTTGGTGTCTTCTTAGAATAAGTTGAGGTTCCCCATGATTATTTTTTCTCACCAAGGCTTTCCACTTGCTCGTAAGAATTATTTTGGGCACTGTTTTTAAAAGTTCCATTACACATCATGTCAATGAATTGTTTGTTCCCAAGACCCAATCCTACATTAAGAATTTTAACTTGTTCAGGGATTGAAAAAACATGGTGTGGAACCATGTTTAGTGTGACTTTGAACCATTCCCATGTTTCATAAAATTTCTCTCACTCTTTCAAAAAACGTTTTTGATACACTTTTTAAGTGTAATTGTTTTGTGGTGGGGAAATTATTTTTTGTATAATTCTTTTTGTAATTAGTCCCAAGAGATGATGGATGATGGTCTAAAATGTTTTAGAAAATTTTTAGCTCGATCATTTATTGAAAAGGGACATAGGCTCATCATTTCTGATTATATTTGATGTGGGGGATGTATGCTTTCTACAATGTCATTGAACTCCTTAATGTGAAGGTAGGGAATCTCTGACACCATTCCATGGAATGTGGGAATGTGCTTTAAGACATGTGTATTAAGACTGTAGTTGGCATATCCTAGAGAATTGTTTATAATTCATGATGAGGCATTGGTTTAGGCAGGTTTAGGGTAGTCATTCATGGTTTGATCGACTACATTTCCCATGTTTGGGGCTGCCTCATTTGGATTTCCATTTTGGTTCCCACCCAGGTTTATAAGTTGGTTTCTTTGAAGCAAATCAATTAAAATGGGTACAATTTTTGACACTTTAGTATTAGGAAGATTAGGATCTAATGGATAAATATTCCTTTTTGTACATGACTCCCCAAGCTCAAGACTATCCACCCTAACAAGATAGGTTGATTGGTCATGAGTGTTGGAAGACATGCGCCAAAAGAGAGAAAAAACGAGAAAGGTAATTGATAAGATAATTTGGTTGTGAATAGAATAGATGAAGGATAATAGAATGGGTGTTTATATGACTTACTTGGGTCCTTGGAAATTGTGCCAAAATTTGTTCTCGCCCAAATTTTCCCAATATTTTAGGATTAAGCGGTTTCTTGTAGTTTAGCTTGGGTTGTCGAATCCTCAGAGACCTAAGGAGAAATATATAGTCACGTACATCCTATGGATTGTTTTTGGATATGAATTTTCCAACTAGGGATGATTTTAGATGGGTTTTAGTGAACTTTAAGAGACATTAGTGAATTAAAATTTAAATAATGACTTTATCCAAGGTTATCACTTGGGGTGGATTTGGATGAATTCTCTTTATTTAACAATATAAATTCTATTAACTCAAGCAAGGTTTAATTAATGAATTCAAACAAACCTCATAAATTACTACTTAAACAACTTCACAAACATATTCTAATCACTTATATACTTGTTGGATAATTTTCATGAGCACTCTATTTTAATGGACCTTATTAGCATATAAAAGTGGGGCGATAAAATTCAATAAGGAAGAGGAAGAGAGAAAATACTTGAATAAAAGAAAATCAAGTAAAAAAAATCAATAACATTTAGATATTTACAATTAAAAATCAATCCATCCTCTTGTTACTCCCTTGGATCATACCATAAAATATTTTTCCCACAATTTATTTTATGGTTTCAATGGAAGCGGAATGTAGACTCATGAGGGTGAAATTGGAGAAGTAAAAAAACTATAAAAAGAACGAAATCACTCCAACATTGTGTGAAGAATATCACAAGGTATGGTGTGAATAAAATCAAACCTTAAGGTAATAGTATCAAATTTATTTGAAAAAAAACAGAATAAGAGAAAAAAATTACTAAGAACTAACGTGATTTGAACAGCTGACATGAGAAAGATAAATGTTACAAAGTAAAATCGATATAATAACATTACGATGAAAACAAAGCTCTAAGATGATTAAATCCTCCAACACCACTAACATAAATTGTATTTTTTTGATACTCGGATCGATCCCCCATCTGTCCATGTATCTTAAATTAATGGTGGTTGATCTAGGGTGGTGGAAAGTAAGGGGAGGAGTGTTTTCTACCCTTGTCCCGATGTTTTAGCCAGCTTGAATCAACCAAAATGAGGCCCTTATATGTCCTTCTAGATGTCCCAATTGTAGTGGTCCATAGAAGAGAAAAATTAATATACCGATTTCTTCTAACTCTCTCTAAAATGGAAGCCCAAAATAATTTTTGGCTTTTGAGAAATGATTAAACTGGTGTGCTATTTTTATAGGACACATAATCTGGCCCAAAATTTTATCTTCCCCTTGGGCCGCCTATAAATCAGTTAAAAAATTCGAATTAGCTCTTGTCATTGTTTGATGAAATGTTCCCCATGATTTCCTATATCATCAGTTAAATTTTGAAAATCATTGGGCTTTTATCTTGGATGCTACAATATCTTTATTTGGATGATGTCATGTTTACTTTTCCCAGAATGTGTTTGCATGAAAGCCCATTTTTGTAGTCTTCCGATGTGAATCTTCATGTTCTCCAAATTAATTATTTGTTCATTATAGAATGGGATACCTGAAAATAAAATATTAAAATAAAATCAAGACCATTTTTATTTTAGGAGGGGTTCAGAAATGTATCATGTAATATATTTTTATGAGATAATTACAATCATAATTTGAATTAATGTTCAAAGTGTAAAATGCACTAAAATGGTGTTTATGAATAATAATGAACATGAATATTATATAAATTAATAATTAATACTAGCCTCATTTAATGGTAATCATCATCTTAATAATGTGTATCCTCATACAGTAACAATTTTATATTCTCATCAAAGGTACAAAAGGCAATGAATATGTGATCAATGATCATTTATCCCGACACCCTCTACCACCCATCAAGGAAGACAGTGATACTGACATCCAAGTTGATTTTCGGGATGAGGCCATTTTCAGCATTAAGGATCAACCATGTTTCTGTATATTTATATTTATGTTTACATGAGATTTTTTCACCAAAACATATCCTACAAAAAAACAGAATATGTTTGTTTATTATGTAAAACATTACTACTATGATAAACTACTACTTATCATGAATTGTGCTGATGGCTTGTTGCGATATTGTATTCCTGAAAATGAAATCTAATATTTCATTGAAATGTGTCATACATCACCAATCATAGAACATCATGAAACCAAGAGAACTGTATAAATGATCTTAAAAGGTGGAAATTTATGTCGCATGCTACACCATGATGCAAGGGAATTCTATCAAATCTATGACAGGTACGAACGAACTTGGACCATGAAAAAATGAAACAAAATTCCTCAAAACCCAATCATGGAAGTCTAAATCTTTGATTCATGAAAAATAGATTTCATGAGACCATTTCTCAATTCACATGGAGAATTCTATATTCTGGTTGGTGTTGAATACATCTCAAAATGGGTAGAAGCTAAAGCTACATCATATAACACAAAAAAGGTGGTTATTATTTTTTTGAAAAAATGCGTTGTCAATATTTGGATTCCCAAAATTACTCGTTAGTGATCGAGGAATTTTTTTTACCAATAATGTTTTTAGATTATTTTTCAAAAATTATGGAACCATCTATACAAAATTAACACCCTTCCACCCAAAAACAATTGGGAAAGTATAATTGTAAAATAGGGAGATCAAACAAATCTTAGAGAATACATTGAACAACAGTCAAAGTGACTGTAGTTTGAAATTAGATATTTCACTATGTGAATAACACAAAACATTCTAGACACCCATCAGTACCACAACAATCTTATTACATTATGGAAAACCATGTCATCTTTTAGTAGAATAAGAGCACTACTCGTAATAGGTAATTAAGAAGCTAAATTTGGATTCTAAAAAATCTGGAGAATCTTGGATGTTGATGTTGGATGAATTAGGAGAAATTCTGTAATATTATTATGAAAATCCCAATAACAAAAATTAAATAACTAAGATATTTACTGATCAATTCATTTCTATATGCATCTTTTTCCATGGAAATAATGTCCTCTTAATTAATTCTAAATTGAAATTGTTTCTTGAAGCTGAAATCTAGGTGATCCATCCCTTTTTAGGTCAATATTTTTCCCCCGTCACCATTGAAATTAAATGGGAGGGTGGACCAATATTTAAAGTTAATGTTCAATGACTGAAAAGCATTCAAGAACCCCTCCGTAATGTCTGGTTAATAATCTTCATGTATATCTGTTCCCTAACAAAGCCAGGCTATTGATGTTAAAGGTATTGCTGACTGCGAGGAAACAAATGGTAGGTAATCCTAGAATTTATTATATTAGGATATCCTTATGAAATATAAGGTTATCATTATGAAATATTAGGATAATCCAGGAGCTGAAGAATTGGTTTTGAACAAAATTGGGCCTCAGATAGTCAATTACACATTGTGTAACCCTATTACACAACTAGTACCTTTTCTTTTAAAAATTAAATAAAAATCATAATCACATGACTACCCCAAAAGTTTCAAGTTGTCTACTTCCTATGTAAGGAATTTAATAACACAAGTGGTGAACCCTAGGTTCACAACCTGAATTCGACCCCACCCCCAACCCTTTACCTTCCTTCCATCACCTCCCTCTCATTCGTGACACCACACCACCACCCTGCCTATACCTGAAACCACCTATCTCTACAGTAAGAAAAAAAATCCCCCGACCATTCCTCTTAGTAGAACCCCTCCTCTTCTACCCCCCTCACAGCCCACACCATCCTGACCTCAGAGCTCACTAACCATACTACCCAGTTAGACACCTTTCTGAGCATGCCTAGAGAGGAAAGGGTCCAACCACTACCACATTCATAAAGGTTCCCTTTATTTATCGAACTACCCTAATCATGAACAAAATTAGAATCAGAATCTCCCAACCACCAACATTATCCTATAGTTCTAGAACCATGACCCCACCCCTGTAGATACTCCACCTACCCTCTCTACTTCCACTGCCACTGACACAACTGGACAACTTACTCCACCACTTGATCATGAGTGGACAATGGATGGGATTTTTGATTCTTACATCTTATCATAGTTATATGCTTTTCTCGTTTTTTGTTTTAGACTTGTGTGTTATCATGGGAGTTTTTTTATAGTCTGTTTATTCCAAAATTTTGTACTACTACATTCATTTATATATATTAGAACTAATTTATATGTAACTTTTACTGGGCATAATATTCATATCTTTCAAAAAAATTAATAGACAATTATATCTCCTACGTTTCATTAATGGTTGTAAATGGACCTGTACCACAATCTATTCTAGTTCAATGGGTGATTTAATGTGTGGCCCAGATCGAACATCAACTCCAGGACCTCTCATTGGAGATTCACGCACAACAACCACAAACATGAGTTATGATACCATTCTTTCATCATTTAATTCATTATCACACTACTCCTAAAGTCACTAATCCTATTAAAATGCCCAACGAGGTATAGGACACTTTCAAGACCAGATGTAGATTCCATAAGAGACACTGAACTGATGGAAATTAATACATTATATTTTGGTTCATACATATGGATTAAAAATTTCCTATTAAATATTTCTAGTAGGCAACCCACAGCTTATAATTTTTCATGTCTGATTCCTTATGCTGCCTATACTTATTGAGTCTTTTTTATGACTTTATTTAAGCTTCTTTTTATGAACCTGACTACACTAAAGTTCATCATACTATGATGCTACATATTATTCTATGTATAATTTTTTTAAACCTATTGAATAATTTTTTTATCTAGTATAGGCTTTACTTATTTTAACCCATTATGTAGGTATCCCCAAGAACAATTAATGACATCCTAGTTTCCCCATGTAATTCCTCTTGTTACAAAGATATACTTATTCCCTTAGTCTTTATTTCTTCTATTTCTATTTTAATTTTATAATAATTATTCAATAGAAATTGTTAAACCTATCTCTTTCAATGTATGGGGGAGTTTTTCATAAGTTTCACTTTCAAAACACTTTAATTTCTTCATATTCTCAACTATCTAGGAGACATTTTTTGAATTGGGAGAGTGCTTTAAACTTGAAAAATATTATGACCATTTTAAATAAAATTAAATTTAAAGTTTAGAATTATTTTAAATCTAATTTTTTCTCTGTTTATATTTTTATAATGATTTCTGAACTTAGAGATTTAATTCCTAATTCAACATTTTTGAAATTTGGATCACTGGACTTATTACTACATTTCATACACTTAGTGATTGTTAGTTTCTATTTTATTGTATTTCTCGAGATGATTCAAAGCACACAATTTCATATTCATTTATAAGAATACTTCTTGAGTGGTACCTCACACATTTAAACCTATCATTACATTCATTGAAATGTTATTTAATCTTTTACTGAATTAATATGATTTTAAATTGATTGAGTCGATCTTGGATGACCAAAATTTTCTAGAGACCCACATTACATCATTACCTCATTTAGCCTTTAGTTTCCATGAATGAAAATATAGGACTTATCTATTCCATGTAAATTATCCATTCATACCCTACTCTTTTTGTAATTCATGATTTTACATTCAATAAGTGTAGGGGATTTTTTCAGATTGCATGGGTTGATTTCATTCCAGAGATGTGTTGTGTTACTCATCAGGATATTTGGTTGTGATCCATTTATACTATTTAGAATTTTATATCTATCTTGTTCATTTAAAAAACAAAAGGAAATAAAAATTGACATGGGTAGTGTTTTAGAAAGGTCGAAAATCACCAATTCCAGACTGATGAATCACTTGAAGGGTCATATTAGGTTAGGGGATGGATGTGAGATCTGGAATAGACATGACTTATGAAAACCAGAAAATAGAAAATAAAAACAAAAGAGACCGGATACCCTTTTTTGATATTACATGACATATAAATGGATCCAACATGATCTTCTGGGAGTATGGACTTGATAATCCATGTTGGACTAATTTTAATACACTCTTAACGATAATCAATCATTATAATTCATTGCCTACCTATAACGACCCAATCTTTTTGAGTAGTATATTAACTTACTCTTATTTGTTTAATAAGATGTTAATGGTTAATGCAGAAAGAGGAGTCGATGGCTTCATCCAGTAGACTCAACCCTTATGAAGCCCACTTATCAGAGCTTGGGAAGGAGGTAGCATCTGTGGGCTTCACTTTGGACCAAGCCCAAGCCGAGCTCCAGCGTGTCAAGCTTGAACGAAAACGCTTGCAGGAGAAGTTCAAGTTAGTGGGGATTGCTACTAGGGCAATGTTATCTGAGACTCCCTCAGATTCTCTCACCATAGCACACCTTACACTTAGGTCTTATGCCAGTGTTATAAGGGGCTATGTGATGAGACCCTAGTTTCATTGTGTAATCCTTTCGGGTGAATAAATTGAGATTTCTTCCTTTAGTGATGTTTGTGAAATTTCAAATGTCTAGATAATTTTAGAATTTATTTTATTGATGAATTTTGAAAAAGGGATATTTTGAAATATTTATGTAAACCCTAAATAACTAATGATGTGTAATGATTTTCAAAAAATGGTCTTCTACAAAAGTGTTCATTAAGGAATTTGGAGTCTAATAAGATCAACTTAATTTTTGATGAATAGTAAATTATGAATAGTGATTTTACGCTTAGGATTAGTAATGTGACCAAATGGATTAGTAATTTTCACTTAAAGAAAGTTTTAATATAATTTAGACACCTTGGTTAAGTAATGTGATTCAATAAAAAGGGTAAATAACGGTTTCATAAATTATTAATCAAGTATTAGTTTTTTTCGGATGAATAGTGTTTTTTAATTAAAAATTTAATTAAAAATAATTAGAAAATTATTTTTATAAAAATGACTTTTTTTTTGAACTCAGAGCATCGATATTATGTTAAGGTAATTTTTGGGGGTTTTTCGGGAAAAAATGAATTTTCAATGAATAGTGTTTTTATTTAAAAATTAAATTAAAAATATTTAGAAAAATATTTTTATAAAATGGATTTTATTTTTGAAATCAGAGCATTGATATTTGGTTAAGGTGAAATTTTGGGATTATTCTGAGAAAGTTGAAATTTTCAGTGAATTAAAAAAATACCGTTTTAGGGTTTCGGTATGTTTAATGACATCATAATGATGTCATGATGATGTCATGAGATCTTTTGAGGGTTGGCCGGCCAAGGGTGATGAATTATTGTTTTGGGGGCCCCATGTGGCCTAACTCCATGATAAATGCCAAGGGAGAGCCCATGGGTTTGAGAAAAGCACATGTGAGGTGTCCTTTGGCCATTAATGCTTTGTCCCCTCACTTTCCCTATAAATACCCACCCTTTCCTCCCTTGGTTTTCACTCCCAACTCTTCCCCAACGAAGTTCTGGTCTTCTTACCTTCCAAAGAGTCCTCCCAAGGTTCCCCCAAGCCCTCAAGGTCCAATCCTTTGAGTTTCAAGAGTCACGTTTTAAGGTATGGGATCCGACCCCTCTCTTTCTTTTCATGAAATCTCTTTTATGTCATTCCTATTATGCTCCATGTTTTTATGTGAGATGATGTTCTTTTATATTCCTCTTACTGCCCTTTCATGTTTATATGATGAGAGATCCCCTCTTACTCTCATCATTTCGTTTTATGAAAGTTTAAGTGACGCCGTTAGGCTGCCGAATTTTTAAGGGATTCTTTCACCCTTCTCATTTTTCAAGTTCAATTTTCATGTCAAGTCTTTCAAGTTCCTTTTTATTATGTTGGGGTATGATCTCTATATCAATCATACTGATCTCTTATGATCATATGATGAGGGACCCTTTTTGATCTTGTCAAAAAAAATTTCTTTTGAAGTTAAGTGACGCCGTAAGGCTGCCGAATTTTCAGAAGAGAAATCTAATCTTTTTCCTTCCATGTTTTTCATTTCAAATGGTATGTCCCTAAAATTTCGTTACCATGTCCATATGTCCTTCTTATTCTTTCACCCTACTGTTTTATGGATCATTTATGAGTGGGTGACCCATGTCCCCTCTCATTTCAACGTTTTCTAAAACCCCGAAACTTAGCCGTTATGCTGCAGAATTTTCCCCTCAAAATGCCTCTCTCTTTTCTCAAAAATTATTTTATGTTATAAAGTGAATACTCAAAGCTCTTATTTCTACAAAGGTATTCACATATATATCAAAATGTTCCATTTTAAATTCTGGGATTTACATACATGAGACCCGCTTTCCCTTTCCGTGGGTTTAAAGTGACGTAAAGATCATGTCTTTAAAGCAGTTTTTAAAACGTTATGATTATGAAATGAAACCCATTTATTTTATGCTATGTGGGTTATTTATGAAATGTTTGATGATGATATATGTGGCTCACATGATAATAAGGCAAATTTAAGGGTGCGTCCTGATAGCGCTCTAATGCATTGGGTAATGATGTAACCACTAGAGATTACAATTTTCACGATACCTTGGTGAATAACCTTGGTAATTTTCAAATGACACCTTGGGGATGGACCTTGGTGATATGTTCATGATTGTCTATGTTAAATGATGTAGCCACATCTTCAAGTTATGAAAAATGTTATTTTTATTACGAAATGCCTCATGATTTCTTTCTTATGCCTTAATGTTCTTTTCATGTCCTTATTGAAGTATCTCAAGTTCACATGTAAAATGTTCCTCTTATTTCCCTTACTGGGCCTTCTGCTCACCCTTTCTTTTGATGTATGTCCCCAGGTTATGAGATGCAGTAATGAACCTAGAATGAACATAAGGAGATGCCTTGCAAGTGTTTAAGAAGAATGTTTTATGTTTTTTTTTATGTATTATGATCCTTGTTTCCAAGACACTAAACCTTAACGATCCTCAGATTTGTGTAATGTAATGAAAGTTTTTGTTATAAAATGGCGGGATGCCATAGTTGGTATCAAAGGATGGTTTAGTTATTTGTGGAAATTAGGATATAAAAACTTTAGGAAGAACCCTATAGAAAAGTTTAAATATAGGAAAACTTCCTGGTATTTTGGTAAGTATTAAGTAAGTGGTCTATCAAACAAATACATCCCTGTCTGGATACGAGCAGGTAGAGGCGGCTCTGGAACAGATGTACATAGGGGTAAAACCCGAAAACAACGCTTTGAGCTAGACTTGAATGGGAACTGGTGCACGATAACGGGCCTTGCTGCACTCTTGGTTACGACACTCCCGGGGGATATGTTTGGTTAATCACATGCTTTTTATGAATCATTATGAAGGAATTATAGAGAACTATAATTGTCTAAGCACGAAGTCTTAGTTAAAAGATTCATAAATGAAATAAGTTTCTCACTAAGGTTTTATTCTTTTAGAAAATGGCGGGCAATAGGAGAAATCGTGCCGATGGTGACCGAAATGCACCATGTGCTGACGGCCCTCCGATGGAAGCCGGAATGGAAACATTAATGCGGATGATGAACCAACTGACTCAAGTTATGAGTAATAACTTGAATCAAGCTGAGAGGCCGACCTCACCACGAAGGGAACAACTTTCTGTTGAGTCCTTCATGCGTCAACGACCGCCAACATTCAGTGGATCTACTGACCCATTGGTTGCGGAACAATGGATAAGCTCCATTGAAAAGATCTTTTCTGTACTTCATTGTTCGGAACAAGAAAAAGTCACCCTTGCTGTTTACCGCCTAGAGGGAGAAGCTGATCAGTGGTGGTCACTGATCAAAAACACGAATCCACGAGGAGAGATGGAAGCTATGGAGTGGGAAGAATTTCGGGGAATTTTCTTTAACAAGTATTTCCCTCGTTCCATGAGAACGAAAATGGAGAAAGAGTTTCTCGAGCTGAAGCAGAAGGAGAACGAATCTATCGGAAGCTATGAGATGAACTTCACAAGGCTTTCCCGTTATACCTCAAGCTTTGTCATGGACCCTAATGGGAAGGTTGATAGATTCTTTGGCGGACTACGACCACATCTGCGGAAGAATCTAGCCAACAGGGACTACGATAGCTATGAAGAAATAGTTCGAAGTGCTATGAAAGTTGAACTAGAGTTTGGAGAGACACAGTGGTCTCACAAATCTAATGAGAAGAAGAGATCTCTAGAACCAAGCCTGGGAAGAAGTTTTGATCAGGAAAGAGGTGGAAAGCATATGCAACATGCCACATGCAATAAATGTGGGAAGAAGCATCCGGGGAACTGCTTGATCGGAAGTGGAAAGTGCTATAGGTGTGGAAAAGAAGGCCATATTTCTCGGAATTGTCGTGGTGATGTGAAGCCTCAACTTCCCAACACTAACGACAGAGGAAAGATGGTTCTGGCCCTACCCGAAGTCACATGCTTCAAGTGTGGACAGCTTGGGCACTTTGCTAATCAATGTCCAAATCCGAGGGCGGTGGAGGGGAATCACCATCAACCTCAGCAGAGGCCAAGGGAGAAAGGTCGTGCTTTCGCTATCACAACAACTGAAGTCGAAGTTCCGAACGATGTGGTAGCAGGTACTCTTGTTGTCCTCTCAAAACTAGCAAGTGCTTTATTTGATTCTGGTTCTACGCATTCCTTTTTTTCTTCCAAGTTTGCAAAGAATATAGAATCAATCCCCGAATTGCTTGAGGTAGAGTTGTCAGTCAAGACTCCAAGTGGGATTATCCATGCATCAACAGTGTTTAGAGACTCTAGTGTTTACTTTGGTGAGAACAATCTTATCGCAAATCTAGTAGTCATTCCCATGATGGAATTTGACATTATACTAGGGATGGACTGGCTCTCAAAGTATAATGCTAAGATCAAATGCAGAAGTAAGGAAATCTCAGTAGTCTTGAATGAACGACCTAGAGTTATCTTCCGAGGAGAGATATCCCGAACTGATCCCTATCTAGAAGCACCTCCTATATCTTTCTTTATGGAGTTAATCGGTGATGAGGAAGAAGGGAAAGGGAGCATACAAATTGAAGATGTTCCGATTGTTCAAGAATACATGGATGTATTTCCTGAGGAGTTACCTGGACCTCCCCCAGAAAGAGAGGTAGAGTTCTCCATTGAACTCGTACCTGGGTCTCAACCGATATCAAAGACTCCGTATAGAATGGCAAATGTGGAGCTAGAGGAGCTAAAGAAACAACTCCAAGACTTGTTGGAGAAGGGGTTTATCCGACCGAGTGTGTCTCCTTGGGGAGCACCAGTTCTCTTTGTGAAGAAGAAGGATGGATCAATGCGGCTATGCATTGATTATAGAGAACTGAACGGGATCACAATGAAGAACAGATACCCTCTTCCAAGAATTGATGATTTATTTGACCAACTTCGTGGGGCTCAATTCTTCTCTAAGATTGACCTTCGATCTGGTTATCATCAACTGAGGGTGAAGAAGGAAGATATTCCAAAGACTGCCTTCTGATCAAGATATGGGCATTATGAGTTTACTGTTATGCCCTTCGGCTTGACTAATGCTCCTGCTATTTTCATGGATTTGATGAATAGAGTCTTTAAGGACTACCTTGATAACTTTGTGGTAGTTTTTATTGATGATATTTTGATATATTCAAAATGTCGGGAGGAGCATGAAGATCATCTGAGGGTTATTTTGAAAACTCTACGGAAGGAGAGGCTCTTTGGGAAGTTCAGCAAGTGTGAGTTTTGGTTACAACAAGTGGCTTTCTTGGGGCACATCGTAACCAATGAAGGAATCTCGGTTGACCCTGCAAAGACAATGGTTGTGGAGGAGTGGCCTCAACCCACAACAGTAACTGAGATTCGTAGTTTCCTTGGTTTAGCGGGATATTATAGGAGGTTTGTGAAAAACTTTTCACGGCTTTCTAATCCACTAACTAAGTTGACTCGAAAAGGGGTTAAGTTCATCTGGACAAAGGAATGCGAGGAAAGTTTCCATGAGCTGAAGAAGAGATTGGTTACTGCACAGGTGTTAACACTACCCTCTATCGGAGAAGGATTCGTTATTTTTAGCGATGCATCTCTGAAAGGGCTTGGGTGTGTCCTCATGCAAAATGACAAAGTAATTGCTTATGCATCTCGACAGTTGAAGATTCATGAGCAGAATTATCCTACGCATGATCTAGAGCTGGCGGCAGTTGTTTTTGCTCTAATGATATGGAGGCACTATCTTTATGGGGAGAAATGTGATATATACACTGACCACCAAAGTCTAAAGTATATTTTCACTCAGAAAGAATTGAACATGAGACAAAGGAGATGGTTGGAGCTTATTAAATACTATGATTGTTCAATTCATTATCACCCTGGAAGAGCAAACAAAGTCGCGGATGCGTTAAGCAGGAAAGATCCTGTTGTTCTGGCAACAATGAGGATCCTGGGAGATCCCTTGATTAAAGATCTAGTAAAACTGGACATGGGAATTATAAGGAAAGGGACATCATCAACCCTATCCCAAATGATTTCTCAACCTTCATTACTAGAGAAGATCAAGAAGGCTCAAAAAGAAGATCCTTTGCTGCAGGAGAAGTTCGAGGCTGTAAAGGATGGGAAGTTCCCTGATTTCAATATTGATCAAGAAGGTGTATTGAAATTTCGTACAAGACTATGTGTTCCATCTATTCCGGAGATAAAGAAAGAACCGATGGATGAAGCTCATAGCTATAATTTCTCTATACATCCGGGAAGCACTAAGATGTATAGAGACCTTCGTGATCATTATTGGTGGGATAACATGAAGAGGGAGATTGCCGATTACACTACAAGGTGCCTGGTGTGTCAGCAAGTAAAGGCAGAAAGACAACGTCCTAAGGGGGTATTACAACCGCTACCCATACCAGTATGGAAGTGGGATAATATCACCATGGACTTTGTAACTGGTCTCCCGAAAACATCCAAAGGAAACAATGTGATATGGGTTATTGTGGACCGTCTCACCAAGACAGCCCATTTTATCTCTATTCGGGAAGATTTCTCTCTGGATAAGCTTGCCAAGATATACGTGAAGGAAGTGGTAAGGCTGCATGGGGTACCACTATCCATCGTATCTGATCGTGACCCAAGATTCACATCAAAATTCTGGAGAAGTCTTCAGCATGCTCTGAATACTGAATTGAATTTTAGTACGGCCTATCATCCTCAAACTGATGGCCAATCTGAAAGGACTATTCAGACACTTGAAGACATGTTGAGATTATGCTCAATGGAATTTAAAGGTGGATGGGATCAACACCTCCCATTAGTGGAGTTCTCTTATAACAACAGCTTCCATGCGAGTATTCAGATGGCACCCTATGAAGCTCTGTATGGAAAGCGGTGTAGAACTCCTACTTGTTGGGATGAAACTGGTGAGAGGAAGCTTCTTGGGCCTGATCTCGTGCAAGAGATGATAGAACAGGTTCATGCCATTCAACAACACATAATGGCAGCTCAGAGTCGGCAGAAGAGCTATGCTGACAATCGTCGAAGGGACTTGGAGTTTGGTGTTGGTGACAAAGTCTTCTTTCGAATTTCTCCATGGAAGAGAGTCATGCGGTTTGGGAAGAAAGGGAAGCTCAGCCCTAGGTACATTGGCCCCTATGAAATCCTTGATCTCATAGGAGCAGTGGCCTATCGTCTAGCACTTCCACCGAACCTAGCTCAAGTGCATGATGTCTTCCATGTATCTCTCTTGAGGAAGTACATACCCGACCCTTCGCATGTACTGAACCCAGAGGTGGTACAACTTGAACATGACCTCTCTTATGAGGAGCAGCCAGTAGAGATCTTGGACCGTAGAGACAAGGTCCTACGAAACAAGACTACCCACCTTGTGAAAGTGTTGTGGAGGAATCATAAATATGAAGAGGCGACTTGGGAGCCTGAGGAAACAATGAAGCAAAAGTACCCTCACCTTTTCGACTAGGCCTCAAGTGTAAATTTCGGGGACGAAATTTCTTAAGGGGGGAAGAATGTAACGACCCAATCATTTTGAGTAGTATATTAACTTACTCTTATTTGTTTAATAAGATGTTAATGGTTAATGCAGAAAGAGGAGTCGATGGCTTCATCCAGTAGACTCAACCCTTATGAAGCCCACTTATCAGAGCTTGGGAAGGAGGTAGCATCTGTGGGCTTCGCTTTGGACCAAGCCCAAGCCGAGCTCCAGCGTGTCAAGCTTGAACGAAAACGCTTGCAGGAGAAGTTCAAGTTAGTGGGGATTGCTACTAGGGCAATGTTATCTGAGACTCCCTCAGATTCTCTCACCATAGCACACCTTACACTTAGGTCTTATGCCAGTGTTATAAGGGGCTATGTGATGAGACCCTAGTTTCCTTGTGTAATCCTTTCGGGTGAATAAATTGAGATTTCTTCCTTTAGTGATGTTTGTGAAATTTAAAATGTCTAGATAATTTTAGAATGTATTTTATTGATGAATTTTGAAAAAGGGATATTTTGAAATATTTATGTAAACCCTAAATAACTAATGATGTGTAATGATTTTCAAAAAATGGTCTTCTACAAAAGTCTTCATTAAGGAATTTGGAGTCTAATAAGATCAACTTAATTTTTGATGAATAGTAAATTATGAATAGTGATTTTACGCTTAGGATTAGTAATGTGACCAAATGGATTAGTAATTTTCACTTAAAGAAAGTTTTAATATAATTTAGACACCTTGGTTAAGTAATGTGATTCAATAAAATGGGTAAATAACGGTTTCATAAATTATTAATCAAGTATTAGTTTTTTTTCGGATAAATAGTGTTTTTTAATTAAAAATTTAATTAAAAATAATTAGAAAATTATTTTTATAAAAATGACTTTATTTTTGAACTCAGAGCATCGATATTATGTTAAGGTAATTTTTGGGGATTTTTCGGGAAAAATGAATTTTCGATGAATAGTGTTTTTATTTAAAAATTAAATTAAAAATATTTAGAAAAATATTTTTATAAAATGTATTTTATTTTTGAAATCAGAGCATTGATATTTGGTTAAGGTGAAATTTTGGGATTATTCTGAGAAAGTTGAAATTTTCAGTGAATTAAAAAAATACCGTTTTAGGGTTTCGGTATGTTTAATGACATCATAATGTTGTCATGATTATGTCATGAGATATTTTGAGGGTTGGCCGGCCAAGGGTGATGAATTATTGTTTTAGGGGCCCCATGTGGCCTAACTCCATGATAAATGCCAAGGGAGAGCCCATGGGTTTGAGAAAAGCACATGTGAGGTGTCCTTTGGCCATTAATGCTTTGTCCCCTCACTTTCCCTATAAATACCCACCCTTTCCTCCCTTGGTTTTCACTCCCAACTCTTCCCCAACGAAGTTCTGGTCTTCTTACCTTCCAAACAGTCCTCCCAAGGTTCCCCCAAGCCCTCAAGGTCCAATCCTTTGAGTTTCAAGAGTCACGTTTTAAGGTAAGGGATCCGACCCCTCTCTTTCTTTTCATGAAATCTCTTTTATGTCATTCCTATTATGCTCCATGTTTTTATGTGAGAGGATGTTCCTTTATATTCCTCTTACTGCCCTTTCATGTTTATATGATGAGATATCCCCTCTTACTCTCATCATTTCGTTTTATGAAAGTTTAAGTGACGCCGTTAGGCTGCCGAATTTTTAAGGGATTCTTTCACCCTTCTCATTTTTCAAGTTCAATTTTCATGTCAAGTCTTTCAAGTTCCTTTTTATTATGTTGGGGTATGATCTCTATATCAATCATACTGATCTCTTATGATCATATGATGAGGGACCCTTATTGATCTTGTCAAAACATTTTCTTTTGAAGTTAAGTGACGCCGTAAGGCTGCCGAATTTTCATAAGAGAAATCTAATCTTTTTCCTTCCATGTTTTTCATTTCAAATGGTATGTCCCTAAAATTTCGTTACCATGTCCATATGTCCTTCTTATTCTTTCACCCTACTGTTTTATGGATCATTTATGAGTGGGTGACCCATGTCCCCTCTCATTTCAACGTTTTCTAAAACCCCGAAACTTAGCCGTTATGCTGCAGAATTTTCCCCTCAAAATGCCTCTCTCTTTTCTCAAAAATTATTTTATGTTATAAAGTGAATACTCAAAGCTCTTATTTCTACAAAGGTATTCACATATATATCAAAATTTTCCATTTTAAATTCTGGGATTTACATACATGAGACCCGCTTTCCCTTTCCGTGGGTTTAAAGTGACGTAAAGATCATGTCTTTAAAGCAGTTTTTAAAACGTTATGATTATGAAATGAAACCCATTTATTTTATGCTATGTGGGTTATTTATGAAATGTTTGATGATGATATATGTGGCTCACATGATAATAAGGCAAATTTAAGGGTGCGCCTTGATAGCGCTCCAATGCATTGGGTAATGATGTAACCACTAGAGATTACAATTTTCACGATACCTTGGTGAATAACCTTGGTAATTTTCAAATGACACCTTGGGGATGGACCTTGGTGATATGTTCATGATTGTCTATGTTAAATGATGTAACCACATCTTCAAGTTATGAAAAATGTTATTTTTATTATGAAATGCCTCATGATTTCTTTCTTATGCATTAATGTTCTTTTCATGTCCTTATTGAAGTATCTCAAGTTCACATGTAAAATGTTCCTCTTATTTCCCTTACTGGGCCTTCTGCTCACCCTTTCTTTTGATGTATGTCCCCAGGTTATGAGATGCAGTAATGAACCTAGAATGAACATAAGGAGATGCCTTGCAAGTGTTTATGAAGAATGTTTTATGTTTTTTTATGTATTATGATCCTTGTTTCCAAGACACTAAACCTTAACGATCCTCAAATTTGTGTAATGTAATGAAAGTTTTTGTTATAAAATGGCGGGATGCCATACTACCATCAATTTTTAGCTTTTTTCACATTTCACTGACCTACCCATAGCCTCAGTGTCATTAGAACCCAATTGATGAAGACCAAATGATTAGTTTGTATTTTTAATTACAACGTATAGATGATATAACCAATTTAATCCTATGGTTAGAAGCACATACCCAGGGTTTGATCATAACTTCAGTTTCATTTTACCCTAAGTGATGAGAGAAAAATAATTGTGTGGTACAAGGAAAATGGGTATAAAATTCATGTAATAGCTAAGAGATTGTAATTAAATTATTATAATATGTTTAATGAACTGATCTATGAGGCATGACTGATTTTCTCTATAGTGATAACACTGAAAAATAATATTTTTTGTTTACACTTTGTTTTATTTACCCAAACATAATGATTTTTTCTTACTTTAATAAATGATATTTCTTGTGAAATAATTTTTGATACTTTTTTTCATGAGGATGAGAAATTGTTCTTGTTTGGGGGAATTTAATAAGATGAAATAATATATAATTTTTTATGTCAATTTAGTTAGTATTAACAATGATTTATTCAATAAATCACTCTGTATGTGTCGATTTCTGCAGAAATTACGCTTCCAATGATTAAAAGGATAAAATGTAGAAATATATCAAAATTTCATATTTCAAATTTTGAAACATCTTTACACAACATGTAATATAGTTTCATCACATGATGCATCTCGTGAAGCCTATTATGATTTAAGTCATAAAAAATGTAAGTAGAGAATCCATTTCATGTCATGATAGGTTGATACATGTCGTGAAAGAGTAGAACACAATTACCACTATACAGATAAGGATTGAATGAATGTACACATTTTGAGTCTCTAATTCCTGATGTGAAATGAGTACAATGTTCCAAATCTAAGGTGAGATATGCATGAGATACGTATAGCTTCAAATGCCTATGAGGGAAAGCACAGATCGCCAATACATGATGTGAATCCCCATTAAATGACATGAAATATTTCCTCTCAAAATATAGTAGTAGGGAATCATTTTTTATGGATATCTATAGAGGAAAAAATTTCTTCGAATATTCATCTCTTGTTGCCTCCAACTAAAAATCTAAATTTCTTAGTTTCTCTTTATTATTTTAATTTAATACGAGCATCATGAGTTGTTTTCAATCCGAAATCTTTGTCCCTTTTCACATCATCGAATTTCAATATAGTATTTTTATGAACACCTTCTTTAATTCATTACTACTCTTATTTCATGTAAGTAGTTTAATAATGTGTTTTTTAATCAAATTGTTTGTAATTTAATTCTTGAACATAAACCTTCCATTTTTATCAATAATTTAAATTCATTTTTTTGGAATGTTTAGGATGATTTCAATTCATTATTTACAGTGTGTTCAATGCTAGGATGAGTGGATAAACCACATTGGGTTGGGATTGAGAGTAGGCGTATCTTATTTCAATAAATATTTGATTCTTAACTTGGTAACCTTAAGGGTTAGTAATCATGATAAATTATTTTTTTTAATTAAATTCATTTAAACATCCTTGACTATGGGATATTTGAGTGAAGGAACATATATTGGTTGTAGAATATTAGGTTTTGACCAGTAGCCAAAAATACATTCTACCTTAGAATCAAAGCTTAATGTATCTCGGTTGTTACTATTTCCAGATTAAGGAATAGTTACCTATTAGGTAAAACTAGTTGGTTTTACCAAGGTTATCTAGAGACCTCCACTTGCTTCAAAGCTTGAACATTTATATCCTACCAAGCTATAAACAGAATCAACATGTCTATAAATCCTGGAAATTTATCTTGATCCCTCTCTTATACCTATCTTAAATAGTCAACCCTCTTGAAATATTTTTCCCAAAATGAACCAATTTGAAACGAATCCTAAAAAAAAGATCCCAATAAATAGGATTCTAGTTCCACCTTAATTAGTAGTGGGATCAACCCTAGCCATTTACTATAATACACCCCAGTAGCAAGTGAAGATTGGGAAATAATGAAATTAAATTCTGACCACAAACCCCATGAATTGAACTACACATGGGGGTGCATCAAACAACCAATGAGACCTGAAACATATAGTTTTTATTTTGGTAGTTCAGTCCTCATGATCTCATATACAGAAGATCAATAACTGAGTACTTCATGAGAAATGTCTCAATGATTATGATCCCATGACACCAGATATTCAATCAACATTTGTTTCTTTCTAGTATGATTTATCTGGACCATATGATATATATTTTTGAATATTGTCGTAGTATCTCGAGGTTATCTTAATAGTTAGGAACTAATATAAACATTTAATATGAAAAATAATATATGAAAATCAAAATGTAAAAAATGATGCAAAAGTACCAACACTATTATTATAATAATAAACATATGCATATATAATCCTTTTACATGTAATGGTAATTAATTACATAATGGGGTTAGATCATGGTAACCCCCTCACAACACTCCAAATTTCACTAGATCCAACATCTAACAATTCTCAATCTTCTAGAACTCACATGAGTATCATGCATCTATTGACATATATATTTTTTCCAGGGGTCTTCCACATTATCCTATATGGATACTCTTCTAACCAAGATGTAACCAATACTAGTAAAATCCCTCAATAGATGAAACTATTGGAGTATATTATTTTTCCTCTACTGTGACCTGGTCTCCTAGGAAAGAACCATTTCCACATTATTTTCAGAGTTTATTATTAATGATGTAAAATTTTTGGTCAAACACAGGATAAAACAGAGGGGATAATATCAAAAATTATTCCTTAGTAGCATCATATATCGATATATTCTCAGAGTCATCTATAGACTCATTAACTATGGACTACTTCAAGGTCCTCCATCTCACTACATCAACATTAATGAAAAATAAATAGCCTAAATGAAATTTCAAATAATATTATCTATCTAAAATCTAGAATTATATTATCAACTCAAAACTATCTCCTCATATACTCCATAATATAGTAATATTTCCTCTATATATATTAATTTCTTTAGGATATTTTTTACATCTATCCAATGTATCTCTTTAGGATTGGCTTGTTATCAACCAACCTTTCCTATAAAAAGGAAACCTCAAAACTAGTTCATAGCATGACATAAATGATATATCCCACTATTGAATCAAAAGGGATTGTAGTCATTCATTCAATATTCTCTTATGGTTATGGAAATATCTTCTTATAGAGATTAATTCCATGGAGAATAAGCAACAATCATCTCTTTGATTGTTCAATATTATACCTTTTGAGTACCTTGTCAACATATTTACTTTGACATAGCTCATGTATCCTCTAAAACCAATCTCGAGAGATCTTGATGCATAGAATATAGGCATCTTAGAAAAATCATTTCATAGATAATATTTCATCTATCAATTTCTTCAATAAATTTAAAACCATCAATTCGACTCCCAATTATAATAGTTCTTCAATATATAACACTATAAAAAAATATAACATATTATAACCATCTTATAGACACATGGTGGACTTTAATTCTTAATAAAACTATATTATTTTTTAGCCTCATCAAAATAAATTCTCCAATATCATGATGTATGCTTCAATCCATAAATGGATCTATATAGATTTAATAGTTTACTATAACTCATTTAAATAATAAACCCTTCGAGTTGTGTCATATAGATGTCATCGACTAACATCACATATTGAAAATAAATTTTGAAATAATTTTCCAAAATTTCATAATCATGGAAGGTTGTTATTACATGTAATATTGTAATGGATTTTGGCATTGCAATAGGAGGGAAGGATTCATCATACATTGTTCCTTAACATTGACCAAAACCCTTCACTACAATCCATACCTTATAGGTTCCTACTAGCCAATCCATGTCTAAATTTTTCTTGAATAATGATTTTCAAAAAAAATAGATTTTACATTAGCTGGTGGCTATATAAAAATCCATTCATTATTTTCGTATGTGGAATCTATTTTTGAATTATTGGATTTATTCCATTTTGATTCATCCATTCCATATTATTATTCCATATAGGTTATATATTGATCATTTTATATAATTAATGTGTAACCAAACTTGGTGAAAACAAAACCATATATTTTTTATTCTATAACCTCTCTAGTAGATCTATTGGGTACTTGTGTTTTGAGATCATCGTTATCTCCCACTATATATTGGGGATATTTTCTTTTACCCAAAATTGTGAATTTGAAGCATTAATATCATCAAATTTAATAAAAATCCCACTTATTTCATTTGGAAATGTGTTTCGTTTATATAAATTTATCATGTCTTTCTATAATCACCTTACTATATGAATGGTGATATAGGTTGTATCCATTAGTCTCCTAAGGATAACCTATAAAGAGATAATTTTTACTCTATGAAGCTAATTTGATAGAAGGTATATTCTTAAAAAAATCATCACATCAACATACTTGTACGTAGGATAGAATTGATTTCCTTCCAATCCACAACTCATATGGTATCCCATATATTGATTTAGATGGTACTTAGTTTAGTGTATATACTACAAACTATAGTGTTTGTACCCAAAAGGATATTGGTATAGTTGCATGACTCAACATTAATCTGACAATGTCAATCAGGGTTCAATTCCTCTTTTCAAAAAACACTATTCTAATGAGGTGTATACGGAGGAGTGAGTTGGGAAACTAATCCATGCGCCTTTAAAAAATGATGTATACATGGTTAATATATTATCCACCATGATCTGAGTGGAATTACTTAAAATTTTACCAATTTTATTATCTACTATATTATGATATTCCATAAACATGATATAAGAATTTGACATATACCTCGTTAAGAAAATATTTTCTTATATACTATAGACATCAATAAAAGTATTGAAGTAAGAAAAACCATCCCCCACCTCTTTTGGAAATAGACCACATACAAAAGTACGATACAATTCCAATGATTCGTTAGATTTTTTCCTTCCCCACTGAATGGTAAATTTTTCATTTTAATATGAACAAATTCTGACATTAATCAAATGGTTTTAATTTAATAGATCCGAAATACCCTACTGAAATAATTTTCTTACATTTTTCTCATTCACATGACCATGTATAAAGTTTCATAGTTGGGTACGATATGAGTCATTCTCAGTATAATTGTCATTGATTTCCAAAACTAGATTTTATAGTTCAAGAATATATGACCCATATTTAAGATGTTCTATTACATAACATATGCTATCCAAATACATAAGACAAAAATTATTTAAAAACATGAATTAAAATCCCATAGTGTATAAAACTGACACTGGTATTATGTTTCCAGTTACATATGATACATAATAACAATTATTTAGTGTAGGAACCATTACACATAGAAATTTGAGAAAACAATATCCAATTAATAAGACTACTAGTCTCACACCGTTTTATTCTACGAGATCTTGTTAACCATATGAAATTTTCATGAATCTATTTGGTTTCTATATATAAATAAAAATGGGTAATCTAAATGAAGAAGAAAATACCCAAATTATTGAAATCAATAGATTTCATCCATTGACAAATATACCTAATACATAAGAATTAAATTTTTTCTTCATCCCATATGTGAAATTATTCTTGTAGTGGCCTTTCCATCCACATGAAATGTAGATTGTCTTCTTCACATTAATATCCTATGTGGTTTTGTCCTTTTGGGAGCTGGATCAATGTCATTGAGTTAGACTCATACCTTGACAATTTTCCTTGAATTTCCTCCTCTTATTCACCATAAGCACCAAATATTTGAAAATATACATTTCCTAATTATCATAGAAAACTAAATACAATAAAAAAGATATTTAATTATTTATAATATTTATATTATAATTAATAATCAATTTCAAGAAACAGTGCGGTAGAGAGGAATGAATGAGATCATGTTATAGTTCTTTGTTCAATTAGAACCTAAGGGTCTGTAGTACCTCAATGTGCCCAATTATCTTCATTACATGAGGAACATCATGATTCCCTTCCAGTAGTTTTCATCTATATATAGATAAATTGATATCTCATATCAATCTTTTTTAGAACTCTCATGGTACAATTCTAAGATATAATACATCATTTGGAATGACTCTTTTTCCTCATGCATTTTCAATTGATCCCTAGATATTGATGACAACTTGAGAACTACCTATTATGTGCATAATCTAAAATCTTAATTTATTTTGATTTATCGTAATTTATTTCTCTTTAAGGAGGATAAAAAATAATGGAGAATTAAATCACATAAATTATCTTCTCTTGGGGTAGTAATATAAGCAAGTGCCTACACCACTATTGGATTTTATGGATAGTTTGTATATTCTACTCATCCAAAATTGTTTGCAGTGAAATAGAATTTTTGGTGGTTTAAATTTGATCTAAAACATTATAAATTAGCATATAAATAATTTATCATGATTACTAAGTGTAATCTTTATATTATTAATTTTAAATGTCTCACACTATTTAATAAAATCCTAGTAGCCCTCAACTACTATATACAGAACACTCTATCTCTTTAGTATTCTAGTATAATGGATCCTTTAAACATACTCAATTGCCCATGATATAGAATCAACAGTAGTTTAAGTGTCTATGGTAGGATTTTGAATTTTCAAACATATTAAATCATGGATAATTGATATATTAATAGGATTCCCTTATTCTGTAATGAATTTCATTTCATTTCTCTAAACTTTGCCTCCAATGTTGAAACAAGCTAGCTATGGATACTCTTTTGCTTCTAAACTTAGTTAATTAGACCAACCAGCCTTATATGAACTCCCTAGTAGTAAGATTAACCCTCAAATAGATCTTAATATAACCAGAAAAAAATCAATTATATGAAATTTCAAGTGATATAAGTAATTTGAAGAATTGATATTTTCAATGCGGAATTTGAAAATTTAATATCTGTGAATAAAATGAATTTTTATTTAACATGTTTACCTCTATGATCACACTAAATATATTCCAATATATTCAAAAAGGAAAAATTCACCACACATTTTTATGTAATCTTTTTATGGTTTTCATTCTTATTCTATGTGATCACACATAATAAATACGCATTCAAAAAAAAACAAACCATGATTAGCATAAAATAAAAAATAACTAATCATTTGATCATGAGATATTAAATATTGGTTAATAAATTAATAAATTAATGGATTAACTGATATACTAAGGTATTTCCATAATTCAATATGTTACATTAATTTCAATTCCCTCCCGTGTTGTTAACTTATTTGGTTTACAATAGCACTCAACTTGAACCGCATCACCAATAACTCCTATGTTAATTACAATGAATGCTAACATGAATGTGAGGGAAACTGAAGGTGAAAAAAAATTCTTAACTAAAATGTGGAAATGAAGTCTCTTTAAAAATTAATTATGTATGCATGATGCACAAATCATGACAAAATAACTAATAAATTCTAAAACATAAAATAAATAATTAAACTAAATAAATAATAAACCAAATTGACATGGGATATTATTGGAACATGATAAATCAACATGTAATTGTATTATTTATGATATATTAAATTTTCTAGAATTCATCATGTGGGAATTTTTAAATTTTTGACTTTCATTAAAATTACGTTAAATAATTATTGATACATCCCACAACACTAGGAATAGTATTATTAAATACCAAACAAAATTAAATTAAATTTATGAAATTATTTCATATTTTTTATGGTTTATTTGGATATATAGTACATCTTGGTTAATTAATTTATGGATAATAATTTGATTGAAGAGTGGGTCTGGTTGAACCCAAACTATACAGGTCTGACCAAAGTTATATTTGAGCATCCATTTAAAGGACAACTAATATATATATATTTGTATAATAATAATTTAAAAGGGAAAATAGGGTGTGGGTCCAAATATATATATATATATATATATTGATAAAAAAATTCCATGGGAAGCATTTTCACGTTATGTAAATCAATAATTCAAGGTATGCATTTTCTATTTTTTAAAATCAGGATTCTAAGGGAATCATATTTATTATTTTTAAACAAACATCCAGTGAAAGTATTGTCTTCACTTTCCATTTTGTGGTTTTTGTAAAATATATTATGCTTTCATTGTAATCTTGTATTTCCTACAGACTACCCCAACCATCAATAAATATATCTTTTTAAAACACAGTATACTCACATCATGATTTGGCCAGAAATCTATGAAACTTTTCATAGATAATGAAAATAAAGAAATTAAAAAATATATTTCGTCCACAATTATTTTGAAAAACCCATTGATATTCAATTAGAAATATCATGGAGATAAGAACTCAGATTAGCATGGAATCAGATGAGTTGTGAATGTATTGAAACACCCCTTCTAAATCTTATAATATTTAATAAACATTTTAATGTTTTTGAGTTTAAAAATTATATGTTCCCTCTAATACCAATTGATTTATCCTAGTTAGAGAGAATGAATGAAATATGAATATGTTATATTTTGGGTTTTACATTCCTTTTAAAATCACTGAATCCAAAACCCCCCTTAAATAGATCAGTTCGTGGATCGTTTTTAATTCATTGTAATCATAAAAAATAATATAGAATGAATGCATAAACAATACCTTATTCGTGTGAAGTTGATGATTTGATTCACTTTATGTGAGTGTGATGTGGCTCAATGGTGACATTATAGGCATACTCTTGCTCATCCACACCTAATAAAGATCTCTTAGATTTTATATCTATAAATCATGGGTGTTATCACTGAAAATCAAGACGTCTCTTCAATTGTGTACAGAAAGCATACTTATTTCAAAAGACACTCTCGAGCAGACATTGTTATTTCTTTAGAATCAATATCTAAGAACGTTATAGGATAATAGGGGAGTGATTGTCTAACTTAATTTATCCAAATTATGGATCTTACTATTCCTGAGTCTAAAATTAGTTAGTATTCCTAAGTTATATTTTCCAAAATTTCACATTAGTCCTTGGAATGTAATAACCTTCGTTCTACAAATTTGTGCATTCGTATTACCTTAGAAACATTTCATAAATGTCAAAAATATTTTATCACCCATTTTTAACACATTAAAATGTTACATGAATAAATAAGAACCACTATCGATGCCCATAATCTCTTCAAATAATTTAACGATCCATGATCTTGTCATAATCAATAAAAAAATTATATTTTATCATTTTCACTTTTATGAGCGACCAATTTGTCAATAAAATGTGAAATAAATTCCATCATTATTATTATTAACATAAATAATATTATTGAATTATTTTACTTGAAATCAATCACACTCAGATGTTTACTGGACCCCACACATAGGAAAAACTTCATCCTAAAAACATATTCATATGAATAGGTGGAACTAGTGGATACACTTATTGTGTGACCCTATAGTTCGTTATCTCACAAATAGTGAGTCCAACCCATAGACCAATAGAAGAGTCTAGAAAACCATCCCAGACCAAAAGGAAAAAAATAATATTATAGGTCAACTACCTCATATAAAAACATTATATGTAATTAAATATTCTTTTTCTTGAGATATCTCATAAATAAGGATGCACACTTGTGTCACCATCCCTTAAGTGATTAATATATTTTGGGACCTTATAGGATTAACTTACCTACTTCTACCATGACTAGTTTTTTAATTAATTTTATACCATCCTATTCAACATGGTCCAATAAGATATATCTTCCTAAACTCAAGATTGAATAATTGTATATTGATCATCCCACCAATACCACACCACCAAAGAAGCACCCAACACAAGAAACCTCTTTGTAACTTCTATTTCATGGTTTTTTCTTTGCATCATAGCATGTTATCAAATGATAATATTTATAATGATCAACTATATGAAGACCAATACACATGTTAGTAGATAGTAAAATCTAATTACACAAAAACCATGTGGTGTTCCTATTGATGGGCCATTTGTCAGGATATCATCTATATAAGATCAAAAAGTTAAAACATCATCTGAAGAATTACCAATTCTTAATGACCAAAAAAACCTGATAGATAAACATCATATGTGTCACATAAAAATGATTTATCAAGACCATAAGATATATATTTGAAATTTATATCAAATTTTATTGAGTTTCTCAAAATATATTGGAACTACTATAAACTTGTGATACGGCATGTAATAATAGGAAATACCATATAAAAAGTTTATTTATAAAGATCAACACTATTATGGTAAGAATAAAATTATGTATATATAAATCATTATACATATAATGGTAATAAATTTAAATAACGGAGTTGGGTCTAGGGAACCTACTCACAACATGTTAGTGTGAATACTTCTCCTTGAATTTTATTCTCAAATATTTTTATGAGTTAGAAAAATATTTGAAATCCATTCCCATCAAACAATAACTGAATGTAATTTTTCCTCCCATATTTAGTGGTATTGTAATCTCTTTCAACATATTATTAATAGTTTCTACACTTTATTGAGAGATAATATTGTTTTTTGTGCATAAAAAAAATTTATTTTATACTTTCAAATCATTGGAGTTCCTAAAATGGTTTTGATATGATTATGTAATTTAATTGTTAGTACAAATTTTATCTTAAGAGCTACATTATACCGCAATCCATGTTATACCTTTGTATAAATGAATTTAATTATAGGTTTAAGTGATATGAAAATATTATTTTTCTTTACCTATATTAACTCATAATATTTTATCAGGGATATTTCTTGTTTGAGAGTGGGAGAAAGGCCTTTTGCGTGTGTTCTTTCGGATGTTTCTCATTATTGTGTGTGGGATGTATGTTTCATTATTTTTTTATAAAATAGTGAGTGAAATAGTAATGAGTCAATATTAATTTTTTAATTTGTAAAATACCATTATTCCATGAAGAATAAAAAATAGAATAAAATCATGGGATGTTTTTTGGTAAGTAAAAAGTAACCATTACAAAAATGATGGCATTAACATCATATGGGGTTAGGTAGAGGTTATGAGATCTATTCTATGTGAAACTGTTCTAAAAAAAGTAAATTATATTTAATTATTCAATGATATTATATAATTTTTATCCATAATATTTCTCTCTCATCTAATATTTCATGAAAAAAATTACAAAATGAATATTAAAAAAATGGAGGATAGAGATGAAATCATTCATTGTACCCAAATCCTAACTCATGTCCCAAGAAAAAAGAGTAGTTTTAATTTCTCATATAAGGCTATTTTAATTAGGAATATTTTCCAATATTTTCATTTTAATATTCTTGCATTAATAATTAAATGTTAAACCTTTCTTTTGAGACTCATTTTATTCATTTCCCATCTACCTTAATAAATATGGAAATTTGAACCTTAATGAAAAGAACTCATTATTGAAAATATTATTATGTCTCTTGTTATGGATAGATTATAATTATCACATTCCTATGGTTACACTTTCACTTTCCAGGCATGAGTATAACATGATATAATTTCTCTTGAGTGAAGAGTGATGTGAATTTCAATGTTTTTAGTTTTGATTGGGAAATGTTTGGGTTATTTTGGATAAATGAATATAAATGTGAATGAAAAAATTAAAAGGAAATATTTTTCATATATGGGATCTGTTAAATTTTATGTTTGGAAAAGTTCATTTTAATTTTTTCTCATTATTGTTTCTTACATGATATTGAAAAATATATTATTAAATTTTTTCCTAGGAGTAAAAAAATTGATATTGTGGGGAGTTTAAAAACAAAATTGTTTTTAAATATATTATTTAAATTATTTTAATAAATTAACCCAAACTGTTCATTATTATAATTTTTAATCAGAAAAAAAAAATTGGGCATGAAGTTGATATTTTCCTGGAAATTATATTTTTACTTTTTTAACAGGACTCAAGTAATTTTATCATAAAATATTTTCTGTGATAAATATTTTCATGAATATTTTTTATAGGATTAAAAATTATTTTTCCAACTTTTTTCATTGGAATAATAAACACAAGATCCACCATTTTATGGGTGAGAAACAATGATGATGTAAAGGTTGATGTGGATACGACTGGATGGATCCGACCACAATAATTCATCCAAAACATATTTTACCTTAACTGGATGTGTTTTAATGATTGAAATATTTTAAAAGAATTTATCTTAAGAATATTTTTGAACCTTCTAAACATTGGGTTCACATTTAACTTGGTCAAAATTTGTGTGATGTTAGTCCATCTAGATTTGATGAATATATTAGGATGAAACTATTTTCATTTATCATATGACAATATCTCATTAAATATGTAGCTAGTAAAGCTATAATATTATGGGTGAATATAAAAATATTTTAAATTTTTTAATGAAGTATATAATAAAATATATAACCATTATATAAAACAACCAAGAATCGATTTTTTTCATTAAATATAGACTATTTTTAGAGATATAATAAATTTATTAAATTATTCTTCCATAAAATCTTTAAAACATATCCATAAAAGCTTGATTTTTTAGGGAGTAAATATGAGACATGTTAGAAAAACATTCATGAAGACCACATTTCCACACTTTACATTTTATTGGGTAAAAAAGTCATGAATTTAAGGATGATAGAATTGGAATAATTATTTTCAACCCCCTTTCCTATAAATATGTACCTCCTATTTCATTGAAAACATAAATATTTTTAGTGATCCATTTCATGGAATATGTTTGAGGTTTTTATACTATAATTTTTATTTTAATGAATATGATATATTAGTTTCCATTTTTCCTTCTCCTTTACTTTATTTTCACATTTTTTGTTTCCCTCCACTATGGTAATTCTCAACTCCATGAAAATGGATAACTAATTTCATCACTTGTTCTAGGGAGGGAGTGGTGGATGAATATGTTTGTTTCATATATATGATTCTAATTATTTTATTCAATCAATTATATTTTTAGTTAAATTGGACCTCCTGTAGGTTTTACCTCACATTTTATAATATGATATTCCTCTTCTCATTCACATTTATTCCTCACATTTGTTACTCATAATGCTATATGAAGATGGTCGATGTAGAATTGTATTGATTATATGAGTAATATTATTCATCATTTAAATCTTCAGTGAGGGTAATAAAAAATTAAATCAGAGTGTGTGGATTGATAGGGTTGATCTCAACATTATAAAATTTATTAAAAAATTAAACTTTTAAATAACATTTATAGTATCATCGAGATATACAATGAACAACACATTTTTTATTTTTAATGAATTTCATTATGTTTTATTTTCATTAATATTTATTTTACTCATTATATATATATATCAAACAAATTTTCAAAACCACTAACTATAATAGTATGAAATTTTGTCTTATATAAGTTTATTTTCAAATAGAGGATAGATTAATTTCAAGCATGTGAGTATCCTCTTCATTATATTGGTCATAGGGTGTACATTATACTATATTATTTGGAAAATAAAAATATATTGATGTAGGATTCACAATAAATACAATGACTTTGAGGGTTTTTTCAATGTCATTAATACTTAATCCTTTCTCAAATTGTGTGGAAGAAGTGATGGATCAACTAGGATTAGATTATTCATATTGCAGTGTATGATTCCTGAAATATATACTGTAAGAATAAGAATCTACATAGGTATAGAGGATAGGTCCTCAATCACTCAATTTTTCTAACATATATCTTATCTCATATCAGAAGGGAAGCCTCAAATAACTCCATTTGGGAGCTCAATATAGTGACCTAGGATTCACATACATGGATATTAAATCATATCAGATGAATATTCAGAATAATACAACGATAAATGCTCAAGGACTGTAATAGTTTAGTATCATTGGAAGTATGGAACGCATTATTATAGTTTAATGGATGATATTCAACATTTATCATCAAAATACCCCCATTTTTAATACTAATTAAATCCATTATTCAATCAAGGAGGAAATAAGAAACAAAAAGGGGGGAGTTCAATTTCATAGTGGGTAAACAAAGGAGATATGTTTGTACGATCATTATCATAAGGCTGTGAGAACATTATTGTCTCATTAGAAGTCCCGAAAATACATATCAAATATCATAATAAATAGTCATATTAAAAATATAGAAAGTTGATAAGACAAGATTTATAATAAAATTGTTAGGATAATCCTTGAAATCCTAACATATGATTATGACTATGAATTTTTGACAACATATAACATGATTTCCATAGTAGTGAAGGCTTACTTCCAAGTCCATATTTGTGGATAAATTATTATACTAAATGGGGATTACACTCCATTCTATTAATGTATTATTGAACTCAGTTCACTTATCATTAAAGCCCTATAGTGTTGAATTGGATTCAAATCCTATTTCAGTCATGTATTACTGAACCGAATTCACTCACCATTCAAACCCTATCATACGGAACCCCGTTCAATCCTCATTCCAACCCATTAATATTGAAATGAGTTGAACTATTATTATAGCGTAGTCATACTGAAACTAGTTCACTACTCATTTCAACCCTTTTATAATTAACCATGTTTAATTCCCTTTCCACCAATATAATATTGAATCATGTTCACTTCCCAATCCATACCTCTAAAACTGGAATGGGTTCACTATACATTATACCTTTTTATTATTAGACCGAGTTCACACATCTTTACATCACTATCATAAAAAACTTTTTTCTCTCCTCTTTCCATCCCTATCATACTAAACTGAGTTCACTCCTCACTCCATACCTTTCATAAAAACCCGAGTTCACTTATATTTCCATCCCTATCATACTTAATATAGTTCAATTATCATTCCATCTCTATCATAGTAAAATTATTTCAGTCCTCATTCCATCACTACCATAATCATGATATATAAATATTTACGCAACTCATTGGAGGGATATATAGGTCCGACCAATCATATAATAATATCATACATACATGTGCTACATGATAATAAAACATTAAAAATATCATGACCCATAAAAAGTTATGGGTTTATTATACATTACATCATAACCCCTAAATTTAAATTTTTATAATTAAAAATTCATCATATTATTAACTATAGAAAAGAGATAGGTCTCATGAAAATTTTAACAAAGCATATCCCAATAAAATAAAAGGATTCAAAAGCATATAACATGTAAAAGTGAAAATGGTGTCATAAAAATCATTCCATGAAATCATAAACCATTCAAGAATGAATATGAATGGAATCCTTATATAATATTCCCATTAAATATTAGACATCGACAAAGTATATCATCTTATATGGGGATGTATTTTTAAGGATCATATGCCACATTTCTAAAGGAGAATTTCATTTCTTTTAAAATTATTTTCATAATACCTTTTCAAAAATCATTTAATGATAAATAAAACGTTATAATTTCATTAAAAACATTTTTTGAGTAAAATATATTTTACTATTTGAGAAAAATATTTTAAAACAACGATAATTATTAAAACCATTTTATTTTAATTTTTTTTGAAAACATAGAAAGATATCATGAAATCATTTAGAAAATATTTTATCAGAAAACATATAAAAGAATCATGATTTATTTTGGAAAAAATAATTTCCTTAAAAATTTATAGAAGAATATAGAAAAAAAATTCAAAAATAAATCCATGAAAACATATAAAATATCCTTTAAAACATTTGTATTGAAAACATGGTTTTGAAAGACACAAATTTCTGACTGAAGAGAGAGATGAAGTCGGATTTTCATAAAAGAACTTTCTTATTTATATTAAGTATAAAAGAGAGAAAAATGTTACAAATAGATTAAAATATCATCAATAAACCTAAGATAATAAATTTCTGGATTTTTCTTAAGATATCAATCATATTATTGCAATAGTAGAAGTTAGTCGTAAATAGTCCTTATAAATGATGAGACTGTAACAATAATCTATTACAACTTTGAAAACATTGACTCAAAATCCACATGAGATAATAAAATTTCATGAACAATAAAATATCATGAAATCAACTTATTCATGATATAATACTTCATATAGAATTATATACACCCCCTCAAAAAATATAGATGCATAACATGACATGTATCTCAGTGAAGGAAAATTGAGACAAAAACTACTTTACTGATTTTCCATAAACCCCATGAAATAATTATCATAAAATGGATACTAAAATAACAGTAAATATATTAATAATAATCATATAAAAAATTCATGGTCATTATATACACCACATAGAAGAAATGAGTGGTGGAAAGTACATAAGTCACAAAGAAACAAAACTAAGAGGATAAAACCATTACATTAAGTATTGATATTATTTGTACACATTCAAAAATAATGTAAAATAAATATATGTTAATTATAAAACATAAATATAAAAATATTATTATATATAATTAAATTTATGATTTTTTATGGATTTATATTACTTTTTTAATAACTCCATGTTAATGTTACATTTCGGGGAATGTCTTCTTTGTTTTTCATATATGTTTTGTCTTGTAATTATTGAACCTCTTACATAGATCAGGATTTAATTATTTCAATAATTTAAAACATGATATAAATATAATATATGTTCACTATATATATATATAATAATCTATAAAATAGAGAAATATGAAATGGAATACATCATTCATGGAGACAGTAGGCCATACATATGCAAGAATGCTATTTTGTTTTTATTTTGTTATCGAAATAAAGAAAGTAAATAACATATATATACATATATATATAAATATTAAAATTAAATTAGAATATTTTTTTATATATATCATATAATTTCACAAATTTAATCCCTAATACAATCCATGTATTGTGTGAACGAATCAGATCACTTTGAGGAGGTGATAGTCCACATGTCCACAAATGAAGTTATCGTATTTATAAAACAATGTAATACATGATGTTATGTGTTATATAATTTAAAAAAATATAAAATACATCATAAATAGAACATATATTACAAAAAAATGTAGTTTCAATCTTAATTCCCAATAATGAGAGGTTGTATTTGAAAAATGAACAATATCATTTCATGATGTGATAGTTCATCGTACATAGGAACGATATGTTCATTACCCATTAAAAGAAAGGGTGTGTATGT
Source organism: Viscum album (assembly GCA_963277665.1). NCBI lineage: Eukaryota > Viridiplantae > Streptophyta > Magnoliopsida > Santalales > Viscaceae > Viscum > Viscum album. The sequence continues at coordinate 744,421,082 of OY728156.1, forward strand.
AAAGGATGAACCCCTAGAAAAAAATATCACTATATTGAGGATATTTTTTATTATATTATCATAGAATAAGAAACATTTAGGGGGTGGATAATGAAAAAACAAAAGAGATTGAGGAAGGATATTACCACTTCTTTGGGTAACTCCATTTCATTATTTCCAAAGGGAATCCTTGAATAGATTTTTTCCAAAAATACGGATTCCAAGATTAAGAGATGTATGTTGGTAGATTATTTAAGCATATTTTTGGTGTTAAATGTTTTTTAGAGGTGTGATTAAGTGGGATGGTTGAGTACCTTTTTATAGTGGATGATGAGTGACATTCTTATAAATTTTTTAAAAGGGAATTCCACTATCAATTTTCCAATATCATGTTGCTCCAAAAATGGTAAAAATTATATACAATCTATTATAGGGTCTAAATATTAATATAAAATAAATTTTGACAATTTTCTAGGACGTTTTTGGCCTAATTATTATGTGTTATCCATTTTCTTAAGATAAGTTTTCTCTTAATGACTTTAATTAATTTTAACCACATTAAATAGTATTTATGGTTTAAAACTATGCATAACATATTATAATTTATAATTTATTCATATTAACAATTTTTATTCCATTTTTAGAAATACTAATCAAATAAGTGTTAGTGATTAATTTAAAATAAATCCCACATACGAGACGATAATGTGTGTTTTCAAAGTGAAAAGACCCAAAAGTTTGAAATGTTTTTAAATCCAATTTCATTTTGAATTTTTTTAAAATTACCAAAATTTGATTAAGTGATGTTTTATAGATTTAAATATACATTAAAATAATAAAAATAAATATTTTATCTATATAAATAAATTAGTTGAAAATTGATTTTTGAATTAAAATTCAATGTTTGTAACTATTTATCAAAAATTGAAACTACATTGAAAAATAAAAATAATTCACCCAACGTAAATTTTGACATTCCTAATAAAAAAGATAATTTTTGTAAATTAAATATTATAAAATTTTTATAATTCATATTTAAAATGGGGTCTCTATTAAATGCGATAAAATTTTCTTTTAGAAAATTCATTTTTATAAATAAAATTTTGTTTAGTGATTTCTTATACCTCCAAAATATATTGGATGAGTAACAAAAATATTGATTGAATATATAATATATAAATTGTGTAAAAAAATATTAATAAAATGTGTTTTTTTAAATTGATTGACATAAAATTGGTATTTTCTATATAAAAATTTTTTTCTATGAAAACTATTTTCTATATTTTTAAATAGATATTTCATTCACTTATACAAATTTATAACCAAATAATTAGTTTTATATAATTTTTTTAATAATATTTCAAAAATTTATAAAATCTAATTTATAACTTCCATTCCAACAATTAGGTGGTATCTATAATAATATTTAAATAATCAAATTAATTGTATATTGTAGTTTTGTGAAAACTCAACCTTACCTGTAATAATAACTATCAAATGTATTCAGTATTTTGAGTAAAAAAAGAGAAATATATAATTTAGTGTAATTGAAGATAATATAATTTCTACGTATTGTGCAATATTAACTTGGTGTTATGTATAATGCAAGGAAAACATATTTCTTTTATAAAAAAACTACATTCAATGTTGTGTGAAATAAAAGTGTCAAAAAGATTAGATTTATTCAAATAATATATTTTTAGAAATACGAGGGTGTTACACTCATTATTTTTAATAGGAATTGAAATTATGGTCATTTTAGGCTTTGAAGTTATTCATTTTTTGTATTTTTATTGCTTCGACTTTGGGATTGGAAAAAATTATTACAGACAGTGCTTCTGAAGGTAACATGAAACCAGGTAGAAGTGGGGGTATTTTCATGAACTATAAAGGAAGACCTATCTATTACTTATATGTATGTTATGGGACATCCAATTATTAGGAATAATTTAATAAATATTTGATACTGGTGATTTATATTACGAGTTATAACAATTGGAACAGGTTATAGATGAAACTTTACTCTACTTCCATTGTGAATATAATCAATATTGGAACCACTTCACCCTCCAACGGGATAAGAGTTCCTAGGGAGGATTTCATTGAATATTATAATCAATTTAATATTTTGGTTTGTCACAAATAATGGTAATTTAATAAAATTGTTTATTCTCTTTCCAATCTAGGGGTATGGTCAATGATCTATATTTGGTCATAGTCCATTCCAAGAAATGTGTAGATGTTGTGTGCTTTGAATTTCTTGTAATATTCTCTTTTCATTTTTTATAATATATTCTAGTACATTTATATTTCCTCTAGGGAATCCTTTTATTAATTTCATATTTATGTTAAATCAACATTTATGAATAGTGCGTTTGGTGAGGAATTATATATTGGACAACCTAAAGGCCTTAGGCTAGAATGAAATATCTGAAAGGTATGTATGTTGAATAATAATCTCTATGATTTAATGAAGGAAAAAATATAATGGTATTTTATACTTATTGAATATCTAAAAGGAATTATTTTTCATAATTGGTAGGTGGAAAACAATATGTATAACAAAAGGACTACACTATATCACACTTTGTGATTGTGTATATTAATTATATAATATTTTCAAGTAATAAAGATTTATTATGAGAAGAATTTCCATGTCATCTGAATGGATGGTTTGAAATATCAATATTTTGGTGGCTACAATGGCTACTCAGATTTCCTTGGCCTTCTTCTAATGTTCACCCAAACCTCCCAAGTTCTCTCCAAGCCTATTACCAATTCCCAAAAACCTCTTCTATGATGTTCCCATCTTTATATAACACTTTAAAAACTTATTTGAAATCCATTCCATAAGCCAAATTAAAAAATCACTAAAATGAAAGACCCATATATAGACTGATGGTGTTATAATCTATCTACCATAACACTATTTTCCCTAAAAATTTCATCTTTTGTTTCAGTAATACACCCTGACCTACCCTGTCTATAATATCATGTTCAAATAGATACAGTATATAAGATTATTAGACTAATAAAATATCATCCCCATCACAAATTTATCGCCTAAACACTATTATAGGAATTCAGGGTATACATATATCCCATGAAACTAAAAAATTTCTTTTCTAAATGATCATTTAAAAAAGCTCTCCCTACTATATGTCTTTTATAATAAGGTAAATTATATACCATGGTTCTATAATAGATATTTTTACCTATCAATAATAAAATATTCATGTGATTGGTGTATATAATTATGGTATTTACCCAATCATAACAATCAAACGTCCCTAAGTCACTCCTAGATCTATTCAATCTGAGGCCTTTCCCCAACACCCATGATGACATAGTGAGCTAGATTTATAAGTCCTTATGGGATTAGATACATAACCATCCTTCTTTTTTATGATCACACCAAGTCATGCTACCAAACATCCATCTAAAACAAGTGATTATCACCATTAGTGATCATAAAAAATCTACCCAATCTGTCAATTGATACCAATACTTAGGTATGTTCATTCTATTCCATCCTAGTATCTTTCTTCAAGAAATACCTCAAAACCAAAACCAGTCCCAAATTTTTTTCTTCATCACTGTACTTCTGATGTTTTTTAAAATAGTGAAAAATGAACATCACGTGCTCTGTCCATCCATTATGTGCTCTGCATCAGAGGATTCCTTTATTAAAACACTACACACACTCATGAAAAATGGTTATAATTCCATTACATCCCTCACTCATAGTTTATATATAAATTTATTGAGTTACCATCACCAAACACAAGGGTTTAAACATACATAATTTTATGTAAAATACACATCTAAAACTTTAATCTCACTCTCAATAACCAATGGCTATGCCTAATGTGGTTCCAAACCCACCACATACAATTCTACATAAAAAATTGTTCATACCCCATCCGACCAACACATCTCAAGAACACTTTTTTTCCATTGTAAACATTCCATTACACTACTTGATAATGACACATTGATCACTAAAGGAATCGCATGATCAACATAAAACACATTGAAGATGACCTTAATATTCCATTTGATTTAATAGTTGAATGATAGACCATTCATATAGTTCACCATTTTCTCACCTGACTACTACAATTCCACCAATCATAAACTTAATAAGAAAAAATAATTTAATCATGATCCAAAAAATATCACTCAATCCCCAAGATACATCATTTAGAAATTTTACCATACCATTCCCCAAGTAATCCAAATGGATTTGGATGTAGTTGCATATTGGAATCAAGATTCCATCACAAATATCTAAATACCAATCAAACATGTGAGTAACCCTTCTACCATGGGGGTCATATGTAAATTAATGTTATGATTCTCCACAAGATAATAGTATATCTACCATTTCACTATTTGGTCTGAAACCCAACCTACACATCTCATTTATCATCTATTCCCAAACACGAATGTTTTGATAAGGGAATCCCACTTATGTTTGATCACATATATTGACTATAAATCCATATCTCATTCTGGGATCATAGGAACATCATCATCAATCTAATAAAAACTAATATCTTAGTAAGGTTTATGTTATTACACAGACAATTTTTCCCTAGCCTCCATAGAGATTCATTTTATATTTTTCAAAGGTTGATTCCGTAATATGTTTCGCTGGAAAAAACATGTTCTACTCCTTGTAGGAAATGGTCACATATTAAATCACTAAAACATATATCAGGGTCATTATTGGATAAATCATCTCCCCACTCCTCAACCAATCCACCAACATCACCCCTACCACTAGGACCCGCATGTAACAAAACAACATATTTAGGTCATCCAACACATAAGAATCTACCATTTAATGGACACCTTATTCCATGAAGACTACAAATTGAAACTTGTAATGGTCCTATGAATCTCTTCTAAGAAATCATAAACCAAAGGTAATATAGTAATATTTCCAATGCATCATTCTATATTATAAAAGGGATAAATTATTTTCCATATAACTATAAATGGCATGAAGCATTGTTCCAAGTCCAGCTGGATCAATGAACAGAAGCCTGGTTTCATTGAATAATAACAAGGTTTCACTTTTACACCACCTGATATAATTGAAACCCAAGGGTTTCATGGCCCATTTTGAACAATTATAAAAATAAAACTCATCTTCCCATGAGTAAAACATTATTGGTCCTAATCTCCCCTTACCAATACGGAAATTGACCATTCTCATTGAATGTCACGTTAACTAACCAAATAATCCTAGAATATCTACTATTAAAAGAATGTACTGACTCCTTTGATGTGTCAAGACTATGTGTATGAAAACTCATCGACCTAGAAATATATCCAATATCCCAAGGTGCATTATTATACGATCAACAGATATCAAAAGTGATTCCAAAACTGATAGGGTTTGTCATCCTAACTAAGTTTCTCTTCTAATATATTCTAGAAACAAGGAACTATCACAATAGTTTCTTAAACATGACTACATCAAAACTCATCAATATATAACATGTACCAATCAGAAAATTCATACATCTACCAACACATTTTTAATTTTAATTAATTCCATAAGATCATATAAAACCCTCTCACAGGTCACCTTCACACGTTACTAGAGACTGAATCACTACATATTGTGTTTCTCGCAAAGGGCACTTGCCTCTCCAACCTATCCCATACATCCCACACTACATAGGCCACAAATCATTGGAAACATTCATGTTCCACTTTTAGTGTCATGAAACATCTACTATTACCAACACCCAACTCTTAGGTTCTTGTGTATAAGTACAAAGGTGTCACTTACCATAGAATTAGGTCGTAATGTCATGAACTACCACAACACACATTAAATCTCATGGCCATAGATCAATAAGGTTAATAAGAAAAAACATTATATTATATGACACACCTCAAACCATATAGTTTTTATAATATTTACCTATCCCTCTATCCCCATATACCTTCACGTGGGTAAACATTACACATATACCTAAGGTCCACACAATCCTCATAGTGTATTTATCTACACATTCAAAACGTCCAACATCATTAATAAAAAAAATAACATACCTAAACTCCTCAATTAATTTCGTCTCCAATAATAGGGGTCTCATAACTCGGGTGCTCACTGTAGCTACAACTACCCATATACTAGTTCAAGTAACTCACACATACTTTACAACTATCATGCTTAGTTATTATTTTAATCATTTTCCTGGGTTTAATTTAAAATATTTTCATTATTAATTATTTTAGGTACCATCACATTATAGTAATCACATTCTAGAATGTATCATTATACAATGTCCACATTTTAAATTCTCCATGTTCATAGGATTCCGGATTAATCCTTCATCATATCATCAGAAAAATATTTACAAACTTATCATGAGTAACCAAGATGTATTGTTCCCAAAGGCATGAATTAATAGAATTTTAATAATTTTTTATAAAGGAAAACACATTATAGGTTGCGCGGTGGAAAAAATTTTACCCAATACCATTATTTTGAAACTCATTTATATATTCTTTTACATCAATGAATTGTCCAGGGAATTGGATAAGTAAGTTTCCATAATATACATATATAAAAAACAATATATAAGAATCCTATAACACATTAAATTACTAATATACTTTTAGAAACATTATGTATTAACCAAAGAAGATATAATTCAAAATATGATTAGGAACTAATATATTTCATATGAAACATGAAATAAAAATCTAAATTCTATGTCCCTAACATGACTCATGTCCTCTGAATCCAAACATGCCAAAAATTATATATTAATAGAAATATATTTTCGTTACAAACAATTCCATGAGTAAAAACTCTATATATCAAAATATAATAAATCATGTGAATCACCATAGGTGAAATATCCCAACCATAACAAGAAAAATCCCAGAACAACATGTCCCATCCTTGGGAACATGGGATTTCCTCCATACATGGGTTGATCAATCATAGGAATGATTTTATTAACCGGATAAATATAGACTAACCTAATATAAATCATCACCCCGATTATTTTTATACAATAAAGAAAATTTGATACCACCTTTTGACAACACTCTACCCTATACCACTGATCGGTTCTCATGGTGATGGGCACCAGATCACCTCAAGAACCTCTTCCGATATTCTGAAGTCCACTGACTAGTGGAAGTGTTATTTTCTAGAACCATCATGAGTGTGTACCGAACATATCTATCAAGTTATTGAAGTAGAAAAAATTGAAAACATATAAACCCGAATAAATGAGCATTATAAATAATACATTTTATGTGCCAAGAAATAAACCAATCCTCACAATGGTGTAATAGTTAGAGTATATTATTCGTGATTTAATGTCTCCCCCATGGAGCATATTATATATATAAGTAAATCCAAATAAAAAATAAAAACTAAACTACTGTATCCTCCCAAATAGGTCCTGATTCCTTCCAGGTTCCTTCATCCACAACCATACATTAAATCTAAGACAACCATCATCCACATTGAGACTTTAGGTATCATGATAATAAAATATATCAATATTTCATCATTTTAAATGAATATTCAATACATATCATAACAATACACTCCCCAAATTCAAAATGGTTTGGGGTATTTGGAGATTAGATGCAAAAATTACATATTTCCTGAACGTTTTTATAAATATACCATAAAGTTCATCTCACATAGTACCCTTCTTAGAAATACACTACATAAACCATTCCTCATTAACTGGGGAAAAAATATACGAAAGGATGAGCTCAATTCAAAATAAGGTTAAGTATATGAGATATCCATCAATGATCATTTGAATGAATAAGATAAGCATAAGATTATGGGATCATGATCATAAATTACAGAGTTTATACCCAATATTTCATTGATCATAAATATGATTCCTGGAAAAATCATTATAATTTAAAAACCGTTGAATCATAAGACTGTGGAATCATCATAAATCAATCATGTCATAAGAGAAAGTATCATATCATATGAACATGTCATAGGAATTATATGTCTAAATGATAATATTAATAGTAATATATTAATAATATTATATTAGTCGTGGAATTACCTAAACAGAATAATTACAAAATTATCTTAAGTGAAACATATATCTAGTTTAATCTAGAATCTCTTGGAAATTTATTTTCATTGTCATGTATTAGGATTTAACTAACTCTCTCATCTCTTGTTTGTTTTGTAACATCGTAATCACTTAGGAATTTCTTACCACAATCATTATTATACAATTAATTGGAGGGATATATAATTATATTCCCACTCAATTTATAATACTAATCTATTGATATGTATACCAAAAGATCTTAAAACAATTATCATATCATGAAAGCATAACCAAGGAATCATTAATGTTATTCATAATCATCAAATAATCAAATTCAAAATCAATGTATGGAATGTATAAGGATGGTATAATTGGATCATATCCACAAAAAACATAAGTAACATCAAATAATATTATGATAGAGGATAATTTTGTTTAAAATATCACAATAATATTTCGTACGCAAAATAAAATTTTTTCATTTCAAATAACTTTTTTAATATATATAAATATGAAAAATATTTTAGATATATTTTTTATTGAAATAAACCATATAAACTTAAAAATAATGCTTCAGATCATTATATGGTCATGATAGTTGTTAATTATGTTCATACCATAATCTTTTAAAATGATGACTTTGTTCACTCCATCGGAAAACAGTATATCATTAGGAAAATGAAAATAAGATTCATTTTTTTCCTTTTTATAGAACGTTAATAATGGGTAAAAATAAAATTAAAAAAATATATATATTATTAGAAACATAATTGAAAAAATATAGAAAACATGGATATATAGAATAAATATTTTTAACTAAAAGAGGATAATTACATTAATCCTTTATTAAATACATTTCATACCAATTTTTTCTACCAATTATAGAAAAATTGTAATAAAAAATAAAATTTTCCTAAAAAATTATAAAAGAATAAAATAAAATTGGTATATAAGATAAGGATCATATAATTTATCTCAATGTATATTAAAGTATAAAAAATATCAATTAAAATGTTATTGAAACATACATCCCTACCCTCAAGTATCATATGGATTTTTATGTTTTTGGAACACCAGTATAATAAATATAAATTTATTATAAATATATTATACAACCATAATAAAATATATTATAACATATATTATTTAATAATTATTCATCGAAGACCAAACGCACTAAGAACCAAGAGGGGTGTCAATTAAGATCTTGAAATTTTCACAGATTAAAAACAGACACTCTTTAAGGTACGATAAATAATGATACTTTATTTTTAATGCATACATTCAGAAGAAATAAAAAAATAAAAAGGATATAGAATAAGATATTTATAGTAATTTTGATAAATAAAATACCATAGTCTACTCCACCGACACTCAATTCATAGTGCTTGTAAATTTTCATTATATCAATCCTTCTATGAGGGACTACAAGTCCTTTTCCCAAAGATTGGATGACTATGTACAAGTAGTGAAATCTTGATTCAAAACTAGTATATTTTGTTTTTCTCCCAAATGGAATTTACAAACACCATCTATCAATACTCATTTACTACAAACATTCACCGAGATAGAGATAGAGATATATGATAAATGAGAGATAATAAATACATATCATGATTAGAAGATACAACTGACATAAGAGATGAATTATCCAATAGATAATACAATAATACATATTATCTTTTTGAGTGTCTACTTAAAAAAATCAATAATTGTCATGGTATCACAGCTGGAGATATCATTAATCATTCTCTCCATTATCTTTAAAACATTTATAAAACACAAAATATTATGAAACTTTGATAGTATAAGAGATTACTAATACTCTTTATATTTTTATATGTGTTACTCTTCTTTAATTTTGAATAATTCTGGGAACAATATATGTTAACTACCCAACCTGAAGACCATAAAATTTGATCATGGAAATAAATTCCAAATTTAATTTTCATGAAAATACCCTGATAACATCACTCATAGTCAAATTATCCTTGTCTTATTTTATTATCTCAGGGATTATAGACCAATTATAATAAATTTTAATATAGTGGGGTAAAACAATATTTAATTCAATTATAAATGTATGAAATTCCACTAATGGTTCACCAATGATAATAAATGAGTAGGGTTAAGAACCTTGTAGTAGAATCTTGATCAAGAAAAAGAGAAATTACACAAATTTAAAATCATGTAGTTGAATTTATCAATGTATTTTTTTTCAGGGATCCAATTATTGAATAACCAAATTATATAAGAATTCTTCCCATAGAAAAATTATTTGAAAATCATTATTTTTCATGTATCGTAATTTGATTTAGCTGAATGAATTATGTATCAATTTTGAACCACATAGCCGAATTTAGAATATATCCAAATCAATATGGTGATTACTCCACTTATATGATTCACATAATTATTAGATAAGTGTATCTATTTACATGGGTAGTAGATTGATTGACAGAGTTGATATCGCATATATGATTTCATTATGTGGCCGATTGATATAGGAATTATCTTCACATAGCCAATTGACATTGTTTATTGCTCGATGTAGCTAAAAATCAATATATCTAATTGCCTCACATATCACATTTATCATTCATAGAAAAAATTCGATCAAAATGTCATGAATCCAAAAGGAAAATTATATTGAAATAAAAAATGATTTAATAAGGTTAAACGTGATAAGAAACATAAAATTTAATTATTAACATATGAAGGGTATTTGAGATCATCAAAACATAAAGTACATGAAATAGTTTGTAATAACATTATTAGTTCAACTATCTACTCCCTTTTGAGGATCAATAAAACCATTTAACAGTAAACATGAAATTTTTAGAAAAATTAAAGTATTTTCTAGAGACATATATAACATAAATATTAATTTATAAATGTTTTATTTAACAATTAATATCCACCATAATTATACATCACCTTGAATATTTTAGTGGAATTATCCCTACAATGTTACTTCTACCATATTGACAATATTTTATCCATTTTTGTGTCATTAATAACTAAATTTTTGACGAGGAAAAATAACACTTATAATTTAGCACATAGAGCGATTAAATTTTTAAGTATATTTATGAAACTCAACTTCAATTTCAATAGGACTAAATTTCAGAATATATAGACAAATGTAGACATCAAAAATATGAAAAATAGTAAATTAAAGATATCATTATAAAAGACATAAGTAATTTATAATTAGTAATTTAATTAAATATTTCAATAGGTATAAAAATAAAATTATCTAGAAAACAAAAATATATATACATTTAATTAATGTGAATAAATTTTCTTATAAATTGGATAAAATTTAGAAGGAGGTTTCAGTGGTGGATTCTAGAATGTTGGGGAGTAAGAGGAGGTAGTATAAGGTTCCATAATTATATATGGTACCACTCTACCATGCTCCACATCAGAACTCTCTTAAGATCCAACCACTAATTTGATTATGGTTTTATGGATACATAACAACCCTGCCCATTATTACACACATAAACATAATTTATTACATAAAGTCTCACCTAAGAAAACAATAAGGATTGAGAGGTCTATTTTATTGGTAAATTTGGAAAATTACATAACAACATAGAAAATAAAACACAACATATATATTGAATAATTTTTTAGATGACCACAACATTCCTTTGTACCTAGCATTGTATTAGATAACCTGAGGAAATGTATAAGAAAAGGGTGAGCTAAAAAGCCTTGTAATGGAGTAAAAAAGTAATAACATGAAGAATATAGTAACTGTTAGGAAATAGGAATATCAAGGGAGAACAATTGAAACATGAACATAAAGACATGATATATCATGATTATCATATCATTGAAATGTGGCAACAACATTTATCATGATATTAGCATGAGCCAAGTCTCATTGCACATGTTGCATGAATAAACCATTATTTAACTTGAATTAGTAGTGTTAAACCCTCATTGCACTAGAATTATCTTGATTAAATCCTTATCTCACTTGACTTATCAAGATACTAATCATTACCCAACGCATTGGAGGGCTATCTGGGCGCACTGTTTATAAATATTTCATTTTACGCATAACTATGCCAGATGGATCATATAACAACGAATCATTCAATGTCATCATTTATTCCATGATAATGTAACTTTTATATATACATTAAAACTATGTAATAAATATTTATATGTGTATAAGTGTGAATACCCTTGATAGATAAAGGGGCATGGTATCCACTGACAAGATGATTTTGGCATATGAAATTTTGGCAGCATAATGACGTCCAATAGAAATCCTAAAATGGGTTTATGAGAGATAATGGGGTTTCCCATCATTTATACATGAAATGGATATTAAGGGGGTTATGTAACATAATATCCCAACATATGTAATGGAATTTAGATGCATAATACAAAATCATTTAATTAATGTAAATGAGAAGAGTTAAATTCCTTATAGAATTTTTTCTTGGTAATAGGTGTACATGGGAGACATTAATGAGAGAGAACATGGTATCTAATCATTCAAACATAAATAGGACATAATGGGAAAGATGTGAAATCATACCTAGATATTTTCATTTGAAAATAAATTGGTATAACAACAAAAATAACTTTGGAAAAAATGAGAAAGTAAGAAATCTATTACTTGGAAGTGCGACACCAAAGGCCTGGGAGAGGCTTGAGAGAGGCTTCTGGGGAGATTGTGCTACCTTGGGAGGATTATAGAGAGAGGATTGAATAATTTGTTCAGGCTAAAAACGTTTTTAGTGAAGAGTAATAAGATATTGGGTGTGTATATATAAGGATGGAGAGGGAAAACATTATTATTTTGGTTATGGTCACTGCACATTAAACTAATCAAAATCACAAAACATACTATATTTTTTTTCCCAAAGTGGAGTGGAAAACGTTATTTTATAAGTCCAATGACCTAAAGTATTAAAATATTTGGCTTACATATGTGTAGGTGAGTCACACTCTCAAGGAAATAATTTTAAAAATACAAAATATTTTATAAGTCTTGGAGGGTCCTCTAGGGAACCATAACATTTATCAAAAAACATAAAATCACATTAATTTAATGAAAAAACATATATTGTCCGAAACACATTTTTATATTATTTTATTACATCACTATAAGGTTATTATGATGTCATAAAACACAATATATGTTTTAATAGTATTTAACAATTACCCAAAAAATATGATTGTCTCAGAAAATGATGACAAATTCATTGTTTGATAATATTTATTTCTGGAATCCAAAAATAATATTCATTTAATATAAATAATTTTATAAATATTTGAATTTTCAATTTTGAAATAAAATCCAACATTTATTGAAAATTCAAGGGTTTTGAAAAAAGAATTTTTCAAACCATTATAAAAAATTCACTTTTATTCAAAAAAATTATACAATCATTTACTCTTAATAAAAATTAATTTTGTAATAATATTTAATTAAAATAATATTTAATTAACAAATCTATTAATTCATCAAAAATATTTCTTAACTGAATATCAATTAAAAAAATTGTTTTTTCTTTAACATCCATTTATAATGTGACCATAATAAAATGAAGGTATATTATTTATATAAAATGCACATAATCATAGTGATAGGGTCTTGTTACATAAACATGTATAAAACCCGCATGATAATTAAGGGTAAAGTGATTGATGGTGACATAATCTTGGTGCATATCGGATAACATCGATCATGTGGTAATCTCCTTTTTGTTCCACTTCTCTTGTAGGCGATTCCATTCAAGCATACCATGATGATGACCAACATGGGCTTGCTCAAGAGTGAATCCTAGTTCTACTACCTACTTTCTAAGCTTTGAAAAATGGGATCTGTATAGAGCATTTCAACTAGATGAGGCCATCGCTTCCTTCTTCTGAGTAAATTGAATTTGTAATAGCCCAATATTTATACTAATCATGTTATCACTAATCAACGACTATATTTGAAATGGTATCCATTCATAACTGTATTTTAAAATCCTAAAACATAAAACCAAATAAGTTCAAATGTTTTTTATAACCATTTAACATAATAAAATGTTTGATCAGATCAAGAGGAATTTTCAATAATAAATGTTTTTGTCTTTACCATCTTCCCCCCTTAATAAATATTTCCATCAAAATTTTCTTTTTCCACACTAAAAAAGATAAGGGTAACTTTATTTCTTTAATTCCTTTGATTACCACATTTCCTCTTCAAGATTTTGGTTTCAACCAAACACTTTGAAGAGGGTCATCATCTTATTTCATAGAACTTTTTCCCTATAATATAAGATCTGCACTGACATATCTTCATAGTAGAGGTCATTCTATAATGGTACCACCTCTAGATTGATTATATGTGATGGATTAGGTTTTTACTTCCTCCAGAGTGATACATGGAACACATCATGTAGATGAGACAGGTTTGGTGGGAGCACTAGTCGATATGTCATTGGTCCAATGTGATCAAGGATCACAAAAGGGAACATGTACCTTGGAATAATCTTTCCCTACTTCCAAAATATCATAACTCTCTTACACAATGATATTTGAAGGAATACCATATCTCTAACTTCAATCTCTAGGTATCATGGTCTTATCCTTCTCTACCATTTCTTCAACCATTTATGGACCTAAGAGTTTCCACTCCCCAACATCATCCTAACATGTTGGTGTTCTACACCTTTTCCCATAAAGGTCTTCATAATGATCCATTTTAATGCGTTAATGGAAAATGTTTTTGTAAGAGAACTCAACAAGGGGAATATGTTGATCCAATCCTCCTTTTAAGTACAGTGATTATGATCTCAACATGTCCTCAAGTGTTTGGATAGTCCACTCAGAATGGACATTAGTTTGACAATGATATGTTGTATTGAAGTTCAGATCAGTACTCAGAGCATATTGGAGACTCTTCCAGAACATAGAGGTGAATCTTGGATCTCAATTGGGTATAATCAATAGTGGTAATTCATATAGGCTTACCACTTCTCTAATGTATATCTATGTTAGTTGATCCAGTGATAAATCCTCTAGAATTTTAATGAAGTGTGTAATCATTATATAATGATCCACAAAATCCCAGATAGCATTGTTTACTTTGCATGTATTCAGATGTTTGGGGATAATGTCCATGGCGATGATATATCATTTCCATGTTGTTTTGGGTGATGGTTGGATCATCCCCTTTGACATATTCCTCTCATCCTTCACTTGATAACATACCAGGAACTATGATTTATACTCATCAATCTCTGTATTCATGTTATCCACCAATAATTCACTCAGAGACCAGGAAAAAAATTTTGTTTCTTAGATGAATGTAGAGATTCGAACAATTTGAATAATCCAAGAGTTTATTATTTAACTCTGGATTTGTTGGAACACATAGTGTAGACCCAAATCTCACATTCCTTCTTCATTAACTTTGAACTCCAAGGATTTCCCTTTTTTAATAGATTCCAATTTTTTTTGAATTCCCATATCATCCTTTTGAGAAACCATTAACTTTTACAAAATAGACAGTTGAGTAATAATTTGTGAAATGATTGATGATGTTCCCTTCTTTATCATTACCATGTCAATATTCATCAAATCTAGATGATTGGAACCTTTTAAATTCACATCTATGACAGAATCAATGGTTCCTTTCTACTTAGAGAATCTTCCACCATGTTTTCATTCCCTAGGTGGTAATATATTGAGTAGTCAGAATCTTTGATCAGATCTAACCATCTTTTTTGGTTCATATTTAACTAGTTCTGTGTGAATTTATACTTGAGTCTTTTGTGATCTGTATATATTCCACCATTCTCCTGAAATAGGTAATGTCGTCAAAATTTTAAAGCAATGATTTCAACATCTTGCTCTAGATCATGTGTTGGATATTTTTTCTCACGAGCATTCAATTTTCCTGAATAATAAGAAATGACTTTTCCATTTTTCAATAACATATTGCCCAAGCCCTTCTTCAAAGCATCACCGAATACTAAAAAACGTTCTCCACTTGTGGGTATTGTGAGCATGAGCATAGTTATTAACCTACATTTAAATTCCATAATGATGTATTCGCATTCATCACTCCATCAAAACATGACTCCCTTCTATGTTATATTGGTAAGAGGGTTGGACAATCATGATAAATTTCTCACAAATTGGCAATAATATCCGGAAAACCCATGGAAGCTAAGTATATCTTTCACCAATGTTGGCCCCGAAAATCCATCAATTACAGCTTTCTTGGAGGTATCCACTGATATCACATTGATATCGATGATATGACCTGAGAATGAGAGTTCCTTCAACCAGAACACACACTTGCTGTACTTTTCCTAGAGCATCTACTTTCGCACGGTCTCAAGTATAGTGCTTAGATGCTACCCATGATCCTCCTTGTTTTTGGAGTATATTTGAATATCATTTATAAATAATACAAAAAAAATTCTAGATAATCTCAAATGACTCTATTGATCAAGTCCATGACGATTTATGGGGAATTAGTGAGACTAAAAGGCATTACTATTAATTCATAGTTCTCATAACTTGTACGAAAAGCACCCTTGGGGACATCCTCCTTGTTCACCCTTACTTGCTAAAATACTGACCAAAGATCCACCATGGTGAAGTATTGTGCTCCACGTAGATGATCGAATAAATCATGAATTGTGGTTAGTTGATACATGATCTTTGTAGTGATTTTGTTGAGCTCACGATATTCAATTCAAAGGTTCATTGACCCATCCTTCTTGTTGATGAAGAGGACTGGTACACCCCATGGTGAATCAATGTGGAATATGAACCCTTTATCTAGATTCCCCTGTAGATGTTTCTTTTCCTCCTCAACCTCCATAACATCCATTCTATATGATGTATTTGATATTGAAAACACCCCATGTATAATATCAATTGATAATTCAATATCTCTTCGAGGAGGAAGACCATGAAATTCCTCAGGAAACACTTCAGTAAAATACCTTACAATAGTAATGTATTCAATGATGGTTTCTTCCTTAGACTCAGTCATATGATCACAATACACATGATCATAGGGAATTAATATCCACTATTTAGATGATGATGCTAATAAATATTCATCCTCCTCCTTGCACTTGTAAAGAATCAAATTTCAATTCAAAATAGGGAAATGTATTTCCCTCTCATAGTAAAATTGGTTGAATCTACATATGGAAAGCCAATCGATGCCAATAATTATATAAAATTCCACCATATGGAGTATAACAAGTTTTTCTGAGAAGTTCATGCCACAAATTGTGACATGGGAGAAGTTATATTCATGGGATGCATTAATTTCCCCATTTTTCATTCTCACTGACATCTCTACTTCCCTAACTTGGGGTGGTGTTGGGATTTTTCTACTTAAATTTTGGGATATAAAATAATGCATAGTACCAGAATCAAAAATTACATTCTCTATTCTTGAATGAATAACTAGAGTACCAGTCACCACTTTGTTTTCAGGGTTATCTTTAGAATTAAACAACATTCTCGACTTCATATCTCATGTTCCAATGGACCATTATGAATCAGAATTCTCTATTTTAAATTTAAGGTCCCAATAAAAAATATCCTTATATCTATCAAATTCTCAAATTTAAAAATCCATAGACCTTTTTTTATCCCACTAAAGAATTAGTCCACATTAATTTTGGGGATCATGAAATATTTTGAGTTTTACCATGAATCCTTAGGATGGTTTTCACATACGACACAATTAATTTTTCTTCCTTTATCTTCAGTCTAAATAAATCACTCTCTATTTAATGATTTATAGTTTGAGGAAACTATTTTTGCAATATTATTTTATTGACTCCTCAATCCATTAATCTGATTTCTTCAATGTGTTTTATATTCTTGGTCACTGTCCAAATCAGATCAAATTATCCCAACAATAAATAAGGATGAATTGTGGATTTATGATTATCATATTATTTTTAGGACAATTAATATCTTCTTAGAAGGGTTAATCCAATGTTCCGTGTTTAGGGGATACGAATGTCCTCTAAAATTCATAATATATTTTCACATAAAGGTATCAATTGTGAATTTCATTTCATATGAGAAAGATTGTGTATGATATGATTCATCTTAATGTACATAACTTTAGTTAGGTGTTATAGAACTAACATTAAGTTATTAACTCCCACTCTCATAAAAAAATGAATTTTTTTAATAAAATAACCACATTTACCGTCTCTTATATTTTTTACATGATTCCTCTTATTTACAGTCTTTTTCTAAATTGATGGTAATTTTCGGATAAGGATACATGATTCAATAATTATATAAAATGAAAAATAGTTCAAATAAAATAATTTAAATACATACCCAGAATTATGAATCTCAAAATTTCAATATTGGTTATCCATTGTCTATTTTCTATATTGTTCTCTAACATCATATTATACTCAAATCCTGCATAATTATATCTAAAGGGATTATTATTCATCTAAAGCCTTACTCTTATGAGTTTCAAACTAGTGTTGCAGTAAGCCCCTCTACTCATGCACGTAGTGGAGATATAGTTAATACCCAAACATTCTTTTTTCAAGTTATTACCCCAAAGTGAATCTATTCCATGACTGCATAAACTTGTTGTTTAGAATAAAGGATTCCATTTCCTAGAATCAAAAGGTATATATATATTTCTAAATTATTGGAAAATTCTTATACATAGACATGTCTTTTGGATTTTAAATAATTTTTCTAAAAATAATATCCTCCAAAACATTTATGCGTTCATTTGTTACCAACTAGAACAATGCATAATTATAATACATTTTAGTTTATGTATTTTAAACATAAATATCATTATAATAAAATCCAAGAAATAAATATATTTAGTTCACTTGAGAAATTTATTACGTAATACATTATAATAATTATAATAAAAAACATTATTTCAAATATGTATATTGGGATCCTACATACATTTTACGACTTAGTATTTAATAGGATAACCAGGGGATATACATTAGGAAGGGGGGAAGTTATAAAGCTCAGTTAGGTAATAATAAATCAAAACATGGTGAATTGTAATAAGGGTTAGTCTAGTGTAATAACATGATAACATGATATGGTTATACGTATAATCATAAACATTGAATCATGGAATGGGGAGATGATATCATAAGATTGATGCATCATTGGAATCTGGTAAAAACATAAAAAATTATGTTAAAATCAGTAATTAATGTTACTCACAAAGAGAGAAAGACATATTTTTATGAGAAAAATGTAGTGTGAAACACACATGGAATATCATGAGATTAAAACATTTCCCAATGCATTGGAGCTCTATTGGAGTTCAACCTTCATATTTTTAACATTATGTGTTCCACTCAGTTCATATAACATATGAAGGAGTATGATTATTTTAATCCCATGATTAAATAATTCTTGTTTAATAAATGTAAGTACAAAATAAATAAAGGATAATGATATCTAGATGAATACCATCTAATTATAATATGGTTTCATTCTACAACATTAAGGAATGAAATAGAAAATCATGGGATTTCACCCCAACAATGGGTGTACATGAATGTTCATTGAAGGGATTGATGAGAGAGGAAGGTTGTATCACATTAGTAAAGAATCATTTGGAAAATAAAGGAATGGCTATAATCAAATTTTTAAATTAAAATGAAAACCCACAAGCTTATTATAATAGAAGTACATGAATAAAAGAATAGAGAAGGAGGTTATCTTAACCTAAGAGGTTGTTTCCTAAATCATGATAGGAGGTACATAGATCCATAAATACACTACGAGAAGTATCTTGGTAGATAAAACTAGTTTATATACAAGCTAAAAGGTTTTTCGATGAATTGTAATAAGATAATGGGTTTGTATTTATAGAAAATTAGGGAAAATTCATTATTACTTTTTAAACATAGATATTAGACTCTATGTTCTAAAAAATAAAAACTGTTTTCATTCCTAGGGATTTATCCGATCTTATCTAGAAATGAGAAGTCATTTTTAATATTTTATAATCGTAAATATCAAATTTTTTTAAATAATATTGTTTTGGGGGATGTATAGATTCATTTTCCTAATTATTTATTTTTAAAACCTTTAAAATATACATTATATTCTATAAGATTCATTAGAGGGTTTGAATAATTATTATTATCACTTTAAAATAAATTATATTAATGGATATTAGTTTTTTTGTCTAGAGATTAATTTATATTATTTATTAAATAAAATTTAATTAATTATGTGTCAGAATACTTACAATAAATTTTCCCATATTTATTTGTCTATCAAAATTTTATCTATCTCAAAAACAATTGAACAAAAATCACCGTAAGTAAATTTGGACATGATGATTTCAAAAATAACATATATTTTTTAAAAAACTAAATTTTTTCATAATATGATAAATTTTATTTTTAAATAATAATAATTATTTATTTTATAATTCTAGTTTTTATTGTATAGTTAACTTTTTGACCCATAGAAAATCAGTTTTGAATTCATAAAATAATGTTATTATTTATATTTCAACAAAAATTGTTTTATAAGTCATACACAAGTTTTTAAGTATTATCCACTTCATTATTGAGTAACCCACATTAAAATTTATTTTTATTTTCCAACACCTTCTTCACTAGTCTGAATTCATTCATAATTTCAGTGTTTTCCGAAATAACATCATTAGGTTCTGCATTCAACATGTGTTTTGGGTAAGTATGTTCTCCTTATTCACAATATTTTGGGGTTTATTTTTTTCATAAATTATCCAAAAATTCATTCCTTCTATTATTATCTTATTTGTATTTACTACTTGTAGTGTGCTTGATATCCTCTAGTTTTATTTAATTAGGTTTCTTGATTTTTAATTTTCTCATACTTCATATCTTCTTCTAATAACTATATTCTTTCTCACCATCCTCATATTTTTTGGTTGGAAGATTAATTTTTTAAATTTAAATTCAACCACACATAAAGGATTTTAGTAAAAAAATTGAAATTATCCTCTCTTTTCATAATGATCATTGAAATGGGAGACATTATTCTCTAATACACTCTAAATTTCTCTAAATCTTATTGAGAGAGTAAAATAATCAATCTCCCGGATTTTAAAGATATTTATATCATTGAATGGAATCCAAAAAAATCTTAAGTATTCCTCATGAATATAATATCCTTTAATATTTCATAAGAAATAAAAATATTTCTTTACTTAATTAAGTGAAAAATTATTTATGTCTTTCAAAGTATAAATTTTGTAACTAAATTAATAAGAAATATTTTTCATTAATTTATTTACAATGAGTTAATATTATAATGAGTATCCAGAAAAA
This sequence comes from Viscum album, assembly GCA_963277665.1. Classification (NCBI taxonomy): domain Eukaryota; kingdom Viridiplantae; phylum Streptophyta; class Magnoliopsida; order Santalales; family Viscaceae; genus Viscum; species Viscum album. Next base: position 744,442,470 of record OY728156.1, read on the forward strand.
TAATATTTCTAATAATTTAGTTAACCCATTTTTAATATTCATCTAGAGTTTCCTCATTTTATGTCCTAATATCATCAACATTTTCTGCCTTAATATTTGTTTTGACTTATTTCACTTTGACATTCCATTAAAATTTTACTTCAACATTATAACATATTTATTTTCTAGTTTTCATTCCCATTAACTTTTTATACACTATATTAGTTAAGAAACTTATAATATAATTTATTTCCTAGCCATCAGCCTATAAATTCTTTTTATCATCATATTTTATTGGATCATATATTTGAGCTGAAGAAAAACAAAAATTGGTTGTATTAAATGAATCATATATAATATAAATATGATGATGAGCAATAATGTTCATCCATATATTATGATTATATAAATAAAATATTTTAATTCCACTAACTTTCCGAGAATCTAGATTATCCATCCTCAATTGTAACAAATAAGGCATCAAACAAACGGAACTTAGATTCTTTATGTCACTAATTGATGTGCCTAGGCGATTGATTATTGAGCATTAAGATTGAGGGAATGAATTAGTTTCTCCAATTAAACAAATTAAATCAACCACCATGATATGTTAGGATCATGTTCCAATCGATCAATAAACTTAACTCAACTGTATGTACAATGTATTAGAAGCACACAAATTTCTCATTATTTTTACCATGTTCCCCACCATGGTATGTGACTAAATCCATTCTATGTTTAGTTTGAGTCCATGTAATATATTTATCACTAATTTCATAAAGTTATTAAAATGATGGAAGGTATCATCACTAAAACTTATGGGTTTAAAAATAAAAATATTTACCAATATATATTTATATTTGATATTGAACACATGATAAAAATTTTGTATGGAATAAATATATTTTTTTTAAAATTTATGAATTAAAAACAATAGTTACAAATTTATTAAGGCTATTATAAATAATGATGGAATTTTTTTAAAAAAAATAAATTGAAATTTATATTTATCAAGGATTATATTTCAGATTAAATATAATAGTTATTATATGAATAGCTCAAAGGTTGAATAATATGATACGTGAAATTTATTTAATAAAGGATCAGGAAATTTAATTTGTTATTTAAGAGATCTATTTGAATGAATTTATAGGAACTAAATATTTCTATTATTAAAATTGGACATTGTGAGTGATGGATAATAGATCTTTGTTCATTATGACTATTCGACGTTATGACCATGTGTAACAATGATACTATTTGAATTATTTCATATCAAGGTTAATAATTAAAGATAGATTATGTAGAAGGGAGAAATCATATGAAGCTCATTTATTAGAGCTTGGGGGGAGGTGACATCACTAGGGCTCACCCTTGACCATGGAAAAGATGAAATTCAAAATTTGAGACTCAAGATGGATTATTTTTTTGATAATTTCACGTTTGTATAGATCAATTTTTGCTGAACCACTGCATCAATTTACCTTCATCACACACCATAGCCTTAGGAATTATTATGGTATGATGAGGCATTTTCCATATAGATCATAATTATTATTATAGTGTAAAATATTTCACAAATTATACTTTTGTTATGTTGATCATTCATATTTATTTTTCTTATCACAAATATATAAAAGATAAAATTAATATCATTAGATAATGAATATAATGAATGATACATTCGATAAAAATGAATAATTATTTTAATTTTAAAAAATATATATTTTTAATTCTCATTAAAATAATATTTTACTAATAAATTTATAATTTTGAATAAAATGTTTATTTTTTAAAAAAAATTAAAAAATATATCTATTCTTATATAAATTACAAAGAAATCTATGAATAATGCCATGTATCTCCCAAGATATTAATTAGGGCTATAATGATTTTACAATATTCTTGATTTTATGTCGAATCATGTTATACTCATCTAATAGGTGGATTTTTTGTTTATTGGTTACTGAGAAGAAAATAAATCTTTGGTGTAATTTTAGATAAATGGTAAATTTACACTTATAGTTATTTTAATAGAAAGATAAGGGTTAGAAATTTAATTGCGTGAAAAATATCAGTATTTTTCAATAAATTATTTATTTATGAAAAGGTAAAATTTAACATATATTCAAAAAAATGTTATAAGTGATTTTTTAAATCATCGTGTTGAAATTATTTGATAGTTAAATATTCATAATTTTTCAATATAATCAATGTTTTGGGTAAAATGTAAAATATAGTAAAGTTATATAGTGCATAACATGTAATCATAATGACATAAAAATGATGTACCAAATAATATAATGTATTTAATGATCCAAAATGTTTTTTGTAAATAAAATAATTTATTTTTATGAAAAAAATCTATTTCCCAAATCTGTAAAGAATCTCCAAAACTCAAATATATTTAATGATTTTAAAAACTATTTTTTGTGAATAAAAATGTCTTCTGCATAGAAAATACTAATATTTAAAGGTGATTTGTTCATAAATATTAAAATAATAAAACAAAGGTCTATATATTTAATAACATGTGATGAATACAAAGAAAGGATAATGGTATTATTTTATTATAATCTAGAATCCAATTCCTATGTATAGAAATTAATTAAAAATTATTTCTCATTTGATATAAATTCCTACTAATGCTACCATTATTCTTAGTTCACAATAAATTAAGCATAAATTCCCACTCATTTACTCCACCAAGAGTCTCTCCAAATAGTTTTTATGGTTCTAATTTGTTACTATAAATATTTATAAAGACACTAATCAGGTTGATGGTTCCTAACCTCTTTTCAAACATTATTTCTACAATCCAAAAAACAACATTTATTTTCAATGAGAAATGATATTTTCATCACTCTAAAAATTTAATTATCATATTATAAATGATATTTCACCATTCCCACTAATTATAATTTTTTCATAAGCCTTTATAATGATTAAAAATTTGTATAGCCCTAAAAAATCCAAAAAATTAGAACAGTAAAGAGGGTCGGGTTTTCATGAAATGAAATTCTTGTTTAGTTAAAATCAAGTTGATAAAGGATCTATATTAGATTAACATTGGGGTAATTACCCGGAAAGTTATTTGTTGGGTAATAACTCAATATTTACTAAAGGAACAACTAATGGTCCTAACAGAACACCATGTTTGACACTACCGAGGGGTCTACTTTGAATAATTAATAAGTTATTTATGAACCATGAATATTTATTATTTATAATTTTTATCAATACATATTGAAATTACTCTTCACTAATACATTTTTATCATTTCGTTGATAATGGATCCTTCCATTACATTTTTAATATCCTATTTTTTCATTGTTGATTGTTAGATATTCACCTAGATATCAATATTTGTATATTGGATAGGTGATTATATATATTATATATATCCATATACTTATATAGAAAATTATTGATTATATATCCATGATTATGTATATTCCTCATTACATATTCATTTCGATATATATTTTTTATCTGATCCCTTCACATGATGGATGCATTTCGATTGTTATTTTATGAATGTGGATATAACTTATAGAGCCACATGTTGAACCAGTACATATCATGAGACAAACTAGTTGGGTATTTGATGTAATCCATTCCCATTTATATATGATTATTTAGAAAAATTCCTCGAATAAATTATTATGTTGTCGGGAAATATGAATTAGATAACTATGATATTAGTTATAATTATCTATGTATTTATCTATTTTTATTCTGTTCATGGATATAAAATTCTCAAAGTTTTATTGGTTAATAGAATTATTATACTAATTTATTCCATTGATATTATTTGTTTCATGTATATTATATGATGACTTCCATTGTACACTACCACATACTGAGTGTTTGACCTCATCATGTTATGTTGTTTCTCATTTCATAGTAAAACCATTGAGACAACAACATGTAACATCAGGGATTTTTATGAGAAATAATAATGTTTTATTATAATCATATTATGTATTTTAGGTTTCAATGTAATCTAATATCATTTTTTAACATCTAGTTTCCTAATAATAATAAAATATTATATCCTATGTATTGTTATCTACATGTTATATTCCAATGTAATAAAATCACTCTCGATTACATGGTACTATATTTTTGGTTCTTATAGTTGGTATAAAAAAAATATCGTATAAATCACAATAACTAGATTTAGAAGAATATCATTAGAGAACCAAACCATATTACAAACCCTTATGACATTCTAGAAATATTTCAAGACAACATGACATTCATTAAATAAAAAGGAATTATAAATGATGAATTACAATTAAAAGTATTATTAATGGATAAATAAATTATATTCCCTCATTTAAAAAAATTTATAATCGAAGTAATGAACACGTTACCAAAATCCTTAATAAATGTTGTTAATGTCCTCTAGTTCATGTTAATGTGGATACTATTCGAAATGATTTATAACTATATTAGTATAGTTGGATCTATTTATAGACACTGATTTTTTTGTATGGAACAACCTATTATTCCAAAACACAGTGTAATAGTGATGGAATAATTTGTGTGGGAACAACCTTAATTGTTCAATGAAAAAATGAATCCAATATTGTAAGATTAAAAGATGACATCAATAGAGAACACATTCCTTAATTTTAGATATAGTGAAATGGAAATTTTTTAAATTTTTGTATATCATCTGAGGTTAAATGAAAATCAGTGGCTTCCTTTTACTCAATACTCTATAATTGATGATTATATATAAATATTTGAGTCGTAATATTTTAGAGATATATTCCTGGAGAAATATTTTTATTAATAGAAAATATCTAACATGAAATGGAAATATTTTGATGATAAAATAAAATTAAAACTATTTATTAATAAAAATATAACATTATAAATCTAGTGATGCATGCTTTAGAGAATGTATATATTCTATAATGAAAGATTAATCATTTTTTTATGGATAGAAGACAAGAATTTGAAAGTAATTATTCTCTCGAACATATTTCTTTTATGATGAGATAATAACTTGATCTATAATTACTGATGAGGATTTATAACAGAATTATATTTTTCAAGGAAAATAATATAACAATAGAGAATATGAGTTCATTGTTGACTTTTTTGGACAAGTGGAAGAAGTGAATTGTGGAATTTCCAACATGAAATAACTTTGGGATGAAGCACCTTGAGGATTTCTTAATGGGATTGAGTGTTTGGTAAAACTGTGGACCCAAGTTCCATCAAGTTAAAAAAGGAAATGAAATGAAAGAATACATTGATTTAAATGATTTAGTTTCAACTATAAGGTAAACTCTTTTATGAAATGCCTCAATCATCAGGGGAATATACCCTAGATGATAAGGGAGAAAGGCTAGGATTGCAGAATTACTGAAGAATAAGTTGAGGTATAATGTGATGTTATAACATGTAATTTGATCATAAATCCAATGTTAGATAATTCATTATTTGGTTCTATTTCTACACATTCATTCATATATTAAATTTTTTCTTTGAACATTGAATCATCTAATAATGCACTAAGTTAGGATTTTTCAATTAAAACTCCATTTGGAAATATTATATCATTAAAATATTATTGGTGTGTCTCAATTTAGTTGAATAAAGGTTATTTAAATATATATATTATTTTAATACCAATGGTTAAATTTTAAATAATTCATTGGATAGATTGAATATCACGAAATAATGAAGTAATTTATTTTCATTATAGGGAGACAAGAATCTATAAGTCTTAAAAATATTGACATGTTTATATAGGAAAAAATCATTTCCTGAGTCTTATCTAGAACCACTTCTAGTGTGTTATATTATTGTACATCTTATGAAAGATTGATATTAAAATAATAATGATATCATCATAATTCAATATATATCTATTATTATGGATTATATTCTTTCATTCCGAAAATAAATACACGGATATCCACTTTCTAATGAATTTGGGTCATCTATTATCCATATACTTGATAAAAAAACTCTATATTTAATCTTCATAATTGAATGGATCCCATTGAATTGGAGGAATTAATGAAACTGCTAAAATAGGTTTGTGATAAACATTTCATGTGGTCTAGTGTTTTATCTTGGGGAGAACCCTTCTTATATGGGATAAATAAGGATGCATCTATGAGGTTTTTCGTCAAATATAGAGAAATGCAGTACATTGATATATCGAAGACATATCTTTTACCATATATTGATGATCTATTTCATCAATTATAATGATATCAATACTTCTATAAGACTAATCTCTTTTATATTATTGTTAAATTGAATATAAAAAAATTTGATATTTCAAGTATGGATTTTTTTACAAGATATACTCATTTTGTGTCCATAGTAATTCCCTATAGGTTAATTTATTCACCTTAAGTGTTCATTGATATAATCAATTGATTATTAAAGGATTATTATTGATGTCCCCCAAATTAGTATCTTAAAATCTATAAGGTAGGAAATATTCAAATTATGTGTATTATTTTCTCCCCAAAGAAAAGGATGTGATGGTAGCTAAGACACACAGATCACATAAACATCAGAAAGACTATGACTTACTGACCGCCAAAATGTTATTTAAAGAGTACATTCTCATGAACTTCTTAAGATTACATAGAGCCACTATAAAAGGCCTACCAATTCTTGTAAATGTACCTAGATAATCATTGATGATTTTCTAGAAGATGCTCGACAAGATCTTATGATCCCATGAATTTTCAACAACGTGACATCTTACAATAATCCCAAACCCTTTTAAAATAATGGGTGAAAATATGTAGAATGTGGGGAGCTATTATAGTAACTGATATTTATTTGATGCAGTCCTGTAGTTTTAAAGTCACCATAGATCCCTGGAGACATTTCCACCTTGTCATGAAAGAGCACATTGACTTGTAACCTTCATCATGAAAAGGGTTTTAGACATGTCTATCTGATTTTAATTTTCCTCTTTGGATACATATACAAGCATCAGGGTCATCCATGGCAATAAATGTGCATCACCTAATGACCAATTTTTTGTTGTGCAACTCATATATGGAAAGGATAGTGATTTTCTTTGACAAAAAGTGCAAATCATTCAGAGATCTTTGGCCCTTGAAAAATAAATAAATAAACAAAAGGGGGAAAGGCAGAATCTTATTGCGGATTGATAATAAGTTTTTCTTCATGAAAAAGAGGTCATATGCCTTGAGAAATCATCATTTATCATGAGAGTCCCACATTACAAGACTACTTGGCATCACAAAGTCCCTTATAAATTGAAGACTAATATTTTTATGGATCACTTGATAGGACAAAATGATCTCGGGAGAACCATTGAAATGTCATCATGATCCAATGGAATATCTCTTGAAAAGATATTTGAATCTCACGGATGACGCCAAAGAATTCATATTCAGTCACTCTAAATTCTTTTAATAGGAATGTGGGTCATTTTAATACCCCTAATAATGTATTCTGAACTTATTTTAAGCACATTTTAATGTCATCTATATTTAAAAAATACCTTTGATCGACCTGATTATAATCAATTTTGAAATGGTGGAACATTCTCTCGGTCATTGATCTTCATGTGGTGCCATTAATAACCCATAGAAGGATCATGTATATAACATGACACCAAAACCTCAACTGAATGTATCTCAAATCAGTGATATAAATGATTTATGATGTTGTTTATAACCCATTATGCAAGGCCTATAAATACCGCACCCTCATTACAGAAAAAGAAAGAATCACCAAACTAGAAGATTGATCACACATGAGAGTTCAAAAGTGTACTTCTCATAGCATCTAGTCAAATGGTGACAATGGTCATCTACTAGGTAAAATATGGGTAATGAATCAAATTATTATGAAACATTCATAGAAACATTATGTGATCACTCCATAGATCATGTCAGATAATTCTAGAATGATGAATGGATTATTTAAAGGAGGTCCCACATGTCAGCTCGGTCACACAAAACATAAAATAAGCTAATGTTGGAAAAACATGTTGTGCATAAGAAATAAAGGATAAATTGTAAGACTGTAAAAAAGGGAGGACTTATGAGAAAATTTATATTTTTTCTTAATGATCTTTGCATGACTCAACTAGAGCATGAGAAAACACCGGGTCATCTCACACAGGTAATGAGATTCTCCACCAACATTCCATTTAGATCACAGGATTTCCCTTTAACATGTCATGAAATTCATAAAATTTCCTCTAGACATGCCACCCATCTTTTGAAAATTCCTCTAGTATTACCATCAAAATCATTTGATGTACTCCATACATATTTCTCATGTTATGATGCGGCATAAGGAAATTTCAGCTAGGTCTTATGATGACCCTAGGAAATTTCATCCATATCATGAAACACCATCCAGATATGTTTGGATAGATCATGTGATGTACTCTATAAAAGTCATCCAAGTCATGTCGAACCCTCTAGACATGTCATCGTGGGTTATTCGATGTCATCCAAACAGGACATCTATATCTTGAAACAACATCCTAATATGCCATCCTAGATCATGTGACATCCTTCAGAAAAGTCATGAAAGTCATGTGGAAACCTCTATAAATTTCATCCTAGGTCATGGGATGTCCTACATATTGGCCACCCATATTGTGATATTTCATCCAAACATGAAATTCATATTACACAATGTCCATTGAAATGGTCAATTGGTCATTAGTATTTTCCTGTAAATGTCCACCAAGAAACTAGGACATGTACAAAAATCCTTTGGAATGTCAGGTAAACAATCAAGCCTTTTCAGGAATACATCTTAGGACAAGATAATGGTGTCCATTGGATATATAGGGGTAGCACAAGTGTGTAATCCCAAATAAGACTTCAATATAAGAATATTTATTCTTACCATTACCAGGATACAAAGGAATCATTTCTAAGGTCAGATATTAAATTAGATTCCATCTCGGTTCGAGTATCTCTATTTATCCAACATTCCAACCATCAAGATCCAATATCACCCATGGTTGATCATTATCCATCATCCATCAGGGGATTTAAATGGAAATCCCAGAGTTTAATACCTGATAAAATTGAACTATGTGAAATCTAATCCCTTTTAAAACTATGATATATAGGATTCCATCCTAAGGCCTGACCTCAAATTGTCATCCACCTCATTGCGAGTCCCTCCATGTCTTTGACATTTCAACCATCAAAACCCAGTATCTCCTATGGTTTGATCATTCCACATCATCCACCATAAGATTAAGAAGTAAATTTAAATACATGATCCATGATACCATCTATAACGTGGATATGAAGGAATCCTTCCTATGGAATGAGATTCATATCAAACATATGAAGGGTTATCTCAGAACCTAATTCCAACATCCATATGCATTGTGACTGGTAACATGTTATCCCCTGTTCTCACACAGAGAATGGATCATGTGGGTTAGATATTTTCAGTGTTTAGGTAATTATCAACATGAATCTACACTAGCTATGGAATCCATAGTTTGTAATCCAATATAATTATAATAATATGACTTCCAAAATATATGGGTATCCACCTTGAGATAAGTCTCAACGGTGTGACTGAACAATAATGGATATGATTCCTTCCATAACAAGTATATATAGGATGCATCACTGAGGATAGATCTTGAAACCTATTTGCCTATGTTCTGTAATATATGTTCTTTCCTAATGATGATAAACTACATGGTTTTAATGAAATATATGGTTTTTTATTTCTTCTATATGATGGATACGTAGGATGAATCATAGTGAATTTATCACATCACAACAAATTAATAATCTCTCAAGATAATAGTAAATTCCATAGTTTCAGTTTATACAACATTAATATATAAGAATCCACCCATTAAGGGGGAATGGATGAAGAACTTTGGATACAGACATATAAAATCATTTATAGACACCCCTTTATAATATGAAGGATTCATACATGATCATTTTGTTACGTCAACTATTCATGTATCAGGATTAGAAAGTGATTCTCAAAAATATCTCAAATATTTAATAGATTCATGGAGTAGAAAAAATATTCCCCCAAAAGGGTATGATGAGCCCAAAATACGATCATCTCTAACATTTTGAGTCCTTAAATGTAATTGGGTCAAAAACAACAAATCAGCGACTACCATTGGAAACTAGGTCTATACTCAGTTAAAAAATTGGGAACTATTGGTATTTTCCATGTAAGATAAACATTAATGGTTAACATGTTTTGAATGATTTTATAGACATCACCCCTCCCCCCAAACAAACACAGATAATTAAAAAATCATTCTATTTTTTCCAAACCATGCGTGTGATCTATCCAAAAAAATAATATTAAACTAAAGAAGAAATCATTTAACTAGAGAATCTACCTCTGAGGATAAAAAGGATGTACTACCAAATTCTCCTTAGAACATTTTGTTCCTTCCATATGGGTGGTCATCCATTCGAAAGAAATAAAAACGGTAAACATGACATGATTCTATAAAATAAAAAATGATTAGTATACCATTAATAGATCCATTTTGTTCTCATATACAATTTAAAATAATTATGGACCTAAAATGAATCATTCATATGAAGAAAGTATCAGTTGATCCTCTAAAGACATGGTTCTCATGAAATTATCCCATACTTACTATGAAAAGTTCACACAATAATAATGTCCATAGTGGGAAAGAATAGACAATTATATTACCCATGACTATCTGATTTAGAATGAATCATGCCCTTGATTATAAAATGATCGGTGAAATTGTTCTTTGTTGAAATAATGACTGTAGATACTACTTTCTCAAACAAAACCCAACACAAGATAATGTTTTCATCAAGAAATTTTTCTGAAAAATCATCCCTATATACAACCCATGCAGGACGTAGAATTACAGATCAATCATGAAACCTTTAAAATCGGGTGGAAAATGAAATGGTATATGAATACCACAGGAATTGTATAATCCTTGCCCTTGAGAATGCACATAAGGGTCTCTAAACACTGAAACTGAGGAGTCTGCATCAACCAACAAAAGTTGCAGTGAATATAATGGTGAAAATTGGATCTACTAATCGATTTGGTTGAAATTCAACCTATTACACACATCAATGGGATGAAATGAAGGCATATTAGTTGTAAAAAGATATAGATAAATTGGATAGGTCTCATATTACCACTTCTGCTGACAAAGCATGTCGATATATTTTTGTACAACCCAACGAGTATGCTCATATCCCTTCTCAATCAGAACATCACTTCATGTTTATTCTTATAGAAAGAATATGGTAGGTTCATATTTATACCCCTTTAATGAAGACTATCACACTATATTTTTGGCATAAAGTGGAAAAAAGTGGGTACCTATCCCCACTTCAATTAAATAAATCATCTAGAAAATAACTGAGATAAAAAAATTCAAGGCTTACATTTAGGTGCATGCTATCCGGAAATGACACTATATCATATAAATTGAAATAGTAATCTTATATTATATTCTAGTATTGGTACAGATATAGGAGTAGTTGCATATTCCAATCCCTACATCCATGGAATCACAACACACTGATCAACATGAACAAGTGGTTACTTCGGAGAAAGCACATATTCTTGCTCTTATAGAGTATGATTATTGTCACATTATGATAAATGATGATGCATTGTACTAGGTTCATATTCACATTCCAAATGGGGACCACAATGTGAGATCACAACATGCCTCAGGATAAGCAAACATGCTTATCAAAAAAATACTGGTAACATAATCTGAACGTTCTAGATCAGGTTCATATCCTTGTTTTAATAAAGTATCACCAAATGAAACAAGGAAATTCATCCGGAAATGCTCATATTAATGTAGGAAAGGACCTAATACATACTCCAAAGTCATGGTATTGGGGTTATTTCCCCATTATGACTGTGGCTCAGCAACTGAGAGTGGGACATGCCTCCGGGAAGGATCATATTCTAGTCAATAAAGACTGGATGTATACACCAAAGTCTTAGGTTCAGGCACATATAACTATTCTGACCGAGGCTCACTAAGTGAAAACATACCATGCCTTAGGATAGGCTCATATTATTTTTAGGAAATAATAATTATATATTCTAACATCTTATAGAATCCAAGCTAGTATATTTTACTTTTACTGATGAATGAATGGCCATAATATTTTAGAGGCTATATAGGAGGACGCTCATATCCCTTCCCCCATTTTAGACCTCCTTCTTCATATTCTGGTAGGAAATTCATATTTAAACTAGGCTCACATCCACAGTTCTTTCAGGTTTATCTGGAATGGTCCTGAAACTACCCACAGGGTGGCTCATATTCTTGTTGATAATGAAGAAGCTCATTGGCATATTCCATCATCTTCTTCCTAGTGGACTCAAAATCCCACACAACCATATAGTTATCCACATATTTTGAAATACATCATAAAATAGGATCATATTTCTACAAAATCATGAATAGAAGGTCAATATACTCTAGGAAAAATGAAGAATGAGTAAAAAATATCAAATATTATTCGTGACAGTTTCAGGGAGTTTTTTCAAGACACATTATCAATACCCCAAGGGTCCTCTAACGTTCAACCATAGTATAAGGAAATTATTACCATGATAGTCAACCTCTTGGTAGTGTTGAGATGAATCATGTGGAATATAATATAGATATTCACCAATGGAAAACCTCCCCATGGTGATATCTCCCACAAATAAGAAATCTTCCCCTTTCCCAAACACCTCTATATTATGTGGTGCTAAAAACTCATACACCACCTTGTAAAGAGGTCCTCTAAACACCAGGTTAAAACATATATACTTTACCATAAAAATCATGTAACACTCCACTCTGGTAAGTAGGTGACTTGAGAAGAACCATCTATGGTATAACTAGATGGATGTGTGTGAGTCTGGTGAGGATGAAGATGAAATTGACATATGGAGAGAGTTATCCAGAAAAAACCTTCCCATCATGTTCTTCAACATTAAACTTATGAATTTTAGATCCTAGGTGAGATAAAAAAGGAGTCCATTCGTTATCAGAATGAAAATATATTGGCAACTCATTATTGATTAAAAGATAAACACCTACCTTATCAAGGATATGTGGGTCACCTTCAGATCATCAAGATGACATGTTGTCTGTGTGACCTGGATTCTATCTATATGGCATGAAATCTGAAACCAAAAAATAACAGTGAAAATATTCAAAATTATTACCACCATTAAATTACAACTCTTAATAAACTGATCTATGAAGCCTCATCATATTTTTATATTCAATGATGGGTAAAGTATTGAGTGTTTTACTCACCAAACACCTAGGATAATAGAACCCCTCAAATATGATGTCAGGTAATGTCATATACTCTGATGAAATCAGGGTACTGGGTAATGTGTGAGCCTTTCAGTCACTAAAAATTAATTACCCCCTTTTAACAATGAGAATACATCTTGATTGGAGGGGGGGGGGATTTCCACTAAATCCATGAACTAGGCCCCAAAAAACAATGATAGTGCACTCCAAACGTGAAAAATAATTTTGTGGTTAACCCAATGACGTCCCTTAGAAAATGAATCCTATCATGGGATACCATTGTTTCAAACTCATACATGAGATATGTTTTACAATATCAAAAAGGTTGGAACAATAGCTACCTTACCAACACTCTAGGAGTGAACTGGACCCATCAGACTTGGGGAATAAATACCACAACCTCTACACTTAACTTCATCTATCATTGAGAAGACTCACGACACATCACTAGTATAAAAAATCAAACCTATCCCATTGGGATGAGGTTATTTTTATCTTGATCACCATCACTTGGTTCATCACCCCATAAGTGGGCCAGGGGAATAAATGGTGGATCCATATAAGCCCCATCCGGCTATAATTGGGGTATTTATATCTCAATATTTAACCCAAGAGTTATCAAAACTATTGACTTATTTATTTTAATGATCAAATAATCTTTATTATTATAATACTAATGAATTTTGATTATCTCATTATGTATTTAATGATCTGATATAGGTGAATAATATGACTATGTATGAGTCACCACAAGTCACTAATAAGGATGAGTCTCCATTATGGTGAAGACACCATGAAACTATCACACAACCATGGAAGACTCATTGATAGACAAGGAATAATAATCAAGATGTTATACCACTAAACTAGAAAACGGAAAAATTATGAGACACCATTGCATATGTGTCTGTATTTTCCACAACTCACCTTCAACATGAAAAATATCATTTAAGTCTTGGACAATGTCAGGTGACACACCTCCAGTGTATAAAATCAGTAATGTATGAGATACCACCAGGATATAAGACCATCAGGAGATCATGATTTCATAATGTAAATTTGGAAATGTGTGAGACACATCTATCTTGACCTACCACTAGAAGGATAATCTTCCATCATATAACTCACCACTAGAGGAGTTACTGTCAGACATGAAATTAGGTTATGTACAAGAGAACGCTAGCTTTGTGTCACCATTGTAACTTGGTACCACCAGACTCTGATGATCTGTTAGATCAAGTCACCACCAGACTAAATGAACAACACTCTCTTCCTACATTATACATATTTTGAATTATTAATAATGGATGGTTTATTAAATTTAGTTTTAAATTATATTTTAATTATTGTCTCTTAAATTATTGATTGAACTCATTGAAAAATATGTCAGATGTGTTTTATTAGAAAAAAAAAGAAAATTTGTAAATTCTTGTTTATTTTGTTGATAAACGAAAAGAATAATTCTTCATGTGAATGGTTTTGAATTATAATAATATCAATATAAGAGCTCATGATTTTTCAAAACAGACATAGAGATGAAGAGAATAACTTCTACATCATGGAAAAACACGACTAGGGAATCCAAAATATGAAACACGTATTCTAACATCCTCCATTCAAAAATGTAAGAGTCCACAACACTCTGTTCTTATGAAGGTTTCAAGAGAACTTTACTCATTTTTTATTTCCAAATAGTTTCCAAGAGTCATAATATACAATTCATAAACACCATTCATTTTTATCCTGAGACTCTTAGATTGCTCAATTATATTTATTTATTCTTATATATTGACCATTGTGTTTTATACTCGGATCTATCACATGCACACTCTATCCTTTTCTGAGTTAGAAGATACATTATATCTTCTCTAAACTCTTGTTATATTTTTACTCCGTTGAATAATTGTGGTAGAGGTCCTTGTGAGACCGGTTTCTTTCTACTCCCACTAATAACAGTGGAAGAGGTCATGTGTGACCTGGACAGTTTGTAAACTATTGTAAAATTCAATCCAAGTTGTTGATCAAACTTTTTATTTTATATAAACTCCATGGTTGTAGGTGATCACCATGTTGAGTGGACAAACTGTCAGCATGGGAATGAACCTATGGTTTCAAATTTTAGTTGTGTATCTTTTTATACATTATTTTTTCTTTTATAACTACAATTGTTTTAACTAAAAAACTATTACTTTGATAGTGAATATTTATTAGTTTATTATAAAAAAATTAATTATGAAAATTAAATTCAGTGGACTATTTATTTTGTATATTACATACCGGATAACTAATTAAAAATAAAATAATAAGACATTAAAACTTATGACAATTTTTTGTATTGATTTACAAGGAACTTTTAAATTAATTGGTGGATTTAAAATATATCCTATTTAATTTAAATTTTTATTGGGTACTCAATTCACCCCCCTATATGTGAAACTATCTACGACTAACAAAAACCTTAACAAGAATCATGATATCATAAAAAACATGATAAAAATTTCAATTTTGGAACTGAATAGTCTGCAAGTCATAGGTATGTGGGAATTTTCATTATCATCATCACCACAGAGATAATAAGTCATCTCCTAGTTGGTAGGTAAATATCTACTATTGGAATCCCATCTGTTCGTACCACCAAAAGATGAACCTCTATTGCTTATGGACCATTTATCAGCATTTCCATAAACATCATCAAGGCCACTATTTATAGGACAAGACGAGAATAATGTATTAAGAAGGAATTCAAGACCTTTTATGTTTATAAGAAAAACACATCCAATATGTTGAGGCATTTAATAAATGACCCTATTTCAAGCAGTGTAGAACCATCCAATTTCATTGAGAATATGGGGACAAGTACCATTTCTTGATAAAACTCTATGAATTTCATCACAATCAACACAATAGATATTTTGGATCAAGATGTAAATGAAGAAGGAAATTTTATAGAATGTATAACCCCATGTGGAGGATTTGAATGCACACAATATGGCTTCACATACCCGAAACCATTGAAAAATCAAAAACCAAGAACCTCAGAACATTAAGTGGCCACCAATAAGGAATAAAAACACCAAGGATAAAGGGAATCAAGTGGTAATATCATAATCATCACCAATAAAAGTCAAAATTAAATCCATAGAAGATTATTTGGCATAATATGAAAATGAGATATAGACTATCACATAACTCAATGAGGAGTTACTTTGGGTAAATTTAACCACCATGTATTATCTACTGGATAAGAAGAATATCCATTTATCCAATGCCTCATGAAAAATATAATACATATGCAAGAGAGGAATCTAAGAATAAAAATATCTCAATCCAGGTATCCAGTCAAAATAAATGAGTAATTTGAAAATGATCATGAATTCCATTCATTACGGTTATAGACTCTCTCATTATAAAGAGATCATTTAGTCATAGCATGGAAAAAATATTTTTGGGAGATAAAAACAAGACCACCACATCAATACCTTCAAACTCCCTTTAGATGGGAGGAATATTAGACAATAGGACCTCTAGAACTACTCAATTACAGTGAGTCCCAGGCTACTCAAATGGTATCTAAGGAAGGGAGACACATACCTATGCCTCCTGGGAAAAATAAATATACCAAATGGTTAAGTGAAACTATTCCCCATCCCATATTCATTAATCCTACCCCCACCATCATTGGTGGGAGATCCCGAGAACAAAATCTCAAGTAATTTAGGTCTCGATGCAGTCTAATGGTCCCTCAAGATCAACCAGAGGTGGTAAAAATGAGATGTTTCATATATAATCTGATATATAATGCCTTATTTAGGTACAATATTTTTTTATTAGTATCCATTGAAGGATGGGAAGACCTTATTCATCAATTAAATTAGGATTTCAACTCCTCACTAAGGAAAACAAAAAATATTGGATTCAAAGACTACAAGAAACATGAAAATGAGGGGGTTTCTGATTTCATATCTGGATGGAATGGATTAAAATATTCATTAATCATCCAAATCTTAAAAAATAAATTTTTGGAACACTGTGCTAAAAATATTCAGGATTGTATTTTGAATCCTTTGATACTGATGAAATATCTTGGTAGATTCAGTGATTTTGTAGTAAAAAAACAATGTTTGTATAATTCCATTTTTCATACACAATATATGTTCTGACTCATGAAATCGGGTGAGGATAAAATCATTTTCCAGTAATAAATTTACACTTTTACCCTCAATCCAGTTAGAATTCCTATTAAAGAACCTATAATGTTTTTAAACAACCCAAAACCTTCTATAAAGTAGTATCAACATGAACATCACTCTCATGCTATAGAAAAAGAGATTAGGATTACCATAGGTTTGTGAAAAGATGAATAAATTATACTGCTTTGGAAATAAAAAACTTCCACAGTTATTTCTTCACAGCTATAGAAAATAACTGACACAAGATTCCATATCCTAGGAATCCCAATGAGTTCAACCTCAATAAACTTCCTAACTGATGACCTTCAATAGAATGATTTCTCATAACATCCATGATTTATTTTTCCTCAAACACATCCTCCAAATCATGTTTTATTCTATATAGGTGATGTTGGATAACATGTTGTAGTAGCTATCCAATTTAATCACTGCATAGCCAAAAAAAATATGATTGGAAAAATATTTTGGCCCAGTGTAGATAGAATTTCCACAACTAGATGAATCAAAATATAGTTTATTGATCTATTTATACCTTGAGAACAAAAATTCACTAACACTTAATGATCCCATTATCTAGGTATGTGACATAAAATATACTTCATGTATGTCGTCATAATTATCATTAATAAGAAAATACATAATATTAAGAGACATAATTCTATCTAATGCAAGCTCTAACTCTTGATGATTTCCTCCCTCTAACATCTAAAGCATGAAAATTTCTCCCCTAAATGGGACAATAATCAGATGAATATATCATATTTTTTTTGTTAACACAATAAACTTATAATATCTATTCTCCAATGAGGAATATTCTTTTCAGTATATGTTCCATACACCTGATAGCGGAGATGGATACCAGAAGCTCATGATTCAAGGAAATAGAGGAATGAACGGGTGTGTATAGAACCAGTATTTCTATATCATCACCACATAAGACATATATGAAATTTTGACCCATAGTAATTCACCTCATCATTCCTAATTGATACGTGAAGGTGTCTCAAAACCCTCCAATGAACGTCTGTGCCCAGGGTTTTTACTGGACTGACTAGAAATAATTCGATTATATGATCCCCCCAAACAATGAGTAAGACCACAAAAATCGTTGTATCTAGTAGCCAAAGCACTCTCAGCCACTAAAAAAGAACTAGACCAGACTGTTTCAAATTACAAAGCTCTCAAAGTGCATAATTTGGAGAAAACTAACCTTGGGAGGTGACGACATCTATCCCAAATGTACAACAATCTAAAACATCTAGAAATTTTCCCTACCTTGTTTTCAATCCTAGATGAACTACATATATCAACAAAACATAGAGAGGAACTCATAAAAGTACTGCAAATATGAAAAAATTATACAATTCAATATAGTTGATGTTTATCAGGTGGAGTCCATGCCATCATAAATTATTGTCACCATCTCATTTATAGAGAATTATTTCAAAGAGGTAATAAAGAGACACATCATACCGCTATATGTTTTATGAAGAATTTTTATTGTTGACATCCAAAGGGATCTATATGAGAATGGTTCTAGGATTAACCTCATCCTAATTCTGACCCTTTGATGTTTTTAATAATTTGAAGGGAACTTATCTACACAAATATTATCATTCAAGTATATGATAAAATCCAGAAAAGATGTCTCAATAAGATAAAGATCAAAACATAGTTTGGGGATCTCACACATAACATTGAGTTCATGGTTATCCTAAAAGACACAATATATAATGTCTTTTGGAAACGTCATATTATTCATAGCCATGATATAGTTCCTTAAATATTCCATTAGTGTTTTAAATATTCTATCAATAGACAGGTCAGTATACTACGTGGTGATAGTTCCCCCTTCTAGTCATGTAAATACACAAATTCTAAGGAAGGTTTTTATAAAAAGAAGTAAAATAACCAATGTTGGATAAAAATATATATAATTAATCCTCGAAAATATATGGTATATCCTTTTAAAATCCTTGGAGTATGCTTGAAATCAACTATGTGCTACCCATAAAGCTACTTGTAGAAATAGATTCAATCCCAGATGCACAAAATCCTTATATCACTTGTGATAGTGTAAAAGAAAATAATATTTAGAATCAATCAACAATTACTCTAACAATAAAGGATAATAATGTATCTTACCACAACCTCACACATATTTAAAAATATAGAGATGTCTTTAGATTTCATAAATCATCTGAATATTCCTTGATAGACACATAGGTGAAAGGAGAAGAGGATATCCTCAGGAATGCCCCTCCTGAATTTGAGGAAGGCATCTCCACCACCATCACTGATATATTTTAGGTAAATATAGGAACTAAAGAAGACCTAAAGCCTATAATAATTATTGTTTTCATGTATCTCAAGGATAAATAGATCTATATTGCATTTATAAAGAAACATATATATATATATATATGTTTCATAGAATTTTACAAAAATTCGAAAAAATGAATCTAGTTGTGGACACACACTATCTTAGCCTACACTATCATCATCGAGGCTTCCAAAAAGTATCCTGGGGGATGAAATTTTATAATGACACTAATAAAGATGTTTAATTTGGAAATTTAGTCCAATATTAGTTCATCCAAGTGGTGAAATACCTAAAATATCTCACTCAAATCATCCTTATTAATAAAACTAATTTGAATATTATGGTATGCATCATGTTTTGAATCATTAATAATCATTTTCCAAAGAATGACTTCCCACTAATGATCTTAGAAACCTTGATAGATGAAACTGTTGTTTTACAAGAACATTTCATCATGGATGGATACTCATGGAATAATCAAATAATGATGGCCCTCATAGACGAGGAATCTTCTACACATAGAACACCCAAGGGAATATTCTACTATCAGATCAGTCCCTTTATATTAAATAATATTGATGATAATAATAAAGTTGTTATACTTTATATCTTTAATCAATTTTTGGTATGAGATAAAAAAAATTATTCTTAATACCTTGTGTTCAGATCCTAACAGCGTTGTGAACACTTCCCGGTTTTTTAAATAGTGTTCAACAAGTTGTGTCCAACGAGTATGAAGATGAATCTGCTAAAATGAAGTTTTAGAGTAACATAAAATAGGTTACTTTTAATTTAGGTATTCCAATATAGCATTGACTTCAATCTAGAAAAGGAAAATGAAATTCTCATAATTTCACCACTCTGAATATGAAATAAATGGGGGGGATCCAAGGATACATCGTATGAATTCATTGTATAAAATCCAACCTTTACAGAAAATCTCTCCCCTTAACCAAGATAATGAAGAAGGTAGTAATCTACGATTGAGATAAGGACAACTAAGAAGCATTCGAGATTCTCAATCATTACATGTTGCACCCATCAGTCTGAATACCACTGGTGGAAGGAAAGACGATCATCTTATATTTTTATGCTATGGAAATATCACATTGTGGTCTCCTCACATAGAAAAATCAAGCAAGGAATTTGTGAAATCACTACTACCTTTACTAAACGAGATTTCATGCTGAGAGATGGTACTCTGATATAAATAGGATCTTCCTTGTGCTCATATTTATAGAGAATGAGTTGAGGAATTATATGTAGCACCAAAAAGTCCACTTATTATCTAGTATTTATTTTCTCAGGTATATCCTTGGTCTTCCTATGATGACTGGAAATTTATCCCACTGGGTAGTTATTCTAAAATGATATGATAGCCCATTCATGACACATATGTTAGTGTAAGAGGAATCCCTAGCTAATTTCCTCACAGAACATCCCACATTGGAGACTATACTAGTGGACACCAAATGACCTAATAAGGAGGTATAATATTCCCATTAATATCCCTAAACATGGGATATGTATTTTGATGGTTTCTTTGTAATTCCTATCAATAAAATACTAGAAAACCCAATGGTGAGTAGTAATGGCATAGAGATTATTTTTGTTTCTCTAAAGAAATCTATTTCCCCTTCCCTTTCTTACTATTTTAATGTTTCACAAATAAAGAGGTTGAATACCAATCCATAATTACCAGATTATAACTATTCAAATAGCTTAAAAACGATAACCTAAACATAAAAGGTGATTGAAAGATAGTGATAAAGTAGATTAATGGTGAATATTCCATAAAAAATAAGAATTGGCCTCACTAACTAAAAATGACATGGGACTAAGGGAAGAGTTCCATTTTAAATCGATGTTGCATCCTGTCCCCTGATTTTAGAGTACATATGCTAATGCATTCTCTAATGTATCCATAATACTATCCAACTGTGATCAGTAAGGAGAAATCTTATACATCACGACTGAGAGGATGGTATCAATATTTAACATCTATTACATGGAAGTGATAAATTATGTTAACACTTCCCATGAGAAAAAAGAACATAAATCCACCCTTGGATGGATGGATCCAATACTTGATTACATCGAAAATGGGATCATCTTGACAGAATGGGCTAAAAGGGAATAGATTCAACACTAAGTAGTAAACATTACCCTATAAGATGTTCAAAAAGAGAAAAACCACTTGAAAATGGGTATTTGATGGAATCCATCTTAGGTTCATAATAGTAAGAGAGATTTGTACTATAACAAAATAATTCAATACATACTCGTGTGGTATCATCACTGTAGGACCAGACACTCCCACCAAATCAATAAGATGAGTTACTACTAGAAAAACATGATACATGACTATGTGGAATTCACCATGATATGTCATGAATTCCAGATTTTAGAAAACTTCATCCATCAACCCCATGAATTTCGACATACAACTAAATAGTCATGGTTGTTTTCCATATGAAGAATGGATGCTATCGAACTATAGCCCTGATCCAAAACTAAGTAGTTTAAGTAAATCCTTAATACTATTTACTTAACATCTAAATTAACTGATGAAATACCCATCATAGAATTCATGATGAAGAATATCATAAACTTCTTGATGTCCAATATCATCACAATGTTTGGGGTCCCTCACCAGATATTGATAGAAAGGGACAAAAATTATTTTCTAAGGATTTGAATAAATTTTAATAGGAGTACAACATAAAGTCCAACCATTAATCCTTCTATCACACATTTGAAAATGGATAAATAAAGGCCATTAAAAAGAATTTGGAAATTATATTATAGAATATGATGAACAAGTATAATAAGTCAGGGCTGGAAATTCTTCTTCATGAGTAGTGGAAATACTATACCATTACATGCACTACTACACAAGAAAATTATTATTCCCTATTGTATTGAAATATGGAAGTGTTCCCCATTAATGTGTTTTCCCCTTACTTGGAAAATCCATTTACAGGAAACTCTAGAATGAAGATCAATTGAAAAAGTGTTTGGATGAATTTGAGTGACCCAATGGGAACTAGTTGTGTACACTAAATGAACATGAAGTCTATCAAAATTAGATCACATGAGGCTTTAATAATATGGTTCCCCTCTATTCATCTATTTAAGGGAAACTAGTATAGGATATGAGAACCCAAATAATACAATAATATAATCATATTATGCTAGAACACAAATGGGGATATACTTATATCATACATATGGTCTATCATAAGGAAGATTTATCACATTTCAAAATGGATGGGGAATATATCACACCACCACCAATTTGATTTTTCGAAAGAAATAATTTTCATATCCACCATCAGAGATTATTAACATCATGAACATGTGGGGTTATACTATCTAGATGATGTATTGAAAATATGATGTTAATATATATAGAACACATCCTGGCCAAATGAAATTAAACATTATGGAAAACATTCACATTAGATGATGTTAAACTCTATGAAAAATTTCCTAACAATATAATTTTAAACTGAACATAACAAATCCTTGACACATCAAGTTAAAATATATAGAACTTTCAATTTCCACACAATTTTAAACATATAGAACATTTCTTGACTGTATGCCATTAAATTATCCTCAACCATTCCTAACTACTTGATATTAAGCTATATAGAACATGACCTAAATAAATTCCATTAAACTCTACTGAACAAATCCTATCCATGTTGTGTTAAAATGTAAAGATGTCATCCAAACCACATGATTTTAAAAAGGAACACATCCTGACCACATGATGTTAAACTATATGGAACACATCTTGACCACAAGATGTTAAACCCTTGGGAACATATTCAGACCACATGATGTTAAACTATATAGAAAGTGAAACTAAATATAAGAAGTCCAAATATAAGGAATTTAAATTGCATGGCATAAATCGTCCTTATGGAATAATTCAAAACTACAAATACTCTTCCTAAACACATGAATTTAAAATAAATGGAACGAATCCTGACCAGATGTATTTAAAATTTATATGATTCATCCTTACCATAATACATTAAACATCAAAAGAAGAATATTCTCCCAAATGGTTCATTCCACGTGAACATGATCTGTGAAAAAGATACATGAATTTTCATTGTCCCTATGTAGGATTTAGATCCACAGAGAGAATTTCCATTCAATAACAATCTGTGTCTTGATTCCATCCACTATAAGATATGTACTTATTTATAGATCTAAAATTATGGCCATGTATATAATATTTTCATCCCTATAACAATACATCATACTAAGTGACAACAGTCAAGAATTATTTTCCACATCGGGTGACACTCGTTCCTAATACAAGACGCTAAACTGTATAGATGATTTCCTCATCACATGACACTAAACATCATGGTTTATAGGAACTCCATGTGACTTGATTCCTACCATACCAGGATACGTAGTGATGAGTGGACCTTCATTCTTTATACTAGTCACAATATTCCTCTTCATTTATGTGGATTCTCATTCATCCTTACCACATTATGTTCAACTTCACAGGTGATGTCCTCACTGCATGACACTAATCTCATCATGATTATTTAACACTGTGAAACATGATTCTCATTTTAAGGAGATATACAGGGATTTATAGATCATATATTTTATCATAACAACTACATGATACAAAATTCCCCTATCCTTTATCTAATTTCATCATTACATGTGGGTATCATTTTCCATCACTTGTCTCTGACAGTAAGAATAGATCACATGATCTTAGAAATTTTGGTAGTGGCATCCCTACATGATAGAGAAATAACATTTCACGATAGTGTTAGCATGGTAATGGGTATAAGGCCATAAAGGACCACCAAGATTCCTCTCCCCAAGACCTTAATCTTCATGGTTGTGATCCGTTGAATGAATTAAAATTGCACATTTCCATGGTCCTTGCCCAAGATGACCATTATACTTAGTGTTGGACTCTCATCACACATCCATTATAGAAGTACATGTGGCATAATTTCACTCATCAAAATAAACATAGTGACGTCTAGAGCACAAATCACGTGTCCAGCTACATAAGTTAATGGAAGAAATTCCCTCCACTGCATATTTGTCAGACCCTTAAAGAGAGATTCCCTTTCCAGAACAATGTGTGTCTTGATTCTTATCGTCATAGGATATATATTGATGTTCATAACTCTATTCTTGGGCACTTCCATAGTATTCATTTTGTTATGTTGGGGAGCCTATGTTTTTACTACATGATATTAAAATACGCGGTTTTTCAAAAATTATGTGTGTCTTGATTCCTGTTATTACATGACACATTGTGACGCCTAGATCTCCAATCCTTGGCTAGCTATGACAATGAATTATAACAATGCATCACTCTATGTATGGGTCAAACCATCATAGAGAATATCTAAATAATGAACTATGTGTGACTTGATTCCCATTACTATAGGATCTACAGTATCCCTCAAACCTCTTATTATTGGTACAACTAAGATAAAAATTTACTACTCCATCTCTGATTAAGGGTTATACCAACACATGGAACATCCAAGTAAGAACTACATAGTTCTTTATTACTTTCATCATAGTATACACAATGACACTTGGAAGATCAATCCTAAGTCCATCATGAAGATATTAAGTGATAATAATTCTCCCATAACAGCTTATTAGCCACACCTAATCATTGAATATACTAGAGGGATGAAATTTTACTGCATTACAAAACTATCATATATCCCATTACATGAATGGCATAAGTTATATAAGCTCATCTCACTTATGAAATATTTAGATCTATGTATCGATTACTTATGCACATGATAAATCTATGAATGAAATGATCCAACACATGTATAACCACCAATATGTTTGTTCATGGATAAAACTTTTCCCTGCTTGTAAATGTCCCCATCTATGGACAATTTTTCCCATAGATGTCTCGTAGAATTTTCCATCAGTTCTCACATCCTCACGGCCTGACGTTAAACTCAAAGGAAAGGAAGATTTCCTTGTCACATGACATTAAAACCATATGATTGGTACATCTACACCACACAAACACAACATGGATAGACCACTACCCATCATCATTCCTTATCAATGGACCACAATAGTCTAACCTCGGTCAACCAAATAACAATGCACCTGTGTCCTATTTTGAGCCCCTTAATCCAAAATCACACTTCATGAATTGAAATCCTCAGGTTTCCATTAACACTTCATGAACCTAGTAAAGGAAAATATATCTCTCAATTTCAATGTTATATCGATGCATAATGTCATAGACCTACCATCTAGATAAATATTGGACCTATAGGATGGGTTTCATAATCCTTGTGAGCTTGATGTCACTGTGACAGAATATAGCAACTTAGGGTGTTCTGCACCATCCCTAGTATGATTTTTCTACACCATTACTCATGGTATGAGAACATAGAACCATGATTTACAACATTTTCAACCCATAATTTGATGAATTTTAGAGTAACCCTAACTCTGGGTATCCTAATTGGGATCTTGTGTAACATATCCCTCATATAAGCTCTACATGTGTGATGACCTTAAACTTATTTCACTTCAGTCAAAGTTGTAAAAACTTAAACATTATCATATGATGTTCCAAATCTCAAATCCATACAATCCAATATAAATGTATAAAAAAATTATCATGTGGAAAACCTACAAAGTTATGTCTGAGAAAAAGTTAGGTATCCTCTCACTAAACTCTTCATCTACAGATTTTAAGAAAAAGTTAGAGTGAAAATGAACATTCAATAAAGATCAAAGGGTCCACCTGTAGGCCCTAGTAGAAGTCAATCTATTGTCACTAGAACCCATATTCCATGAAAATATTAGAGTAGTTAATTTTCATATCTCTTCGCTATGATATTATGTTCCCTAGGCGGTGACACGTCTATTAGGGTACATGAAACCTTCATGATTATTATATTTTCCACAAATCATGCTTCATCATTAGAGTGACTATGATCACAAAAAACCTTCTTTGGACCATGTAAAATGATACCTGGATTTATGAGACCTTTTGATTTACTATGAAGGTATGTCTATGGATACTACATATGCACCTTTGGTCATCATACAAATGCATCATATTTTACACAAAGGGAATTCTAATCCTTGTGAGCCCCAACATAACCATGGAGGAAAAAAACACCTTTGGGTGTTTTGGGTCATACTAATAATAATTTTCCTATATCATCCTCATGACTAGGGAACATTGAGCCATAATTCACCATTCCTGTAACTATACTATTCAATCAGATTTAACATCCCCAACAATACATCCCCATCTTTGGTACCCTCTCTCAAAGAATGAACGTGACACTCCATTCCTGATCCTTCTTATGTACTTTAACATATGACTAGAAACCATAGGGCGTATAGCCTATGATTTATAATTGAATATCTAAATTACCTGAGGTATCGAGAACCCATATTGGATAGCTTTTTCTTTATAACCAGCTTTATCATCTAAAAGATTGGGTCTTCACAATACTTTCATGGACCTTGATAAAAATTGTAGGGAAACCATTATTTGACCATTATATCAAATTATAAGTAATTTTACCATACAACTACAAGCATATCCTCCTTACAAGAGAGTAAATATGATCATTGGAATCCGTAATAACATTGCAGTAGAGCATGGAACATCTTGGTATTATGGTTCATTCCTAGAAAGTCTACCCCACTCCATATTCCCTGAATCCGTCATTTGGGTTATGACTTACTCAACCCGCATTCCAACTTTCTAGTTTGGCCTGACATCCCAGATATATTACCCTTAGATAATGATTCCCCCATAAATCTTATATATTCTTTGGAAAATAGTGGGGAGACCTTTGTTTGACCTTGATATCGATAAATAGGGGCTTTGACCTACCATTTGAGGAATATTCTCTATACATGAGTGGAATTATAATCCCCATGATCACTGAAAACACCATTGTATAACTCACCACCACATTGTATTTTGGGTCTTCCATAGAATGAATCCCCCATATTCTATATTAAATAATTAATTCATGGATATAAGAAAATAAATTTAATAGTATTTGAGGTCCTGGAAGAAATAATTTTAAATGAATAGCATATTCTATATCCTTACTCATGACATCAAAATGAATGCTAGATGTCCTTACCACATGACATTAAACTAAATGGATAATTTTACTTTGTGAATAGTATATTACCAGTGATAGAAGGTCTGATCTAAAATATCCTAAAATATATAAATAAGAGGTATGGGATAAAAAGTTATAAAATTATAGAAATAGAAGGTATGAGATAAAAGACCTTAAACTACAATAAAAAAAGTCTTGACCTAGATGGACTTAAAATATAACATTGAAATGGTATATTCTGAAAAACCAAAAGATATATGAACCTCTCTAGGGTACACACATGATAAGGAAATCTAGAGAAATAGTTAGATCTCCTTTCACTGGAAACATAATTTTCATGATCAAGTTAATATTGAACACTCATAAAATGGAGAAGGTTTTCATGATATAATCCTATAATAGGGCCACCTATGAAAAATCTAAGTCCATTCACACTTAGTCTTCCCATACATGAATCCTAGAAAAAAATTAGGGAGACATGAAAAATAAATATTAAATGATTGCGGAGACCACCATATGGACTTAGAAAAATAGCGATATTCTTAGTAAAATGATTAAATTTGGAAAAAAATTAGTGCATTACACTTCCGAGACGTATTCTACCCACGTTATCCTTTTGTGAATCTAGTAATATAAAAAAGATGTAACATATACATAAATGATGAATCTCATGTTATAGGGAATTTATGAGAAATTGTCATGAAATATTTATTGTGGTTTAAAAATTCAAATACAGGAATTTAAGTTTACATGATATTATCAGAATGATTTGTATCATTTGTGATTCATGAAATATCATATCAACAAAATGTCATTAACATTATGAATGAAAGACAAATAGACAATTATATATAATTTTTGGAATATATAATCATTAATAAATAAAAAAGATGATATCCTCTTAATTTTATCCCATACAGATGGTTGGAAAAACACATCATATATTCCCCCCAATATAGTAACGTTAGAGATATTCATAACATACCAGAGGCTAATACTCACCTCACTATACATTAGGTGGAATTTTTTTTTATCAAGACTCCAAAGACTAATAAAATGCAACACCAGGACCTTGTTATTGTAGAAATATTTTCTGAGATCTATACATCCTCATACATCCCAATCTAAATCAGTTTCATGGAAAACACTAAAGTAATATACTGCACCAATAAAGGATTTCAGCAGTGCATTCCAAAACTACCTCCTGGTCAAATGTCCATGTTTGCGAAACCAATCAAACCTATTGCTAGTGTAATACTTCCACATTTTTGAAAATTACATATGGATATCTAAATCCAGTTTATTATTATTTTCATTATATTTTAAGGTCATAAACATCATTATATAACAATCTATGCATTCCCACTCATTAAATGAAATAACCTATCTAAGATATGTTCACCCGAATGGTGTGATGGATTTTTGGAATTTGAGTGGGTGTTTGATTAATGAATGTGAAAATGGAATTGGGTCATCATTGGTGAGACCAAACAAATGGAAATAAGGGATGTTTGAAATTGGATATTCTGTAATGCTCACTATAATCAGTTCCATCTTCCATTTCTATGATTACTCAACAATACGATGACCGATAGAATCCACACAGGCTATGATAGTATTCTAATGAGTCATTTCAAATTTAAATTAATTATTTGAATAATTTTTGGAAATTTTATGGGATATGGTATCCATATATACATATAAAATATGTATACGTTTGATTAGTGAGAACCCCCATTAAAATAGATTCAAGATATCTGAAGCATTAAGAAAATCACATTAACTATAATGGGACTTGAATTTTACAACCCAATAAAAGTCTCATGAACCAAATGAACTATAGTGATTTCATGGGCCACATGACCCACCAAAAACCTTACACCTGCATGACTAGTCATGAGACTCACATCCATATGACCCAGACTTGGTCACACGATTCACTTGATAATCATGTGATAATGTAGAAAAACACATGAATCCTGATAAACCTACAAGATAACAATGATACCAAAGAAATGGTCCAAGGATAAATAAATTTATAATATTTTATTCATGATTGGTTTGATAAAGTGATGAGACAAAGAAGATCCCATGAAATAGTTCTCTAGAAAGACACTTCCAAATAGGTCTCACAATCAGTTCCTGTGGAATGTCTTTCAAAGGGTTCACCTAATAATGGGGATTAATATATCTCAAAATAATTTTATCATATAGTGAATGATCTCTCATACACTCCCCTATTTATAAGGAACATCACAGAATTACATTGGTCACATGAAATACCGTACATCTACCAAGACACCGATTAATATCATCACTAAATAATCAGGTGGTCATTTACATTCCTTAAATTATAGACCATTTCCTCACATTTGTAACTCCTAAGGAAGGGAATATTTTGACCTCCACAAAATTAGAATTGAAAAATAGACAAGGTAAGAAATAACTGAAGTATGGTAATTATTTTATCTCCAATTGAAAAGAACAAAATATGGACAAGACACGTGGACCACATTTCCTTCAACAGGACACATGATTGCATGACATTTTCATGGTCATCTGAATGGGGCATGCAGAGGGAAGGGCCTATTAGATATCATGATGACCCACTTCAAAAAGTATCCTTATTATTGTGAATGAACACAAGTAATCATTGATCATCGTAAGAAGGACTCCATACAATATATTCTGATCATGTTACGTATCAATAGTTCTATTCCTGACAATGACCCAAACCCATGGAAAATAAAGGATGAAAATATCTAGTTGGGGGATACCATTTTTGTTTATTGATATTCATGCGACACACTCATGTGGTTCACATGTCATTTTTTATCCATGAATATATGTCCACCTTATCATGTAAGATCTTACTTACATGTCACATTAGTCATGTGTTGGGTTTTGTCCATGTTTATAAAAAAAATTTCTTACCCTTTGGAATCATTACTACAATAGGGGTTCTCTATGACTATACTATTACATCACTAAAATACCCAAAATTTGTCACATGTCACATCACAGTAAATTAGTGTTATTTTCTTTTAAAACACCCACACAACATAATAATATCCCCAATCCTTTCAGAATAATGAAGTAAATAATAATTAGAAAGACATATGCTTCTTGCTGACTGAGAATATGATGGAATTCATGTAAAAGAGGTAATATTATTTGATAAATCTCCATTGATAATATTAGGCCCTCTCGAAAAGATAATAAGATCTCACAAAGGCCCTTAGATATGACTAAATGGTGTCATTAAGGCCCCTTGACAAGCCATCCTAATCTCATGAGACCAATTGATATGCTAGTATGATCCAACAAAATAACTCTTGAAAAACTATATTTTTCTCATAGATAACCCCAGACAAGTCATATTTAATCTTGAGAAAATATACCATAGAGATACTATTCTCATGATAACTCCAATACATGTCGGCATATCTATGATGGAGCTCCATGACATGTTCAAATCATTAGGTGAATTACATTTTAATAGCCTCAATATAATAAAAGTGGAAAAGGAGGAACATTCTCTCAATTTATGATCATCATGAGGTGATATGAATAACCCAAACAAGGATCATGTGTAGTGACTAACACTAAAACCCTCCAAAAACTCCATCTAAAATTTGTGTGATTCACATGATCAAAGGTGGAATATAACTAGGGAGGTGGGGCTTATAAATACATCCCCCTAAGCATAAAAATCCATCACTAGACTGGATGAAAGATCACACATGGTAGTGAAGGAGATGATTTCTTAGAGCATTCGACCACATTATTTAATAGTTCTACAATAAGGAAAAATTTGGGGAATTACTTAATGGATCACAAGTTATGTAAAATCACATTACATTAACACTTTATAGATCAAACAAATGACTTATGGAATGCCTCCTAGATTATGTGAAGGAGGTCTCTCATGTCAGTCGGTTCATGATAAACCTAAAATAACCATACACTAATCAAACCCAAGGCACATATGAAATAAATACTTAAATAAAATACTATAAAAAGGTGGTATACCTGTGAAAAGAAATATTAAATAATCTTTATGGGCTTTTCATGACTCGTCTATATTATGTGTCAACACTGGTACATCTCACCCATATAATGTGACACTCCTTCAACATTATACTCGAATCATGTGATGTCCCTTAGACATGTTAATAATGTCACATAATGGCCTCTAGTTATCCCATCATTTATTGTAAATTCCTCTAGTATTTAAAAAAAACATCAGTTTTCCTATAGAAATATTTCCCTGGTTATGTGGTAAAAACCAAACATGTAAGCTATGACTCATGATGAAACCATGAAAGGTAATCCATATCTAGTGAAATCCTCCAGACATGTCAGCATGGTTCATATGAAATCCACTTAACATGTTAACCTAATCTAGTGGACCCCTCAAGACATGCCTTCCATGGTCATGCTATGTCCATGGAAAATCCATCTAGATCATGTGAGAGCCTTCAAACATATCATCCTAGATCATGTGATATCCTACGTATAAGTCATATGGGTGATGTGGAACTCTCCAAATATGTCAAAATTTCTCATGTGATGTTCTTTAGACAATACATCAATATAATCCAACGTCCTCAGGTCATTTTACTGAAATTATATAATGTCCCTCAAAAAAGTAAATTGGGTCATGTGATTGTCTGTGGATATGTTCTCCTAGAAAATGAGAAATGTCCAATCATCCACAAATATGTCAGGTATACAATCATGTTGTTTCAATAATACATACTAGTATATGATAACCATGTCTTGTGGTTATATAGGGTAAAATCTAGAGTGTAATCCCCGATCAAATAAAAACATGGGAACTCTGATTCCTTCTATATTTAGGATATGTATGATTCCTTCTTAAGAAAGATGATCAAATGGGAATCCACCTCTATGTGAGTCCTTTTATTTATCCAGCATGAAAAATATTGTGACAAAATATCTCCCATGGGCTTCTCATTATTCCTCACCCATCAACAGATTGAGAGGTCATCCCCATAGTGTAAGCCATGATAAAACTGAACTAAAAGAACTCTGATTATCATCATAACTGTGATACATAGGTTGCCTTTCTATGTCCTGAACTCAAATGGGTATCCACCTCTATGTGAGTTCCTACATGTCTCCAAAATTCCAACCATCAGGGCTCAATCTCTCTCATGGGAATATCATTCTTCCCCATCCACCATCGTATTGAGAAGGAGACTGAAGTATAAGAACTATGATTCATTCTATCACTTGGATACATATAATGACTTCTTATGGCATGATCTCCATATCAAACATACAAATGGTAGTCCTAGAGTTGAATTCCTATACACATTTGTAGTCATATTGATTACTTTGTCTCCCTTGTATCTCACACTGATCATGAAGCATGTGGGATTAGGGATTTTCAATTTTAATATCATTTGCATCATGAATCTCAACTAGCCAAGGAATTCTTAATGTGTAATACCCAATTAGTGACATGATTTTTCTACCCCCGTATAATGGTATCCACCTCATAGTATGTCCCATGTGAGTGATTAAACTATGATGGATCTCATATCTCCCCTAACCAGGATGCATAGGATGCCTCTCTAATGCTCCAACATAACACTCAGTGCCTAAGTTACCTCATATATATCCTTTCATCACGATGTTAATATACACAAGTTTAAATAAATATGTGGGTTTTAATTCCTTCTATAATTGGAATATGTTGGATATGTCATATAGGATCAATCCTATCCTCGTAATATTAATTTCCTTATTGGGTGATAGTAAATTCAAAAGTGATTGGTTATAAGACTTCAACATTTAAGAAAATACTCATTATGGGGGAATGGATGAAGGCCTCAGATATATAAAGAAGGAGAACTTAACGATCCTTTTACAAGAATAAGGTTTGATACATGATCATTTATAGGGTAGCTGGTATTATACCAAGATTAGTAATCGATTCTCGAACATATAAAAAAGTAATAAGAGAGTCTTAGAGTAAGAAATAATTTTTCCCAATAGGGTCTGATGAGCTCAAAATACCATCCACTCGACCAATGTGACTCCCTAGGTTTCATTAGGTCTAAACCCCCAATTGACTTCCAACCATTAGAAATCATTTCTGTACTCAGTTATGTATTTGGGAACTATTATGAGTTTCTATTAGAGATAAACATGAATGGTAAACCTTGTGTAAATGATTATACATACATCACCCCCCACAATAAATCATCTGATTATTTATTTTCCCTTCTGTTTATGTCATATATATCAATGAAAATAAAATGGTGCAACATATGTGAATTCATTTAACTACAAATAATCCTTCAATAAATAAAAAGGATTAACTAGCTAGTTCTCATCAGACCATATTTTCCTACCATATGGGTGATCATCTTTTATTATTAAAAAACTAAGTTGATAATTTTATAACGGTATTCATGGATGACTTCATTATATAAACTCTATAATATTAAGAGTATGGAGTCAATTTATGTATCGTTCTTAAGACTCTAAGGGATATGGGACTACACAAAAAAAATTCAACTATGAATTTTGGATTCAAATATTTTTTCCTCATGTTGTCTTCAATGATGGAATACCATTTGATCTCGAAAATCTAAATGATTTTAATGAATATAAATCACTATAAAATATTATTTTAATATTTAATTTCAATATATTAGTAGGTTTATAATAGATTTTTGTTGAAAAATATTCCACAATATAAAATGTTTTAAACATGATTAAATATAATGGAATTATATTCATGTGGTCTCATTACTATGAAGACGAATTTTAGGGATAGAAGGATTGATTAATCATTGAATTGGTGTGGAAAATACAATCCAAAAAAGTTTGTTCTGTTATATATATTTACCACTCCAATAAAATACTATTGTTTATCATTATATAAAATTTATGATTGTTTCTTATTAATGAAACTAGTAGAAGACCCATGATAAAAACTATCCAACTTATGAACCTGATTTTTCATCATTAATATTTTATTTAAAGATATAGAGACACTATCATTATGGTGAATGACGTGATAGATATTTTTATCTAAAAAATTGAATTCATATATTCACATATAAATAGCATAACATAAGAAAAGGGAGATGGATGGACCTAATAAAGGACTATAGATGTGTAATACACTACAACACTGTGAAAGAAAATATGGTAATATATTCTTTGAGTATGAAGAGTTCTGAATATTTTTTACTAGGTGAGGATAAAGAAGGATACACTATTCATGGATTTGGAAAATATGGATACTGAAGTTACGATTGAAGGTGAAACATCATTCAATTTCTTTTTAATTTCCAAAAATTCATATGTAGTGATGATAATTGTTTATCGAATAGATGAAAAGGGTTTACATAAAGAGATTAAAAACATTAATGAGTTGAAATTATCATGAATAATCTCTAAAGATTGTGCGTTGATGGTTTGAAAGATACCATTCAAACTAAAAATACCTGAAATAAATAAGGAATATTTAGACGATGATCATAACATGAACTTCTCTATACATCATGGTAGTAACAAGATACATATAGACCTCAAAGAGGACTTATGGTTGGAAATTATGAAGAAATAAATCTATGACTATGTGTCTAGGTTCTTGGTAGGATAATAAGTAAATGAAAAGAGACCAATCCAAAATGGTTTGATGAAACCTCTTCCTAGAGAGATAGGGAAGTATGACAATATCCTAAAGTAATTTGTTACAAGGATACCAATGATATCAAAGAGGGATGTTTTTTTCTGGGTGATTATGTTTCATCATAACAAGTTTTCAAATTTAATATAAATATTGAAAGACATACCCCCTGAACAACTTTCGTGGATCTATATTAATGAATTAGTGAGACATCAAAGAGAACCATTAAATTTCAATGGAATGTGATCCTCATTTCACATAAATATTTTAGGGGATTATTTAAAAATCATTGAGAATCATGGTATATTAGAGGGTATTATATCATCTATGTACTATAAATAAGTATAAAAGTACCATAAACCATATATTCTATTTATAGGTCAATATTTCATTAATTCCAAGGAATATTGTCCTATAAAAAACCTAAAGTGGTATGGTAAAAGGATAAAATCATTCATACAAGCATAAAAATGGAACAGTGTGTAGATTTGTACAAAAATATGATATTTTACTACAAATAGTTGGGTTTAAGTTTGGTAAAAGAGTCTTTTTGGTACATATCATATTATGGAAACATCTAATAACGTGTGATCTATCCAAAATCTTATTAAGACGTCTCCGCGAAGAATTAATAGTTATATTGGTAATCAGAGGGCGTACGTGGAATTCCTAGTTGGAGACCATGTATTCATGAATTTGTTACCATGGAAGTGAGTTGTTACAGAGAAACACCATTTTTATTTCATATAACCTCATTACATGATATAAAATTTAACAACACAATTGATCTTTTGAGGTTTAGTGTCTTGGAAGTAGTAACATAAAACATATAAAACATATAAAAATAAAAATTCATCTAATACAAATAAATAAATTCTTGATTGGTTATTTCAATGTTACTTATAAACATATCTTATCTTGGGTACATACATCAATGAAATATGTGATTAATAATTTCCTTAAGGGAACAAATAAAGATGATACTTAGTAAGTGACCAAGTGGAATATCAATAAGAAATATTCATATGAACATGAGATATATCATAATAGAAAGAACATGAACCATAACATGGAAATATGGGTACTACATCGTCAGGATAAGATCATAATAATATCATTATATCACATCACTAAGATTTTGTCAAAAATATTTCCAAGTATTTTGTCCAAGTAATATTTACCCAATGCATTGGTCTCTTAGGAGTAACTTAAATCAGTTATATTTGATACATTACCCCATGAATTATAGTTTTATCAAGAAAAAACATCATATTTATTAATAAATGTGTTCCTCATAGAATATAATAAAACATTTCATCAATAACTCATAGAAAATATATCGTGAGTATAATATAAAATCCTTGAGTACAAGAATATTTGAACACATGAACTCGTAATCCTTTTAACCCATGAAAAGGGAATGTGTGTTTCATACAAGTTAATCGCTAAATAAATATATTATTTTTTCATCTAGGGAAATTTAAATGGGTAATGGATAAGTTTTTTATTAAAAAAATATTAATATATCATGAAAAATATAAAAATTCATCAAATATTTTTTACTGCATAACAATTTACAGCATTTATTGTAAAAATTAATAATTGGAGATAATGGAGGTATCTAATGGGGAAAATAAAATTTTCATATAGATTAAATATAAAATTTTAATTAAAATTAAAAATATTTGACATTTATAAGACTAATAAAACAAGAGTACTTGAATGAAAAAGGGATAAGATGATAATTCCATTAATATGAATAGTATCTTCCTAAATCATAAAGATGGAAACTTTAGGATGAATAAAACTTTTCAAGAATTAAGATAGATAAATTAAAGAGAATAATTGGGAGGTATATGATGATAAAACATCAAATTTGTTGTGGGATAAAGGGAAGAGGGGGTAGTTATTTATACTTGAGATGGGGTGGTGTTACAGGTTTAAATAATAGTAATTATAAATCCAATAAGGCCTTCCAATTTTCAGGTGAAATTATTAAAAAGTTTGTGGGTTAAAATTCATGTCTTAGAGTCTTTCTAAGGTCATAAAATACATCAATAACCAAGTTAATGTTATCATATTTCGTAAATATTTTTTCTTCAAAAATAATGATAAATTTGAAACTTTTTTTGTGAATTCTAGTTTTTCCTTTCAATTTCAATTTAGTATTTTAATAATAGAATTTATTTAATCCTTATTTTAATTTTAGGGTGGATTATATACTTAGATATCTATATTTTTTATTGATATAATGAATTATGGATCAACATTTTGAGTGGAAATATGTGGCCATGAAGTCGATGCCAATGTCGATTCAACATGATAGGTCCCACAACATAAATTTGATAATATCATTTTTAAATATTATTAACCTGAAATTTTTTTATGGATTTTAGAGAAAATAATTTGGGACATTCATCCAACTAGAAGAACATCTGATTTGATATTTATCATGGACAAAGAATTTGTGAATTCAATGCATCCATATTCAATGAGTCTTCGAGGCGGAAAATATTTTCATCAATGAATCGATTATAAATCCAACAAATCATAATTTTATAGCCTTAAATGTTGATGGTGGATGTAAAATACATTGAGTAGAAGGTGAATAGAATAAAAAATTCAAAAATCACTCCATTATGGTATTCCAGAATCTGTGGTCATTCGATACATTGAATCTAGATCATATAATGGTATATAATTATTTTATATTATTATTCATCCATAACAAATTCAATAAATCATTTCATTGTATTATATTTTGAGGGAGAAAATATAAGAATTCGAGGTAGAAATTTAATAAAGAAAATTTAGCCAAATTAATTCATTTAAGTTTCAAAAAATTAAAAATATTTATAAAGATAAAATTGAGGAATTTGTTTATTAATAGATAAGAATTAAGGTAAATAATGTAAAACTCATAGGTTCTTAATATATTTGTTAGTATTTAATTAATTTATATTATCATCTAAAATTGTTTTGTCTTCTTATAATTTTCCTCTTATATTATACTACATTAATAATAATAATAATATAATATAATTTCTTTAACATATAAAAAACACATATATTTTAATTTTCATATATTTTAATATTTATATATATTCAAAAAAAAAATTATCAGAATAAGTAAAATATTAAATTATTGTGAGAGTATATTAATTATTTAATTATATATAATTATATTATTTCATAAATCAATTATATATATATGAAATAAATAGGTCATTACATTCTTCCACTTAATCAAATTTAAACGTCAACAATTGTTACTAATTATAAATCTTATAATAACAGTTCAAAAGGAAACATATATCATAAAATATTCATAGATCAGGCTTCAAGGATGATATATTTCAATATTAATAAACGTTTAACATTATGTTTATATCCTTTATAATTATTTATACAATTATTTTATTAACAAAATCATCTCTCTCAATACTTTAAAATCAGGTGTGTAGTAAGGTTCGTTTTGGTACACCATTTCCCAATCACGTTAAAGTGATACAATGTCATAGTGTATGTTACCCCAAGGTACATATGTTCCAGAGACACATCCACATTATTTATCTATTTAGAAAATTATTTTCATGGAAACCACCCTTATAATACATCATTAAAATAAAAGGATGTTTCCCTATATTTCTAATTATTCTAAGGGTTTTTATTAATTTTTTTTTTGAATCCATATTTGAAAAAATATCTAAACAATAATTTGATATAAACTATGTTGAATTCCCTTTTTACTTCATGAACCATTATTAAATGGTATAATATTTATCAACACATAGAATATTTTAAGGTTTAGCGCCTTGAAATTTGAATATAATTAATGAAAAACAAAACAAATAGAAATATTTTCCTAAACCACTTGACCTAATTCATAATAAGAATTTACAAAGTTACTTTTACAAAATTAATTTTAATGGGTACATACATCAATTAAATGGATTGACAAAAATTCCTAGAAGGGGATAAACAACGAACATACTTTGCAAGTAACCAAGAGACATATCAGTGAGGCAGGATCATAAGAACATGAGAAATGTCATAATAGAAAGAACATGAATCGTGACATGGAAAGGTGGTTACAACATAGTCATGACACATTCATAAAAATATAAACATGTATTAACTCTAGGGATTCATAAAGTATATTACCAAGGATGTTTATTAAGGTATCTTTACCCAGTGCATTAGTCTCTTTGATGAAACTTACATCAGATAACTTTGTCACTTTTCCCAGTGCATTAGAGGGGTATCATTGAACAACATTTGTATATATTATTTCATATGTTCCACATATATCATACAAAAATAATTTCATTAATTACCCACATAAAATAGATAATGGTTTTAATAATAAATCATTGAGTATATGAACATTTGAAGTCTTGAAATCGAAATAATTTTTAAACCATGGAAAGGGAATATGGGTTAAATATATGAAAATACATTGTGGAATATATTATTTTTACACGTTTTTTAAATAACATGGATAAATAATAGGTTATTTTATCCTCAATATAATTTTTTTTTAAAAAAGATAAAAATATTCATGAAATGTTACCAGCAGGATAATGGTTTAAAACATTTATTAATAAATTTCATGATGAGTGAGAATAGAGGTATCCAATTTTTATTTTTTTATAATTATAGGGAATATTAAAATTATTGAATATAAATAATAATTGTTATTTATAAGACTCAAAAAAGAATAATACTTGAATGAAAAAGTGATAGGAAGTGAATTCCATTACCTTAATGAGTAATATTATAAATCATTGTGAGGAAAACCTTTGGACCAAACATCCACTTTAATATTTAAGATAGATAAATTTAAGAGACTACTTGGAAGGTACATGATGAGATAAAATAAAATATTGTGTGGGATAATTTGAAGAGTGGTAGGTATTTATACATGAGAAGAAGTGGTTTTAATGATCTAAATAATATTTATTTTTACATTGCACCTGTCCAATTTTGATGGGAATTATTCATAATTTTTTTGGGTGACAATTTATTTGGTCTAGGATGGTTATGTTCAAAAAGTAAAACATTAAACCATTTAATTTTATGTTATATCTC
This sequence comes from Viscum album, assembly GCA_963277665.1. Taxonomy (NCBI): domain Eukaryota; kingdom Viridiplantae; phylum Streptophyta; class Magnoliopsida; order Santalales; family Viscaceae; genus Viscum; species Viscum album. The sequence continues at coordinate 744,483,196 of OY728156.1, forward strand.
AAATACATTTTGACTGTGAATAATAATATATTTGAAAGGTTATTCGTGTTTTCCCCTTTCAATTATACTGTTTATTTTTCTTCTAATTTTATAAATCTATATTATAATTTATATGTGAACTGTATATTAATATATATACATTTTTCATTGATAAAATGAATGTTTGATCCTCATTTTTAATGGTGATGAGTGGACAAGAAGTTAATGCTGAGGTTGATCTGAATGAATGGGTCCAACAACATATATTCAGTCATCACATTTTTCTACTTTATTGGATCGGAACTAAATTTAGAAATTTTTAGATGACTAAATTTGGGACATTTAATCCAACTGTAGAAACATTTGAGTCTAAATTTATCATTGTCAAAAGTTCGTGTGAATTATGTGCATACAGATTCAATGAATTTTCCAGTCTGAAAATATTTTCTCAATAATTCGACCAAAACTCATAAATATTTTTAGCATCATATATTTTAATAGAGGTCATAAAATTCATATAAGAAAATTTATATAGATTAAAAAATTACAACTTTTTTCCATTATTTTATTCCAAAACACATGGAAATTTAGTACATTTAATTTGGATAGTCAATCTAGACAAAATTTATCATATACTTATTCTGTTGTAACATCTATAAAACATGATTTTATAGGCATATAGTTTGAGGGAGAAAATAAAATACCTCAAAGAAATGATTTAATGAAGTAAATTTATCCACATTCATCCAATTAATTTTACAAAAAATGTGTCATATTTCAGAAGATGTAGTTAATGAAAATGTTTTCATAAGGGCTATGATGTAATGTCACTAATATAGAACTAATAGTTTTCTAAAAAAATGATTTGGATTAAATTAATTTATATTATAATCTAAATTTAGTTTTTAAAATAGTGTGTATATTTATATGTACTACTGTAATAACAATAATAATAAAAGAATAGAATTTTTTATCTTATATAAATATACTATATATATTTTATCACATATATATATATATAATTTCAAATATAAATTATCATTATTAATAAAAAATTAATTTATAGTACAACATTATAAAATATATGTTTATGAATACTTATATTATTTTTAAAATATATTATAAATATTTTAAATAATTATGTCATCATAGTAGTAGTATTTGTTAAGAATAGTATGTTTTGTTCAAGGTACATTGATCCTTTTAAAATTTTATAGAGAATTTGAGTTATGGATTTCCATTTTGAATTTCCACCAATTTTCATTAAAGTGGGTAGAATATTGTAAGTCTCAATAATAAGGATGTACATTCCTAACCCTATGAATTTACTCACCACTTAGTAAAGAGAGATATATGTTAACCTATTATACATTAAAGAGACTCTTATAAATCATGACACTTTATAGTAGGTATTAAGGAAACTGAAAAAATAGTTGGTGAAAGTTATTTTCAGAAATTGTAAGATAATATAGACAAGATGTGTTATTGAGGAATTAACATTGAATAATTAAACTATTTTTTTCATTTATTTATGTACACCCTAAATTTGATGGATTATATATTTTTTGGGCATAATGTAACAACAAAAAAAATTTATATAGCGAGAATATTTTATTACAAATACTTCATTAACAGTCAATTGTAAATCATTATTTAGACCTCAATAAAAAATCATATAAAGTAGAAAAAATTAATAGTGAAAGTATACTGTATTGTTTCGTGGATAATTTTCTCTAATAAAGGTAACAATTATTGTATGAAATGTATAAATTAAGAATAATATTCCCCGAAATATACATAAAAGATTATCTTAATATGAAATTATTTATTTGTGGTATTGGTCTAAATGAATTTATAGGAAGTTAATATGTCCATTATGAATGATAGACACTATTACAGTTGGAAAATGATGCCATTTTTCATTATAACTATATGAAATTATGACTATTGGTAATAATGTTACCATTTATATTATTTCATATAGATTTTAAGTAACACATGTAGTTAAAAGATAAGGTAGAAACCACGACTTCAACTAGTAGGAAATTAAAATAAGAGGTATGTGGAAGAATTTGGGTTCACACTTGTCTAATCCCATGCAAAGATTCAGCAAATGAGACTTGAGAGAAATCATTAATGTGATAATTTCTGACTCATAAAGAAATCTATATGGTGAATGTTTACTAAACCATGTTATGAATGTACCAAAATTGAACACCATACCATTAGGGATTATGATGGTGTGATAAGGGGTTAGGTTTTTTGATCGTAGCATGTATAAAGGTGTAAATTATATTTTAAATTAAATATAGGCCACACTAATACCTCGTTTTTAAATAATTTACCACCTTTATATAATAGAAAAACACCCATTATCAGAGGAATGATATGTTAAAATATATGTTTTGATACAATGAAACTATAGTTATATTTTAGGAATATATATATATAAATATTTAATTTCTAATAAAATTCCTTTTTAGAATAAATTTAAAAAAATTATTTAATGTTTTACATCCACAAAAATTATAAAAAATATTAGGTATTCAAGTATAAATAAGAAAATAATTTTATGTGATCATAATTAGATTTTATAAGGATTACATATTTGTTCATGTGATAAAAATTAGTTTTTTTAATAAATAAGTACATACTATAATTAGTTAATTCCTATTTTTTATAAGACAATTTTGAAACATGAGATTTAGTTTTTGAAATCAATATTTAAAAATAATCCAATTATTACATTTTGAAAATTTTCATAGGGGGTGGGGGTTTTGTAAAATTAAAATACGCAAAGAATACAAGGTATGTATTATTAATCCCTAATAATTTTATAATTATCTAATAAATACTGTAAAGAACTAACATAAAAAAGTGGATATCTATTTAAAATAGCTTATTTTATGGTATAAATAATTATTCTCATAAACCAATAAAGAATCATCAAAATCCTAATGTTTATTTTTTAATTTAAAAACAACTATTTATGTATAAGAATATTTTATACATCCAAATTATTATTTGTTATAGGATTTCAGTTATAAAAAATCAAAATATTAAAATCCAATCCATATAAGTCATAAATCATGGGATAAAACAAATGTATGTTCAATTGATTCCTATTTTTCAAGACCAGAGTGCAAATCCTATATTTAGAAATTAATAAATAATTTCCCCTCAATTTTTATAAATAGTCACCCATCCACCCATTCCATTCCAAAATATACATTGAGAATTAATTACATCTGCTATTATCTCATAAGGTTATCTTCACGGAGTTCATAAGGTCATGTAATGATCCTCGCAGGCTTTAAGTAGACAGTTTACAAGGTAAGGGTTCATATCCACTTATCTGTAATTATTTTTTCAATCATTCCCATTCCATTTTTTTTCAATGATAAATGTTATTATTATTAATTATTAAAAAATATTTATTATATTATCAATGACATATCATAAATCTCTCTCATTATACAACCCTCAAAAGCCGTTATAAATATGAAAAAATCTAACATCCAAAAAACAACCTAAAAGGATATTAAATTAATGAATATATGGTTTCCTTACAGTGATATCCCTATCTATATAAATAAAATTAAATACAAGATCTAGTATAGATACACCTAAGGAAAATATTCCTAAAAAATGGTTTTTTATTACCTCGATATTCACTCTGTGCAAAAAAATTGGTATAACTGCACACATGGTTTTACTCTCGTAAGTGATATGTTTTGAATGATTAATATGATATTGATGAACCTATATTAAAGGATATTTCTTATTGATATCCTTGAATCCATGATTTTAATAGTCAATACTAAATTTTTATTATTTCATTAACAATGGTAATTTCCATTAAGTTGTTCAAATCCTATTATTTAAATGTTAATTATAGGATATTCTCGTAGATAGAAATATTTTTTTATTAGTTGCAGAAATATTAATATTCATTATATCCACATTCCTGTATAGAAAATAATTTATTACATAGCTATAATAAAGTATGTGGTTCCTTAGGGATAATTTTGATATATATTTTTCATCCATTTTATTCTTTTGACAGAACTTCTAGAATTGTTATGTTTTTTGTGGGGTTTGAGATTATATCACTGTCAATGCAACAGTATAACTAATGAAAAAAACTAGTTGTTTATTTGGTGAAATACATATAAATTTATATATGATTTCTTTGAATAGTTTCATTATAGTATAAATAAAAAGTATGCCATTGTGAATTCTATCATTTTATATCTGATGTTATAATACTTGTTTTTATTTATTGTTATTTAATCCATTGATATAAAAATCGCAAAATATCGTTTTTGAAGGAAATGTTATATTCATTTATTCCAATAAAATTATGTATTCCAAATAAAATATATGATAGATTCTTTTGTTTTCTACCCCATGTCGAGCACCTATAATCACCCCCTTATACATTTTCTCATTTCCCCATGAAACCATTATGATTACTAAATGTAACATATGGGTATGTATGGAGAAATAAAAAAAATTGTTGTCATTATATGATTAATTTTATGTTTCCATGTAATGTAATGTACTTTTATGTGTCTATTTTCTTATGACTAAAATATCATGGGACCCAATGTATGGTGATCTATCTATTTGGTATCGTTGTAATAAAATTAACACTAATTCTAGGGCACTAGAGTTTGGGTTTATATAGGATATCTCTAGTTTAAAATTTCAATTAAAACTAAAAATTATTAGATCATTAATAATTTGTAGGAAAATTGAATTTTAAAATAAAATATCCTCTCAAATTCATCAGAATATTATTAATAATTCAGAATTTATTTAATTCTAGAACCTAACATCCAAAACATACAAAAGAAGAAAAAATAAAAATTATTTCATTATTATTTTATTTTCTTCTACTATATTAGATAAATATTATTTAATTATACTCAATTAATATCAGAATAAAATTCTTCTTACCATCCCTATTTTAGATCTTTTATTAAAAATGAATAATTCCATAATTTAGAAATTTATGCATTTACATAAAATATCAATAAAAAAAATCTATAAATTTATAAATCTCTCAATATATTACATGAGTTCACACCTAAAAACTTCTAATATTTATATTTTTCATCCTCCAACTATCCTCGATCCTCAATTCTCATTAAAATGGACTTGTAGTTTTCCCCACAAAACTAGGCTTTAGTATTCTGTAATTTAATTCTATAATTTATTTTCCAAAAATACTAATGAATTCTATTATATTTCTGTGTAAAATAATAAGTTCATACCTCTATATTGTAATCAATAATATCGCAACACAACCTTCTTATTTAAATCATATTATCCATATACTTTTACCTTAATTAAGGATAATCACATAATCATAAAAATGTTTGAAACATTAGAAAATTTAAAACAACATCACATTAATACTATATATCCTAACGAAAACCTATTTTTATGTTGTATACTATCAAAATATATTTTACATATTATTTATCACCAAATATTACTCTTGTGTGGCCTCAATATAATTTTCCACTTACATTGAGTCATCCGAGGTAATCTTCTTTATCATGGTATAACTCTTTCATATATTAGATTAGATTGGCTAAATTTAAAAAATTTAGTTTATTTGATCATCCGTACCATATATGAGATATATTATATCAATATAAATATATTACACATCCTTTATAAACACAATTTTTTCATACTTATGATGAGAAATATTTTATATATCTTAGTGATATCATAGGCTTAATATTACGTATTCTTTGTATTTTATTACATATCATTTCCTCATTTTTATGTTTCATATTGTATCCACCCAAACAATTTTCTAATTTTTAATATTATAGAACACTTATATTTCCTATTAAAATTTTGATAAAATAAATATATTATGTTTAATCTATGTAACTCATTGAATCAAATTCTATCATTCTCAACACTTCTATAAGAAACCATAACTAATTTAATTCACCTCTAAAAATTTTGAAATCGTTTTAAAAAATTATCCAATGATTTTTATTGGTTTTTGAAAATGAATAATATGTAACATAATCAAATTAATTTTTTCTCCAGTAAATAAATTTGTCAAATAAAGTGAAACATAAAGTAATGCATGACAATTAATATATTAAATTATATAATAAACAAAAAAATATGATCACAACCTATAGTAAAATGGGATTACATGGGGCATCAATATATTTGGTTCCACATACTGACCTATTATATGATCCTAAAACACATAGTCCTTGACCTAAACTCTTTTAATCATTTGACAACAAAACCCTATTTAGAACATGAACATCACTAGTATACACTAGCCAGTGTATAATTTCAGCTATTGAAGGACTCATCTCTGTAACCCAAATAACTACCCATGGAACCCATTTAAAAATTCAAACTTTTCAAACACAAACCCCTTTTTAATTCCAAATCATTAGGGTAAATATCAAAAATAATAACCTGTTATATTTAATTAATTTTCAAAAATATAAGGGAAATTCCCAATGGGTACATCAAATAATCAATAATGATATCAAATAAACAAAACAGGCCTTCATAAAACAGAACTAAAAATAAATCATTCGTAATACCTTTATTGAAATTCAACCATCATTTATAAATTAAAATGTGTAAAACAATCCGAAAATGAATTTCTACAAACACCTTTCATGCATAAAAACTAGTTTTTATAAATAAATAAGATAAATAAGTTTTAAGTTCCCATTTTTAAAACTAAATATTCCTTGAATGTTTTTTTCATAAATTCTTGGAAGGAATATTATTATTTAAAAATAATTAAAAAATACATTGAGTTCTTAAATTCAGATAATTATAATTTCTCATAAAGGATCCATAAGAACCCCCTTGGAATATCATAATCTAGATGAATAATACAGGAAATTATTTCTAAAAACAATTAAGAATAATTCATAGATTTTATTTTTAATCAAATAAATCAATTTATAAAAATAATGCATCAAAAGATATTTAAAGTAAATTGAATTACATAAATACACCAACCAAGAGGGTGATCAAAAATCTATTTCATTATGAAATAGTTATAGATCAGGGTTATCAGTGAACCTAGGATCATTACCCAACCAAAATCCAAATGAAAACAATATATTTTTATTGTGTAGGGAAACCCCAAATACTTTCATATAGGGAAACCAAGAATTTCAAATATATGGTTTGGTGAAAGGAAGTAAAAAATGGGAATAGGAAATGTGATGGGAGACCTACCACCAGAACTCCATTACATATGTTATGAGAAGAGGAGAAGTGGAGATGGGATGAGAGATCCATTCCCTTTCCCATTATTCACCTATAATAAAAATGAGGTCAGATAATTGATACTCTGTAATCTTATTATAAAATTTTTATAACAGTAAAAATAAGATAATATATAAATTTATTTTCTTTTTTTCTAAAATCATCTTGGTCCTTCAATTTTTATTGATTTTTTTTAATCCACCATTCAAGGGATGAGGTGGGACCCATAAAATTCTCGTATGTGTAAGTATTACATGGCCCTATAGGCCTTAGAAGAATTCATTGCTCGTAGGCTTCAAACATTACATACAACCCAGAATAACTACTTAGAACTGCTCTTCCAAGAATCTTCATTGTGATATCAACTCTCCACCTTCGCATGGCTATTCGGTGAGGCTATCCCATGCATGAACCAGCTTGTCCCAATGATAGGTGTTATACCCCCTCATTCTTACAATCCATGTAGCTTCTACTATGGTGAAAGCTCCTTGCTCATCCCCCTATATAGCTTGTTCCAATTATGTTGTCAGGTTTTCATCGGCACTAATGGCAGACCGAAGTCCTTGAGGTTGCCTGAAGGCATTAATGGCCCGAAGGCTTGGATGGCCCGAAGGCCTTAAATGTCTAAGGGACCAAATCAGTGGGCTAAAGGCTCAAACGGGGGGGGGGGGATTTCTTGCTGATACAGTGCCAAATATTTCCTTCTATAGTCCCTAATTATCCTAATATAGAATCTAAAATAAAAATATAATACTATCATAAAATGAAATAAATAAAAAAATTATTACATTACATAAATAAGTTATGTGAGTTTTTTAATGTGTTTACATGAAGAATAATGTAGTATGTCAACTAATACGGATTCATGGTTGGTTATCAGTATGTACCAAACCATACTCTTAGCATAAAGAACTCATTAACTCATACATTAAATAGTTAAAAGCAGACTCACATATTTTCCCCTAAACATTCCCAAATCATTGAAACATTAGTTTTTTAAAAAATTGTTTATATTGAAATTATTTTAATCCAAATTATAATTAAAATTATAATAATTTATACAAAATAGAAATGGAGGTGTTATAATTCTCCCTAGAATAGTACTTTCTATCTTAGGAATATCTCCTAGGTCTATTTATTGATTATCAAGGTCATATTGAATAATTGAAGAACCACTAATTTTAATCCTTTTCCTTATTAAAAACTATGGAAAATTTAAATAGGTAGAAAACATTGGTTTTAAAATATAAAACAAAAAAAAAATTGATGATATAATTAACCACTATAATAAATCACAATAACTAATGGAAAATAGAATCCATGGCTCCTTTATTTAAAATATTATTCACTTGATCCCCCTATATCATAAGAAAACATCATATAAAAAATCAATTCCATATGATTTAACCATCACCCAACATTCATATAATATTTAAAAAATCATCAACTATATAATTTCACATTCATATTTTCATAAAAATAATAATATCATTTGATAAAATCATCGTTTATAAAACAAAATACACATTTAATAAATAATTTATTTTACTAGTCCCCAAAATAATATATATAAACACAATTAAAAGAATAAAAAATATTTAGAAAAAGTCAATTAAAACCATTTCAAAATTTCAACCGAACATGGGAATTAGATATCACTACTAAAAAATTTATTTAGGGACATTTTGGAACTCCTTTAAAAAATAAATGTCTCCCATTGGTACCATATCTTGCATATTTAATTATTGTATTAGATTTTGTAGTTATCAAAGATGAAATGGAATCCCAATAGAAATGTTATGTCTATTTGATGTTGAATTTATATTTTTAATTTCTGTTATGAAACTAATATGTTTGATTTAAATAAGTAATTGTTCGATGAGGTTATATGTTTAATAGATTTAAAAATATGGTTTTAGGCCCATTTTACTACTCATGGTAAGTGTTCATTGTTTCTAAATCACACACAAAACTATGTGGGACTCCATGGAATATTTCAATACATACATGATTTTTTTTTGTTAGTTTACAATATATCAACTAACAATGAATGGGGTTATATCCCAAGATATAAGCTTTTCAAAGAAAATAAAAAAACATAGTAAAGACCATGCTAGTCATTTTGGAAAATTGAGCATCCTATGAAATGGCTCAGTTTGATACTGATTCTCAATAATTTAGTCACTAAACATACCTGAAAATATTTTTGATAAAAATTAAATCTCTTAGTTATTTTTTAAATCCATTAAAAAAGTGTTTCGGTTTTTAGCCTTCATTCCATCTCTAAATTACATTCAAAAATTAAAAAACAATCTAATATTCTAATAGACTATCAATAAATCAACAGGTCACTTTAATAATTTTCAATCAAAAACTATAATTCCAACAAAACAACTTGTTATGTGGAAATATTATATATAGATAAATCCTAAATTATAAATATTTATTTCATGTATACCAAAAACCAATAGATTCCCTCTAAATATCATAAAATAAATATTATATTATATTATTCATGTTAAAATCCCTAACAAAAAATCTCTTTACTCAAGGAAATACCACTATAATGAATGATAACCTCCCAAAATAAATTCCAAGGGTATAGAAACATTGGTAATCTAATATACCGGCATCAAATTGAAATGGAATCCCACTACAAAAATAGTAAACCACTATTTTTTTGAATAACTGAATTATCCATGTAATGAATTATGCATAAAATTAGTTTAGGGTGTTGAATTATATATTACGAATGAATATTGAATGATAATTTACTAATAAAAAAATTTAAAATAAAAATATTTTTCAAAAATAATACATAAATTAAAAAACATTATACAAATAGAAAATAAAAGAGATATAAAACCATGTTTTTTTATAAAAAATCATTTATGAGATTTTTACCCATCAAAAAAAGACTTATTTCACAAAAGGATTCAAAATAAAAAATTTCAAAACATTATTTCTATATAATCACACTTTATGGGAATAAAAATCTACCCAAAAATGAATTTAGTTTTCAATTTCATCATATTGAGAAAAAAATGAATAAATAGATCTCAAAAATATTTTTATATCAATACCTTGGACAAAATAATTAGATCTTATTTGTTTAAATCCTTTAAATCAGTTAATTGTTAGTTAAATCCACCAAAAAAACATAAAAATCAATAAAAACTAATATGTTCTTTGAAAAACAACATCAAATATTTTTAATCATGTATTTGAAGGAATTTGAATTATTTTATTAAAATAATTATAGTTTTTCAACTCTCCACTACATAAACAACATAAACATAAATATGTTCTTGAGGAATTCAAGTATTATATTAGTCTATACATTATATCAAGTATATAACGATAAAATTAATTTCAATAAGAAAATTTATCTTATTAAAGTATATATGAGAAGGCTGGCACCCAAAAAATTCTTATAATGTGAAAAACATATAGAATTTATATGTTAAACCATAAAAGAAACATATAATTCGTTTCATTACATCATAAAGTAGTAAAAATTTAAATGAAGTCATATACCATCTATTTTTTGAAATATGAGAAATGTTAAATCAAACCTAATTTTCATTATAAAAAATTATTATAGAAAAATACATTATAAATAAATAATTAATAATTATATGGTTCCAAAATACACAAAATTTTTTAAAAGGAAATGAAATTATAAATACTAATTGTAAGAAATAAATTTCCAATATATTTGTACATATATGGAAACCTAGTGAAAATAATAATTTAACAAATAAATCAAATTATTTTGAAAATAAATCAAATGAAATGATATTTAAATATTACACTAATCATCCATTATAAAATTATATAATTTTCTAAATCAAATATACCAATATATGAAGTGTTTTAATCCATAAAATAAACTTGTAACACATTGAAAATAATTTTTCCATTAAAATAATCTATTTAATTATCTTTATAAAACATATTTTTGGGATTATTTAATTGAAGCAGTCCCCCTTCATAATCATGAAATCCTAATAAATTAAAACCCATGATCAACCAAATATCATATGTCAATAAATAACTATTCACATTCAAATATTTACAATACTCTAATTTCAGGCAATTGATAGATTATAAAAGAGCTCCTCTTAATAAAGTAAGTAAATATAAACAATATATTTCTAGAGTAATCAACTATTTAAAACCTTTCAAATCCATTTCAAAAAACATTATAAACACCAGGTTGATTATGAAGAATGAAAAATAGTGTAAACCCTAGATTCTTTTTCATGGAATTTCTAATATAAATACTTATATATTGTATTCAATTTGAAATCAAAGTAATTATTTTCATAAAATATTCAAGAAAGACATTTTTATGTGACAGTTTAAATAATATATTTCTATGAGGACTACAAATAACTGTACATATCTTCATATAAACATATTTATCAATATTGAAAACATCCATGTACATAAAACAAAAATAAAATAAAAAAATATATCATGGATTATGATTATCTTCTCAATTTCTAAGCATTAAAAATTTAGAAATCCTTAAATTATCATGATGTGAATTCCATAAATTAGAAAAAGTCTGTTATATATGTAATAGAAGACAAAATCATTTTCCACAAAAAAAAATTCCATTGATACCTCACAATAGTATATGAAAAGAAAAGGAAACCTATTAAATGTTCAACAAACCCTCTAAAAATGAACATCCCATTATACCATGGGTTTCCTCCATGTATTTTTTGATTCAGTCCATCCATGTTTAAATTCCATAGTTATAATAGTCTTACCACAAAAAACACCAATCTTCTCACTTGATGTTTAATAAAATTTTGAAATAGAGTGGACTAGATACATGAAATGTATACTGAAATCAACACATAACATACTTGTGGTGAATTATTGATCATGGTAGGCTGGACCCAAGTTCTAAATTAGGTCCCAAATATTGAGGAAATAGATATCATTTATCCATTATAAATAATAAATGAAATTAAATTAAATATCATAAAAAATTTATAAAAAATACAATATCACAATTAAAAATTAATAATATCGGAAAATTACTACAATATATAAAGAATTATATTCCAATATCAACATGTCTAATGACTAAATTTTCATCTCATCCCCTCTATATACCCTAATTGAGTAAATTTACCTCTCTTACGAAAACAATACATATAGAATTGACTAAGAAGACATATTTATATACACAGTGGAAATTTTATATAGAGTTTGAGATTATTCCTATTATGATACCTTATTGATTCTATCTTTTTTCATTTAACAAGATGAATCTAAAAAGTTGTTTTAAATATTCTAAAAATAATAATATGATTTTCTTTATTAATTGGTCAAAACACATTTTTTTTGTTTTTAATTAATTTTTATTTGAAAAATTAATTTCAAAACATAAAGAATAAAACAAATAACATAAAAATGGCATAAAGTAAAAATTATTATATGATTAATTGAAACATAATATAATACCTGATGTGAAATAAATAACACTATAGAATAAAACATAATGTGAAACCACACATATTAGATTAATGGGATGACCTAGGACCATGATATATGTGGATCCAACTACTGCAATATGATTTTATACCAACATGAAAAATTATTTCTGTACCCGCAAGGACTATCCATGAAGCAACACCCTAGAAAGGACATGAAATTCACAAAGGTAAAAAAATAGTTCATAATATTGGTTAGTGGTTCACTCATCATAATTTTCCATATAACAAAATTTTTTTTAATGAAATTGTTTTAAAATATAATAATTTAGCCTCTTTCCAATTTGAAATCATGATGCTAAATATCACAAAAAATTTTATAATATTTTAAATCAATTATCGATAAAAAATGGAAATTAAAAATATAAAATTACATAATACACAATGATATTAAACATATAAATAATATAGTTATAACATATAATTAAATATAAATCGTTGGTAATACCAATATATAAAGTTTATTGTCATTTAAAAATTCAAATGAATCAGACAATATTTAATTGGATTTTACCAATCACCCTTCCCGAATGAAAAAACATTCCATTCAAAACAAATAATTTGAATACCATCTATGTGACCCTATATAAAATTAAATATTCCTAGAAATTATCCTTTTTAAAATTCATATGTTTTATTCTAAAACAATAAAAAAATTTAAAATAATATTGAGTTTATAAAATTAGTGGAGTATAATATTATATTTTTTTCATTAAGAAATGACTTTGCATATAATAATTCAAAACAAAAAGTAAAGTAAATATTCATAAAAACCAATATAGTTAATTCATATATATATTTTAAAGGAGTAAAATATAGAAAACAAAATCATCAATAGAATAAAAAAATAAATGTAATTTAACTAGAGGGATATACTTCGAAGATGACATAAACCAACCCCCATAAAAAACATTCATAGATCAGGTATAGACAGTTATCTAAAATCCTTTACATAAAAAAGATATATAAATATATGTGGCATAGTGAAACCCTAATATTTCCGTAACATAAACTATTGATATTTTTGAGATCAAGGAAGAGTTTGAAAATAGAGTGGAATATATAGATCAAAACATGATGGAATAATTTCTTTATAACCTCCATGAAATTTCTTTTATGAGGAGGATAAGTGAAGAGATGAGGAGATCACTAATTTTTTCATTTATTAATCCTCAATGAAATTGATGGAATTTAGAGGGTTCCCCATATCATTTATACAACACTATAATAAGGAATAATAATATTATTAAAACATCTAAATAAATTAAATATTCTATATAATAATTTTGTATCCCAAAATATTAATTTTTTATCAAAAATTAATGTAATTAAATCAAAACACCTCAATCATATTCCAAATAACAACATAAAAATATTTATAATAATATATATTATTAGACATTTCAATGGAATATGACATGCTTTAGAAGAAACTGAGCTATAGACATGACCTCGCGACTTCCAACCGAAACCCCTACCCAGCCAACCCATTAGCTTCTTTTGGGAGGAAATTGTATAATAATAATTATAATAATAATAATAGAAATAGGAAATATAATAATACAAAATATATCATCATTATCAACCACACATAAATTTTTTATAAATGAAACGATAAAAAATCATTGAAGAAAAATTAAAAAATATATACCACCATAATATAAATTATATAAATACATTATGAAAATATATAAATCAATGATATATAGTCTTGAGAGGTTGGGACATGATGAATAGTGTTTCAATTCAACAAATATGGATTCATAGTTAGCTTATGAGTTTTCTTAAACTATTATCTATCGATGCATAATTCACCATATCATCCACAAAATAGTGGGTGGTTGACTCATGAGATTTACCATAAGCCATATCAAACAATTTTTCCATTAATTTAAAAAGAAATTAAAATTAAAAATATTAAAATATAATTTTTTATTCTTATCTTAATATTTTTTAAAATAAAAAAATATGTATTATGTATTGGTTAAAATGAATGAGATAATAAAAACAAACATGTCATAAACTCAATAAAACTATGTGTGATCCTAATAAAATATTCTAATATATATACAATGAAATAAAATAACGTATCATAATTAATAAAATTTAATAAAATAAAACATCATTACATATATAATATGTTTTTCAGAAAATATTATGATGAATATAATCGAGCATCAAACTATAAAAATGTTTCTTATAAGATACCATATATGATAATTAATCCTATGAAACATATTCACCAATATAAAATCAAAAATATTTATCTTTTCAAACATATTGATTGAAAATTAATAGAGTTTATTTTTTCTTTCATCACATAATAATTGAAATAAAAACCTCAGTATGTTTATATATATATATATGAATTATTGATTTAATTTTTTTTAAGATATATATTTCAATATATAATATATGACACACAATATCCATCATATATTATAAAATACGTTGTTGATGAGATAAAACACTGATGATATATTTCATATCAAAAATTCACCCATATACTACCATAATATTAAATTTGTTAAATATATTTATTGGAGAAAAACATGATAGTATAAATATAATTTAAATTTCCAAATATCTAAATATAGTTACTTATATAAATAAAATACTATCCATCCTCACCATATGAAATAAAAATTATATATATAGATATATATGTATTCATTTGGTATTGTGTAATAATTTAATTTTTAAACTATCTTATTATGTTCAAACCATACTACGCTTGTTACTAAAAGACCCGAATACCCTCTAAAATTGGTATTTCACTCGATATGCCACATGATTGAATGTATTTAACGATCCCCATCCAATGATGCCTAGAACATGGGAATTAAACAAAAAATAAATGGAATAATTTATCCTAACCTAAAGAAACAACATGTCATATTTATATAAAACAAAGAATAAAGAGGAAAGCTAAATATATTCCATAACTGAGAAAAATGGTGGAAACCAAAAAACAATAGAGAAGAAAAAATCCCCATGTTCATGTCCAACCAAAAAGGGATAAAAAATTAGAAACCCAACTACTCCATCTGATATCATGGGTACACTCCCACCATCTCATCACCAACCACCCATCTCAGTTGATAAAAAACCTCACTGCTTCAATGTGCTGCATTGCCTATACCTCCAATGAAATACATAACAAAGTCTACGCCCCACCGAAGTGGTATGTAGGGTGTGAGATAATAGGTTTTTTAGGGTCACACCTAGGTGTTCCATATAAAGTCTATGATAAATTATTCAATTATTCTAAACATAAGTAAAAAATCTTGATAATGAATTAATTGTTTTTATATCAAAAGAATGAAAAAAATAGTTTGATTTTCTATTTTTTCATTTCTAAATAATTCATGTAAAATAAATTTAAATAATTTCATATCCATATATCTTATAAGATATATAAAGTCAAAACAAAACAATGAATGCTTCATTTTTCATATCATAAATATGGAAGTACAACAAAATAGTACACACCAAAATCAAATTCCAAAATCATCTTAGAGGCACATGTAACATCACGCCAAGGATTACAATAGGTTAGGATATCGTGGAAACTCATACCTAACATAAAAAATCATATATCCATCAAGCTAGTAGAAATATGCATCATGTCTATAGGTCAGGGTAACATCCAATAATGTAAACCCCCTAAGAGGTCTAATAAGTTGCTTGAACCACATTCCTAGAGAGCTGAGGTGAGCCCCATGAGAAAATCATACAACAATGTATGATACCAACCACTATACCATCAACATATGTACCCATGTCTTGATATATTCTATATTTTCCTGAAGAACTCATGAAACTAGTTCAGTAAATAATTCATTAAAACCCATTTCATAATGCATTGAAACCCCCTTTATATTCACCCAATTTAAGGAAAGTCCATATTTCCTAAAAAATTACAAACACTTAAAAAACATTCATATCATGAAATTTTATTTAATAAAACACTTTATCAAAATAGGAGCAATGTAGTTCAACATCACATTCTATAGACATAACCACATACCTCAAAACATGGCATCACACAATACCACAAAGGATCTTCCAACAAGATAAATGAAACAATGAAAACATATGTCGTGGAATCAATATACACATCTTAAAATTGATCCAATTTAACAGAATTTTTATAATAAACGAGGAATCAAAACATACCTTAAAAATTCACAATTGTCGCACCACAAACAAAAAAAGAATGACCCTTATAAAAATATTGCACCATTGATCAAGAATAATTTAGGGAGAAACATCACCATGAGTCAAAAAATCCAATGACACAACATGAAGGTGCTATCATGATCAAAGAAGTTAATTAGTAGAAAGGATCACTCACCTAGAGAGATGAAATCCAAATGCAATTGTGAACCATCATCAAAAAAATCATTCCAGATCGAATAGAGTCTCCAAAAAATAATAGAGAAGCATTCTAGGTTGAGATCCAAAGGAGATGTAGATGAATTAATTAACATATCACTCTAATGCATCCTTAAAAAATCCATGTTCATGGAAATTACATGTTGTGTAATCCCTTTACGTGTTGTGTAATCAATGGGGATCATACACGCCAAAAAACTGTTCTTTTTTTTATTGAAAATCATCCTATTATTATTAAATGTTGTAAAATCACTTCACATTGTAAAATAGATCCACAACAATTTATATAGAAAATTGATCGGATGTTTACTCCCATTTCATAGTGTGTATCATTCCTAAATACTATAGAAACTATGGATTGTTACTTGAAAACCCAAATCCAACTTGAGTGTTCTCTAAAATAAAGGGAAATCCAACAAAACCATTACAAATTTATACCCAGATTACATTAATTCAATCAAAAAACCAGACATGAACTTAATTAATTTTACCCATCAAATTATATCCATATTTGTCCCAAAGATATACACAATTACTGAGTAAAGCATGAAAAGATAATGGAATTTCCTGAAAGTGGGTAACGAGACGTCGCAATCACCCCCATAAGACCTTTTATCCCTGGGATGTCATGTAGAAGAATGAATCATGGTAAATAGGTGTGTCCAATACTCCCTCATCAGTGATTCGTTCTCCCAAGTCCCATGGGAATATGAAATGTTCCTCTTTTAAACTATGACCATGAAAGAGAATTCCCACATAAGAATTTTTCATGGGAGTCAATAGTCTCAACTGGATTCTCAAAAACCTAAATGACTATATCTAACTCAATCTCTTCCCAAATCAAAATGTAAGAGGGATCAAGATGATACATCAAGAGATATGATATGTGGAAAAAGTCATAATTTTTTATAAATTTATTTTTAAATTCCACTTGATATCAAACCTACAAAGATAATTAATGCTCTTAAATGGTCCCACATATCATTGAGACAAAATTATCTATTTTCTAATCAAACGGTATGCCAATCGAGGTAAAATTTCAAGAAAACCTGGTCAACTACTGAAAAATCTAAAGAAGACATCGTTTATCCACATAATATTTCTTTCAACTAGACCTCAATCCTCGTAGATATCACTTGAACCAAACTATATACCACCAAAAAACAATCACCCACTTCTTTCAACAAAATAATTTTTCTTCATGGATGACCAAACAAGGCCCCAAAAAGAGACATTCTGATCAATGAATGATAACTATTGTTATATGAAAATTAAAATAGTCATTTATGGTTATCAATATTATGATATATAAATTACCTTCTTATTATCAAATGATAATCCATTCTCAGAAATTATGTTCCCTAATAATTTCACTTCATGAATCTAGAAGTTTCATTTCAAAATCATTCAATATAATTGATGGTTTCTCAGTATTTCCAAAACCAAAATAAGATTGTTATTCTTCTAGTGGTTAGATATTTATTGACCCAAAATTTAATCTTTGAAAACTACTAAAAAGGTGTCGAGATACCAATGGAATATTTAATTTATCAAATCCATAAAAATTCGATGACTGTTAGTCATAAAAAACGGAATCAAAAGATCTTCATCATCGACATAACTACTCTTTAAATCTATATTTAGTATATAATTCTCCCAAACTACCATATGATGATGACCCCACCAAATATAAACCTACAAAAAAACCCTTAGAATGCATTATTTTAACAAATAAATCATCAATTTGAGGAAAATTATACTTATTCTTAAATATTATTCTTTTCAAATTCCAATAGTCCACGCATAGACAGAGTGAATCATCTGCCTTCTAAGAAAATAGAATCATTGATTCCAAAGGTAAAACACTAGGGGGGAACTTCTCAACAAGGTTGTCCAACTAAATCTAGATATCTTTTAGCTCCACTGGCACCATATGATAAGAAAGTATGAATATCATCTACGTACCTATCACTGCATCAATTGTAAACTCTACCTCCCTCTCTAGTGGAATCTATGAGTATTTTTTTGTGAAAACATCAGAAAAATCAAGGATGGTAGTGGGAAAATAAATTATAATAGAAATTTCATCAGGATCAAATTAAATAGTAGAAAAAAAAACTAACATGATCTAGGTGGGAAGGATTATCACTAGACTTCCTCAAATCCCAATCTCTTTGAATTTTTTTTTGAAATCACAATGTCCATAATAAATTAGACACATCAATGTCAAAAATCAATATCATGTTGATGAGAAACAACCCAAGACATCCTGATGATGACATCAAAATATCCATATCATGAACATGAATATTCTAGAATAAATCTACATCATATATCAATAGCATAAAAGGACACCAAAACCGATTATATTCCCTCTTCCTAAGATGTATCTCTAACTACATAAAAAAAAGACATGAGTTCCACTGGATGGTTTAAAATATCAATGAAGTGGTAAGATAAAAATGTGTGAAAAAAACTACTATAAAATAAATAAATTTCTACTGAGGATTCAAAAAAGATGGTACCTATCACTGTCACTAGACCTGCTTCTACGTCCACTAGATACTAATCTACTGCACGAATGTACTTTACTATTAAGGACTATCTTTAAATCTCTAGAGTAATCGATGTATCTTACTACACTTCAGTATACATTAGATCTAATTATCACTGAAAATATTGATTACTAGACATATCCGGGCATAAATTCCTCAGATAACCATATTTACCACATATATTACACATCCTAGAATGGGAATTACAAGAACTCCATCTGTGTCTGACCATTCCATGTTGAACAAAAATTCATAGGCACGCCACTAGAAATAATTTGAGGTGCCAAAGTGGCATGCTTCCAATAACCCCCTCTACTGCTACTAAGATAACCATACAATTCCTCTTTTTTATTGAATGACACTAAAGTTTCCACTAGGTGGGAGATGAGGGTAAGAATATCAATCCATTTTCTATTGTATTCAACTCTACCAACTTATTCTTATCCATGGACCTTTAATAGGTTGAAATCTTCAACAAAAACACATAAGACGTTATATATAGTCAGAACCCCTACAAGTACTTTTTATCCACCAGATGATCATAATTTATAACCTATGATGAAAAAATAATTGTCTTTATAGCCCGATCCCTGAATGCTAACACTGATAAATCTCACTTGCACACCGAGAGTAACTCCATATATTTATACAACATCAGTGAATATGGACAAAACTATTGGAAAATGAGGGTTTTGAAACTTTTTAGTCCAATCTGAGGTGCTTATCTTCCTATAACATGGAACCCCAACAACTATTTTTAGTACACTCAAGATTTATCGTTGTATACTTCACCAAGATATTACCAAGTGTTTCTATGTAGTTGAGAGTTTTATCGATCTTTTCAGGCCAGTCATCAACCTCTTAAAGTTCATTAATGATTTTAAAAGACTATGGTTTCACATAAAATAACTCTTGTGATCAATCTCTTTCACTTAAATCTCTAGATTCTACCTCAAAAACTGCATTTGGAACTTTATGAATATTCTGGTCAATATCATGAACTACCAGCAAAATAGGCTTGGTGATTTTCAGATCCATTGTAGCAATACCTTGAGAAGAATTTATTGTACCCTCCCAAGAAAACAACTAAAAGGCATTCTACTTCACAAAAAACAAAATAAATGATTATATAATAAATAAATATATGTTAAAACAAGTAAACTCATAAATAAAAACAAATACTGTCACAAAGAACACAAAAAAGGAGTCACACATTCCAACATCAGATGGAAACTTGAGTCTCATCCTGGAAAGAGTGGGACAATCACTCTCTATGATCTACCTCATAAGTCCAGAATATCCTATATATAGTCTAACATACATCCCTAGATACAGACTCCTGGGTACAGACATCCTAAGATAACATTTTGTAATATAAAAACATAAATACCCTCTCAAACTTGTATTTGATCTGATACATCATATACCCAAAGAGAGTTCCTGATCCCCATGGGCTAGAGACTATCACTTTGGGATTGAATAAAAAATATAGGTAATTATTTTTTCCCACATAAAGCAATAACATAGCACATATATATACAATATAGAAAAAAATATATATATAGAAATATTCTATAACTAGAATGAGATAGTAGAAACCAAAAAACTAAAGATAAGAAATAATATCCACGTACATGTCAACCCACAAATAACTAACAAAATATAAAAACCAACTAATCCATGTGATATCATGTATAGAATACCATTATATCACCAACATCTACCTATCCCAAATGGTATAAAACCTCACTACCTCACTTTTGATCATTTCTATTCATTGCATAGAAAGTCATATATTGGTCTATACACTATCTATGAGGTATTTTGGGTGTGAGATAATAGGATATAAGGGTCTCACCTAGGTGTTTCATATCAAGCCTCTAAACAATTGCCAAATAATCATCTAATTTAATGAAAACAAGACATGGTAATAGTTTACCTGTTCTTATATAAAAATCATGGAAAATACAGTTCAATTTCCCCATTTTCCATATTTATAAATATATTAGGTAAATAAATTTCATATTATTTCATATCGAAATATCTTATCATATATATCAATTTAAAACAAAACAAACCATCAATCATTCCTCAAATCAAGTCTATGGTAGTACAAAAAAATAGTACAAACCAAAAGCAGAAGCCCAAATTGGCCACAAAATATAGGTAACATCACACCAAGTATCACACTACATCATAATAAGTATGAAACTCATACCTAACATATAAAATCATTTTCAAATCAATCCATGATTCATACACATTGAATGAACCGGGTATAGGAACACCCCAGAAAGGGATCCGACCAAATGGTCTAATATGACCGTAAAATAATGGTCCTAGAGAGTAGAGATAGGCCCCATTAGAAAATATATCATCAGTGAATGATTCCAATTAATATACCTACCACATAAGTACCCAAGTGTTACCATGTGCTCTGTTTTCACAACCATTTCATCATATCATGCTTTCAAAACAATTTAACAAAACATTGTCAAAATGCATTTAAATATCTTTAGATGTACCCAAAACTAGGGGAAAGACATATTTTATAAAATCAATGTTCCACACACACACTTAAATAATACATATAAAGTGATTTTATTAAATAAAAACATTTATCCAAATAGGATAAATGAAGTTCACCTACACAGTCTAGAGATGAAACCACCTATTGCAAAACATCGGGCCGTACACACCAATAAAGGATCCACCAACAATATGTATAAAATAATGAGTCCATATAATCAAACTACTAATATTATAATTAATAAAATATAACAAATGGGTTTGATGAGAAGTGGAAAAAACATATACCTCAAGAATGCACACTCGTTGTACCATGACCAAAAAAGGATTAACTAATGAAACAAGATTTCACCCTGGATCACGAACAATCCAAGAAGAAACATCACCATAGATAAATGGATTTTATAATGCAATGCAATGGAGCTATCATGATCAATGAAATGAATAAGAATAAAGGGTCACTCACTCAGAGAGATGAATACTAACAGCAATCATGATCAATTTTCAAATGAATCAATTCGGGGAAAATAGAGGCTATAATAATCACCAGAGAAACCTTCTAGGTCAATAGACAAAGGATCTATGGAAGAATTAAATAACTTATAACTCACATTCCACACTAAAAAACAATATTTGTGATAATAGTATTATGTGTAATCCCTATAAATTCCATGTAATCCATAGGTATCACATACAAGAGAAAAATAAACCTTTTTTTGTTAGATCCTAACCTATTATTTTTATACTACATGTAATATGGTAATGACATGTACTAACATAATAATCATCATGAGATGCATGACATATTCCTTATAGAACTTACATGGAGTCTACACCCATTAAACAACATCAAATATTCCCACAGAAAATAGAAACCGCTAATTCTTACTCAAAAACACAAAACTAAATCGGAATTTCTCAAAACATGAGAAGAATAATGAAATTAAATTACATATTTATACATGGATTCTATTAATTAAAAAAAACATCAATCCAAAAAAATTAATTTATTTTCCCCATAAAATAATTTCAATCCTCAGGAACCCCAAGATGAAACTATTTTAAGAGGAAATTAAGAAGGGAAAAGGAAATTACATGAAAGTGGGTAACGCAATGTTACAAACCTATGAGTATTGGTTTTTAATGAAGTTTTTTCACACCATAATAAAATTGAAAATAACAATCCCCATTAAATTATATTTCATAATTAAAAAAATATAGAGAAACAAACATCCCTAATGAATTAATTGGTTTTAGGATGTCATTATATCATTAATGTAATTTAATAATTCCACATACCATGAATATCATTCTAAATAACTTTTCAACCAATCCAATTGATAGAAAATGGAAAATTGGATCCATCATGCACTTACTCAAAACATGATAAAATGATATCAAAATTTTTTATATAATAATAAATAATTATAAAAAAGAATACATGAAATATTCATGGATCTGGTAAATAAAACCTTAAAAACATATAATTAGCATACATGAAAATATCTTACTATAATCTATCAAATAATGATGATTACTATTGGTTAGAAGCCTTTATTTCAACCAAAAATATTTTATTACTATATATGGTTCTATAAATGATTTGTTATAGAAAATTATATTATGAGTTGATATATTCTATTAAATAATTAATTTTTATAAAAATAAATATAATTAATTTCTTAGTAAATCAATGTCGATTACTTATTTTTTATGTGTTATGCCTAATAACCACAATTTATCTAATGGTTATTTATTTCACTATATTTCAATACCCTATTTGATTATCTCTTGAAATGTATCAATAATATTTAATATTGAGTTATTGATTGACCTATGATAGATATTTATCAACTTTGAAATGTTTTATTTCCAACACAACACAATCCTTTTACAGATGGGTTGATAATATTAATTACTCAATGATATATAATTATTCCCATTTTTTTAATCCTATATTATAATTACATACACATCATTGGAGAATATCAGTGAAGTAAATTTTAACATATCATCGAACATTGAATTCAAATACAATAGACCATAATTACTAGAAAATTTCAATACCCCAAGAACAACGTACTATTCTAATCTGGTTCAATCTATAGTAATTTAGTGAAGTGACCAAGTCCATAGTTATACCATTTTGTATGCTTAAGGCCACTTCCTAGAGGTGACGTTTCATAGGGTGATTGTAGAGATAATATACCCTATGAATATAAATAATATTAACACACAAAAATAGTGAAATAAACATTAAATAAAAGAAAAAAATAATTTATAACTTATATATGGAAATTTAAGAAAAAATATATATAATTCCATACAAATAATATTGCGATAAATAGATCCTCAAATAGGATATTCACATATACTCAACACAATTAACAAAAATAAACAACCACCGTGACATCCTAGAAAAATATGACCCATATAGAAACTATAACATCCAGCCCTTTGACCATTTCTAATACAACTTTAATAGGATATAGATGATTAACTATTACTCATATAAATTTCATAACACATTAAGTCAACACATATAATAGAGGGACTATATTATTTGTGACTATGATCTCAAAAGACCACCACCAATGGATTCCCAAGATAATATCCATAGATATCCTAATGAAAAAAAGATAATGTAAACAAAAACCAAAACACACCTCCCAACATACTACACTCATAGACAAAATTCTACTATTGTTACTTTACAAAAAATGTATATCAATAGTGTAATGATTCATCCAATTAATTTCATAATATAACAACTGTTTTCCTTCAAAAAAATATATAATTAGTTACCACAATTTAAAATAATTTATACAACCTCAATAGTATGTCTAGAAACCAATCACAATAGCCATTGTATTTTGAACCCTCTACTGATCATCAAATCAACATCATTAGAAAACCAATGATACGACAACACATATCCATTTTCAATTCTATCCCATTGATCTGAACATAACAAAATTATACCATGAGCACCACACACCCATCGAGTGGTCTCACATGCCACAAACCATATAAAATAATAGTTTTTCAACCACACTATCAATGAATACCATCATCATAAATATCGTTCCACAAAACTATAAAGGATTACAATAATAAAATATCAGTCAAAACAACCACAATGGATATAATCTATGTTAACATTACCCCATAAACAACTACCACTGTAGTGAGATACAACTACAACTTCGTATGGTTCTACCGCTATGAAACACTATTTCGACCCACAAAAATGGATAATAACATCCACCTCACACTAAAAAACGTCCTCCACCATTTCTAATTATCAACATGACACATAGCCACATGGGTTACAACAATCACGTTCTTAAGGAATAGCATCATCCATAAATTCTCATGGGTCAGATTTTTGTAATATACACCCTAATGCCCATAAAGATTTCTTACCACCCCATAAAGTATATCAGGACATACAAGTACTTACCAATCATTTTAAACATGATACTTCCCCATGTATCTATTTTTAATAATTAAAATTTTAAGTGATTCTGTTCTCATTCATCCACACGACTATATACATTCCAATTTATTTCGGAACACAAAGAGACACATTTAACTCTGTAAATAGAATGTAACCACCTACTTGGAGTTTGTAAAATGAAATCATCAATAAATTTTTTTGATATGGATATAATCGGAATAAAAATGCTAATTCAGCAAAAAAAACTTGATTTTGGGAATAACTGATAGAAAATAATGAAATTGAGAGAGAAACTTATTTTATAAAACTAGTGAAATCATTCCATAGATGTGGATACACTTTATAATAAGATACA
Source organism: Viscum album (assembly GCA_963277665.1). Taxonomy (NCBI): domain Eukaryota; kingdom Viridiplantae; phylum Streptophyta; class Magnoliopsida; order Santalales; family Viscaceae; genus Viscum; species Viscum album. Next base: position 744,509,266 of record OY728156.1, read on the forward strand.
TGAATAATTATAATTATTTTATAACAATAAAAAATTTAGAAGAAGATATTAATAAGATATAAATATATTAAACGCCCACTATATTTTGGATGAAATGGCTGTAATAACCCCTTCTATTCTTATTAAGTTAATTGACAATCCTTTTTGAAAAAACAAGAAAATGATCCTCACACTCAATTTTAAAAAATCACGTGTAATTGAACATAGAGAGACACTTAAATATTATCTTTTTTTAAAATTTAGAATGAATTTTTTTTAAATTTAATTATTCCTTCCCGAAACCATTATTTTGAAATCCCTTTTAATTATAAGAATAATATTCTAAAACCATTATTTTTTCTAGAAATCTTATTATGATATACCTGTTCCTTTCTAAAATCAAATTATAAAATTACTATTCTAATATTCTATATCTAATCTTATAAATGAATTGGGAAATCATAGTTAAAATTTACCAAATCAAAAATTTACCCTTATATATTTAAGAGAACCCCTAGTACTTTGTAAAAACGCATTCTATAGATAAATATTGCAAATCATCTTAATTAAACTAACATATTAAATGGTATCCATACATTTTATAAAATTTCTAAAGAGTATTAAACTTACGTATCTAGGGTACCTTTACATATCACCCTTTGGTGATCATTATAAATCATTGTAACTCCACTAAAAATATTTAACTTTATTAGTAGGGAAATCAATATTTGTAAAGATGTATAATTTTTGGTAAATTTTTAAACCATTTGATATGTATTCATCAATAAATTGTTGGTAAACACTCTATACCTAAATTCTATTATGATAGATAAATTTTTTCAATTATAAAAATACCAACATATAATATATATATGATGGTAAAAATATTTATCAACAGATTTATATGGTAGATTCTTCTGCTGATAATAATATTATCCATATTTATATGCAATTCCAATAATTAAATAATATTTTAAAATTATATTTTAAATAAAATAATATGTTCTTGAATTCAAATATTTGTTAATAAAATATTATATTATATTTATTAATATAAATATATATAGTATAATTATTCCATAATATTTTTAAAACTAGCCTATGTGAAAAATATAACAAATTGAGGATTTATTAGAAAATACATGTTAAAAAATAATTTAAAAACATGTTCTAACTCCAAGAAAATACATGATGATCTTGGAAACCAATTATAAACATCTCTAACCATAAAAATTCATTATGCTTCATCTAAACATTGTTTCTCTCACACATCAGTTATCATTACCATGGATCATAGTGGCAGCAGGGTCTGTATATACATTTCACCAACACAGTCATTAAATTGACACAATGGAGGATGCGAGTTGATGGAAGTGGATAATTATCTCCCACTAATTTATGAATATACACGTTAAACCACTGATTAATGGATTACAATATATTTCTAAAAAAGAAATTATCAAATCAAATGAGGGAATAGAATACTACAATCAAACAAGTTTATGAATCTCAATTTTTCCTACTTCATCCACAAATCCAAGGTCATTTTTAAGTATGTTTCAATAATTATTATACAACACTAAATAATATCTTCAAACCTACTATCATCTAATTAGAACCCATACAGATGCAAAGGTAATACTTTTTTATTTATTTTATTAGTTGGGGATGAAATTGATGTGAAAATGATAAATATCTTATAGAGAATGGAAATAAAATATGTTCAACGTTAGGTTAGAAAACTATAATTTATAAATATATATATGAAAATAAATTTATTGGTCCTAATTTGGTGTAAAAAAATTTCACATATGAAAATAAACTATATCTACAATAAACCAACTTATCAAAAAATCTATTTTTATAATACACCATCCAGTTTAATACTGGTTTCAAATTATTAGAAGTTTGAAAATATAATAACAATAAACCAATACTTTTTTCAACCACATATGAGGTCCAAAAATTTTATAATATTATTTTAAAAAAAATCCATTTATTAGTGAATTATATGAAATTTTGTATCATAATTCATTAAGCTGAGACCCTAAAAAAATTTGACATTTTCGTCTTGTGGAGTCTTTGATGTACTATTAGTCATATTTCTATTTGAATCCTACAATGTATAAAAACATATAAATAAAATAAATGTATATTTTTCATTTACACAAAAAATGTTTATTAAATAAAATAGAAAGTTAGGGAAACCAAACATACATAAAAGTGAAATAACTAAGACTCACTCTTTACAGTATGATAGGCTTTATTGATAAATAAAATTAAGGTCATCAGGTCAATTTTTTTATAATCAACATAAAATAAATCATTCATTTCATCTTCAATGAATTGTATAGTCCTAGTGTTTTGGTATGGAAATAAAATCCTTAAATCAAAAAAACCTAAACCATTTAAAAATTAATCATGTAGAGAAAACATTTTCTAATGGATTTTTAAAAAATATTTAACAATGAAAATTTGTTTAAAAAAAGTAAAAATAATTACTAAATATTTTATTCTTAAAAAAAATTCCCAATATATACAAAATATTAGAAGAATAAATATTATTGGTCATTGTGATTGCAAAATGATATATAAAACACCCAAAAAGATAAATCAACATCCATGACATGAAGATTTTATTTAACCTTAATTTTATAAGACAAAAACAAAACTATTTTTAACAAATGATAAGAAATTCTTAATAATGTGACTTATTTAAGAATATTTCTTCCAATAATGTAATATTTCTCTAAAATTAACTTATTTTTGGATTATTTTTATAATTTCATTTATGGACTCATTTTCTATAATAAAATCTACATATTATATATATTTATTTGTGTATATATTATCATACTGTTAATAATTTGTTATAAATTCCACCATGTATACACCCAATTAATGATATAAAGTTAATAATTAAAAATATAAATTAATTCTTTGGGTGGGTTCATGAATCATTGTTTCTAAAATTTACATCCTCATGAGTTCTTTGAATGAATAAATATTTCTTTCAACCTAGAGAAGAGAATAAAAGGTTACCTTCTCCTCATGATTGATATTTTTCTTTAGCACAAAAAAAATTGTGTTCACCCACAATAAAATCACTAAAACATACTCTTGACCCTAATGAAGACTAAATTGTATATATCACTAATTTAGAACTTGAATGATACATGATGGAAGTCATGGTAAAGGGTGGACCATCATTGGAGAGACTTGATGTTGTAACCATTTTTATGAAGTTTTAATGGAGGACCAAGAATGATCCCAGCATTATCCTTCACTCTAAATTTGTAACCATCTCATGTTCAATAGTTAGAAATTTTACATGGGTATAGATACATTTCATTGTTGAAAAGAGAATATATCTTTGATTTAGAAATAATAAGTGTTTTGATTTGAATTTTTTTTGATAATTTCCCTGATAACATATGTGTTTAAATGAGTATGGATCAATGCTCTATGTAATTTGAAATCAACCAATATCAGAATGGATGCATAGTTGAAAACCATTCAAATATTTATGGAAAAAATAATATAAACTATGGAAATTTTAATAAAAATTTTACCCACAAGACAATATCAATCGGAAATTTCAGTTCATCTATATTCCACAACCACCCATATGACACATCCACTTTTTAACCTCCAGATAAGATAGCTTTAAATCATATCCGAATAAATAAGTTGATTTCAACATTTTCATTTTATAAATTATATCCAAATTGATCCAAATAAATTTAGATTTTTAGTATAAACTAGTTCTTCTCTTGGTGAGAATGAGTGATAACCTCCAAGTAATCTAACTTTAACATATCTCTAGAAGAACAAGTAAATCCTTCCATTTTCTCTTCATAATTTTTCACTACATAGACAAAAAAAATATATATGTTGAATAGAAACTGATGATTTAGATTTATAAAAAAATATTAAAATGGAATAACTACATATTAACAAAAAAATGTATTTTTACTTAAAATAGATATTGTTTCATAGTGGTAATGAGTGTAACGTTTCTAAAAAATTAATAAAAATTAATACCTTATAATTAAAAAAGTAGGCACTTTTATAATAACATATACGATTATTCATTTAAAATTATAGAATAAACTATGATTCCTTAAAATGAAATTGTACTGGTTTATACTCACATAAAAATATCATTTTTCCTTTTTAAATATATAATAAATTCAATATATATAAAAACTATTATGAATTTTTCTTATAATTAAATCTATTTACCCATGGAGGATATTTTTAAAACTCATATAAGTGTTGAATATCATTATCAAATTCTATATTAAATAAAATTAATTATATGTATTTACATATCCCATAGAATGTGAATCGTATATTAATAAAGATAAAACTATATATTGAGACATTCCACGCACTAAATAAAAAAATTAATTACAATAAGATAAAAAATGAAAAATATTATTCAAAAAGTGCGTATTAATCCCTTTATAATATGATGATTTAATAATAATTCTACTGCAAAATAGTTTATATCCACCAATTAAATGTGTAAAATTTCTATGTGGATTTTATGTTTGACAATAATTTAATGACTGAAAAAAATTTAGTTTAAAAAAATTGAATTTATACATAGAATAAGACTTAAAAATATTTCTTATGAATATTAATTTTAATATATCACTCATTCTTCATCATGGTGCCTTATCAACAATTAGAAATCCAAGATAGTGTATAATAAAAACATTTCATGAGTTAAAAAGTAATTCTTTTTTCTATGTGACCATAATAATAGAATAAATTTGTTCAAATTAACATTTTAATATAATATATAGAGGGGTTTCAAGATGTTTATAATGAAAAATATGATATTTATCTTCAAGTGATGAAAATTAAATTATATCCATTCAAACTATATTTACAATCAAACATTGGAAAATTATTTAATATATTAAACAAAATGATCATAGAAATCAATAATTATTTCCCATTTCTATTGACCTTTTAGGAGATGGTGGAAGAGAAGGTGAAAAGGGGATGTAAGATATGGGAATTATAAAGTGATGGATAAGGAGTGATTTCAATGAATTAAATGGGAAATTGATGGAAGGAAACACAATTGGTCATGAATAGTGTGGAAACAGATATAAGGGAACCGAATGGTTACTTGGATTGGGGGAGGAAAATGGGGTTAATAGAGAGAGTTTTTAAGGAATGGAAAGAAGGGTGTTTATATTAATGGGGATTAATGGTGTGGTGAAATAATGAAAGGGTATTAGTGTTATAGAAATGAGATGAAGGTTGGTAAATAGGGGGGGTGATGAACTGAAGTTCAGTTTAGGGTTTTTTCTTTACCAGAGCTAGGTGAGGTGTTCTCAGGTTTGATAGTTAGGGGCATTAGTTATATTTAATGGATTATATTAATTAGTAGTATATATAATAAATATTTTATAATTCTATGTAAATTAAATTATATCAATTCAAACACATTACTTTTTTACTTTTAATTTTTATAATTTGTATTATTAAAATCAACATAAATTTTGATTAATTATCATTATTTTTAAATTATATATTTTACTTTCCTAAAAAATTGTGAAATTATAAATATTATTATTAAATATATAATCATTTATTTTTAATTTCCAATAATATGTTAGTGTTAAATAATTAATATATATATATATATATTATTAGTAATTTTTTAATATTGGATAATTTGTTGCAACATATATTTATAAAGTTAATGTATTTTTTGATTATAATAATTAAAAAAATATTCGTTATTAATATAATAATAAATGTAATTAGTGTGATAAGATGAATTTTTAATTTTTAATAATGCAACTCTTGATGTTGAACAAATAATGTTGACTTATAAATTTGTCAACAAAAATATTTTTTGGTATCTATAATGAACAACAATAAAAGATAATTTTTGTAGGAATTAGTAATTTTTACAATTTTTTTCGGTTTTTTAAAATATAATATGGTAACCATTATAAAAAGGAATACCCTTGAATAATATATGTTTCAAAATTCATGATTCTAGAGTAATGATCTTCATAGAAACCCTATGATTCTGATGGGTCTACGTTCGATTGATTTACATTTTTTATATCTGATCTTAGTTGATCATTTATGAATATATTTTATTCTACTGATCTAGACCACAGTAGTGACAATCCACCATAATCATCTAAAATGAGAACGTAACATCAATAATCCCTCATTAATGTAGTTCATATACTTAATTAGAACATATTTTTTCACAAGATTGGAATATTCATAAATTATAACTTATATAAAACATAACATAAAATATTTCACATGTTTACCCGTATATATGAAATTTTTTTCCTAAATCTCATATGATTTTTAATTTTCAAAATTAACTTGTGCGACTCCTAGATCAATTGTATCCTATGATATACACTATATATACCAAATGAATAAAAACCCAAATTTTATTGAGCTTTCAATATTCCTATAAATACCTCTAAACATCAAATTTAACAAATATTATCATAAAAATCTTTCTTTCTAAAATATATTGACTATTTTCCATAAACCTAGGAAAACTCCTAAAACTCAATTCCAGAGATATAACGACACCCATGATGACACAAAAGTTTATAAATTTTCATGTTTGGGCTAGGATAAAACCAAGATTAGAATTTTAAAAACCTAGTTCATTAAAACATATACACCAGACAATACCTCATTCCCGGTATACCTTAAGTAGAAAGATGTACCACACTTGACAAGACTCAATGGTCCTTATACCCAAGTTCATCAAATATTACGATGGTGTATAACACAACCAACAGTTACCACATATTGTTGGATACCCAATTCTGATTGTTTGATCCCTTTAGTGGGTAGTACCAAGCATAAGAATTATTTATCATGTCACATTATAACCAATATTACAAATAAAATAATTATATGACACCCATCCATCATCCTGAATTATATACACAACTGTTACCCATCTATAGACCCGATCATTAGTTATCATTATCCTGAATCATACAGATTCTTACATACATATCTCATCAGTCCCAAAGTCCAGTTTAATACCACATCACTCTTGTTGCCTCATATTTTGTATGGGGATAATTTATATCCTATTTATTTGGCTTCATAATGGTTTATCATACTATAATTTTAATACTCTAATTAAATTTACTATAAATGATAATCATGCACTGATATCCATCATAAAAACCCAAAAAATATCCTACTAATGGAATAAATATGATTTTTGATGGATCCTCATCCTACTTTGGGATAGCTAGATCAATCACATGCAACTAACTCCATCACCTACTAGTCAATATATATCCTCCATTCAAATTCACACCCATTATTAGTCACTACCCCGGGTAATGTGTATCTAATTCACAACCTCATCACACATGTGTAGACGAATCCCATGGACTATCCCCCAATAAAAATCATAGTTCTACCTAAACATAGGATCTTTTCACGATATATTACCCAGATATAACTATGTGTACTTCCATTAAAACCAATCTAAATGTTTACTTTGTACTCATGAATGTCACCCTTTAGGTGGGCTTTCAAACTAGGCTCAAACATCCCCAAACTTCCCACACATAAAATGCCTCATTGATGACCCACTATATGATGTAATCATTGAACATCTACTTTAGCTACACTTTTAGGATTCTACATGTCCTCAATTTCAACTACCCAAATATAAACTATCTATTTCAAGGATAAAAATTATTATCTTGGTATACTAACTGATTATAGGTTCCACCCCACTATCAGTTCCATATTAACTATATTGAAACTGAAGTCACCATAATGATATTTTTTACAACTTTTAAATCATTCCATAATCCATCTTCAAATAACTGCATTTTAGTGATCTCATATACCACTACTTTCAATGAAAGATGTAAAAAAATATGAAATTTAATGAATAACCCATGACCAAAGTCACTCTATATACTAGGTTCATGAATTATCAAGATTTATCAGACCCTAAGGCTTTGGAAATAACTAATTTAATAACAATACATCTAAATCATTCCATTTTAATACATCACGCCTAAATTTTCATAATTATGCATCCCACTAGTGCTTTGATAGTCTGCTAAGCATATACATATCTAACAATAATCTCTTCTCTAGAGGAATCAAATTATGATCATTGATACTCTAGGAAGATTTAATCATATTCTCTACTAATTGTGTTCTACCATCTCCGTTTAATAATGAAGGATTCTCTGTCGGGAATTCCAGTGTAAGATACGTTGGGGATGGATCAAATCCATGATTTACACGATCAATTGTTAGTATAACCCAAACCAGTCTTTTCATAATCTTCTCATCCAACTACTTTCATAGATCCTCTAGTAATTGTGGATGACTATCCTACCATGTATTCTCTTTCATTAGATCATGATTATCTTTTCCCTCAAGGGCCACTTATGGTTCATGCTTCAGTGGATGTATATGTTCACACTCCTAATGCTCCAATGAAGTATTCCTCAGTTGTTTATCTTGATGAACCATATAATATGATCTATATAGTTACAATAGTTTATATTTTAAAAATAAGTAAATTTATAATATGAAATTTATCTAAATAAACCTTTAATATCCCTACCACACCCATGTTCTATTACATTCAGACTCATGGCCCAAACTACTCATGTTAGATCTAGGAACAACACTCAAAAAATTCATATAGGATGTATGTGTTCAACCCGACCCAAAATAACATCCTCTATCATTCTGAGTAGAATTAAATAAAGAAGTAAAATGGTATAACCCAAAATAGGATGTTAATTTTCTCATTTTAAATGATAATACCCATTTCCATTTTAGAACCATAATGACAATCAAAACCTCCATATAAAGTTCACATAATCCTTATGTTCCTTAAAATATGCGTGAATACCACCTCTTTCCTATAAGGGTCAAGATTCAAAAATATAATAAAATAACATATACTAACCAATTTTAGAAATCGTTGAACTTGATGTCAACCATGTTATCCAAAAATAACAATACTAGTTTACTTATAACTATCTAATTATATCCATAATTTTATTGACCATGAACATAGCATGAAATACATCCTAATATAAAATTTTAGAATCAATCTCTAACATATAACCTAATACTTGTAGTTTTCAACTCAATGTGAACACATACAACATTGTTACATCCCACCCTATTTCACTATATATTAACCGAATCACATCACCACTGGAAATTAGGTGTTAATACGTATATTCTAAATACTTCAAACTATAAATTTATATGGGTTCATTGTGGGGATATTATATCATCAAATAATAACTAATAACAATACAAAAAAAATATAAGAAAATATAAATAACAAGAAGTTGAACCCCAAAATATACATATGCCAAGAGAAATAAACATCTATAATTACATACTTTTCATTTGACTCAAACATGATTTTTTTGTAGTCCAATCATGTATTCACAACATAATTACCCAAAATAATATACCAACATGACTCTAAGGAACCACTCGAACCTTCAAAATTTTATAGCATCCATTACATTCATCATATCCACTTCTTTCTCTACTAGGATCCATTTGAAAATTCCTTACCCTTACATGTTACATGAGATAAAAAGTATGCATGAATCATCTTGGAACCATATAGGGAGTGTGTGTATATAATAAAAAGGCTACCACCAATATTTTCCCTATATAATATAAAAACATATTCTACTGTTTCAAAAATATAATAAAAAAACCAAAATACAGCTTCTAACCTACTCTATAGAAACCTAATAATTCATGAGTTAGACATTACCTACCTTGACAGACATTGCTATGAAATGGTCATCCATAACCTTTCATACTATAAAATTTTACATCATTCCAACATCTTTAATGTCATGGGAAATATATATTCCAAACCATGTATGATGCCCAATATGCATTCCCAAAATCTATATGAGATCTCTCATATTTTCTGAACCCATTATCGACCACTTTCTTTACAGCTCAACAAAATAAATGGAATCAACAAACCCATTTTTTTTATTATATGATCATCATTACCAACCTACCCCACATATACATTGAGTATCCCACACCAATCTAGAAGTCTTAAATGGAACCAACCACGGAAAACTAGGGGAAATCCTCCTCTTCGTCAATAAACCATTTCCTTATCCACTGTATATCGCATACTATTTGGGATAATCCTAAAAATAACGGTAAAAAAACCTCATGAATATAACCCAAATGTACATATCTCTCATAGATAATGTAATCACCAACATCATAAGTTCATACTATAGTGGAGAATTTCCCCCACCTACGATGATGGTCAACTCAATACATTTCATGCTAGTGGAAACCCATCTCCCCATTCTGTGTGATCTAAATCCATCATAGTCACATGGGATACACCTATGTCATTCTTAATTATCCCAACCAACCATTACATATCTTGAATAACCTATTTAGAATATATAACATAATTCTGATCAAACACTCAAACCACGCAACAATGAAATCCAACCCATACCAAGACAACCCCTTCATTATTACATGGAACTTCCCCTAGTTATCAATTATAAATAATGGAAACTACATGTTTATTTATTCCATTGGGCCTACACATCCCTACCTATTCCTATTTATTACATAAATCACTAAAAACCAATTTATGGGGTTAAGGGAATCACCTAATGATTTATTATAGTTGACCTGAACAAATATATTCTTGATTCATCCTTGAAAAAATAAATATAACATAAAAAATAAGAATAATATACCAATATAACAAAAGAAATAGCCCTTAAATAGATGCATTTTTTGACATAAAGATCATATGTTTAAAAAATGTGGGATTCCTACCACTTTAGGTAATCTACTATCATTTGGGTCTGAGTTCACATCATGAGGATTCTTACGCTCTATGATAGGTGATTGTGAATTAACTTTTCATGATGAATGAAACTATGAGAAATAATATTACTATAGAAAAAGTTTTATAAAACTTTTGATAATATGAAATAGAGTGATCACATCCCTTTATATAAAAATCATTAATGACTATCTTTATGTGAATAATGCATCAAACATATGAAATGTACCAGGTGTCATCCCATTTCTTACTTCCCATTGGATAATTAATTAATCACATCCAATTAGTATGGAATCCATGTTTAATCCATTCACAATAGACTAAAAATAACAAAAAATGTGTAGTGATGATGTGGTGTAATTGAAAAAATAATATATGACATTAATATAGGGGAAACCTACCCTCTTGTGTCATTACATTTAGACCAGGATATGTTAGCAAAAATAAATTCTTAGTCATGGGATGAAGGTTGTATTTTCATTAATTTATTCTTTAGAAATACACATCATATATATATTTTTTTGTGCACATCCAATAATCTCCCTCTTTACCACTTTTTGATGAAAATGATAAATCATTGTGTATCCAACCAAATTATCATTTTAGATATGGCATATCAAGATATCTAATCCTTGTAATAAGAAATTTCTCCAAAACATAATCTTTATCCAAAATCCAAAATATGAAACTATACTGGTCTTATTAATGTTGAAACCAAATAAAAAATCCCTATTTTTTATATATAAGAAAAACAATCAGCCTCTAGAAATGCATTAGTTATACTCAAGATAATAATAGATATGTATTGAAATCTATTATACATACTCATATCACTATACAAATATTTAAATCATAATATATATCTTATACCCCACACATATACCTATATAATCCCTTTTGAGATGACACAAAGTGGTCAATGTATATGAAACAATGCCAATATACTATAATTAAACTTTTTTTATTGAATCATTACAAAATGATTACCATGATGATGTATAATTCACATTTCAATCATCTTCTGAATCAGTGCATAAAATTTACTACATTCAACCGGCCAAACACATCTCTCGTGACACAACCAAGCATGGAAATTATTTTTCCATACTTTTATTTAACAATGGGATTGATATATTTACTCATTATAGAAGTATAAAATACTATCTTGGTTATTCTATAACTCACAAAATGATTACAAAGTTATCCAACAACCCATTTATTTGATAATTTCGTATGAATTTATTAAAAATAATTATTGAATTTTGAAGATCACCATGCTAGGAAACTTTCTAAATAATGTAAAAATTATTTTATATAAGAATAGACCCCTATGTAAATTGATGACTGGATTAAATTTATTAGAATATAAATTGTGGGCTTGTCCAAGTAATAATTTTCAACATGTTATCTCCTAATTCTACTACTCAAGGTAATATTTACATATGAACACAACAAATAATACTTTTTGATGATCATTAATTGAGGAAAAGACAAAGTCATTCATTGAGAGGTTATTATCATTAAAATATTCATGAAAAGTAAATAGAAGAAAATATAAATGAGTAGTTAATTGAGTATTCCTTTACTATGAAATAATGGTATATTATCAAACCATTACTTTAGTCTCTTATATTACATAATTTGAGATATTCTACATGACCCTCATTCATTTGATAATATAATGGTTTCATAAATAGATATGTTATATTATCATCTATATCCGTTGAAAACATATTTACATCGCAACTCCCAATAATCTATGATATTTTATAGTAACAGATAAGGATATGTTTTGACGTTTTTAAAATAGGGGTGACTTATCCAATTCAATAACTCCATTGTTTTCATATTAAATCTTGATTAGTGCCATAATGCTAAGAAACACTTCAAGATTAGGGATGCACTTCTTGATCAAAATAGATTCATGTACAACACTATATATAGCGATAAATTCTACATATGTTGTATATTTCACTACTTTTTCCATTTTGTAACTCTTGAAACTTGCATTACTACTATTTAGGTCAATCACAAAATAAAATTTATATTTATTATTATCTATGTGATATTAGAAACTTTCATCTTTTTATCACATTACATTGATAACATCTTCTCTTCTAAAAATCATACAAATATTCTTATCCATTCATAGTTGAATAATAATGGTGAAAGCGATAAGTGGTTTATCCGGTATAAGTTTTATACAATAAAAGAAAAATATATTCGACATAAAGTAGTTTTAGGTTGCATCAAATAAACGACAATCTAAATTGTCACAAATATATACTCAGACATAGGCTTGATGATACATTGGAAGTAACTTATAATTATTTTATATTCATTATATGCATATTATTTTTTGGGACAATACAGACATATAATATTAGGAATATTATGGTTCCACCTACCTAGAGAATTATGGAACAATAATCGAAGAACATTTTATGAGTATGCTTCGATAAAAAGGAAGTAGGTAATTTGAAAAAAAATATTGATTTTGGGAATAAATTAATGAAAATGAGTTAAAGGAAATAGAATCCAATAATAAATACCAACGTATACGAATCCGTGAAAAATTATATTCCCTAAAACAAAAAATATAGGGAAATTGAATTAATTTGTGGTGATGCCACTTTAGGGAAAATAGACGAATGAGAGGGAAGTCATGGGAAAACCAACTATATTCATATCAAAAGGGACCTAATTCCCCTTTAATATTGTTAACAAAATTAAAAAAACTTTATTAAAATAACTAAATAAATTATTTCATGAATGATTTTTGTAAAACACATGGTCCCTCACATATTTAGACCTTATCATATTGGACCCTTACCCACATACCTCTCCCCTTTATCATATGACTGATACTTACATATTACTAAAATGAACCTCATGTATCATAATTTATTATAAAAAATATTATGTGTCATAAATTTATATTTTCAATGTGTTCCTTTAATGTATAGTCTATGATACCACCTTTAGAAAATCATTCTTCTGGAATACCTTCCTTCCTGAAATAATATTCCAAAATCCCATTTTCTTCTAAAAACCAATTATTAAAATCCCATTTCCATTTAGAACTATTATTAAGTATTGTCTATTATAATCTTCTAAAACTAATCATTTGAATGTTTTTTTAATTATATAAAAACATATACATATTAAAAATGTACTCATATGTTTCTCAGAAAACATGTTGTTACATTATCAAACATCACTATGGAAATGAAACATGTGTATCATCCAAGTTACCCTTACATACCACATGGCCTCCAACTAATTTATTATTTTTTTAAATTGGATGACATATGGTATTTGAGGTGCCTTTTTTCCTCAATATAGTGCGACCTTTACATTTTTAAGGTCACTCATACATATCTCTTGGTAACTAAACACATAGGAAACTTAACATCATAGGTAAATAATTATTCATTGGACTACCATTAGAAAATATATTTTTCAACATATAAGATTCCAAAGATGGAATATTCCCACAATATCTCTTATTATAATAGAACTACCACTTATTTATCTTCATTTGGTGGATATTATTTTAGTAAAATTTATTATAAAAATTTTGACGTAGCTTACACGACTCCACCATTATCATACATAACTATAATTTAGCAAACAAATTCTATCCTTAGTATCTCTCTCACACTCAAATTAAAAATGTTTTTCATATCACAAAATAAATTGGAAAAACTCATTTTTAGCCCACTAAAAATATACACTTTCACATATTTATCATTAATAATTAGAATTTTACCCTTATGCATGGGATTTTTCCAATATTAAAAAATGCATTTAAACTCCTATATATTTCTTAGCCTATGATATACATCATTCAAAACCAAAAACTAATAACCATAATCTTAAAAAAAATAAAAACATTCTTAAATACCTATAGACTTTAATTTTTAAAATATACATTCCAAAAAACCTCAACCATTCTTCTTAGTGAAAAATTTCACCATTGAACCAAGGCTAACCCACAATGATCGATTTCCAGTTGATACCAACACCCTCAATGCCTTGATGGGGTCTAAATTAATACCATTATTCTAAGATCTAACTAATATTTTTACTATTAAATATACATTAAATTATAAACATTATGGATCAAATAATTAATATGATCATTCTAGATGGATTATGTGGTGTTTATTTATCTTGAAACACCATATATTGTGGAATGATCAGGGTGTAAGAAAATTTGAGAATTTAAATTTATTGATATTGATCCCACATAGGTAGTAACTATTTTAACCCATTATCCTATGTTATTCACTAAAAACACAATGAATTTCCACATGTTCATATATAAAACTAAATATAAATGGGACATAAGGATTTTTAATTGGTTAATCCCAACTGGTCTACTCTAAATAAAATGTAGTAGACAATTTACCAAGGTACCAATATACAATTCTTCACTATTATAGTAGAAAACATATGGTAACAGTCACTATATTCCATGGAATACTTCCTTCACATGATTTTGGTATCAATTACTACTTTCCTAAGGCTTAAAACCATTCCCACTCATTTATGCACTATATAGAAAAACTACACCAACAGGTTATAAAATTGTAAGTCTCTCTATGATTATAAAAAATATCAATGTGAATCCTTAAATCTATATATATATATTTTTAACAACTCAAATTCATTTTTTACTAAATTAGAAATATATTTAATTGACCTATTAGTTCTAGGTTAGATACAACACCTCCCATCATTTCATCAAAAAATCATTTTTCTATATATGTAGATAATTTCAGATAATAATAATCATTTAATAGTTCTTCTATAAACTACCAATTATGAAAATGAATAATAATTCCATTCGAGCCAATAATTTGTTTACAAAAAATGATATGGTCAATTAAATGATACATTTGATATAATTTTTCATTAATATAGAAATTTAACCTTTAACGTGATGCATGTTCTTTAATTTCTTCTTGATGAATTGTTGTATCGTAAGGAAATATTCTAGTCCCATATGTCCTCATTCATATTTTTCATATAAAAAAATTGAATATCATTATGTGAAACTATATATATTTACAGTAATATGGAAAATACCTTAATCTATGTATCCATATTTTATATATTCATACTGTTGGTGAAAGATATTTTTTTATTTCATCGTAAAATATATTTCTATATATCATATATTGAAGATAAGAAAACTTTATATATTTAGATCTTAGTCCATACTATTATAATATAATAGAATGAGATAGTTTCTATATTTTATATATAAGATTACAAATCAACCCATCTTTATTAAACTCGATGATCAAGAAAATCTTGAAAAAATTAAAATTCAATATTGAATGAACGATATCTTTTGCTTCATGTGACTAAAAATACCATTGTGAAATCATAAATTTCCAAAATTTCCTTCATTTTCAAATTGAATAATTTCTTAAATTATAATATATATTATATTTTAATCATTTAGGAATAATTTATATATTATGAAATTTAAGTATATCAATTATCCATTTTTTTACTTTTATCCATACACAGGTCTTGAACACCAAACATTTAAGCCATCCCTATTCTAAAAATACTCAAAGATATGTGTCCAATCATATACATGATGATATGATTTCTCCATGATATGGAAACTTGACCGCCACTATTTTTTGTTCCATATAAGAATACTTATGATCAATTAAAATCAAGGTGAGAATGTCCCAAATCAGGAAAGTATTTTAGATACCCAGTTTTTACTTCTTTTGAACACTTATTCTAGATGTTGAAGGGAAATTATTTTATGGAATACTATTATTTTCATGGGTTTTTTAAATATGGAATACTACCCACTTTTATAATTAATCCCACATCGATTTCTCATCCTTTGGTGTGTTTCTTCATTACAAAGGATACACTAACAAGGCCAAAAAAATACCTTAAGACTTGACCAATCTTGGGAGATAACATTCTGCCCTGAATTATTCTCTTCATACTATGTTACATTACACTTATCCTAACAGTTTCAACCTATACTATCTTTATCCTCCTTAACATCTCTTTAGACCGCTATGGATAAGGATTATCACTATATCACGGTGGAAGATTCTACCTCATGTGGCTAGAAAAATGATATTTATTATTATTTTTCGTATTAGGAAATTAATGAGACTTCCAAAATCTTTCACACACTCATATAATAAATGATAATGATTCATGCATAAATTACAGGATGTTACCAAAGAAACCATATATCTTCATCATATATTATTTTAGTTCATCAATAAATATAAATCCACGAATGAATCCTTAAAAATCATCAAAGTATCTTCACATTATTTATTATATTCTATATCAAGCCTGACATAAAATTATAGCTCCTTCAAATACATATAGTCAAAATAATACTCATATATTTTTAAAAAATTAAAAATTATCACCCATTTAGTTTTTATGTAATATATCCATAAATGAACCTTCAACAAGTGAAGAAAATATTTTCTCTCTCTAAAAAATAAATTTCATGTGAATAATTATATCCCCCTTATTGAAAATGAAATAAAAAAGGGAACTGGATCTATTTTTACCTTCCAATTATCCTCTATTGTTAATGGAATATTGAGAGTTATATTGCAATATTATATTCTCATTAATTTTTTTTCATGTGGGAATAACATTATCAATTAGTAATCTCCTCTAATTTCAAAACTATATCATATTTTCACTCAATCATATTTGTTATTATCCTTTATCGATTTATAACACCAAACATAGATTTCTTATTAAAATGACTGATTATTAAAAATTCCTCTTATCCACATTGTGAACACTTCATTAACATTAACTACATTAAATCAAATAACTCTAGGGAGCGAGATCCCCATATTCTATTCAGGGCTTGGAATGTCCAATAAGTGTACTATGTTTGGGCTTGGTGTTGGAAGAAAATCAATGTTTTCTTCATACAAAATCAGTGCCCTTAATAGTTATCCATTGAACACTTGAAGCTAAAAACCATAAACATTATCTATAAAATCTCAAATTACGATCTAATCACATTCTCCAAAAAATCCTTTTGATGATAATAATGAAAACCTATAGTGTTAGAACCATACCACATGTAGAATTAATTTATACCACTTATTACAAAAAAACTTGGGAAAATAATAGAATTCTAGATTCATTTATTCTTTAATAGTATACTCAGTCAAATATGTGGTTATGAAGACTTTAAAACCTCTATAATCAAATCCAACATAATTTCAATATTATCATTTTTATATATTCTAAAAATTTAGTTATAGAAAATTGTTGGGAATAACTCCTCTTATCTACTAGTATCTTGTATCAGGAAATCATGGGATGTAGATATCAATTAATATACATAAATTAACAACAATGTAATTAAGAAATTTTTTTATCTTCATCATGATGTACATTAATATATATATATATGGTTTGACTATATTTTAAAATACCCAGACAAGAGATTGACACATGTTTCACCCTAAAAGGCATGGTCACCACATGTTTTAGTCATTACAAAATATAAATATTGATTCAACTTTATTGGTCAATACTATTCCTTTTATGGGATTATAACAACTAGATCTATTTCTATATTTAACTTTTTTATGATACATTTAGTCTAATATTAATGGTTATTTTAGGAAGGATTTCACATTTTCATTGATTCTATATCTATATCTTCTTCACAAATTTGATATTCTATTCAAAATCCATTTCTTCAAATAACTTGTTCACTTAATAAATCATCCATATTCAGTTATTGATCTTAAAAGTGGTTGGTATTCAGCACTATTAAATTACTATATGATTTATAAATCTTATTCATGTTTGATGAAAAATTGGGATTGAAATACTCTTTAAATCCATTTATTTATTATATTTTATTGCATTAATGCACATATGAATTATTGAATGTTTTTTATGTTCATTAATAACAAAACCAACCCATGTATCATGTTATCCAGTAAATTATAGGACTATTTAAATAAATAGTTAGAATTGTTAAATCACATTCAGAGAGGTCTAACATCATTATCCTCGATTTGAGGAATGATGGTGGTGAAGTTGGAGTAACCATTTGTGTTACGCTTTCACAGAATCCATTACCCTGGTCATTATAGTAGTACTACATGTACATAATTAATCTTGTATATGAAAATTCCCATCTTTCCTTGGTTGGGAGTCTTCATATTTTAATATTTAAACTCACGTATACATGTTTATATTTAAGATTTACCACTTGCAAAATCCACGAAATAAATCTTTCTCCATATATAGAAAACTACACTATTAGTCCATTTAAGATTTGTAGTGTTGTGAGTCAATCCTATGAAGTATGATTTATGATTTTATTTTTCAAGTACCATAAAATCCACTTCTTCCTTACATTTTTTTAATGATAGCTGGATTATGTTCATGATAATTTCTCTCATACTTAGTGAAATTTCATAATTTATCATTATTTTTACCTATTCTTCCTTCCATTCCAAGAGGGTTTAAATGAGTAGAATATATTAAATTCTTAGTGAATGATTTTTTTTATTCTATTAATTTTACTACAAATAAGTAACCTTATTTTGTAATATAAGAGGGTTAATTTTGGGATAATCGCTTTTCTTATGTGTCCTAAGAGGGAAGAAACTTCTTATGGCCCTTCTTTCTTCCTTCATACTTTAACACCTTTCCATCTGAACAGGGTAAAAACATCTAAAATATTTCACATAAGAATTATACCTCAATTGTTATATTTTTGTTTACATATATGATCAATGGATATATATATATTCTAATGATCGTGTGGGTTTATAGAAATGCACCCACTGTATATCCCAATTTACCATAACAGTTTCATGTTGAAGCGATCTTCATTTGTGATACATTATTTATTGATATTTCAAGTGGAATATTTTTAACTATAGATTCTAGATTATAATTCCATTTCCTTCAATGTCTTATAACTTCTGTAGAGGTGATCTCCTTATTTTTATTAGAGGGTTTCAATATTTATTAAATATTTAAAATATCTTAATACCTTTTATTTAGTTCAATAACTATGTGTTTGAATTTTGAGATAACTTAAATTCCATTTTTCCCCCACTATTCATGTGTTTTCTTTAGAGGGATAAAAATTGCTATAATTTCCTTTTTTTAATAATCAGTTAACTTATTTAATTAGTATGTTGTTCAAATACCAACTTTTTCCTTTCATATTTAAATCATTTTTCTTAATTTAAAACTATAAGTGCACCTATATACTTATCATCTTTTTTGTTTCATTTTCATTATCTTATATTATTTCAACATTTAAATTTTAAACCACTTTTCATTGTTCCACTTTTTCTTATATTTCATGAATCTCTCCCAGAATATTGCATGTGAATCCTAAATAATAAAAACATAATTTAGTTTATGTGTAATCACTATTCTATTTAACTTCACCTGGGGAACCTCAAATAATATATTTTAAAAAAATTCAAAAACATTTTATGTTCTACACATGTCAACAACATTAGATTTAGTTACCTTATTTAGGAAGACATTATTGTTGAGGGCATTTTTCTTATATTTCTTCATCTTTCCTTTAGAAATAAAAGAATTTTATCTATATTTGGGATACTCTTTTGACTATGGATAAATTTTCCATATAATTTCATTATCTATATTTCATTTATTTCATTCCAAAAAAAATCGTTCATAATAAATTAAATAATTCCATATATCACAACTTATCTAGGGACTCTATTAAATTATTCCATGTTTTTCATGAACTCCTTTTTCCATCGAGGAATTTATTCCATTGAATAATTAAAGAAATATAATTGACTCAATTTTTGAAGTAATTATATAAAATGAATCATTATTTGAAAAAAAATATATAGAATCTTTTGACTCTAATACCACTTGTTGGGTTTTAGACACCCTTGGAGGGGGTAATTTTTGGAATAGGATAAATAATTTTTCTTCCATTGATGGATATTATAATCATATATGTATAAATGTTTTGAACTAATATCTCATGTTCTTCATCAAAAAACTATTTTAATTCACCCAAGTGAATTTATTAAATGAAACATGCATGGGATATGGGTAATTTTACTTTTATCACATGCTCTAGAAAAATCCAAGTATCATGTAATCAGTAGTGTACTCTTGCACAAAAATCAAATGTTTTACCTGTCACTGGAAAAAATTTGTTTCCGGTTACTCCACATAATGGATTTACACCTTTATAAGGGTTTGGTATAACTTAATTCATTTTTAAGGCTCACTAATGTTCTTCTTTCTTTGTGAATTGGTCCATTGAATAACACTAAAATATTAACGATAAGAATATTTTTCCATTATAAACAAAAAATTTTTATCTTTGTGAATTTTTAGTTAAATTAAAATTAAAATTTTAATTCCACTTCATTTTTTATTCATCATAAATAAATGGGATTATACTCTTGGTCCATGGGTTGAGGAAATTACTTAAAAAAGTTAATAAATAACTCATTTATCCAAATATAGAGATAATATTACACAATAATGATATAGTTTTATTTTTTCAATTTCTAATCCGTGAAGTGAACACAAATTCCATGTGAGCCTTCCACTTTTAACAAAATCAATATGGCTTATAAATTTTCCCTATCTCAGCTTATTCTTTAATTTTGAATTTAAATCATCAATTTCATGAATGTGCCTTTATTTTCTATCAATGAATAGATTTATCCATTGGAATAATATTTTTAAAATTTTATCAGATCATTCTCCATCTATTCTTCTAATAAAGAAACAAAAAAACTCTTCATGAGAATCATTATAAATAATTATTAATATAGAAACTCTAGTAATATTTGAATCTATATTTAGATCCTTAAAACATTTAATACATTTTTATTTTATATTTATTCATGAAATATATTTTTATATATTATATATATTGACCCAAGAGACTCACCTACTCTAACTCTGAATATATCATCTTCTAAAATATTAATATACTATATTTTTCATATTTTAGAATTGGATATACTAATAAATAAACCATATATAATTTATGATATATCTATAAATATTATATCATTTTATATTTTAGAATTTATGAACTAACATGTATATACAAAAATTGACAAAAAATACCTACATGCAATCATATTCATCATATATTTTCTTCGTTTTTACCTTTAATTAGGGATTAAATTCAAATATCCAATATATTTGAAACATTTAAGAATCATTAATTAATTTTTGCATTTAGGGAATTGTTCATCTAAAAATTTTAATCATCAATAATTCCAAATAATCTCATGCATTCAAAATTATAGCCTTAACTCTTCAAAAAAATCCCCAAAGAAATGAGGTCACCAATATTTTTATCCCTAAACGACTCATAAGATGGAACTCATACATGATCACCCAATATGTTTCCACTCATATCTAATCATTATTATATGAAATTTCTAGATGACATGTTCATAATGACTTATATATATATATATTTTATTTAAAAAAAATTATTATTTTATAGTATCAAAAATCAAGATCCACTAATTTATCGTTTTCATGGAGGTATTAATATAATAAATTATAGTTTGTGTAGGAAACATCCAAATCGAGAAATGATTTTGGATCCTATAGTGTTCAATATTAAAAGCTCATGGTATGGTGGATAAATATGAATGATATTAAATTGTCTCATTAATTCCATTCATGGTTTTAATTGGGAATTGTAAGACATTTTAGAACATGTCCAACATAAATTATAAATCCTATAGTGTGTTTCTTTTTAAATCAAGAAGAATTACTAATCCCCCTAAACTAATCCCTTAGGGATTAACCTACACTGTGGGTCATTTTGATTTCATGAATAACACTCTTCATACAATGACTCTACAAGAATTTCTTATCAGTTCTTACCCATATTTTAACTATACTTATTAATATCTCTCTTTTGGTAGCTATGGTTGATAATTTTCACTATATCAAAATGAAATATTCAACCTATTATGTCTATATAATAGATTTTATTACTTTAAAATAATTCTAAAAAATTATCAAATTATTCTACACACTCAAACATATATGAGAATGAATCATACTAATATATTTTGAATTTTCCAAAAACAAATTTTTTGATCTTCATATATATATTTTTTTCTTCCTAAAATTTGGAATCTATACATGAATCCATAGAATCCAACAAGAATAATCACATTCTATAATATATTAATTATCAATAAATACACCCAATGTTAGATCCTTTCAATATATATTTTTAATAAAATAATTACATATTTTAAAAAAATCCAACATTTCATCAACACATCATTTTTCTATATATGTGGATAATTTCAGATAATAATAATGATTTAATAGAGCTTCTATAAACAACCAGTTATGACAGTGAATAATAATTCCATTTGAGCCAATAATTTGTTTACAAAAAATGATATGGTCAATGAAATGATATATTTTATCTAATTTTTCATTAATATAGAAATTTGACCTTCAATGTGAAGCATGTTCTTTAATTTATTCTTGATGAAATGTTGTATTGTAAGGAAATATTTTAGTCCCATATGTCCTTATTCATATTTTTTCATATACAAAAATTGAATATCATTATTTGAAACTGTATATATTTACAGTAATATGGAAAATACCTTAATCTATGTATCCATATTTTATATATTCATACTATTGGTGAAAGAAATTTTTTTATTTCATCGTCAAATATATTTCTACATATCATATATTGAAGATCATAAAACTATATATATTTAGATCTTAGTCCATCCTCTTATAATATCATAGAATGGGATAGTTTCTATATTTTATATATGAGCTTACAAATCAATCCATCTTTATTAATTTGGATGAACTATGAAAATCTTGTAAAATTTAAAATTAAATATTGAATGAACAATATCTTTTTCATCATGTGGCTCAAAATACCATTGTGAAATCATCAATTTCATATATTTCGGTCATTTTCAACTTGAATAATTTCATAAATTATAACATATATTATATTTTAATCATTTTGGAATCATTTATATATTATGGAATTTATGTATATCAATTATCCATTTTTTAACTTTTATCCTTACACAGGTCTTGAACCCTAAACATTTAATCCATCCCTATTCTAAAAATACTCAAAGATATGTGTCCAATCATATACATGATGATATGATTTCTCTCTGATATAGAAACTTGACCTCCACTATTTTTTGTGCCATATAAAAATAACTACGATCAATTAAAATCAAGGTGAGAATGTCCGAAGTCAGGAAAATATTTTAGATACTCATTTTTTACTTCTTTTAAACAATTATTCTAGATGCTGAAGGGAATAGATTTTATGGAATACTATTATTTTCATGTGTGTTTTTAATATGGAATACTACCCACTTTGATAATTAATACCACATCGATTTCTCATCCTTTGGTGTGTTGATTCATTACAAAGGATGCACTAACAAGGCCAAAAAAATACCATAAGACTTGACCAATCTTACGAGTCAACATTCCACCCTGAATTATTCTCTTCATACTATGTTACCTTACACTTATCCTATCAGTTTCAACCTAGACTATCTTTATCCTCCTTAAATTCTCTTTAGACCGCTATGGATAAGGATTATCACTATATCACGGAGGAAGATTATACCTCATGTGGCTAGAAAAATGATATTTATTTTTTTCATATTAGGAATTTAATGAGACTTCCAAAATAATTCACACAATCATATAATAGATGATAATGATTCATACATAAATTACCGGATGTTACCAAATAAACCATATATCTTCCTAATATATTATATTATTGCATCAATAAATATGAAATCCACGAATGAATCCATAACAATCCTCAAAGTATCTCCACATTATTTATTATATTCTATATCAAGCTTAACATAAAATGATAGCTCCTTCAAATATATATATATTCAAAATAATACTCATATATTTTTTCAAAATTAAAAATGATCACCCATTTAATTTTTATGTAATATATCCATAAATGAACCTTCTCCAAGTCCAGAAAAAATTTTCTCTCTATAAAAAATACATTTCATTTGAATAATTATATCCCCCTTATTGAAAATGAAATAAAAAAGGGAACTGGATCTATTTTTACCTTCCAATTATCCCTTATTGTTAATAGAATTTAGAGAGTTATATCACAAGATTATATTCTCATTAATTTATTTTTCTTGGGGGAATAACATTATTAATTAGTCATCTCCTCTTATTTCAAAACTATATCATATTTTCACTCAATCAAATTTGTGATTATCCTTTATCGATTTCTAACAGAAAAGATAGATTTCTTATTATGAAGACAAATTATTAAAAACCTCTCTTATCCACTTTGTGAACCCTTCATTAACATTGAATACATTAACTCAAATAACTCTAGGGAGTGAGATCCCCACATTCTATTCAGGTCTGGGAATGTCCGATCAGTGTACTATGTTTGGGCTTGGTGTTGGAAGAAAATCAATGTTTTCTTCATAAAAAATCAGTTCCCTTAATAGTTATCCATTGAACACTTGAAGCTATAAACCATAAACATTATCCATAAAATATCAAATTAATATCTAATCACATTCTCAAAAATATCCTTTTGATGATAATAAAGAAAACCTAGAGTGTTAGAACCGTACCACATGTAGAACTAATTTATACCCCTTATTACAAAAAAACAGGGGAAAATAATTGAATTCTAGATTCATTTATTCTTTAATAGTATACTCAGTCAAATATGAGGTTATTAATCCTTTAAAAAATATATAATCAAATCCAACATAATTTCAATATTATACTTTTTATATATTCTAAAAATTTATTTATAGAAAATTGTTGGGAATAACTCCTCTTATCCACTAGTATCTTGTATCAGGAAATCATGGGATATAGATATCAATTATTATACATAAATTAAGAATAATGGAATTAAGTAAATTTTTAATCTTCATCATGATGTACATATATTTATATACGGTTTGAATATATTTTAAAATACCCATACATGAGCTTGACACATGTTTCACCCTAAAAAGGCATCATCACCAAATGTTTTAGTCATTACAAAATATAAATATAGATTAAACATTCTTGGTCAATCCTATTCCTTTTAGTGGATTGTTACAACTAGATCTATTTCTATATTTAATTTTTTATGATAGATTTAGTCTAATATCAATGGTTATTTTAAGAAGGATTTCACATTTTCATTGATTCTATATCTATATATTCTTCAAAAATTCGAAATTCTATTCGAAATCCATTTCTTCAAATAACTTGTTCACTTAATTCATCATCCATATTCAGTTATTAATCATTAAAGTGGTTGGTAATCACCACTTTTAAATTAATATATTATTTATAAATCTTATTCATGTTTGATGAAAAATTTGGATTTAAATACACTTGAAATCCATTTATTTCATATATTTTATTGCTTTAATCCAGATATTAATTATTGAATGTTTTTTATGTTGATTTCTAACAAAACCACCCCATGTATCTTGTTATCTAGTAAATTATAGGAATATTTAAATAAATAGTTAGAATTGTTAAATCACATTGAGAGAGGTCTACCATCATTATACTCAATTTGAGGAATGATGGTGATGAAGTTGGAGAAACCATTTGTGTTACGCTTTCATAGAATCCATTAACAATTATCATTATAGTAGTACCACATGCACATAATTAATCTTTTATATGAAAATTCCCATATTTCATTGGTTGGGAGTCTTCATATTTTAATATTTAAACCCACATATACATGTTTATATTTAAGATTTACCACTTTTAAAATCCATGAAATACTTCTTCCTCCATATATAGAAAACTACACTAGTCGTCCATTTAAGATTTGTAATATTGTTAGTGAATCCTATGATGTATGATTTATGATTTTCTTTTTCAAGTACATAAAATCCACTTATTCCTTACATTTTTTAACGATGGCTGGATTATGTTCATGATCATTTCTCTCATACTTAGTGAATTTTCATAATTTATCATTATTTTTTAACTATTCTTCATTCCATTCCAAGAGGGTTAAAATGAGTAGAATATATTAAATTCTTAATGAATGAGTTTTTATTCTATTAATTTTACTAAAAATAAGTAACCCTATTTTGTAATATAAGAGGTTTCATTTTGGGATAATCTCTTTTCTTATGTGTCCTAAGAGTGAAGAACCTTCTTATATCCCTTCTTTATTCCTTCATACATTAACACCATTCCATGTGAACAGGGTAAAAACATCTAAAATATTTAACATAATAATTAAACCTCAAGTGTTATATTTTTGTTTACAAATAGTACCAATGGATATATATCTTCTAATGGGCATTTGTGTTTATAGAAATGCACCCATTGTATATCCCAATTTACCATAATAGTTTTATGTTGAAGCAATCGTCATTTGTGATACATTATTTATAGAGATTTCATGTGTAATATTTTTAACTATAGATTCTAGATTATAATTCAATTTCCTTCAATGTCTTATTACTTCTGTAGAGGTGATCTCCTTATTTTTATTAGAGGGTTTCAATATTTATTAAATATTTAAAATATAATAATCTCTTTTATTTTGTTTAATAACTATGTGATTGAATTTTGATATAACATACATTCCATATTGTCCCCTCTATTCATGTTTTTTCGTTAGAGGGATAACACTTTCTATAAATTCATTTTTTAATAATAAGTTAACTTATTTAATTATTAAGTTGTTCAAATACCAACTCTTTTCTTTCATATTTAAATCATTTTTCAAAATATCAAACTATAAGTTCACCTATATACTTATCATTTTTTGGCTTCATTTTCATTATCTTATATTATTTCAAAATTTAAATTTTAAACCACATTGCATTGTTCCACTTTTTCTTATATTGCATGCATCTCTCCCAGAATATTGCATGTGAATCCCTAATATTAAAAACATAATTTAGTTTATGTGTAATCACTATTTTATTTAACTTCACCTGGGGAACCTCAAATAATATATTTTCAAAAAAAAATCAAAAACATTTTATGTTCTACACATATCAACAAAATTAGATTTAGTCACCTTATTTAGGAAGACACTATTCTTGAGGGCATTTTTCTTATATTTCTTCATATTTCCTTTAGAAATAAAATAATTTTTATCTAGATTGGGAATACTCTTTTGACTGTGGATAAATTTTCCATATTAGTTCATTATTTATATTTCATTGATTTCATTCCAAAAAAAATCATTCATAAACAATTCAATAATTCCTTATATCACAACTTATCTAGGGACTCTATTAAATTATTCCATGTTTTTCATGAACTCCTTTTTCCATCGATGAATTTATTCCATTGAATAATTAAAGAAATATAATTGACTCAATTTTTGAAGTAATTATATAAAATGAATCATTATTTAAAAAAAAATATAAAAACTTTTGACTCTAATACCACTTGTTGGGTTTTAGACACCCTTGGAGGGGGTATGTTTTGGAATAGGATAAATAATTTTTTTCCCTTGATGGATATTATAATCACATATGTATAAATGTTTTTAACCAATATCTCATGTTCTTCACTAAAAAATTCATTGAATTCACCAAAGTGAATTTATTAAATGAAACATGCATGGGATATGGGTAATTTTACTTTTATTACCTATTCTAGGAAACTCCAAGTATCATGTAATCATTTCTATACTCTTGCACATAAATCAAATGTTTTACCAGTCATTGGACAAAATTTGTTTTCATTAACTCCACATAATGGATTTCCACCATCATAAGGTTTTGGTATCAATTAATTCATTCCTAAGGCTCACTAACTTTCTTCTTTCTTTGTGAATTGGTCCATTGAATAACACTCAAATATTAACGATAAGAATATGTGTCCATTATAAACAAAAAATGTTTATATTTGTGAATTTATAGTTAAATTTAAATTAAATTTTTAATTCATCTTCATTTCGTTTTTTATTCATCATAAATAAATGGGATTATACTCTTGGTCCATGGGTTGAGGAAATTACTTCAAAAATTTATTAAATAACTCATTTATCTCAATATAAGGATAATATTACACAATAATGATATAGTTTTATTTTTTCAAATTATAATCTGTGAAGTGAACACCAATACCACTTGAGCCATCCACTTTTAACAAAATCAATATGACTTATAACTTTTCCCTAGCTCGACTTATTCATTAATTTTGAATTTAAATCATCAATTTCACCCATGTACCTTTATTTTCTATCAATGAATAGATGTATCCATTGGAATAATATTTTTAAACTTTTATTAGATCATTCACCATCTATTTTTCTAATAAAGAAACAAAAAAACTCTTCATGAGAATCATTATTAATAATTATTAATATGAAAACTCTAGTAATCTTTGAATCGATATTTAGATCCTTAAAACATTCAATACATTTTTATTTTATATTTATTCATGAAATATATTTTTATATCTTATATATGTTGACCCAAGAGACTCACCTACTCTAACGCTCAATATATCATCTTCTAATATATTAAAATAATATATTTTTCATATTTTAGAAATGGATATACTAATAAATAAACCATATATAATTTATGAGATATCTATAAATCTAATATCATTTTATATTATAGAATTTATGAAATAAAATGTATATACACAAAGTGACAAAAAATACCTAGATACATTCATATTCATTATATATTATCTTCGTTTTTACCATTAATTAGGGATTAAATTAAAATATACAATATATTTGAAACATTTAAGAATCATTCATTAATTTTCAGATTTAGGTAAATTGTTCATCTAAAAATTTTAAACATCTATCATTCAAAAAAATCTCATGCATTTAAAATTATAGCCTTAACTCTTCAAAAAAATTACCAAAGAAATGAGGTCACCAATATTTTAATCCCTAAATGACTCATAAGATGGAACTCATACATGATCACCAAATATGTTTCCAGTCATATCTAATCATTATTATATGAAATTTATAGATGACATGTTCATAATGACTTATATATATATATATATCTTGTTTTAGAAAAATAATTGTTTTGTAGTATTAAAAATCAAGAGCCACTAATTTATCATTTTCATGGATGTATCAAAATGATCAATTATAGTTGGTGTAAGACACATCCAAATCGAGAAATGATTTATATCCTATAGTGTTCAATCTTGAAAGCTCATGGTATGGTGGATAAATTTGAATGATATGAAATTGTTTCATTAATTATATTCATGGTTTTAATTGTGAATTGTAAACCATTTTAGAACATGTCCAACATAAATTATTAGTCTTATAGTGTGTTTATTTTTCAGTCAAGAAGCATTACTAATCCCTCTAAACTAATCCCTTAGGGCTTAACCTACATTGTGGGTCACTGTGATTTCATGAATAACACTCTTCATATAATTACTCCACAAGAATTTCTTATCAGTTCTTACCCACATTGTCACTATAATTATTAATATCTCTCCTTGGGTAGCTATGGTCGATAATTTTCACTATATCACAATGAAATTTTCAACCTATTATGTATATAAGATAGATTTTATTACTATTAAATAATTCTAACAAATAATCAAATTATTCTACACAATCAAACATATATGAGAATGAATGATACAAATATATTCGAAATTTTCCAAAAACAAATTTTTTGTCCTTCATATATATATTTTTTTCTTCCTAAAATTTGGAATCTATCCATGAATCCATAATATCCAACAAATAATAATCACTTTCTATAATATCTTTATTATCAAGAAATACATCCAATGTTAGATCATTTCAATATATATTTTTAATAATATAATTATATATTTTCATCAATTCCAACATTTCATCAACAAATCATTTTTCTATATATGTAGGTAATTTCAAATAATAAAAATCATTTAATAGTTCTTCTATAAACTGCCACTTATGACATTGAATAATAATTCCATTATAGCCAATAATTTGTTTACAAAAAATTATATGGTCAATTAAATGATAAATTTGATCTAATTTTTCATTAATATAGAAATTTAACCTTCAATGTGATGCATGTTATTTAATTTCTTCTTCATGAAATGTTGTATCGTATGGAAATATTTTAGTCCCATATGTCTTCATTAATATTTTTACATATACAAAAATTAAATATCATAATGTGAAACTGTATATATTTACAGTTATATGGAAAATAACTTAATCTATGTATCCATATTTTATATATTCATACTATTGGTGAAAGATATTTTATTATTTCATCGTAAAATATATTTCTATATATCATATATTGAAGATCAAAAAAAATATATATTTAGATCTTAGTCCATCCTCTTATAATTTCATAGAATGGGATTGTTTCTATATTTTATATATGAGCTTACAAATCAATCCATCTTTATTAATCTCGATGATCTAAGAAAATCATGCAAAATTTAAAATTCAATATTGAATGAACAATATCTTTTGCTTCATGTGACTCAAAATAACATTGTAAAATCATCAATTTCATATATTTCCTTCATTTTCAACTTGGATAATTTCTTAAATTATAATATATATTATATTTTAATCAGTTAGGAATAATTTTTATATTATGTAATTTAAGTATATCAATTATCCATTTTTATGACTTTTATCCTTACACAGGTCTTGAACCCTACACATTTAAGCCATCCCTATTCTAAAAATACTCAAATTTATGTGTCCAATAATATACATGATGACATGATTTCTCCATGATATGGAAACTTGACCTCCACTATTTTTTGTGCCATATATGAATAACTATGATCAATTAAAATCAAGGTGAGAATACCCCAAATGAGGAAAATATTTTAGATACTCCGTTTTCACTTATTTTGAACACTTATTCTAGATGATGAAGGGAATAGATTTTAAGGAATACTATTATTTTCATGTGTGTTTTTAATATGGAATACTACCCACTTTGATAATTAATCCCACATCGATTTATCATTTTTTGGTGTGTTGCTTCATTACAAAGGATGCACTAACAAGGTGAAAAAAATACCTTAAGACTTGACCTATATTGCGAGTTAACATTCCACCCTAAATTATTCTCTTCATACAATGCTACCTTACACTTATCCTATCAGATTCAACCTAGACTATCTTTATCCTCCTTAACTTCTCTTTAGAGAACTATGGATAAGGATTATCATTATATCATGGTAGAAGATTCTACCTCATGTGGCAAGAAAAATGACATTTTTTCTTTTTTTTCGTATTAGGAATTTAATGAGAATTCCCAAATCTTTCACACACTCATATAATAGATGATAATGATTCATACA
Source organism: Viscum album (assembly GCA_963277665.1). Classification (NCBI taxonomy): domain Eukaryota; kingdom Viridiplantae; phylum Streptophyta; class Magnoliopsida; order Santalales; family Viscaceae; genus Viscum; species Viscum album. Next base: position 744,541,481 of record OY728156.1, read on the forward strand.
TAAATTACCGGATGTTACCAAAGAAACCATATATCTTACTCATATATTATTTTATTGCATCAATAAATATGAAATCCATGAATGAATCCATTACAATCCTCAAAGTATCTCCACATTATTTATTATATTCTATATCAATCCTAACATAAAATGATAGCTCCTTCAAATATATATAGTCAAAATAATACTCATATATTTTAAAAAATTAAAAATGATCAGCCATTTAATTTTTATGTAATATATCAATAAATGAACCTTCACCAAGTGAAGAAAATATTTTCTCTCTATAAAAAATACATTTCATGTGAATAATTATATCCCCCTTATTGAAAATGAAATAAAAAAGGGAACTAGATCTATTTTTACCTTCCAATTTTCCATTATTGTTAATGGAATTTAGAGAGTTATATCACAATATTATATTCTCGTTAATTTATTTTTCATGTGGGAATAACATTATCAAGTAGTCATCTCATCATATTTCAAAACTATATCATATTTTCACTCATTCAAATTTGTGATTAGCCTTTATCGATTTCTAACACCAAACATAGATTTCTTATTATGAAGAGCAATTATTAAAAACCCCTCTTATCCACTTTTTGAACACTTCATTAAGATTAACTACATTAAATCAAATCACTCTAGGGAGTGAGATCCCCACATTGTATTCAGGTCTTGGAATGTCCGGTAAGAGTACTATGTTTGGGCATGGTGTTGAAAAAAAATCAGTGTTTTCTTCATAAAATATCAGGGCCCTTAATAGTTATCCATTGAACAGTGGAAGCTAAAAACCATAAACATTATCCATAAAATCTCAAATTAATATCTAATCACATTCTATAAAAAATCCTTTTGATGATAATAATGAAAACCTAGAGTGTTAGAACCATACCACATGTAGAATTAATTTATACCACTTATTACAAAAAAACAAGAGAAAATAATTGAATTCTAGATTCATTTATTCTTTAATAGTATACTCAGTAAAATATGAGGTTGTGAAGCCTTTAAAACATCTAGAATCAAATCCAACATAATTTCAATATTACACTTTTTATATATTCTAAAAAATTATTTATATAAAATTTTTGGGAATAACTCCTCTTAGCCACTAGTATCTTATATCAAGAAATAATGGGATATAGATATCAATTATTATACATAAATTAACAACAATGGAATTAATTAAATTTTTTATCTTCATCATGATGTACATATATATATATATATATGGTTTGAATATATTTTAAAATACCCAGACATGACCTTGATACATGTTTCACCCTAAAAAGGCATGGTCACCACATGTTTTAGTCATTACAAAATTTAAATATAGATTCAAATTTCTTGGTCAATCTTATTCCTTTTAGTGGATTCTTACAACTAGCTCTATTTCTATTTTTAACTTTTTAATGATAGATTTAGTCTAATATTAATTGTTATTTTAAGAAGGCTTTCACATTTTCATTGATTCTATATCTATATATTCTTCAAAAATTTGATATTTTATTCGAAATCCATTTCATCAAATAACTTTTTCACTTAATTCATCATCCATATTCAGTTATTGATCTTAAAAGTGGTTGGTATTCACCACTTTTAAATTACTATATGATTAATAAATCTTATTCATGTTTGATGAAAAATTGGGATTTAAATACGCTTTAAATCCATTTATTTCATATATTTTATTGCTTTAATCCAGATATTAATTATTGAATGTTTTTTATGTTCATTACAATCAAAACCACCCCATGTATCTTGTTATCTAGTAAATTATAGGACTATTTAAATAAATAGTTAGCATCATTAAATCACATTGAGAGTGGTCTACCGTCATTATCCTCAATTGTAGGAATGATGGTGGTGATGTTGGAGTAACCATTTGTCTTGCGATTTCATAGAATCCATTACACTGGTCATTATAGTAGTACCACATACACATAATTAATCTTGTATATGAAATTCCCATATTTCCTTGGTTGGGAGTCTACATATTTTAATATTTAAGCCCACTTATACATGTTTATATTTATGATTTACCACTTGTAAAATCCATGAAATACTTATTTCTCAATATATAGAAAACTACACTAGTCGTACATTTAAGATTAGTAGTGCTGTGAGTGAATCCTATGAAGTATGATTTATGATTTTCTTTTTCAAGTACCATAAAATCCACTTCATCCTTAAATTTTTTACTATAGCTGGATTATGTTCATGATCATTTCTATCATACTTAGAGAATTTTCATAATTTATCATTAATTTTTTCCTACTCTTCCTTCCATTCCAAGAGGGTTAAAATGAGTAGAATATATTAAATTCTTAATGAATGATTTTTTTATTCTATTAATTTTACTACAAATAAGTAACCCTATTTTGTAATATAATAGGGTTCATTTTGGGATAATAACTTTTCTTATGTGTCCTAAGAGTGAAGAAACTTCTTATGGCCCTTCTTTCTTCCTTCATACTTTAACACCTTTCCATGTGAACAGGGTAAAAACATCTTAAATATTTCACATATGCATTATACCTCAATTGTTATATTTTTATTTACATATATGATCAATGGATATATATCTTCTAATGAGCATGTGCGTTCATTGAAATGAACCCACTATATATCCCAATATACCATAATAGTTTCATGTTGATGTGATCGTCATTTGTGATACATTATTTATTGATATTTCAAGTGGAATATTTTTAACTATAGATTCTATATTATAATTCCATTTCCTTTAATGTCTTATGACTTCTGTAGAGGTGATCTCCTTATTTTTATTAGAGGGTTTCAATATTTATTCAATATTTATAATATCTTAATCTCTTTTATTTAGTTCAATAACTTTGTGTTTGAATTTTGAGATAACTTACATTCCATATTGTCCCCTCTATTCATGTTTAGAGGGATAACACTTTCTATAAATTCAAATTTTTTAATAATCAGTTAACTTATTTAATTAGTAAGTTGTTGAAATTCCAACTTTTTCCTTTCATATTTATATCGTTTTTATAAATATCAAACTATAAGTGCACCTATATACTTATCATCTTTTTGGTTTCATTTTCATGATCTTATATTATTTCAAAATTTAAATTTGAAACCACTTTACATTGTTCCCCTTTTTCTTATATTGCAAGCATCTCTCCCAGAATATTGCATGTGAATCCTAAATAGTAAAAACATAATTTAGTTTATGTGTAATAACTATTCTATTTAACTTCACCTGGGGAACCTCAAATAATATATTTTCAAAAAAAATCAAAAACATTTTATGTTCTACACATATCAATAAAATTAGATTTAGTCACCCTAGTTAAGAAGACGTTATTATTGAGGGCATTTTTCTTATATTTATTCATCTTTCCTTTTGAAATAAAATAATATTTATCTATATTGGGAATACTCTTTTGAATATGGATAAATTTTCTATATTAGTTCATTATCTATATTTCATTGATTTCATTCCAAAAAAAACCATTCATAATCAATTAAATAATTCCTTATATTAAAAATTATCTAGGGAGTCTATTAAATTCCTCCATGTTTTTCATGAACTCCTTTTTCAATCGAGGAATTTATTCCATTGAATAATTAAAGAAATATAATTGAATCAATTTTTGAAGTAATTATATAAAATGAATCATTATTTGAAAAAAATATTGAATCTTTTGACTCTAATACCACTTGTTGGGTTTTAGACACCCTTGGATGGGCTAATTTTTAGATTAGGATAAATAATTTTTCTTCCATTTATGGATATTATAATCATATATGTATAAATTTTTTGAACCACCATCTCATGTTTTTCACTAAAAAATTCACTGAATTCACCCATGTGAATTTATAAAATGAAACATGCATGGGATATGGGTAATTTTACTTTTATCACCTCCTCTAGGAAACTCCAAGTATCATGCTATCAGTAGTGTACTCTTGGACAAAAATAAAATGTTTTACCAGTAAATGGATAAAATTTATTTTCCGTAACTCCACAAAATGGATTTCCACCTTCATAAGGTTTTGGTATCAATTAATTCATTTCAAAGGCTCACTAACATTTTTTTTGTGAATTGGTCCATTGAATAACACTCAAATATTAATGATAAGAATATTTTTCCATTATAAACAAAAAATGTCTATCATTGTGAATTTTTAGTTAAATCTAAATTATATTTTTAATTCCTCTGCATTTTGTTTCTTATTTATCATAAATAAATGGGATTATTCTCTTGGTCAATGGGTTGAAGAAATTACTTCAAAAATTTAATAAATAACTCCTTTATCTCAATATAGAGATAATATTACACAACAATGATATAGTTTTATTTTTTCAATTTCTAATCTGTGAAGTGAAAACCAATTCCATTTGAGCCTTCCACTTTTAACAAAATCAATATGGCTTATAACTTTTCCCTAGCTCGTCTTATTCTTTAATTTTGAATTTAAATCGTTAATTTCATGCATGTACCTTTATTTTCAATCAAAGAGTAGATGTATCCATTGGAATAATATTTTTAAAATTTTATCAGATCATTCACCATCTATTCTTCTGATAAAGAAACAAAAAAACTCTTCATTTGAATCATTATTAATAATTATTAATATGGAAACTCTAGTAATATTTGAATCAATATTTAGATCCTTAAAACATTCAATAGATTTATATTTTATATTTATTCATGAAATATATTTTTATATCTTATATATGTTAACTCAAGAGACTCACCTACTCTAACGCTCCATATATCATCATCTAATATATTAAAATAATATATTTTTCATATTTTTTAAATGGATATACTAATAAATAAAAATTATATAATTTATGATATATATATAAATATTATATCATTTTATATTTTAGAATTTATGAAATATCATGTATATACACAAAGTGACAAAAAATACCTACATGCATTCATATTCATCATATATTTTCTTCATTTTTAACATTAATTAGGGATTCAATTCAAATATCCAATATATTTTAAACATTTGAGAATCATTCATTAATTTTTGGATTTAGGGAAATTGTTCATCTAAAATTTTAAACATATATCATTCCAAACAATCTCATGCATTCAAAATTAGAGCCTAAAATCTTTAAAAAAATCCCCAAAGAAATGAGGTCACCAATATTTTAATCCCTAAATGACTCATAAGATGGAACTCAAACATGATCACCCAATATGATTCCACTCATATCTAATCATTATTATATGAAATTTATAGATGACATGTTCATAATGACTTATATATATATATATATATCTCTCTCTTATTTAACAAAAAAAATTATTGTTTTATAGTTTCAAAAATCAAGATCCACTAATTTATCTTTTTCATGGATGTATCAAAATGATCAATTATAGATGGTGTAGGAAACATCCAAATCAAGAAATGATTTTGGATCCTATAGTGTTAAATCTTGAAAGCTCATGGTATGTTGGATAAATATGAATGATATGAAATTGTTTGATTAATTCCTTTCATGGTTTTAATTGTGAATTGCAAACCATTTTAGAACATGTCCAACATAAATTATTAATCCTATAGTGTGTTTCTTTTTAAATCATGAAGCATTACTAATCCCCCTAAACTAATCCCTTAGGGGTTAACCTACATTGTGGGTCACTGTGATTTCATGAATAAAACTCTTCATACAATGACTCCACATGAATTTATTATCAGTTCTTACCCAAATTTTCACTATACTTATTAATATCTCTCTTTGGGTAGCTATGGTTGATAATTTTCACTATATCACAATGAAATATTCAACCTATTATGTCTATATGATAGATTTTATTACTTAAAATAATTGTAACAAATAATAAAATTATTTTACACACTCAAACATATAAGAGAATGAATCATACAAATATATTGGAAATTTTACAAAAAATTTTTTTTTGTTCTTCACATATATATTTTTTTCTTCTTAAAATTTGGAATCTATCCATGTATCCATAAAATCCAACAAGAATAATCACTTTCTGTAATATCTTTATTATAATGAAATAAATCCAATGTTAGATCCTTTCAATATATATTTTTAATAAAATAATTATATATTTTCATCAAATCCAACATTTCATCAACAAATACTTTTTCTATATATGTAGATAATTTCATATAATAATAATCATTTAATAGTTCTTCTATAATCTACCAGTTATGACAGTGAATAATAATTCCATTCGAGCCAATAATTTGTTTACAAAGAAAGATATGGTCAATGAAATGATACATTTGATCTAATTTTTCATTAATATATAAATTTAACCTTCAATGTGATGCATGTTCTTTAATTTCTTATTGATGAAATGTTGTATCGTAAGGAAATATTTTAGTCTCGTATGTCCTCATTCATATTTTTTCATATAAAAAAATTGAATACCATTATGTGAGACTGTATATATTTACAGTAATATGGAAAATCCCTTAATCTATGTATCCATATTTTATATATTCATACTATTCGTGAAATATATATTTTTATTTCATCAGAAAATATATTTCAATATATCATATATTAAAGATCAATAAACAATATATATTTAGATGTTAGTCCATCCTCTTATAATATCGTAGAATGGGATAGTTTCCATATTTTATATATGAGCTTAAAAATCAATCCATCATTATTAATCTCGATGATCTAAGAAAATCTTGCAAAATTTAAAATTCAATATTGAATAAACGATATATTTTTCTTCATGTGACTCAAAATACCATTGTGAAATCATCAATTTCATATATTTCTTTCATTTTCAACTTGAATAATTTCTTAAATTATAAAACATATTATATTTTAATTATTTAGGAATCATTTATATAGTATATCATATAATTATATCAATTATCCATTTTTTTACTTTTATCATTACACAGGTCTTGAACCTTAAACATTTAAGCCATCCCTATTATAAAAATACTCAAAGATGTGTGTCAAATCACATACATGATGATATGATTTCTTCATGATATGTAAACTTGACATCCACTATTTTTTGTGCCATATAGGAATAACTATGATCAATTAAAATCAAGGCGAGAATGTCCCAAATCATGAAAATATTTTAGATAATCAGTTTTTACTTCTTTTGAAAACTTATTCTAGATGATGAAGGGAATATATTTTTTGGAATACTATTATTTTCATGTGTGTTTTTTATATGGAATACTACCCACTTTGATAATTAATACCACATCGATTTCTCATCCTTTGGTGTGTTGCTTCATTACAGAGGATGCACTAACAAGGCCAAAAGAAATACATTAAGACTTGACCAATCCTGCGAGTTAACATTCCATCCTAAATTATTCTCTTCATACTATGTTACCTTACACTTATCCTATCAGTTTCAACCTAGACTATATTTATCCTCCTTAACTTCTCTTTAGACCGCTATAGATAATGATTATCACTATATCACGGTGGAATATTCTACCACATGTGGCTAGAAAAATGATATTTATTCTTTTTTTTATATTATGAATTTAATGATACTTTCAAAATCTTTCACACACTCATATAATAGATGATAATGATTCATACATAAATTACATGATGTTACCAAAAAAACCATATATCTTCCTCATATATTATTTTATTGCATCAATAAATATGAAATCCATGAATGAATCCATAAAAATCCTCAAAGTATCTCCACATTATTTATTATATTGTATATCAAGGCTGAGATAAAATGCTAGCTCCTTCAAATATAAATTGTCAAATTAATACTCATATATTTTTAAAAAATTAAAAATGATCACCCATTTAATTTTTATGTAATATATCTATAAATGAACCTTCACCAAGTGCAGAAAATATTTTCTCTCTATAGAAAATACATTTCATGTGAATAATTTTATCCCGCTTATTGAAAATGAAATAAAAAAGGGAACTGGATCTATTTTTTCCATCCAATTATCCCCCATGGTTAATGGAATTTAAAGAGTTTTATCACAAGATTATATTCTCAATAATTTAATTTTCTTGTGGGAATAACATTATCAATTAGTCATATCCTCTTATTTAAAAACTATATCATATTTTCAGTCAATCAAATTTGTGATTATCCTTTATCGATTTCTAACACCAAACATAGATTTCTTATTATGAAGACCAATTATTAAAAACCCCTCTTATACACTTTGTGAACACTTCATTAACATTAACCACAATAACTCAAATAACTCTAGGGAGTGAGATCCCCACATTCTATTCAGGGCTTGGAATGTCCGATAATTGTACTATGTTTGGGCTTGGTGTTGGAAAAAAATCGATGTTTTCTTCATAAAAAATAAGTGCCCTTAAAAGTTATCCATTGAACACATGAAGCTAAAGACCATAACCATTATCCATAAAATCTCAAATTAAGATCTAATCATATTCTGCAAAAAATTCTTTTGATGATAATAATGAAAACCTAGAGTGTTAGAACCACACCACATGTAGAATTAATTTATACCACTTATTACAAAAAAACTAGGGAAAATAATTGAATTCTAGATTCATTTATTCTTTAATAGTATACTCAGTAAAATATGAGGTTGTGAAGCCTTTAAAACATTTATAATAAAATCCATAATAATTTCCATATTATACTTTTTATATATTCTAAAAAATTTGTAATAGAAAATTGTGCGGAATAACTCCTCTTATCCACTAGTATCTTGTATCAGGAAATCATGGGATATAAATATCAATTATTATACTTAAATTAACAAAAATGGAATTAAGTAATTTTTTATCTTCATCATGATGTACATATATATATATATATGGCTTGAATATATTTTAAAATACCCAGACATGACCTTTAAACATCTTTCACCCTAAAAAGCCATGGTCACCACATGTTGTAGTCATTTCAAAATATAAACATAGATTCAACTTTCATGGTCAATCCTATTCCTTTTAGTGGATTATTACAACTAGCACTATTTCAATATTTAACTTCTTTATGATAGATTTAGTATAATATTAATGGTTATTTTAAGAAGGCTTTCACGTTTTCATTGATTCTATATCTATATCTTCTTCAAAAATTCGATATTCTATTCCAAATCCATTTCATAAAATAACTTTTTCACTTAATTCATCATCCATATTCAGTTATTGATCTTAAAAGGGGTTGGTATTCACCACTTTTAAATTACTATATCATTTATAAATCTTATTCATGTTTGATGAAAAATTGGGATTGAAATACTCTTGAAATACATTTATTTCATATATTTTATTGCTTTAATCCAGATATGAATTATTGAATGTTTTTTATGTTCATTACTAACAAAACCACCCCATGTATCTTGTTATCTAGTAAATTATAGGAATATTTAAATAAATAGTTAGCATCGTCAAATCACATTGAGAGAGGTCTTCCATCATTATCCCTAATTTGAGGAATGATGGTGGTGAAGTTGGAGTAACCATTTGTGTTACGCTTTCACAGAATCCATTACACTGTTCATTATAGTAGTACCACATGCACATAATTAATCTTGTATATGAAAATTCCCATCATTCCTTGGTTGGGAGACTTCATATTTTAATATATAAACCCACGTATACATGTTTATATTTATGATTTACCACTTGTGAAATCCATGAAATACTTTTTTCTCCATATATAAAAAATCACACTAGTCGTCCATTTAAGACTTGTAGTGTTGTGAGTGAATCCTATGAAGTATGATTTATGATTTTCATTTTCAAGTACTATAAAATCCACTTCATCCTTACATTTTTTAACGATAGATGGATTATGTTCATGATCATTCCTCTCATACTTCGTGAATTTTCATCATTTATCATTATTTTTTACCTATTCTTCCTTCCATTCCAAGAGGGTTAAAATAAGTAGAATATATTAAATTCTTAATGAATGATTTTTTATTCTATTAATTTTACTACAAATAAGTAACCCTATTTTGTAATATAATAGAGTTCATTTTGGGATAATCTCTTTTCTTATGTATCCTAAGAGTGAATAACATTCTTATGGCCCTTCATTCTTCCTTCATTCTTTAACACCTTTCCATGTAAATAGGGTAAAAACAACTAAAATATTTCACATAAGAATTATACCTCAAGTGTTATATTTTTGTTTACATATAAGATCAATGGATATATATATCTTCTAATGAGCATGTGTGTTTATAGAAATGCACCCACTGTATATCCCAATTTACCATAACAGTTTCATGTTGAAGCGATCGTCATTTTTGATACATTATTTATTGATATTTCAAGTGGAATATTTTTAACTATAGATTCTAGATTATAATTCCATTTCCATCAATTTCTTATGACTTATTTAGTGGTGATCTCCTTATTTTTATTAGAGGGTTGCAATATTTATTCAATATTTATAATATCTTAATCTCTTTTATTTAGTTCAATAACTATGTGTTTGAATTTTGAGATAACTTACATTCCATATTATCCCCTCTATTCAAGTTTTTTCGTTAGAGGGATAACACATTCTATAATTACATTTTTTTAATAATCAGTTACCTTATTTAATTAGTATGTTGTTCAAATACCAACTTTTTCCTTTCATATTTATATCATTTTTCTAAATATAAAACTATAAGTGCACCTATATACTTATCATATTTTTGGTTTCATTTTCATGATCTTATATTATTTCAAAATTTAAATTTTAAACCACTTTGCATTGTTCCCGTTTTTCTTATATTGCATGCATCTCTCCCAGAATATTTCATGTGAATCCTAAATACTAAAAATATAATTTAGTTTATGTGTAATCACTATTCTATTTAACTTCACCTGGGGAACCTCAAATAATATATTTCCAAAAAAATAAAAAACATTATATGTTCTACACATATCAACAAAGTTAGATTTAGTCACCATAGTTAGGAAGACAGTATTCTTGAGGGTATTTTTCTTATATGTCTTCATCTTTCCTTTATAAATAAAAGAATTTTTATCTAGATTGAGAATAATCTTTTGACTATGTATAAATTTTCCATATTAGTTAATTATCTATATTTCATTGATTTCATTCCAAAAAAAATCATTCATAATCAATTAAATAATTCTTTATATCACAACTTATCTAGGTACCCTATTAAATTCTTCCATGTTTTTCATGAACTCCATTTTCCATTGAGGAATTTATTCCATTGAATAATTAAAGAAATATAATTGACTCAATTTTTGAAGTAATTATATAAAATGAATCATTATTTGAAAAAAAAAATATAGAAAATGTTGACTATAATACCACTTGTTGGGTTCTAGACACCATTGGAGAGGGTAATTTTTGGAATAGAATAAATAACTATTCTTCCATTGATGGATATTATAATCATATATGTATAAATTTTTTGAACCAATATCTCATGTTGTTCACTAAAAAATTCATTGAATTTACCCAAGTGAATTTATTAAATGAAACATGCATGGGATATGGGTAATTTTATTTTTATTACCTGCTCTAGGAAACTCCAAGTATCACTTTATCAGTAGTGCACTCTTGCACAAAAATCAAATTTTTTACCGGTCACTGGACAAAATTTGTTTTCGGTAACTCCACATAATTTATTTCCACCTTCATAAGGTTTGGGAATCAATTAATTCATTTCTAAGGCTCAATAACTTTCTTATTTCTTTGTTAATTGGTCTATTGAATAACACTCAAATATTAACGATAAGAATATTTTTCCACTATAAACAAAAAATGTTTATCTTTGTGAATTTTTATTTAAATTAAAATTAAAATTTTAATTCCTCTTCATTTTGTTTTTTATTCATCATAAATAAATTGGAGTATACTCTTGGTCCATGGTTTGAGGAAATTACTTCAAAAATTTAATAAATAACTCTATTATCTCAATATAGAGATAATATTACACCATAATGATATAGTTTTATTTTTTCAATTTCTAATCCGTGAAGTGAACACCAATTCCATTTGAGCCATCCACTTTTAACAAAATCAATATGGCTTATAACTTTCCCCTAGCTCAGATTATTCTTTAATTTTGAATTTAAATCATCAATTTCATGCATGTACCTTTATTTTCTATCAAAGAATAGATGTATCCATTGGAATAATATTTTTAACTTTTATCAGATCATTCACCATCTATTCTTTGGATAAAGAAACAAAAAAACTCTTCATGAGAATCATTATTTATAATTATTAATATGGAAACTCCAGTAATATTTGAATCTATATTTAGATCCTTAAAACATTCAATACATTTTTATTTTATATTTATTCATTTAATATATTTTTATATCTTATATATGTTAACTCAAGAGGCTCACCTACTCTAACGCTAAATATATCATCTTCTAATATATTAAGATAATATATTTTTCATATTTTATAAATGGATATACTAATAAATAATCCTTATTTAAATTATGAGATATCTATTAATATTATATCATTTTATATTTTATAATATATGAAATAACATGTATATACACAAAGTGCCAAAAAATACCTACATTCATTCATATTCATCATATATTTTCTTTGTTTTTACCATTAATTCGGGATTCAATTCAAATATCCAATATATTTGAAACATTTAAGAATCATTAATTATTTTTTGGACTTAGGGAAATTGTTTATCTAAAATTTTTAAACATCTACCATTCCAAACAATCTCATGCATTCAAAATTAGAGCCTTAACTCTTCAAAAAACTCCACAAAAAATTAGGTCACCAATATTTTAATCCCTAAATGACTTATAAAATGGAACTCATACAAGATCACCCAATATGTTTCCACTCATATCTAATCATTATTATATTAAATTTCTAGATGACATGTTTATATTGACTTATATATATATATCTTATTTAACAAAAAATTATTGTTTTATAGTATCAAAAATCAAGATCCACTAATTTATCTTTTTCCTGGAGGTATCAAAATGATCAATTATAGTTGGTGTAAGAAATACCCAAATTGAGAAATGATTTTGGATCCTATAGTGTTCAATCTTGAAATATCGTGGTATAGTGGATAAATATGAATGATATGAAATTGTTTCATTAATTCCATTCATGGTTTTAATTGTGAATTTTAAACCATTTTAGAACATGTCCAACATAAATTATTAATCCTATAGTGTGTTTCTTTTTAAATCAGGAAGCATTACTAATCCCCCTAAACTAATCCCTTAGGGCTTAAGCTACATTGTGGGTCACTGTGATTTCAGGAATTACACTCTTCATACAATGACTCCATAAGAATTTCTTATCAGTTCTTACCCACATTTTCACTATACATATTAATATCTCTCTTTGGGTAGATATGGTTGATAATTTTCACTATATCACAATGAAATATTCAGCCTATTATGCTTATATGATAGATTTTATTACTTTAAAATAATTTTAACAAATAATCAAATTATTCTACACACTCAAACATATATGAGAATGAATCATACAAATATATTGGGAATTTTCCCAAAACAAATTTTTTTTTCTTCATATATATATATATTTTTCTTCCTAAAATTTGGAATCTATCCATGAATCCATAAAATCATACAAGAATCATCAGTTTCTATAATATCTTTATTATCAAAAAATAAATACAATGTTATATCCTTTCAATATATATTTTTAATAAAATAATTATATTTTTTCAACAAATCCAATGTATTCCAACATGATCCCCATATGATTTTTTATACAATGTGACATTAAATCCAACATCAACAAAATCAATGAATATTTCATAACCATGAAAAAAATTGGACTTAATGTGGATAAATGTCTCCAATTTATTAATAATTAAATACAATGGGATGTATTTGGATAATTACATTCAAATTAGCCCATATCAATGGAATGTAGAGGGTTCTTTAACCAACTTCTAAACCCATCTTACTTTTTTAGAATCGTGGGGATAACTCTATAAATTTGAGATGTCCTCTTTTATCATCATTGTTACATCTTTATAATAAATCCTATTATTGATTATCATTTATAAATTTATACAACTAGACTTCAATTTATAGTTTCATTATCAAGTTCCATTAAAGACACATCCTAGATTATTTTGAAATACATCCAAAATATTAGAAAGAATAACTCCAAGAACATTAAGTACAGAGATCACCAAAAATAATTTATTGTGGAAAAAGCATTTCAGTCTACTGAGAATAGGATCGGTATAATAAAAAGGATTCATGGTCAACTCATTCTAAGTTTTCCATGTCTCATAATTGATTCCCCTTAAAAATATGGATCACAAAGCCTTCTAATTTCTCAAAAAATACATAACTTGTGATCGCAACTAATTTTCACACCAATATATTAGAAAATAAGCATTTAAAAACTGATTATGAGAATCATACCACATGTTTAAAAAACTCATAAAACGTTTAATAAATTAATTAGTGACACTAATTTAATTCTTGATACATAAATTCATCACAAGTCTCCTCAATCATAAATAAGGTTGACTATCCTTTTGGATAATCCATCAATAACACCTCGTTAATTGAAAAAAATTACTTATGAAATATTTATTATCATTTGGGACAACACTTTATAGAGAATAAATCCACATACCATCAATCTTCAATTATCATTTAATCTTGAGTAGTTGAAAATTATTTATGTAAATAGACAAACATAAAATTATTTAAAATTTTTTTCTATTCCAAATGTGGTTCATCTGTATCAATTACTTGAAAACATTTGAAATTCATAAAAATTACCTCAAAAAATATAACAATACAAATCAGGATTGGCCACTACTAGTTTTTTGGATTACAAAATATAAAGATATATTCATATTTCTCAAATTATCAAATTCCTTTTAGTGTATTTCTATCACTAACTCTATCTTTATTCAAACTATTTAATGATTGATTTATCAGGATATTAGTTGTTGTTCTAAGTAGTCTAAGACCCCATAAATTATTCTTGATCATGACCTTTTTCAAAAATTCCATATTCATATAGAACTCATTCCATCTAGTGTCATATTCAGTTCATGCACCATCTTAATGTATTTCATGATAATTAAAGTGGTTGCTATTCACCCCATGATGAGTCACAACTACCTTTTTGACTCTTATTCAGGCTTGATACCAAATTTGGATTTAAAAACAATTTAATTCCACTTATTTCATGTATTTTTTATCATTAAACACTATGTGACATTGATCTTGTTTTTATGTTATTTTCAAGATCAACCACACCATGGATCATGTCTCCCCCTAAATTCTAAAACTATTAAAATAAATATTTAACATTATTAAAGCTCATGGGGGAGGGGGTTCATAATTCTCCTCAATTTAATGAATGGGGATTGTCATGATGGACCAAATCATGGTTTTAAATTTCATACAATTTTTTATTGATGCCATCATTTCAGTACAACATATACTTGCTTATTCTTGGATGAATGAATTTATTTAATTCCTTATTAAGAGGGTTCTTCTCAGTCGTTAGCTTAAACCAACTTGTTTAAGATTATTTTTAAGATACATCACCTATGAAATACTTGTCATGATTCTTTCTCAATATATGGAAAACTCAACTAATATTCCTAACTAGATTTTTAGTTTCATGAATGAAACAAATAAACCATTTTTCATTGTTTAATTATTCATGCACCATCAAATATACTTATTATTTTCTCATCAAAGATCATTCCTTTATATAAATTTACTTTTCCCTTATATTTGGTGTAACAACTTCTTTTATATATAATTTTAAAATGGGATTATATTCTTTAAAAAAGTGATTCAATGAGTATAACATATTATATAATTGAGAAAAAATCGATTGAGTGATATAATTCCCTTTTAAAGAATTGAACCTATTTTTAAACATTACATGTTACCTTCTAGGTTAATCTCTTTCCTAATATGTCTAAATACTGAAAAATATTATTATAAAACTTATTTTATCTATTTAGATGCAATGAATTTGTATATAACCAGGCCTAGAAAATTTAAATCATTTCATTTAGAGATCATACCTCATCTTACCTTCATTAAATTTATATGTGGAAATATTATATCTTTCTCTTTCAAATATAACATATTATTATCTATATACACACATTATGTGTCCCATTTTACCAAAATAGTAGAAACATAATTCTACCTTCTTGTATGACCCACAATTTATATATATTTCAATTAAAATATGTTGGCATGAAGACCTTATATTGGTATTTTCCCTTGATTTTTAGTCGATTATAAAGTGGGAGTCTCTAAATTTTCCATAGTGGTTTTTCCACCTTCTTCATGATTTCTAACTATTTGATTTTTTTCTTCATTTTGGTTCCAATTTCCTTTAATCCTGAGGCACCTACCATTCTGGATTACCACATCTCTTGTTGTTTTTTTATAATTGGTATAATTCTTAATTTTAAATATTTTTCATTGATAATATGCTTCACAATATCTAGTTAATGTTTTTAATCAAATGGCTTTGGTATTTTCTATTTTCCATGTATTTTATTTATATAAAAATTTATGGCTAGATCTATACATTTTAGATTTTATTTTTCGGACCAAATATTATATAAGTTCATAATTTTCATTATGATTGACTTTCCATTGATCCCAT
This sequence comes from Viscum album, assembly GCA_963277665.1. NCBI lineage: Eukaryota > Viridiplantae > Streptophyta > Magnoliopsida > Santalales > Viscaceae > Viscum > Viscum album. The sequence goes on from OY728156.1 coordinate 744,558,100, forward strand.
TTTAATTGTAATGTGTGGATGTCTCCTTGAATAATAAAAATTAATCCTCTAGATTGATAACATGATGCAATTTCCATGTCATCATTTTTGTTTTCATCTTCAAGGAAGGAATACGAAACACCTTGTTTTATTTAACATTCCAAAATAGTGTTAGATCTATATATATCAATATATTTAGATTCAATATATTTATTTGGGGATTATTTATTCTATCAATTATTCTTAAAAAATTATTCTTCATTCCATTATGTATAAAGTGATTTTCATCTATCTTATAAAACGGCTTACGACTATGTCCAAATTTATCATCTACTTGTAAAATAATTTATTTTCTATTTAACTCATCTAGATAAATTAATATATTTCTAAAAATCATCATGAATTTAATCTTCTTATAATAATTAATCTTTATATCCTTACTTAATTCATACATAAAAAATCATGAATCACCCAATTTCATTGATTTATTTCAAAAATGATTCCATTCTTACATACAAAAAAACATTCTATAGTAAAAATTATATAGGGAATCTAATTAATTCTTCTATGTATTTCATGAACTCCATTTTCAATATATAGAATTATATACCATTTAAAATTATTGTATCTATAATTGAATACATTTTTTCAGGAATTCAACATACAAGTTATTCAGTTCAACCAAAATAATGAAACTTTATACTCCGGTAACATGTGTTTGGTCCTAAGATAACAAGAGAGGGGGATTAATAAATTTGTATAGTAATTCAACTTTTTTATTTCATTGATATTTTTCCCATGTAGGTAGAAACCATGTTTAATCATTGTATAAATTTTTTCACTCACAAAAGCACTAAATTTAACCAATTGAATACAATAAATGAAACATGACAGGGATATAATGATATATAATTTTTTAAAACACATTGAGATACTCCAAGGAGAATGAAATCAATTGTATATTGATCCACCGAAATATTCTAATTTATTAGCATTTTTTATACAATATATTTGGGGATACTATAAATTAGGGTTCACAACCTTTACAATGTATTGTCTTCGATCACTAATTAATCAAGGATCACTACATTTACTTTGAATTTTCACACTACTCTAGTTTTGAACACTAATAGTTTAGAAATATATAGGTCTATCGAAGATCAAAAACACATATGTATTTTAGTGAATTATTTATTATATATAGATTTGAGGTTGATGTACTTTGTTTCTGATTCTCCCTTCATTAGAAATAGACGAGATTCAACTATTATTGTGATGGTTTTAACAATGCCTTATTTATTTTTAGTATAAACTCTTTTATCTCTATACAGATACAATACCTCACAATAATGATATTAATCTTATACTCCTTTCAACATCCGTTCATGGAAGTGAACACCAATTCCATCGATCCTTTTTTCTTTTAAGGAAACAAATATTGTTATTGAAACTCTTCACAATGTTGAATTCTTAATAACTTTAGAATTTGAGTCATCAATGTCAGGTAGGTACTCTTATTTTCTCTTGATAAACAGATGTACTGAGTAAATAATATTTTCAACACAACTATCTCTATTCAACGTATTATCATATTATATATAAAAAAACATGTGTGAAACATTTCATATATTCTAGATAATATAATTTCTAGTAATATTGTCTTCATATTTAATGTACTCAAACTCTATGTCCAATATTTTTTATATTTATTCATGAAATATATTTCTATATTTTGTAAATGGAAATTCAAAAAAATCGTTCTTTAAATCTCATTAAATTCTATTCTGATATCTTTGAATGATATATTTTTCATATTTAATATATCAACAGATTAGGAAACTATCCTTCATTAATTTTTTCAATCTATATAAATATTGACAATTTACATTTTATTTGGAATGAATAATATCTCTGTGAATCACTTGAATAAAAATACCTCAATGCATCATTATGCTTAATATATTTACATAATATTCGTATTGTGTCATGGATTAAATCAAAATATCCATGATATATTAAAAATTGAAGAACCATTAATTTGTCGTACGATTTATAGAAATCGATCCACTAAATATTTCAAACAATTATTCTATCAAAAATCTTATGCCTTGAAATTTTGAGTCTAACAAAATAAGAGAATACTCAAAGGGATGAGGCCACTAATATCTAGGTTCTTATACGAATCATATATTTTCATTCTTATGTGATATAACTATATGTTTCCACTGGTACATTTTTACCCATGGGTGAAATTTCCAAATGACTAATCCACAAATACTCTTATGAATTTTTTATCACACAAATTTTTTAACATTTAACAGAATTAAAAAACCAATCTCCATTGATTCCAAACAAATTTGAATGTATCACCATTTTAAATTCAATCCATGTTTGAAATCTCCCATATTGATAAAATATTCTATATCCTTGGAAGTTTAGGAATGAAAACTCTTAGGCTAGAGGTAGAAGATGAAAGATATGATTTCGTATTATTATTTCCAAGAATATTTTTAATTGTGAAGTATACCCAAATTTATAAGGTTACCTAAATATATTTTTTAGTTAAGACAACATTACTTAACTATTATTCTTGTTCAACCAAGACCCTAAGAAAATCCATCAGGGTCCAACCATCCTGGAAAGTCACTTTTCATCCTAACATGGTGCTCTTCCTCCAACACTACACCACTATTATCTGAAGAGTGTCATCTCACAATAGATCCACACTCCTAAACCACTATTTATCTAGTTGTTGTTCATGATGGTTGTTTCCTCCTAGTGACAGTTTTTAACTCTTTTTTCTATTTGATACTTTTCTATTTTTTATATCGCAAACATTTAGGGAGTTTTCATACCATTCTATTCACTTTTACACAACTGAAGATTTATCCTACAAAAAAATGGGATTTTTCAAAAAAAAACAACTTCTATATTTCTCACATGTTTTTTAATTTCTTCCTCAAACATGATATCCTTGCATCAATCCATAACAATCATCCATTAACCACTACCTTAGCTATCATATTCCATATCAAGAATCATTTTGAATGATAACACCTTCAGAAATATATTTTCAATATAATACTAATATATTGAATCCAAATATATTATATTTCAATTGGTATTCAACATAAAATATCATTATAGTGAAAATTTAGGCATTAATATCATTATACATGAAATAATAGCATCCATTCTATAGAGTATGGTATCACCCCCCAATTTCAAGATAGTAACAATTTCATTATGAATTTTATGAATGTAAAGTGTTTGGGAGGGTTTATAGGACTTTTGAAATGTTTTGGGGCTTGTTTATAGGTACATAGTTTCAGACTGTTTTGTAGAAACTATTAAAATCCTATTGGAAATCATGAATAATGAAATAAAGGCTACTGTGTAGGGACACAGTTTTTCTAAACCATGCATCTGCCTAAGAGTAGCCATGATTTTTGGAATAGAGGAAAAATACTATTGTTATACATTTTTTATAACCATGATGACAAACCATTTTATGGGTGTTAGTAGGTAGTGTTTGGTTCACAGTTGGAGCAAGGTTTTCCTAAAAATGAAACCCAACCATGCATGATTAATATTTAAATCCTAAAAGGTGGATCTCACTCAGATTTAATCCTAAACCAATCATTTTTCATTTATTTATCAACAAAATAAGTTTTCTACCCTCCCAAAGGGTGCATAGACTCTCCGATTTAGTATGGGAGATATCTATTGGAAAATCATTATGCATTGATGGCTGTATTTCATGGTAAATATCTATTCTTGCTGTTTTTACTTATATCTATTCTCCTTCCCTCTCATTGATTCATAAGTATAGTTCAATGGGGTCATATCAAAGATATATTATTCTAATCATGTCAATATTTGGATATGTTGTTGTTTGAGAATGATTTTTAAGGAGGGTTTCTGGATATTTAACACATTTTTGCTGAAAAATTTGTGTCATTATTGTTTCCACCATAATTTATCAGGTAGATAGTTTCATTATTGGCTCTTATAATCAAAAGATGAAATATTAATTTCAAATTGTTTTAATTTCTTGAAATTGATAGTGAAATGATGTTGAATGTCTGGTATAAATCCTTTTTAGTGGTGGTTATGGATTTTTGAAATCTAGATGTTGTGAAACGTTCTTGGTTTATGTATTTTAAAATGATGATTTATATAATGTGAATTTTTTTGATTCATTGAATTTTTTTGATGGTAATGATTTCAATAAAATAATTTTTTTATAGAAATGGTTTTAATGGGTAGTTTTGACAAAGTTTTGGAATACATGAATTTGTTTGATTTCATGCTTTGGACATGACCATGAATAAAGGTTGTGTACCATTGGGGATCAAGAGCTGTGAACCTAGATAAGGGGAGTGTTCTATTAGGGAATAAATAGATTTTCCACTTAGTGAAGACTTTGTGGATGGATGGGAAAATTCTCATGAGTATGGAACTATCACTTGAAAATGCATGTCTGAATGTGTTGATTGGAATGGGTTATCCCAAAATGAATATTTTGAAATGGTTTTATATTATTTTTTGGTTTCATTCCAATTAAATTATTTTGTTTGGGAAAAAATTTTATGGAAATTGTTTTAAACTCTGATATAAATTGTTTTAAATTGTTTTATATAAATGTTCTTACATGTTCGATCCTAGTGGCATTAGTAGCGATGTCATTTGTTGAAAGAAACTTAATTTAATTACTCACCCCTCAAATGGGAAATTTGGTGTGTTTTCAGATATCATTTGTTGAGTAATAGGTAATCTAAAGGTATGAAATTTATTTAGTGGATATTTTTGGTAATTAGGCATGGATTTTGGAGGTGCGTCTTGTGGCTTTTTGGGATTTAATAAGTGACTTTTGAGTGGTTGAAATCTGCTGGTTTTGTCTTCCTTTTTGTAGTCGATGATGATCTTGGTTTCAACAACGTACTCAAATATTGTTTGTTTGATCTTTTATAAATTTAGTTTTCTTAAATTATATTCATTCATCATTTAGTGGTTGTTTGGTTGAGGTATGGTTTGTTTGGTTCATTTAATTTCAAAGGGAAAATAATCACCAAATTTCTTATGAATACCTTCACATATATATCTAGACATTGGAATCTTAGGGATATCACCTAAGGCCATATATAAATTCCACCACATCTCAAGATAATGAGGAGGGGTGTGATGTTATAAGTATATGATCATGTGGGAGATTTATGTGGTCTATAAAAGAAATACATAACTATAAATAATAATTCATCCACCTATCATATAAAATTATATACCATTAGAAACATTTAAATACACAGCAATGAAAAATAATGGTTCAGTATATATAATATTTATCGTAGTAAAATATCAAAATATTTCTATTTTGTGGATATAAAAATACATATTCATACAATTGATAGAATTTTTATTTAACTTGGAAATGTAAAAGTAGGGCATAACATATTAAAAATATCATGGAATGTTTTTAAAAAATAATCATTCTCATATAGGATTTATCCACATCACCTATGAAATAAAAATAAATATATTATACGAAACTATCTCATCCAAGATACATTCATAGTGAAATAAACATAAACATATAAAAAAAAAGTTAATGTACAACCACAAAATATCAATAAAAATAACTACATAAAAAATATTATTAACATTGACAATAATTATATTAATACTATATGTGATATAATGGTGAATATATGTATTGTTAATGAGTGATATCATTCAAGGGAAAATGATTATGTAATAATTTATTTTGGATCACTTTTTAATATCCTACTAACATATCAAAAAACATGTAATTGATGATATTTATTTAGTTTATTTATATGTAATGTATGATAAGAATTAAATAAGATACCTTAAAAAGTAAATTTATAATATTAAAATTTAAATATTAAAAAAATAAATTATATTAATATATTATCTATATGTGGGTTTCAATTCTATAAAACATACTTAAAAAGATAAAATTATATTTTCATGAAGCTTCATTCATATTGATAATTGAAACATGATAATGGAACATTAATTAGTTACTTACACATTATATATTTATCCTCTTGATATTCATGATGGACTAAATAACTACAAATACATATAACTATCAATGTTACATGGGTATGTATGAGTGTAATAAAAATTGAAGAAATTAAAATATTTTTATATTCATTCACATAAATTAATACATGATATTACAAGTGATTTATCATGATTTTCTCAATGATAAGAAAAATTATGAAACTTATGTGAATTTTATTAGTGAGGTTTCAACTAAAAGTAACATAAAAAATCCATATAAAATCCCATAAACATCTCCCTCCTTTTATACATATATAATAAATTTTTTTAAACTATTATCTATTAACAAACCAGATATTAAATTTCATTACATTTATTAAATGATATATTTGAGTCATTTAAAGTTATCATTAACTCAATTTCCTCTTATTAAATAATGAGATAATTGAAATTATATTTTGTAAACTAAAGTATTAAAATTCATCACAAAATGGGATTTATTAACATTAAATATTTTTCAAATATATTTTAATTTTTATTTTGTATTTCTGTATATAATAATGTATCCATTAAATAAATTATATAATTCTCATAATGTGTTATTTCTAATGGGTATAATATTATTTAAATATCTATGGATTTTATTTTTTATAATTAGCACTTTTTTACAGAATCCTACGATATTCCATAGAAATGATAATAATTATAATTATTTTCTAGAATTGTCAAAAAAAGTGTTATCTTGGTTTACACCAAATCCATAAAATCAATGAAATGTTGTAGTGTGGTTCCAACGAATATGGTTTCATGACTCTACCTCATAGGGTAAAAAAACTCTATTCCCAAATGACCTCTCAAAATAACATGATTCTTTCCTTGAAAAAAAACAATATTACCATTTAGGTTCACATTTTTTATTAACAAATATCTCTAAAGACTAACACATATACATTAAATTTTATTTTTTATAATCCCATTAATAAATTTAGAGGATTAACATGAGGATACACATTTTATAATTACTCAAATGCATAAATTTTTACTATGAGTTTCTTATTAAATATGACATGTAAAATAAATGATCACCTTGAGATATCATTTATTTCAAACATTCTAGGTTTTCCTTTTAATATTTTGTGAATCCCACTTTAATGAAAAATATAAATTTTTTGGACCCCATTCCAAAAACCTAGAGAGTGATTATCCATTCTAATTTATGAATTTTCAATAATATCATTTTATATATCTCAAACTCATTAGTAGTTTAAATCTATTAACCAAAATTTCCTCTCAGAATACATTAATTTGATTATAAGATAACCAAATGTTATTACATTATAATGTTATTTATTATACTAGGTATTTCCCACATATAAGAAAATATATCCATTTAGTATTCCTTTTCCCCATTAACATAATTTTTTGATATTCTTCCATTGAGTTTACTCAACAAGTAATTACCTGAAATAAAACTTTATTTATCATGGGTTTAATCACATATATGATACCAAAAATAATGGTGAAAGTTTTTAACAAGATAATTATAAATTATTCATTGATATATTTATTTTTCTCAGGGTGTTACAAATGATTTTTAAAACAATCACTATACCGTTTTCCATTAAAATAATGTATGATATTCAAAAATAGATGCTTTAAATATATTAATAACTACATAATATTCTATTATAATCAACATACCTTCAATATACTTACTATGAAAATTTTATAACTACACTCTAATAAAGTGTATCCATGGGTATATTTAAAAACATCAATGCAATAAATTCCATTAATTCCCCATATTTGAAAAATATCATCTAATGAATGAGTGAAATCATATTTAAAGTAATTTATATCCCTAGTGACCCTATAATTAGAATACGGTATAGAATTACAAATATTGATTAAAAGCCATTATTTTTTCCATTTAAAATATACATCGAATATTTAGTCAAATGAAACAAGAGAATCCATCAATATGAAACAATCCAATGAAAATAGATATAATGATGATGTGATATTTCATAAGTTTGTTCATATATTATTCAATAGTTTCATAGCATCAATTGATTAGAGAATTTAATTTTAATATATATATATATATATATATATAATTCCTTAAAAAATTTACCTCATATCAAAACCATTTGATAAATTATTATTATTGATAAAGAGATAGGAACATTGTGTTATTTCCTACCCCATATAAATTTATAAAAATATAGTTTGTTATAATATATTGAAAAAAATATTGTATTAATCTAAGAAAATATTCTATTAATAAATAATTTTATATAAGATATAACTAATTTCCCAATCTATCATACCATAAATGGTATTATGAGTTATTTTTTATCAATATTAACTATAGAAAATTTAGTGTGTACACCTAAATGATATCATCTAAGCATTAATACATTGGATTATATGATTCATTATATATTATCCATGAATATCATACCCATAATCAAGAGAAAAAGGGATATGATTTATTAAAAAATAGATAAGATAAAGATTAAAAAGTTAATGGTACAACGTTCTATATCAATTTAATTAATTAATAAAAACCAAAACCATAATAGATAATTAAAATCAACCCATAACTATTGAACCATTAAGAGTGACATATACTTGTGATGTTAGAAAATATGTTAAAATCATATAATATATTATGGTAATAACACCTTATATTTATTATTTCAAAATATTGTGTTTAAAATCATAAATATATGATAATAAAATATATTATTTAAACAATATCATTGAAATTTTCTGGGTTAACGTAGTTCCTCTAGTTTCTGGGATGTTACCATTTATTGGTGTTTTTATGGATATAAAGTATAAGATGGAATATTGGGAGAGTTTGGGGATCATTCAGTAAGTTTTGGGGACAAAATCGGAGGTGCACGGGATGTGTACGGTTTATCTAAACATTGAAGAAATCCATGAAAAACCATGCGCAAGAAATAATTTGAGGTAAAGAGCATCAGCACTGTGTGTTAATGGTTAGGGAGACTGTGTGAGGAGGTCGTGTGAGGGTCGGCAGAGGCAGTATCTAATGCATGGTTGGTGCACGATTTGTTTAACCATGCGAACTAACCATGAACATGGTTTAAATGAGATCCGAAAAAGTGAATCTCGCATTTTTTCCTATAATATTCTCATTTTTTCTTCTATGCATCCATTACTCTAGATTCCACTTACTTGGAAGTATATGTACCAATCCCATGCAATTTTGAGTCAATATGAGGTCTTCCCTTGGTGTTTAAATCCCAGATCCTTGAGGTATGTGATTTTTGTTCATTGTTATTGATCTGGTTCTTAGATCTACATAGATATACATCTCCTCTCTTCTTGGTTTATCATATATACACCCATTATGCAATTATCTATGTGTTTGGATTCCAAATAATTTGAAATGTGGTCTTGTTCTTTCTATGAGAAGAGATCTAAGAAGGTTCCGTGATGAATTTCCATAGTTTTATTTAGGGTTTTTCGTCCATTGTAATGTTTCGTCAAAAACATTGAGGCATGTGGCTTCTCTCTCGACTCCGCATAATAGAACTAATGGAAATGATTTCAAATTGAATATCTAGTTTTGAATTGTTTTTGATTTGGATACTTAGAATTCATTGGAAATCCGTCTTTTTGATAGTTTGTAAAATTAGATAAATTATAAAAAACTGGAATTTGAATAAAGTGTTTGTGTTCTTAATTTTGAAATTGTGATTGTGAAAAGTTTATTTTCTATAATTGTGTCACATGGTTTGGATTATATTTATCAATAAAAGATAATGTTTTATTGAAATGAAATGGCACCATTAATTTTTTTTGTTCTTCAGTTTTCAAAAAAAAATCCAGTTTTATTAAAATTGTCTATTTTGGTGATTTGAAATGGTTTGGAATACATGGGTTTGTGTGACTTTATGATTTATGTTCCCCTGAATAAGGATGTGTTCTATTGGGGTAAAATTTGTGTGACCTTGTATTAGTGGTGTGTGTCATTGGGATACAAGGTAATTGGATGAGAAACTGCTCATGAGTATGGAACTGTCGAATGAAGCACACATGTGTGGGTGTGTTGTGAACTATAGAAAGGGTATGGCAAAATGATAATATGAATTGTTTTTAATCCTAGATTAGTTATTTTAAAAAAAAATAACTTACAAGAAATTGGTTTCATTAATTTTTTTTCACTTTTTTTAAATATGTTTTGGAATTAATTTATATTTCTTTATAAAATGTTTTGAGTAATTGTTTAATATAAACTATTTTATATAAAAGTTGATAACATTTCTATCCTAGGTGTGTGATAAGGGAAGTTGTTTGTAAAGCCATCTTTTTTATATACTCGCCCCTACTTTGGCACTTTGGTTCTTTTGTAGAGGCTACCTTCTAGGACTTGGTAGTATGTAAAGTATATCACAACTTTATCACCATGTCATGATACATTGGGCTACATTGTAATGATGATGCTTGGATATTGTGGAGCATAAATTCTTGTTGTATTATTGGAGTTTATTTGTTGTCTTTCTATGGTTTACTTTTAATTTTGTTTGTCCTCCACTATAGGATACCAAGGTTGGTTGTTTTACAGAGAATTATTTTAAATGTCTTAGTTTATTTCATGCATAATAATGTTAGGACTTTTTGGATGATTTTTGGGGTTTTTGTTTTTATAAATTGAAGGCTAATTCATCCACCGCTTGCATTGAAACCCTTAAGAATTTATTTCTAGCCATTGTAATCTGGAAGATGTTGCTTAAGGCCCAATAATTACTTGGTTTACTCTCAATCCAACAGGAATTAGTCATTCATTACAAATGGTATCATCTTGTTCAGTCCTTTCCTACCAAGTGGTCATCAGTGTTCTTGGTCTTGGAGGTGAAATTCTTTCTTGTCTATTCCTTGGGTTAGAATATGAGAAAGAAGTAGGATTTTCAGAACTGAAAATGTATAGAAAAAAAAGGATGTAGTTAACCATTTTATACTGAACATCACGTTACCAAGAATTTGGGTACATAAGTGTTTGGATAGACATATATGATTTTAATCCTCATTGTCTTGGGTTTAGCCAATGAGACGAGCATGACATGTATTATAGAGAAATGACTTACCACTAGGAGTCTATACATCATTTCAAGGAATGATTCATATTGTGAAAAAGTGTTTCTTTTTCAAAAAGTATCAAATTTACATTCAAATGAACGATTTTGAAAAGGTAAATACTTACGGTATTTTGAAAATGGTTAAATTTTCAAAAATAAAGTTGAATGTTTCAAAAATGGTTGAACATGGAAAAAGTTGTTTTTGGAAAAAAAATGTTGTGATAATTTATGTGGTAGAATTTTAAATTCTAATTCATTAGTTTCTAGATAGTGAGATTGATGAAGTATGTTTTGGTTTAGAAAATGAAACCTGGTAGGCATCGTCAAAACCATCCCAAAGAAGCTAAAGAGAATGTGGTGGCACCTAGACCAAGGGTGAACCAAGATCTATTTCAGAGTATTGTCCAAGAATATCAAGCTATGGATATGGGGAACCAGATAAATAATACAAGGCATATGGATCATACCATCTAGTTCATAAAGCATAATTCACCTAACTTATGGGGTGATGTTGAACCTAAAAAAGTGGAGTTGTGGCTAAGTTTGAAGAAACTCATATTTGATTCCATCAGCACACCATTGTAGCTCAATGTTAGGCAGGTGACTTATATGATCAAGGTTATTGTATGCTAGAGGTGGGATTTAGTGTTTTATGCTTAATATGATGAAGGACTTACTTGGGAGGATTTTGATGAATTGTTCAAGAAACAATTCTATCCTAAAGCATTAAAAATATAGAAAATGAAGGACTTATTTTGTTTGAAGAAGGGTAATTTCTCTATCATGGAATATGTGGATAAATTCATGTATTTAGTGCACTTTTCACAAAATTTTTTGGAGTGTACATCCTTGAAATCAAGCATCTTCGAATCGGTTCTAAGGAAGGAGATTTGATTAAAGATTACAAGGATTTGTATTATAGCTCATACAGAGATGGTGAACTGGGAGATTGTGGATGAACATGATATCTCATGATATATGGGAGGAGGTATTAAGATATCTATAGAGAATGATGTGACCTCAAATGCTAGAATCAAGTGGAAAAGGGACAACTATTTCCCAGGTGGAAGTGGAAATTAGAATCAGATGGCTAGATTAGTGAGCCTTCTTCCACGACCCAAGAGTGAAGCTTGTTTTTTTCAATGTGGCACATTTAACCACATAAAATTAGTTTTTATAAAACAAACTATATAATTCCATAACTGCAAGTAAATGGGGCATCTTCAATGCCATTGTTGTAGTTATCAATGTTCAGGTACTCGAGACACTTCTCAAGCATCACAAGCATCTTATGCTTTGACAAGGTGAGGACAGAAGAACCAGTCTCATCAGTAGAGTAGAGCAATCCGCGGTGATTCTCAAAATACCATAACTCCCCAACCATGTAAATTTCAGCAAGGCAATATGGAGAACAATGCAGCAGTGAAGCAATTTTATGGAACTAAGTATACTATTGTCGATGGTTGGGCTAGACCATCTATGGTGAGACTTATAATTATTTTGAATTCTACCCTTGTGAAAGTGATCATTGATACTGGTGAATCACATTCTTTCATTGCTTCTTGTGATGTTTCATTTATATGTGTAATGTTGGATATGATGCCTTCAGTTTTAAAACTGCCTACTCCTCTAGGGGAAAGAGAATGTAAGGAAAATGTGTGTAGAGAAGGTGCCATAATTGTCTATGGATCTGAGCTGAAATGTGACTTCTCAAAGTTAGACAAGGATTCCAATGACCTAATCCAAGGTATGGATTGCCTAACAATATTTAAGGATCATATCAACTATTATAGTAGAATAGTGAGGTTCATGACTGAGGATGGCTTCAAGCATCTCTTTAGAGGAGAGGGGATGGTAAAGAAAAGTTAAAAGAGCTTGTTGGAAGAAACGGTGGGAACTATCTCTTACCAGTTGGAAGCTCTGACTCTGACATCAATGGAAGAGATCAGGGAAGATATATTTCTAGTAGTTGTGGTTGATTTCCATATGTCTATCTAAAAAACATCCTAGGGTTACCATCTCTGAGTGAAGTGGAGTTTACAATTGATCTCCCTCCTGGGACTAATCCTATTTTCCTTATATCTTATAGGATGGAACCAATACAATTACAAGAATTGAATGTGAAGTTGGATGCACTATAAATCAAGAGTTTCATTTATAAAAGTACATCTTCCTAGGAAGCACCAGACTTTTTCGTAAAGAAAGAAAATGGAACTCTTTGGTTGTGGGTTGATTATGGTAATCATAACTAGGCAACGATAAAGAACTGGTACCCACTTTCATGTATTGATGACATGTTTAGTCAATTGAGGGGACCTCAGGGGTTCTCTGAGATTGACTTGAGATCCGGATATCCCCATTTTCAATTTTTAAAGAAAGACATTCCAAGTACATCTTTAAAAAGAAAATATAGACATTATGACTATTTTTTCATGCCTTTTGGTCTAAAAAATTCACTAGCATTCTTCATGGATTTGATGAATGAGATATTTTAATGATATCTAGACACTTTTATTATGGTTTTTGTGGAAAAAATAATAGTGTATTAAAATAAAAGGGATGACCATGAGGAACACCAAGAAACATTGTTAAAAATCTGGAGAGATCATAGTTTGTATGCCAAATTATCAAAGTGTTCTTTTTGGATACAAGAGTTACACTTGCTTCGCCATATGATTTTTTAAAAAAATGTTTTCGTGGATCCTGAAAAGATAGAAGATATTATCTCATGGAAACCACCGAATAATTTCTATGAGATATGATGTCTTCTGGGTCTATCTGACTACTACCGATGGTTTTTGTGTTACTTCTCATGACTAGCCTTGTTAGTGAGAGCTCTATCAAATAACAATGATCTATTTCAATGAACAGAAGAATTCCAGAATTCTTTCAAGGAACTAAATCTTTGTCTTACATCAACACCTATCATGATTTTTCCAGAATTAAGATCGCGGTATATGGTGTACAATGATAATTCGGGATCAGGTTTCAGTTTTATTCTCATGCAAATAGACCATTTCATGGATTATGGTTCAAGTTAGTTAAGGGTGCATGAGTAGAATTACCCAACACATGATTTGGAGTTAGCTGCAGCCTTCCGTGGTTTGAATTTATGGACTCATTATCTCTTTGGTGTGAAATTCACTGTGTTTATGGAATATAAATACTTGAAACATATTTTACCATAGTGATATTTTAATTCGAGGAAAAGGATATGGATAAAGTATCTCCAGATGTTTGACATTGACTTGATTTATACAATGGGAAAGGGGGATTTGGCGGCGGATGCGTTGAGAAGAAATTAATATGATCTGGTAGGTAAATAATCTTCCAAAGAATGTTTTTCTTAACATTTACCACATAACCGTATATTCATGCCATCATAGCCCAAAGTAATTATCAACATTACCCTGTTGGTTTCCTTATTATATTGAAGAAAATACAATTAAAATTGTTCATGGAATTTTAATTATAAAATATTTTCATAATAAAAGAATATTTGTTATTTTTCTTTGGAGGAGTTCCAATTTCTTTGTAAATGAAATATTTCATACTTATCAATATTATTTTAATAATAATAATATTCGTGACGAAAATAATATAATTATACCATCCATATAATTTATATTGATTGGGTAAGATCCTGATTTTATATTTACTGACTATGAAAAATATTCACATTTTATATTCTAGTTTTTCAATACAAATGTATATATTGATCTTATATTATAGTGTTATTTATTTTTTCATATGATGAATACATTAGGCCTATAAATTTATTGTTGGATTGTGATAATTTATATCCCCTACATGTATCAGTCGATATTATGGGACAAACTAGCATAGGTAGTTGGAATATTCCCTATCTATTTAATTATAACTTATATACATGAGGACTTGTGAGTATGATTATGATGTCTAACAAAATGAATGGAATCAATGTGAAACAAGTTATTTTTATACATGTGAATATTTATGTGGTTATATCATTCATTGGAATTTTCCTCTTTCATGATATTAATTATATTGTATATTTTATTTTTGTTTATATATTCCATATTATTAAATTTTATTTATTATTTCATAGATTCCTTCATACGCTTTCCATTACGGAATATTTCACCTCAACCTATATTAGGTTTTCATTTCCCCGGGGTACCATGAAGTGAACATTGAATGATTACAGGGATATAGAAAAATAAATAATAAAGGTAACAATGTAATTGTGAGTTTTATTTAATTATTCCAAATGTATTTTGAGAATCATTTAAGTATATATTCCCTCTAGACTACTAAACTATTTGATTCTATCAGATGTGATCTCTTTTATTTTGTGATGATGTAATGAGGCAACCACCAACTTTTGTTTTCTAGAGAAGAGGTATTTATAGTTGGTATCATTGCATGTTTATTAGGACCCTTAGTAACTATATTTATGAAAAAAGGGATTAGAGAACATAAACATAAGATAGACTCTAGGGATATGTATAAATATAAGAAAACAATATAAATTTTACAAAACTATAAAGTGTGCAGTTTCCAAGAATAGTATCTCTATCTGGATAAAAATAACTGGACGTATGATCTGAAATAGATGCACATATGTGTAAAACCCTTAAAATTTTATTTTTGGAAATTAACCCAATATTGCCTCTGTGAAAAACCAATTGGAATACAACAACCATGTTTTTTTAAAACTAGAGTGATATTATTTGGATGATTCAATTTCCATTTATTAACCATGATGTAATATTTAATTATATTATTGTTATTTCAAGTCATTACCATAGAAACAATTATTATTATTTTTAGATTAGATGTGCATAATTTTAGAATTTATGTTAGGTGTTGCACAAGATTTTTAATTATACACATTGATTTAAATTTCATAATTTTATGATATAATGTAGTGTATGACATTTTTTTAATCGAACAAAGTAGAGGTAATATAAATTTTAAAAACTATAATGACCAATTATGGGATTTCCTTCATGATCTTGTCAATATATTAAATTAATATCATGCCTGAGATGAGGGTATTATAATAATACTAGGTCAATTGACATAGTTTATAACCAATAATCTCACCCATGTTGGGAAACCAATTGATCCCCAACATGGTTCAACAATATTGGACCACTATATGTGATAATAATTTTCATTTTTTTACTAGGAATGTTAATTCATTGGTAGATGAAATATATATTATTTCCCTAGAGAATATATTTATCACTATAGGAAATAATGAATTTAATAATGTAATTATGGTATTTTATCATATAAATGGATATATTAGTTAGTGGTGGTTATTGATACATAACACTAAAGAGGTATAAGAATTAATTATTTTGGAAAAAATTAATATTAGGAATAAATTCTACAAAAAAACAATTTCCTATAGAGAAACAAACTGATATGGAATAAAAATTTATCAATATATGGAAAAAGGGTGGGGGAAACATCTCTTAATTCAAATATAACCTTACCAGGATGATAACATAGGTTATAGATTAAGCTTATAATATAATAATTAAGATTTATCACTTCTTTTAGGTGATAAATACAATCCTTCTAAGGTAATTGCTCTATCATAAAATTTCAGAATATGAGGTTATAGTATTATGTGTCATAAATACAATGATATATTTTTCCATGTCCAATGTTTTCTAGGGAAATTAGGAATAGATGATAGCAATCAAGCACGATGTAAAAAGAATTATGGAAAATGGGAAGATGGGAAGCATTAAATGCATAATTTGTAATAGTTTTGGGATTAAAAACCATAAAACATCATTAATGGGAATGTGATTTTACTTCAAGATTTGAAAAGTGGTCCATAATGTTCTTGAATTCAAGGGAAATAAATAAGAAATAAATATCTAATTCTTTAACTATAAGGATGTTTTTTTCTATTTGAATAAATTCTTCACGTGTAATGGTAGTTTTCCTCAAAAAAGGTCGTGGGTGAATGACTAGGATTATAAAATCACTATTGTGGAGTTTGAAGACCCTAATTAAGTTATAGTGGATTATATGATCATAAGCTCAATTCTAACTAATGATTTGTTTGATTCTGGATCTACACACTCATTTATATATTGAATTTATATTGAGAACATCAAATCCACCCATGACATTATATGTAAAGGTTTTTAAATCCAGACACCTATTGGGAGTATTATTATATAAAGATATATTTAATAGTCGTTGTTCAAATGCATAGATATTCCCTAGTTGATCACATTATTGTTATACCTATGATTGACTTTAATATAACCCTCATTAATGATTAGAATTCAACGTACAATTCTAGATTTTAATGTTAAGTGATAGAGATTACTACTTATAATAGGAGTATAATATCTCTTATTTTTAAGGGATAAAATTATTAATCTAAATCTTATACAGATTAACCTCTGTTATCTCATATCAATGAAATTCTAGAAGAATAGGAAGATACAATTCTATATTCATATGGGGATTAAATCTTATGGATATAGTATGTCCATATTATAAATTAAGAGATTCAATTATTTCTAAATGACTTTTCAGGAAATCATTAAGTTAGTGATGTTAAGTTTTCTATTGAACTCATCACTAATGAAAACCCTATATCCAATACTCCCAAAATAATTTAATTGGATTAATTGGTAGATTTGAATAAAAATGGTAGGAGTTTTGTGATAGTATATTTATATAGCGTGATTTTTAATATCGGTGAGTGCTGGTACTATTTTTGAAAAATGAGGATGGGTATATGAAATTTTTCATAAATTACCTAAAGTTGAATGATGTTATTATAATGAATAAGTATCATTTTGCATCAATTGAATTCGTCATTCCTCAACTTCAAGGGAATAATAATTTTCAAATATTGATCTTCATTGTGGTTATCATCAACTAAGGTTAAAGAATGATAATATACTTAAAACAAAGATTCATAATAGGTGTGAAAACTATGTGTTTATGGTAATTCCCACTATACTAATAGATTTTCCTTTTATTTTTATATATCTATGTTATATTATATTCATGTATTATAAATATAAGTTCAAGGTGGAATGTATTGAAGATGTCATGAAATAATCTAAAATACTTCAAGAATGTGATAATAATTTGAAAATAATTTATGAGACTTGTTCAAAATTATTTATATAGTAAATTTAATATGATTTAATTATCTCTAGTATGTTTACATTCATTAAATATTATATCAAGGTATTTAATATCTAATTATCCATCAAATATAAGGTTATTCAATGAATTTACCACACTAAAAAATATAACTGAGATATGTTGTTTCATTTTTTAGGAGGTTACAATTAGTGTTTTTTTCAAAATAATACCAGATTGTCTAACCAATTAAATAACTTGACCTGTGGATCATTTAAATTCACATAATCAATGGAATATAAAATGTTTTTAAGAGGATATAAATGAGATTGGTAAATGAACTTGTATTAAATTTACCATTATTAAAGGAATGATTTAGGATATATAGTTATTCGTCAATGAACGGAATGATTTGTGCCCAAATTTTGAATTATAGATTGGTTTCTAAAGAATAAAAAAATTAATGATCCATAAATATTAGTATCAAAATCATTGTTTTAATTTGAAAACTAAAATATTTTCTTTGATGATTTTGAGGAACTATCGTTATTGAGAATCATACGATATATATATATATGTAGACAATATACGTTTGAATTGAATATTCTCAGATAAATACCTCCAAATAAGGAAAAGAATATATATAAAAATACTATAGTACTATGATTTATCAATAAACTAACACCCTGGGAAGAAAAACAAGGTTGATGATGCATTGAGTATAAGGTATACTAGAGTTCCGACCATGATGAATAATAATAAGGCTCATATATTCATGGATTAATATATATAGATATGGTTATAATTTGTAAAGGGGAAAAATAATTATTTTTTCATGGAATTGGTTAACATACGTTATATAAAAATATAGAGAAGTCCTAACATGATGACAAGGATTCACAAATGAATATTAATGTATTTAATGATGGTAAATTGAAACACATCATCGATAAAGCTGGAGTGTTGAATTTTGCTAATATGTTATGTGATACATCAATAATGAAGCTGAAAAATGGCCTAATGCATGAATCAAATATATAAAATTACTCTAAAAACCAAGTAAGAACAAGTATGTGTAGGGATAAAATAGAACATTTATTCTAGGAATATATGAAGTTATAAAGTACATACAATCTGTCTAGATGTTTGGTTTTCCAATTGGTTAATTAGAAAATAAAACATCCTATGGGGCATGAAACCTCTACCTATACATATATTGAAGTGATACCATGTTATGATGGACACTATTACTATACTTATATAGGATTATAATAATTATAATGAAATATAGGTTATTATTTATCATCTTACCGTGTCTTCAAATTTATAATATTATTCTATGTTATTCCCCTTTATAATATTTCTCCTATTTATATTAATAATGTTTTAACAATTCATGATAAGCCTCTTTCAATTGTATTATATCATTAAACTCAATTTGCATAAAATTTTGAAGGAGACATTATGAGGCTCTCAATATGGTGATATATTTGAGCACTACATGTCATCCCAAGACTACTGGACACTCTATAAAACAATTCAGTCATGAGAATGTATGCAAATATAATTCTCAGTTAACATTCATGGTGCATGTGGTCAGTATTTATCATAGCTGGAATTTTCATAAAATAATAATTTTCATTCATGAATACAAATGAAACTGTTTGAATAATGGTAATTAAAGTGATTTCAAACTCAATAATTTTGGGATGAATTTTGATATTGGAATCCATTTTTCTCATAATATGTCATGGGGAAAATTCCAAAAATATTGTTTATTCAAAATCAGATAAAGGTATATTAAAGAAGGAAAATGTACAATACTGATAACCAAATTATGGATTAATATTTTCTAGTTGGGGTAATTTTTTCTTAAATTTGTATCCAATAAAAGTATTTATATGATTTATTAAAAATAGGTTGTCAATACATATATATATTGGACCTTTGGAAATTTTATAGACAATTGAAATTATGGCTAATCAATTGGCTATTCCACGAACCTCTCAAAATTACATGACATCTTCCATTTTTATTTATTCAATAATATATGATGGATCCTACATATGTACTAACAAATAAAGAAATAGAGTACGAACCTAACTTGTATTAAAATTAAGAGATTATCTACATTCATGGCACTAGAGAAAGAGTATTTCATAACTGGACAACTCGGATGGTAATTGTTCTTTGGAGAAAAAACGAAATATAGGAGGAAACATAGGAGCATGAAGAATTTTAGAAGAAGGATTACTCACATTTTTTAAGAACCAATATATTTATAAATATTATGGATGAAAATATTTAACGGGGTATAATGTAATACCTATTATTATATTATATCATGTAAAAAATTAATCCCTAAACTATTTCCCAACACACATTGTATAATTTTTTCCTTATAATAAAATATTTCATGGTATGATTTAAAAGTAAAATTAAAAAATTTTATAATTTTAATTTTAGAAAACTAATATCATTTTTCATATTATGTGGTTGAATATAACATAGAGTAAATTTTCGAAATCTTTTAAAAAATGTTTGTTTTTTGAGTGAATAGTGAAAAAATTCAAATTTACAAATAATGTCTCTTTTATGAAATTATAAAAATAAAAGTTTATGAAACCTTTTATATACAAATAATATATTTAATAATTTGTACAAATAATTTAATATTATAATTTTTAACATAGAAATCTCTATTTTACATTTTGAAAATATAATTATTGTTTTTATTCAAATAAACGCTATTTTTTGTTCTTTTATTTTACAATTATTGAATTATTTAGGTGAAAAATAATTTTTAATTCTCTAAATCATTTATTTTTCTGAAAATATTTTTTCATTTCAGTTTGAAAACATATATTAAAATTAATTTTTATCACTTATAGAAATTGAATGTTTCAAAAAGGATTCCGTATTTGGGGTGATAATTTTAAAATTTAGGGATGATATCAAATTGATTTTTTTCATAATGCAGAGTAACCATTGTAAAAATTCAAAACTATAATATATGTTAAAAAGGATTAATTTATTGTTTAAGTTAAGAGATAACGATTAAATTATAATAATACAAAATTTTAAATTTTATTAATATATCAGATTTTTATATTATCATTATTCAATATTAAACTATTTCAACTGGGATCCACTTTACTTGTGTATTTCATGTATTATGTAATGATGATTGGATTATTTTCATGTTTTTCACTCACCTCGTTTACTAATTGGAACCTACTCTACTCTATTATTGGTACATCATAAGAATCTTATCTCAACAAAAATATTCTCAAATAAAACACTAAATCTTTTTTTCTCTTGAACTACTGGTACTTTTCTCATCAAAAGACCAATCCTAAAGGGCTTAAGGGGTAAGCTAAAAGTGGTTTTCCATAAAATAAGTATATGATCTTATGGGGATTTATTATGTTCATTTTTTTAAAACTTATTGAAATAATGTATAACAATATTTATATAATTAAAAAAGTGTATCAATTATACTGAGATACTTTTAATTTAATGTTTCAAAAATTTTCTATTTCCATTCTGTCATATCATAAATAGAAACATCAGTCATTCATACGTACAAACTACCATATATAAGTAGAAATGTATTTTTTCCCCACCACCTTACAGATATGGTTATAAAGATAAAATTAATGGCTATATATGATATTTATAACATAATTATTAATCTATAAATATTCTATGTCATCTATAATCTTACACTTTCATCTGATGGAAATTTATAACATTGTTCGTGTATACGTGTGGACGACCACCTCCCTAATGCAATGTGATTTGTTTTTTATTTCAACCTTATATGTCGGGTCATTAGGATTTATTTATTGAATAAATATTATATGTTTAGTACTAATTTGATTATTCACAAGTAATCCTTTGTATAATTTATTTCACTTCTATCTATAATAAATATTAAAACATTGATCATGAAAATGTATGAACTACCGCCACTTTGAAACTATATATTTCAATTTTCATGAACATTTCTAATGTATTATTTTAAAATAATATTAAATGTATAAAATTGGTGATTAAAACATATTTTATATTTCAGAGATGATAAAACCATGACTATGCTTGAAGGATGAAAACCATAAATCCAAAATATCTATGAAAAATTAAACATTTAAACATAAATAATTTATTTTAACAACATATTATTAATAATTGGGTAAGAAGAAATAAAAAACATATATTATATAGTAAGATATATCCAAATATTGTTCTTATGTAGATGTATAGTAATTATAAAAATATTATTCTATTGATTATCTCATATCTAACAAAGAATAATTATGAGGTACGAGTTTACTTCACAATGTATTTCTTATTCAGGATTATTTTTTTTTATTCCTTTGGGGGATTATATTACATTTATATCATAAAACTTATATATTTTGTTCTCATATGGTTATTTATGAATTATAAAATTATTGTTTCCATTTTAACCCAATTTATAATTCAAAAATAGCGAATGTAAATTTTATAAATAACCAACATTATATTTCTTCTTTTGGATCAGAATAATTATTTTCTTATGTCCATTTTCAAAAAATTATTTTATTAAATTTCTAATAAAAATTTAAATTATTGAAAAAATTATTTTTATAATATCTTTGGCACTATTTATATCGATTTTAGATGAATCTTCTTTATTTTTTCATACAATTCATATTTGGACTTTTATTAAAAGTTACAAAATAATTTTTTTACATTTACAATATCAAAAAAATTATGTTGTCATCATAATTAATAATTATTAATATTCATGTACAATATCAAATATTTTTTCAAATAAAATAATATCCCATTTTCCTATTAATTTTTTAATTTAAAACTTTTTTAGAATAATATAATATTTATTATTTTTTAAATTGTACTTTTTAGAGTCTATAAATTTTCTTTTTCATCATTGTAAAAATATTTAAATATTATTATTCTTCGTTAGGGAAATAATATAATAATATGGAAAACCCTATTTCTCTGGATCAATTATGATAATGATGTTTTATTCATAGAATTGGGGAAAAATTAAAATTTCATATGTTGGTTTTTTTATGTAAATGTTTATGTTTATTATATCTTGTATTGTTATTTATTGCCATTATATAGTGAATGTATTTAACTTATTAAGTGATTGGTGTTTCAAAATATTATATAGCCTCTCTATTAATCGATCTGTCTCCTTAGACAAACTAGTTGTAGTATTTGGTATATGTTGTACTGTTTTATGTACAATATCATAGAACATGGACTTTATGGTTAGATTATGTGACATCTAGATATTTCTAGCATAATTTTTTTTAAATAAATTTTTATTCAATGGATTATTTCATAATTTAAAAATGTAATCAATATTTTTACAGTTAAAATCTTTTAGGAAATTAAATTATTTTCCATAAACATCATAAATTTTTGATTATCTTAATTTAATATATTCTACTTATAAATGTATCACTTTACCTATAGTTTTATTATTTTCAATAAATTATATGTATGTAGTTTTTTTAAAAATAATATCACATGTGTTATGTTAACATTTCAAAATTTATAAATAACAATAATAGTTATTTAAATTTATGACGAATTTGAAAAATATAGTAATAATTGTTTAAATGGGATATATTGATTTTAAAATGTAAGTGATTATAAATTAATAAATTAATTGAATATAGTAATTATAATATTTTATATGATTTTAAAAAAATTTAATAGAAAAAATTTAAAAAATATATTATTTAGAAATATACTTTGTTAGAATTGTAATTTTCCTAATGTTAATGTTTTATTTTAAAATTATATTTAAGATAAGGATTTATAATTGTGTTAGGTGAAGTTAGTAGTATTTTTCTATATAAAGGTAAGATGATACATATGTAAGGGTGTGATCTTGATCATGTAAAGGTCTTATGGTTATCACATAAGGGTATAGTTTGATATTTTAAGGTTTCATAAGGGTATGTATTGAACTCTTAATTTATATAAAGGCAAGATAAGAAGAAAAAAATCCTACATAAGGGTCAACTCGACATCACATAAGTGTACCTAAAAACACATGTTAGGGTAAGATGACTCATACAGAGCGTGCATAAGTGTCTCCAATTCATCACATAAGGGTAAAAGAAAAATTACATTTATTACATAATGGTCATGTAGTGAGTATGAAAATCATTTTAATGGTAATAATAAAGCCAAATAATGTTAAACACAATTTTCACAAAAAGGTAATCTCTATCTTGCATATAGGTTGGTACACACTATTATATTTAAACCTACTACATCATTTTCTTAATCCTCACATGAAACATTTTGATAAAACCAAACAATATATTTCTATATAATATTTCTTTATCATATTGGTTTACATGAAATTATTTTGACATAAAAGATCATGACTGATGAAACCCAAAGTGAATATGAACATAATCATTTATGGAACCTTATAATACCTTGTTAATGTCCCAAGACTATATCATAACCCAACATGACACATCCTCTATGAATGCATCAATTTTTAGAGGTTTCTGGATTATTAAATGGTTATAATTTGGAATTATATATGGAGTGTTGATTTGTGGTCATGTATACAAACATGCATACATATCTCAATAAATTTTAGATCAGTTAAATTGTGGATGTATTGTATAATGAAACTGTTTATGAAGCCATTGTATGGTAATATTATAATAAAGAAATTATATTTTATGTAAAAATCATTGTAAAGGTGATTTTGTCCAATCTTCATAACTGATATGATTAGTAACTGGTCTAAAATATATTTAATATTAAAATATAAACATTTAGGAAACACTTTTAGTTTTAATGGAAAATTTAATTTAAGTTACATACTATCTATGTTTTACAAATACCCTTAGTAATACCCTTAATGTTTATAATGTGATAGGGAATGCGATAAAGTATGAAATCCTATAAATGAGTCAATCATAAAATAAATTTAATAGGTTTATTAAGATTTTGGGTTGGTATATAAATTATGCTAAGGGATAATTTTTTTTAAATCTATACATTTATTTTTCTCAAGGTAATTTCTTCTTTTCAAAAGTAAAATACATTTTCATATGTTATGGTACCTATTAAAAAATTATTTTGAATGTTTAAAGTATTTTTTATTTTTTTTATTATGGATGTAATATAAAATATAATGGCACTGACTCTAAAAACCAAATTCAGTGTCATACACTATTACATTGTTATAAGATATAATGAATCACATCTCGAAGGAACTAATAATTTAGTAGTCTTGGTAATCAAGATATATACATTATTATAATATTAATTTTGAGAACAACAAATAAAAGATATTATTTTCAAGAAAAAAATTATTACCCCTATAATATCCTTGCTTATCAATCATAGTGAACTCCATCGATTCATAGAGAAAGGAATAAAATAAGGGTGGTCTCAAATTCTTAGTAAATGTTATGTATTTTGGAATATATCATGAGTCAGTAAGAATAATCAACAGGGAAATTTAGATAAAATAACACAAATTACATTAATATAACATGAATATAATGATAATATAATTCATAATCAACATAGAGAGAAATAACTAAACACATATTCTCTTTAATCATTAAACTTATAATGAGACACATCTAGAAATAATATCATTGTGAAAATCTCAAAGACAATAAAAATAACTTAATTCTAAATGATGTAAATAATTAATTATTCGACGTTATGATGTTAGGAATCATTATACCACTATATTCAAGATATTTATCCAATAACGTTTTAAACCACAGGTAGAAAACCCATTTAATTTATTCAAGTAATTTGTATCATGAGACTAATTTATTCATCAAGGGTCTATATACTTATGTGCACCACCCATCACAAAATTTCCAATTTATTCCACATATATCGAATAATAATTTTAATTTCATGAACGATGTGAATAATCATAAAATATTCACATTGATTAATCAATTTGGTAAAAATATTTACCAAGATAAAAAAATAAATTTTATTTTTTAACACCATATATAGAATTGATTTAACCCAATGAAATGAAATTGAGTAATGAAGTTCTTTAACATTGGTTAACATTCAAGTCAAATCAACTTTGATGAATTAAATCGAATTGAACATGAAATACCATAAGTTATTTTGGAATCGTGATATTACATGTCAATGTGGAAGTATATTCACTGTATTAAATAAATAAGGAGCATATAATTACAATAAGCCTCAAATAATTGGAATTATGACAATATCCCTTACCTTGAGTCTAAATCGTCACTTATGTTATATATTTTCATTAAAAACAAAATTATTATTTTTTAACTTTTTTAAGAACCTTTTTCAAGTTTATTGTTCGTTTCATTTAACCTATTACCTTTTCATAAATTATACCAAGATCAATTATGTTTATGTTGAATGTTTTGATGATATTTAGATTATGAGTCAATAATTAGTTTAGTGGGATTAATTTAGTCAAATATATCATTTTTTAAAGAGTCCATAAATATTTTTTAATGTTTTATGAGTATCCTTAAATTCCCTAGAAAGATATTAATTTTGAAATGATACTATATTTTAATAAAGAATTAGAAAAATCCTCTCTTATTATTAATATGTGCATTATAAAAACCTTAAATTTTTAGGGGGAAATTATGTGTTATATAATATTTTTTATTTAGCATAAAATATTTGATATAAAAGGAAATGTTTTAAGTAGAATATTTATAGTATTTTAAACATGAAGGTATTTCACCATGTGTTTTAAACCCCCCATAGAGTGTAACTTTTTTCTTCACCCCATGTTATTAAAGTGTTTTTCAAGGGTCATTGTGATTAGTATAAGGTATTTTAGATTAATGCCTTCATTTAGGAGTTAACACGAGTGATGTTGAGAGAGCATTGAATGAAATGTTAAAAAATAATTGTTTTCAATTTTTTGTGTAATGGATTATACTTTATGTTTTCTTTTTCCTAGAAATATATTTAGCTAAAAGTTCATCAAGATGGTATTGAATCAATTTTAATGATATTAAATTTTAAATTTATAAAATTTGTACACATATTTTGGTATATATACAAATTAAAAATCTATGATGTTTTTATCCCCATACTTGGGTGTATAGATCTGGAATGTCACTGAATAAGATGTCTTATAGTATACATTCAATCATTATGAATTCAGTTATGGGAATCCATGTGATTATTTATGTTATCGTATAATCAATTGATGTATTCCTCTTTCATTATATTAGTTATACAGAATATTTTATTATTTTTCATCATTAATTTATTATTTATCTTATATTTATTTTATAATAGATTCTATTTTACACTTTCCCTTACTCATCTTATGATAGTACCCTTTATTATGTTTTCATTTCCCATGGTTTCAAAAAAATTAAATTTTACTAATTTTTTAGGTATATATAATAAAATAATTAATTCTTCACAATAAATTTTTATTTTATGTTGTGTTATAGAATATAATGTGTGAATCATATACATTTCTATAATCTCAAGGATACTAAAGAATTCAATCTTGTATGATTTGATTTCTTTTATTTTTAAAAAATTTATTAAGCTAACAATCAGCATTGGGTTACTGGTATCAGGGTTGTAACATACTAAATCATGGGTCTCAATCACCATGGAATACATGACTATTTCCGACAAGTTAATGTAACATAACCAACTAATTTTAGCATTCAATTAATACTTTATAGGTAGACCATAAAATCCATAAAAAATATTTGACAAAATAAATTCATATCATGAAGTAGAAAAACCCATATGATCTCCAAATGGAAAAGCATAACATGATACTCATGGAATTTGAGGACCTTCTCTTTCCACATTCCCAAATGAGTATAAATATATGATTTATATGTCATAAAATCAAATAAAAAAGTAATAATCAATGAATTTTTATTAAATAATGAATTGGTGCATTCATGTAACAAATAAATCTATGTCCATAGAATAATAAATAATCATCATACCTATAACTGTTGTCGGCCAGACATAAGATTCAGGTGCATAATTTTTTTTATATAAATTCATAATTCAAGACCAAATCATAGAAATTTTTAAAGGGTGTAAATATCCATTTATCTATAGGATAGACACTACTCATTGATATACTGATAAATATAGTATAAATCCTCTTGTAAAATAATTCACAACCTTACTACTCTTAGTAGGTCACCAAAAAAAGTGTTAAAGATTACCCAACCTTCCACACACATGGAAATTCTTAAGAGCTGCATATAAATCCATTTCACTATAACATAATTTAATACGCCATTTCTTATAGGAGTTTAAATTTATATTTGATATATTTTTGATTTTCATATTGTAAATTTCAGAATAAGGATTCATAATAAAATTTAAGGATTATAAAATTCAGAAAAAATGTGTTTTGGATGAGGAACAATTCTCAGAAAAAAGACTTGGGGGTTGAGGATATCCATGTGAGTGGCTATAATGGTATTTTAAGTGTCACGTATAGAAAAATAAAAGCTAGATAATGGTTTATATCACCAATAGCTTTCCAATGTCATTATACTAGTTATCTGTTTGGTCGACTAGAACCATCTGTATGATACATGAAGCTATCATCTAGTTGGTAGAAATGTATAGGCTAGGTTGTGTCTCTTAAAATAGGGTAATTTACATTTTCAACCAGGAAGTTTTAGAGGGTTTATCCCTCCTTATCCCTTGTCACTTTCTCTCATGGATATGATGACAGTTTCCCCCTCCCTCCATCAAACAACCATGTGTTATAGTGGATTTTCATAGCACTTTTATTGAAAATGAGAGGTATGATCACCCTCTTCTCCATATTCAGTTTCATCTACACTCATTGCATTGATTTTTTCATTGGTTTGGTTTATGGGTGAAGGGATTATTTTACCAGAACATGGTGAAATATGTTTACTCTGTCATAAGAGTTTTACAACATCTGTTAGAAAAATAATGTATATAAATCCATCAGATGCCAGTCACTATTATGCCAAAGCAATATTTCATAATTTAACTATTTAGATATTCTCATCTAAATTAAATAAAATTATTATTTAATAGTATCTACCTATTTTGGATTTAGAAAATGATATTACTAATATCAGGGTGTGAAATTTACATTGGTGGATGTAAATAGGTTCATAGAGTGTGGGTTGATTTTAAGGTATTCAATAGTTATACAAAGTTGGTTTTATTTTTTTATTTATTTTGAATTATTTAATTAATTTTAGAATTTATTGTAATAAAATTAGTTGACTTTTTTGTATAAGGAAGGTTCTCATGTGATTTTTTGGGGTAATAATGCATGGAAGAGCCTTAGAAGAAGTTGATAGCCTTTAGAATATAAAATTAAAAGTGATTCAGAATGGGGTAAGTGGTCCTCATACTAGCCTTTTGAATATATGCATCCTTTTATCTTCATATATGTGTGTGGTCGCACCACTAAGGATTTGACATATTCATGTTTTTAATTTGATGATTAATTACATTTTTTACTTTAAAGTAAAATTCATGGGAGGTAACACTGTGAAAAATCCCTGATAAACATTGTGAAATTTTATAACACATTGACCACCATTTTTCAAGGCCTCGACATAGATGTAATGTAGAAATTTTTTTGACGTAGGATTTTGGGATATTTCTAAGAGTATATAAATAGTTTGGCGCTACGATATGGTGATATTTTGAGGCCCAGTTTGTCATTCATTAATTTTCAAAATATATTAAACATATTAATATCATGTGCATGAAATTTTCATGAAAAAATGGAATAACATCCAAACAAAGTTTGAGATACAAAATCTAAGACAACCGTTGAGTTTAAAATTCATGGTTCATCCTAGGTGTGATATAATCTTGATCGGTCATGGGATTTAGTTAAAAGTCATCAAAGAAGAAATTAATTAAATAAAAAAAATATTTTGCATCATTCACACAACAATCGATTACTCTCTATAAAATATGTTGTTATAACAAATCATTAAGGTTAAAATCATAAACATTATAACTGAGTGGAGAGCATGGAGGAACTTGGGTGGACATCGAGATCATGGATAAATGATCAGAGTGTCATGAGGAACACTAATAATGATGTTTCTTATGGATCCCATCAATGACAATGATGTGTGATCATTATTCATCAGTAATTGGTCCTAATCGATGTAGGATTTTTTATAGATATATTCCATTTTAATATACCCATGGAGAACATGAATTAATTATTTTAAAAAATAATTCACTGGTTGATTGTTTAATTGGGGTAGTTGATTTACATATCTATTTTATAGGAATTGATATGGTTTTTGATTAATTATTTATATTAATTCATCATTCTAAAAGAATGAAATTGAGGAGTACCAAGACAAGGGTCTAGGTTCATTAATTATTAGTATTTATTTCAGATGGATGATCGATAAATACCCATTTTTAATTCACTATTTAACAAATCTTTGAATAACGAATTTATCTCCATAGTTTGGGGATTGAGGTCGGTGACACACTTATAGTGGGAATTGGAGACACAGGTTGGCATTTATATTTGGGAACCTATTGGTCCAATGTACCTTGGTACTGCTTCTCGGTGTAAAATTTCTATGCATGAGAGGTATCCTGGTGAGGTTTGTGCACTGATCTTGAAGATATGATGAAGTTCAACATGATCTTTTGTGTAGTGTAAAGGAGATCTCTCATTTAGGGTTGCAGTAAGTTTCAAGGATGAATATGTAAGAGTTGTTTTCCTAGAACTATCTATTTTTACATTGATTATATGAATATTTAATATATTTAAATATTAATTATAATATTATATATTGTTAATTGTTCTGAATGAATATAGTCTAATAATGTTCAGGAGTATTTTTTTCATTAACAAGGTCAAAGAAATTTCCCGTAATGATGAGAACCTAGAATTGTTGTCACAATATTATTAAATATATTTCTATGGTTAGATGATATAAAATAAAGGGACTAATATTATACAAACCGTCAGGTGTTATTACTAGTTATTATATGACACATATTCTTATTAAGTTCACACTTGGTAATCTCCAAGATTCGTGATTTTTAGAATAGACCCACAAGTAGAAATTCCACATGTTTTGGTGTCATCGGATATTCTTATCTATGAGTGTGTGTAATGGTAGTTTGACTTTAAGATTATCATTAATATATTCCATGACTCGCGCACATTGATTTACTAAAGTAAACATTCACACAGATGGTTGGAAGGATGTAGGGTGCATTTGGTGTGTCAGGAATTACATGTTATTAGTGGATAAGTCATGGAAGGATTTGTCCCTTCCATTTATAGAAGTTCATATCCTTTCACTTTTATTGAAATAGAACTATCGCATGAAATTCCATGACATAGGTGCAACAATGAGTTTATTTTAGTTAGTCAAATAACAAAAAGTCATGCATAAGGGTTGATGACACTATCATGAAATCGTCTTGATGTGATATTGAGATAAAGGGACAATATTACATAGTGAGTGTTTGTATTTGGATGATGATCTTGTGAATTTATGTTTATTCCCTTCGGTTCCTTGAACCTTTTCAAGAAAATACTCTTGAAATTTAGGCTAGCCTTCCTAATTATAATAAGAAATAATCCCATATTGTCACTCACTAAGTGTTTCTAGTGGTATTGATTAAATTCTATTGGAATTTAACTAAAAAATATTATTCTCAATACTGTGGAATTATTTCATTAAATTTTAAATAATTTCATAAATTAAATAAATAATTATTAATGGGAGTGTCAATAAAAATATATTTATTTTTTATTGAACATTTAATAAATATTTTTTAACTTGTTTTTAAATAAAATATTTTTTAAGAGAATAAATTATTTATTTATTTATATTAGTGTTCAATAAAAGTATGTGGTGTTTGAGAAGACCAAGGCTAGTCCGGTAGTAAAATAATTATTTGTAAAGTGGAAAATAATTATTTAACTAGTTGGCACAAAACAAAATAAAAATATTGATGTTATAATTATGGGGCATGGGATTTCACTTATGATTTTGTTTTATACAAGTTGAAACGCCACAAATAATGACGCAGTTATTGTTATTATGTATCATGGGTTTTCTATATATTTATGAATGTATTTAATTTTTGTTACAAAATTCTATATTATAACTGAATTCCCATGTCAATGAATAGACATGAATGTCTATTGTGCCAAGTACAGGAATCCTATGACACAATATCAATTCCATGTTATGAATTTTCCTTCAAATTTTATCTTCTCTTCCTCTCTCGAAGGAGAGACATTCTTCTTGATCAAAGAATGGGCAATCAAGATCCATAAATGCAAGACATTTTCTTTGTCGTGGTAGCACTCGAAAAGAAAGTGGCATCCATCAGAGACCTTTGGAGAATGTGTAGATTAGTACAAGAGGGATTGTGGCTTGTATCCTCACAACCACAATGAGACAATCCCAAAGGTTCATCCCAGATGATCATTATCATCAATATAGAAAGTACCAAAGAACCAATAATTTTATTTCCTCAGATATTAAATTTAAATTAATTATAAAAATTATGTGGAAGATCATCTCAAAATGATTCAATAATCTTCCTTATTTATCTAAATATTTGATTCTATTTCATGGAGACTATCATTTGTCGTTGTATTACTCCCAGAATAATCATTGATCATCATAAAAATTAAATTTGGGCGATGTCCAAACTGTGCTTCTGGTATGCCCGGATCCTACAAATGGTATTAAATTGAGGTAATCATAATTTATAATTATTTAAATAATTTATTGATGATTTAAGGTTTAATAATTTAGTTTTTAAATTCATGGTTAATAATTCTTGTAATATGGATTCTGATATATTTTTCTCCCTCTTTGTTTCTCACAGATTTCATAAAAATGAATTCATTGTAGATGAAAATTAAAATGAATAACTGATCTAGAGGAGATGATGATTATTTCCACGTGACTCAAAATACATGTCATTTTATTGTATTACCCGCCATTTTCTCTGCCATAAATTCCCCATAATTTTAACTACACGACGTGCAATCATGTTCAATGCATCAAGAGTAATTCAGAAATTACTCAAGCCATGTGAATTTATTGCAGACGGTGTAGTTAATTCGATATTGCATGTTGAATGAGATAGATATGCACCTATTTACCAAATTACACATCATGTGGCCCACTGCACATGATGTATAGTCCCTTCGGTTCAGGGGCCAAACCATGTATACCAAACAGGACCAAGCTGACCGGTAACCATGTAACGTAGAGACATCATAGAATGTAGCCCACTGTAAATTCCATGTACTAAAAAATTTCTAAAGTATGATTCACAAGACAAGTCCCTAGGCTTGTAGTTTAGGACATATAATGAAGGTAGTACATTTCATGCAGTTATAACTACATGTCATGTACTTTACCAATTATAAAAAATTAAAACATTAATTTTTGTGTGATGTTCATAACTACATATCTTGTAAAAATCATACTGCAGGTTGTTACTCTATTCATTGAAACAATTTGTATGCCATATTTCATAAGAGTAACATAGTATGTGAATATAATACTTGTTGGTTATATTCGAATGGGTATTAAGCATGATACCTACAAGTTGAATTTATGTATGAGGATGAGAATTTAACAGAAATTTAGAAAAGGATTAAGATAAAAGGATTGATTAAATAAAGATAATAATTATTCGATTAGAGTGAAATTTATCTTAATAATATTGATTAATAAATTGAATTCTAATTTCATTAAAGGTGTAACACATTGCATGTATGTCGGTGATCATGAGATGGACCTAGACCTTTGTATGTGATTGGTTTCCTTTTAATTTATTTATTAAATTAATAGTTGGCTTGCATGCCATCTCCCCTTGTTAATATGTAGAGATTCCCTTCCCATGGATTCTTTTATGTAAACCTTTTTTTACCCATCATATCCATGTGATATTAAAAGGCATATGTAATGGATAGAGCTCCCAAGATGGTGGAGGTGGTTCAAGTAATGAGTTGAGGGGAAACCAATCCCAAGAGATACAAAGGTAGATAGGTGGAAAGGTGTAAACATAATGGTGTTTCTACACTAGGCCAAGGTTTGTTTATCAAATTCATGAAAAACTAACCCCTAGGAAAAAAGATCATGCTCATTCCCTATAATTTATTTTAGTTCTGTCAGTTTAATGGTTTTTCATTATGGATGTGTTGTCACGATCACATAATTAATGAACTAACAAGAATAAAATATGGTACTAATATAAAACCACGCTTGTGCATAAATATTATTAAAACATGAATAATCACCAAATTAAGTTCCACGTAATATTAGCAAGCATTTGATAAAGATAATAAGGAAGTATTAGAATAAGAGATAAAAATTCCTCAACAAAATATTAAGTCAAACTATGCCTTTTGTTAATTGATTAAGGTAAATACTCAATAAATCTACGTGTTTTACTGACACTTTTCGAGAATGTACTTTTATGTAGGAATACCTTATAAAAGGTTTCAGGTTTACTTTACAAAATTACATCAAGATGATTATCCCTTTCTAGACATTGTTGTATATTGGAGGCAAGTGTTGAGGAATTCCATGTCTGGATTTCAGGATTGGGGAGTCCACTCAATGTATCAGGGAACTAGAAGCCCACATTTATCAAATACCCACCTACCTAAATACACTTAAATAGATTAAAAACCCCTTTTGGGGTTATGTGAATGGGAATATGGATCATTGACACTTGATTATCAAGGAAATAAGGAATTTTGAGTTCAATGGTGAGGGTCATTATGACATGATAAAATAGTGCAAGACTTAATAAAATTAATTTATTATTTCTCATAAAATGCAATCCATAAAGTACTAATCATCGGATCTTTTAATTTTTTAATAAAATAACAATCTCATCAACCATAGTATCCCTACGATCTATTACGGATAAAGAAAACATTCTCACTAATAGTAACTTCCAATAATGGTTTATATTCCTTTGGTTTATTCAACACCATGAATTGAATTTTTACGTGTTGGAGTCAGCATTACCTAATCTGATTACACAAGAGATGATAGAAAAAAAGAGTTCTTCGTCAACAAGAAACATATGAATGACTCTGTCAACATTCCATGTTTGATTCTATCATCAATTTTTTAGTGAGATCATGAAGTCTCACAAAATCATGGATGCTAAAAGCATGCATAAGCACCTTTGTGGTCTTTACTTAGAGAGGGAAATACAAGAATTGTTTGAGATCTCCAAGTCACTCTTTCTGAGTAAGAATGCAGAGGGTTCCCTAGATGGGCCTCACATAGTCAAATTCATTGGATACATTAAGAACATGGATGTTCCAAGGTTTAAACTCCCAAAAGAACTTGGAAGTGATCTCATTCTTGCATCCCTCCCACATAACTTCTCTAGCATTTTTTGTAATTTCAATATGATCAGCATTGAGAAGTCCTTATCTGATCTTTGTATCCTCATTCACCATGTATTCAAAGATATGAATTGTAAAGATCCTTCTATTCTAATAGTGAATAAGAGGAAAGGGAATATGAATAACTTTAAGCCTAATTCTTCTTCCCACCCTTCTATGAAAGAGATGTTCCAAGTGGAAGCAAGGTAACATGCACCTATTTTTTTCATGTGGCAATATGGGCCATTGGAAAAAGAACATCACCAAGCATAAGAAGAAAGGGTAAGCTTCATGTGTATTTGTTATCGAATGTAATCTATATGTTTCTTAAAATTGGATATTAGATACATCATGTAGTGTTCACCTATTTATCCAAATATATGAACCATGTAGATATAGGAAGATTGAATGAGGGTATGCAGATCTACGAGCATCCATTGGAGCCAGACTTTTTGTTGTAACTATTGGGGACTACCACCTCATGTTTCTAACTTGGATGATCTTGGTGTTGAAGGGTTCTTATTATGTGTCATCTATTACAATTTTTTTTATAAATCCAGATTATATACATATAAATTTGTTTTCAAATTTGGAAATGAATGTTACTTATTTAAGAAAGATAGCATTTTTTTTGGAAGGGTACATTTGTACATAGGTCTTTACATGTTTTATTACACAAACCATTTCATGGAAATCAATAACAATGATACATCACATGTCTCATACCATACCCAACATTGGAATCACTGGCTAGGTCATGCAAATAAAAAATGATTAAAAAAGATACATCAAGATGGATATTAAATTCATTAAAACTAAAACCTCGTGTCATATGTCACACATGTTTACAAGGAAAAATGGACAAATCCCCATTTATTGGGAAAGGTGAAAGGGAAAAATATATTCTTTAATTTTTTCATGCCGATGTGTGTGGAAAATTTCTTGTTAAAGAAAAGGGTGGGTACTCATACTTCATAACATTTACTAATGATTTTAGTATATATGGATATATCTAGTTAATGAGGTATAAGTCGGATTATTTTATTAAGTTCAAAGAATACCATAATTATGTTGAGAACCTGCTTGGAAATAAATTAAGGAACTCTGCTCAGACCGAGGTGGAGAATATCTTAATCATGACTTCTTTGATTACTTATACGAGTTTGGGATAATATCCCAACACACTCCTCCTTGCACGCCCTAGTGGAATGGTGTGAGATAAAGGAGGAACCACACCTGGTTGGACATGGCGAGATCAATGATGAGTCATGCATGTTTTCCATTATCATTTTGGGGATATGTGTTACAAATATTAGTGCACATACTAAACCAAGAACAAATAAAATTGAAAAATGGTATTCCATATGAGTTCTGGAGTGGAAAGAAATCCATGTTATCAAATTTACAAGTGTGAGGAAGTGAAGAGTTTGTTTAGTCCTCTCTAGGTAATGAACTTTCACCTCGAGGCACAAAGTTTACCTTTATAGGATACCCTAGGAAACAATGGGATATGACCTATACGACCCCTCATATAAAAAAGGATATACTGGTAAGACCTGCCATATTCCTTGAGACGGAGAAAATATCCAAAGGATATTGTGAGAGCGAGATAGACTTAAATGAAGTCGAGGCTTAAGGTACACATGTGTTGGTATAGGAATAGATTCCAAAAATCCTCATGGAAGAATGAAATGTTCTAGATACAGAAGAAATATGTTGGAGTACAAGAGAGGTTACTGAACCGGAACAGTATGGTTTCCTAGTTACCAAGGATGGTGATTCATTATTTAATTGATAATAATGATCCTATAACCAATAAGTAAGCAATATGTGGAATATATTTTTCCAACTGGAAAAAAGCCATGCATTTCGAAAAGAATTCCATATACCAAAACCATGTTTGTATTTGGTATATCCTCCAGTTGATGTAAATCTTGTTTGTTGAAAATTGGTATTCAAGAAAAAACTAGACATAGAAGGACAAGTCAGTACCAACAAAGAATGACTGGTTTCAAAAGGTTTCAAGCAGCATTAAGGAATTGACAATGATGAACCTTTTTAACTAGTTGCAATACTGAAATCCATCAGAATTACATTGTCCATTGCTTCATACCATGACTATGAGATTTGGAAAATGGATTTCAAAGAAGTCTTCTATAATGGGAACCTTCAAAAAGATGACTACATGACACAACCTAAAGGTTTTATGACTCTAATAGATACCAATAAGGTATGAAAATTGTAGAAATCCATTAATAGACTAAAGATAGCATCCAAGTCA
Source organism: Viscum album (assembly GCA_963277665.1). Lineage (NCBI taxonomy): Eukaryota > Viridiplantae > Streptophyta > Magnoliopsida > Santalales > Viscaceae > Viscum > Viscum album. The sequence goes on from OY728156.1 coordinate 744,596,054, forward strand.
TGAAACATTCTTTTTTATGAAACTACAATATATTTTGGTTTTATCATGAAAAAATGTGATCCTTGTGTCTACAAACGGTTTAGTGGGAGTACAGTCGTTTTCCTAATAGTATATGTTGATGACATATTTCTTATTGGAAATGAGATACCAGTCTTACAGTGTGTTTAGGAATGGATGAATCAATGCATCTCCGTAAATGAATTGGGTGAGGCAGCATATATTCTTGGGATCAAGATCCATCGTGATATATCCAAGATATTTTTGGGCCTAAGACAAAGTACATACATTGACAAGATGCTGAATAGATTCAATATGGAACAATATTATAGGGTATTGTTTCTAGAATCAAATGGAATTATTATTTCCAAGAAAATGTGTCATCAGACACATGTGGAAATAAAGATAATGGAAAATAATCCATACACATCCATAATTGGGTAAGTCATGTATTCAATGCTATATACTAGGTTAGATGTCACCTCTATATTGAGTGTGGTAAGAAGAAATCAACCTGACCTAGGTGACTTCCATTTGATGGAAGTCAAGACTATCCTAAAGTATTTAAGGCATACTAAGGATATGTTTATAGTTTATGGAAAATATGAGGAACTAGTCATCAGATGATATGAATATGCTAGTTTCCAGACTAATCAAGATAACATGAATTTAAAATGAGATATATCTTCACTTTGAATGCAGGTGTAGTGTGCTATAAGAACTCAAAGAAGAGTTTATTTTCAGATTATATAGTAGATTCCAAGCATATAGCAGCTTCTGAGGTAGCTAAAGAACCATTTTTTATGTGATGCTTCACTCAGGTGATGGATGTGATACCTACCATTAAAGATCGCATTACACTATACTATAATAATACTGCAGTGGTGGATCTCACAAAAGTGACAATGATACATCAGTGTATAAAGAAAATACTTCATAAGTATTCTCTCTTGAAAGATTTTTCTCAAATAGGTGAATTTATAGTGACCAGTCTTTCCACAGAAGACAACGTGGAGAACCTTTTACTAAAGCCTTGACGTGGTAGAAACATGATCATCATGTGAGGTCTAGCGGACTAAAAGTCATTGGCGGTTGGATCTATTCCTAGTAATAGTTTGTTAGATTTGGGGTCCTAGAACCATCTATTTGTACATTTATTACATCAATATTTAATATTTTTAACTATTAAATGTCTTATTATATATTGTTCATGGTTCTTCATTCCTATAGTATAATAATGTTCAAGAGTATTTGTTGCATTGACAAGGTCCTAACAGTTCTCAGATATAATGAGAACCATGAAGTGCTATAAAAATATTATTAAATATATTTATATGGTTTAATGATATAGTATTATGGGACACATAATTTACAGACCTTCAGGTGCAAGTACTCGTAAGAAGATGAGATTTATTATCATGATGTTCACACTTAGTAATCTCCAAGATAGGTGATTATGATAAAGGACCCTCCAGTAGGAATTCCACATGTTTTGGTGTCGTCGGATATTCCTTTCTGTGAGCATGTGTAATGGTACTTATACTTTAAGATTATCATTAATATGCGTCATGACTCGCACACTTTGGCTTACTAATGAAAACTACCAGGAATACAGTTGGTGGTAAGTAGGGTACCTTGGGTGTATCATGAATGATATGTTGTGGATGGATACGTCAGGGAAGGATTTTTCCCTTCAATTTATGAAAGTTGATCTCTCATCCCTTCAATTGAAATTGAACCATCGCATGAAATTCCATGGCCATGGTGTAATGAAGTGTTTATTTTAGGTTGTCAATGAATGACATATCAAGTATAAAGGAGGATGACACTATTTTGAAACCATCTTGATGTGATAATGAGATAAAGGGACTATATTACACAGTCAGCGTTCATATGTGGATGTTGTTGTTGAGACATTATGTTCTTTCTCATGGTCACCTTGACCCATTTCTAGATAGTACTCTTGAAATTAGGCAATCCCACCTGTTGTCTATGAGAAAGGATTACACGGGGTCACACACAATGTGTTTATAGTGGTCTCGGTTAAATATTATTTGAATTTAATTAATAAATATTATTCTCAAGATAGTGGAATAATTTTATTCAAGATTCAATGATTTCATAAATTAAATAAATATTTATTAGTAGGATTGTAAGTAAAACATATTTATTTATTATATTGATCTTTTAATAAATATTTATTTAAAAGTTTGTGAATAAAATATTTATTTAACAGAATAAATTATTTAATTACTTATTTTGGTGTTGAATAAATGGAAGTGGTGTATAAGAAAAATAACTTTGGTCTGGTAGTAAATTAATTATTTTCATGATGGTAAATAATTGTTAAACTAGTTTTTACAAAAAAATAATAATTCTGTAATAATTATGTGGAATGGGATTTCATTTATGATTTTTTCTTGTGAATTTTTTGGCACCACAAATAATGAAGTTTTTCTTGTTATTATGCAGCATGGGATTTCTCTAAGGTTATGAATTTTTTCAATTGTTGTTATGAAATTAAATTTTATTACTAAATCCCCATGACAATAAATAGAAAGTTATGTCTATTGTTCCAAGTACAGGAAACCATTGATGCAAGAGAAATTCCAAGTATAGAATTTTCTCTCGACTTCTCTCTTATCTCCCACTCATGAATGAGAGAGTTATTCAATATTGAGAAACAGGTGATCAAGATCAATCAACGCAAGACATTCGATTGACCGCACTAGCACTCGGAAAGCGAGTGGAATTAATCAAAGGTCATTGGATAATTTTTGGATCACTGCTAGAGGGATTCTGGTTAGGATCCGTGTAATCCCAATGATATAATCTAAAAGGGTCATCCCGGATTATTAACATCATCAACAGTGAATGTATTAAATAACCATGTATTTTATTTCGTGAGATATTAAATTTAAATTAATTATAAACCAGACGTGCATGATTATCTCTAAAGGTATCGACTGTCTTACATCTTTATATAAATCGTTGATTCTATTTTGTGGAGACCAGAGTTCGTCATCATATTGATCCCAGAGTAATGACTGATCGTGGTAAAAATTAATGTTGGGCGCCATCCAAATCGTGCATCTACTGCAACATGTTCATACAGAAGATGTTGTTGAAATTATTCATTTTTAATAATGAAAGTAATATCTAAATTAAATTGGAATAGAAAAAAATTATAGGTCGAGGTGGACCTCTGCGTGCCATGGGAAAAGCATGATCTGAAGATCCCTTATATTTTTATTATATATATTGATATGATTACTATTAAAAGAATAACAATTATCATATTATAAGGGATATTGGGAATGGGATTTCTACACCATGTGGAGGGAAAGGGTGCAACCTATAGTGAGTTATATTGGGAGTGGAATTTCCTCCCAGGTACAATTATATATTATTATTTTTGTTGTTGTTGTTATTGTTGTTGTTGATATGGTTATTAAAATCTTAAATTAGTCGTAACTCATTCATAAGACATCAAATCAGTTACCTATCAGCAACATTATGACCCTAACTCTTATATGGTCATTTCAAGACTAATGTCCAGTATTTAATTCGAGAATGTGTCACATGACAATGAATCATCCAATATTATTATTATTTTTCATGTTTTTTTCTTTGTTGTTGTAATAAAATGTATAATGAATCTTATCATCTTTATACAGTGTTAGATTTATGAAATATATCGGGTATCATGACCCTGATATTGTGGAAGATTATTTGATTCCAATATCATGTTCATAATTTTGGCTCGTGGGAGGGTCCCGTGAAGCGTCGTTCATCTCTTAGATGGTGAAATGTGAATTTTCACTCGGTATCCACTTGGGGAATGTAAATACTCTATCTTGAGTATTTTTCTACAAGGATAACCATTGTGTGATTCTTTTTTCCATTCAAGACTGTTTTTGGTTAAATATGAATGGATTTATGTTTATTTATATTAGATTGATGACGAGCCTCATGTGCTCATATAGATTTTTCTAGACTCAGATGGGGGAGCTCAAATAGTCCACCTTGAATAATTTTCTCATGTAGAACATTGTGATGGCCTCTATTTTATAAATATTGATAAGTAGTTAGGTGATATAAGAGAGATAATTAATTTAGAAATATTCAACATGTATTAGTTGAGTATGTTACCTTGGTCCATTCCTAACATTGTTTAGTGTAGTATCTCATTCTCGTCATAGTAGGTAAACCCCATGCAGGTCTTGGATGCTCTATATAGATAGGGCGTGTTCCCTTACTTTGGAGTGTGTTCTTTTAGGCTCATTAGACGTGTGACTTAGAAACATGAAACATGTAACCCTCTGAGGGGCCCAAAGAGATCATTATTTTATTTTGTGTAACATTATATGGGGTTATTTGAATTGGTGTGACCAATATTTAAGGGGGATCTAATCCACTATATTTTTGGATGCTTCTAGAAGTTCCTTCTGTTCCCTAGTGAGCCCTACATGTTGACCCACTATCTATGTGTCAATATATGATCTTTCAAATAAGGATTAGTTCAATCTAGTGTGTATCTCAAATAAACCATCTTTGATTTCATTTTTTTGTGACCTGATGAGTTTGACCTCTAGGATGAGTGTCATCATCAGCAGTACAACTCATGGTGTGTGTTCTCCCAGACGAGCGCTGTATGTAACCATCGAGTAATAATCCTAGGATGGATTTATAGTTGGGATATTTACCTTGATACTATGTGTATTTTTTTGAGTAAATCTAGATTTTATTTTTGTTTTTTATCTATACATATAGAAGGGTACAATTGGTTGTTACTCTTGATGATTTGTGCTTGGGTAATTCAGAGTTTCCTACATTGTTTATTATAATCATATCTAGATTGGATATACCTATATGTGTTGTGTCTTATGCAGAGGAATGATAATTTTGTGGATTTCTTGGTAGGCAAGGAGAAGTTAGTGCTAGTTTAGTCTAGAGAGACCAAGGTGTATACTGGTGTTTCATTTGATAGAGTTCCCCTCTATGGAAGATGATGGTACATTACATTCAATTTTTGGTTGGGATTGTATTTTTTCCCTTTTTATGATTTTATGTACCTTTTTTCATACTCGGTTATCAAATTTTATATGTATTCATGCATTTTTTTCAGTCGTTTTACATTTTTTCCATGTATGGGCTTGGAGATGTGTGTGTCCAGACATGTACTTAAGGAAAATTCATTCCATGTGTGTGATATGCCGTCTTGGTGCTAGTCTCCATCCTATGGACTATTAGAGGTGGGATTATGGTAGTTTCATCTTGAGCCCCATTGGGTTGGTTTATGAAAAAAATGGTATCAGAGGGGTACCTAGGGTAAAGTGTTATGGAAATAACTTAGTTTTGGATCGGTTTTTTCAGTTTCATTTGTTGAGATATGTGGTTGGGTTTGGGAACAAGGGATTTTTTTTTGAATTTTTTTCAATTTTGGATGTGATACATGGGTGTACAGTGATGGTGTGGTGGACAACATATCCATTCCCTAGTAACTTGATAAAATTCTTGTCAACTCGATATTTGTAGACACTGGTTGATGGGAAAAAGCATTGGTACGTGCATCATATAGGAATGGGTTTTGTTTGTCATATTTTTTTTAGAATTCTCTCCATATATATTCATTGATTTTGGTAAGTCTTGATAATTTTTAGGATTCCTGTATGATGATAGTAATATAGGATTCTGATTCGGTGCCCTAATGATTACAAGATGAGAGATGGGGTTTCAGATCAGGGACCCACTCATGAGATGTTTTCCCCCGGTGGACACCGAGCAGTGCAACCACATGTTTAGTAGCACATGGATCCTTTTGTGGATTAGGTTTATGACTATATACATGTTGATAATTTGATAGATTTATAAGGACATGAATATGGTACACACATGCAATCCATGTTACACAAGGTCCAATGATTTGTATAACTAATGTTCGAAAAGAGAAATACCATTAGGTGGTAGAGGTTTGACATGAGGCTGTTGTCCATGTTTTTAGTTTGTGGATCGGACTAATCATACTGTTTCACTGAAGACATTTTTTCTTCATGGAACATCAATTGGATCTGAGGGTATCAATATATGGAACACCTATGATGACTATGCATCATTATTTCTAGAGTTATTGAACAACCATATGACACGGTGGGACAAACCCCCTTCTTAGGTGTTGGTGTGTTAGAGTGATAATGTTGTGTGAATGTCTTTCATGGATGAGACCCCACCCTAATGTGGGTCCATGTGGAGATACTTCTCGAGGGTGACTCACAGCGTCGATAGATCCCAGTGTTACAGACAAGTTTCTCTAGTTTGTGTGGTTGAGATTGTTGAGGCACTATGGTTTTAGAGTAATCATTATTTGTGTTAAATAGGTTTGATATAGAAATAATTTGTCCCAATAAGTATGAGTTAATGAGACATAAGATCTAGATCCTAATCCATTATGGGATAGGTTTTTCGTAGTATTATGTAATGGTACTCTTATGTCCTCGATGTTAGAGTGGGAGCATGAAATACATTGGATGATTACTCTGTACATGCTCTAGGAGTTCTAGTTGTATGGAATCACTACTGGAGACTATCATCAAATATGGTTTCTCATACATGAGAGTGAATTGTTATCCTGTAGGCCGCACAGGGTGTGGCCATGGCAGAATATGCTCACCGTATATTTTTTTCATCAATTTTATCGAGTGAGGTGATAGATCATATGAACTCTTTGAAGTTTGCCCCATGTGGGTGACGATTATTAAATATACCTCATATTGATAGTTTTTTCCCTACGCTTATTCTATGATCTACCAAAGTATGACTTAGAGATATCGATAGTAAAATTTATCATAACCATATTGTTGGTAGGAGTAGATCGCTCAAGTGGGAGGTGAATTGAGTGTCTACCAAATTTTTTGTTAAATTTGGTTATTTAAAATAACATCCCCTATTGAAAGAAAATCAAAGACAGTTTTTAGTGAATTTATAAAAGTTTGGAATGTTCAATTAACTTCTCAAAAGATTGATTAGTTCTCTACTTTACCAACCTAAATATTATTCAATCTTTTGAATCTAATCTATAGATTCAAAACAGATATAAACACTTTCTAAACTAACTATCAATGTTTAGTTTTTCTTAATGTGAAAAAATACATAAGAGATTACAAAACAAGATAAAAATCATAGTGGTTAAAACAAGAGGATCAGTATCAAGCTGGGACATAGTCCTCTCTACTTGGTGATCACCTACCACGAAGTAGTTTATATTAATAAACTTTTGATACACACCCTGTATTGGGGTTAACAACAACAGACATGGTTTTCCATGTCAAATTTGACCTCTACCACAATTATTCATTGGAAAACTATCAAACAGATCACACAGTATTTCTTCTGTAGTTCTATGTGGGATACAAGAGTATAAAGGGATTGAGTGTGGGGATATTTTAGTATCCTTCAGTTATACTCAGTAGACAGTGTGTGTGACACAAACAGATACACACACTTCTTAAATAGTAAACACAGATCACAACAGAGTTATAAATGAATGATAGAGTTTAAAAATTTCAATGTGTTGTGCTATAAATCTCTGGACTCAATGGATATAGAGAAAATGATATTTGAGTCATCTTCTAGAAGTTGGCTCTGAAACAGAGTTACGTAGTCTCTGTAATCCTGTGTCTAGGTGTGTAAAGGTTTAGCTCTTTGATGTTAGGATGTTCAGTGAGCTTCAACCGGATGCATCTAGTAATATCAAACCTCTTGTATAATGATGATTCAAGATCTTCTATTTTCAATATCTTGCAGATTCACACGACTATCCTTTTGTTTTTCTAAAAGGGTTCATTATTTCACTTTTTAGGTTGAGATTTTAATCCTTCTATACTTCATGGTCTTGTAGGCATGAAGATCTCCCCACATGCATATACCTTGTACTGTCTACAAATAGTCCTGTAAACAACCTTAAATAATTCCAGAAACATTGATTTGTCTAAATATGATCATTAGAAATAAATTTGAATAAATAGATTCAAAACAGCTATTTATGACTATCGGTGAGTCATTTGCATCGTTCTATCATGTTCAGTCTCTCATATTTTATGTGTCATCTATGGTGTGTCATCATCAGTGTGTCAAACATTGGGGAGTCATCTTCGGCGTGTCATATTCGGGGATTGGAACATCGGTGTGTTTAACATCGGTGGGTCAAACATCAGTGTGTCACACATCAGTGTGTAGAACATCGGTGTGTCAAACATCGGTGTGTCGAACATCGGTGTGTCGAACATCGGGGTGTCGAACATCGGTGTGTTGAACATCGGTTTGTCAAACATCGGTTCCAGGGACTCTAAAAGGCTTATGAAGTGTATATCTTACACATCACACTATTATATTAAGTGACATCCAAAAATACATTTAAAAAATACACTTGTAAACATATTGATTCATAAATATAGGCAATTGAATTATTTAAGTATATTGTTCTTATATGGAATAATTTATTTACATATATATATTAAATGGAAATAAATAGTATAATATATAGATTGACATTATTTGTGATTATGAAAACTACAATACCCTAGAGGTTCCATCAATCTCCCCCTTTTTGATAATCACAAATTATGGCGTACATGTAAATATAAGGAATAATAATAACAAGACATAGCATAATATTCACTACATTTGATTATTCAATATAGCTAAATCTTTCCCTTATATGAGTTTTTCAAACAAATCTCCACCTCAATAAATGTATTATGTTGTGTACATGTCATGTGTCTTCTGCTAGAATTTCTCCCCCTTAGATTAATAATGTTTGCCTCTACATTTTCTCCCCCTTTTGGGATTAGAAAAAAAAAAGAAAAGGATAAGTAAATAAGATAAATAGCATAAAAAGGGGAGATGAAAAAAGAATTTCCACTAAGAAGAAAAAGAGTACAGTCAATAAAAATAATACAAATCCCAATCAAATATTCAATCCATTCCTAAGGGTTTGGCTTCTGAGGGACTTTGCCTTTATCTGAAGGAACCAGAGTACGATGAGAAGGTTTCGGAGTGGAAGAAGGAAGATGTGGTCTGAAGATAACACCAGGTAGGGAAACATATATATGGACATTGGATGTAAGACTAGGCCTCCTCTCAGCTAACACGCGCTTGGGAGCTTACTCTATAATGACCGGTCAAATCTGGGAAAGAGCCTGAGAGACAGTCAGTGGAGCAATAGGCCGGGAGGGAGAACCAATGCAAGGAGCAGGAGGGACCACAATTGTTTCATCCTAGACCGGAAGATATGGCTTAATGAGGTTGATGAAATCATTAATGATTTCACCACCATATTTCATTGCTTTCTTGAAGCCATATTTATTCTTCATGAATTTATTCAGCAGAGGGGTGAACACATTTAATTGAGAAACTTGTTTCTTGAACGCTTTTGTGACTGGAGGTATTATGATATTTTCTACTAGAAACATGAAGCTATTTATCAGATCTTGCTTGGTATAAATCTTAGTAAAGTACATATCCACTTTCTCTCTAATATCTTTCTGAGCAAAGGAGGATTCATTTGTGCATTGTATGACCATATTGTACACAAGGTATGTATTTCTAAGTACCTTTTCAAGAGTTTCTTTGTCTGAAACACTATGAAGAATTTTGAGTTCTTCTCTCATCAAAGCCTTGAGTGATTCCAAATCAGCAACACCACTTTTCCCACTCCTAGAGATGGAAGGGCCATTAATCATTATTCCAATCTCCTCTTTCAATTTCATCAGATCTACACTTAGTAAATGAGTCACCAAGTTCCTAATAACTTCTAGTACACCACTAAAGGAAGTCTTCAAATCATAGGTTAAATGATTTAACTCATTTCTCATCTTCCTTAATTATTCTCTCAGTAAGGTACTTGGTCGAATAATGGTTTCTACTATAGTATTAAGATTTTTTTGAATCTCATTGACCCCAATCCACTTAATCCATTCTACATCAGCATCTGAAATACCTATCGAAGTGGGGTATTCACTTCTGGATCCAACTGAGGCATTCACTGACTCACATATATCATTTTTGAATTTCTCTAAATCAGCCTTAGTGACATTGTCACTAGGCACTATCGGTGTTACCGGCTCTACCACTGGAGAAGAAACTGGTGGAAATGGTTATGCTTCAAATTGGTCTTGTGGAGTAGAAGGAGGAAGCACCCTCTCTTTATCTGAGTCATATTTCAACACAAAAATAATGTATCCTATATCATGTTTCTATTCTAGAGTATAGGTCCAGTCTCTTGGTTCAATAGTGTCAATCCCGATACTTCTTCTTTGGTGCTCAAGAAAAAATTCAACCTCATCAGTTTGTTCATCCTGTCCTCTATCCATAATGACATTTCTGGGTACTGGTATCAACTGAGCTTGAGGTTCTGTATGTGATCCACCCACTTCAAATTCTCCAGCTACTTCCTCAATTTGAGGAACTTGATACTCAGTTTCTTCCTCATGGACCCCATCTATATGTTCATTTAATTCCTAAATGATTTCTTGATTTCTAGAACTAGGATTAGGTGTTTTGTCCTCATGACTAGCATCTCTAGGATCAACATCTTCATTTTCAATAGGCTCATCACCATTACCAGCTCCACGTAAAAATTACTCATTGGATCTGTCAACTACATCTTGTCCCACTTTTAAAAAATCACTTACATGCTTATAATTTCCTCCTTCATCCTTATCATCATCATCATCATCAGACTCTTCATCTGATTTACTTACATAACCTTCAACACCAGTAACCTCGGTCTCTTCCTTATCCTCATCACCTAACAAATATTCTCTTGAGGGTAAGTCTAAAGGTGGACTAGTAGGTCCATAAGACATGTCCTTGGGACATTCAGTAATATCAGGATCCCTACTGTCATCAAAAGGAGATCCTTCTTCCCTTGGTACTTCAGTTTCAGCTTTCTCATCGGAATAAAGAGGTTTTACTCCTGGTTTGAGAACTGGATCAACTTGATTATTTGGTCTTGTAGGATGGTAAATTATATTGATATAATCATATAGCAATTCCTCATCACCTACCAATCATTTCATACATGGGTTATAGAATATCTTCATTCTTCTACAAATATCCTTTTGATGGCCAAAAACATTACATCCACTTGTCACTTCATCTCCATGTTCCACAAAACTTATCCTTTTTAACATGGCAGAGATCATCCACAAATAGTAATAACATGTCACTACTAGAAAATTGGGCTATAGCCACAGTCAAAAACCATGGATATAGGGGTCCAAACCATGGAAATAACCTATAGCCATGGTTCCAGCTAGCTGTGGCACCTATTGGCGTGGCTATAGCTAAAAGCTATATCCATGGTTTTAAACTGTGGCTATAACCCCCATATCTGTCCACTGTGGTAGTTGGGCTATAGCCATGGTTTTCCCCCGTGGCAACAAGGTTATAGCCACGGTTTATAACCGTGGCTATAGCCCAATAAAACTATGGCTCTGGCCCAAAATTAATTTTCACCCATCGAGATTCGATCTCTATACCTTCGCTTTGTAGACCAAACACATTTACGCTACTCCACAGCATCTTTGAGGATATATATATATACTGTTAAATATATTATTAAAACTCGTGGCTATTGTATGTAAACCATGACTATAATCCTTCCCGCCATTTATTCGTGGGTTAATTTTTTTCCCATGAAAGTGCGGGAGATGTATATCCACGATTTTGATGAACGGTGGCTATAGTTCATGAAAAAGATACCCTATAGCCATGGTTTAACGAAACCGTGGGTATAACCCTTTGAAAAAGACCCCATAGCCACGGTTTCATCCAAACCATGGCTATAACCATTTGAAAAAGACCGTATAGCCACGGTTTGGGTGAAACCATGGATATAGATTTCGAAAAAAACATATAGCATCGGTTTCACTAAACCGTGGCTATAGCCTTTGAAATTAAATCCTATAGCCACGATGTTGTTTAATACCGTGGCAATAGCCTTGTTTTCTAATAGTGTGTTTACATATTGGATGACTATATCAAATCATATACATGCCCCATTAAATACCTACACAGGTTCAGTTGTATCCCATGTTTCAACAGTTTGATCAGGAATATATCCTAATACTTCACAGCAGAGAAACCTCCCTTCCTTGGGATGATTTGATGTTGTGTAAACTTAAAAAGAAACCTTACCTCTCCTTCAGACTCACTTGCAACAGTCCTCTTAGATTCTCCATTTCTAGTCAGCTCCTTAAGAGCATCTTCATAAGAGAATAAATCAGAGGAAGGGGGAATATTACACAAATAATTATCATAGACACCATCAGGAGGAATCTCCAAGCACTCAGCCCATTCTTTAGACGAAAAATATATTTCCTTTCCCATTACCACTGACATCATCTTAGCTTACTTAGCATTATCCAAAGATATCTTTAAATGATGATAAAATTCATGTACTAGTAGGGGAATATAAGGCCTTTCATTATTAGAGAACTAGTTTATCCACCCTTGATATTCTATCACTCTCGATAAAAACAACTTTCTTTATAGAATCCACTCAGTAGATACTTCTTTTTTAGTCATAACCACTCAGATTTCCAGCTCGGTTTTGCAGTCCCACTAGACCCACCTTTCTAATTCCTAGAAGATTGAAGTTTAATTAGAACATCCATAGCATGCTTGGTCCTTCCTATTTCTAGGTTTCGGATTCCAAAGTAGTTGAGAGGTCAAGGATCGAGAGATAGAGTGACAAAGGGTAGAAGGCTTTATGGCAGGGGGAAGGTGAAAGGTCGTGATAGATCGAACTTAGTAAATCATTTAGGGATTATAAATTTTAATGAATAAAATTTATAGGTGGAAAAAATATTACCAAAATAGTGTCATTTAATTTAAAACATACAGAATTATTAAAGAATCCATAAATATATCAGTGTTATTGAATCTATTTTACACGATTTGTTTTTGGGATTAGTTTCACAAGAACGGTTTCAAGGATACGATTCATGGATCGGTTTGACAAGACAGTTTTCAGGGATAGGTTTCACAAGAACGGTTTCACAAGATCAGTTTCATGGATTGGTTTCAAGGATTGATTTTTCAAGATCAGTTTCAGGGATTGGTTTGACAAGATTGATTTTGGGGATTAGTTTCACAAGATCGGTTTGACAAGATCGGTTTGAGGGATCAATTTCACAATATCAGTTTGAAAAGATCAGTTTGAGGGATTAACTTTACAAGATCAGTTTGAAAAGGCTTTAGAGATTTATCATTCCTATTTCATGTCTGGTGTAATTCATTTCTCAGTGTTTAGGGGTTTAGTGAATATATCTGCAATCTGATGCTCAGTCCCAATAAACTCAAGAGTTATATCTTCTTTTTTGATAATGATCTATCAACAAGTGATGTCTTAAATCAATATGATTTGTTCTAGAATGATAAATTATATTCTTATAAATGTTAACAGAACTTGTTCTATCACAGTTTATGGGGATATGTCTGAATTGAAATCCGCAGTCAAATAAGGTGTTTTTCATCCACAATATTTTTGAAAATCATCTTCCAGCAGTATTGTATTCTTCTTTAGTAGTTTATAATGAAACTGAATTTTTCTTTTTACTACACCATGATACTAGATACATTCCCAAAAAGTACATATTCCAGAGGTACTCTTTCTATCTAATTGAAATCCACCAAAGTCAGTATCTAAATAGCTAACTTAATCCAAAGGTTGTCCTTTAGGATAGATCAATCCTAAATTAGTTGTATACTTGAGGTATTTTAAAATTCATTTAACAGCATTTAAATGTGACTCTTTTGGGTTTGCTTGAAATCTCCCAGACATACACACACTGAACATAATATATGACCTACTAGAAGATAAGTACAGCCAACTCCCAAACATTCCTCTGTGAGCAGTTTGATCAACTGATTTTCCATTAACATCAAGACCAACATACATGTATAACTCCTAGGTTTTTCACTACTATTAATGCTACCAAAGCCATATCTTCTCAAAAGATATTTTTTGTACTGAATATGATTTTAAATAAAACCTTCTTTATTTTGAAATATTTGAAATCCAAGAAAATATTTATGTTCACCAATTAAAGTCATTTCAAACAGTCTTTGCTTTATTTTTGAGAAATCATTACCTAAATAATTTTCATTAGATCAAAAGATAATATCATCTACATATATTTGGGCTATTAAACCTTCTGTTGAAATTTTTTTATAAGTAATGTATGATCTGCCAGTCCTTTTTTAAAGCCTTTATAAATAAGAAAATTACTCAACCTTTCATACCAAGCTCCTTGAGCTTGATTCAAACCATATAAAGCATTAGATAATTTGAACACATGATTTGGAAAATGAGTATTTGTATAACCTGGTGGTTGTTCAACAAAAACATCCCCAACTATATAACCATTTAACAATGCACTTTTGACATCCATTTGAAAAAGTTTAAAATCCATGTGCACTGTATAGGCAAGTAAGATCATAATTGCTTCAAGTCTAGCTATTGGTGTAAAAGTATCTTCATAATCAATTTCTTATTCTTTATTATATCCTTGTTCAATAAGCCTAGATTTATTTCTAACTATATTTCCAACTTCATATACTTTATTTCTAAACACTCATTTGGTTTCTATGGTCAAAATATCCTTCGGTCTATCTACAAGTTTCAAAACATTTTTTATTTCAAATAGATTATGTAATTCTTTCATGGCCATTACCCAAAATTCAACTATGACCGTATCATTGATATTTTTATGATCAAGCTATGACAAGGAGGCTTGATGTTGAACCTGGTTTCTCAAAGAAGCTTTTGTTTGTCTTCCTCTATCTAAATCTTCAACAACAGTATCTAGGGATGATTCTTAAGGGTCTAAGTCAGTCTAGAGAAGGTGGGACTTGATATTTCATGTTGGTCAGGTTGATCTGATTCACTATGGTTTGGATCTAGAGAATTTCCCGAACTAGATGTTTTAATAGATTCCTTCACATGATGATTTGAGTTTTTATCATTAGTGTCCAGATTGGACATATCGTATTCAATATTTTCTATTGAGATCTTGGGCTCATGTGAATATGCTTCATCAAACCTGAAATGTATAGATTCCTCCACACATTTGGTTATCATATAAAATACTCTATAATATTTTCTTGATGTAGAACATCCAAGAAATATTCCTTCATCACTTTTGGAGGAAAAATTATCTAAATTATGTTTAGTGTTCATAATATTAATGTTGCATCCAAACACCTTAAAATAACCTACATTGGCTTTCCTAGTATTCCACAAATCATAAAGTGTTTTCTTAAGGATGGGTCTACTTAAGACTCTGTTTATTATGTAAAAATATATATTAACAACTTCATCCCAGAAATAAATAGGTAGGTCATATTCATTGAGCATAGTTCAGGAAATTTCCTACAGAGTTCTATTTCTTCTTTCTACGAAACCATTCTGTTGAGGTGTCCTAGGAGCTGAGAAATTATAATTATAGCCAATTAGGGAGAAAAAAGATTCGAAATAATGATTTTCAAACTCACGACCCTGATCATTTCTTAAGGATTTAATCTGAAGTCCACTAATATTTTCTATAGTCCTTTCTTACTTGGTAATGTGTGAAAAAACTTAGCTTTTGTGAGCTAGGAAAATGGTCAAGGTGTACCTAGATAAATCACCTTCAAGAATATAATCATATTGATTTCCATTGAGACTCAAAACTCTAAATGGTCCAAACAAGTCCAGCTGAACCAATTCAAGAGGATTATAAGTAGTTACTTCTTTTTTTTTTGTTTTGAATGCTATTTCATGTTGTTTGCCTTTTTTACAAGGATTAAATACATTATTATCTGGAAACTCAAATTTGGGTATGTATTTAACTAAAAATTTTCTAGTTAACTTTCTAAGAGAGTGTATGTTGAAATGTCCTAGTTTAATATTACAGAGCCAAGACTCTTTACGAAATTCCTTTATACAAGATACATTCTGTGAGGATAGTGTGTCTAGATTTATAGCATATACATTATCATTTCAAAATGCTGTAAATACTAAGTTATTCTTGGCATAGAAAACATGGCATGAATCATTTTTTAATTTAACATTTAATCCATCGTCATAAAGTTGATATATATTGATTAGGTTATTCTATAATCCATGAACATACAGTACTTTTGAAATTGAAATAGAGTTTGGGTTACCAATCTGGCCCAGGCTGATGATTTTTCTTTTATTATTGTCACCAAATGTGACATATCCTCCATAAATATTGATAAGACTATTAAATCATGAAAAATACCCTATAATATGTATGTAACACCAACTATCCACGTACCATAGATTTTTATAGGAGGTCTTTAGGAATTTTACCTATAAAATAGTTCATCCAAGAAACGACTTTGGTACCCATAATTTTATGGGTCCACATACATTAGTGATACAAGATTTAAGAACCCAAATCTGTCATATGGGTTTACTATATGAATAATATAAAGTGTTTGAAATGTGAACTTTTTTTGGTCCTGAATAATTAAATGCAGTAAAATAATTGTTGGAACTAGAACTTGCTGAAAAATTCCGGTTTTTTAAAAAGGTTTTAGATTTTCCAGATCATGTTACAAAATGTGATTTGGATAAATTCCTTTGACATGGATGATATACTTCTCCTAAATTATTATTAGGAGCTATTTTTTTACCAAAAATTTGATTAAGATTATTTTTCCCATTGGTGAATTTTTTCAAGTCTTTCTTCAATTTCTCATTAGACATTTTTAACTCATTGTTTTCTTTGAGCAGTTGAGCATTTTTCTCTTTTTCAGTTGTAAGTTCAGAGTTCACAGTCACAGTAAGATCTTTTTTTTTCATCAAAGATTTATACTTATCATTCAACTCATTACATGTTTCTTCTATCATATTTTAATATTCAAATAATTCATCATTTTTAATATTCTCGTATTCACTTTCAGAATAATAAGAATTATGCACAGGAGAGTAAAAGGTTACCTCAATTGTTTTTTTTCATAAAACACAAATTACCCATATCATCATTCTCATTTTGAGAAGAGGTAGATTCACTTGAGTTGTCCTCGAAGGCACTCCAGGTGGGCTCCATTTCGTATAATACCTTCTATCCTTATTTTCATACTTTTTCTTATATTTCATCTTCGGACAGTTTACCTTGACATGTCCTTCCTTTTTAGATTTTTATCTTATTATCTCTTCTAATTTATTGTTTCTCTTCCAATCCTTTTTCCAATTTTCCTGGTTATCATAATTTTAATTGTAATTGGGTTTTTTGAAAAACATATTTTTGCTATAAATTTTATTCTATCTTCTATCCAACTGGTCAATTTCTTCAACACTATCTAGAGATACTTCATCAATGCATGAGATTTTATTAGAAGATTGAACTTTCTCCTTGTCTTTTATTTTAGAAGTGGTTTTCTTGAAAGCTACAAAAATTTGTTTTGGTTCATCCTCTTCATTATTTACCTACAATTCCTCTTCATACATCATTAATTTTCCAATCAATTCCTTCACTGGTATCTTATCAATATCACATGATTCTTTGATTGATATTGAAGTTCCACGCCATCTTTCTGGTAAGCATCACAGAATCCACATAATCTACTCTTTGGTTGTTAATTCTCTTCATAAATAAATCATGGTATTCATAATTTTATTGAACCTGAGATACATATCTGAAATAGACTCATCAGGCATCATTATGATGATTTCATATTTAATAGTATAAGTATTTAATCTCATGTCTTTTTCATTAAATATTCCCTCATGAGAAACAGACAGAGTTTCCCAAATCTCATGTGTAGTTTTACAAGCCATGATGTGGATAAATTCTTCATCTACTAGTGCAAAGTATAGAGCATTCATTGCTTTATAATTATTGTTATAGGCAGTCTTGGTAGGTCCATCCAAAGTGTTTCTAGTAGTTTCAGGAATTGTATATTTTCTTTCAATAGCAGTCCAGATTTAAAATCCCAAGATTTCTAGATGTATTTTCATCTTATACATTCATAGAGATAATTTGTTTCATTAAATAAAGTTGGTATATTAGTAGTATCCCCTTGTAATCTATATTCCATGATACATATTGTAAATTAATTCCAGATAGATAAAAATTTATAAATAACAGAAATTTTGAGATCTCTGAAAAACAACTATAATCACAGTTGATAAGATTCCAAAACTGAAAAATAAATTTTAAATTCCTTTGATACAAAATGTTGGTCGATGTTGATCACTCAAGAGGGGGTGAATAGAGTGTCTATAAAAAATTATATTAAAATTAGTTCTTTAAAATAACATCCCCTAATAAAATAAAATCAAAGTCACATTGTACTGAATTTATAAATTTCTTGAATGTTCAATTAATTTCTCAAAATATTTATTAGATCTTAGATTTACCAATCTAAAGGCTATTAAAACTTTTGAAACTAATGTAAAGATTAAAATATTATATAAACACTTGATAAACTAACTATAAATGATCATTTTATCATAATATAAAAAAAATACATAACAAATTAAAATAAGAGCCAAACAACGCAATGGTTAAAATAATAGGTTCATCCTCAAGCATTCACATAGTCCTAGATATTAAATGGCATGAAATAGAATAATCTGTAGATTGAAATTATCTGTGATTCTGAAAAATACTATAGCATAGAGGTTCTATCACATATATCCACTAGATACATTCCTAATGTAACTCTTTAAAGGATAGAATCATGTTATCCTTTTCTAGGGATGGATGGTGATTCCAGTCATGATGCGAGAACATATTATAATGATGTTTTTTTCCATTACCATTACATATAGTGGAGGTGAGTATGCATCAGGATCAATTGGAAGTGGTTGAGAATAAAAGGGAGTTAAAAAATGTTTTCAATTTTAACTATTTATTGTCTCACCTATCTGAGGGTGATGGCCAACATACCGTTATGGAGATTTTGGGACACTTGTGCGTGAATGAGGTAGATAGGATTAGTATAATTCCCTCGATGATCAATGCAAACTATGATGGTAAAATCATTGAAAAATTAGGGGGAGGACACTAGAATCCTTTGGAGATTCATCTTTAGTTGAGCCCATTATTTTACCTCAGTCCATTGGCCTTGTAAGGTTGTCCATTTAGGTTCTTGTGGACATGATTTGGGGTTAAATATTGGTTTTTGAATCCAAGGATCAGAGTGTCATATAATTTCAATGGGGTTTCTGAATCCACCACTGGAGTTGAACCTTTTTATTTCCATGAGGGAGAGACCATGGAATAAACTGTTATACTGGTCCGAGCAAGTGAATAACAGAGTTTGGGTACATGTTTTGGTGCATGTGATGGCTGCTAAGGTTGTTTTTCATCCAGGGTAGGATGAGGGCTTCTTAGTAAACTATAGGAGTCATTAGTGGACTATTGATGGATACATTTGGAGATAGAAGTTTACATAGTCTTATCCAATGTGATAGGCTATCTATGAGTTTCTTAGGCCCTTTATTTTTTTACCATTGTGTCAACTTAGCGAGGTGGATTACTGATTAACCCCAAATCCATTGAATTTTTTTCCTGTTATTCTCTACATGTTACAGCAGAGGAGGTATGTCAACCACTCATTGTATGGTATCAACCTAGGAGAGTTGGGCTATGAGAATAGAGTTTCATTTTTCATGGAGTCAGTGATGTTGAAGAACGGTAAAATAAAGTGTTTTCATAGGAAATTGTTTTCCTTTGTGGAGTATTTGTTTATAGCACCTGGAAGCATTGGGAGAGATCATGGGAGTGGTAAACACTTTTGAGATTTTAGTATCCCCACCATTTAATTGGGTTGTGATTATATTGGACTAAAAGGCTTAAAGTAGAGAATAATAAAATGTACCAGTTTTATCCATGTAGGAATTTTGAATATTACTAGGAATATTTCCAAATCCAGTCACCGAGACTATGTTATATTCTAAGGAATGGTGTGATCAAATTTAATTTTTGAAATATGTTAAATATATTAAAATAAAATGAAATAAATTTTCATAAAAAATTTAAATAACTAAATTGATTCTAATATTGGAAATTTGTGACCATAGTTGAGTTCATAATGTGGGGTTTTCCCTTGGAATGATCTAATCTAGATAGGGCCTGGGTTTTGTAAATACCCATCACAGGTGCAATTAATAAAACAAAATAAGTTTATTAATATTTACATTTCGTAGGTGAAATGACCGATATCCCCCAATAAATAAATTGTTATAAGAAATTTGTAAATTTATCCACACAACCTAAATAATTTAGTGTACATCATGTAGTACATTGGTGGAGATATTGATCATGGTTCAATGATCAATGTACCATAAGGAACTCCAATGAAAACACTACTTGCAGAACCCAACAATGAAAATGACGTACAATGAGGTGGGTATTTTGTTTGTTTTTTTGATCTATTCCATTTTAATTTACCCATGTGGACTTCAAGTTATCTATTTAACAAATTAATTTATGGATAGATTCTTTAATTGAGGTGATTGTTTTATCATTCTCTGAAAAAGGAATTGAATCTTCTTTGGTTTGTTTATTTATATTTTTTCTTCGTTGTAATGGAAAAAATCAGAGGCTAATCCAAAAAATGGGTGAGTTTTTTTCATCATATTTATTTATTTTGACTAGAGGATTGATAAATACATGATAAAAATCATCATCTAAACAATATTTAGTGTAACATATTTCTCACCACAGTTTTAGTATTGATATCAGTGTCATTATTGTGGTGCTCCATGTAGACATATTTTTGAGTTTAGATTTGGAAACCTGTAGATCCAAAAAATCTTATATGTGTGGCTCGGTGTGCATCGGTGGTGCATGAGATATAGCTCTGTGGGTGTTGTGAGATGATGGCTAATAGAAGATGATGTGCCATTTGAACATTGGTGCACTAGAAAGGATATCTCTCAGTTAGGGTTGCAGCAAATTTCAAGGAAGAATAAGGGTTGAAATTATTTATTGTTAATAATGAAAATAATTTCTAAATTAAATTGGAATCAATAAAAAATAAAGGGGTGAGGTCATCCTATGTTGTCAAATGGAAAACGGTGATTTGAGGATCCCTTATATTATTATTTGGGATATTGATATTAATATTATTAAAAGAATAAAAAAATTATTTTTTATTGCAGATGGGGAACGAGATTATCATTATACATGAAGGTGAGGGGATTATACTATATAGTGTTAAAATGAGAGTGGATTTACCATCACTCTATTATTATATATTAGTACTACTCTTATCATAATACTGATATTATGTTTACAGTTATTTAAATCTCAATTCAGTTATAACTCATTTCTGTGACATCGAAATGGTGATTTGTGGGTGACATTGTGACCCTAACATTGAGACGTTCAGTTCAAGACAAATGTTGGTTATTTGATTTATTATATCCTAGTTATATGAAGCACCCAAAAATAACAATATAATTACTATTTTTTTTGATTTTATAAAATCTATTATCAAATGTATCATCTTTATATTGTGTTGGACTAGCAAATCATTCGTTGTATCATGACCATGATTTTGAGGTGGATATTTTGAGACGAATGATATATTTTTAATTCTAAATCATGGATGGGGACTAAAAATCACCATTCTCATGTTATATTATTAATTTTGAATTTTTTCTTGGTGTAAATTTGGTGAATGTAAATAATCTATCCGGATTATTTTTCCTTGAGGATCTCCACAGTGTGATTCGTTTGCACATTAATAGCTATTTAGAGTGAAATATAATGGAGTTATGTTTAAGATACTTGAACCAGATATGAGCCTTGTGAACTCATATGGATTATTCTAAACTCGTATGTGGTATCTTGAGTATTCCACCCTAAATATATTTCCGACATAAAACCTGATGATGACCTTATTATTGGTTTCATAGATATGATGTGAGGTGTTATAAGAGAGACACTTCGTTAAAAAATGTTTAACTTGTATTGGTCAAGATTATTACCTTGGTCCATTATTATGAGGGTTCAGTGATGTATCCCATTCTCATCATACCTAGTGACCCCTTGTATCTTTTGGATTATTTTTGTATAGAGTTCGTGTTCCCTTATTCTAGATTGAGTTGTATTAGACTGCTTTAACTATTAACTCGTGGGCTTGAAGAATGAATCCATCAGAGCAGCCTAGAGTGAAGCTCATTTCCCTTCTTGTGACCTTATATGGGGTTTTTAGAATTTAAGTGACCAATATTTATATGGGAACTGATTCCATATCTAGGATTATGTTTCTAGTAGGGCCCGATGTCCCCCCTGTGAGCCATGGGTGATAACCCCCAATCTATGTGTCCATATCTGATCTTTCTAATGGGGACTAGTATGATCAATTTTATATATTATAATAACACTATTTTTCACATCCATGAATTATTTTAAAGTTATTTTTCGTTTAATTTTCATTTTATCTTTGTTGCAGGGGTTTCCAATACATTTTTTAAGGAAAGGGGGCGTTTTCACGATTTCGGCCCAATCATGAGCCCTTTTCCAGATTTAAAACAAATATTTAATAAAGCCTTATTTTTTCAACATTTTTCACTCATTCCACTTCCCAATTGGCCTCCCAATACCTATTAGACCCAACATATCCATTTGGAACCCATAAGAAATCGTTATCCTTTTGGATTTTAGTGATTTATTTAGGCGTTGGGCCAACACATATGTCCATTTACTCTTCTAGTTTTTTATAAATTATTTAATATCATACTCATGTTTTATTATTTTCAGTGATTATACCTCTCACCCAAGCCCACTGAACCTTGGTGTTTTCCCATGTTCGCTAATCTCTCTTTGGATATCATCTTTATCGCAGATTAGAATAAAAATTCTCAAATATTTCTCAAATATTTCATATTTTTAAAGTTAAATTGTTTCCATCATAACTCCTTAATTTTTCACTCTATTCCCCCAATTTCAGTTCCTACATGACATCATCATCCTTATGAGAACCTCACATAAATATTTGGTTGTTTGGAGTTTCTTCTACTTGTCTATTTGGGGAGACGTATTAAAAGGTTCTCAATTAAGTGAGTTTCCTCTCATGTTCCTCGCTTTTGGTTAGGGTTTCTTCCACTTTTCTTGAAGTTACTAATGTCCAAAAAGTATGGATTCAATCTAAGGGTTTGATATTGGGTTTCTTGTTCTAATATTTTTTTTATTTTCTATTTAACTTCCTTGTGGTGTGGTGGTGGTGTGGTTGAACTTTTACTCAAGGATTTGAGGGTTTTGACACTTATGGTACGTGGTTCCATGTGTAACCACTGCAAGATGAGTTATCCTTGATTTATTTCTATTATTATATTAATTATCCTGAATTTTTATTTTTTTTTGAAATAAAGTTTTGTGGCATTTTTTACGCAAGTGATTTTTATGTGCCAATTTTTTGTGAATATGGGTGTATTACATGTCCATCCAATGTTATAATAATTGGGGTTATTTTATAACTCATGTAATAGTTTTATTAAAAAAATTATTTCTTAAATACTATTTTGAGTGTATATGACCACGAATGGAGTTTCTATGTGTAAATGGATCTTGGAAACCTGGTGAAACTATTTGAGCACAAGGGGGGAAACTTGGGTATCTAGGTGGGCAGACGTGTACTAGTACGCTAGTGATCTAGAGAGGTTTTATCTCTGTTTCACTTAGAATGTTGGACATAGAAAACCCTAATAAAATTATACTGATGATGATTAGGGACCAATAGGTTATGGGTATTTTACCTAATAGTGGAAAATTCATTGGAACAGATACAACTATAGTTACTTTACACCGAGATACGAGGTATATGGGGCCCGAAAATAACTAAGGCCTAGGGGTGTTCCTAAGATTAGTTCTTGTTGGATCTTTTGTATTTATCATTGAATTAGGGTGTGTTTTATTGGAGAAATTTGTAGCATATTTTTTTTAATTAAATGATTCATTAATTTAAATTTTCTTTTGAAATTTATTTACCTTTAAAAGTTTCATTCTTTAGAGTTTATTGCCACTATTTATTGAATATCATAAACTAGCATGCTTTTTATCTTATATTGCTTACTATATAGAATTCTATGTATGGCCTATTATTGGTATTTGGAAAACACCATAATTACACCCCATGGGTGTATGTAGACTTGATCATGTTTGATGCAGGTAAAGGCAAGTCCTTGGGTGATGGCGGTTCGGGTTGTTGGATTCTTCCCTTTGTGTGGTATTGCGGAGACAGATTGTGGGTGATAAAACCATGTCCTGTGCAGTCCCTTGGGCTGTTGTTTTATACTTTTATGAATATTTGATCATATATTTTCATATATAAACATATATTTTTAGTTATGTATTTCATATAATGAATTTTTGCCCTAAATTTTCAGATTTTGTTTATGGATTGTTTTTTGTAGTTAAATGATTCAAAACTCCTGTAAATCATTCCCAACCCATATTAAATGATATATGGGCACTTGTGCCAACCCGTGAGGATAGGTAACACCTTTCATGCCTTTCTATGGGCTAGGTTGGGTTCTGGTTTGAATTGAAACCATATTTGGTTTATGACAAAATGTTATCAAATGAGGTTAATGTATTTAGGTTATATTATTATTTAGGGATGAGTCGGGCTAGATTGGTGCTAGGAATATTGGGGAATAGAGTTTTGGTTATGAGTAGAGAGATTGGGTTGAACCTCTCATGACCGACCTTGAGTCATCATGGGACATTGTAATTTTTTATTTGGATTCGCTTCTAGGTGAGATGTGTGGGCTGCAGACTGCATGTTGACATAAGGTGGGGTGAAATAGTTATTTATTTTATTATTGTAATGTTTTTGGATTATTTATATTTTTTGTTATTAATGAAATCATCAGAATTTTTGTACTGAATTTTTTTCTTGTGACTATTGTCTTTTGTAGCAACATGCCTTCCCAGAAATCTCCCATGCAACCACAGGCGGAAGTCGGGAGAGTGTTCTCCCTAACCGCATGATCAGAGGCTAGTAGATGTTATGGTTTGGGCTATCCAAGCTCTAGGATGGAGGCTGGATCCTATTCCAGCTCTGGTTAGGGATGTTTATACCATTCTAAGGAAGAACAAGGCCAAGGAGTTTCTGAAAAACAAGCCTCCTACTTTTCGAGGTAGCACAAAACCCCAAGAAGCAGAGGAGTGGATTGAAAAGATTGAGTGCATGTTTGAGTTCTTGGACACACCTGGTGATATCATGGTGAATTGTTTCTATTTCCTGTTATATGGTATCTATCAATGGGTGTGGGAAATAGTACTTCAATAACGGAATCAAGAGCAGATGATATGGAGGACTACAAGGTTATCTTCATCTACTAATATTACCCTGAAGATTTCACAAATGCTCAATCTCGAATGTTTATGGAGCTTGTTCAGAGGGATCTTTCTATGATAGAGTATGCCAAATTTTCTTCTCTATTGGATTGGAATGCTCTATAAATAGACTCTAATGAGAAGGTGAATGACCACAACATCGAGAGGGGTCTGCGACCAGATATCTATTCCCAAGACTTCCTATTCAAACTGGAAACCTATAAAGATGTGGATTATCGAGTGTGTATAGTAGTGATTTACTGTAAGGGGATGGATTGTTTTTATGAAATTATATCAGGTCTTAGAAGTATAGGATCTTCTAAAAATAATAGGAAGTTGGAGGAGAATAGAAAGATGGGGGTGACATCTCAGGCCAACCATTCAGGAAGTTTTCTTCAGTGGATTCTGATGTGAGGTCCATCATGTGCCACCAGTGTGAGAGGATATGGCACATCCTACCAGCATTCAATTTTCCATAAATTCCTTTATATCAGTGTGGTGGTATGGGACTCCTGAAGTTCTTTTGAAGGATGTTACGCCCACTCTAAAGTGGGGTAGGATCAGTGGCTTACTAGGGAGTTCCAGATCTGGCAGAGCCATTGAGGACAGGGGGGTCTCTATTTCATGGTTGTGGAAGTAGGTCTGAATAAACTTCTTGTAAAATCTAGTTAGGGCACATCCATACACTAGCAATTGTTCTTAGGTAGAGACCAAAAATCTTCATGTAGTGGGTAAGGCACCAGTAGGATCAAATGCGGGGCCATTGACCGTTCGAGGTACCGTTTTGATTGCATCTTCTATAGATGCAACTATTTGTGATGTTGCTGCCTCTGTTTCATTCATCTCTACCAATTTTTGAACATGCTGAATCTTCCAACTGAGCTATTTTCTTTTGATAATGAGTTGTTGACACCGCTGGGAACGAATGATCAGAGTCTCAGGTGCTCATCATGTGAACCTTCCATGTCTTAGGTTGAGATGGAGTGGGACCTCATTGTCTTACATATGGATCTAGATTACGTGATACTTGGTATGGATCAACTGTAACTCTTTCAAGTGAACATTGATTGCTATAAGTGACAGTTATGTTTCACATCACAGGATGGGATTCTTCAGGTTTTCATTGGGGATTGAGATCTTGGGTTAAGTCATGTAGGACCTCCACTCTTAGATTTGGGGAATATTGTCTTCCAGTTATCAACATTCGTGCTATAGGATGATGTTTTTTCTCCAGAATTTGGACTACCTCGGGTAGTGGATGAGTTTCCATAGGTATTTTTATATGATATTTCAGGCTTACCTCCGGAGTGGGATGTGGAGTTTTCTATTGATTTGGCACCGGGAACACAGCCAATATTTCTTCTCTCGTATAGTATGGACCCCACTGAGCTGAGGGAATTAAAGATACCGCTGGATGATTTAGATTCCAAAGGATTTATTCTCCTAAGCATCACTATTTAGGCTACTCCTATTATTCTTTTGAGGAAGGATAAAGGATCCCTCCAGTTGGGAATTGATTACGGGAAGATGAACATGTTAGCCATCAAGAACAAATATTATTTACCCTGAATAGATGACTTGTTTGATCAGATGAAAGGGGGAATGTGGTTTTAAAAAATAAAGTATCATTTGGTTTACCACCAACATAGGGTGAAATAGGCATGTATCTCGAAGACAACATTCTGAAGAAGGTACAACCACTTTGAGTACATGGTTATACCCTTCAGATTGACCTATGATCCAAAGGACTTTATGGATCTCGTGAATAGGTTGATCCACAAAAATAATGACTCTTTTTTCAAGGTATTGTTTGAGAAAATCCTAGTTTAATGTAGATCTAAGGAGGAGAAATATAATCATTTTCATATTGTGTTAGCCACTTTTCAAGATCACTGCCTTTATGCAATGTTTTCCTAGTAAACTTTCTGGATCATGGTTGTTAAGTTTCTGGGCGTGTGATCTCGAAGTAGGGGATTTAAGTGGACCCTAACACGATAAGTGAGGTTATGTCATGGGATAATCCAAAGATACTTTTCAAGATCTGTAGTTTCATTAGCCTAGTTGGTTACTTCATGCGGTTTGGTCGAGATTTATCTCGGCTTGCTTCACCCATGACCATGCTCACTTGGAATGGGGTGAAGTTTGTTTGGGGCCCAAAATGCCGGCTTTCCTTCACGGAGCTGAAGTGGCGGTTGACTACTGCTCCCATGTTGATATTTCCAAAATATTGAAAGGGATATGTGGTGTATTGGGATGCTGTAGGTATGGGTCTCAGGAACGTGCTTATGCAGGATGGTCATGTGGTGGAATATAGCACTCGCCAACTGCGACCACATGAAAATAATTACTCAAACCATGACATAGATCTTGAAGCTATGAAGTATGCATTGAATACATAGCTTCACTACCTCTTTGGTGAGAATTTTGGGCTATACTATAATCAAAAAATCATTTCCTACATCTTCTTGCAGAAAGATTTCAATTTGAGATAGCTATGTTGGATCGAGTACTTGCATGGGTTCCAATTTGAAATTTTCTATAACCTGGGGAAGGGAAATGTGGTGGTGGATGATTTGAGTATAAATGTATTGGTTCAATCCTTTTGAAAATCATATGATGAGTAGACTTTTATGGGGATCTTTACTCAGATGCCCTTGAAGACAAAAATCACAGTGGAGGTGTGTTCTTGGTGAGAATTCAGTTGAATCATTATCTATTATAGTTGATTCATTGAGAACATCCCAGTAAAGAGATTTGTTTGTGGTTGAAGAAATTTATTCGTGTTGGGGAGACCTCTTCTTATTTGCCTTTGCCCCCTGAGGGTATCTTGTGCTTGAAGGGAAACATTGGGGTGCCTTTATCTCTACGGAAGGTGGTGAGGTAGGATAACCACCAGTTGTAGTGGGTTTTCCTTCCTAGTACCACCAAGATATTTTACGATATGTGTCGGAAATCCTGTTGGCCAATTATTAGATGAGACATAGCTGGCTTCATGTCGAGATGCTATACATGTTATTAGGTGATAGAAAAGAATCAAAGGACCACTGGTTTGCTCTAGCCTCTTCCCATTCCTACCTGGAAGTGGGACGAGGGCTCCATGAATTTCATTGTTGGCCTGCCTCGTAAATCCCAGGGAAAGAATGCCAAATTGGTAAAAATTGATCATATGGCCAAATCAACCCACTTCATTCCGATAAAATATACTACTAATGTGGATGAGTTTGGCTATTAGTATCTTTAATAGGTGGTAAGCATTCATGGTGTGGCATCTGCAGTTTTCTCAGATTGAGACCCCCTTTAACTTCTTAGTTTTTGGAAGGCCTTCGGGTTACAGATTAACATGATCACAACATACAATCCTCAAATAGATAGTCAAATAGAGTGGGTGAATCACATCATGGAGGAAATTCTCTATGCATGTGTTTTAGACTTTGTAGGTTTATGGGTTATCCATTTGGGATAGGTATAATTTTCCTATAATAATATTTACTATTCCTCTATTTGAATGGTTTCTTGTGAGGTGCTCTATGATTGTCCTTGTTGGTCCCCCTATGTTGGGTTGTGGTAGGTGATACTTCACTATCGGGCTCGAGCCTTGTGTAAGAGATGTTTGAGAAGCTCTAGTTGATTATATATCACTTGTTGATAGCTCAGAGTCTTCATAAATCTTATGCTGACCAGAGGCATTGAGACCTTGATTTTTCAGTGGGTGGTAGACTATTCTTGAAAGTGGCCTCTTGTCTGGGCCACTGTCGATTGGGAAAGCAATGGAAGCTGACACCATGGTATGTCGGTCCTTTTGATATCCCTGAGCATTTTGGTAGGGTGGCATATAGGTTGGACTTTCCATTTAATTTGACTTCCATTCATGAAATCTGCCACGTCTCCTGGATGAAAAAGTACGACATGGATTTGTCCCATGTGCTGAGTTGGGATGATCTAGAGATAGAGACCGATTTGTCTATTTTTGAGTGGTCGATGTGAATAGTTGGTTCTAAATAGAAGTTTCTTTGGGGAAAGCTGATTCCACTAGTTCAAATTCTTTGGCATCATGGGAATGATACAAATGACACATGGGAGCGAAATTCATGTGTTGAGGAAGAGTACATGTGCTTATTTTCCGATCAAGATTTGGGTTTATTTTCTGAGGTGGAATGTATATCATGGTGGGGATATTCGACACATCCATGACTTATTTTAAAGTTATATTTCATTTAATTTACATTCATTTATTTTTAGGGGGTTTCCCATACATTTTTTGAGGAAAAGGTGAGTTTTCATGATTTGGGCCAAACTGTGAGCCCATTTCCTGATTTAAAAACATATTTTCATTCATTAATAAATCCTTCAATTTTTAGAATTTACACCCATTCTAATTCCCACTTGGCCTTCCCTGACCTATTCAAACCACCATATCCATTTTTACCACTTATAAACTCATTATAATTTTGTATTTGGGTGATTTAATTAGTCATTGTGCCAACCTGTATGCCCATTTCATTTTTAATTTTTTTAATTCTCTATTATCTTATTCATATATTTATATTTTTTGGTGATTATACCTCTTACCTATTTCCACTGAACCTAGAAGCACCCTAATGTTCCTTTATCCCTCTTTGGATCTCATATTCATCAGATATTGTAGAAAAAATTCTCAATATTTCTTAAATCATCTAGATTTGAAAAGGTAATTTGTTTCCATAATAACTCCTTCATTTTTAACTTATTTTCCCCCATTTCAGTTCCTACATGACCTACTAATCCATATTAGATCCTAAATTATTTATTTGGATGTTTGGAGTTTCATCTACTAGTGTATATGGGGAGCATTGATCAATGTTTCTAAATTACGTGAGTTTCCTCTCATTTTCCTCCCTTTTTCTAAGGGTTTCTTCCAGTTTTCATGAAGTTCCTAACGTTCAAAAAGTTGGGAATCGAAACTAGGGTTTTATATTGGGTTTATTAGTCTAACATTGTGGTTTTAGGTTGGATTTTACTTCATTGTGGTCCGGTTGAACTTTTTCACAACGATTTGAGTGTTTTGACACTTGTGGTAGGTGGTTCCATGTGTAAGAACTACTAAATGAGCTAGCCTTGATTGATTTCAAATTTTAGAATAATCCTCCTTTATTGTTATCAGTATGAAAAAAATATTTTTGGTCACATTTGTTAGAAAAATTGATTATTAAGTGCCAATTTTGTGTGAAAATGGTTGTTTTACATGTCCATTCAATGTTATACCAATTAAGTATATTTTATAATTCATATAATGGGTTTATTATAATTTTTTAGTGCATTAAATTCTATTTGAGGTTAATATTGGTGTGAAATTGTTCTTCAAAGATGTATTCTAAATAGATTTCATGTGTAAAACTTTGGCGGTATATATTGAAGCTGTTTTATGAAAACATTTCAATGTTTATTGAGTTGTGTAAATGGTGGAAAGAATTTTTAGATAATATTTTTTGTGTGTATGAAAAAATTCGGTTTTATGTATAAATGGATTTTAGAAACATGTGGAAATTGTTTGAGAATAAGGGGGAACCTCAATTATCTAGGTGGGCGTACGTGTACTAGTACGCTAGTGATTTGGAGAGATATTATCCATGTTTCACTTTGCAAGATGAACATTTAAGACACTAAAAAACTATATTTATAATGATTGGGGACCACTATGCCATATTTATGTTTCGTACTAGTGGTTCGTGTATAGGAATAGATATTACAGTTTTCAGTTTACACTGAGATATGAGATACATGAGGCCCAAAACTAACTACTGCCTAGGGGTGTTCCTGAGATTAGTGCATGTTGTCTCTTTTGTATTTATCAATGACTTAGTGTTTTTTTGGATGTAAATATTAAGTCTCTTACATTATTTAATTAAATGTGTCATTATTTAAAATTTCCATTTGGAAAATCATTACCTTTAAAAGATTCATTCTTTATAATTTATTACCACCATTTCTTGTTTATCAAAAATTTGCAAGATTTGCATCTTGTATTTCTTACTATATGGAATAATTTAGGTGGTATCCTATTTTTATTAGGATCTAACCCTACATACACCCCTTGGGTGTAAGTATACTTGTTCATCTTTGACACATGTAATGGAAAGGCCTTAGGTGATGGCGGTTCGGGTTAGAAGTTTCTTCCATTGGTGTGGTGTTCTGAAGATGGATTGTGGGTGATAACACCGTGTCATGTGGAGTCCCATGGGATTTTTTACGATAATTTTAAGTATATATGGACCTATTGTGTTAGGTTTAAACCTATTTATTCAATTATTTTTTTAAGGCATGTTTTCCATAATTTTTTAGATTTGGTTTAGTGAATTATTTTGGTTGATAAATGATTCTAAAATCATGTAAATAATTTATAATCCATAATAAATGATACCTAAGATCTTGTGAATGCCCATGGGGATAGGGAATTCCCTTAAAAAATTTCCATGGGCCGGGTCGAGTGCTGGTTTTATTGGAGAACTGATTCGGTTCGTGATACACTTAGTTTTATTTGTGTTGACACATGAAGAACAAGACCTACAGGATGAGTGTATTCAATGGATGTATAGATCATGAAGTATTTTCTCTTTGGAAATTTTTCTACGAAACATTAATGTTGTAATCTGATGTGGGATTTATTACTGTGATCTTTACCTTGAGATTGTGTGTCTTTGTTGTGTATATATCGATATGCTTTTCATTTGTGTTGTAGACATATACCTATTTAGATCTAACTATTACTCATGATTCTTTGTTTTTCGTTATTTCAGGGTGTCCTACTTGGTATTTTTATACACACCCCTTCATGGGCTATGGCCACATGGGTAACATCCCTCCCCTTCCTCGTTGGCTTGAGAAGGCGGTGAGGTGCTACATGGACTTAAATGACGTTCCTAAGGTGCCAAAGGATGGAAATAAAAATTGAGAGATTCGAGAAAAAATGGAGAATGATTTTCCCTTAGAAATAAAACAACCAACTAAATTAGTTGTAACCAACCCAACTACACAATGCATGTATACAATGTTTACAACTCAACAAACCAGAAGGCCAAAACGACCAAGCCATAATAATCCATAACCAAAGTACCAAAAAAATGACTAAAAACCCAAAACCCAAGAATCTATGACACAACTCCACAACTCCAAGCCATGATCCATTCTTCAAGCTCCACAAAACCATTAAAAAATCATGATGATCTGCTATAATAATGAGATATATTACCCTTACCTTTGTCCTGAAAAACAACATCTGCAAAAGCGCCAACATGACAAAGAAGGAAGTGATTACATATAATCAATAGTGTTTCCCCAAAATGATTTCCTTAAATGTTCCACTAGGATTAAACTATTAGAACATTTATATAAATATATTATACAAAACATAAAATAGTGCAACAATTTCCAATAGGCCAAACAGACCCTTACCAATCCATTTCCTCATAAATCATTACAACCCATGGGAAATACAAAAAGATGTCCATAATCCATTTTACCATCACACATTAGAACAATAATTATATATCTTATACCAACAAGAATAATCAAAACATACCAATATATTTTTAGACACCCAACCAAGTGTAACAATCATGGTGGAGCTTCCCATCCAAGAATGTTTACTACTTCCAAAATTTAGTGGTACTTCCCGACCAATTACCCTTTATGGTGGCCCTTCTGTCCACTATCCATCCCCTTTTTATAGTTATACTTCCCACAAACTTCACATCCATGTAATTTACATGCAAAAAATACTTAACCAACAATTATTATACAATATACTAAGTCCACAACATGATGAAAACAACCAATTTTTAACCAAACAACCCCTTAGGACATTATCAATGAAAAATTACCATTAATAAAACAATATCTTTTTTATTAAAAATATATTTTCACAAAACATTTTCAAAAATAAACCCATGAAATCAATTCTAAAATCTTCATTTTAAAATCCAACCACAAGAATGTATCACTGCAATATACCAGTTTCCCCAAAATTCTAAAAAACATAACAACATGATTTTCCAACAAAAATCAGAGAACATAATCACAATTAATTTCAAGAAAACCCCAATTTAATGAAATCTAAGCTTGTAGTTCTCTCGAAATAGAGTCAAGAAAGAAGCCATAAACCTTAGGGTTCTATTTTAATCGACCCACTACACAACTGCAAAACAAATCCGGGTAAAAAATCCATGAAACCACCTTATAACCCATTACCTATCATCAAGAATCCCAAAACCTACAAATTTACGAAAAAAACCATATATCTACATACAAAGGGTGTAGATCTAGAAAATCAGGAGAGGGAGAGAGGGATATAGATGTAAGGAAACCAAGGCGAGAACCAAGAGTGGAGACTTATCATAATATAATCACCTTCACTTCACCTTGAAAACACTTTGAATCACTTCGGGAATGAGTTGAAGAACTCCTCTATCCCTTTAGAATCAAAAACCTGAGTGAGGATTTAGTGGGAGGAAGAATAGAGTGTCTAGGGAAAATCTTTTCCAAGCCCATATTTAAAAAGCAAATTTTTTTTCTTGTGCATGGTTAGCTCGCACGGTTAGGAAAAAAAGTGCGCAAACCATTCACTAGCCACTGCCTTGAAGAGCACTTTGCACAACCTCCTCACATGTTTAGACAAACCACGTGCAAACCATGTGAAGTCCCACTATCTCATGTTGTATAGTTGCCTGGGGATTCTTCATGGTTTCCCCTAACCGTTATCAAACTTTTCACCCATTAAAATGATTATAATCATTTCCAATACCTTACAATACTCTCCAAATCATTATCCGAAAACATTAAACACATAGAAATTTAAAAAAATAGTTCTATACCTCAAACTGTGGGTGCTACATTCTCCCCACCATTAGAATTTCCAACCTCAGAATGTAGAGAACCACTGCATTGAAAAAAGACCTCGGGGCATTTCTTGGCCTTCACATTTTTTTGATCCCATGTCTACTCAATAATCTGATCATGCTACCACAAAAACAAAACTATACCGATGATTTTAACATGTAAGAATTTCTGTTTCATGTCCACAATTTGCACTTGCATGTGCACCAAAAATGAATCTGTCTCTAGCTTCAAATTATCTAATCAAATCACATAGTCAAGATCCAGCTGATAATTATTCAACTAAGAAACATGGAACACATTGTGCACTATACTAAATAGTGGTGGAAAATCCAACCTATATGTCACCTCTCATACTCGCTCAAGTATCTAGAATGTACCAATATACCCTTGAGATAACTTGTAGTGATTCCAAAACTGAAAATGTTCAAGCCTAGGAGATATTCTCAAAAATACATTCTCGTCCACCTCGAATGACAATGGTCACCACCATTTGTCTGTATATGATTTCTGAAAACTCTGCATTATCCCTTTTATTTTCCTAATCAACATAATTTTCTCCATCGTCTCATTGAAATGCATTATCCCAACCAATCAAAATTTACCATTTCCACCCAAAAAAGTAGATAACAACATTGACGCCCTGACACTACTTCAAATGGATCCATATGTATCGTGGTGTGATAATTGTTTTTATATGAGAACTCCACAAATGATAAGTTCTCCTCCCTTGAGCCACCAAAATCAATCACACAAGACCATAAAATATCTTCCAATGTTTGTATCATTCTCTAATATTTCCCATTCATATGTGGATGGTATGCCTTACTCATTATCAACTGAGTCATTAGGGCTTACTGTAAGGATTTCAAAAAATAAGCTTTGAACCATGGATCTCTATCTAAGACAATAGAAATTAGAACACCATTCCTATTTACAACATGACAAATATATATTTTTGATAGATCCTCCACCATATGAGATTCACAAATAGGGATAATGTGGGGAGATATTTTGACCCGATCTACTATCACCCATATAGCATCGTATTTCCTAACCATTCTTGGGAGAACATTAAAAAAATTCCTCGCTATCTATTCCCACTTCCATTTAGGGATTGTTAAAGAGTGAAACATACCATTCAGCTATTGATGCTCTAAATTTACATTATAACATGTCAATCACCTCGAAACACATTCCACAACATTCCTTTTCATACTATCCCACAAAAAATGGTCTTTCAATGCGTGATACATTTTATGAATTTTAGGATGGATAGTCCATATGTAATGATGATAAGATTTGATAATTTACTCTTCAAAATCCTTCGGTACAACTTTCTAATTCCAAAAACACAAAACTGAATACCCAATCAGTACCCAGCCCTCAATGGTCTCCTCAGCATTGAGATTCAACATCATCTCTTTACACTCAGAATCATACACCTACGCCTCATTAACCAACACAACCAAATCAGGAAGAAGTGATACCGAAAGAATAATTTCTCCATAACCTTAGTCCTCACATTCCAACCACTATTTTCCTAGGACTGACATCTACTACCACTATTCTGTTTCCTATTTCACCACCTGAGCATGCGACTTTCTACTTAATGAATCCACCATCAAATTTATTGTACCTGGTGTATACATCAAGTCAAAATGAAACATTTGTAGATAACCTATCCATATACTTTACCTCAAGATCAAATCTCTTTGTTAGAAAATATTCATTAAACTCTTATGATCGGAAAACACCATTTATTTATCACCGAAGAGATAATAATGCCAAATTTTCAAAGCATGAACCACTGCTGCCAACTCTAAATCATGTGTTGGGTAGTCTCTATCTTTCTCCATCAACTGCCATGATCCATATACAACCACGTGGTCCCCTTGCATGAGAACACATCCCAACCCCGATCTAGATGCATCACAATACACCACGTACCCTTTCCCAAGTTCTGGAAAAACCAATATTGGTGCTGATATAAGACAACCCTTAATCTCTTCAAAAGATTTCTAACACTGCTAATTCCATTGAAATAGAACATTATTCCTTGTAAAATCTATCATTGATGACAGAAATCACGAGAAATTATGAACAAAATTAGGATAATATCTAGCTAGACCAATGAATATCTGTATCTCAAAAACATTATTCGGCAGTTTCCTTGAAATAAAAGACTCTATATTTTCTAGATCAACTGGAACACCATTCTCAGAAATAAAATGGTGAATAAAAAAACCATGTGTATCCAAAATTAACACTTTGACAATTTGGCATATGACTGATGATATATAAAGATCCCCATCATTATTTTCAAGTGTTTCTCATGATCCAACCCTGTCCTAGAATACACCAATATATCATCAAAAAATACCACTATAAAAGATTCCAGATATTGCTGAAATATCTAATTCACTAATTCCATGAAAAACATGGGTGCATTTGTCATACAAAAGGGAATAAACACAAATTAATAATGGCCATATCAAATCTTCAAGGTTGTTTTTGGAATATCTTCCTTTTTTCACTCGCAATTGGTAATATCCTGAATGCAATTCAATCTTAGAGAAGAACTGATATCCATTAAACTATTCATACAAATCATCAATGCATGGAAGTGGATATAGATTCTTCATCGTAACATGATTAAGCATTCAATAAAAAACACATAGCCGAAGAGTTACATCCACCTTCTTAACATACAAGACCGGTGCTACCCATGATGATGTGCTAGGCTAGATGAACCCATTGTTATATAACTCATCCAACTACATGTTCAATTATCTCAATTTTCATAGTGCAATCTGATAAGATAAAAGTGAGATAATGTTGTTCCCTAGAAAGAGATCATTCATAAACCCCACTTCTCTCATGGGTGGATACCCTGAGAATTATTTAGGAACAACAAATAACTAATCAAAAACCACTGGAAAAATTCTATGCTCATATCCTTCCATTGATACCAATGACAATGCCACTAACTGATATGATATTAGGAAAATATTTTCTGCTAACAAAACCTATTAAACCCAACATTTCATTATTCTCTCCTATAAAGAGATGTCTAACACCATCATCTTTTTTGAAACTAACTATTCACACATAATAGTCAATTTTGGACTTTCACGTCATCAACTAATCCATTCCCAGGATTACATCATACACATCCATATCAAGTAATGATAAATACCACATCAACTAAACCCCATCAACAACTATACAACATGCTCTATATAAGAAGTCCTGACACTCTCTATGACCTAGATGTGTTTGATGTTTTAAAACTAATGGTATCATTTCCACAGTTATACCCAAAAAATCAATGGTACAAGAAGAAATGAACGAATGGGAAACATTCGTATCAAATAAAACTTTCATCAATGTATAATTTAAAAAGAATCATACCTCACACTATGGATGGTCTCGAATGATCATCCAACACAAACTGCTTAGCTCCAAACAAATTCTTTCTTTCCACACTCTACTCTTTATTTCCCTATTGAGAAGTCATGGTATTCCTAGAATCACCATGACTAACATTAATCTACTAATGAGGGGTATGTTGTTGCCCCGTCCCGTAGAGGAATATGATGTATGTGACCTTATGGAGGGTTGAGAACACCTGACCTCATATTATTATGAATATACTTCTAAATATTCCCCATCTTCTTACAGTTATACCATGCTCAAGTGTGTGTCATATAATCCTTCTTGATTTGACTTGTAGAACCACAATAAAAATATCCCATATTACTGTGAGTCTATGAAGGAATATTCACCGATCCTACTTTTGGGTTCTAAGACATAATACCACCCCGAAAATAAGTGACCCTCTTCCTCTTGAATCTAGTGTTAGAGTTATCATGATTTTATATGGGTACTGATATGATTCCCCCTCCTGTAGCCCCCAAAATATCACTTTCTCCCACTATTACTCTATTTACCATTTTCATGTAATCACTTATACATAGCACTTCTATTTTAGAATGAATTTATTTCCTCAACCCAACTTTAAATATATTTCCCTTCAATGATGTACTTACCTCTACCTTATGTGAATACTACACTAAGTTCATAAACATTTCTAAATATTCCATTATTTATAGGTTCTCTTGATTTAGCCTGAAAATTATGTTTTGCTCTAAATTTTGAATGCATAAGGGTAGAATTTTTTATTAATCAATTACCCCAACCCCTCCCATTTCATACCTTGTTTGTTCCATTATGGACTTCCAAATCGCACCACTGAAGGGAATGGTATTCCCGTAAATATGTGGCTAACTTCACTTTCAACAATACTGTTGTTTCCAAGAATTCAAATATCATATTCATTATATTCAACCATTATTCTACACGTTCCGGCTTCAAATATCTCCTAAAAGTGGGTGGATTATGATTTTTTAACTAAAATGCATGATCCACATGCTTTGTATTATCTACTTTATTCTCACTTTCTACATCATGGAAAGCATTCACTATAATATGCACTAGCTTCTGGTTCACCTGGGGCTTAGGTGCAACCACATTTTCAGCATCATCCTCTGGTTGGTCTCTATGATACCTACCTTGTGCCGTTTCTATCAATAAAAAATAACCATAAGTCTCACTCCCTTAGTAAGAAAATGTTTAAAATTTTAAATTCAATTAAATTGAAACTATCACAACCAGGCTTCCCATAATTTCACATTTTCCCATGTTATACCATTTTTGAAAAATCCAACATGTTTTTCTAAAATCAACCCATAATAAAAATATCATAATTTTCCACATTTCAAATCCACACGTTTGAAATTAATTTCACGATTATTCACAAATCAATATAATCATAACATAATTTAAATTATTATAGGAAATAAAATATTTATTCTAGTGGGAATTGATTTTTACCATACATGGAATGCTCATCATATTGGCTACACCAACGAAAATTTGATTTCAAATGACTATAATTGTCTCCAAAACAATTATGTACCTAACATCCTAGTAACATGATGTTCAGAATAAAAGGGTCAACTACATCCTTTTACGATATACAATTAATGTTACTACAATTCTATGCCTTAATACCATCCCTACATGATGAATAATCCATGAACAAATGCCAACACAGAGATTGACAACTGATGTGAAGACCCAAAACTAGAGATTCAAGGATCGAAAAAACTAATAACACTTGTAACATCATGCCCCGCTCTCATTGGATTGAGAAGTTATTATGATGGTAATTGGACATAGTTGATGTTC
This sequence comes from Viscum album, assembly GCA_963277665.1. Lineage (NCBI taxonomy): Eukaryota > Viridiplantae > Streptophyta > Magnoliopsida > Santalales > Viscaceae > Viscum > Viscum album. Next base: position 744,635,545 of record OY728156.1, read on the forward strand.
CCAAGGTTCCAAAGGCACGAAATTAATATCGATGGCTTCAAGAACAAGTTGGGGACAATTTTTCGTTAGAATAAAAACAGTCGACCAAATGAGTCATAACCAACCAAACCACATGATGCATGTCAAAAAAGTTAACTCAAAAAACCAAAATACCCAAACAACCAAAACACAAGAATCCATAATTAGAGTACCAAGTAGATGAATTAAAAATCAAGACCCATTAATCTATGACACAATTCCAAAAATCTAAGCTAATTTACATGATTCAAGCTCCATAAAATCATCTAAGCATCATGATGGGCCTCTAACAAAATGAGATACTTTACCCTTACTTGTGTCTCAGAAAAAACAACACCTGAAAAAGAACCAACATTTCAAATAAGGGGATGGATGAAGTGTTTATTATCTAGGGAGTGTGGATGTGACTATGATCATTAGGAATGAAAAATTAGGATGGGATCCACTGGAAGGATTTTCCATGTGGGATAAGAATAATGTGTGAAAATATGGTTCTATTATAAATGCTCCAAGTGATTGGTCCATAGGGATGTGGAAAAGGATCCATGATCTCGTTCAAGAACATCGTCATCATTATTAGATTGAAATGGTTTCAAGATCACAGAGTATCATGGTTGAAATTGGGATACTCCTAAATCACAGAGACAATATTCCTTCCTTGAGAATGATATTTCCCAAAAAATATCCCACTCCTACTATTTAGAGGTCATAGGTCCATGGAATATGGTCTAAATACTCTCCACCTAGAAATGGCCTGAAAATTATTAATAATGTTACATGAATGGATGGTATTATGCAGGGAGGTGGTGATGTGTGTGGAAATAGTGGGATGTATTGTTGTATCTTTCTCGACTACCTACAGTCATGGGGACTCACTACTGGTGGAGGGCTATCTATTGCTTTGTGGTGTTCACCTCTTCCTAGATAATACTCTATACCCAGAGTTGGTGAAAATATATTCTATGATCATTCATAATTCTATTCAAAATCATGAATCAATTCTATGGAGTATCACCTATTATATAAGAATAATTAAAATATTTATAAATGAATGGGTGTTAGTGCTTCACACATGGCATGAAGGTAATATGGTTATGGATTTTCTTTCATCTTGTAGTCATCAAGATAATAATGTCACTTTTTTCTATAATAGGTTCCCTTAGTCCTGGGTGTGTGGGAATTATAAAATATGACTCCCTTAGTTTTCAAAATTTTTATCCACCCTAACATTTTATTGATTTATATTTTGGAATCTAGAAAAAAATATAAATTTGATGGGTGATGGTGATAAGAGTTGCCTTGATATAAAGAAAGGGAAAACATAACACACTCTAGGTTTCTGTGTTAAATTTGAATGACGGTAACTGATGCGTATCCCAAAGTGGTGTTGAGCCTAAGTGGGTACATATATAAATTGGTATATTTAATTGCAGGTGTCACCCAAAAACCAGAATCGATATATAAGATCAATTGGGATGACATGATAGTGATCTTTATTGGGGATCTCCCAATAGTAGATATGATTTTATTTTTTATTACTTGTTCTGATATGTGATATCTCATGACACATGTGAATCATCCATTGGTGCTCATAAAATTTTGATTGATCGTGATATTTGAGATTAACCTCATTGATATTGTTGAGACCTTTGGATGTCCAAAATTTATAAGAGAATTGTATTTTGGGGGAGAATGGGGAGTCTGAAAAAGCATCAAATATAGTGGATGTAATGATGGATTCCTCATGGTGGTTTATAGGATCCCACACCAATTTATATGATAGTGTGTATAAATAAAACCCCATGATATCAGATATTTCATTGATGTAGTGAGACCGTTGTCAATGCTATTGGGGGTTGGTATTCAAATGGTGATACCAATAGAACATTGTGAATACCTAATAACTATTTCATTTGAATGGTCATATGAGGTGATAGTGGGTGTATATCTCTAAAAACAAATATATGAAATCTTGAGGGTGATAGTTGAATCCCCTAGATTGATGCCTTTGATACCTGCTATGATCATGTGGACACACTGGACACTGTAAAACTAAAGAGATTCATCTTATGGATGCATGAGTGATTGAATGCGGGATCCAAGTGGCTATTCCAATCAATTTAATAGGCCCACCTATTATCATTCATTCCTTGATGTGTATTATTTACTAGGAGCTCATCCTTATAGAAGTTAACTGTAAAATTGACATGGAGAATTTCTAGGTATAGATGGAGGGTTCATCCTGAGGAATTGAGGATGAGGGATGTCTGGTGATTCCCAAGTGACTACTACTAATTATAGTGGATGAGTGATAATGTAATCCCCAAGGTGAGGATAGAGTTGTCCCCGATATACTGATTATGCTCAAAGAGAATCTGATACTAGTCACGGTAGGTATAGTTGACTGGAGTTACAAACCCGAGGATCTATAGTGGTTTTATTTAATTATTGGTTTCATATAGTTTACTTATTTTTTCCTATTAAAAATGTCACGGGAACATATCACTAAACTTACATTATGTATGATTCCATGTCGGTAGTCCCCTAATTAGTTTTTTACCAAAACTCTTCTAGGCTTAATAATTCACTTACGCACCAGAGAAGATTATCACATGGTTATAGGTATAAGTTTGTCTGAGGACCAGGTTTTGATTATCAAAATGGACAAATAGGACTCATGAGATTTGGATCCAGTATGGGTTAGTGTTTTGGTAGAGGCCATAGTGTTTTATTCATTTATTTATTTTTTATATATGGTCATACATGATAGAAATCAATCATGTATGCTTGTATATCCATATATAATTTTTTTATTTTAATGTTTGGTTATTTATTATCATTAATTTTATGATGTGCTTTATTATTTGTTATTTAGTATTATTATTCACACTTATATGTGGGGTATATTCTACTCACAGTACTACCATAGTCCTTCACTACTAGTCAGAACCCTCTGGAATACGAGGAGGTTCTTCTGATGTCATGTGGTGGCGTAGTATGTTTAGGGTTCAAAATGAGTTTGTTCATGTTTTTTCAAACGGAAGAAGGGGTTTTTTTCATTATTTGTAATATTTGGGATATATTAGACAAATATCATAAGAATGTGATAGATATTGTGATGGTTATTAATCTAGTTCTTCCTGTAAGAATCCCAATCTAATAGGGGCTTGGTATTGTGGTTCTTGATATGTGACTTTACCGTAGATATATTTAACCTTATTTGATTCACAATAATTTTTGATTTATGATTGAGATTTATTATTTATTTTTACTCTTCACCCATATAGGTAAGATTTTCCTCATGCATCATGAGTAGGAATGAAGGATTCATATGACATTCAGGCCTTTTAGAATGTGATTTCATTAGAAATGAATTCCAACTATTTAAATTGTCAGGAAAAACTCATATAGATTTTCCATGTAATATGTTTTAATGTCATTTTTTAATTAGAATTCTCTGTGTAAGTATTTTTTATGATGACATGTTAGGCGGATCTATAAATAGATTATTGATGATGGGAATGTTTTTTATTTCCATGTACATTAGATATATAGAGACCCTAGTGGGACGATTCATTCACATTATTCCTTGGCCTTGAACCACTGATAGGTTTCCATTATTTTATTTTGGTTAGTTAATGTTCCCATAATGACATATATGGTACTTTACTATATATCATTTAAGGGAATTATATCAAAATGAACCCCATGTGTATGGTCATTTAAAATATATCCTCTAGGAAGAGGTTGTTTATATATATATATATATATATGACTCTATATGAGTTGGTATTCTTGAGGGAGTTATCTTGTAGGTAGATTCTTGGTGAGAATTAGTGCCCTTGTAGGATTATGACTAGGCATAGGGTGAGTAACCTTTTAGTATTTGATAACATTGAGGGTGGATTTGGAATTCATGTTTCATTCAATGTTGATATGGGGAAAGGTTGTTACCTATGGATTAGGACCCTTTGAAATATGGATTTTGAGCTAGATGTGGGGACTTAGTGACCTAAAACACAAAATCATATTTTATTGATCCTATAACTAGTGTGGTTGAGTGAAACTATTGACAGGGGTTGTACCAAGAATGATTGTTCCTTATAATAGGGAAGGTGTGGGTAGATGAATTGGTTTCTTATTGATGCAAAATGAGTGATACTAGGATTATAATATAAGCATGGTGATGCTGTGGATTTCCTTTCCATTGTAATAACTTTTATTATTAATGATTGAGATGTCAGTCACATTGAGTATGAATCAAGACTCTCTTTAAAGTGGTAGGATTATTGGATTACATTTCCCATTGATTATAGATATTATTTAGAAGTGTGGGAAGATGTTTTTTATTTTAAAAATGACACCATTAGAAGGTGATGATGTTATTAGACTTGGAATATGAGGGATATAAGGCTTGATGGATGAGTGAATCAGTGGTTCTTTGGGTTAGATGATCCACATGTTTTCATGTATGTTTATATTTTTCTTCGTTGAATATGACTCATGGAATTATGAATGGGGTTCTATATTTGAGTGGTATTATAATGTGCACCCATTTTTTCAAATTAGATCAATGTAATTATTTTTGTTGTGTGTGAGACCTATTTAAATTGAAATCAATGAGTATTTCAGAGTTAGGTGAGGTCCAATGGGATTTATGAATCACTTATTAGAATAGAGGATTAAGGTTTTCATGAAATCAGATATATCCCTCCATGTTGAATGAGACATTGGAATTGAATTAGAGTGTAGTGACAATATCAATCTTGGATATTAAACATGGTTATTTGTTATCCATATGGAGATCATGGATCGGGAGGATCAACAATAATGTGATATTAGGAACCATTGGGTTTTGTTATTGAGGGTCAATATAAGGGATTCTATAAATAAGGGTGACCCTCACTTCAAATGTTTTTTTGGATGCCATGGATGATGTTTCCTTGAGAGTGGAATGGGTAATTGATTGATAGTTTGTTTTTTACACCATGCCAGAGATATCATAGATATTTAAATCATTATATTTGGTTTTAGATGGGGTGTAGTCCATGGTGATTAGGAACATTGTTTAGCGGTGTGGATCGTATGACATTGTAATGGAAGGGAGTGTGATATCCATTTTTTAAGATGATACCCTCGTGTAAGAAAGTCAATAGAGGTATGAAGTAAATCATTAGACTATCGTAATGAAATTTGGATTTAAATGGATAAAAATATTTAAATAAAACTAGAAATCTTGGTATATTCATGGTACAATTTTTTCTATGATTTTTTTAGAGGAAAATCTTCATCATTGGTATCATGATAAATTGAGATGATATAGATGTTTTATATTGGATATTCATCAGTACTCTTATTGTGGGAATGAATAAAAATCCATTTTGTTTGGTTGGTTTTTTAATCATGGAATTTCACTGGAATTTGGGTATGGAATTTAGTGGGCATGTTTCTAAAATCACGGCATGCCTTCAATATTAAATGCATTTTTGGAGAGTGTTGTGTGAATTTCATCATTGGATAGAGCTAAGATATATTTTGATGGGTCATCCAAAGGAGGTCCAACTAGTGTTTTGGTATTTCATTGGATTTTTTATGTTGGAAAATACATCATATGTGTCACTTTTGATATGCATGTTTTGTTTCTTGGATCAGTTGAGGATTTTCAAGGAAAATCATGATTTGTTAAGATGGTTCTTGGATGATGGATGATTTTCCATTCATTTTAGAATTTGATAATGAAGACAGTTTCCAGTGTTGAACAGGGTACTTCATATGTGTTTGGATTTATTAGAATAAAAACTACACTAGACGCACTACTTAAAAATGATATGGGGGATTTTGCAAGTGATTCCAATGTCTTGTGGCATCGTGTCTTACGATCAGGTCATATGAGAAAAGTATTATTTCTGGGAACACAATATTACAGATGACCAATATTAAAATCAAATATGGTTGACTCGAGATGGAATGACTCCATGGACTGTACTATCAATGTTTTATTTAAAAGTATGAGTATTGTTTCTGGATTAGGTATGTTTTTATATTATACTGGGGTTACTCTTTAGGAATGAATTGGTAATTTAATAATGAAATAAAAATATTTTTCTTAGAGATGAAAAACTAAGTAGGCTGGGGATGATGATATAATTCTTCATGAGACTTCTATAGGTTGAGAAGTGTTATGTTGGAGATATTTTATTACCCCGTGTCTTTAAGGGTGTTTGAATTTTGAGAGTATTTTAAACTTTTGAGGCTAGTGGATAGCTAATATTGAGAAATTGGATTATAAAATGAATTTACAGAGTTTGAATATATCAAAATATATTTTTTAAGAGTAATAAGGTTCTATAATAGTCTCAAGGTCTTGGAAGACCACCTTTTGTAGGCAAGGTAGATTTTGAAGTGTAGACTGTGAAAAAACATTGTCCAGTCAATGTCTATAGGTAGAATCCTTGTTGGATATTTTTATTTCCTTTTAGTTGATGAATATATATTGATAATAAGGTGGACTATACTAAAACACTAGCACGCTACTGGTGGCTACTGACTTTACATTGAGAATTTTTCATCTAGTTGGTGATTTTTAAATGGAGAAACAAAAAATCTTTTTTCCATTGAATTTTTATTGGGGAATCCCTCCTCTTCCTCACTTGTTTCCTTACACAGCTTACATGTTGGATTCCCCACTCTCTCTATCGTACCTCCTTTCAGTAGGGTGGTTATTGTAGGTGATTTTGGTGGTGATAAGAGGTATGATCACCCTCATTTCCATTTCTCTTTTTTGTCCAATAATTCCGTATATTATTTTCATTTGTTTAGTTAAGTGATGAATTCATTTTTTCACTGGAACATGGTGAACTTTTTTGATTCATATATAATTTTCTAGAAGCATGCATTAGGGATGGCCCTTAATGATGTTCTCCTATTACTTCTCATTATTTTTCTAATGGTATATCATGTCATCAAATTGTTTTGGTTTTTTGTTGAAATTAAATAAAAATTAATATATAATTTCTTTTTCCACTTATGGAATTATACTTTAATGGTATTGGGGGTATGGCATGAAGTACCCACGGGTGGGTGTCTTTTGTTTTGAGGATCATTGGTCGATGGTGAGGTATTCAGTCTTCATTCTTGGTTGTTATTATTATATTAATTATTTATAATTTTTTAATTTAATATCAAATAAGTAGTAATCAACTATTCTGAGTCATGTGGAATTAAGTAGGTGCTTCGGTGATGTGTAAGGAATGAAAATCCATGTAAGGTTCTCGAAAAAAGATAATAGCCTTTCGAAAATAAAATTGATTGGCAATTTGATTGATTTTTGTGTTCTTCATACAATACTTGTGGTTTTATACAACCTGTTATATGTATGTGGTCGTGTTCTGATGACATTGATGAAATTGAAAATTTTAATTAGAATTTATAGAATAAAATAAATTATTTACTTTAAAATGGAATTTTAAATGGTAAATAAAGTGAAAATTCTGCATTGGACCTTGTGTACTAGTTTGTATCCTCATCCAACAATCGTCGTGGATTGGATATGGATATATGAAATGAGATATGAAAATACAAAATGAGTGGTTTGGTTCATTATATAAAAATGAATTAGGTTAGTGTCCCAAGTGTAGGATCCTTAAAGATACCTTTAGCTAGTTTTGGGTGCTTATAGGGATGTGTGTCCAATGGTATTTGCCCAATGAAAGAATTGAGGTTCCTTAGAGCCTTGTAAATAGTTGATAATAAATAGGGGAGAGTGGAACTTCCACATAGATACATGTTTCCTGGGCGCATGGACACTAAAGATAATAGGGATATGTTGGTGGTGCCCTACTGATTTTTTTACTCACACAATACTCGAGCAACCATTACAGTTGGTTTCCTAAGAAAACTGTCACTTTACATCACATACAATTTGATATGAGGTTTAAGTTTTGATTATCAAGTAGGATAAATGAGAATCATTAGATTGCGATAAGGATTATCTTATAGTTTTTATAGATCCTATAACCTTTTATTCATTTATTTATTTTGTCCGTGTCTTATGCCTAGTGGGAGAATAGTCCAATGTCCTTGTATATCCACATATCATTTTTTATATTCATATTAAAATATTTATTATCCTACACACTATAATGTGTATTATTATTACTTATTTAATGTTATTGTTCACTCTAAACAATGGGGTATAGTATCTTCATAGTACTACTATAGACCCCTTCGTTTATTTAGCCACTACTGGTATTTGAGGAGGTGCACTTAAGGCCACATGGAGTTCTAGTCTAGTTAATGTTCAGAGTTAGCTAGGCCAAGTAATTACACTAGACATTCCATGTTGAAGACATTATACCAACCTATTCAATTATGGTCTCATGCGTTTATAATAAGAATAATTATAAACATTTCCATTACTACCTCATTGATATTACTCATGATTCTTCTTCTGAAAAGGTGAGGAACTTTAGCATCCTTTTATATCACTAGAACTGCCACCCAAACTAGAAAACACTACCATAAATTTATCATCCATAAATACCTTATCACCCAAAATGAATGTTTGTAAATAGAATCAAGAATTTTTTGATCTAAACACTCTTCTAAAACTCATCTCAAACTATCAACAATTGAGATAACCATCCATGAGCTTCTGAAGAGAAAATTTAGCTGACCTGACAAACTGATAGGTATACTCTCTCAATCAGTGAATCCTGAGATCTAAAAATACGAACTCTCTATCCTTGGTTTATATTGAATATGATTTATTATATTATTTATTGAACAACTCCATAAACATAGCCTATGTGATACCTTCATGCATCATGGAATGGAAAGTGGAATCTAACCATTTACAACTCTATCCCTCCTTGATATACACGGTAAATCCAACTTTGGATTTATTGGGAATCTATGGAAATACATATATATTCTTCATCTATTCGATCTAGTAATCAAGTACTTAAAACCCTCGACCACTAAACAATATAGTTGTATTTTACATAGGGGACTCTTGAGAATGATCTAACACTGAAGCTCGACATTTAATTACTAAACAAAGTTATAAAGGGTCTTTATGAATTAATTAGTAATAATATTATCTAAAAGTGTGTTTTCCTATTGATTATTCTTTACATGTCCCAATATATGATTCATTAAAGACCTTATGGATTCAATTTATACAAATAATTAAACATAAGACTCAACAAATATATAATTTAACACTATATATAATGTTTGAAATATAAATTTTCTACCAATATCTCATAAATAAGAGATAATAATAATAATAATAATATGAATTACTGGAATGGGAAACATTTATTAAAATTTTTCCATTGCAAATGGTTTAGTCAAATGGGTTGGTGAATCTTGTGCCAATCATGTGAGTACAATAAGAATATATCTAGAATATGATGTGTGTTTTTTTATTTGGTTTTTCAGATTGTGTTCTTAAATAGCTATCCATTGGTTCTCTTCTCGTTTCAATCCAAAAATGTAGAAATTTCCAAAATACCTCATGAGATTTCCCCAAAACTAATAATTAATGAACCTCAGATTAAATCATTCTAAAATACAAGAGAAAAAAATATTAAATTCAATACATCGTTCTTTATCACTTATGATTACTCAAGTATTGGAATAAATAATTGTTTCATGGACACTTTTATTCAATCACCTCTCGAGTTCCAATAGTCCTAGATTGAAACTACCAAAATTATAAAAAATATGAAGAGGGGTTTGATAACATTTTTAAATTAATATATTAATTCAACTAGTTGAATCGCCTGTAAAAATATTCCACAACTCCATAATAGTGAATTCTATCCCCATGAGTTGTATATGGGTGTTAAGATTATAAATTATTACTAATTTTAATGATTTCACACTCAAATCCACATAAACCACAACATATAATCCAACAAGAAATTTTTTTTGTAGTATTCATACCATGAATATCCATGAACCTAAATTAAAAGTTTCAATTATAAGAAACAAACCATATGAATAATAAATAAAAAAATAAAAATACAACACCAATTTATATACGATTTGTAATGTGCGTTGAAAATTCATATAAATAAATACACTGTAAAAATGAGGAAGGTATGAATGATATATCAACAACATTAGATCATTTTGAAGGAATCCCCAGCTCAATACACAATATCCAGCTCCGTTAGACTTGTGGCCACCCCCAACCATCATGACATGTAGGATGAGTGACATAAAAAAGGACTGCCATGATATTTTTCTCCTTTCACTATACCTAACATAGACAAATAAGTAGTTATTATACACCAATATTGTATATAAAATTCAAGTAATAAGCCCATTATAATACCAACCAAAATACATATAATATATTTCAAAATGAAAAAAATATCACTAGTTTTATAAAATGATTTATACAATACTAATTTAGGAAAATATATTTAGTTTCACAAAATAAGAATTTGGATAGACCTAATTTCATATCCATTTGGTTTTATATTGATAACCCAACTCCAAAATTAATAATTAGCTTCCAAATAATGAATCATAACAAATAGAAATACATTATAATCATCACTTCTCAACATGAGTAATTAAAATTCTCAAAAATGCATCACATGACCTCAAACCATGGTCTTAGGTAAATAATGGAATATTGGTAACTAGTAACTCTCTTAAGTAGAATTTGAGTTAATTAATAGATTATGGAAACAACCATGACATACCTTGTTTGTATTTATGGGTTTCAACCCCTTGTCAAATCACAAACTGATCTACTCCCAAATCAATGATTAATCTAATGTAGTGTTGCATTCACACAGCTTAACAAATAAACATACCCATGGTTCCCATTTCTAACTTATCAACATCCAATTCTCATAATATAACCATGTCATAGATAATCCACTCAATAAAAAAACGTTTTAGTAATGAAATATGTCAATAATATATACAATGATAATTTTAGATCATCAAATAGATCATAATAAAATACATAAAAATAATTCATAAAATAAATTAAATATAATCCCCTTTCAAAAAATTAATTTGATGATCCATTTAGAGTCAAAATATTATATATAAAATTTTATCAAACACCATATAATAAAAAATACATTGTTCAAAATAAATATCAAGTAAAACCATCACTATTTTAAACGAATATCCAAAAAATATATGTAATGATCCTAAATCAATTCTAAAAAATTTAATTTATGCTTAAATTATTATATATGAAAGATAAAAGTCCATTCACCATGGTTATCTCATGGGATAGATCATTATGTGTAGATACCATACTCACACTCATTGTAAACTCATTACCTTCTTCAGATACCAAATTATTCAAGATAAGAGATCCCCACACACCCTAAAAACAAAGGGATTAAAAGTTAAAACCTTCCGTATCCATAATCTGGGTTACACATCCATATATGGAAATATTAATAAAATGAAATTAGAGATCTATGATATAAAAATAATAATGAAGATAAAATCCAGGATAAATAATGAGTTTCATAGAATTTTATCCAATATAACATAAAAGATATCACTTAGGGTTAATAAAGGACTATAAACTAAAAAAATGGTTGTGTAGGTCAATTGAATAGGACTTAGGGGATCCAAATATGAGTTAAATAAAAGGAAAAAAGGATATTTTAAATTCTAAAATTATGGGAACACAATACAGTTCAACCTCATAGTTTGGGAAACTGTGTTCCGATTGTGCAATTTGTGTAAAATGAACCCCATATTTAAAGTTTTTTACATGATTTGATCACAAGGATTGAGAAACAATGCACCAATTACATATACTTAACTATAAATCCCTCCTTAATTTTCATGTGTCTTAGGTTTATGAATAACAAAGACCATGTGCAAACTATGTGCCTATTCTAGTTTCTCTAATATTCAGGATATTTAACCTCAAAATCCAAAGGATCCTAAATATAAAATAAATAAATAAAGTTATTATTCAAATATATATGAGTGACTATGCAGTGTGGCAATTCTATACACTATAGATCTTTCAACACAAAAAAAATTATTTTAACTCCTTAATAGAGATAAGATGTGTCCATTCATATACCATCAAAACCTAACACTTCCATGTAACGTATTTATCACCAAAACCAACCATAAAACATGGATTAACAAAATATATTTACCACCAAACACTATATCATTATGATTCATAACTCATATAGTCAATTTAACCATGTTGGATTGGGTTTCAAATCCGAAATCCTTCAACACAATCATGTCATATGTGTTTGGATGATACTTCATTAAATAGGATATATGAAACATGTATCAAACCTATTGTGAGGTATTTCGCCTTGTTGTATGCTGTTATATGTGTTAAAATCCCTTGGGATGAGTAGGGAATATGTTGGGAGAGTTTGGAATGGTTTTGAAAAAGTTAGGAGTCATTTCTAAGGGTGTGTGGTTTGAGTGCGGTTAGGGAAAACCATGTGGGTTCTCAAAGTAACCGTGTTGGGGTATATAGTGGTATTCACTTGGTCTATGCATAGTTTTCCAAAATATGTTAAAAGCCTTCTCATTATGTAGTGGTGTGTGCATGGTTAGCACACAATTCCCAAACCGTGTTGGCTAACCATGCAGCCACTTAAAGAAGGGATTTTTAAATCTCGGTTCACTCAAGCCTGAAATATTTCACTCCAAACATCCTCCCACTCATCCATCACTTATGAATCTTCAGTTCTCATTGGTTTATGGGTATCTCCTACACATTATAGAAGCAATTCAAAGGGGTTTGAAGGGGGTTGGAAGATGGTTTATCATAGGTAAGTCTCTTCTCTTTGTTTCTCATTGTTTTATTCTTCATCTACTCTTCCCTATATCTCAATTTTCTATATCTACATCCATTTCATGTATATATAGGGTTTTTTTGATTTTTTTATATTGATATTAAGGCTATTGTATGATAGGGAAGGAAATTTAGAGCGGTTTCCGTGGTACGTTTTTTGGATTTGTGGTGTGGTTGCTTGTGGGTCGATTTCCCCAGTGCCCGAAGGGTATGTGGATTCTATCTCAAATCCACTTTGTTATAACTAGTTTACTTGGTTGCAATTATGTTTTTTTATTGAAATTAATTTTTAATATGATGTGTGTATTCTTTGTGGAAACCAATTGGGTGATGATTTGGGAATTTTTGGGAGAAATGGGATATTCGAAAAAAAGGGTTTTGTTGTGTAATTTTAAAATGTAGATTTTAAAATTAGTTTCATGGTATGGATTATGAAAATGGATTTTGAAAAATGGATTTCATTAAAATGTGCTTTTATTGGAATGTTATGTGGAATTAAAAATGATAGAATGTGTCTTCAATAAATTGGTGATTTATTGAAGTAAATTGGAAAGTGTTGGAAATGGTTGTGTGCTTGTTGTGGGGCCTTGGGGATTTATTCCTGTTGGTTGATTAAGTGTGATCGATTGTGTTGATTATGTGGATGCATGTGATACTTTTCACTATAAAAGGTGATGGATTGTTTACGGAAGATCCACCATTATGGGTAGTGTTTGGGAAGTACCGCTAGTTGGAATTGTAGTGAACTGGTTGGACGGAAGTTCCACCGTTTTGGCTTCCTGGTTATGGGTTGATTTGCAAGATGGATTTTTTTTGGGATAATTTGTGCGGTTTATATGGTTTATAGAATAGTTGTATATTTCCCTTATTTGAAAAGGCTTGTTAAAGGAGTGTTTGTATTGTTGTATGTTATTTCACTATTTAATGTTTTATATAAACTATTTTATATAAATGTGTTAATGGTTTATTCCTAGTGGAATTTGTATGGAATTCATTTGGGGAAAATATACTGATTATTTTTAATCACCCCAAGCTTTGGAATTTCGGTACTTTTGTAGATTTTGTTTTCTGAGACACAAGTAAAGGTAGAGTATCTCATTTTACAAGCGGTTCAACATGAGGCTTTGGAGAGGTTGTGGTGCTTGGAGCATAGAGATTGGTGTCGAGCTATGGATGGTGTCCTAGTTCATTGGGGTCTTATTGTGTAGTATTTGTCATGGTAATCTAATTTTTTGTTTGGTTGTATTGGAATTTGGGAATTGTTATGGAATAGTTTGGGTGTCTTTTGGTAATGTATGTGTTCGGTAGTTTGGTGGACATGAATTGGGTAGTTTTTGGATAATGGATTGTTTCGTTGGTTGATTTTATCTCAAGGGAAAGGCATTCCCCAATTTATTTTCAAATCCTTCGTCGTTTATATCCATCCTTTAGAACCTTGGGGATGTCTCTTCAGGCCAATTAGCATTCTAAAATCCTCTCAAGCCAATGGAATGGTGTGGGATGTTACAAGTGGTATCATGTTGTTCAGTATTTCGCTTTCAAGTGAGAGTAGTTGTTCGGTCCTTTGGCGTTGATCGTTGGTCTGGGTGTTGACAGTCATTCATGGCCTATTACATTAGATGTAATGGTAGCAAGGCATGGGATTGTTGGATCTTTTAATTTATATCATAAAAGGATGTAGCTAACCCTTTTATTTTGAACTCCAAGTTACTAGGGAGTTGGGTATATAAGTGTTTAGAGACACTTATATAAAATTGAAATATCATTGTTGTGGGTGTAGGCAAGGAGATGAGCATGGAATGCATGATAGAAATGACTTCCCACTAGGATGCATATTTCATTAGGGTATAATGATTTATGGAATAATATGAATGTGTAAATTTTGAAAAATATGAATTGGTTTTCAAAATTGAAGGATTTGAAACAGGGATACTTGTGGTATTTCAAAAATGGGTAGATTCTTAAAACATGGTATATTTTTCAAAATAGTGCAATATGTGAAATGTGGACATGTGGAAAGACTAGTTGTGATAGTTGTAATGCATTGAATTTGGAAAGTATATACCCTTTCTTGTTAAGGGAGTGTGACTTATGATTGTTTTTGCATTGATAGGAATGGGACCAGGTAGGTGTCATATAGTCAAACCAAAGGAAGCTGCTAAAAATGTGGTTGAACCTAAGCCTCAGGTGAACCAGAAGCTTGTGCAGAGTATAGTGAAAGCTTTACAATATAAAGAAAGTTTTAATAAAGTGGATGAACCAATGTATGTGGATGATGAGGTTTAGTTTCAAAGGCAGAATCCACCCATGATTAGGGGTGATTCGGAGCCGGAAATGGATGAAGCATGTATGAATAGAATGAATTGGATATTTGACTTCATGGGAACATTGGTAGAGATTAAATTGAAGTTAGCCACATAATTTTTGAAAGATCTTGCATTTCAGTGGTGGGATACGGAATTCCAAACTCAAACGGGACATGGTTTAACATGGGAGGGTATTGAGGAATTTTTTAATAAACAATTCTACCCTCGTACTTTTATAATTTAGCGTACAATGTATTTCTTCAGTTTAATTCTACGGAACATGGTGGTAATAGAATATGAAGGTATGTTTATGAATTAGTGGGGTTTTCACCTGAGGTAGTAGGTAGTACATCATTGAAGGCATGGATGTTTGATGTTTTGATGAGGCAGGAAATTTGTTCCACGATAGCAGTGCTATGCATAAATTGTAACATATAAATATTGAATATATCGACAGTGGCTGATAGAGTTCTTTTGGGGGATATAGGTGGGGGAATTATGTTGTTACACATGGGGAATAGTGTGAACTCCAATGTTGGTTTCAAGTGGAAGAGTGACTATTATTTTTAATTCTTTGTTAATGCATTCATTGTTTGTAACGAGTGCTTTCCATTCTTTTATTTCTTATCGTGATATTAGTTTAATGGGTATGACTATGGAAATTATTCCATCTGTCATGAAACTAAAAACTCATTTGGGTCAAAGAGAGTGTTCATAATTCCTATTTAGAGCATGTTGTTTAGTTCTGGATGATATTGAATTGATGTGGGATTTCTTAGTGCTTGAGATGGATGAATATGATATAATCCTGATAATGGATTGGTCAGTGATGTTTAAGGCCCACATTGATTTCTTTGTGAGAACGATTAGTTTTATGATGGAGTATGGTGTTGAACATCTATTTATATGGGAGAAGAATAAAAAGATGGGTGCAACATATTGTTGGAACCTGTTTTTGGCACGATCTCATATTAGATAGATCCCATATCGTTGGCATCAGTGGAAGTGTTGCACATATAATTTTTCCAAAGGGTTTTTATCAGTTTATGGATTCCCTTACAAAATAATTCCCAAGGTTTCCACCTGTGAGAGAGGTGAAATTTATGATTGATATCCTTCTAGGTACCAGTTATATCTCACTTCTGTCTTAACTTATGGAACTAGTATAATTACAGGAATTATTGGTGCATTTGGAAGAGTTATAGAACAAAGGGTTCATATGGCCTAGCACATCTTCATGGGAAGCACCGGTTTTGTTTGTTAAAAAGACAGATGGAACTATGCGGGTTTGTGTGGATTATCGTAGACTTAATCAGGTTACTATAAAGAACCTATATCCACTTCCATACATTGATGATTTGTTTGAATAGTTAAGGGGACCTCTCTGGTTCTCTAATATTGACTTGCAGTTAGGATATAATAAATTGATGGTGAGGAAGGAGGATATTCCAAAAACTGATTTTAGATGCAGATATTCCCATTATGAGTATGTGGCTATACCCTTTGGTCTAACTAATACACCAGTGGTGTTTATGGAATTGATGAGTCTGATATTTAAGAGATATCTGGAAACTTTTTTTGTGGTATTTCTGGATGATATACTTGTGTATTTGAGGACAAAGGTAGATCATCAGTAGCACTTGGAGATAGTGTTCGAGATCTTGGGGGATCATAAATTGTATTCCATGTTGTCAAGGTGTGTCTTTTGGATATAAGAGGTTCATTTCCATGCTCGTGTTATTTTTTCAAAAGGTGTCTCAGTTGATCTAGAAAATATAGTGGTTGTTATCTCTTAGAAATCACCAAATAATGTTTTCAAGATTTGGATCTTCCATGGTATAGATGGCTATTATCGACGATTTGTTTGTAATTTCTCGTGATTTCCTTTGCCAATGATAAATTTGATAAGGAATAATATCCCATTTCAATGGGATGGGTAGTGTCATAAATTCTTTGAAGAGCTAAAGGGTCACCTTACATCAGCACCAATCTTGGTTTTTTCAGAACCAGGGAAATGGTACGTGTTTTATTGTGATCCATCAAGATCGGGGTTGGGTTGTGATATCATTCAAAAATATTATGTGGTTGAATATGGCTCATATTAGTTGATGTTTCATTAGAAGAACTACCCAACACATGATTTGGAGTTGGAAGCAGTGGTTCAAAATTTGAAAATGTGGTGTCATTATCTCTTCGGTGAGAAATTCACAACGTTTACTAATCACAAGAGCTGAAATCATATTTTCTCGTAAAGAGATTTTAATTTGAGGAAAATGAGAGGGATGAAATATCTCCATGTACTTTATTTTGACATGATGTACACACTGGGTAAGGGAAATTTTGTGAAGGATTATTTATGTAGAAAATCATATGCCCATGTGGTGAAACAAGCATCAAATCAGTGGAAGTTGATATCAGACACAACCAACATGTGGTTGGAATATGCAGACCAGGGGGACAGAGTGGTGTTATTTCTAGTTTCATTGGTTACTGACTTGTCTAGTTTGGTCAAAAAGGCACAGGCATCTGATTCCCAATGAGTGGCGATGAGGTCGAAACTCAGTGGTGGGGAGACCATTAAGGGCTGGGAACTTAATGGGTATTCAATTTGGTGTTTTTTGGAATTGGATGGTGGTACTGGTGGATTGTCAATAAAAGTTTATCCGAACATAGCATCACTCTAGGCAGGATTTCCATCTTAGGATTTAGAATATGTATAAGGATTTGAAAGCGCCTTTTTGGTGGGCTGTTATGAAAATGAATGTGGATGAGTTTGTCTTGAGATGCTTGAATTTTCAACAAATCAAGGTAGAGAATCATTGGACAGAAGGCTTGTTGAACTCTATGCCTTTTCCTGGGTGGAAATGGGAATAAATAGTGATGGGTTTTGTGGTAGATCTCCCAAGAATGGGTAGGAAGAACGAAGCCATATGTGTGATTGTGTATCGACTCTCAAATTCATCCAATCTCATTTGGATTCGTGAATCTCATATGACGGAGCATCTATCCAAAATCTATATACGGGGAGAGGTAGAGGCATGGTGTTCCATTTTCAATTGTATCGGATAGATATCTATGGTTCAAATCTCGTTTTTGGAAAACCTTACAATACGCCTTAGGGACACAATTGATGATAATCACGACATATAATCCTCAGACAGATGGCCAATCTGAGTAGATGATAAAAACATTGGAGGATATTATAAGGTGCTATGTGATGGATTTCAGTGGTTCATGGGAGGAGAACTTGCAAATGGAAGAGTTCTCCTATAATAATAGTTATCAGGCTTCGATACATATGGCTCTGTTTGAGGCATTTTATGGGAATCTGCGTCATTCTCCACTATGTTTGGTGGAAATGGGAGAGACATAACTGATTGGACCGAGCCTTTTCCAAGAGACTATGGAGAAGATAAAGTTGATAATAAAGATGATGGGGATGGATCAAAGTCATTGGAAATTTTATATGGACCATCGTCGATGATCGTTGTCGTTTGAGGAGGGTGATCAATCATTTTTGAAGATCTCTCCTGCGTTGGGACATCGTCGGTTTGGAAAGAATGGTAATTTATCTCCAAGGTATATATGGAATTTTGAGATACATGAGACAATTGGAGAGGTGGATTATTGGTTGTATTTTCTAACACAATTTAGTTGGGTACACAATTTGTTTCATGTGACGCAATTGAAAAATTATCAGTCAGATCATGACCATGTGATTTGTTGGGATCATGTTGAGCTAAAAACAAATGCTTCTTCGGTGAACATGCTAGTGCAGATTGTGGATAGTCAAGAGAATTCCATGCATTGTAAAAGATTTAGTTTAGTTAATGCATTGTGGCAACATGGTCTTATTTATGAAGAGACATGGGTGTAGGATAAAGAGATTCTCGAGCAATGGCCTAAACTCTTTTGTCAAAGAAATGGTTATATACATTTGAAGTACAAAAATTCCAATGGTGTGGAGAATACATCACCCATGTTTTGAAGTATGTAGCCTTGGTTTATTCCTACTTATGTGTTTAATGTGATTGGGATGTGTTGAGAAGATGTTTAGAGAGTTTGGAATGGTTTTGAATAATTGTGGAGGCTTTTCTAAGGTCGCACGGTTTGAGCATAGTTAGGGAAAACCATGCAGGTTCTCTAGGAAACCGTGTAGGGGGAGACAACGGTCTTCACATAGTATGTTCATGGTTTTCCAAAACATGTGAGAAAACCATGCAAGACCCCTTCTCTTGAGGCAGTTGCATGCACACGGTTATTGTACGATTTTCCAAACAATGAGGGCTTACCGTATAACCACATAAATAAGTGATTTTTAATCCAGGAACACTCAGTCTTGACCTATTTCTCTCAAAACTACATCCCACTCGAGCCTTAATAGGTATTTTCAGTTAACAAGGGTTTGAGGGGATCTCCCACTCATTTTGGATGTGATCTTAAGGGGTTTCAAGGTGGTTTCAAGGTGGTTTCTCCCAGGTAATTCTCTTCTCTTGGTTTCTCTTTGGTCTTATCTAGATCTACACTTCACTCTCTCTCTCTCAGTTTTCTGGATAAATGTTCATTGAATATATATCTATGGTTTTTGTTACGTTGTATATTGATATTAATACTTGTGTATTATAGTAAAGGAGATCTAGAGCGGTTTTTCTGGTTTATTTCCCAGATTTGTGGTGTCATTGCTTGTGGGTCGATTTTTCCGGAACCTGAATGGTTAGTGGCTTCTCTCTCAAATCCCATTGGTTATAACTAGTTTCCTTGGATACAATTAATTTCTTTTCTTAAAATTAATTGTGAAAATAAACTGAAAAATATTGGTGGAAACCCGTTGGCTGATGATTTGGGTATTTTTTGGAGAAATGTGATATTGGGGAAAGAGGGGTTTTGTTGTGTGATATTAAAATTTAGATTTTAAAATTGGTTTCTTGGTTTGTATTATGAAAATTTGTTGTCAATAAAATTTGGTTGTATTTGAATGGGATGTTTCATGGAAAATGGTAGGTGGTGTCTTTAATAAATGGGTGATTTATTGAAGTGAGTTGGCATGGGTTAGAAATTGTTATATATTTATTGTGTGGCCGTGGTGCTTCGTGATTGTTGGTTGACTAAGAATAATAGATTTTTTTGACTGTGTGGAAGTGGGTGGTAAGTATCACTATAAAAGTTGATGGAATTTATATGGAAGATCCACCATTATGGGCGGTGTTTGGGAAGAACCACTATTTGGAAATGTATTGAACAGGTTGGATGGAAGTTCCACCATCTTGGTTTCTTTGTTGTTTGTTACTTTTCAGGATGGAATTTTTAGGGCTAATGTGTGATGGTTCTATAGATTATAGTGTAGTTATAGATTTACATTGTATGAAAAGGCTTGGTAAAGGATTTTTTGGATTCATGTATGTTGTTTCACTATTTAATGTTTTATATAAACTATTTTATATAAATGTGCTAACGATTATTTCCTAGTGGTATGTGTAGGGAAGTCATTTTGGGAAAACCTACTGAGTATTGGTAATCAACCTCTACTTTGGAGCTTTTTTTCTTTTTATGATGTGGTTTTATGGGAAATAGGTAAGGGTAAAGCATCTCATTTTACTAGCGGTTCGACATGAGGCTTTGGTGACATCAGGGTGCTTGGAGCATTGAGATTGGAGATTGGAGTAGATCTATTGATGGTGTTCTCATTCATTTGGGTCTTGTTGTGTAGTCTTCCTCTTTATACTCTGATTTTTGTTTGGTTGTATTGGAAATTGGGAATTATTATGGAATATTTTGGTTGTCTTTTGGTAATGTATAGGTTGGGTTGTTTGGTTGACAGGAATTAGGTGGCTTGTTGATAATGGATTGTTTGGTTTGTTGTTTTTATCTCAAGGGAAAATCTTTCCCCAAATTACTCTTGAAGCACATAGAATTTATTTCCAGCCTTTGGAGCCTTGGGGATTTTACTTAAGGACAAGTATCATTCCTCTACCTTCTCAAGCCAATGGGATGGGGTGGTATGTTACAAAACACATCATGAATATATCACATATAGAACACCTAGGATAGCATGAATTCCACTCTATTAATATTTTTTCCAACAAAAAAATTTCATTTAATAAATATAAATTAAATTACCCCTATTTCCAAATTTATGATGTCCTATCCAAGTATAAACTATGATAAACATGATCACCAATGGAAAATTACATTGGGAATTTAAGATGACTGTAATATGATTAATAAAGATAGTTTTCCGAGAAAAATATTTTCAAATTCCACTAAATCTTATTAATCATTAATTGAAAGAGGCTTGGTCCCAATAAATAAATCTCACCAAATTAAAACAAATAAAGAGGTTGCGGAAAAGGTGTCTCATAATGAGACATAAAGGGAGGTGCCTTAAATGAGGATTGATTAAAATTATTATCATTTGAAAACTCCATTAATGATTGACGTCTCCCCAATGAGATAGTAAATTAAAGAAAAAACCATGGAGAATATCCTTTAGAAACTAAATATCATACTTGGTATGTCCATCTATATATATATAATAAGTTATGCTCAGCATAATGTATGTACTTAATGTATCATTAAGGCCCTTCTAGAAATGGTTTGTAACGAGTGGTTATCGATCAGAAATAATAGTTTATGGAATACTATGAATAATTAAAATTTATGGATATAAAGGTATACAATATTTTCCACTTTCATCAACTCCCTACTATGAAATTTCAATATAATTTCATAAAATTTTCAATAATCACCAATATAATATTCTTGCTAATTAGAGGTTGAGGCGAGTGAGTAACAATGTCTACAAAAATATCATCAAGCTTATATACCAAAATGGGAATATATATCAATAATACTATCTTCTTATTATAGTAAGCTTTAATCTCTATACTGGAAAATAAATAAGACACAAATTCAAAAATACCCTACAAAATCTCAAGTCATGAATATTGGATTTTAGATCATAAAACTTCACGAAGTGTATGGGGTTCATTAATCAACTAAAATCCGTCCCACCTTATATCAACCCCTTTCCCAAGTTAAAAGGAACTACTATCATTTTCATGAAACTAATGGAACCATTGTGGGACCCAGACCAATCAACCATTGTCGCCTAACCATTTAGAACCCTATTGATACTTTGAGACACAGGGTCCCAAACTACTCATGTTGAATCTTATCTTATAAGGAGGGTTTCAACATCAAAATTTCCAAGATTACTTTAGCATCCTAATATTTCACATCTATGTGAAAATCAGTAAAATACTCATCAAATGTTCTTCATACGTTTATTATTTGAGTTCCTATGTTGGAAGCATCCTAATTAATAAGAAAGTCATCACATTCCCTTTATAAAGGGTACATATGAAACCAAAATCAATCGTAATGAGATAATCTTACTAGAAATTCTATAAATGATTAAAATACCTCTTGGATAAGATGTACTTATATCCTTTATGACTAGAATATATTTTAATCTTCACCATGAAGAGATAATTATACCATGTATTCAGTGCAACCATGAATTATTTACCATTATGACCCTAATAAACTAGTATTAGTGGTTATTTTAATATATTGGCCAAATATAAAATAGATCACATCCTGAATGATCAAAAAGATTAGAAGTCATCAGAGACTATATACATACATGATTCTTGCATTACATTTGAAAACATAAAATGAATCATTAAATTCTAGTGAGAACATTATCATTTCATCTAGTATATCTCGGGTAATCATTCGTAGATCACATCATGGTAAACTAGGACTAAGATAACATAATAAAGTCTAAGATCGTATGATCTATAAAGGAAACCATAAAATAGAAGCTACCGTGGAATAAATAAATCATGAATAATATCATTGAGAAAAACTATAATCAAATATACCATATAATGAACATTATAAAAGGTGGATATATCAATGGATGATATAACAACATAAATAATCACATGGATAAGAAATAATTATTTCATACTGATGAAATAAATTATAAAAAACATTATAATAATACAATTAAGGTGTTATTACAATGTATAATAATCATATCGTCAATGATATAGTCCAAGACAATATAAATAATTGGTAGGCGTAAGAAAAATACCCAATCTCATTTGTCTCATGATATCTACCAATTATTTGAGGGGATATGTAATTTATGTCCCCACTTAAACAATGTATGTCAATTGTATTCATTATATGAGAAAACAATACAACATAATCAATATTTGTTAATAATAATTAACTATATGTACTTTAAAAATATTCATATGAAATGTCAATAGTTTAATAAGTCAAATTGGTCATCATACATTTATAGAAATATTGTGGATAGTATAATTAGAGAATAAACTCCGTACAATATAAGATTAATCAAAGGATACTGAAATATTTGAAAATAAATTTAAAATAACACTGGAAAATTTCCTGAGTAAAATGCCCTTTTTCATTTTGAAATCACTTGTTAAAATCAAAAAATTACCAAAATGATATGAAAAACATTTTCATTAAAAATCAAAATGTAAATTTTTAGATTAAGTATAAATGAAAATATTATTCATGGAATTAGAAAATTTCATTCATTTGGTATATGATAAAACAAGTATTATGTTCCCACCTTTCTTAAAATGAACCACATTCGGAAAAAATATTTCTTTTAAACAATTTTATAGAAATTAAAACATTTCTGAATATGTCTTCAGTAACTCAATGGAGTATAATAAAAATATTCATGATTTGTTTTTGAATAAAATTTGTACCTGGAGAAAAAATATTCCTAACCGAAGGGAAAAACAATGACAATAATCCTCATAATAATTCATTCACCATATTGTGTAATTAAAAATATGTAAACGAAAGGAAAAAATGTTATAAACCATTAGTAATTTTTTGAATTTTTATTCATAATCCCCCTAAATAAAATAACGTAATGTGAAAAATTAAATACCATGAATATAAAGATATTTAAGATGTATAATATCAAATGGAAATTATATACTCGATAAATATGAACTAAGTGGTTAATATGGAATATTTCTAAAATAAATAAATATTATATAATAAACCCATAAAATTATTGAAACAATGAAATGAAAATTTATCCAAAAGGTTCTTATGATTATCAAAGGTAAATCCACAGAAAACAAGTTTAAATAAAACATAAAATAATCTTGAGGGTATTAAACATATAATAATACCATAAAATAGAAAATGAATAAATATTATAAACCAATTAAAATTAATTTTAATTAGGAAACCCCTTGGGACATGTCTAACTTTCCAAGTACGTACTTTATCTCATCTTCTTTGAGAGACCACCTTTGTCTTACACATAAATCCTTATCTGGATTATATCACGAGAAGAAAGTAATCTAATATAGGTGTAGAGGGATAATATTCAGGTATTAGGGAAGGTATTGTCAATGTTATGGTTCTAAAACATGTTAAAAAATGAGAGGAAGATGATCCTTTTTTAAGGGTGGTAAATGAAACACCTGGAATTAAATAAATGATTTAAATATAATATAAACCATAATCATGTAAAGTTGTACAAAATTAACATTATTTAAAATGTTTTAGAGGATACGGTAAAAATCCATTTAGAAAATAATATCTAAACACGTTTAGGTTACATTTTAAAACATATCATTAGGTTTCACCCCCTTGTTAACCCTTTTAACCTTAACCATGTCAACAATTTTTTAACCCGTAAAGTTCATATTTTTAATTATAAGTTAAAAGGTGTATCAAAAATCATCCATGGATGAATATTTTGACCTTTTTCAATAAAAATGGTCCTCTTTAAAAAACATTATTTATTTTCAAATCACAAAATTAAACATTCATTGTAATAAAATATCAATTTATTTATTTTTATGACTATTCATTTAATTTCAATTAAAAAATCTCATACAAAATTGGATTAGAATATAAAAAAATTAAGATTAAATGTATTTTATTATTACTCATGAAATTTTTGGAATACCACAATTCATTAAAAACTTATATTTTTTTAATTATTAACTTTAGATTTTTTACTACACATTTATGCACTGTTTCAACGATGCATAAGTGTTTAAGGAAATTGTTTCATCACTAAAAAAATTAATATAAAATAAATAATTTATTCATTATAAAAATAAAATTTTATAACTAATCATAAATTCTTTTTGTCTAATTTAAAATATATTAGAGATATTAAAATGAAGTGAGTTATTCTTAACTTAAAATAATAATAAAATCATTATCAATGGAAAATGGATCAACATTCTATAGATTCAAATTTACGATAGATATGGTCAAATTAATGTCGTAAAATAAAATAAAGGAATGTTTTTGACATATTTTAAACACTATATGATATTATATTTGACTTTAATTTCTTGATATATCAATTAATGTGGTGAAAAATATTAACCATTATTACTATTTATAATGACAAAATATTTAGAGAAGATATTTATAAAATTTTAACTTTGCGATTAAAAATATTAAATTCATTTTTCAAGATTAAATTTCAAGAAGTGAAATAATTCATTAATAATATAAATGCATTAAACACATTGAAATGATTTTTTTAACAAAAATGTTATTTTAGGCATAAAAATAAACTTATAACAAAATATTATACATTTTGGATTCATATGGAATTATTTATGTTAAATATAATAAAATGGATATTATATTACTTTAAAATAAAATTCAACATATAATGGTACTTTTCAATTACAATATATAAATAAAAAAATGAAAATATTACCAAAATTGGAATTTTTCACTATTCTATGAAAAAGAAAGCTTTTTAAAAAACATTCCAAAAAATTCCCCCAAAATAAATATTTATATAATTATTTAAAAAAAATATTAATTCCCCCAAATAAAATTTCTAATTTTCTTTATAAATTCAATATAATATTAAATGTACAAAATGAAATAAAAACAATTTTTCAAAAAACACATTTTGGAAGAATAAAATAAAATTACTAAAAAATGAGTTAATATTTATTATGATTTTAAAAATAATTTTGAATTATATAAGATATTTATAAATATTTTTTACATTGTGGTTCTTCTTAATCAATCCTACAATTTAATGTCATCTTTTTAATGATGACAATTTAAAAATAATATTTTTAAAGTATACTCTTGTTCGCTTAAATCATGGTATTGAGTGTTAAGTAAACTATCAAGAATAATTTATTTTAAACTATAGTTTGGGGTTGTTACATTTTCTACCCATAAATAAATTTCTATCTAAAAATATTTATCTATGTAAACAATGTTTCAATATTATAAAATAACATTTTTGAAAACCTACACCATATAAATAGTTAATAAAACTTCATTTCAAATTGAGAAGTTGGAAACATACTGATTACCTTAAATAACATATAATCATGTTCCCAGATATATAGAAATTTATAATTAAGTGAAAATATGTACATGATGGAGAAAAATAGTTCTCTAAAAATAATAAAAAGTGATAGAGAACATGATCCTGAGAAATTTGATGACCACAAAACCAAAAATCCACAAGAGATAAATAAGAGAATCAATTTACCAGAAATGAATGTTAAAAGTTAAATTATTTATTAGAAATTTTATTCCTAGAGGTATGGTATTATTTATATATTAATATAGAGAACATGAGAAAATATAGATACTTTATTTCATTTAATATCATAAGATTAATTTTATCCTTTGGTTGTTCTTCGGTTAATTTCTACTTTTATCTTATCTATTTCTTAGAGTAGTGAATATTCAAGATGAATTTTTCATGCATAAATAATTAAATTTTACTTCTAAAAATTTATAATAATCATTAATGTATAAAAATTTATCACACCTTTATCTAAAAAACCAAAATTCTTGCCATAAGATGAGATAATATCCAATAATAATAATCATTTATATGACTAAATACCCAATTAGTCACTAAAGACTCAATTATAACAACCAAGTTTCCACATAAATCATTCTATAAATAAATAACCTTACAACTCTTTAGAAATATTTATGATCATTTTCTAAACCCAAAAATAAGTAAAAATATTTGATCATATATTCTATTAATATTAACCTAAAATTTATATCCTAGAAACACTATTTACTCATGAAGTCAAATACTAAGAATAAAAATTCCCTAATCATATAATCTAAAAAATGTGATAATATTTTCCTTAAAAAATCTAACTAACTATAATTTCATAATGAAATCATATATGCATCCATAAATTACCAAAATATTTATTCCGATATTTATGTTTAACTTAACCATATAATGTTACCAATATAGTATATTTCTTCAAAAATAACATTAATAACTTAGTCACCAAATCAAATTTTAATCCAATCGTTATCTATATGATAAAACATAAATGACCAAAATGTAACAACCTGTCTATCTAAATTAACCATATTAAATTTTAAGATCATATTTGACCTGAATTTTATCAATAACTTTCAATATATTTAAAAAATAGAAAAAATATTCTTCCTCAAATTAACATCTCACTAAAACAATTTCTAATTCAAATAATTTTTATTCCCAGAAATGAATCCCAAAATATCATTAATAATCTTAAACTACCATCAACTAATACCTTAAATAGGGAATGTATGTCATTAATCTTGTGGTCGCCATTAGACTTATCAACTAAGGACACATTAGGTTTTTCCCTTATCACTATAGAATATAAATTATTTTTGTAGGTTCTATAGACTCTTTCACCATAGTGGTTTATAAAGAAAATGTGTATTAAGACAATCATACACCCTATAGTATCAAGCAAGTTGTACAGTATTAGGCCCACTCATCATGCACTGGTGAAGATCGAGTTAATAACCAAAACATCCCTTTCAAAGTTGTTACTCGTAGGGGTATATATTACACAATTATGTCCAATTGATATTATCCTGAAAAAGATATATTTTATAATAAAACCACAAAAACACTACATTATTAATTCTTCATTATAATACCCAATAATTAAACTTATATTTGAAACGTATCATAGGGTTTTGTTCTATAATATCTATTTTCCTAAATCAAGTTTGAAATCATCATACTAAATATCATTTTATACAAACTAAAACACCCATAATTCAGTAACCTATAACTTATAATTATTTAACTACATTGGAAAAAGATACAAGATATCTCCTCCTGAGGAATCAAATAGTAAAATAGTCTTGGTAGACTAGATACTTACATGATTCTCAAATTATATATGAAAATAAGAAATTAAAAAAAATTTATAGTGAGAACAATATTATTTCTTCTATTACATACCTAGTAATAATGCATAGATAACTTATAGGTATTTTGGGAAAAGCAACAGATAATAAAGTTTGAGGTAAGATGGTCTAGAAAGGAAATCATAGAACCGATGTTCTCATAGAATAAATAATGAATGATTAATATGGAAGAGATAAAAAAATTAAAATATTCCATATAAATAACATCATAAAAGTAAAATATTTCTATGTTTTCTATAAAAAAAATAAAAACTTGGATAATAAAAATTGATTTCATAGTTATGGAATGCATTGTTCTAAACATCATAATCATATTATCAAGGCCTTGTTCCATGTCATCATAAACATACCATCAAGGCGCCATGCGAAGATATCATACATAATTGTGAAATTTTACACTAAATAAACCATGAATATGTAATATAACATGATGAAATTAAATTTAACTAATAAAACACTTACATCAAGTCTAAATCACCACATACATACTTTATCTCCACTTATTTGGGAGACCTCCTTTGGGTTACAAATTTTTCATTGATATGATGGAATTAATCCAATACCCAAAGCTCAAGGATGTGTATAAAGAATATATGAAATTATTTGGGTAGGTATTTTCAATTCTAAACTTCTAAAAAAATTAATAAAGGAGAAGATGAGCTTCCCTTTTATAAGTCGGGCAAATGATAAAACTAGAATTACATGAAATATTAAAATATATTATATATCGTTATCATGTGAAGTGGAACTAAATGGAAATAATATCAATGTTAGGACATGATATATTTGAAATATTTTCAAACATTAAATTTAAACATTTATAAGTTATGTTTTAAACCTTAACATTGGGTTTAACCCCTGGGAACCCTTCTTTAACCTTAAATGTGGTAACACATTATTTAGGTTTTAAGGGATATAAATTTACTTAAAAGATGAAAATTCCTTCAAAAATAGATAATTTATGAATGTTTCAACCATTTCCGACCCCAATTTTCCTATTTAAATATTCCTTTTTTAAATAATTAAATTAAATATTGATTATCATAAAATATCATTAGATTAGTTTTTAGGACTATACATTTAATTTGACTTGAAAGAAATAAAAAACCAATGGAATTATAATATAAACACATTAAAATATAATTATAATTTATAATAACTTATGAAATTCAAGGAATACAACAATTCTTCCAAAAAATATTAATTTTTTGAGCTTAAAATCATTTACTATGATTTTACACTACTCACAGAAGCACTATATAATTGTTGTGAAATCATTTAAGATAATTATACCTTATATAAAAATTAAAATACAGTACTATCATAAAATAAAATATTGATATTTAAAACAACCAATTATAACTAATCATAACTTATTACTGTCATAATAAAAATATATTATATATTTTAAAAGAGAAAGAAATTTTTGAAATTTTCTTAACATAAAATAATATAAAGGTAATTTCCAAAGGGAAAATGTATAAACAATTCCATATATTCATACTTAGGTTGGATATGGTATAATTAATATAATCAAATTAAATAATGATATTTTTGGATAGATTTTTAAATCCTTATCACATTATTTTTAACCTTAAATTCTAGATTTATCCATTATCGTGGTGAAAAATATTTACTATGAATAAAATTCATAGGGAAAAAAGGGATTTGTTTTCCAAATTTGAAACCCCTAATTACAAATATAGAATCCATTTTTAATGATTAATATTCAATAATTGGAATAAATAATTTCTAATATAAATGCGTAAATTCTACGAAAAATAGTTTTAAGAAAATTGTGTTTTTATACATATAAATGAAATAATAAAAAATAAAATATTATATAGATTCTAATGAAATTATTTAAATTTTGTTTAATAAAAAAGAAAATATTTTACCCTAAAACCAAATAAAAATCATTATTTTATTTTTAAATTACATGGTTTAAATGAAAGAAATGGTGTTTTACAAAAAATTGGTATTCTTATCTAATCACAGAAAAGTAAATATTATTAGAAAAAAATCCCAAAAATTAACTCTAATCCAATATTAGATTTTTTATTTACAAAATGATATTAATTTTAAAAAATATAATTTCTAAAAATGTGTTGAAATTATTTCAAATATCAAAAAAATTGAAATAGTATTTTTTTGAAGAAAACATAATTTTGGAGAAATAAATTGACCTTAGTAAAAAATGTATACATATTTTTTAAGAATTAATAAATATATTTTCATTACATAAAATCATTATAAATATTTTTGATAAATGTTTCTTCCTATTCATACATGAAATTAATGGAAAGGATATAATGATAACATTTATATAATTAAATTAAAATAATATCATTTGTATAGTTTATCATAGTTCGCTTAATGTTCAGTGTTGTGTGTCTAGAAAGCTATCAAGCATAGTATTATTTTAAACTAATCTTGTGTGTACTAAAAGATCCACCATCAATTATGAATATATAAGATATTTATCCTAAAAAGGAATGTACTATTGAGTTCCATATTCCATAATAAGGTCACAATGAATCAGAACACACCCTAAACCCATACATGAAGCATCTCAATACACTATATATCCTTCAATAGGACTCGTAATAATCAGAATGTAAGATAATTATAATATAGATTTTAAATACTAAAAATATCATTGAAATCCATTATCTAATACTAATATCATTACCTTCTGGATTAACTCCCTTAACGGTGAACCTAACTTGGAGAAATCTAAAAAAACTATTGGAAGTATCATAATAGACCTAGTAATAGTCTCACAATGAGTAAAATATTTGGTATTTAAAAATATTTTTCAAATTATATCTTCTTAATATCTATAGAAAATAATTTATTTGATATATTATGGTGCAAAAAATTCTATTCTCATATCCAAAGAAGATATTAAGACACCCTAACATAATGGATATGATCCATAAATATTTATAAAATGTCGGGATAATTCTCATGATCATCTTTCATCATAGAATAAACTAGGATATCATCCATTAACACAAAAATTAAATATTTGTGATATTTAAGGAATCTTTAGTTCATTAAAACCAAGAAAATAATATCACAATTTTATGGAAAAATATCTTATCAATATATTTATAATGTTCGTACCTAAAAGTGGCCTTGGGAATATTCACTTGCTTTACTCTGAGTTAGTGGAAACCATATATGAGTTAAATCTTATAGAATTAACCCACTCCCTATAGTTGACTAAAATCATTGATCTAGGTAAACATGTGTTTTTTCATTATGATCACATAATTATGCTTCTAGCAATTGATGAAAAGTCTAAGGATTCTATTCACCTTTTTTGTAAATAGAAATGGTAATGGCAGTGGTGACGTTTTATAATAAATAAAACCCTTGATTTCAAGATCCTAAAACTGAACCTTAAATTCATTTATCTCAAAAATATCCATGTGATTAGTTAGAAATGAAATCGGTCTTATAAATGGAAGTACATTAATTGAAAACTCCAATTAACCCTATGGTGGAAATAGAGGGAAATCTTCTAAAACCCCTCAATAAATATATCCCTCACTATAAAAAACTGACAATTTAAACTCTACTAAAATGTATCAAAATCAATACTAGATATCTATCATTAAATAGATATAATATCTAGAGAAATATTTCCTTACCTACATGATATTGTGTCCAATTCACCATGGAAGGTATACGTATTTCCATCAAGAGAAAGGAACAAATCCTTTTAATGGAAGCATCCAATCTGAACATTAAATATAAACATAAAATCCTTACCAAAGATAATATTGAATATATATAGATCAATAAATAGAAACTCCCATGTGATATCCATATTAGATTCCATGAAATATAATATAGATAAATTAAGTCATTGCTTCTTCATCTTTTCCGATGAATTTTAAAGACCAAATTCATACAACATCAACCCTATTTACAATATGAAAGAAGTAATGAATTTTGACTAAATGAAGGATTGAGATAAACCTATATCAAATAAATAAAACTATATAATATAATCAATAAACACTATAAATATTATGGTTTTCAAATTGATGGTGAATTCCCAAGGAACCTGATCTGTAACATAAAGGCACCTTCAATCATGAACAATCCAATACTTCCTTACTGGATGAGAGTCTATTTTCATCTATGGATGATAAATTTCTTTTCTATATAACTTTTATTACACCTATGATCCCCCTCTATAATAAAATATATTGATGTATTACCTAAATTTTAAAGACTTCATGTAATCATGCATTATAATCAGGCTAAAAAATAGGAAGTAACGAATTTCTTTATGCACTTTAGCATTGTAGAAGGTTGGGGTAATGTTGTGGTGTAATATGGACACAATAATATTAGACCTAAATTCTATTTTTGAATAACAAATTCATGTGTACCATAGGGCCTTTGGGACATCCATTGCCTTCAGGCCATAGGGCCTCTAGGCTATAATGAGTGGGATTATAGGCCCTTGGGCCTTTGGGACATAAAGCATTTAGGTCAAACAACATAATAGTAATACCTAGAAATTGAATCGTAGAAAGTAGCATACAAAATCAGAGATAGATAAATTGGTTGTATTAGAGGGTATGAAAACTGAAATTAGTACCAGAAAGTGTACCGTGTTCCTAGTACCAATATAGGGAGGTCCAATTCAAAATGTTTTCTTGCCTTTGGGACATCATTTCATATATATTGGGTCATGTTCTTCCAATTGTATGAGTTATGTACGGTTTCCATCTAAACCTAGATAAAAATAATATTATCCAAATGTAAATAAAAATGTAATGGCCATCGGGCTTCAGAGTATAGAAATACCTAATATTATTAATCTAAAGAGGTTTCCTATAAAAGTATTATAAATGAACCAACCTTCAACAATAATGGAATGTCTAGGGTACAACCTTGAAAATCGGTTCAGTGTAATCTAATATCAAATAATTATAACAAAATGTTGACTAATTCCCAAAAGTTTTCATATGGGTTAAATTTTAGGGAAAATGTGTACTCTCACTACTATATTTTGAAGATTCATTTTTTTTTTCACTTTTTACTAGATAATGGACTATGATTCACTCTTGATGTAATAGAGGAAGCATCAATACCAATCAAAGTGAACTAATATATCCACTAGACTAAAACCCATATAAAATCATCATTACTTGAGATACATATTCATGCGGATATTAGTTTAAAGGGGAAATAACTCATCAAACCAAGATGCATACTTCATCACACAATAATTCCCCTTCTACAAAATAATGAATTCTCTAGATATTTCGACTCTCCAAGTTTATATGTAAAACCAAAGGTTGACCATCTACATAAAAATGGACCATGTGAGATACCCATGGATCATGTTATACTAGATGGATTCCCTCAACATATGTTTAGGTCCCTCTATAATATACAAAGAAAATACAACCATTTAAGTCTCATTGATCCAATAAAAATAAAATATGTGCTTGATAATTTCTATCAATTCATCAGGTTCTCAATATCATTTGTTACTAAAAAATAAAATTGAAATATACTTTGTGAACTCTATAGTATGATCCAGATCGAGAATGCGCCTTTTCTAAAGATTGAATTATTTAATTAATTAACTAACATGAAAAGGGTACATAGAAGTGTTATCCTAGGAAATATTATATGTTTCTCCTCCCCTAAAATTTAATAAATACCTTATAGGTGGTATTGTCTATAACACATGAAATATAAGATTATTTAAATTCATAATTTAACTCAAAATCACATGGATGAAACATATAACATCACCATATAGGTCACAAGTATGTAAT
The DNA here is from genome assembly GCA_963277665.1 of Viscum album. Classification (NCBI taxonomy): domain Eukaryota; kingdom Viridiplantae; phylum Streptophyta; class Magnoliopsida; order Santalales; family Viscaceae; genus Viscum; species Viscum album. The sequence goes on from OY728156.1 coordinate 744,669,762, forward strand.
GATGATAATAATAAGAATCTAAAATTCCAATTGGTTGAAAGAACCAATTTGTTTTAAAATTTTATCACTGTGAACAATTTAATTTAATTATTTTGAAAAATAGTTTCCAAATATTGAATGTTCCATTAGAAGGTAACCATAATATTCTTCATGGTTTTCACATTGTTTTTAGAATATGTTCATAACCTGTGTGCCTCCGGGTTTCTTTTAAATTTTCCAAAATAAATCATGGAATCCCCATAAAAATATTAATAATATTATATTACATCAAATAAAACTAAAATACCTGAGAACAAATCATAAATTTATGGCACAATAGTAGTCCACCCAATGTAACTCGGGGTTTTTAATTTAAAAGTATTGATAGAAACTCCTCCACACTCACCTTTTGATTTATGAAGGTCTTAGAATCATACTACCATAACTCCCCCAAATATCAAAATGGAATTAATAAAATATTACTATGAACAAACTCAATCCAATCTTCCACCACACCCAAACTGATCAACCAAAATGAATCAGGTGTGTTCTTGATCCCATCTAAATAGAAAGAAACATTAAGGGTATCAAATATTATCAATTTGAACAGCTCTCCCCCTATAAGAAACATAATATAAATCAAAGAACCCACAACGAAATCAAACATGTGTTATCCATAACATAGATAACCATTCATATAAATGATGTGTTTATATAAAAAATGAACCAAAAAAGAATAATACATTAGAAAAAAATAATCATCCATCATCACATTACAGACTAAAAGTAATTTGATTTATCAGTTCATATATATATACATATAAAAATAGTTACTTTTATGACTACTATATAAAAAACCAAAATCACTGCTAATGGATACCTCACTTTTCTACATAATCTAAATCCTCATGAGTCATGGTCTCCACGAATCATAATTATTTGAAAAGTTATAGGCATAAGGAAGTGTCACTATAAGAGTCTTATTCTTTTACTTTACCTTATTTAGAAAAACAACAAGTCTATATGTAACTGTCCATAATGATAAAGGGTTAAATGGGTAAAATTATATTAATCATGTCAACAAGGTGAAACTCTAATTTAGGGAGAATACATGATTAGAACTCCACAGTTAAGTGTCTTTGGAATGGAGTAGTGATTAGAATGGGTGAACTTCTGGGAAGCTTCCTAGGGTGCGTGTGAGTTAGGAAAAAGTACACTTGAATGTTCGTGTCTTGGCTTATGGGTACATTTATTATCTAAATGACCCGTTCGGGCATGTGGGTGGACCATAGGGTGGGGAATAAATGTATGAGGGGAAACTAGGGGTACGTGGTGGGCTAGGACCCAACATCCATGATAAGGCAGGGTGTCTCTGCTTTTAATACGGCCTAAATGTTACATTTAGTATCAGAGAAAGAACCTAGCATTATGTGTGGTGCACTACCAAGTTTGAGATGTAGGTTCTATAATAAGGATTTCGTGCTCTAAAGGGGGGTGATTGTAATACACTATAATGATAAAATATTAAATTGATAACATGACATGACTCATTTCAACAAGGTGCACCTTTCATTTTAGGATCCTACATAGTTAAAAATCCACTTTTAAGCATGTTTGGACTGGGGTACGGATCATGATGGTGACCTTTTGGGACGTTTCCTAAGCTATGTCTGAGTGAGGAAAAATCAAGCTGGAAAGGACATATATTGGCCTATAGGGAAATTCATTAGTCATATGAACCGTTTGGTCATGCGAGTGGACCCTAGGGTGGGGTACAAGTTTGAGGGGAAACTGGGTGTCCCTGGTGGTCCAGGACCGACGACCATGTTAATGATGGGTGTATGTGATATCAGTGGGGCCTAGTTGTTACATTTGGTATCAAAGTAGGAACTCATCCTTAAGTGTGGTGCACTTCTTAGGTTAATATGTAGGGTCCATGGTGAGTAAGTTGTGCTCTAAAGGAGGGGTGGATGATTATAACAATCCATATTGATAAAGGGTTAAATGGATAAAATGATATGACTCACATCAACAAGTTGTAACTTTATTTTCAGGATCCTACCTTGTTAGAACTCCATAGTTAAGTATTCTTTTCATGGGGTAGTGAACAAGATGGGTGACCTTCTGGGAAGTTTCCCATTATGTGTGCGAGTGAGGAAAAAGTAGACTATACAGAACATGAGCTCGCATGTGGGGAGAATCATAAGTCAGATGACCCGTTCGGACACGTGGGGGGGCCCAAGAGAGAGGACCACTGTCTGTGGGGAAACTAGTGGTACCTGGTGAGCTAAGACCTTATACCCATGTTAAGTTGTGGTGTTTGTGCTATCAGTGGGGCCCAATTGTTACACTATATACACCCATAGGATATATGTGGGGTATGTGAAAAAATCCTAGTTTGATAACAATGTTAATCTATATAATATATTTTCAATGAAGACCATTAACACTAGTTTCAAAAAATGATATATAAAATACCCTTTTCAAATATATTTCATTATATAAAAAAAATTTTAGGTAATACATTTCAAATATATTTTGTTTTATAATGATAAACAAACATCAAAAGTAATCAAGAACCTATAAATTATGAAACTCATCAAATAGAAATAAAATTTAAACATAAAGTATAGGCATGAGTAACCATATATCTCTAAAAATGTATAAAATTGGATCTAAACTCTAATTGAGGTAAATAATAGTAATGGGGTTACTAATTAATTACTCACAAAACACTAGTTCCTATGTGAAATTGGCAGAACCACCCCCAACATACCCTATTGGTCTCACTTGTTCCCAAAATTATAAGAAGAAAAATATAAACATTGAAGTTTTAAGAGAAAATTATAAATTAGTATAATAATCATTCAATTACAAAAACACATACATAAGGATCCAATAAAGACATTATTGATAAATTCTCATAAAATAAAAAAGTAACATAATCATCTTAAGAAACATACAAATACACTAAAGAAATATTTCCAAATGATATAGAATACTAATTTAAAATAATTATCTAACCAATAATAATATAAAATAAACCATGGATTATAAATCAAGAAAAAATAATCCACTTAAAAAAATTATTTGAAAATATTTTGGATATTAAATACACTTTTAGTGAGTTTTATCAAACATCAATTAAACATAACATAGGTTTTAGGTTGAAGAGAAATTGAAACATTCAATTTTAAAAATTAAAATCTTTGAAATATATATAAATTGAAATAAATAAGTCCTCGATAATTTAGTTGAAGAATAAATTTTTATGACAAACAAAATAAAAGTTGATATAATGTGGTATGCGAAGGGAGATATTATTATATAGGCACAACTACCTAACTCTCATTGTAACCTCATATCATTATTTAAATTGAAAAAAAAAATTAAATCAAATAGTTCCTTACAAACCATATAATCCATGGTATTTAGTATTTAAAACCATATTTGTCCATAATATTTTCCATTATAGACAATTAGTGTAATGTGACGTAGTGATAAGTAGATAACGAAGAGACTATAAGTTGTTCTAAGAATAAATCCCAGATAAATTAAGTATCTGCTTTAATTTTTTCAAATAGAACTCAAATAATATCTCAAAAGAAGCATGGCGGAGAAAGAAACCACTATTGGGGATGTCTAGGAAGAGAAAATGGGTTATAGGGTATCTAAGGAGGAGTTTAATCATATAAAGGGAAAAGTGATATTTAAAATTTTACAATTATTGCCATATAACGTGATTTTTCTTTATGAAGTGGGAAACTATGACCAAACATGTAAACTTCACTAGAACTCTACCTACTTTATTTGTATCTGATGCATGGTTATCACAAACCATGTGATAACCATATAAATAACCCATAATCTCCATTTTTCATACTTTTGAACATCCAACTCCTAAATCCCTCATAATTTTAAATATTTAATGACATAATAAAATTAACTATATAACGGTGATTCAAGGGGTGTCATAGATATAATTTTATATGCGACGACATAGTCACCACCTTTTTTATATGATATCCAGATATGGTGATCTATAAATTTGATCTCATATAAGTCATAGGTTGTGACTCGTCGAATAGGGTATAATATATTATCCCAATTTTAATGTATAACAAAAAATTTACCACATGCACTCAAATCCTATAAGGAATATTAAAAACATCCCATCTCTTTGTGAATCCATCAAAACTCTTTTGTATATCTCTTATCAAATTATCTTAATTTTTGAATAATCTTTTTTCCAAAAATTTAATCATTATCCTAGGGCCTAATAGTTGAACTCTATTGTTTTTCATCATTGAAATAAAATAAAAAAATATTGATTTCATAAATGTATGAAAAGTGTGTCCTCTATAAAAATAACAATTAAATTTATTCCTTGAAAATATATGCGGAACTTTTAATGAAAATAATCATATATAAATAAAAAATATCCAACAGAATATGTATCATTTGTATTATATTTATACCACTAAAATCCCACAGTCTTTGACATCGAGTGACCAAAAAAATTCGAATATATCAATCTAGGATAGAAAATATTATACATTATTTATTACCTAAAATAAATTTATCACTATGAATTAATACATCACATGACATTCATATAAGAATATAAGTGCATCGCATGTCAGTCAACTATGAATAGACACATATTTCATTTTTAAAATTCAATTAAGAACCCAAATGTATTTAAATAATATTATGAGTGGAAAAAACTCATCTTCTTTGAACTCCAATAGATGACATGATTAGAAATATTCACAACCAACAGACGTTAGTTAATCCTCATGGCATACATAAAAAAGGTTTCAAAGTATAAAGGTTATCATGTAAGGTTTCACACAAACCTAAGATAGTGCGGACTCATAAAAAGCATTCATCCCTTATTATATCAATGACTATATGATATTAAAGGTTATATACTTTATAAACAGAATCTAAATAATAATCCCTGACATATTAACTCATTATTATATTATTTGTATCATAGATTAAAATATTATCATTGAATATAAGATTCTACTTAGGCTAATATTTAAAAAATATCAAAACCCATAATACTCTATATTTATAATCAATTATGGAGAACTAAAATTCCTACATTGAGAGGATATTATAATTCAAAATTTGTTTTATAAATTTCTACGACAATGAGAGAATTATAAATATATATTTAATTTATAATATCAAAAATATTTTACATCCATTACATCCAATTTGTTATGTATCTAATAAAAATAAATTCCACATGACCCACATGATTTTATTTTTTATAATGGTTTAATCAATGGATATTATACATTCTCTTCTATATCCACCAAAAATTAATTACACCTCACCTATCAATGATCTCTAAATTGTTATGGAACTTTCAAATAATATGTTTGTCCCTTTGTTGATACTAGAATTAGTTGTCCTGATAAATAGATTTATTGTTGTTAAAGTAAATTTTAATTAATACATTGATGTTAGGAACCACCCCCTATATAGGGATGAACATATTAACCCAAATATCCTCCCTCAAAGAAAATTATGTAGTGATATACTCTACATTTTTATTGAATACACTATGGTGTCTTGTTTGGAACTCTTCCAAATGGTAGATCCTCCATTAAAGAAAAACATGGTTCTCAATTGAGATATCATATAATATTTTTCATATTTTAAACTAGAATTAATGTAACCCATTACAATGATTTCAACCTATCCTCCAATTACATAGAACAAATCCATTTTTCTTCAAAATTATTTATGTATGTTCTTTACGGAAATGCAGTGTCTTTTAGAAGGATTGTATTGGTATCTACTTGTTATCCTCAAAGTATAAGTGACTTTGGGTAAATTAAAAAATCTGAAATTTATGATAGATCCTATGGAGGATGAATAAGGAATCATATCCACCAATTATACCTATTTATATGAATCATGAATCAGTCTATTATTTTTTCCATAAAAACTTGTAAAGGATGCTTCATAGAGTTCCCTGGGCAATACCATGTTAACATTATATCGAAATATATATTATTAAATGGTCTAAGAAAGTTCTTATATTTTTTTCTCTATATCTTTATACCCAGTGTATAAGATTATTTACAACTTACTTTCACCAATAATATTTTTAATAAACACATTTTAATAGAGTGTGAATTGAAGACATAAAATTTATCAGATTTTATGTCAGCCGTATAAAATGATAGAAAGTCTACCACAATCCCACTAATATACATTTATATAAAATAATAATGTTCATTATTAATGAAATAAAACTATTTTATTTCATAATAATTAATTTAATATGTTTTTTTAACACGTTCTCACTATGTATGCTTTATAGGTAAAGATTCTACCATCCAAGCTTGTTTTTTTACAAATTAACCCATCTTCACTGTATGGGTGTAACCCCATTCGACATATCTAATATGTTCTATAACTAGTTAGTTCATATAGTCTCAAATTGAATTTATTTTATCCTGTTCTAAGAATCATAACACTCAATGGAATCATGAATTCGTCATTTAAAAACATTAAGTCATTATCATTTTCCATTGAAAATCCACATTTTTGTAGATCCTCACAAGTCCAACTAGGCCATAATGGTTCATGTGCAACCTGAGTGAGTTTCTCTTCTAATAATAAAAAAACAAATTCTATCTTAGGGTCACTTGGTAATTTTTAGTATTTACCTTCTTTAAGTTAAATATTCTACTAGCTCACTCAAAAATGAATGTGTTTACATTCATTGAAAACATCATGTTTGGTATCAAAATATTTGTGTTCAATGTTATTATAGAAATAATATTCCATAGCTTTATTATGAAAACAAAAAAATAATCATTTTTCTTATTTAGCGTTAGGCTAATTGGAATCCAAACATAGTATATGTTATTTTTAACCAAATATACATATAAAATACATAATAGGATGTCCCACATCTATATATATTATAGTTCCTTTGTTAATTCATTAAGAAAAACACAGGTAAATATTCACGAAAAAATTCAATAGAACAAATCAAAAATAAAACATGAAGGTCATGTTGAATCATCACAAATTAAATCACATAAAAAAGGTAATGATTAAAAAATTTATATATTCTATTCCAATATATTATTTTAGGTGTGATTTATAGAAAAATTAAACAATCTACCAAATGATCAGTGAATTCTGGGAGTAATTATTCACATCCCTCATCTGGTTAGATAATATTAACACATTTTTCTCTCTAATTATATAATTGTTTTAGAATCATTTAGTAAAATTTTAATGTTTTATGCTTGTGTATCATCATAAATACATAATCATAACAACTAGAGTTATTAGTAATGTTTATGAAATACATATATCCATCAAATTATTCTATAATAATTGGTCAACAAAAATCACTATATATAACATATAATATTCCATTAAACCTATCACATGTTCCAAAAAATGATTCATTGGACATTTTTTCTAATAAATAATATTCAAAGTTATCAAGTGGTTCATTAATAAATAATTACAATAATAAATATTTATAGAGTATTGAGTTCATTTCATATTTATTATTCTAAGAAGATAATTATAATTTCAAGGGGGATAAAACAAATCTTCACCATTTTGTTTAGAATATTTTAAATTGTATTATCCAAATCTATAATTTATAAACTCTTTAATAAATTCACAATTCTATATAGTATTTCATTAAATATATGGAAATAATTTTATAATGGATTGGACCTTCTAGACCCTTCCCGTTTTCCCATAAATTAGAGGGGTTGAGAGAGATAGAGTGATTGGAGATAATCTGAAGGTGGAAGATTGAGTATTGCAACAATTAGGGACCAAAAATCCCCTTTTCATACCCACGATGGTTAATTTTTATAATATTTTGGTATTTATGGTTCAATATTTTGGTTCATAGTGAACCTGAGGTTGAAAAACACCCATCATGGAGTCCATTTTAGAGGTATTAGTAAATCATTAATTGTAGTGGCTAACCATTTTAGTTATTTTCATGTCCGAGGGACTAAATAAAATTTTTTGGAGGGGCCTAGTTGTAATTGGTGATCTATGCCTTGATAAACCCTACTTTGTATGGAATAGTTGATGTCTGGTCATGGTGAGTTTTCTATTAGAAATAGGGAGGCCAAAACACTTAAGAGGTGGTTTTGGTACATGGAGAACTTCCCCTATTGGAAATATGGTAACAACATTCATGAATACAGCCATAGTGTTCTTAGTCGAGTTGAAATCGAATAATGTAGGTGAAATAAAAATATTGATGGTCGAACCCTAACACTATTGGGAACCAAAACCAAAGAGGGGAGATCCACCCCGTTATCTTGGTTTCCCTATGAAATTCATGGTAGATGGGGAACCACGACATGCTGGAAACCATCCCCCCATGGTGGTAGATGACCTAGTCCATTTTGGGGGCTTCAAAATAAATTATTCTAATATTTATAACTACGTGGGAAAGTTAAATATCATTTTTCAATTAATTACATGACATAGAGATTTTAAACTCTGTATATAACCCCTTTATTGGATAAAATTGGTTTAGGGTATGTGGGTTGACTCACATTTGTATTTTATTTCCAACTTTTCACATTTTCCGTGGTTCTTTTGCATCTTCTTTCCAATCAACCCCAGATGACTAGAGACACCCCTTTTAGATTTTAAGTGATCTAAAATTATTCCAACCCCTTTTCCTTGAACAAAATTCCATATGAGATATTCAATATTGTAATGCCCCGACCCCAGTTACCTAGAGTCGGTGCATTATTACATAACATTGGCATGATCCCAAGAATGATCAAATCTCAAAAGACCGATTGGTTTAGTAGCCTTGGAAACACTAGATATGTTCATAAATTTTTACATTACATCATAATGTGAAAACTACTACAACAAGATATTGTCTCCATATTCCATACTATTAACCCCTCATAATATCCATGCAGGTCATACACAATTTACTTTTTCATATCACGGGAAAAATAAAAAATATAAAAGGGGTGAGCTCAAATGCCCAGTAAGGATAACAATATAGCGGAAACTTTCATAAATAAGAATAAACATTTAAGGAAGTGTATAACTAAAACAAACGCCTTTTAGACTTAAACTTCAACATACTATGGAAAAAACAAAATGAAATAATTCCATTTACTTATTCAGATGGATATTATACTAATTGAATAATCACATGAAATATCAATAACCACTTTCCTAATGATGGAATGCATAATTCCAGACTATCATATCCACATAGCCAAGGCGTCGTGCCAAGTCTACAATTGCCAAGGCCCTATGCCAAGACACTAGTTTGTCTGATGAGACCTACTGATGCATCAGGGAGCTATAGCGGTCTCCACCCGTTACATATTAAGTCCAATTCATTCCCATATGAAAAGGTTTAAACATAACATAAACATTCATATTAAAACTAGCATATGAAATATCAATACTTTCACCATAAACCATGAATGGTATAAAAACAGCACATCCACAGTCAAAAATATCACAAACCCTTCAATACAATATAGAAGTCATGTATCATAATAAATCAACTTCAAATAAGTATAAAATCCATCGAGGAATGTTGACATAGATGAAATCAAAACTCTTTTTAGAGAAATATCTCTTTCTATTTTGAAATCATTTAAGAGTCATATATTTATAATATAAAACATTTTCTTTGAAAATATTCTTATAATCTGGTAAGAGAAGCTTCAAAGATTTTATAATGGCGGAAAATAGCCGCACCCGCCGTATAAGTTAAAAAAAATTTCTTACCCTAATTCTGTCAAAAAGATTAAAAAAGACATTATTTGGAAAATGACCGAAAGATTCCTTTATAAACCACTTATAAAATTAAACAAGGGTATAAATGAATTTATACCATAGTCTCTAAAATAGAATGAATGATTTGAAACACATTTTTAAGAAACATTGATGTGGATGATAAGGAGATCTAAGTAGATTATTACGTATAAACAACCTCGGATAATGAAGAGATTGTGAAATAAACCCTTACCTTGTACTTTTCATTGGTTGGGGTAGGTTAACCTCCTGTATAATGGTGAAATAATTGTTATTAAATTATACAATAATCATATAAATTAATATGATATCATATATGATCTTTTAACATTGATTTGTTAATAATATCTTAGTATTATCTTTATTTCGGGTGTTAACTTACTCGTTTTCTTTTATATGTTTTGTTATGTAAGTCGTGGTTGTCATTGATAGGTTTTATATTATTCATATACAAAATGATATCAAGTCCTTATATACTATTATTTATCATCAAATGATAATTATAGTTGAATGGATACGATGGATAATGAATCTCATCGCGTTCGTGGAGACGGTAGTCCGTACGTACGCACGAGCAACAATATCATTCTTTTGATATAAAAATAATATATAATTGGATGGTATATCATATATAAAGAATAATTATCATGTTAAATTTATTATTTACATGAATTAAACATCATTATTATACCTATCAAAATAATAATTTATTGAATATCAATTACACCATGACGTGGAGACAGTAAGCCGTACGTACGCACGTATGGTGACATGTTATTCAAAGGATGGATAGAATACTAAATATGATTGTACCAAATATATAATCACATCATAGTATATTTAAGATACTAGATTTATTATTTTAGAATGGTAATAACAAAGAAGGAAGAAGTGGAAGAAGAAAGGAACTTGGAAAAGGGTGGTGAAATCATTACATCTTCTTCGGGTTCTTCCTTTTGATATGATCAAAAGGGCTCCTTAAGATGGATTTCTGACTAAAGGAAGGAATCTAGGATGAATTTATGGAATTTGAGAGAGTATTTTGGCAGAGGTTGGCTGAACCAAAAGGCTTTGAAGGTGTGAGTTAATGTGAAGGGAGAGTGCCCTTTTATAAGAGGGGTGGGGGGCACCTTTGGAAAATTTAGAAATATTATTTTATAATAAATACATATTCGATTTTTAATGGCTCCAAAGTGGATTATTTAAATTTTAAGGTGGGTATAGGTCAAAAAACCGTCAACCAAAAAAATTTAGAGATGTTTGGGTCATTATACAAACCTTATCTTTAAGTATTAACTCTTAGTTAATTAGTTTCACGTTCACAATGTCTCTTTATATTTTCAAATTATATGGTTAATAAACTTACTATATACATACAAGAGACCCCCAAGTGGTCCATTAATGATACACCTATCATGATATATGTCTCTTGGCCGATCCTTAGATTTTTAGGAATTTAATATCAATTAATATTATACTATTTGTTTTAAAAACACTTTTATGTCAATTTTGACACTATTGAATAATTGATTTTTGTGAAACTCATAAAAGAATTATTATTTCGATCAATGTAAATTAAATCGATCCCAATATGTCATATTATCCTATAAAATTATTTTAATTCATAAAAAAGCTCAAATTATATTTATTTGGGTATTTATAATATCAATTGTTTTAATTTTTTCCTATTATGGTAATTACTGCATCATCATTATGTCATAATTAAATTAAATTATTTAATGTCTAAAAATTATAAATAAAATATAATTATGTAGGAAATTTTTTTATATTTCTAATTAATATTTATATTCAAAAATAAAAATTATATTACCCTATGTAAAAATTGTTTTTCTAAAAGATATATGCTTGTGTCATTTTTGTATTCATTTTAACTTAATTAAAATAAAGTGTCTCTATCACTTACAAGTGGCACTATGGGGTCCCAAAATCGACCCAAAGATGCCCATGGTCGAAAAATTATACACAAATAAGGATAGGACACGTTTTAGGTAAATTTTTTATTATTATAATATTATTTTTTGACCCTTATTTACCGGATTTACCCTTTATCCATGGTAAATAAAATATTTACCGAAGTAAATATTCAAAATGTCTAAAAATAAAAGTTACCAATTTACACAATTTGAACACCCTGATTCAAAATATGGAATCCATTTTTCCAAATTAAAAACATAGAAGTGGTAGAAATTAATTTAAAATTAATTTCTGCTGTCCAAACAAAAAAGCGTGTTTTTAAGATATAATAACTATCAAAAGATTGATACTTGTTTATGTTCGGTTTAATTGTGAAATTATGTCCAATGACCAACATTGTATTAAATGGTAATAATATATTCTAAATATACTTTAAAACCACTCAAATTCATAATTTATCACTATTAATTATTTTTATTAAAAAAGTTGTTTTTAATTAAAATTTAGTAATTTTCACTATTCATCATAATATTAAAGTTATCTGAAAAGTACCAAAATTTCACCTTAGGCTAAATTCGATACTCCAAATCAAAAAAATGAAGTAAATTTTGAGAGATAAAATTTATAAAATTTCAAAAAGTAGGTATTACTATTTATAACTGCTAGTTTGATCAGTTGTGGTGTGTGTTAGAACTCGATGTTGCGTACAAAACACCCTATTTCATTATTAAAAGAGAAGCATACCGTAGAATCTTGGGATGTTACATTCACCCCTATTTCAAATAACTTCATCCTAAAAATTTCTAGAATACTACCGCATGAAAAGACTCAGGTGGTTCTTCATCATAAGTTTCTTTGATTCCCACGTTGCCTCTTCCATCTTATGGTTTCTCCACAAAAAGTTTACCAGACGCGTCATCCAGTTTATCTGTACTTGTTCTCTTGTATCAATAATCTTGATGGGTTATTTGCAATATGACAGATCGGGTTCCAGTTCCAATTTCTCATAGGTGAGTACATGCGTTGGGTCATGCATGTATTTCCTCAATATAGATAAGTGGAACACATCGTGAACTTTGGAGAGAATTGGCGGCATTGCCAATCAGTAAGCTATAACCCCAATTCATTCTAGAATTTTGAGAGGTCCGATGTACCTGGGACTCAATTTACCTTTCTTACAAAAACATATGACTCCCATCCATGGAGATACCTTTAGGAAAACAAGATCACCGACTTGAAATTCCAAATCCTTCCTTCGATTATCGGCATAGCTCTTCTGCCTACATTGAGCTGCTTTGATGTGATTTTGGATTACCTTCACCTTTTCCATTGTTTACTCTACCAGCTCTGGACCTACAAGTTTTCTTTCACCAACTTCATCCCAACAGGTTGGTGTGCGACATCTCTTTCTGTATAACGCTTCATATGGTGCCATCTGAATACTCGAATAGAAGCTATTGTTATAGGAAAATTCTACCAGAGGTAAATATTGATCCCACATACCCTGAAAGTCAAGTGAGCAGGATCTCAACATGTCTTCTAAGGTTTGAATAGTTCGTTCTGATTGTCCATTCGTTTGAGGGTGGTAGGAATTTCTCAAATGATGTTTAGTATCCAGGTATTTCTGATGACTTTTCCAGAATCTTGAATCAAAACAGTGATCACGATCAGAAACAATCAATAGGGGTACTCCATGAAGTCTCACAACTTCATCAATATATAGTCTTGCTAGACATTCCTGTTGTAGATCATCTCTTATAGAATGAAAATGTGCTGACTTGGTAAGACGATCAACAATAACCCATATTGCATCGTTCCTTCTAGGAGTGTTTGGAAGGCTCATGACAAAGTCCATCATAATATTGTCCCATTTCCACTTCGGTATGGGAAGAGGTTTCATGACTCCTCTAGGCTGTTGCCTTCCATCTTTCACTTGTTGACAAACCATACATCTTGACAAAAATCAGCAATCTCCCTCTTCATGTTGTCCCAAAAAAAATGTTCCTTCAAATCTCTATACATTTTGGTGCTCCCAGGGTGTATAGAGAAATTGGAACTATGAGCATCATCCAACAATTATCTTTTTAGATCAGGTATATCGGGAACACAAAGTCTCTTCCCAAATTTCAAAATTTCATCTTCACACACAAAGTCACTCAATCTCCCATCATTCACAGCTTTAATCTTCTTTTGAAATTCGTCATCATCGGTCTGAGAACTTTTAATGCTTTCTAGTAAAGATTGTTTGGAAACCATTTGAAAAAGAATAGATGTTTCACATTCCTTGGTTATTCCCATGTCCATCTTCACCAGATCCATGAAAATTGGATCCCTTTCAATTCTCATATTGTTCAAAATTCCATGATCTTTTCTGCTCAAAGCATTTGCCGCCTTGTTTGCTTTCCTCGGGTGGTAGTGTATCGTACAATCATAATCCTTGAGTAATTCAAGCCATCTCCTTTGCCTCATGTTGAGTTCTTTTTGTGAGAAAATATACTTCAAACTCTTGTGATCAGTATAATTCTCACATTTTTCACCATTCAGGTAGTGCCTCCATATCTTCAAAGCAAAGATCAGAGCTGCTAACTCGAGATCTTGTGTAGGATAGTTTTGATCATGAATTTTCAACTGTCGTGATGCATAGGCAATAACCCTATCATTCTGCATAAGGACACAACCAAGTCCTTTTTTCTATGCATCACTATAAATAACGAACCCATCATTCCCCAATGGTAGAGTCAATATAAGAGCATTGACTAATCTTCTCTTCAGTTATTCGAAACATTCTTCACACTCTTTTTCTTAAACAAATTTAACCTCTTTGTGTGTGAGCTTCGTTAATGGGTTAGCCAATCGGGTAAAATTATGGACGAAACGTCGATAATAACATGCTAAACCAATTAAATTACATACCTCAGTTATACTCGTAGGTGCTGGACATTCTTGGATTGCCTTGGTCTTAGAAGGATCAACCGAGATTACATCTTTAGAGATAATATGGGCAAGAAAAGAAATCTCCTGAAGCCAGAATTCACACTTTCTAAACTTCTCATATAATTCATGTCTTCTCAGAGTCTTCAGGATAATGCACAAGTGATTTTCATGATCTTCGTAGCTTTTGTATTATACAAAGATATCATCAATAAATACAACCACAAATTCATCAAGATATTCCTTGAAAACTCTATTCATCAAATCCATGAATACAGATGGTGCATTAGTCAATCCAAAAGGCATTACTGTAAACTTGTAATGCTCGTACCTGGTTTGAAATTCTGTCTTCAGAATGTCTTCATTCTTCACACACAACTGATGGTATCCAGATCGAAGGTCAATTTTTGAAAAGTATTGAGCTCCATGCAGTTGGTCAAAAAAATCATCAATGCAAGGTAGGGGATACTTGTTCTTTATTTTTATGGCATTGATCTCCCTATAGTCGATACATAACCTCATAGATCCGTCTTTCTTTTTATAAAAAAGAACAGGGGCTCCCCATGGAGAAACACTAGGGAGAATAAATCCCTTATTACTCAATTCCTCTAGTTGTTTCTTTAGTTCGACTAATTCCACAGTGGAAATTCTATAAGGTTTCTTCGATATAGACCTTGATCCAGGAATTAAATAAATGGAAAACTCAACATCTCGTTCTAGAGGATGTCCAGGTAAATCTTCCGGAAATACATCTACATATTCTTTCACAATAGGTAAATCCTCTATTTGAACATTCCTTTCCTCACCCACAGTCATTTCATTCTCTTCATCCCAAATAATTGAATTTATTTGAGCTACTGGGGTGGATCTAGATAAGAATTAGGTGGTGACGATTCTGCTCTAAAGATATGGTGTTCCTTATCATCATTATCAAAAATCATAACCTCCTTCCTCTTATAGTAAATCTTTGCATCATAATCCGAAATCCAATCCATACCAAGGATTATATCAAATTAAATCATAGGTATGATGATGTGATCAGCAGATAAAGAACATTTATGTGCTCTAATGGGGACTGATTCACAAAACTTTATTGCAATGATACTTCTCTTAGGAGTTTTAACTAACAACTCCCTTGTTAAATCAAAGTCGAAATATCTAATTTTCATAGAATACTGGGAAGATATGAAAAAATGTAGTGATCCGGAATCAAATAATTCATTTTCTAAACTTGAGGAAACCATTAAATTACCTTCCACCACGTCTTTTGGAGCATCTACCTTAGCAGTAGTGATAGAAAAAGCTTGGAATTGTTCCCTTGGCCTTTTCTGAGGTAAGTTCACCTGATTATTAGGACATTCATTTTTATAATGTCCCATCTCCCTGTAATTTTATCACTAAACATTGGTATCTTCTTTCTTCCCTTTGCAATCACGAGCTTGGTGGCCTTTTTCACTAAATTTGTAACAGACGCCCATTCCCTTCAAGCAAGTACCGGGGTGTTTCTTCCCACATTTACCATAGGATGGATATTCAACCTTTCACTTCATCCCCTTATTCCCATTCTCATACTGATCAGCCGATCTCTTCTTCCCCTTCATTTCTTTAAAGTCATAAGACTTAGATAATTCCTTTTCTGTCTTGATAGCACATGAGACAATGTCTTCATACGACGAGAAGAATTGTGAGACTATTGATCTATTGAAAAATAGCATTAACCCATCAATGAAACGATCAATCTTACTTATTGGGTTACTTATATAATCTACAGCATACCTTTCTAACTTCGTAAAGTTAGCCTCATACTTTTCAACATTCTCATCCTCCTTTTGTCTCAGACTCAGAAATTGCCTTTCCATATCTGCTCGATGGTCATGAGGAAAATATTTTTCTAAAAACTGATCTTTGAACACCCTCCAATCCATATTTGATACTTCATCATCTTCCTTCATGTTTTGAATCAATCACCACCATTGATCAGCATCTCCAGTGAGGCGGTAAACTGCCATGATAACTTTTTCCCTTTCACTACTCCCCAAAGCCTAAAATATTTTCTCTAGGGAATTTATCCATTTCTCGGCTACTAAGGGATTGGTACTCCCATTGAACATTGGTGGTTGTTTCCTCATGAATTGATCTAACATTGACCCTCCACGCTGCGGATCAGGGTGCTCCATACGGCTAAGGTTATTATTCATAACCTGAGTGAGTTGTCCCAGTATGGTCATTAGCTGATCAGCACCAGTTGCATCACCAGCTCCACTATAATTATCTTGAGCAGGATGGAAATCCCTACATGGAGTGCATGAATTGATACAGTTTCCATTTCTTCCGCTAGACGGAATTTCTAAACAATGGTATAAACTAGATCAGTTTATGAATCAAAATACATAATTCCCTAATTATAAAACACTTAACATAAATTGATATATTTATGGATATAATCCATAATCATAAAAATGTTTTCTTTGAGGAAGTATATACTCATAAACCCTTCATAATGATTTGTAATGAAAATGATAGTTATCCTAAGCATATCCCCTGGGAGTGTCGTAAATAAGAGCGCAACAAGGCCCGTTGTCGTGCACCAGTTCCCGTTCGAGTCTAGCACAAAGCGGTCTTTTCAGGTTTTACCCCTAGGTACATCTGTTCCAGAGCCGCCTCTACTCGCTCGTATCCAGATAGGGATGTATTTCTCGTAAAACTCACAAAATATCTTCAATACAAAAATTCTAGGATGTTCTTCTATACTAATCCTCAAAGTTCATCTTAGGTCTACGTGTTCTAATTAGAGTTTTTCTAAATCTAGATTCCATGGTTTGTACTAAACTTCCTTTGATACCAACAGTAACGCCCCGACCCCAGTTACCTAGAGTCGGTGAATTATTACATAACATTGGAATGATCACAAGAAAGATCAAATCTCAAAAGACCTGTTGGTTTAGTAGCCTTGGAAATACTAGATATATTCATAATGTTTTACATTACATCATAAAGTGAAAAACTACTACAACAACATATTGTCTCTATAGTCCACACTATTATACCCTCATTATATCCCTGTAGGTCATTCATAATTTACTTCTTCACATCCTGGGAAAAATAAAACATAGAAAAGGGGTGAGCTCAAATGTCCAGTAAGGATAAAAATATAGCGGAAACTTTCGTAAATAAGAATAAACATTTAAGGAAGTGTATAACTAAAACAAAAGCCTTTTAGACATGAACTTCAACATAGTATGGAAAAAATAAAATGAAATAATGTCATTTACTTATTCACATGGATATTCTACTAATCGAATAATCACATGCAATATGAATAACCACATTCATAATGATGGAATTCATAATGCCAGACAATCATAACCACATAGCCAAGGCCTCGTGCAAATACTACAAATAAAATTTTTCCAAGGCCTTGTTCGAAGACACTAGTTTGTCTCATGAGACCTACCGATGCATCAAAGAGCTATAGCGGGATCCACCCATCACATATTAAGTCCAATGCATTCCCATATGAAAAGTATTAAACATAACATAAACATTCATATTAAATCTACCATAGGAAATATAAATACATTCATCATAAGCCATGAATGGTATAAAAATTGCACATCCACAGTCAAACATATCACAAAACCTTCAATACAATATAAAATATTTGTATCATAATAAATCAACTTCAAATAAGCTTAAAATCCATCAAAGGATGTTGACATAGATGAAATCAAAACTCTTTTTAGCGAAATATCTCTTTCTATTTTGAAATCATTTAAGAGTAATATATTGATAAAATAAAACATTTTATTTGAAAATATTCTTATAATCTTGTAAGAGAATCATCAATGATTTTATAATGGTGGAAAATAGCCACACACGCCGTATAAGTTAAAAAAATTCTTACCTTATTTCTGTCGAAAAGGTTAAAAAGGATCTTGTTTCGAAACGACAGAAAGATTCCTTCATAAACCACTTATAAAAGTCAAAAAGGGTATAAATGAATTTATACCGTAGTCTCTAAAATAGAAATAATGATTTGAAATACATATATAAGAAACATGGATGTTGATGATAAAGAGATCCCAGTAGATTATTATGTATAAACAACCTCGGATAATGAAGAGATTGCGAAATAAAACCTTACCTTTTTCTTTTCCTTGGTTGGGGTAGGTTAACCTCCTGTATAATGGTGAAACAATTGTTATTAAATTATAAAATAATCTTATACATTAATATGGTTTCATATATGATCTTTTAACATTGATTTGTTAATAATATCTTAGTATTATCGTTGTTTTGGGTGTTAACTTACTCGTTTTATTTTATATGTTTTGTTACGTAAGTTGTGGTTGTGATGGATAGGTTGTATATTATTCCTATCCAGAATGATATCAATTCCTTATATAATATTATTAATCATCAAATGAGAATTTGACTTGAATGGATACGATGGAGAATGAATCTCATCGCGTTCGTGGAGACGGTAGTCCGTACGTACGCACGAGCGACAATATAATTATTTTGATATTAATATAATATATAATTGGATGGTATATCATTTATATAAAGTATCATTATCATGTTACATTTATTATTTACATGAATTAAACATCATTATTATACCCATCCAAATAATAATTTATTGAATAACAATTACACCACGATGTGGAGACGGTAAGTCGTACGTACGCACGTATGGTGACATGTTATTCAAAGGATGGATAGAATACAGAATATGATTGTACCATATTTATAATATCATCACAGTATATATAAGATACTGGAGTTATTATTTTATAATGGTAATAACAAAGAAGGAAGAAGTGTAAGAAGAAAGGAACTTGGAAAAGGGTGGTGAAATCATTACATCTTCTTCGGGTTCTTCCTTTTGATTTGATAAAAAGGGCTCCTTAAGTTGGCTTTCTGACTAAAGGAAGGCCTCTAGGATGAAGTGAGGGAAGTTGAGAGAGTATATGGGCAGAGTTTGTCCGAACAAAAAGGCTTTGAAGGTGTCAGTTAATGAGAAGGGAGAGTGCCCTTTTATAAGAGGGGTGGGGCACCTTTGGAAAATCTAGAAATATTATATTATAATAAATTCATATTCAGTTTCTAGTGGATCCAAAGTGGATTATTTAATTTTAAGGTGGGTATATGTCGCAAAACACTCAACCAATAAAATTTAGACAGGTTTGGGTCGTTATACTAACCTTATCTTTAAATATTAACTCTTAGTTAATTAGTTTCACTTTCACAATGTCTCTTTGTATTTTTATATTATATGGTTAATAAACATACTATATACATCCAAGAGACCCCAAAGTGGTCCATTAATGATACTCCTATCATGGTATAAGTCTCTTGGCCGAACCGTAGATTTTAAGGAATTTAATATCAATTAATAATATAATATTTTTTTAAAAAACTCTTTTATGTCAATTTTGACACTATTCAATAATTGTTTTTTTTAAACTCATAACAGAATTATTAGTTCTAAAAAAGTCCATTAAATAAATCCTAATATGTCATATTATCCTATAAAATTAGTGTAATTCATTAAAAGTCTCAAATTATATTTATTTGTGTATTTATAATATCATTTGTTTTAATTTTTCACTATTATGGTAATTACTGAATCATCATTATGTCATAAATAAATTAAACTATTTAATGTCTAAAAATTTTAAATAAAATATCATTATTTAGGAAATCTTTTTATCTTTCTAATCAATATTTATAGTCGAAAAAAAACTTATATAACCCTATGTAAAAATTGTTTTTCTAAAAGATATATGTTTGTGTCATTTTTGTATCATTTTTACTTAATTAAAATAAAGTGTCCCTATCACTTACAAGTGGCACCATGGGGTCCCAAAATCGACCGAAAGATGTCCATGGTCAAACATGTATCAAACAATAATGTTAGGACATGTTTTAGGGTAATTTTTTATTATTATAATATTATTTTTTAACCCTTATTTACCGGATTTACCCTTTAACCATGGTAAATATAATATTTTCCGAAATAATTATTCAAAATGTCTAAAAATAAAAGTTACCTATTTAAACAATTTTAAAATCCTGATTCAAAATATGGAATCCATTTTTCTAATTTCAAAACAAAGAAGTGGTAGAAATTAATTTAAAATTAATTTCCGCTGTCAAAACAAATAGCGTGTTTTTAAGATATAATAACTATCAAAAGATTGATACTTGGTTATATTCAGTTTAATTGTGAAATTATGTCCAATTAACAAAATTGTATTAAATGGTAAAAATATATTCTAAATATAATTTAAAACAACTCAAATTCATAATTTATCACTATTAATTATTTTGATTAAAAAAGTTGTTTTTAATTAAATTTTAGTAATTTTCACTATTCACCAAAATATTAAAGTTATCCAAAAAGTACCAAAATTTCACCTTAGGCTAAATTCGATACTCCAAATCCAAAAATGAAGTCAATTTTGATATATAAAATTTATAAAATTTCAAAAAGTAGGTATTACTATTTATAACGACTAGTTTGATCGGTTGTGGTGTGTGTTAGAACTCGATGTTGCGTACAACGCACGCTATTGCATTATTCAAAGAGAAGTGTACTGTAAAAGTTTGGGGTGTTAAAAACATTGCATTATAGCTACAAAAACTACACATATTCACTACATATTTGTGTCCAAGCCTTAGATCTCTCCATCCCCTCTATGGTGTATTTGAATTAATATTAGGGATAAGTAAATATCCAATTTTTTATGTATATTTTTCAGTAGATCATTACTTAATTTTTAGTGGAAAATTTTATGATATTAACTTAATAATTTAATTATCATAATTAAGTAATTATGAATAAATTAAAAGTTGTGATCTAATTTCATATGGTTTATCTTTATTTATGTTGTTTACTCGTATAATTTTCTAGATAGATTGAGATATATAAAAATATTGTTATTGTTCAATAGTATATATAACATTTTTGAAATTAAAAAATGGTGTCAGTTTGGTTGGTTAAAGGATGATAAGAGATGAGAAACAATAATTAGGATATTATTTTTATTTGAAATAGGTTTATCATGAAAAAAACCTATTTTGAAAATGTATATTACCTATTATAGCAATAATTAAATTCTATTTGTTTAGATTTATTCTTGATGAAACCTATTGATAATGAATCATTTAATATTATTATTTATAAATAAAATACATTTTGATAGAATTAATGCCTGGGGCTAATTCAAAAGCCTACCCTTGTTTACTGATGTTTGTATGATTTATTGTTATGGACATGGTTTACCCTTGAGTTTATTGTGTTGAAATATGATGTTTTCCACATTTTTATCATTTAAATGAATTTTTCATAATTTAATTATATAAAATAATTAATGGTTATATTATTATTAATGTTTTGTGTTATTTTTACGAGGTTGTGGTAGTGGAATGACACATGTTACGGTATAATGGATAGAGCAGACTGATATCAACGATTTCTAATTTTCTATTCAATTTTACTTAGGCTTTTTTTAGGATGATTGTTATAGGCTGATAGATAGTCATTTAGGATTTCTTTTTTCGTTTTTAATATATTCAAATTTTACTTTTTTCATCTTTCTTATATTCCGTCAGCTATATACCCTACAATATTGTTTGGGTTAAGTTTTAAAATACATGGAATTATGGAATGATTATGAAGTAATAAATTGTAAGGTATGTGGAAACCAAGAACTGGATTTGGTAAATGACAATGAAAATCTATATTAAATAAAAACCATTGAATGTTTGGGATGCATTCTAAAAGTGAATGGTTTAGAAATCCAAAATTGACATATTACAAATAAAAGGGCCCTATATTTTGATGATTTTGGATTGAATAAATCAGAATTCATAATGTGTATTGTAATGTGATTTATAATTTAAAATTAAATAAATAATAAATTATTGATGATGATATTTGATGCTTATGATATATAAAATCTTCTGTAATTATAGGCTTAGAGATTAGAATTGGGATATCACATAGGAAGTTAGCTATTGCTAGAATCGAAGTTATAATAGTTCCCCCTAGATTGATTTTTTTCAATATATATCATTATGTTATATGATTTAGAATGATCCAGTGCTAGAGATAATTGTGCAGTTCGATTCCCATATTGGACTTAAGTTCACCATGTTTACTAGAATCTTAGTTGTAGAGATTTTTGATATAAAACTCCTCCTCCTTCCCCATTATCTCTTCCATATGTTACTTGGTATGTATGTATCACCATGATGTAATTGATTATGGTTATAGGGTATGTTATCATATTAATTATAATGGATCTCTATTATTTCATAATTGAATATGTGGGATATTTGAAGTTAAGTTTATTTCACATATTTTTTTGTGTCATTAACAAAGAGATATAATGCTTTTATATATAGTTGATATTTATACAGGGCTATGGTGGAACCTGAATTATACTTGTTGGGATGTTATGATGATGGAATTGGGATGATACACACATTTTATAGGATGAGATGATGTGGTTGTGATATGCTTCTCAAAAGTGAAATATGATAAATGGATCGGGGAACCAGGGATCAATTCATAGGTTGTTAGGGGGACTATTTTAGTGTGTAATTTTATGAGGGATTCCCTTATTATATAAATGATTCATTATTATTTTACTCACTCATGGGTGACATTAGGTGATCAATCCATTATGATGTTGGAAATATATTATATCAATTTGAATAACATGTTGGTCTCTCTATTTATTTATTAGGGATTTAGTATGCTTCTTCCACATTTTCATGATAGGTTCCACATATGATCCTAGTTTTTATTATTATATTATAACCTTTATATATATATACTATATTATAGTTTTTCCTTTGTGAGTTTTTTATCTAGTTGGGACTTTTAACTCATGGATCATTTTCATGTGCTATGGTCTCTCAAGGTAACTACCAAATAGGTGGATTTTTGATTATCCCAAGTTATGCTTTTCTTCCATATTAGATGAAATTCAATTTATGGGATTGGGATGTTAGATCTATATATATAAGTAGTTTTTTGTGATTATTTTTTTAATCATGGGATCTATTGATATCAATGCCTCCTATTTGGTGATGTTCTATACCCTCAGTGGTAGTTTTAAATTGTATAATATAGGAGGTATGATTTTGGGATCCCTCAAATCATTATTTGTATCCCATTAGGTGTACCAGTGGGGGAGTATTAGGAAAATTTTATTTAATATCTTTTAGTTGAGTGATATAACAAATCACGAGGATATGCACTGGTAAGGATAGCATGGGTCAATAAGAAAATAATGTCTACATTACATAGTATGCAATATAATCAAGGTATTCCATTAAAGAAAGTGTATTTAGGTCCTTATGATATCTTATTCATAGCCTTTAAGATTAATGGATATACCATGTGATGTAATATTTCATGTTGGGTAGTGAAAAATGTGAGGATAATGCATCCTATTTTTCTATTCACACACTTGAAATGGGTGGATGAAGGTAAGAGGGGTGGATTTTAATTAATTAATATTAACTATTCTATTAAATAGGGTTATGAGTTATTAGAAACCGACTCGAAAAAACTATGTATCTAGACTCTGAACCAAAATGCCGGAAAACTTTTAGTTAATTCTTTCCCCCATGGTATGGGGACCGGTAACCGAACATCAAAAAAAATTAGAGGGAATGATTTCACCCAACCTGAATCAAGATACATGGAATATATACATGCTGAAATAATAACTATAAAAAATATTCCATAATAAATAATGTTAACGGTAGTGATACAACCCCAAAGTATAAGTCTGTAAAAGAACCTTGAAGGAAAACAATATCCAAAAACCCATACTCCATGTAACATGTGGGAAACCTCCCACTATATCCCCACCAACTACCAATAACCAGCTAAAAAACCACTCCTCCTTAGCGTGGAACCATTATCATTCCTACATCAAATAAAACTAGCTCGACACATCCCCAATGAAGTGTGTAGGGTGTGAGCTAAACAATAATAGTGGGATTCCACCTAGTGGTTCAATATCATGTCTCTATTAAATAATCTTGATATGATAAAATATAATGAAAATGTAATGGTAAGTAGTTAAATAGTTTCATACCTAATACAAGTAAAATAATTTCCCTTTTCCCAAGAATTCACAAAACTAAGTAAAACAGTTTCAAATTATAATTTCTATAAACCATTTACATCAGTCAAATTGTGTAGAATATCATGTAAAATCCAAAATGGTACAAAGAAAATACACATCGGTAAACAACGCTAAGATAAAAATTGTTGGTCTTGTTGGGTCACTCATACCTCAATAACAATTAAGACTATTTAACACACCCAATTCCCTAGAACCCATGCATCATATCCTTGGGAACTAAGGAACACCCAATAAAGTAAAAAACCTATAGTGTAAATAAATTTTCTAGTTACATTATATATATGATCTAAGAATAGAATAAGACCCCAGAAAATGAACCCCAAAACAACACTAAAGGAAAAGTCCCAATAATACACCTTCCTCTTATAAACCCACGACTCTCATGTGTGGCATATATGAAATTATTTTCAAAGGGATTTCACATTTTATAAAAAAACAATCCTTTATCCAAAAAACATTCTTTGAAACCCAATTTTATAATTCATTAAACATACAATGAAAAATGAATCTATTTTACAAAAGTAAGGGGAGAGAGCATTTTTCTTATAAACTAATTTACACACCAAAATATATCAATAAATAATCAGGATAATTCACTTAAAAACACATATAATAAATAAATAGAATTTAAGTTTCTTCCAACATAGGCTAGAGAGGAAAACACATACCTTATACATGGGACACACACTAACTGTGATAGGATTCAAGCACACTGGAATAAAAGTGACACTTAAACAATGAAAAAAGTCCATAACATTTAATATCACATCTTTGAGTCGTGTTTTCTAATGGAAAGGGGTCTTAATAGAGGGTAGTTCAACACTTACCTCAAAAAACAGCCACACTACACCAGAACTGATAATAATACCAGACTCTAGAAGACAAACACAAAATATATCAATGGGATATTTGATAAGAATAATTAAATTTTCATATATCCGATAAATGATTCGAAAAACTACTAATAATTTCAAGGGAAACAACGAAATTTAAAAGATAACTATCAAACATACTAAAAAGGAGAAATTAACCAACCTAGAGATAAATGTATCTGTTGGAGAATCCAAGAAGAGATGGATTCACCTAAAATCACATGAATTAGACTGAGGATTCGAGGGAGAGAGGAGGAAGAATTATGGAAGCGGTATTGGGATCTCAAACCATAAAATTAATTGGAAAATAAACATTTCATGGTCAAAAATAATAATTGATGATGTGGTCTTTCCAAATAACCTATAATCTGAAAAATTCATTACCATGAATTAAAATCCGGATTCCCCAGTTCATGATGTGAAACTTTTCACCTATCATGGAGTTGATTCATCTCCTGAAAATAAATCATGTATTCTTTCTAAAACCAATTCACATCATGAATATACTATTGACACCATGAATTGGATATTATTTATAACACTCATCTCAAGTCCTTTAAAAAAACCATTATCACCTCATACAGCCATAAAACCCAAAAAAACTCTTAAAAATTAAAAACGAACATACATTAACGTGGATGTTAAAATTTTCCCAACCATAGGACTTTATGTATTGATTAATTCGTTTAGAAAAAGGACACTTTGGAAAGAGGTGAGGCCACTACACCCTCATAAATGATTCACACTCCCATGTCTACTAAGAATAATATCTTTGTGGACATAATACATTAACCAATTGAATAGACATCAGATACAATACATTCATATAATAATAAAAAATATTCACTTGTTTCTCTAAAATAAAAACATTTTGTTCCAAATAAATCTCCCCCAAACTCAACAATTTGGAAATATCACATTACTACTTCTTGAGAAGAGATACATTAAAAACATCATGAATGCATATCAACTGATCTATTAATTCTAACCAATATGAAACTTAATTAAGAATATTTGTGATCTAAATTTCTTAAATATATCTTGAATCTATTTTTCCATATTTCTCAAGTTGATAGTCACCTAACCAAGGAGAAACATTCAATAACACCTAATCACCAATGGAAAAATCTAAAGGATAGTGTTAATGATACACATAATATTTCTATCGACTCTATGATATAACAAAGAGTAACATGTATAAAAAATAATCAAAGGTAACTCTAAACAATATTGTATCCCATGAGAGATTATTTTCCCACCTCAACCGAATAAACAATGACCTGAACATGAAACCATATAGGTCCTCAGAGAGAGAAATTATATGTTAAGTCTTTTAACTATTATTATATGTAAATTCATCCAGTCCCAAATTTTTTTCCCATTATCCAATAAAATATCACATGAATGCATCAATCATATCCTCAAGAATATATATATATAACAAATATTGTTTTTCAATATATTCATTGATGGTAGATCAAACTCAAACTGAGATAATTTATCATAAACTCTTAGAGACACTTCCTGATTTCATATGTGAACATTGGATACTTTTTAGAGAGAAAATAGGAGGGTACCCAATGAAACCTCAAAATATACTCTACATCTTACATTCTGATATAATTAACCTTGGTGGTTTCCCAGATTATAATAAAACGAGGTAATTTCATAAACATACAGATCACTACCTATATAAAAATATTCCATGAGGGTTTCAATGGTAATAAAATATTAAAGTACATGGGAACCTTATCCCATTTCCAAAATATTACTAGAAGTTAACTTAGTTTTCTGTAAAACATTATGTGGACTTCATTTATTTACTTGTAGATGTAATAGTGGGACACATTATCAACAATGTCGCACTTCATAATTAATCATCCAAAACACATTATCTTGGCATAATAAATATTTTTGGTTCCATAGTGAATAAAATTTAAAGAACTATGATAAACATGAAAAAATAAATTCCTCATGGATATGGGATGAAAAACCAATTTATGAAATGGATAATACTACAATAACGGAAAAAACAACTAGAAATAGTCTCCCCACCATATATGTTTCCATTATTCCTATAAACTCTTCATTCTTCTAGTAATATTATAGAATAGACAAAATTAGATATGATGATAACAGAGTACTTGCCCAAAAATACATGATTCATGTTCTTGCACATATAAATGAAACTGTGAAAAAATACCCATATGGTTTCACACCTTTGATTCCAAGATAGGTTGGGAAGGAAAAATTTTACTAAGTGTTTCAGAAATTGTGTTCCCCTTCATAAGTGTGTTGATGGTGTCAAATTCATACATATGGAGGTATTCTACCAACCGAATAAACCTTATATTTTGTCCTTATAAGAAACGATATATCTTAGAATCTTATGATTAGAAAAAACAGAGATCCTCTCTCATAAATAAATAGTCCTACAAACACTTAATTTTATGAACAATAATAACAAAATCAATATCATGAGTGGCATAATTTTTCTCATGTGGCTAAATATGATAGAAATTTTTGTCCATGACACGATTATCTTGTATATTAACACAATCCATAATAGAACATGAATAATCACAGTATACTATATTCCCCTTATCGGGCTCAAGTAAGATAAATATAGGATTTTATATCAGAAGCCATTTAAATTCCTTAAAAAAAGTTTGACACTATTCATCCTAATTTAATTGAACCCATTTCTTGGTTGGAGAAATCAAAGGTGATGATAACATGTAAAAATAATTTACGAAAATATGATAGTATCTAGAATGTTCTAAAAAGATCTGAATATCAACTATGTTTTTTGGTTCTTCTCATGGTAAAAAAATGTTAACCTTTTTTGGATCGACTAAGAGCCCATGTTTTGAAATAATGTTCCAAACTAATTAAAATTCAAGTATACATAAAATAAATTTCTAAATCTTCCCATATAGTCATTGGTTCCTCAATATTTCCAAAACCAAATTCATATGGTGCTCTTTCCCACACTCAGATCTCAAATAAACCCAGTTATATTCCATGAAAACGATGAAAAAGGTGTTGAGATAATAATTAAAAATATGGTTCGTATAATATATATATAGGGTATAATATTGTTATTCATGCCCAGAATCATCAAATGATATTCTAATGTAAAAAACTTCTCCAGAAAGTGGCCTTTGAGATATCAGACTCCTGAACCCTATGCTGATGACAACCCAAACAAAGAAGAATTTTGAAAAACCACTCACCCCATTAACTAATCAAATATTTCCTCCACATAAGAAAAGGGAAATTAGTCTTAATAATTTCTCTATTAACATTTCAAAAGTATATAATGAGATTCAACACTCCCCCCTCAAGGGATATGAATCCTTGATGGGTCCCCTTTATATTTAGTATGACATATAAACTTAACAACAACACAATATATAACATAAATATCGCAAGGAAATAATGGAATCATAAAGTCACACATATACTGTGTCATAATAGAATATAAATGTTTCAAAATTATAGTCATACCATATCACAAAATGGATATCTATAAAAAACATTACACTTACCCGAAATCACTATCAAGCAAGATCAAAAGTCTTTTCTATCTTAGGTACCACATCGAGGAGACAAAGGTAACTTGTAAAAAGATAATGGAATATCATCATGATTCATAATAGTAGCACATGTGATCAAACATCAAACATGATATTATAAGATCTAGGTCACAAGAATCACAATAACACACTATAATATGTCCATGTAGTTTAGGGAACTCCAAAATAGGTTCCACAAGACACATACAAACACACACACCATGGGATCAAACATCCAACATAGGTCTCTTGGGTAACATGTCCAATAAATACATAACCATTTGTGTCCAATAAATAATCTATAATAATAGGTCCAACATGGTTCTTAGAAATCTAGTTAATTTATTATTAATTCTTCCTTAAATCAACTAAGAATCATTCCGAGTTAACTTTTTATAAATTACTATTATAATAATTCATCATGTAAAAAATTAATTTACTCAAGGTAGAAAAAATTATACCATATTCCAATAAACATGTATAAATAGAAGAGTATAGAGTATACAGGGGAATCTCATGATAAAACATGTAAATAAATAAATCCCTTATCAATAAGATATTATAAATGGATCTTGATCTTTTCATATGAATAGGTTCCATAGGATAAAAATGTAGATAAATTGATTGTATACCTAACACTTGATCAATAATGATATCTACCTCCCTCCTTGGAAGAAGATTGGATATTTTTATCTGTGAAAACATCAAGAAATTCCCTAAAAACCTATGGAACATCAATAATTGAAGAAAAATCATTAAGCTAAAATGTAATGGTAGACAAAAATGTTTTTGAGATCAAAGTGGGAGGGTCCTTTATGATCGAACATCAGGTCCCACTCTCTCTAGAACATCTAGGATAATAGTTTTTTTTCATTTTCAAAAGCTGGTTTATGGGTTCTCGGTACCCCACTACATGATTCCAATACTATAACTTTCACCATTACACAAAAATATCAAAAACCAATGGAAATGTCCATGAAACCATGATCCAGGGCACATGAACATTAGAAAAGCTATCCAAACCCCAAGAACATATGATATATATAATTGATTGTAATGACTAAAACACACCAATGATAATAATTAATATCAACATGATGAGAGGAAGGAAAATCCAACTCAATGAAGATGTTGAATTGATCCAGATGAAGAACTAAAATATACTTGATTAACTCTACGTCAAATGTTGATAGAGAAAACACATGAAAATAAAACCTATGCTCCTTCCTCATTCTAGGACGATTACCTCTATCTATAATAAAGGGCATGGGATCTATTTGATGTTTCAGAATATCAATAAAACTGAAAGATATAAATGAGTGTGCGTATCCTTTTCAATATAGATTAGTTTTTATTCATTATGAAACAAAGATAGTAACTCTCATTATAGTTAGTCACATTTCAACCTCTGTTGGAAAATCATTAACTACGTGAATATGCTTCCCTCATAATTTGTTTCACTCGAGCCCAACAACCTTTAAATATTCTGAATATTCCTTTGGGTCCTTTGGATCTAAAGATCCAGGATAACAATAAAGGATATGTTTTTTTTCTAATCTCTTCATATGAACTCAGTGGCCATAAGAACAGACAATCCTCATTGTTGTGGGAAATGATTTTGGTTTTCCCTACCTTTTCACACTAATATAATGTAGGGTGTGCACTGATGGCTATTGTAGATGTTTTAATGGAGGGCTATTGTAGATGTTTTAATGGAGGACTAGTATTCATCACTATGTCTAGTGAATAATGAACAATGTCTATAAAATATTTTGTGTTATATATCACTAAGAACTATAATTACTATAAAGAGAGGAAATTTAGACACTTTATCATCATCAAACACTCTAGATAAAAATATTAAATAAAAGGGACTTGGCAACCTTATATTCCTAGCCTATGTGTTTGTTTTACTATATAATAGAGTCATAAAACCACTTTTTGGGATGATCAATCCTAAATATTGAATATTTCACCATGATAGACATAGGTTTATCAAGGAAGTATAATACTTGATATATATTTTCAAATCATTCCTCCATATCTTGGCTCTCATTCATATCGTAAAATTATAGTGATTCTCGCATAGGAACTATCATTATTGGTCCCCATCATCCTTAGCTCATAATTACTCATCAACATATTGGTTCTAAACACAAGGTAAATTCTAGTACACAGAATAGACTACCCATACGATATCCACAAAGTGACTCCGATCCGAACTCATATTCCCCTTATGGGAATCTCCCAATGTACCCTCCAATGGAACCCATTGAAGACAACTCAGAGCCATGTTTTCTAAATTAAAAAAAATATAATAAAATGATCATAAAATAGGATAATATCAATTTAAACTATATGATCATAATAATAAACTGACTCTGGGGTAAAAAATAAATATATGATACACACATCCTAACATCCCATGGGGAAATAAGACTCATTACAACAAGAGTTGTCTAGGAACGCATTCCAACCTACACTTAAATTACTAAAAATCATACCGTCTATCTGACAACATACCAAGGGGAATAACATCCCCTTGATATCAAATTTTCGCAAATTAGCCTAGAAAACACATCTATCTAGGCTCCGAACCAGACTGTGGTAGGACACAAATAATTTTTTTGATCCATATGAGCTAGGCACTAGAACCCATGAATTAATAAAAAATGAGGGAATGATATTTCCCCACTTGAAACAAGTTACATGGATAATATTAAAAAGGAAGAATGGGAAAAAATCAGGAATAAGAATGACTACCAACAATATAAATATGTTCCAATATTATACATCCAAAAACCAACCAATAATGAAAAATTATATTGACAATATATACACAATTTGATATATCGGAAACCACCCACATTATCCCCATACCTATCTGATAAAAACCTCACAACCTCATTGTGGCTCTGTGAACTTTCTTACATTAGATAAAATAAGGTCTACACACACCCAAGAGAGTTTGTAAGTTGTGAGTTAACAAGATCAGTAGGATATGACCTAGTTGTTCCACAAAAAGACTCTATATAGAAAACTAATTGTGATAAATTCTAAGCAAAAGAATTCATGAAAAGTAGTTAATTTGTTTAAAAAAATGGATGGTACAATTCCCCTTTTTTACAACATTCAAAAAAAGGAAAAATAGTTTTATAGAATACTATCCATAGACCAATTATGTCAATAAAATAAAGTATAATATTATATCTATTCCAAAAATCTATAAGTAGAACATGTAATGGTAAACACCCCTAGGATAACAATGTTTTGGATATCTAGGTCACTCATACCTTAATAACAATTGTTACTAGTTTGTGAACCCATGTCCATGTATCTATGGCATTAAAGCCTATGGAACTAAGGAATATCCTAGAAAGTGGACCTAGTATAGTTATAATCACATTCCTTGAGCGAATGTATCTATAATATTGGAATAGAGAAGAACCCCAATACATGAACACACATGAAATTAAAAATAGTGGGACCAAATACGACACCTTTCACCTAAGTACCCAAGGCTCCCATGTGCATATTATATCAAATCTATTTAAATGTGATTTTTGTTTCAAAAATAATCCAAATAATAAAATATAAACAAATTTTTTTTTGCAAACCTATCTCACAATCCATTTCAAAATTCATTGAAAACACCATTTCTTACCAAACGGATCGAAAAAACATCTGTTCTAAAAAACATTTAAACTCAAAAATAAATCAACAATGAATATGGACAATCCATTTATAAGACCCTTTAAAAACTAAATATCATAAAAGTTTTAACCAACATAGGATAGATATGAAATAACCAACATAAAAATCAGGACTCACACCGACCAAAATGGGATTCAGACACATTGGAATGAAAATGTTGAATGAGAAATGAATAGACACACTAACATTGATTAGAAAATTTTATAATATATTTTCAAAAATAACAGGTGTTTGAGGAGAAGGTATATCGACACATACCTTAGTAATCACCCACAATACACCACATAAAACAAGAAAACCTGACTCCATATAACATGTGAGCAACAAAACATGAAGGTATTTGAGAAGAATCATCACAAGATCACATATCATAGTAATTCAACCTATCATTAGTTCCAATTCCAAGAGAAATAAAGATAAACATGAAGAGAATTATAACTCATACTAAAAGTGGAGATATTATCCAACCCTAAGATCAAAGTTTCAATTTTAGACCAACGGAAAAACTAAAATCACCCAAAATAACTTGGAGGCGACCTCAGGTCTGGGGGAAAGAGGATAAAGTTGAATGAGAAATGAGGTGTGTTTGAAACACATATAATTCACAGGAAAAGAAAGATTTTAGAGAGTGAAATATCAATTCATTACATTAACTTCTCGAATGTACTATAGGAAAAAAAATTGGTGGCATTTATTTTAAATCCTGGAATCTTAGTTCACCATGTGAAAAACACCCTACATCAGGGACTAGTTTCATGTCTAAAATTAAAATCATGGATTTCATTTAGAAGTTATTAATTTCCAAAATAAAATATTCATGGTGTGGACTAACACATATAGATAGAACTAATTTCATGTCCTTTAAAAAAAACCCGGTCACCTATGATCCCATAAAACCTAAAAAAATGTCCTCTTAAACATTTAAAAATAACCTACCTTAAGAATGATGTTAAAGGGGTCCTTAACAGTATCTAATTTTACTATGATGGATATAGGATTTTTTCCAAATTAAGTCTATTACAATTATTTTTAGATATTATATACCACCATATCATTACTAATAATGATACTTATGGAATATTGTTTGAGAGATTCAGTTTTGGATCCTATAGAAACATAAGAGATGTTTTTATAATTAAGATATCAAGGACTCGTTATATGATGTATATATTTCTTTTAGTTTTTTCAATTATTAGAATGAAAATTAGATTATATTTTTAGTTATAATAAATAATTATTATGCTTTATTGTGGTTTTTTTTATTCCATATATATTTCTAAGAGTGAGTAGTTTTATGGGATAAGTTCTTAGTTTAGTTTTAGGATGAGTTTTCTACCTTAATTGGGAAATAATATTTTCTCTGTAAAATTATTACTCTATATTTTGGGATTTACAATGTATGGGAGTTTAGTATTTTCTATAATAACCATATCAGTTATTCTTCATACCTTCATATAAATAAGAAATCTAGGGAGAGGAATTTTGAGGCTGATTTTTTCACAGAGATCCACCACCAGGTAGCCTCATTCACATTTTTTATATATCTTTTCTTTCTAAAAAATAAGATTTTATGACAAAGATATTAGCTAGAACATTATATTCATGTGAAGTGAAACATAATGACTCTATGCATAGTATATCAACGGTCAAAGATTATTATTTCCATAGTTAATAGATGTTTTAGACATTGGGTAGATGATTTCATCCAACTTCACCATGTTTTACCAGGGTTTTCAATTCATGGACCCATAACGAAGGATCATACATTGTTTTAATTTTTATTTAGAGATTTAAGATATAAAAATATTGATTAATAAAAATCATTAGTAGTTATCTTGTAGTTGGAGAGCCTTTTAGGGGTTGGCTGTTACAGCAGTATCCGCAAGATAGAAAAAACATCAACGTGCTCTAGATTTTGATCAATAGAGAGTGCATGTGGAATTCATAGGACCACCTTGTGAAACTACTCATCCTCAAGGATAGATAAAAGAGTATTTCAATGGAGTAGTTCACCATCGGAACTAGTGATTCCATGAAACCACAACTGATAAGAATCATGGTATAGTGTTTGTAGTTCTATTAAATCCATATGTTGTTCAAGGTATCATCTATATATATTCTACACTTGTTTATGGATTTTTTTATTATAAAACTACACGCTAATTCATTGAACATACCATAGTATAGTCATTATGACTTGAGGTATAGTGTCTTATGTTTCCCGTGATATTTATTATTCTAGTTAAAGGATGAGTTAGCCTATATGGTGTATTTTGAGAATGGGATTTTTTGAAAGGGAAGAAACAGTCCTTGCATGATTTTATATGTAACTACCATGACTCCAATAACATAGAATATGTAGCTAATCTATTACATTGGAATAGATAAAAGGGTTTTAATCTCAAAAAATAGATCAATTGAGTTGTATTAGAGAACCTTGTGCCTACAAGATTTCCATTTTATATCTAGAATTGAATATAAAACATAATAAAATGAAATTCCCTGAAACCTTGAAACCCATTCAAATATTTTATCTTTATATCCTCAAGAAAGGAAACCGAATTAGGGTGAAGTAAAATTCACAGTAAGGGTTACATAAATAAAAATCTATCATGAATAAATAAGTTATAAAAAATTTGGAAATATAAATAAATGAAAACATTTAGAATTTAATCAATAACTTGACTATGAAATGCATCCAAGGATAATATCAATGTGATAATTTCATAGATAATAATTAATAAATTCTAAATGAAGGAAATTATTTATAATATACTTCATGACCTTAGACCTCATGATATTCTTACCATTAAGGCCTTTTTCATAGATATTTTAAAATGATATGTAGTAATCCATTCAATTTGGCTATCGATCTAAATTGTCTTATGAGAATTATCGATACATGAAGGGGCTATATAATTTTATGAATCGCCCACCAATGCATGTACAACACATTCCTAATATATAAAATTATTGATTTAATTCGTGGATATTATACATTAATAATAAATTTCATTATTGAATAAATAATATGAAATATCAATATTTCCCCATCCTATTGAATAACATTCAAAGTAAAACATTTCAAATAGAAATAACATATGTTTTATGAAATAATATATCTATTATAATGAATATTTCGATTTAAGGAAAATATAATTTTTGATAATTAAATTAATGTGTATTTTTTAAGAGAATGTTAATGACCAATAAATAATAACAGACGAGATATGACCACCATATCATTAGGAATATATGTTTTGTAATAAAATCATGTAATTTCAACGATTAAAGTGAATGGAAGGTAAATTATAATTTAATATTCCAAAAAATAGTTTTATTTATAAAACCATTGAAAATGTTTAAAATAATAAAAATTCTATAAAATAGTTTAAGAGGTGGGGAAGTTAGTTATCACCGTATACATAAAAACGTTCATTTTGACTTTTTGTAAAGAATATAATAAATGTACATTTAAAAAAATAGAATGATTTATTTTAGAACATTTTTAAAATTCAATAAAAATTAACTTTTTTTTATCAAATCACATGAGTAAATTGAAATAATTTTTGAAACAATTTTAATAATCTTGGACATCGAAGAAAAATATCTCCATTTAATAGAGAAATGAAATCGATTTTTTCTTCAAACCCTTATTTTATATATTCAATTACAAAGAGAAGAAGATTTGGAAAAAAATTATGAAATCTCTATAAATATCCATTTCATAATAATATTATTGGATTTTATTATGGAGAAATGATAATATTCCTTCAATTAATGTAAAAGAAACCTCAAAATAAAATTACATTGTTAAATTTATTATTACCTATTTTGTTATTTTTTAATCATAAAACCTTAAAATAATATACATAAATTGAAACATTAATAATCATAAATAAATTTTCATTAATTTAAAATACCTCAATGGGGTATTATATATTAAAAAAATAGTGAATATGTGCATAATAATAATTATGTCCCAATGGTGTGTCAATTTAGATGAAATCCATTACCTCACGGTTCCCTTTAGTCGACTATACTTTATCCTCATGTTTAATGTTTTTGAAAATATTATTAATTTATAATATAAGTATATTCATATTTAAAATATCATATATTATCTTATTATATAATTTTACAACACATTTATTAACAATATTCCATTGTTAACATTGCTTCGGGTGTTATGTGATTTGTTTTCTAATGTATTTTTTATCATAGATATTCCAATTCTTTTTCAGATTATTTTGATCCATAATCTCTATAATAATATTAACGTTATAAATATAATATCTAGTTATTATATACATTTTTATAATCAATATTAAATATTTTACATGAAAAATTAATCACATCACTTCGTTGAGATGGTATGCCATATGTGCACACGAGCGATGATATCATTCCCTAAGTGGGTGAAAGGGTAAGGAAATGGATGATATATTAATTATTAAGAATTAATATAATGTAATATTTATAATATAAATTTATTATTTCATTAATTATGACTTTCCATATGAATTGGTGATGGAATAAAACACACTGGTTCACGAGGCAGTAGTCATCCAAACACACGAAGGGGGCATTGTTTCCCATTGGATGGAGAAGGTGATAAATAAATATTGATCCATAACATAATAAAATATAAATTTCTTTATGATAATAGTGTAATTATATTATAATTATTATGAAATAATTTAATGTGGTAATGGAAAATATAATAAATAAAGATCTTAGGGAAGACAATTACCATCTCCTAAAAGAACCCAGTTTGGATCTCTTTTTAAGGACCATAGGGTTGGTCTTTTTGGAAGACTCAAAAATATAAAATGTGGATAAGGAATTTGGGTAGATATTTACTCATGGATTGTTTTATATATATGTATTTAGTGGTGTGAAAAATTTATGGGAGTTTTTTACCCATTATAAGTGGGGGATTGCACCTTCTTGGAAACAAATTAGAAAATTGCCAAAAAGAACACAGATGATAAAGTCATTCACAAGTAAAATGAATCCAAATGACCATAGATTAGAATATATTATATTATTTTTTGAAATAATTTCATAAAATAGGATTTATGAAAATTTTAATTGAAAAAATTACCTTTATATTTTGGTTTAACCCTCCTCCGGTTAAACCCATTTTATCATAAACTGGGAAAATTATATTCTAATATTTTTCATATTAATTGGTGAGAAAAATTTGTTTAACCATATTAAATAATATTAATTATTTAGATTCTAAATATGGAATATAGTATATATATATCACCAAACATAATTCATAATATTTATTTTAATAATAAACTCACAAAATTATTTGTAAAACCATTTTTCAATTAATAAATTTCTCAAACATAAGATGATATTTTATAAATTGCATGAACTATAATAATAATTATATAAAATTGAATTCATATTGTTAAATATATAATATTTATATTTCATTTAAATAATTCATCAATAAATATTTTTTATATTAATTATATTGGGTGGACATTATACCATCCTAACAAAAACAATTTTCTAAAAAAACTGTTTTATGAAAAATTACCCTTTACCTCCAAAGGATCATATTCTTATTTATATAAAATTTATAGTTAATAATATTTTAATTAAACATATGATAATTAAATATTATATATAAAAGGATGAATAGTTAAATACAACATTTTCTATTATTCAAAAGGTTATATATCTAAGGGAAAAAATCCAAAAAATCATTATAGTCTTATTCTTACCTAATAAGTTAAAAATCAAGATTCAACCCATAAAATTAGAATTTTTGTACCATGAAATATTGAAATGATAATTGTATTATATTTTTATATAAATATAATTATAAAGTACTAAAATTAATGATAATATGTTAAATTATTCCCTCCTACAAAAATGCATCCCCAAAATTATCATGGATAATACTTTCTAAAAAGAATGATAGTGGTTCATGTGGATAATCTCATATACTTACCACATTGATTCCTCCATTTTATTATTCCATCAAAGTATATAAACCATTTGAATCATCTAATTCCTTAAAACTTTCTCTCTAGTGTCAATAAACTATATGCAACCTTTAATGTAAGATAAATCATGATCCAATTTTATTTCCTCATAGGTAAGAAAATATTTGGGTTTAGCATGTAATTCTGTAGAAATGATATATGAAGAACATCATATACTTTATAGAGTCTCGGTGAAATTTTCATTCTATAAGGCAACATTACAATAAATTCTATAATTTAAAAATGTGTTGTGTACCTGGTGCATAGTTTTCTTTTCTTAACAAAACTTGAAACACCCTTCCATAGAGATATCATCATGAAAACTTGATATCACACTTAAAATTCCAAATATTTCATCTAGTTATCATTAAGAATATTTTAAATTCAATGAGAATATCTAATATGATTCTAAATTACCTTTACTTTTGTCATTATATTATCAATATGTTGTGGTTCTATATGTTTTCTTTCACCAACATTATCATAACAAGTTAGAGTATGAAATATATAGCCATATAATGCTGAATATAATACAATTTTAATAATTTAGTGGAAACTATTATTATTGGAAAACTCTACTAATGGTAAAAAATTATCTAATATACCTTTAAAGTCATTTCAGAATGACCTCAACATATCTTCCAATGATTGAATAGTTGATTCAGAATGTCCATTAGTTTGAGGATGGTAGCCAGTGCTCAAATGAAGCTTAGTATCAAGATCCATCTTAATAATGTTCCACGATTTTTATGAGAATTGAGGATCACGATCTAACACAATTGAATGAGGATCACAATTAATTCATATAAATTCATTAATATAATTTTTTTTGGTGATTATGTGGTAAATATAAACTTAATATGAAGAAATATGATAATTTGGTATGGTGTTCATTTATAACACATATTGAATTATTTTTTCATGAAGTATTTTATTTCTTGTGACAAATTCTAGTGTAATGTTAACCCATTTACAGATATACATAATAATAGGATTCTTGAATCCTCTATAATTTGTTATCTAAGCCTTCACATGTTAAAAAACTGAACATCTAGACACATAATACAAAAAAATTAGCTTCATGTTTTCCAATAAATTTTTTCCACTCAAACCATATACATTTTGGTGTGGGGTGAATAGACAAATTTCTACGATAATCATATTCCAAAAATTGACTTTTTGGATCTTGTATATATATAACACAGAACCTATATCAAAATTTTATAGTGTTATTACCACAAATTAATTCATCCAATTTCCAATAATTAATGGATTTAATTTTATTCGGAACAATCTCCTCCTCATATAGGGAACTTTTTATCTTTTATAATAAATATGGTTGGAAAATAATCTGAAAAGTAAGTGATAAATACCCTTCATTAATACTTTTAAAAATATTTTTACTATATTCATGGACATCGGTTCCCTATCAATACTCATTTTGTTCGAGACTCTATGATATTTTGTTTTCTAGAAGTATTTACTACCTCAGTTTCCTACCAATGGTGGTAGTGTATTTAGAAATCATAATCCTTGAGTGGCCCAAGCCATCACATTTTCGTCATGTTGTGATATCTCTATTAAAATATTTTTCAGGATCATATGGTCTTTTTATATCTCATATATTTAACCATATAGATAATTTATCTATTTATTCAATGAAAATATTATAGTTTTTACCATAAGATTATGGGTTGGATATTTTACTTTATTAGTAATTAATTTCCTTCATTCATATTCAATAATATTATCAATTTTAATAAGGAAATATAAAATTATATTATTTGATGCATCACTATATATCAGAAGCCCATAATTTCATGATGTTATAGTCAAAATTGGATCATTATCCAATCTCCCCTTTAATTCTTCAAAACATTTTTCACATTCCTTTGTCGATATGCACTTAACCCATTTATTGGTAAACATGGTAAATGGGTTATGTAATTGAGAAAAATTATAAATGAATATCTGATATTAACCTACCAAACCAATGAAATAACATACCTTGGTTATGTTCATTGGAGTATACCATTCTTTTAATTCCATTTCCATCATAATATCAACAGAGATTTAATCTTGTAGAAAATATGGCCATTAAAATAAACATTATAAATCCAAAATTCACAATTTCTAAATTTCCCATATAAATATTTTCTTCTAAGTGACTGAAGAATGATATGAATGTTATTATGATGGTTATAATATCTCTTAGAATACACAATGATATCATCAATGAATAATGAAATTAAATTACCAAGATATTCATTGAATACTCTATTTATTAGATCTAAAAAAAGGATGGTGAATTTTCCAATACAAATGGAAAAAAATAAACACTTAATGTCCATAAATCATATGAAATTTTGTCTTAAGAATATATTCCTTCTTTTCATGAATTTGATGATACCCATAGTAAAAGAAAAATATTTGAAAAATATTGAACTTTTTGAATAAGGTAAAATAATTCATCAATGTGAGGTAGATGATACATTTTATTTATCAAAATATCATTGATTTAACCATAATAAATAAAAATCCACATGGATCCATCTTTCATCTTAATTAAGAGAACACAGGCTCCCCACGATGAAAAATTATGGAGGATAAATCCCTTATTGCATATATCCTCTAGTTGTTTCTTTAACTACACTAAATCAAAATTTTCCATTTTATAGGAATTCTTTGATATAGGTCTATTATATAGGTTTAAATCACTGGAGAAATAGAATTCTTTCTCTGGAGGTTTTCATGGTAATTTCTCTAAAAATACATCAATCTATTTCTATATAATAGGTACATCAGCAATTTTATGAATACATTTTTCATCTGTATATTATGTTTTCTCTTTTTCAATTGGAATTTGATTCAAAAGAGATACTATGGGTGGGATTATAAATGAATCACATAATAATGTATATACTCTAAAGATAATTTATTCAACATCTTCATCAGGAATCAGAATTTCATTCTCCATTAAATTAATATTTTCATCGAATTTTGAAAACTGTTAAATACCGTGGATTCTATTTAATTTAACCATATATATGATAATAATTTATGAAAATAGGGAATTTATATGTATCATAATAGGAACTACCTGACACATCCTTATCATAATGATATTTTTACAAGAATTTTTACTGAGGTCTCCCATATTAAGGATCTAGGTAAAATCATTTCTAGGGAAATAATCAATTAATTAGATAAAATAATATAGTAGTCCCACTAAATGATGGAGTGTTATAATAAAATGAAGTGATCAAACATAGTAGAATCACACTATGGAAGAATATGTTTCTCTATTCTTGTAATGTTATTTGTAATAACCTGATTAATTTACCTTAATATATCAATGATATTCTCAATACCAATACCAACTATATTGGATTTCTCAGTATGGAAATTTTTTACATTGAAGAGGTGTGTTATGTCAATTCATTCTTCCAATTACCATTTCAAAATAATGGGATATACTATATTTGTTAATGACATTATCAATTTTAAATAATCAAATATTATTCGGTATCTGGTTAACACCTAATATAAAGATAAAATTTATAAATTATTAATCATGGAATCATGAAAATGGTTTCATTGAGAATATCATTAAATAATTTAAATAGTTTCAAATAATTCATAATGTTATGAAAATAATGTTTTAATTATCGTAATCATATCCCTCATGAGAGTCAAACTAGGTGCACTGTAAGGCCCGTTTTCATGCATGAGGTGATGATCAATTCAAATCTCAATATTCCATTTTTAGAGATATTAGCACAAGTTAAAGAAAGTTCTAAAACTGCATAAACATGATGTATCTATAAAGGGATATTTATCGAGGAAAACCCAAAAAAATATCATTCATAACATAACATTAGGATGTTATTCAATAGTTATCATTAAATTCTATCATATAGTTACATTACCTAATCTTTGTTTTCCTAAATATAGTTCTCATGATTTCTACAAAAATTCCTCTTATACAAACAGTAGAAACCCCAACTCTAGTAACCCAAATCTAATTGATATGTTATTACATTTTAAAAAATACAATGGTTATAAAACTAAATGATTAATCAGTTTAGTAGTATTGGACAACCATATACATATATGATTCCGTTTTTTAAATTGTAATAGAATATAAAACAAACAAAAAACAAATGATACGTATCCAAAAATACATATTAATGTCCTAGGGAAAGGAAAAATAATGGTGATCTCAAATACTCAGTAATGGTTGGGTATAATGGAATATATATGGATTATATAATACATAATAAATATGATAAGGTAAATAAGTGAAAAGATAGTCCATTTAATCAATAATTTGATCATGAAATGAATCTATCGATAATATCAATACAGTAACATCATTGATAATAATAACTAAATTCCCCAAAAATAAAATGTTTTATATTAGAAATCCTGATCTATAACATATGGATAGCTATACTTTCAAGACCTTCCACTAATACAATTTAAAACAATGTATAATGAACCATTTA
This sequence comes from Viscum album, assembly GCA_963277665.1. Lineage (NCBI taxonomy): Eukaryota > Viridiplantae > Streptophyta > Magnoliopsida > Santalales > Viscaceae > Viscum > Viscum album. Next base: position 744,713,278 of record OY728156.1, read on the forward strand.
ATTCTACTAACAAATTTGACTCATCAGACCTATCAATGCATCATGGGGATATATAATTTCATCCCTCATCCATAAATGTATTCCCAATAAATTCCTCATATATCTAATGATCAATTTAATTCATGAATAATATTCCCTATCAATTAGAGTTCTCACTAAATAAAGAAAATGGAATATAAATATTTACACATTCAATCAACATTAAAAGTAAAACACTTTATGTAGAAACGATATATGATTTTTGAAATGTTCATATCCATGATAAATAATATAGATGTTTAATCCAAATTTATTGACCAATGATTTCATGAATGTGAATGTTTTAGGATAATTTTAAGGATGAAAAAACTAATAAGATATAATAAATGATCATTGGTTCATCAATAATATAGGTTTTTTTAAAAAATAATAACCTTTTGAATGATTAAAGGTAATAGAAGTGAAATATTAAAATAATTTTTCATAAGACAATTTTATTGGTAAATCTAATTAAATCATGTATAAGAATCTGAATTTTATAAAATGGCTATGACGATGGGTGATTATATTATCATTGTATACATTAAAAATTCCGTTGTAGTTTTTATAATGAAAGTTGACAATTTCCTTTTGGAAAAAATAAGAATTATTCCTTTCAACCACGTTTTAAAATGTATGGACAAAATAAAATTTACTTGACTAATTATTTGAGGAAATTAAATGGATTTTGTAATTTTTATTTGAAATAATTGGATTTGGAAGAAAATATATCTGATTAGTAGATAAATAAAATGAATTCTTATTTAAAAATATTATTTGCTTCATTAAATTACAAAAGGGAGGAAAATTTGGAATAAAATATTGAAACTTCATAAATATCATGTGGATTAGAAAATTATTTGATATTATTGAGGATAAACGATAATAATCCTTCGATGAAAACAAAATAATTCTTAAATGTAAATGATATTATAAAATATATTCATACAACTTTTGTAACATTTTAATCATAACCCCTAGAAATAATAGAAAATAATTGAAACATTAATCATCATTAATAAATACTTATTCAAGTAAGATACATCAAATTTGATGTATATATAGAAAATAAAATTGAATATGTGCATGATAACAACTATGTATCAATGGTTTGTAAATTGGGTTTAAATCCATTACCTTGCACTTCCATTTAGATTAATGTTTTTTTAAATCTCAACTGATTTTGAAAAACTAAATAATTAAAACTATAAAAATATTGAAATTGATAATATCATATATTTTCCTCTTATAACATCTTTCCACCCATTCATTAATAATATTTAATTATTACCATTGTTTTGGGTGTTAAGTACTTTTATTCCCATGAATATTTTGTCTTGGATGTTCTGGTTCTTGTGTTTAGTGTATTGATCTATAATATCGATAATGATATTAATGTTAAAAATATCATATTTATTCATTATTTTAAATTTTAAAATAATTCTTCAAACATTGAAATTAATAATGAATCACATCGCTTTGTGGATACCGTTTTTGTGGATTTTTATACATAGATATTACTACATTTTAGATGATTAATCAATACATGATGAAACACATTCTTATGGATTGTAAAAATTTATTTACTTTGTAATTAGGGAACACAATATTCAAGTCTAGTTTAATTTCTTTAATTTTTTTCACAGCGATATTCACTTTTAGTACTCCAACTTAAAACCTATATTCATAACCAGGGGAAAGGAACCAACAGAAAGGGCTGAGCTCAAATTATTACTGAAGGTAATCAATGGAGAAATCAGTTAAAACAAGAGAATAAGTATATAAAAGCATGAAAATAACATTTGAAAATAATAACTTATATAATATATATTACAATATTATTTCATGAAAAAATATAGGTTGTTAATAAGATATAAATCAAAAAGTAACAAGAACTATGCCAAAATAACGTAGGCATAAAATGTGGAATTGGGAAAAACACATAATAATTTAAAATCATTTCCTTAATATTAAAGGATATTTTCCAATACTATCATAGTGGAATGTTTTTTCTCTTAAAACCATCATATTAGTCAAGGTTCACATCCAAGACTATCATGGTGGATAAAGTCCCTTATTGAACAGAGTACACTCTCCATTACAGTCATATATATCTCATGAGATATAAATCATTACCTAATTCATTGGAGGCATATATATGTCTCCCTATCACATAATTAAAACCCTAAATATGTGTGACACATGAACATAAATAATTTAGTATATCATAACATTGGGAAAGAAATAGGATTCATAAACATTTCATCCTAATAAAACCCATGGAAAATAAATGTGCTTCAGAAATATCATTCCATCCTAAACATAAACCAACCATATAAAGAATAAGGATATTATTCAATAATCATATGCTCAGTAAAGAACAACTAACACCATCTAATTCTATATTTTAGTTAAAATGGCTTTGAATGATCTCATGAAATAATTCATAAGGAAAAGAAATTTTCTTTTTTGAAACAATTATTTATTTTAAAAATACTCACTACTATAAAATAATAATTTTATTTGAAAAGACACTTGTAAAATTTTAATGTAAGATTCAAGTCCTTTAGGATTCATAAAACAGATAAAATCCAATCATTATATATAAGTTATAAAAAAATATTCCATACTTTTTTCCCTGAAAAGTCACAAAGTACTTTGTCTAGAAAAAGACATAAAAATTTATTTAAAGCCATTTTATAAAAAGAGAAAAAATGGGTATAATTTATTTAAAAAAATATTATAAACCTTATTTGAATTTATTTTAAAAAAAATTTAGTTGGAATATATCTTTTCCTAAATGGATAATTGAAACATAAACAATCTCAAATAATGGAGAGTTTGTGAAATAAACCCTTGACACTTTCTAATCAGAAAAATTATGTTCCATCTAAAATAAATAAAATTATATAGATATGTAAATAAAATAATATTGAGAACAATATTTATAAACTACAATCATGATCACTAGATACGCCACAAAAAATAAACAAGTAGTGCATAAGGCATGTGTCCGACATGAAAAAAGTGAGACAAAAATCCATTTCTTTAAGTCATGAATTTCATCATACATTTTCAATACACCTATTTAATAAATGTAAGTTTATTAGAAATTTACCTCTAAACCATATTCATATATATAATATTATATATGATTTACTTATGACTTTATATTATTCAACTGTTAACAATTCAATGTTAAATTTACGTTTTTGGTAAAAACTAATTTTTTAAATACATGTTTTTACTTTTTAGTCTTTGTCCACTTTTATAGATCATGATTTTACCCTATCTAGAATGATAAATTTCATTCACCAACATGGTTAGACCCCAAACCAATCAATCAAGCCAATCTAAGACAATTATAATAGGGCATTATCGATCCCCATGGGATGAAAACTACTATCAGACATCAGTAGAGAAACCAGAGGGATTGATTTATCCCAATATAAATAAATAAACTAAATAGTGAAAATAAAATAAATCATCCATGTAAATATAAATAAGAAAACTGATCATCTTTTACAAGGATGAAAAATACAACAAAACTATACAATGAAAATCAAACTACACCTGATAACTACACATCTCCACATGACCCGGAGGGTCACTCTCCAATACCAAAACCATCCATCACCTACATAGATTGAAAACTATTCTATACCTACACCAGAGGATAAAAAATAAAAAAATAAAAGTGTGAGTATTAAAACATAGTACGAATTCAAAAAAAATCTATTCCCAAAAAACTACATTTAAAATAAAAGATACATCAGCTTCATGTTTAAAATACAATATATAAAAAGAAAATTTTTCACGCATTTTCAAATTTTAAAACAACATGGTCGATTTCCCTTTTTCTATTTCTAAATCTACATTATTTTCCATTAAATCGATGATTTATTTTTCCAGGGGAAGGTGATTATTTCATTTCAAAAATAGTTTCAAGAGAGTATAAACCATTTCTACCTTAACACATTTTCTCATAAGACTTTAAAAACCAACCCATAACTTTTGAAAGAGTTACACAATATAAGGGAACATAAAAATGATCCCATAATAAGGGAAATAGAAATAAGAAGAACATTGGAAGCAACCAATCATGCATCACAGTCATCCATCGTAAATAAATAAGTGTAAATAGACATGATAGAAACCTAGGAGATCATGAAAAATCTAGAACACACTAATACATGCGGACTCATCCTAGAATGAATGTCTCACTCAATGAAATAAAAAATACCAACATGATCAGCCACATCCCACATGGTACCAACCTAGGGGGCCTAGTCCATATTAATAATAAAAAATATATCCCTTGCTATGGGACACTAACTAGTTTATAACTTAACTAGTGCAGTAATCATTATCAAAAAATTCAATAGTTAAATCAGGTTCTACTTGTCAAGATGAATTGAAAAGGGTAATCCAAATTATGGAAACAAATCATCCAATAATATACAATTATATAATAATTTACACAAAAGGAATCACCAGATTCCCCCTAAGGATCATAATCATACCAAAAAACTCATAGTCTCAAAGGAGTCCATACCGAGGATCTCCCATTTTTTCACTATGTTAATTGATCATGTGGACTCCCCAACAAGTAAATACCATTAATTAAATATATATAATGAAATAATATTATTAATGGTGGGTTTTCATGATAAATGTTTTCACTTTTTTCATAAAAGTTCTAAATGGGACTCAATCTCTTTTCACAAAACCATTATTTACCAATGAACCAAACCACCTTTTTAAAGAGGTGTAAACACAAAACCATTCATTTAAAAATTATTTTAAAAAGCTTTTTAAAACCACAGATCACACATTCAATCAAAAAAATTATTAAAATAAATAATAGGCCTAATCCACCATCACATGTCAAACCACATTCAAAATCCAAATACACACTAATGTTAAACACAAAAACACAAGAAAACCCCATTCAAGAAATAAAGCCATATTTTTTAATTCCAAAAATATATTTAAACATCCAAAAATGGAAATAGTTGTGAATAACTACATAAAACGGCCTACAATTCATTTTATCAAATACTTGGTGTGAAAAATATAACAAAACAATTTAATTTATCACCAAACAAGGTATAAGTCATCACATTTCACACCTAAAAAATATTAAAAAGATCACAAAAAAGTATTTAAATCTCAAGGAAGGAATAAAAAGTAAGAAACTAAAGAATCCTAAATTATAAAGGCAAGTAGAAATGGGAATCCTACCTCAATCTAATGTCAATTCAATAGAACACATGTTAAATCACATCATGAGGGTTCCATGATATAATATCTACAAAGAGGAACCTTAAATAAGAAAACACACCAATATAAACAAAGGGGAAACATGAACCTTAGGTCCATGTTAACAAGGATGAATAGAATCTCATGATGAAATGGAAGAAAGAGGGAGAGGGAGGAGAGAAAATGGGGATGCCTTGAATATGTAACCCAAAATCTTGAAGAACTACCTTTTATCTACACCATTGGAAGGAGGATAGGATCTAAGAAACAAGGAGGAGAATCTCTAGGGTATTACAATCTAGAAGGAGGTAGAAATGATCGTATTTGTGGTTAAAAAACATTATGGGAAGAGTTGGAAGTTTAAAAATTTTCAAATATAGGCGGCTCATACTATTTTGCTACATTGTTTACCAAACCTGTGTGCCAACCCTACACCCCTCTCTGGACACACAATGGATGTAACATGGGATAGCCTCATGGTTTCCAGATTGTGCACCAAATGTTCCAAACACCACTATCCTATGATAGAACCTCCCCACATACTTACCATACAGTTTGCAAAAAATTTCATTGTTCCTCTACCACCGACACATAAGCCAGATAGTTATCTGGAGAATCCCACACTATTTCCCTAACCATGAAAAAACTATGAATAAGCTAATTCTAAGCTAAAAAACTAAAATTTTCTCCAAAAACTCATTGGAAAACTAAGTAATAACCAATTAATAAAAAACTAAACAAAGAAACATCTCAAAATTCAAAACATGTCACACATAGAACTTGGGAAGAAAATCAAGATCTAAAAATGAATAGGTAAAAATGATGAAAATGAAAAACTGGGTGTGATAATTCTCCCCACCAATAATTTTTTACCCCCAGAAATCCACAACATTTCTAGTTGATCTTTCAAAGAATAATGATTACTATAAAAGCATGATCTATCCTCTCAAATCAAGAACACCCTAACCACAAAATGAAACTCAGATCTCTTACCAAAGATGAAACAACAAGCCCAATCCACTCCTAGAAAAACACTTCCCTTACATTTATTCAACAAACCCATTTTCCACACTCCATACCCAACATTTATTCGTTGGAGGAACACAAAATTTTACACCTCCAAATGAGACTACCCACTACCAAGCCTACACTAGAAACTAAACTAGATTTTCAATATAGGGAGGCCTAAATGGACTCCCGCTATTATGAAACAACTAGAATTGATTTATCATTGTATAAATTTCAAAAAGACTCATCGTGGGTCTCCCCATCATTAAGAACCAAATGAATTAAATAAACGCATAAACATCCTCACACAAACTAGAAACCACAACTAAAAGGGAAATGGTGGGGAGGGGCCAACAAAAGGAATAATAATCCAAACAAAAAAAAACCCACCACTCATAACCTCTATATAGACACAAACTAATACTACCCATGATTCAAAAAATCCATCCATGAAAGGAAAATAATTTGAAACTTTCATCCGATAAGGCACAATCACAAGAATTTTATGAGGGATTAGCCCACAATTATCCTTGCAACAAGAGGGAATTCGTAGTGATAGATAGATTACAATAGGAATGTAAAACCTACCTCAAAACAATGGTGGAGGTAAGGGCTAAGCCAAACTCTCTACACCCCCATGATTCCAAACCATGAACTAGCTTCACTCTGAGGCCTTTGGATAGAGCCTTGATATTTCAAGAATCTTCTTCCTTGTTGTCAGGAGCTAATAATCATTGATCATGATTCCTTCTTTTTCTTCCAATAGCATCCACATAACACGCCACATAGAAAAAAAAGAATATAACACTATGAAACTAATGTTATATCATGAGTAACCCTCACCCAAATAGATACTTTCAAGATGCATAAACCAAATACACCACTACTCCAAATAGAATAAGTTTCATGATTTCTAAACAGGAATACCCACTTTCATTGAAACAGAGATTCTTAGGATATCCTCAACATCCCCATTACATTATAAAAATTATTGCACCACCAAGCACAACCAACAAAACAAAAATAATAATCTTAACATGAATTCCCATTAAATGAAGCCCAAATATCTCTCAACAATAGTAAATAGGGTAGGGTATCCTTTAGTAGAGGTGGGATTAACTTTTTAAAATTTAAGATTGAAATCATTATGTTAATCAATTGTAAATCATTCTAAATGGGGATCACATGTAGATACACCAAAAAAAATTCATCGAATCACTATAGGGGAAAATAATGGGAAAAAAGAAAATAACTCAATCAAAACTATCTCATAACCAAAACTCAAATTCAACATATATAAACCTAAAGGTAAACCTGCTCAGAGATTCTTAAATCTTTTCTAAAATCCATATAAACATCAGTTTAAAACATAATCATAAACAATATACCAAACTCAATACATAACATGGATGAAAATTAAAAATAATGAGAGAACACAACATATATGTTACACTTCCCAAAGGTATGAAATACAACTATATAAAGAACAGTTATCAAAACACCACAAAATTTTCCTCTTCAAAATTGTTTAAAAAACATAGTTGATTCTCACTCACTAATTATATTCCATAAAGTCTCACTCATATTAACATTCTTTTTCCAATCCAAAGAATCTATTAACTCATTCTATACTAGTCAGTCTTCTTCAAAAATAATAATCTCTTTACATTCCACGCATCTTTATGAATATGAGGACCCAAGGAAAATACAAAAGTTCAAAACAAAACATTCTTATTTCAAATTTCATATTAATTTTCAAAACAATCTTAACCACCAATTAAAAAACAATTTTAAAATTCCATGTTTTAATCCATTTCATCATGATCATATATTAAATCTCCTAGATTTGTATCCAATAATTAAATTCATTTCATTGAAAATATTTTCAGCATCTTAACAAATCTCATTCCATCAAAACCCATTTGATTAAAATCCCATTTGATTAAATACACATTTATTATTAGTTAAAATAATTTTCCAAAAACCCCTTCGTAATAAACAGCCACTTTTAAACAAAAAACATTGATAACCTTCACGTTTTGATTATATTTTCTCAATATTGGTTAACTTATCCTCATTCAATAAAAAATATCCTTATAAAAATCCATTTTCTAATTCCTTCTTCAAAATGATTTCATAAATTTCATTTTCAATATTCCAAAAACCAAACCATTACCAATTCAAATATATTATTCTCAGTCCCAAAAAAATATTTCTCAAATATTCTTCTAGAATCATGGAATACCCAAAGAAATTAACAATGGGTAACTAGTGTTGATGGGTGACTTAGCCACATAGTTGGTGGTCACACTCCAATCACACCACTGGAATAGGGAGTATTCTTTGACCATGTCATACACTCCAAATTTCTTTACAGGACCTATGAGCTCATTTTGACCATTATACCAACTCACTTTTAAAATTCCAAACATAAAAAAATCCTAAAGAACCAAATAGAAAAAATAAAACTCGACATTCAATGGGAACATAAGGATTGGCATATAAATGTTATTCCAGACACTCCCTCGTAACTACACACCAAGGTTCCAAATGTATTAATCTATCTACCTTGATGTCACAAATAACATATAGTGCATTGAATGTATGTTACTCTATGGGAAATATTCCTATGATACCATTTTTTAACTAACCAGGGTCGTCCCCAAACTGGTTACCTGAGCCCATCCAAGACCAGGCCCAAATGGAATTCCCAATCCCCACGGGCTGGAAACTAGTTTCAAGCATCAATATATAAACAGGAGAGAACAATTACACCTAATAAAAATAAATAAACTGAAATGTGGAAACAAAGTATAGCATATATTTAAATATAAACAAATAAATTGTATATCATTTACAAGGATGAAAAATAAAAAAACTATACAACCAAACTCAAACTACACAGGATGACCACACATCTCAATGTGACCCCGAGGGTCACTCTCTAATACCAAAAACTAACTACCATCCATGATGATTGTAAAAATGATGAGACCATCACCACAAGCTAAAAATAAGAAAAAACTATAGGAAATATTTTTAAAACTAAGTAGGCTTACAGAAAAAATATAATCCCAATTCAATTCTTTTAAAATAAAAGAGACATCCACTTCATGTTTCAAATAAAATATATAAAAATAATTTTTTTACACATTTTGGAATATAAAAAAAATTATGTTCCATTGATCTTTTTCCATTTCCAAATCTATATTTTTTCCATTCAAGCAATGATTACTTTTTTAAGGTGAATATGAATCTTTATTTTCAAAAATGGCTAGAAGTGATTATAAAACATTTATACCTTAATAAATTTCCTCATAATCCATTGAAAACTAACCCTTCTATTTCCAAAGAGATACACCACACAAGGGAATATAAAAATGATCACATAGTAAGGAAATGGAAATAAACCCACAATATTAAGAAACCAATCATGCATCTCAATCATCAATTGTAGGTTACTTAGTTCCAATAGACATGGGAGAAACCTCGGAGATCATGAATAATAGAAAACACACTAATACATGTTGAATTATACTATAAAGCATTCCTCATATAATGAAAAAAATTCCCAAAATGCTCAGCCACACCTCACATGGTAAAGACCAAGAGGCTATATCCCATTGTAATAATAATGAATATATCCCCCCATTATGGGCTAGTAGCTAGTGCATAACCTAACTACTGCAAGAATTATTCTAAAAAAATCAATAGTTACACCAGGTTCTACATGTATTGATTTATTTAATATGTTTAGAAAACTGATTCCAACTAATCCTCCAATCACATACACATATTAAATAATTTACACAACTGGCATTACCCGATTCCCCCCAAGGATCAATCATCTACCTTAAAACTCATAGGTCTCAAAGAAGTCCACATAGAAGATCTCCCATTTTCACACTAATTAAACAGATCATGAGGATACTATAATGAGTGCATCCCATCCATTAAATATATAAAACCAAAGAATATTATCCAAGTAGGTTTTTCATGATAAACATTTTCATATTTTTAATCAAATTACCAAATAGGCTAAAACTTCCTTTCACAAAACCATTAATTATCAAAGGACAAAATAAAATTTTGGAAGAGTTGTAAATACACCATATTCCATTTCAAAAATATTTTAAGATCTATTTTAAAGAATAACAACACACTTTCAAAAATTGTTTTTATAAAAATGTCATACAGGCCACATTCCACCTTCACATATCATTCCACATTCAGAAGAAAAATAAACACTTATTTTAAACTCAAACTTACTTTTAAAACACATTAAAGAAATCCAACCCATATTTTAAAATTCCAAAAATATTTTTACAAACACAAAATAGGAATAATTTATCCTAAACTACTCAAAAATTCCAACTATAAATTTTATCAAAATCACGTTGTTCACACTATAAAAAAGCAATGCCATTTGTCACTAAATAAGGTATAAGTCACCACTTTTCACACCAAAAAACTATTCCAAATATAACACAACAATATTTAATTCACAATGAAGGTGGAAAAATAAAGAGGCAAATAAATCTTAAATTATAAAGGAAAGTGAAAAGGGGAAACCTACCTCAATATCATGGAGCTTCAACAAAGCACACCTGAAATCACACCATGAGGGTTCCAAGATCTAAGATCTACCCAGAGAATCCCTAAACAAGAAACCCTCCCCCACATAAGCCATGGGGAAATAAGAACCTTAGGTTCACATGAATATAGTGCAAGATAAACTCAAGAAGAAATGAATGAATGAGGGAGAGGGAGGAATGGAGTGGGGAATACATTGAACATATAGCACCAAATCTTAAAGAACCACCATAGATATTCACCATGTGAGGGAGGAGAGGAATTAAGAACCTAGGACGAGAAACCATTGGGATGTAAAAACTATATGGAGTAATAAATGGGTGGATTTTTGGTTAAATTCCTGTCATGGTAGAGTTTGAATATTACAAAACAATTGATATGGGTAGCTTACACAGTTTGGCCACATGGTTTACCAAACATTGCATCAACTATGTACCCCTTTCTGGACACACCTGGGTACTCACACGTGCTGGTTTCACATCATCCATAATGTGCACAAACTATTTGAAACACCACTATACCGAGACAGAACTTCCTCACATGCTTTCTGCACAATATTAAAAACCATGTGAAATCTATGCACTATGCCTCTAACACTATCACTTAAGTTGTACAGTTACCTTGAGAAGGATTCAGAGTTTCAATTACCATGAGCCCACCATGAACATGATTCTTCCAAGATAAAAAAACTAATAGTTTCTCTAAAAACTCACTGGAAAACTAAGGAATGACCATGAAATCAAAACTAAAAAAATAAAAAATTCAAAATTGAAAACCTATGACACACAAATCGTGGGATAAAAACTAATATCCAAAATTGAACCGAAATAAATGATCAAAATGAAAAACTAGGTGTGATAATAAAACATACATAAATATAATATATATTAACTATATATCTTTTTATGGTGATTCAAAAAAAGTTAGAGGTAGAAAATAAAATACATAATTCATGGAGATGGTAGGTTATCCATAAGCATGACCATTGTTTTCATTTTCTTATCAGATTAAAGAATGAAAATTATATGATATATTATCATTAAAGAATAATTTTTATTATATATATATATATAAAAATTTAATTATAAAAATCATTAACATAGTTCATGTAAAGATGGAAGGAATCACATCATTTCACAAGATGGTAGTATGTCGTACACATGAACGGCGTTACCGTATTCCCTCAAAATAGAAATCATGATGTTAAGTGCGATATAACACTTATAAAATCATAATAACATCGTAAAAATAATATATGTCATATATAAATGATAATTACATCATTATTCTACACTTTTAGAGGTGGTAATGGAAAAATGAACGACATCGGTTCGCAACGTGGTAGTTCATCGTACACACAAACGATCATAGTGTATCACATTTGAGGGAAGTCTGTGACATTTTAGGTCATATCGTCAACATTAATACATTTTAAAATATTTACGATACTGATTTTATTATACAAACATTATATAAAATTAATTTAATTTTTTAATGTAAGAAATAAAAAATATTTGTTGATGAGCATTGTCTCTTCTTCGGGTGTCTTCTTTTGGTTTTTGTCGAAGGACATCGTTGGTTGAATTTCATACCAAAGGAAGGATTATAGAATAATGGGATGAAATTTGGTAGTTTATTTGGAAAGGTTTTTTCTGAAACAAGTGTGTTTTTTATTGTGATGAAAATATAATAAGAGGTTCCCTTTTATAAGAGATGGGAGGGGAACTTTGGAAATTTATCAAAATAAAAAATTAATATTAATTAATTTACATTTTAAAACGGCTTCATGAAAATTTATTTTAAATATAGGATTATTATGGTTCAAATTTCATTAATTGCATGAATTTGAGACAAATTTTACTATTTTTTAATCCTCAAATTGTGGTGTTAACACTTATTTAACAACTTTTATTCTTACAATGAAAACATTGATTTTTACTCATTAAGGGTTAATATATTTACTATAAAATAAAAGACTTCCCATAAATGAATCATGGATGAAACGTTTAACCATATAACAATTATTTTTCTAGATTTATGATTTTTAGGAATTTTATATCATTTAATAAAATAATATTTATTTTAAAAAGTAGTTAATATCAATTTTGACACTATTCGTTACATTGATTTTTAAAATAATCAATACTATAATGTATATTGGTTAAAATTAATTTAATAATTCACTAAAATTAAATATTAATCTGTAAATTTTTTAATAAAATTAATTATATCAAATTATATTTATTTTAATATTTTTAATAAAGTTTATTTAATATTTCCATTAAAAAACTAATTATTGTGTTAGTGTTGTATAAGAATTTATGTTCATTAAATTAACATAAAAATTATAAATAAATATCCATTAAATATATATATATTTTCTTTCAAATGAATATATACAGTCAAATATATCTTCTGGATAACCCTATATTAATAATATGAGTATGTCATCTTTGGTTTCTCATTAAATAAAATATTATAATTGTAATAATATCATAAAAGTGTCTCCCGATGGTTATAAATTTTATATTTGGATGATACTTTTATAAAATAATCCATTCAATAAAATTTGGTAAGGACTTAATGTCATTTTCTAGTTCTTATATTTATATTTTTACCCTTATTTACCTAATTTAACCTTTCAATGGTAAGAAAAAAGTCTAAAGTTACTCTTCATATTGGCCAAAAATAAAAGGTACCTATTACATAATTTGGAATTTATGAATTCATATGTAGAATACAATTTTTAAAATAAAAAATAATATATAGAATTTAATTGAAATTTATACTACAAAAATGCAATGAAAGATAGATTTTCCGAAACATTCTATTTTAAAATTTAAAATGTTTATATACTAATTTCGAGTATTAATCTCACTTAAAAAATAATAATTAGATTAATTTATAAAAAACATAATTAATTATAATTTAAAACTAATAAAAAAATTACCTTTCTAAAAATTTATAATAAATTACAGTTTTCAATAAAAACAATTTTTTCCAATATTCATTGAAAATTAAAACTTTTCAAAAAATTCTCAAAACATAACCATAGGAAAATATGGATATTATAATTTTTTAAATTAATAATATTTTATCAAATAAATTTTCTAAAATCTCCATAAATTTATTTTATTATTTTTACACAAAAAATAAATAAAAATCATTTTTTGAAGAAAATATGTTTTTGATGATTAAAATGTCTACTAAAAAATATACTACTTATTTAAAAATAATTAATGAAAAAATTAGAAATCAATAATAAAAATAAATATTCCATAATGTTGTTAATATTATTCATTCATTCCAATTTATCAACTTGGTTATAACAGTCATATGTAAATTAAAATATTTAGGTGTTTGTTATGAAACTAATGAACATAGGGGTTCCTATTAAAAATATAAAGGTGTTAAATTACCCCCATTAAATGAACTTTACCTTCACAAATAATTCATTTTACATATGAAAAATATATTTTTCATCTTCATAATTATGAGAACCTAGACCTATTGAACTTCTATATTCATAATGGTTTCTAATTTCCTAAATGTTCTAAAGGAAATGTTGTCCTTTAAATTTTTTCTCAAACAATAACCACTAATCTCTAATGTTTCTTTTACCATTACTCAAATACCATATTTAAATAGCCCATTATTTTCATACATAGATATTACGTCCTTTTATATGAATATTATTGAAATGAAAAAAGAAACATTCCTGATGATCGTAATAGTTTAGTACCTTTGGAAACATGGAACACAATATTCTAGTATAATTAAATATCTCCAATGTTTTCTAAAAATATATTCCTCTTTAGTACTCCTAATTAAAACCTTTATTCATATCCTGGGTAAAAGAAACATAATAATGGGATAAGCTTAGATGATTAGTTAGGGTAAACAAGGGAGATATCAAGAAAAACATGAAGATAATGATATAAAAACAGGAATATAAGTTTTAAAAATCATACCTTAAATAACATATATCATAATATTTCATCATAGAAAAAATCATTACAGTTTACAAGATATAAATCATAAATTAACATGATCCATGAGAAAATAACATTGGCATAAAACATGGAATTGTATAAAACACAGAATCCTATAAAACAAAATTCCATAGTAGTCAAGTATATTTGATAAGAATATCATAGTGGATTGTGTTCACTCCCAAAACCATCATAGTATTCAAGGGTCACTCCCAATACTATCATGGTGTAAAAAGTCCTTTACTGAACTGAGTACACTACCAATTCCAGTACTATCTATCTCATGATATATAAATCATTACCAATGCAATAGAGAGAGATATAGGTCACACCAGTCACATAATGAAAACCATTCATGTTGTGTAACATGAAAATAAATCATTAATTATATCAAATACCATGAGATGAAATGGATTTAATAATAATTTCATCATAACAGAACCTATGGAAAAGAAATGGGTTTTGTAAATATCATTCTAATATAAAAATAAACAAACCATAGAAATAATAAGGATATTATCTTTGAATAATAACCCCAGTGAAGGAAAATTAACATGAAATAATATTATCTTTGATGGAATATTATTTTAAAATATCACCTAAAATAAGTCTTGGGGAACATATTCTTTCCATTTTGAAATTATAATTTCTTTTAAAAATTTGTGAAATTATAAAGTAAAATATTACATTTCAAAAGAACCTTGTAAAATTTTAAAGTAGTATTAAAGTTATTAACACATCCTGAAAGTGTTAAAATCCTCTCTTGATATATAATTTTTGAAAAACAATTCTTCCATATTTTCTGTGGGAAAAGTCACAAATTACCATTTTTAGAAAATGAATAAATGATTATTTAAAAATGATTTTCTAAAAAGAGAAAACATGGGTATAAATGATTTTGGAAAATTGTATAAACATTTTTGGAAACATTTTTAGAAAACTTGGATGTGGAAGATAAATTTTCCACAATAGAGACATTAATAATAAACAATATCGAATAATGATGAGATTTTGAGATAAAATCTTACCACTATTAAATCAGTAAAATGGTATTCCCCATGAAATAAGTAAAAATAAATTGATATTTAAATAACATAATATCCATTATAATACTTATAAAATACATTTATGTAATTTATATAGACAAAAAAAATTAAGTAGTGTATAAGTCATGTGTCCCATATAAATAAAAGTGAGAAAAACATTCCTTACCTTAAGTCTTCACTTCCATAATACACATTAAATAACCCTTATAATAAATATAATTTTATTATAAACCTACCATATAACCATATTAATATATATATTTTCACATTTTATTTAAATATGACCTTATATTACTCAATTATTAATAATTACATGTTAAAGTTGTGTTTCGGGTAATAACAACTATGTTTTTCATACATGATTTGACATGATATTATAGGTCATACTTCATAGATCATGATTTAATCATACCCATAATTATATAAATTATATAAATATCATATAAATTAAATATATATTTATTTATGATGATTCATAAAAGGTATAGGTAGAGAATAAAATACATTATTTATGGAGAAGGTAGGTAGTACGTACGCATGAACACTATTTTCATTTTCTTACCGGGTTAAAAAAATAGTGTATGATATATTATCATTACAGAATAATTTTTATTTCATATAAATAACATATTTTTATTATGAAAAATTCTTAATGTGTTCCTCGTAAAGAATGAATGAATCGCATTGCTTCGTGAGGCAATAGTCCTCTATATACACAAATGATGTTACCATATTCCCAAAAAATAGTAAGCATGGAGGTATGTGTGATATAAAAATTTAAAAATGATAATAACACGATTAAAATAATATATATAATATATAAAATATGAATATTTCATTATTCCAAACCTTGAATGGTGGTAATGGAATAACAAACGACATCAGCTTGTAAGGTGGTAGTCCACCGTACACACAGACGATGATTGTGTATCCCATTTGATGGATGTGTTATATTTTAGGTCTTAACCTTAACATAGAACCATATAATTATATTAATTATACAGAGTTTATTATATAAACATGATATGAAAATAATTTAATGGGTTTAAGTAATAAATAAAACAATAATTATTTTGATAACCATTACCTCTTCTTCAGATATTGCCTTTTCATTTGCACTAAAGGACTTACTTGGTTGAATTTATACGCAAAGGATGGATTCTTGAAGAAGGGAATAATTTTGATAGGATATTATTATAGGTTTTGTATGAACCAAATAGTTTTTTGGTGTTAATAAAATAGAATAATATGTTTCCTTTTATAAGAGAGAAGAAGAGCACTTTTGGAATTTCTCAAAATATTAAATTGATAAAAATTAATTTTCAATTTAAAATGAATAAAATTTTTTTACATAAAATATAATATTCTTAGGGGTCACAATAAATTCATAAAATAAAAAATATACATATTTTAACTATTTTTTAGTCATTACCATTTGGTTTTAAGGCTTATTTATCCCATTTTATTCTTGTCGTGATGACATGAATTTTTACTCTTTAAGGGTTAATATAATTACTAAAAAATGTAAAAAATCTCCTAAATGAATCATGGATAAAGTTTTAAACATTATACCTACTGTTTGGTAGAGATTATTATTTTTAATAATTTTATATCATTTAATGAAATGTTATTTATTTTAAAATATCATTAATGTCAATTTTAATGCTATTCATTACATTTACTTTTACAAGAAAACAATAAAACAAGATATCATAGAACCATATCTTTTAATACATCTGTAACATGTATATGTGATAAATAAAATTATTTTATCACGTTAATTATATAAAATTATATTTATTTAAATATTTTAATTAAATTTATTTGATACTCCAATTCAAATGGATTGTGTAATTTATAATCCTTTTGGGGAAATGATCTAATAGTACCTTTGTATAGACCAATCAACTATGACGAAAATCCATAATTCCTCTTATAATACATTTAATCTATGAATACAAAAATTTCTATTCCCATTACTGATGGTTTTTCACATATATATCATCAATTTACTGATTATGGAAATTATTTACTTACCCATATTCCATTTATCTATATTATGTAAATACCATATAATTTATTATCTTGATTGAATGGTATTTACTAGAATGTTACTAAATATAACTGGATAAATGTTACCAAGATGTATAAGGTTATAATTATTAATGTAATTATAACTATTTTCCTTATATTAATCCCTTTAAAAGGAATATGAAATCCAGTTTTTATATATGTGTCTGTTATGATATGATGACTAATTATTGTTATGGAACATATATGTATGGATGATTTTTGGTTGGAAATTATATTTCTCTCCAATTAATTATTTTTATGTTTTTCTAGATTTATATATGTAATCATGAGTAAATTTTAGATTATTATAATTATGGGAACTGATAGTGTATCTAATGAATGAATTTTTACCTATAATTATTTGTGTGCCATATTTCTATGGAATCTTGATGTTTTCCTCACATGACTCAACTTCATTGGATAATACGTCCATATTATTCTGATTCTTGACATTTTATTTTTTCATGATTTATTAAATATTTTTTGATACATATAAAATTCATATACATATTTATTATACCCATATTTATATCTTATACTTATGATATTTTCATTTTATTTCATATGATCTCCCTTAATGGGAATTTTAGATCACCCCTTTTTTATGTATCAATTTTCCAGGTTACGTTAATTTTATCTAAAAGTATATCTAATGTGACTAATTTACCAAAGATGTTGAAAATAAATTATTTCTTTATATAGTGGAAGAAATTACTAATAGTTTTAAACGACATGAGTTTTTTTAGTAAATTTTTTTTCATAATATTCTAATACTCTAATCCAACAATATCTAGGGAATGTATTGAAATGAAATATTAAATTTTTTCCACATAATTTGGATGGTCACATCTATAACCTGGTATAGTTGGCATTAAATTATGGTTTAAATATCATCGAAGATTTTGATTTTCTCAATTGAGGTTAATTTTTTAGTTTTATCATTTATCAAAGTTTGATAAGTTAGGGAAGGTCATAATTTCAATGGTATAGATAAACCTTTAGGTTCATTGAGGTAATATTGAATATTATAGGGATTATGATAATAGAAATTAGTGAAACACCTTGGGATAAGTATAAGTATAGGATAAGAACATGAATTTGTGGTGAAGTAGGTATTATATGGTTTTCCTAGCATTTAAATCAATTTCTAGATATATAAAGTGCATGTGGTTCTCGATTAGATTCACCTAGGGGATATAACACCAAATAGGGTGTGTTAGGTAATAACTCAACAATGAACTAGTTCCTAAAAATGAGTCTTTACCACACATATTTCTAGACACTCCATGTGAATATAATTTGGTTAATTTACATGTTATTTATAACACCCTAAAATTCAAATGTAAGAACATTGTATTTGATAACATGTATAACACACATGTCCAAATGCGTAAGGACACTGTATTTTCCATCGATTGCCTTACATCTGAAGGTGCCTGATCTTCATCTCGAGAACCCTCATCTACCGTTCTCGTTGTTGGAGTTCTCTGAAGCGAAGAAGCATCTTGATCTGACCCTAGTGGCTCGATTCAACTCACGAAGGCCGTCTGTTGATTAATTTGATCGATGTGTCTTTGCCAAATGGGACTTGTGGGATCGAGTAGTGGTTTTCCTCTGAGACAACCGTCACTTAAAGATCTACTTCGCCTCTGATGAAGATCCGGTTCGGGCTTGGTCCAGGATCCCCTTGATGGTGTAACGACTATAAGTTCTTTCTATTTCGGTGGATGATTGAATACGGTATGAATCGGGATCCCACTTCCCTTCCGATTTGGGTAAGTCTCCCCAATATGCCTTTACCCTTTCAAAATCCAAAGATCTTTTGTATTCTTGGGAATATGATAGGTTTATTCCTTTGTTCGGATCTGCATACATCTACCCTATGCCACCCTATTAATCCCTGGTGCTGGGTTGAGGTGGATGTTTCTAGACCGCCGGTGGAATGGGTATAGATTTTAGTCGGAGAGGAATTTTGATTGAAGCAAGCAGTTTTCTATGAATCCTGGGTT
Source organism: Viscum album (assembly GCA_963277665.1). NCBI lineage: Eukaryota > Viridiplantae > Streptophyta > Magnoliopsida > Santalales > Viscaceae > Viscum > Viscum album. The sequence goes on from OY728156.1 coordinate 744,733,279, forward strand.
GATTATTGTTCAAGATGCAAAAGATTGGGCCATTATTATTCGAGATTCCAAGCCGGGTTACAGAGCAGGAGGCCAGTGGCACCGAGCTCTCTCGTTGGGGACATGAGACCTGTTGTGGTTGAAACAGAGACAGGCAATCTCGGACCGCGGGGCACACTGTCTGTTAACACATACACAGGTGTTCATTTAAACCCATTGGTGTCTTCGGTATTCGCGCAAATCAGGTAGGATCTGATTAGGGGGAAGGACCTGCCGATATGTGATCCCAAAGGTGTTAGCGATGGTGGGGAGGCATGCCTGTCAGATGGTCTCACAGTTGCAGTTCTTCAGCAGCAACCTGAGGCATCTATTATGACAGAGAGGGATGTAAACGCTCAACTTGGTTGGTCTAATGCTAGTGTGGATACTCAGAGCGAAGGGGGCAGCAGTGGTGTGAGGAGTAAGTGTATGCAGGGGTCTGATTTGAGTCATGAAATGGATTTCATGCAGGGGTCTGCCCCAGATGTGAAGCAGATGCAGTCTGCAAGATGTAAAAAGAACCGAAATATGGAGATTGCAGGCGGCTGCAGTGGTCAAGGTAATGTTGCAAGTTGTGTGTTGATTAACGTACCCATGGGGAATCACTTACAAGAGTTAGGAACGTCGGCTGGGGATGAGATATCTCCTATATATGGCAGTGGCAGCATGCAGAATGAGTTCAAGGAGAATGAAGTAATGTGTAAAGGTGGGACTGACGCTGAACATACAATGGCAGAACAACCTCACTGTTTGGCTATGATTGACATGAATAATCAGTTTTAGCAAAACCAGTATGTGCAGTATCAAGAGGTACAGTGCTATGGGAAATGGGGAGACCTTGCTTATAGTGATAAGGAAAATCATGGGGAGATGGTTATGCCATCATACAGTGAGATTGTCCAAGTGGGGAACAAGGCGAGGCTAGTAATCCAGGACAAGGTGATTGCTTCTCTGCAAGGAAGGAAGGAAGAAGGACTACTCTTATTTGGAAAAGTTGATGTCTACCAGATCGACTGTCAGAAATATGCAATATTCAAATGAGTTTCTTGAGCTAGAGCGGTTGAATCCAAGGAGGAAATACGCCAAGGTTCTGAAGAACTACGAGAGTTCGATGTGGGAAACAGCGACTGAGGAATAGTTTTTTTTATTATTGAGGTGTCGAGGGGTATGATATTGAGGATTTTCAGTGACTATGTTGGTTCTGTTATGTTTTCTTTCCTATCAATTTCTTTTATCTTAATAAATGGTTAGGGGTTTTACCTGTGGCTAAGGTTTCTCGGTAATATAATAATATATAAACTCTCCATTAAATTAGAATTTATGATCCATATTAAAATTTTTTTTAAATTTTTTGGTTTATATAAATATAAGATCAATTCATAGGTTACAAATTAGTTAGAAATAGATATATGAACAACTTGAATACAAAGGGAATGTTTTTATAGGAAAATATTTTTTTCCCCGCAAAGCTATTTTACCGTAATAAATTAAAATATTTACAATTAGTGAGTGATATTAATGGAATATATGAATATATAAATTATATTATATCAAATATTTTTAATATTCATCAAAAAAAATTGATAAGGATAAGACAAAAACAAATTCAAAATTACACAAAAAAACCAAATTTTTATTCAAGCAATTTTAACACATTTTAATGGAGAAACTATTTTAAATTCTATTTTGACACTTCTATAAAACATATAAGTAAACATAAACATAGTTTTTTAAATATAAACATAAAAATTAGGTTAGGGTGAATTTTGGGTATTTTTCTATGAAGTTATATTTTTTGATGAATAGTAAAAAGTACTTTATTTTACTTCCAAACTATTTTCACATATAATTTATTTATAAGGTTAAATTATATTTTAAATTGGTTTTAATGTATAATTAGAGTAATATTTTTAAAATTATCAAATTTAGGTCATTTTAATCAATTTCACTTTCAATTTAGATATAACAATTCACTAAACATTTGAATATTTTTACTTTAAAAACTCACAATTTCATCATGTCTATGGGATTATATCTAAGTTAATTTATGCTATATATGTGATTAAAATTTAGAAAAATGGATTCTATATTTGGAATCAAAAAAATTTATAATATAAAATAAGTTAAGTATATTTTTTGACCAAAAATATTTGTTAATGTAATTAAAATTAATTACAGCGAATATGGTGACATTAAACATAACAATAGACTAAACCTTAAACTTAAGTTCCCAAATGGCCTAAAAAATTTCGAAAAAAACTACATCCCTTTTTAGACCCTATCCTCCCTTTTCTATAATTTTTACCATTATTGGGTTCGCATGAAATGGGAAAAACATGGGTGGAATTCCCTTTCTAAAAATTTATTGGAGTGTCACTCCTCCTCCACTATAAAAAGGCCCCATCTCCTCCCAAATGATCACACCTCTAAAGAAAAATTGGCTCGACCATGATCTACCAAAATATCTCCTTGAAATATATATACTAATTCTAGAAGAATCACATTGGAAATAAATACATCCAACTAATCCCTTTGGTACAAACCAAAAGAAGTTACCCAAATAAGAGGTAACGTCCTTCCTTATGCTCTTTAGTATTATTTCTTGTTTCACTCTTTAAATTATTCTTGATCAATTATTTAATAAAAAAATAGTATCCAAAATATAATATTAATTGGTTTTATTAAGGTTTTTACCTTAAATTACACACAATTGCATTTAATAGGTAACAAACTTACTATTCTTGAGTACAGTGAACTGCAGTCCCATGAAGCGAAGTTGTTAATTTTTCCTTTACCACCTCTCACGGGGGAAACTATGATGGACAAAAAGTTTATATATGATACATATGATATTTATCATTTCATTATTAATTTTTAATTCTTTTATAACTTATAACTTTATACTTTTCATTTTGTGAAAATATGCAAACATCGTTTGCGGAAGTGTGGAATACCGTCTCCTCAAAGTTCTGTAACTCATTCACGCTATACATGGAACACATTAAAGATGATTTTAATAAACTTATGTGACATATAGGAAATTAGTATTATACCATTTTAACAATATTCATATTTATCATTTACATATCAATTTTTAATATAAAAAAGAAATGAATGTAGCATTCATGCATACGTATGAACTACCATCTCCATGAATAGTGGATTTCATTTCATATATAAAACCTTTATGGACCATTATAAATACATATATAATAAATATATATGATATTTAAATCATTATTTAAATTATGGATATGATGAAATAATGATATTATTAATAGGAATATCAAATAACGAATTATAATTTACTCAAGAAAAAAGGTAGTTAACACCAGAAATAGTGAAAATAACGAACAAATGTTATCAAAAGGGAAATGATATTGTAGATTACAAAATCCACTTAGGGACTAAAAATGGCCTATTTGGATAAAACTACGGCATATTTTGACTCGTCGGCTGATTTCAGTACGAACCGAAGGGCTGTGCAAAAAATCAATGTGGCGCATGAAAAAATTATTTCCCGGGCAAAAAACAGTGTGACCGGAAGGAGTTTACGTGTGGGAATGGAAAACTTCTATTCCACCGACACCAAGAATGGGTTTTCTATTCTATTCAACTTCCATGCAGACCTGATGACCCCGAGCGCCTATAAATAGAGGGGTTCGCCTTCCCCTTTTGGCGGCTGAAGAATGCGAACCGTCTCCTCTACGCGAAATTCACCACTTTCATGCGCAAAAGATGACTTCTAGGTATGAGATTTGCTGCGACAGGTCTCTTGGGGGTCTTCCTTCATGTGGAACTACTAGGGTTTGACCCTCACCCAAATCCTCACATACTAGGCCTACTACACACAAGCCCCTCCACTTGTGTGCAAAACCTCATCCCACTTTGCGCGCAACTGCTCCAGGTGCGCGCCTATTGAGCACAAACCCCCTTTATTACATGAAAACCATCCTTTCCACTCACCACAAGAATTTTGTGTGTAGCTACTCTAGTTCCGTGCGTATTTCCCACAAACACCCTCTATTGTATGAAACCCATTATTTCTGCTCACCCAGACCATTTCTGCGTTGCTGCTCCATTTGCACCCAACCCACCCTCCATGTGTGTGCTCTTTTTCATGTGTTTGATGTCCCTTTTCCAGGCATAATATTTGGGTGTTTCCTAATCCAAAAATATATATGTTACAATCTCTTCTATCATATGTCCGTCTATGATCATATGAAGTTACTTCAAGGTCCCTTGGGTGGCGCTTCCCATTGCGTTTCTTTGCCTCATGCTTCTTTGCATAGGCAAGCTAAAAAATATTTTTTCTTTGCATAGCCATGCTAACATGGGCCCCTAAATGGATCACTCCATGACACCCCATTACCATGGCATTGATGATGCCTTCCATTCCCCAAGGGTGGGAAGGTATCAGTTATATATGTCCTAGGGATGTGGAGTGAACTGGCATTGTTCGAGTTGTAGGATGTTAAACTACGAAGCACCATCGTCCTTAGCACATGATGTTAAACTATGACCTCACCCCATGCACTCTATGTGGGGCACACCGTCTCATACATTATCTACTCCCACTGGTCTGCACGAGAGTGAGATTATTCCTCACATTGAATGGGATCCTCTTTGTCAGAGCAGTGCCTATCTGCGGGGATGGGCATCCATCATGTTTTAAGACCCTAGCCTTTCTTGAATGAGGTAGTACCCTTACCACTTCTTTCTTCTTCTGTGACGAGGAATAGAGGGGGGGGATGGTAACAGGGACCTTCATCATCCCATCCCTCTCCCTATGGGCTTTTTCTCCACCAGGCCTCCATCCTAGAGTAAGTTCCAATCTCCTTCTACATAGGCTACGAACCATGCATAAGCCCCTATTTCCTTTTTGGGCTGCAAACCACGTATAAGCCCTTGTTCCCTTATTGGGATATGAACCATGCATAAGCCCCTGTTTCAATTTTGGGTGGCCAACCATGTGTAATCCCCGCTCCACTTTCAAAGGACACACCCTCCGTGACGTGATCGTCAAGTCTTTGTTGCCTCTTGTTTCTCACACCGAGTATGACTCGCATGGGCTTAGAGTAATCATTGACCATGGAATCCTTCAAGGGAATCCTAGAGTGTAAGCCTCATACAATGTCCCGAACCACACATACATTGATCCTTCCAAGGAAAGGTACGTAGGAAGCCTCCCCAAGGTTCAATCCCAACAGCCATTGGTCGTGGCCCCCTTCGTGTCGGTTCACCAACACAATTCCAAACTATGTGGACATAGATCATTGCCATGGAATGGTAGGTAGGAAGCCTCCCTGAGGTTCAAGCCCAAAAACCATTGGTCCCAACCACATCACGTTGGTTAACTAACTCCACTCCCAAACTATGGGGACTCTAATCCTTTCCATGAAAAGGTACATAGGAATTCTCCCTAAGGATCAAGCCCAAAACCTGTTTGACATGACTACCTCATGTTAGTCCACCCCTGTCGTACATGAAATTGAATTGTACACCACTTTTTGTCCTGCATGCCACTAAATTGTCCCCCCTATCCAACTATAAGTCGTTGTGACCCCATCCAACGGTAATCCATTGTGACCCCATCCACCGGAAATCCATTGTGTCCCCATCCAGTGATAATCTGTTGTAGTCTCTTCCATTTGGACCCACATTTCTAGTCTTCCCCTCTAGTGTGAGAAAGAATATTGGGTTGCTGACCATGCATAAGCCCCATGATGTCATCAGGTCATTGTCCCCTGTGCACACTCTGATTCGGTGTCCCGTCCTAAACTACGTGGACTTTGATACTTTCTATGGAATGGTACGTAGGAAGCCTCCCTGAGGTTCAAGCTCATCACCCATGTCTTATCCTGGTCATTCCCTTAAGCCTATGTGTTTCGGGAAGGTCATTCCCCATTTCAGAGGTTCCACTTCTTCTGGGTCCCATACATATTGGTCACCTACGTAGCTGTCTCATCGCCTCACCAAACTACACGGACATTGATTCCCTACCACAAGGATACATAGGAAGTCTCTTAGAGATTCAATCTTAACTCCACAGTCACCCTCTCATCGGCTCCATATCATTCCCCATCCACACTCATCTCTCCATATCCATCCTGATTCTTACCCAGGCCGCCACATCCCAGTAAGATAATTCCATTCACATCTTCACTATTTCTAGCAGCCACCAGGTAACTAACCATGCGTTAGTCCCAACATCAGTGTTCCCTCTAGACGTTTCACCCATATGATCAACTCTCATTAGTGTTATGATCAGTCTGATCAGTTTTCACTAGACATTAAACCTACGACATACCCTATGTTAAACATGGGAGGCTATAGAAAACCTCAGAGACATGCCCATGGAATATAATTCCCTATATTTGATGTGGGATTCCTCAGGCTTCTGTGCCCTCGAGAATCCCTATCATAAGGGGAAGAAACCTAGACACACCAATGTTACAGCGTCTAGAAATTCCATTGATGTCCAATGTGACTACTCCCCTAACCGAAGGTTGTGGTCCTGAACAACCCCCTTGGAATGTCCTGACAGAAGTAGTGTAATTAACTAGTGTCCATGAAGACATGGAACTGGGAAGAGTA